>OZ005685.1:38988113-40344691 GCA_963930675.1 Gnaphalium uliginosum | reverse complement strand
TTCATTATTGTCTTAAAATTAGACTCAATAATGTCTAAAGACTAAATTGTCCTCTCAAATAAATTAATTATCTCAACTCTTTCCAAATTAACTTCTAATTTCTAACATCTATTCATAACAACCTTCCATTTTAAACTTTTTACATCATACTCTAAAATATTTAACATATTATTTCGATGAAACTTTTACAGAATAAATAAAAAATTGATCAATACATTAGACGCTATCACTTGAGTTTTAAAATTGAATGTTTGACATTATCGTCTTTTCCTTTCCTCACAATAATAATACTATTAATAGTCTATATAATCAAACGTAAGGATTTATTCGTTACCGCTGCTGTGCGCGGGTAAATTACTAGTTTCTATAATATCCAAAGTCATGAGTGCACGTTAATGAATTGATCGGATTTTAAACAGCACCATTCTTAATTCATATTTTTCTAAAAATTAGAAAAACCCTTTAGAAGGGAAATCGCGGAAATTAATACCAAAAATGTGTCAAAATTAAAGTACGTACTTATCTACTACACTTTTACAATAGGTTTTAACTTTTAAAATATATTTTTTAACAAATGTAATATTTTTTTAATTATTGTAATGTTTTTTTAGCTAACGTGATATTTTTTATTTTAATAAAAAAAATTATTTTAATTTTAATTTTAAAATATAAATTAAATAAACTTAGTATGAGTACATCTGAGTAAAAATATCCACACTGAATGAGTTTTCCATGTTTTATTTAATTTACTCGAATGTCAAAAATAATGAAATTAAATTATTTTTACTCACAGGTGTGAGTGGTCTAAATGAGACGACTTATTCAAATTTCAGGTAAATAGTGTGTTTATTAAAAACACCCATGTAGTCATTATTGTAAGTGTACACGGTATTCAAATATCATCACGACACTCACGATTGATTATTTCTATAATATCCGTAGTCATGACTGCACATTAATGAGTTGATTGGATTTTAAACACCACCATTCTTAATTCATATTTTTCTAAAAATTAGACAAACCCTTAGCAAAAATGTGTCAAAATTAAGGTACGTACTTATCTACTACACTTTTACAATCGGCTTTAACTTTTATGACGGCCTTCATATACCTATACGCATCTTACGTGAAATAACACATTTGGGGTGTTTTAGAGTTTAGACACCATACATTAACTTGTAGTTCTTCCAAAAAATAAATAAATAAAAATAGTACGTGTTTGACTTTCATTGACCTTAAGAAAACACACGAATCAATACATTATGAAGTACAAAATTCCACTCAAGTAAGAACATCATCATCATTCTAATATACAAAAATGTAAGTTTTTAAACCATGCTGCAAAATGACCTTAAGTGGTGGGATATAAATTGCGTTTAACCATTTCTGATCGGTCAAGATGACCTCTCATTCATTTGAACACAAGAGGATCCAATTGTTTATATTTTAGCCTTTAATTTTGTATTGTAATGTTGCTACCTCTTTCTCCCTAATGTGTACTTTTATTTCGTTGTTGCCTTTTTTATATATTTTTTAATATAACACGGACTAATAATATATAATGATTTACTCCGATCGAATCATCACCAATGTAGCCTAGTTGTGAATTGGCGCCTTGATATCCTCATAAGTTGTGTTAGATTCAAACCTCACTAACTGCACATCTTGAAAATGATCAAGGAAATGGTCAAAAACAGTCACGGTGATATCCTGGTTAAATCATATACATTTAAGTGAAAATACTTGTCTTCAACTCCCTGGGTAATCTATACAGAAAAAACCTACTCCATTTTTATAATTTTTTACTCCGATCGATTGTTCAGATATCAAACACCATCTTGTCAAATTTATTAAATTTGACCGGTTTCAGCGGAAAAAATAATTTGCAAGATAAACTTTTGATTAATTCACATTGATGATGATCTAACATATACATGATTAATTCACATTATACATTCCGATAATAATTTTTGCCATAGTTAATTCCAACAATATGTAACCCAACTCATGGAAGTCTTTTGACTCTCATTCACGAAACATTTTGCAAAACAAGAGATCGAACCACATTGACATGAGTAAATGGTTACAACCATACCACCAATCGTTACACCATAGAGCACTTATTATTAATATAGATAGATTTAGAGAAAACAAACATTAACAACGGATATGATACCATAACCCATCTATTTGTAAAACCAGTAAATACCCTTTTTCTCTCCATTAACCTCATCCGGTTCGATAAAGATGCAATCCTTTGTCTCCCTCCAAACAGCCTCAAGAATAGGCGTATCATCGTACTTGTAGTATTCTCCCAAGATCGGCTTCACGGCTTCCCTGGCCTCAAAAGTATGGTAATGTGGAATCGTGGGGAAAAGATGGTGGACGGTGTGTGTTCGAGTTACATCATGGAAAGCATGGTTCAGGAATCCAAAGTTTCTATCAACGGTAGCTAGAGCACCTCTTAGCCAATCCCATTCGGTTGAATCGTAATGAGGGATTGAAGGGTGAGTGTGATGCAAATATGTGAGTAAAATGAAGAAACCACTCATGAAAAGTATGGGCATTCCATATATGTTCATCATCCATTGAGTGCCATTGATTGCGGCCATCTTGTAAACCAAATAACAAGTGCCAAAAACACCAAGATCGGTTAAAAAGATCTGAAATCGCTCACTGTCGTTGAAGATAGGACTGTATGGGTAAAAGTGACTGGTTATTCCCTTCTCGTATTTCCTTCCATAAAGATTAAATACGAAATACAACGGAAAGCCAAGAACGATCTTGAACACAAATACAATGAATGCGCCTGTTGGGTTGTTGAGAATTTCGGAGTACAATTTATCAGACTTGCGTTTGGGGATCCACACTTCATCGTATTCAATGGAATTTGTGTTAGCATGATGAGTACGGTGGCTATATTTGAATCCAAAATATGGAGTAAGGATTAAAGAGTGGACAATGAACCCAATGGTGTCATTGAGCCATGGATAGTCACTAAAACCATGATGGCCACATTCGTGGCCAATGACCCACAAACCCATGAGATAAGCACCTTGGAAGAACCAATAAACGGGCCATGCTATGTATGCTAAGGGTTTAGGGAGCATGGGAATGAAAGTATCTGCTAGATAGTACAAAGCACCAATTATGATAAAATCACGAAAGACAGCTGCAAAGGAGCGTACAAGTGAACGCTTGAAACAGTGTGGTGGGATGGCTTTCTTGAGATCGCTAAGCTCAAACGGAGGTTTGGAGACTGGTACACGTTTGAAAGCGAGGGGTTTCTCTTCGGCCTTAGCAACATTCATCCGTCCACCAGCCCCCATGGTTCAACCTATGTATCAAAAAGGATATGAGTTTACTAGTACAGTACTATGTATAGACTATTGATCACAAATTAAGACTAAATTGAAATACCTTTGTAAGATGTTTTGAGCTTGTGGTTGATGGGCTCTTGGGTTATGTTGAAATTAACAACATACCTATGTTTCCTTTTTATAGATTTATAACGGAGGTCGAAGTTTGTGTGCTGCTAACTATTGTTACTTTACTTATATTTTTATTTAAGATACAGTTCCAAGAACACTACACAAGTACACATATAAGAGAACTCATTTGGAATAATTTATGCAAATTAGTTTTTACGATTCTTATTTGTATTTAGGTTCTCTTATCATACACCTTTCATCTCGTCTCAATTAAAGTGTACACTTTGAAAATATATACACGCAATTTAATAAATGTCCACTAATTAACAGTTGAATGTCTCAATCAAAATGACTAAAATACTCTTTGTAATGTGCACTCTGAGGATCTATTTTGCTCTGCGAGAGGTGGGTATTTTAGTAATTTTAGATAGAGGAAAGACTAAAACGTGCAACAACTGTTGATTTTTTGAACTGTCCATGCAACAAACAAAGCACGGGACTAACAGTAAAAATGTGTGTAAACCATATAGACCATTCAAGCAATTTACTCTATTATTAAAGATACAAAAGAAAAATGGATTATTGTTTTTATATATTGATTAATAATGATAATGATATTATGTGGTCTATTATTTTATATTTTTAATACATGAACTCAATAATGTAAGTATAAGGTATTAGTTATATCATATGACATTTTTTAAAATTATTAGAATAGATTTTTATAATTTTCGAATATTCAGATACCCGAAGATTCAAATATCCGATCCGAATTTTTGAATGTCTAACTTTGAACCCCCTAATTCTCCCTGCATCTTTTACAATAAGTTATTACATTTTAAAGTAATCAACTAATGTGATGTATATAAAGGATGAAGCTAGGTTATAATAGGATGAAGCTAGGTTATAATACCAATTCATTTACAATTGTATGTGGCTCATACGTACGCGTCTTAGACCACTCTCAATGCTTTTATTCTTTGGTTTTGTCACTTAATGACACCATTGACACCGTTTTATTCCTTGGTTTCATCCCTTGATATCCGTCGGTTTGACGACGAAAGGGATGAAGAAGAAGTGGGTCAGTAATATTATTTTAATGTATTTTTAATTTTTATTTAGTGTATGTAAATGTAGGTAATTGGTAAATATAAGGCCTTAAAATTGAAGTGACAAAAGGACTGTTAGCAGAGTTGAATCTGTCTTTTGTTAGTTTTAGGTGTACTGATGTAACGCTGAACGGCACAACTGATGTAAGAAGTGACGAAACTACGGTCGAAAGTAGTCTTATGTTTTTTTACACTTGGTAACTACTTTTGTTTTGTCTTTATTTGTTTTTCTTTTTTAATTTTCGTGCTTTGTTTCAACTACATACCGTTTGTTTTTACTCTCATTAATTAATTATAGTTTTATCTTTGTTTAATTTATTCTAACGACGAAACTTTTGTTTTATTGGTTTGCTTATTTATTATTATATAAGTAAAGTCAATTTATGTGAGCGTCTATAATATAAAAAGTTTAGAATCTTATGAAACTCGATCGATCACCACTTTGTAAACACATAAATTTATTTCCAAATTCCAACAAAGAATATTTTCCAACGCAATTTTACGTGGACTAAATATTTATTTACTGATAATCAACCCACCCATTTATCCAACAACCATCAATTTGTCACTATCACTCTCTCATATAATAATAGCATAATATTCACATTACGTAGCGGATTATAACACTTTATTATACATAATGACTCGACGATATCTAATAACAATAGATTATTCGTATGACGAGTTGAAAATTCGAGATTGAGTGAGTATATAAGAGAATGATAAAATTATTATAAATAAAAATAGTAAAAATATAAAGAAATGATAAAATTATTAATAAATGGAAAGAGTAAAAATATAGGAAAATGATTAATTTTTTTTTAATAATAATTATGAAAGGGAGAGAATTACATAAGTCAAGTTTAATATAGAAATATTGAGTCTTGCTTTAAAAAGTTTCTGAATATAAAATATCAATACGATTTATATATTAGTATAGATACGAGTGGTAAACCTAAAAGATCAATGAAAAAACTACACTTATAATAATCAAGAGAGCGTTAGAATATAGTTCAAAATTGTGAGAAACAATATACAACGAGAAGATAATCATATTTATATTTGTGACTCAATTCGTAAGAGTCACGACACAATAAATTAGACATCAATACTTAATTAATATCAAGATATCTTATAGATCTTAATTATTCAACTTACTAGACAAGTTTACATAATATATAAATCTAATTAAGAAATTAAATTAAATTTATTAATATAAGTAAATTATAATAAACTAATAAAAAATAATATACTCATTATGTATATTTTAAAAGTTGTATTTTGAGATTAAACGTGATAATCGAGTGAGTGAGACTATTGTAAAAACATAACTACTGATTAACCATTAACCTCCAACCGTTTCTTTAATCACTAATTCTCATGGTCTCTATGACAGTGTCTTTAAGATATCAATAAAATGGATAATCACAATGTAAGATTTTTGGTATAATAGTATGAGGATCAATGGTGAAGTCGTCGACTAGCAAAAAATGATAATTGTTTAATTCAAAATAAACTCTAGTCACTATTTTTTATTTTCTTCCTTTTTCGATATCACGCTAAAAGTTTTTCTTTATTTCTGGCTCGTAATAGTCACAAATCGGCACGAGTGAAACCAATTGATAAATGACGCGTAGAGTCAAAGTCATTTGCTAGTGGATAAAATCGTGTTTCACGTGTTCATTATAACTTTATATAAGCTATATATCATACAAGCACTAAAATGAAAAACGTGCAACTCTTTGATAAAACATAAATAAAAAAATAGTACTTACAAATAAAAATAAACACAATAAAAAATAATAGTAATGGCAAAAGCTAGAAATGATGTTAATCCAATGTACCATAAAAGCACTAAAATGAGTTAGTTAGAAGCTAGATACATCCAAAACCTTGGCCAGTGAGCTAGCTGCCGTTGGAGCAAAATAGCAATGAAAACGACTCGTTGTAAATGAAATCAATCAAAATCGTAAATTTTGACTGACTACTAGTACTATACATTCTTGAGTAAATATCGATGAACTTAAAAAAATCTGAAATTTTAAATTAGTATATTATCAGGATTAGGATATCACTAGTACAGTACCCGCTGAAAGCACTGGTTAATTATTTGATATAATTTTCTTTATATAAACATCGTAGTATACATATATAGACGTTATGATTCGGTTTTCACATTATATGGATCCCTTAGTTTCTCATAGTTCAAAGAAAAATAGTATTCCGTGTCTATATCTAGAATGTCAAAATATTGTCTTTTTTTTAGTTAAGGAATTTAGTACACAGATCATAAACAATTTTTTTTTTCTTCTTTTGACATATATAGATAAAAAGCAGTTGTTATTGTTAAAATAAAAAGGTGTGAATGTAATTTTAGTTAAGGAATGTAATATATAGATTAGGGATGGAGGGATAAATAGGCAATTTTAATTATTATTCAAGAATTAAGATTCAACAACCCAACACGCTAGTATATATTAGATAATTTATGTATTGTTGATTCCAAATAAGTACATTTATGTGCACTCTAGTGTAAAAGAAGGGCCGACAAATGCATTTGAGAGGCGTTGTATGATACTATATATGAGATATGACCTTATGATAAACACAAACAATTCGGTAGTTTCAAAAATGTCTTAAACATAGTAGGATTATGATGTCATATACTACATATCGAAAAAATTAACTATTTTTGTTCTACACTTAAAGAGTCATTTTCTCGAGCATTCTCTGAATAATTCATTGATCAAATCTTTGTAATCAATAAACGCCCTCTAATATAACAATATAGGAGTCTTACTTTTTAAATACTTTATTTATTGAGGTGTAACGATAATTTTTTCGACTATAAAACTATAGTAGAGTTAGCGTTCTTAAATATTCGGAGGTCCTAAAAAATTAGTGACCTTATGCACATATCGCCCTTGCCGATATCCTCCATCGTGTAAAAGTAAATATTATAATTACCTATTTAACTCCTCACGCTTCTAAAATATATATATATAACCAGCCCCTCATTTGTTCTTTGATGCACATAATTATTCGTGTAGTTACTTCACAGGATTTTTTTTTCCATATTTTATACACTTATTATTGTAAGATAATGAAACTTAAAATTTACTAGTATAAATATATATTTCAAAAACTCAAAAGTCTTATATATATTTGTATGTGGTTAGAAAGTGAGATAAATGGTCAAGAACGCCGGCAATTTTTTAAAGTAATCCACCATTTCTAAACGCAAGTGGGGCTCTAGATATGTTCTTATTTATATAAAAGATTAAATAACATTCGTGATGCACCCAATGTCCCAATCTACAACTATAAATCAATACAATATCTACTGCATTGTTCAACACTTAACCCCCAGGTACATTTTTCCAATTTACATCCAATTTATCCAAGTAAAATTATAAATTTCAAGTATTTTAAGTTTAACTCATTAGAAAAATTTTCAGGTTTTCGGGTTCGGAACCATGGGAGCCGGAGGCCAAATGAACGTCTCGAGGACAGAAAAAGACATACTCAAACGTGTACCCGTCTCAAAACCTCCATTCGGCATAGGTGATCTAAAGAGAGCCATACCACCACACTGTTTCAAACGTTCCCTTATTCGCTCTTTAGGCTCCTTCTTTCGTGATCTCATCATAATCTACACCTTCTATTATCTCGCATCAAATTATATCCAATTACTCCCTAAACCCCTCTCGTATATCGCATGGCCACTATATTGGTTGGCTCAAGGTAGTATTCTTATGGGCTTTTGGATCCTCGGACACGAAAGTGGCCACAACGCTTTAAGTGAGTACCAATGGATCGACGATGCAATTGGTTTCTTCATCCATTCGGTTACTTTGACCCCATACTTTTCTTTCAAGTACAGTCATCGGAGCCACCACGCCCACACAAATTCAATCGAGTACGACGAGGTTTACATCCCAAAACGCAAGAAAGACACATTTTTCTCCGAGTTTTTAAACAACGGGCCAGGAAACGTGTTCACTCTTACCCTACGACTTACACTCGGTTTACCTTTGTACTTAATCTTCAACACTTATGGTCGCGATTACAAAGGGTTTGCAAATCACTATTTACCACAAAGCGGTATCTTTAATGACAGCGAACGTGGTCAAGTTGTAGTATCAGATATTGGAATTATCGCTGTTCTCTACACTCTCTACCGCCTTGTGGTCACACAAGGTTTAAAATCGACACTTTTTCTATACGGAATTCCGTTATTTGTGATGAGTTGTTTCTTTATCGTGTTGACTTACTTAAACCATAGTCATCCATCTATCGCTCACTATGATTCGACTGAATGGGACTGGCTAAGAGGTGCATTAGCGACAATTGATAGAGATTATGGTAAATTGTTGAACTGGGTGTTCCATCATGCGCCTCAAAATCATGTGATTCATCATTTGTTCCCAACGATTCCACATTATCATGCGATTGAGGCTCGAGAGGCTGTGAAGCCTATCTTAGGTGATTACTATAAGTTTGATGATACCCCGATGCTAAAGGCAATGTGGCGAGATACGATAGAGTGCATCTACGTCGAACCGGATGAGAATTCGGAGAATAAAGGTGTTTATTGGTACTTCAAATAGTTTTGATTAACATACCGCGAAAATTGTAGGTCAGAATTGTATGTGAAATGCGTCGATCATTTATGCCATACAAATTTTCAGTGTATTTTGGTAGAATATAGTTCCATGCCTTTGTAACATATATAACATATATATTATTATATGTATCGAATATAATAAAGTGTGAATTTACATCATGAAACACTTTACGAAGCTTGAATTATTTCATTACCGATTTACAGTAGCTACGAGCATCTCTTTAACCAACTTTGTTGTTTGAAAAAGTCAGTCAGCGTTTGTAACCAAAATACTAAAGAAAACTTGATGTTCCTGTTTCTTTAACACACCAACAGTTTTTAAACCTACCTAGTTGATGCTGATAATATCTACACTAATAAATAAATTACCATACAATATTAGTCTATAAAAATGCACATAATTTGAACACGATTAAAATTATGTGTACCCAACTTCAATTTTGTCAATTGTGTGTAATAAACTTTTATTTTTGATTTATTGTGTGTATCCGACCTGTTATTACTTGTAATTGGTGATATGACACCAGTTACCGATTGAATAAATCATCTGATACATAATTTAGATTATGTGCAAGTTAAGTGCATTTCAAAGAATAATCCCTTAATTTTATACAAAGTTCGAGTTTTATGTTTGATAAAAATAAATAAAAAGGTTACTAATTTTATTTCTCGAATATATAAAATGCACTTGTCATATACATATTAATTCCCTCGAGATTTGACCACAACCAGTAAGTTTGTGAATTCCTCAAATATCTATGATTACAAATCATTGATGTCATTAAATGTCACACAAATTTTATGCATTTAGTACGTATTTTTCGTGTGACTTTGAAGTTGTAACAGTTATTGTAATATGTGAATTAATATTTCATTTTAACTCATTTTAACTCACATCAATTATAAGGAGTGATTACCGGAATAAATAAAATTTTAAATTATAACCTTTTGTTAAAAAAAAGGATAAGTTCCTTTGCAACATATAACTATTTCTTCTTAATATTTATCAAGATAACATTTTTTATGTATAACTTGTTAGGAATTGCAATAGAAACATCCAACCAACAACAACCAATTATCAGCAATAACTGACCCAAATAACGCTCGTGTAATCGTGTTACACCACAAATAATAAACGAATAGATAATTGAAAACCAATAACAAAGTAACAAGATAAATAAGACGAATAATACGACACACGGATATAACGTGATTATTTCAATCTCCAACTTGGAGATTGGTTTAGTCCACGTGGCTAAATAAGAGAAATTTTACTTTTATTTTTGTAGTCCAAGTGATACAATTAAATATGAGTTATATTTATAGGATAAACCTAATTTAGGGAACAAGAAAAAAAAAACAATTCAACCGACACTGAAATTGCGAGTTTCTTCAAATCACAAGATCATCCCAGGCATGTGACATCTAGTCACTTCAACAATTAATTGTTTATTCTTCACGCATTCTAACAATATCTCACTTGAAGATTAATCAAACCCCCAAAACCAATAATCCTTCATCCCTTTACCAATGTCACCTATTCAAACCTAATAGCGATGAAATACTATTCGAGACACGCCGCTCGATGACATATTGCCAGAAGATTTTCGACAAAAAGCTACCAGAATACACACCATGAAACTGGGACCACTTTCCGGTTATCCGCACCACCATCTTCTAGCCCAAGAAGATACGTTAAAACGTGCAAAAACTCCAAGCATGAGATTCTATCAAGAGACACTAATCTCTTCACTTCGTAGATTACAATCACGTCTGATCCTACCACCAACATGACATCGAGCACCCGTACATAATTTCAATTATCCGATTTTCCTTCCCTGCAGTCAAAAAATTACCAATAGTTACAACACGTAGATCGAGATTCGCCTGTGAGAACGCAAATCACAAACTTGAAAACTACAATACCAATGTTCGCTTTCCCGCTGGCACACCGACCAGAAATGTAGGTACAGTTTCTATGAACACATCTTCATCCACTCAGCCTGCTCCCACTGTATGGATCCAAATAATAATTGCTGCTTCTGAGAAGGCTCTGGTTCATAACACATGGTGAGTCGCAAAATTACTTTGCCATTGGAGAGTATAAATTCGAAGAATCGAACTCTAATGTTACCCAGAATCCACATACAAAATCATACAAAATCTGTAGCAGCTTCAGATCCATAAATCGCACAACCATCTCAAGACTCCCACTAGCTTCGACACTTCCCTCATCTACCGAATTCCGAAGAGTTCCCGTCACTATCAACAATATTCGAAAGCTCAAACACTAGGACTTACAAGGTTATCCGCCTCTAACCCACTTGAAAACTCCAAATTGATTCCTCCACAAGATTCGGTTTATCGTTTAACCAAAGCATCATCAGTCGATACCCGAGCCATTCGAACACGTTCTAACTAACATATTCTATAACCAATATCTTTAAGCGTATGAGCTCTAACCTGCCTAATCATTCCAAACAACATGGAATATCCAAAAATTACAGTCTCTCATTTCAACCCGCGAACGACAGGTAAACTCCCTCTAACAGGCATGACTGTCGATTACCAAAACGAATGCGGTACTGTTTATTACCCAAGTACACAACTGAGAAGATCATCCTCTTGAGCTACGTAACAAACCTCACATCTTTAATAATGTAGTTTGTATCTATTCTTTTGCACTGGAACACAACGAATGATAAACCCGAATCCAAAACCTAGGAATTCAAAACTCCCTCCGCAACAAATCAACAATTGAATCAGATCACTGACTCCATTACCGCCGTGAATAATCACCGTCACAACACAACTGGCCTCTTGTTGTGTCATCGCGTCATGACCCACCATAAAAAACCCTAACATGTTAAATCCAGAAAATCAACTCGTCGAGCACATAAACTTTGATCTCCTAGTTCGTTGCGATCCAACAAAAAAATAACGAGTATGTCGATCTCGATAACATGTTGCAAACAAATCTTAAAAATCACGTCGTTACAATTGTTCCCCTGATGATTATCTTCTTCCGGATCTAGATCTACTCCGATTACTTGCACATAATAATCCAAGATCTCTATCTCCAAGAACAAAAACCTAACCATCAACAAACAATCTTGATCATACTTTCATCCGCTACGGTTTCCAAATCTTCAAATCATGAAGCTATGATACCAGTTGTTAGGAATTGCAGCATAAACATCCAACTAACAACAACCAATTCTGAAACGCCCAAATTTTTTTTTCGTCTTTTAGTGTACGCGATCCTGGTGATGGTACGCGATCGCGTACTAAATTAGTACGCGATCCCGGTAAGGGTACGCGATCGCGTACTAAATTAGTACGCGATCCCGGTAAGGATACGCGATCGCGTACCAACAACGTAGAAACCTTCTTATCTGATTTTAGCACAAAGTACGCGATCCTGGTAAGGGTACGCGATCGCGTACCTGTGCTGAATTTCTTAAAAGTGCAGGAAACTCAGTTTTTGGACTCAAATTCAAACACGCATATCTTTTGACTCGCTTACAATCAAGACCCAAATTTTTGCAAGCGTATTTCATATAACACAACAAAGGTTTCTCTTTTGGCACTTTTCCAAATTTCATAATAACGACGGTTTTGGACCTTTGGTCAAAATGTGACCACTTGGACACTTGTGCAATCGTTTCTTTCAACAAGTTCCTACATGATCTATTGAACACTTTCATAAACTCATACCAACACATTTTAACACAGTAACATATTCCAAAATCGTCCAAAACATTATTAGGCTAGTTTATTAAAACGACCCGATTGGGAATATACAAACGACCCATGTGATAGTCAACTATTCAAAATTAACCCAAACTCTACATGATCATTCATTCGACATCATAACCAACTACATATTTTCATCAAAAGACCTCAACGTGGGCGATTTACATAAATGGCAATCATAACGATAATTCAAAAGAACAGTAAACTTGCCAAACCTACATTTAGCAAGTCACAATCCACGCTAATCCTTTGCAATTGCCTTGCCCTCCGTGTGACCACCTTGGTCTTTCGCCCCACTTGCACCTATATTAACAACAACTTACAGATTAAGCATTTAACTTAGTGAGCATATAGGCAATTAAAAAAGGCATCAAGCAACAAGAAATCAATCATTAACAACTTGAGCAATGTAGAGATTTTAAACCACTTAGGCGGATCCGCTATCAATTTACAACTTGCAACAACTTGCACAATTGATACCAACTTAGGCTAACATAAGTTAGCTAATCTCTACAATGCATCAACAACAATAACAATCAAGTATAAATATGAAATAAATAACTCCACTTGATCATGTGAAACCTTTTGCACGTATGCAATTTGGAATTCACATGACCCATTGTAACACCCCACTCTCTAAATATCATTTTATATTCGAAATATCGGAAGCGTCTGGTCAAAAGATACTTTTACAATATATGCTAAAGTTATATCGTTTAAAAACATAAAACATACATCAGTTTGGGTGTTATACAGTACAAATCCCATCATTATGTATCAAAACAAAATCAGAGTAGCTGGTCGTCAAACATCCCATTAAACCAAAAGCTTCTTGCCCATCAATTAATCAAACATTAACCTGCAAGAAGTAGGGTGGTGGGATTAGCACACGGCTAAGTGAGAAGAACTGTAACCAACAGTCGAACTCAGAAATAACAAATCTGTTTACAGCGAATAATCGTAAACACACAACGTCAAAGAGGACCGGTGGTTTCTGAGGTATCCTCCAAGGAACACTTAAAATCAACTGCAGGCCAATACAGTGATTAACCGATAGCTTGTTACTATCTTCACCAACAACAGTTCCTATCAACTATGTGTATAAGGAACCCCTGTTTGGCCAAACAATAGTAACTAAGCCCAACCAGTGTTGACCTCTGAATATACATCTCACATATGCCCAATGGCCAAATATCACATAATCCATAATCACCATGGATAATATAAACAACCCAGACTAAACAGTCTATCAACAGTAGTATTACATCACCCGTTGTAACCAAACATGTTACAACTAAATCACACTGAGGATCACAGATCCACTCACCTGTCGGTCTCAGTCAATCAACTCAAAAGTCTAATATTACTGAGTCTTCTGCTTATCTGAGAATACAACAAATAATGAGTTAGTAACTCATTTCATAATTCGTAGAACATATTTAAACAAGCAGGTAAACTCCTGAAGTCTAAGAAAACAAACGTTCAATCCGAAGCAACATCAGAAAGTCCCGATACGATGTTTAAAACCGAAAAATGCCATTTTCGACCCTTAGATGACCCCGAAAGGCCAAAAACTGCCTAGGCTCTTAGAATAGAGGGCTCTTAGAATAGAGCCTTGATTATTGGGTCGTTTTCGAGTGACCATGCGAATTTCGGCCCAATCCGAATTAGTGAAATTTGTCACTCAGTCGCGACCCTGAAAACACTTGCGCAATTTCAAAATTTGCAAAACAAAATTTTAAAATCTCAGTTCGCAACAAATCTCGGTTCGCAAGACAACTCAGTTCGCTTCGCAACTCGGTTCGTAGAACCATAACTCGGTTCGCAGGAATTCTCGGTTCGCAAACCAGCTCAGTTCGCAGAACCATAACTCGGTTCGCTTCGCAGCTCAGTTCGCAGAACCATAACTCGGTTCGCAGGAATTCTCGGTTCGCAGAACAACTCAGTTCGCAGGTCAACTCAGTTCGCTTCGCAGTCAAGCATTGCGAACTGAGTTCATCTTCTGCAAACTGCGAACCGAGCCTGCTGTAACCGAAAAACCGAGCTTTTCTCTTCCAAAACTCACAAATTCGACTTCCTAACATCCTAACAAGCTTTCTAACAACTCATATGCATCAAATATCAACATATAACATCTTTCAAGCCACTATTTCACAACAAATCATGATTTGGCTAATTTTTATAAAAATGAGTTTATAACTCTAAATTCTCACCTGTTACAGTAAGAACGAGATGATGATGATATGAATTTCTATTTTGAATCAAGAAGATGATGATGAAATAGAATTTCGATTTCACAGAGAGTTTCTTTCTCAATTTCGGTTTCGGTTCGCAGGTTCCGTGAATGGTATAGAAGTTTTTAGAATGTACGGTATGTGCATATATATATATATATATATATATATATATATATATATATATATATATATATATATATATATATATAATCTAACCAAGTACCATTACAATTTTAGTTCCCTTCTTAATCTATTGTCTGGAACCTAAAACCATTCGCGAAAACCAACTATTTTATTGTACCGATAACTATATTGATTTAAAACAATAAATTATTTATTAGTCACAATAACTCAATTAATCTCTTGACTAATATTATCAAATAAACATAACATATCAAATATTCCTAACACATTAAATAATAAATTTAAAGTTAGAAATTTACCCGGATTACTAGGCCCTTAGGGTGGATGTTACACCCATTACCCAATTAACCCCCATATCACTCACCTTGATGTTTTGGGCAATAAGTGATTTATCGATCAATAGTGAATGCAACGTCTTTTAACCACCTATCACATAGCACAACAATATAGCAACACATTTAGCATCTAACAATTATTAAAATCAACTAATCATCATCATTCCCTTGGGTTGACCAGGTTTGACTTTTAGTCAAACAAAGAAAATTCCCACCTTTCATAATCATAATCAACTCAAGTGTTTAACTACTTTATCTACTACTTTAATTATTACTAATAGCATCCTAACAACCTCACTAACTAGTAATTAGGGTGGGAAATCAACAACTTACAAACATTTGAACAAAACCCACCATAATCACTAATGAGCACAATCAATTTATCAACTTTTAATATGAATTGAGGTTAGTAACAATACTTTTTAAGTTCAGTTAACCTCAATCAAACATTATCTATCTTAATTTCATTTTACACATTACTTGAACTTAAAACCCCCATAAACTAATTTCTAGGACAAAATAACAAGAATTCATAAATACCTTATGCTAGAGATGATGATTTAGGATTGAATTAGATTCTTTGATTTTCAATTTGATGGCTTTCAACCAATTTTCTCCCTTTCCTTCTTTCTCCCGTACGCTCTATTTCACTCTGGAAGTTTCAATGTATGTATGTATGTATCGATGTGTATGTATGTATATATGAGTTTTATAATTTGGTCCCCGTATAATTAGACATCTATAATTTTAACCCCTTAAGTTTTATTATTTTATCATACAACACTTAATTACAACTTTCAACTCATAATTATTTAAAACAACTTTTAATACTTTATCATTATTAATACTTTATACAATTTATAATAAGTGTTTTATATCTAATAAAATAATACCTCAAATTTGAGGCTGTTACAAATTCTTAGCAAAATCAAACCCAAATAACGCTCGTGTAATCGCGTTACACTCACAAAAAATAAACAAATAGATAATTGCAAATATGTCAATTAAAACAGCAGCAAGATAAATAATAACGGACAATACGATACACTGATATAACGTGGTTATATTTAATCTCCAACTCGAAGATTGGTTTAGTCTACGGGTCAAGTTAGAGAGTTTTTACTTTTATTTACTTAGTTGAAGGGAATTAGATAGGAGTTATATCTCAATATCACTGCTCCTATATTTATTACGACTATTCGCATGCAAATGAGATGTAAATATTTTCATTGCGTATTTATTTTAAAGTCGCATATTAAAACCGAATGGTTTGAGTTTTCGCCACACCCCTTTGAGTTGAATGTATGTTCGTTCGTTTGAAAATTACATAATTACATAGATCTAAAAGTAAATCCAATTCTCTCATAGATTGAATTTTTTCTCTCTTAATTTCATCCAACCACATCTACCAATTAAATTTTTAGGACTATATTTAAGTCTACAAGTTTAGGTTTACAAAGTATTTTTCTTATTTGCATGTTTGTTAATTAGGTGGTTGTGTGCCTTTATACCTGAACTTGTGGGCTTAGTAAAGTGTTTTTTTCGCACGAGTTATTGGCTGTTCAAGTCAACGAGGGTACTCCAGGCTTCGCTGCTAATTTCATTGGCTTTAATTATTGTATGTTTGTATGAAAATACTTTTTTGTAATTCTTTTTCATTTTTAATTTTTAAAATATGTTTCTTTTTCTCTCAGAAACGTATGAAACCCTAGCTCTTTATTCTTTCTGTATTCAATCGATCTTGTTGTGTTCATCTCTTATTATGAACATTGATTTAGTAGTTACATTGATAGGTTGAGGTTTTGGAAGCTATAGCGAGGGTGTTTTGTAGTTCACATATCTTGATTCTTTGTTATTGGTTTCTTTGAATATACGTGAGATAGTTCTGGTATTCTTTTTTTTTTTGGTGTTTTTATGAGTTTAAGTTTGTTTACACAAACATCACAGTTCTAGTTTTTGAAATTATGAAACGAAATGTATATCATACGCCTTTTAATACTCTGAATGGTGGAAAACATGTTTATTGAAAGAAAAATGTTAAATATGTCTAAACATATAGACTTAAAATTAAGCCGAAAGATGTTTATTGGTGCACATTTTAAAAAGATTGATGAATATAGGGAGAGATAATAAGTGGATTCTACATGTCAAAAATTGTATAGTTAGATTTAGTTTTAGGATTACAATGTTAGGCGTATTAGCATATAGTTTTTCGGACAATGCAGACTAAATACCGTTAAAAATCTAGTAGGATGCTATAGAATTACATCAACGCTTACATGACCATCGATCCCCGTCTGAAACCGAATATACAAATAGTACTTAGTACTTATGGAACGATTATGTAGTGATATGACAATAACAGATGTTTCTCCACAATGAAAGGTATTATTCTTTTGTCCACGTTTGGACGCATGTTAACTTTTGAAGTAACCAAACAATTATTGATCGACGTTGACGTTGACGTTGACGTTGACTTGCAATTAAATTAATTTTAAGTACGGAAAAATATGCCATGGGTTCGAACTTCAACTTAAACTGAATTTCTTGCAAATTTTTTGTTTATAATTGGCTAATTGCTAGCAAAAGGTAATATAATGCCGAATTCGCACTTAAAAGAATGTGTATCTTACAAATACATATTAAATCTTACCAAATTACATTAACAACTTGTATCATCAAGTAAATAGTCGATTTATTGGACATACAATTCTGATCTACAATTTTCGTGGAATAGGGATCAAAACTATTTGAAGTACCAATAAACACCTTTGTTTTCGGAATTTTCATCTGGTTCGACGTAGATGCACTCTATCGTGTCTCGCCACATTGCCTTTAGCATCGGGGTATCATCGAACTTATAGTAATCACCTAACATTGGCTTCACAGCCTCTCGAGCCTCAATCGCATGATAATGTGGAATCGTTGGGAACAAATGATGAATCACATGATTTTGAGGCGCATCATGGAACACCCAATTCAACAAATTACCATAATCTCTATCAATTGTTGATAATGCACCTCTTAGCCAATCCCATTCAGTCGAATCATAGTGAGCGATCGAGGGATGACTATGGTTTAAATAAGTCAACACGATAAAGAAACCACTCATCACAAATAACGGAATTCCGTATAGAAAAAGTGTCGATTTTAAACCTTGTGTGACCACCAGGCGGTAGAGAGTGTAGAGAACCGTGATAATTCCAATATCTGATAGTACAACTTGACCACGTTCACTATCGTTAAAGATTCCGCTTTGTGGCCAGAAGTGGTTTGCAAACCCTTCGTAATCACGTCCATAAGTGTTGAAGAATAAGTATAAAGGTAAACCGAGGGTGATTCGTAGGATAAGAGTGAACACGTTTCCTGGCCCGTTGTTTAAAATCTCGGTGAAAAATTTATCCTTCTTGCGTTTTGGGATGTAAACCTCGTCGTACTCGATTGAATTTGTGTGAGCGTGGTGGCTACGATGACTGTACTTGAACGAAAAGTACGGGGTTAAAGTAACCGAATGGATGAAAAAACCAATTGCATCATCGATCCATTTGTACTCGCTTAAAGCGTTGTGGCCACTTTCGTGTCCGAGGATCCAAAAGCCCATAAGAATACTACCTTGAGCCAACCAATATAGTGGCCATGCGATATACGAGAGGGGTTTAGGGAGTAATTGGATATAATTTGATGCGAGATAATAGATGGAGTAGATTATGATGAGATCGCGAAAGAAAGAGCCTAAAGAGCGAATAAGGGAGCGCTTGAAACAGTGTGGTGGTATGGCTTTCTTTAGATCACCTATACCGAATGGAGGTTTTGCGACGGGTACACGTTTGAGTATGTCGAGTTCTGTCCTCGAGACGTTCATTTGGCCTCCTGCTCCCATGGCTTAGATGGGATCGAAAGGCTGTTGAAATGTGTAAATGAGTTCAGTTTAGATGTAAATGCGAAGTGTTGAATCTTGTAACAGGATTGTTTAGATATAACGTATGATATGGTATGTTGTATTATTGGTAAGAATAAAATAGTGGCCACATGGTCTTAACTCTATCGTATTCAGCCACCTTGTTTGACTAACTTAACAGTCCGTAGTGGCGGCGAGTTGAAATTTGTTTGAATGATAATTTTAAATTTGGTTTGATTATTGGAGTTTAACAAATTAAAACATAGTTAGATAAGTTTATTTCAGGATTTCAAATTCTAATTTATTTTTTTATTAACTGCCCCTGGGTCAGGTGTGACCAATTTTGTCAACTAATCGGTTTCCTTTTTTAAAAATAATAAGAAAAAATAAAACGTGTTGGGGAACGGTCAATTAATGTTCTTATTGTCTTGCAGAATAAAATAAATAATGATGGGAAAGGATAAACCACAAACATGACTGTAAAAATATACTACGTAATCTCCATATATGTAAATGCATTGAATAGGAGGTGTATTAAATAAAACTTGGTAGAAGTTTATTTTTGAGGTGTTAGTCTTTTTTCTTTTTCTTTTTAAATACATTTTGTTGTTACTAATTATAATAATATAATAATAATGGTTCTTTATATGAATAAAAGAATATCATCACTTTAAAAATATTTTTAGATGCCAAGTTTTTAAACCATAAACAATTTAAACTAACTTTTAAAAAGAAGCAAGATTTTCTTGTAAATAACTTACCAAACAAATAACGATAGGCTATTTTATCAAAATTTTCATTTACATCATGGTTACGTATTACAAAAATGTATATAAAATTTTTCATTACAAAGCACAATCTCGCTTATACTTATGTCATGACGGATAAATTCGAGCTAATGGGTAATTTCTTTGTAAAACATAAAGATTTGTGATTTTAAATTAATACATGACGTCTTTATATAGCAAAATATATGAATACGTATTTTCAAATGATCTATACTTTTGTTTTAGTCACATCAAATAATTCATTTGAATATTTATAAAAGATTTTGTAAATATTAAAACGTATTAAAAATGCCTTTCTATAACTTATTTTAAAAAAATGATTTATATGAACGTTTTTATAAAAAGAAATAATTTTTGTAACTTTTTTATAATATCAAAAAGATTTCTTTTTAGTGAATTTGAACATCACCGACAGCCAGTGAAATTGAACTTTCTTTAATTATCTCTCGATCTTGAATTGTTACATTATCATTCACCTTTGATTTAATCACTTGCTTTCTAACATTCTAAGGATCTTCATAATTGACGAAAATGATCTCAATCTTACGTAGAATCTTAAAAGCATAGAATCTTACTTGAGATCTCGATCTTAATCTTAAGATCTAGATCCGATCCATCTTACTTGACCTTAATTAATAAGCTAGAGAAATACAAATATTTTTATTTTGTTATATAAAAGTCCAAGAGACTAACATTTTTGTCAACCCATAGTAGTAAATTTAATCAATTCATTAACTATAATAGTTTAACACTCGAAAAACTATATTTTTTAATCACTTAAATCCTTATTAAAGTATTATACAATTATTATAATGTATAGACTATAAATATTTCACTACTTTATCACAAGTTTGATATTTTGTATACATTAAAACCCACATGTTAAATATAATATTTTTAGTAGTATCTAAGATTTCGATTCAACGATCTCGATCAAAGATAAAAACGATCTCAAATAAAATCTCGAGCTTGAAAATCTTTAATTTATATGTTTCTAGCCAGCTTTTGTTTCCATGGACATGTCCTTCAGTCCTTGGTCTCAATAGCTGTTTATAGTTGTGTTGTGATTGATATATTTTACAATTACAATTACAATTTCACAAAAAACAAAAAAAAAATCTGTGTTTGCATGGGACAAAAAAACAATATGTTAAAAAAGAAAAAAAAAAAACTAAAATAGATAATAATAACGAAACACGCGCGCTTCACGTGCACCAGGAAGAAGAAAGTAGAACCGAGAGAGTTCGAAACCAGGGCGTTTCTAGAACCTTCATATTCCATAATCATCCCTCTTGTTCTCCAAGTTTCCATCTTCCAAATTCTTCTCAGTTTTTCTCCTTCAATCTTTCATCAACCAAACTAACAACAACTTCAATCACCAACAAGCAATTACACACATAACTCTAATTCAACAATGGCTGCTGCAGTCATGATACGGAAGACTGCTACTTCCAACACAATCAGGCTCACTCAATCCGCTCTAATTGCAGTCATCGATGGTTCCTTTTACGCATCTCGTTCTCAATCTCGGTCCAATTTTTCGTCACTCATTCGCGCTTCCGACATTATATCCCCAAATAATGGTATTATTAGGCCACGGGCGTTCGCGAATTATACACATAACATCCCTCGTGGAAGTTTTATTGGATACAACAAGATTTCCTTTTTAAGTCCAAGACTTTATTCCACTGCTGCGGCCAGCTCTTCTCCGGTAAATAATGGTTTTTAAATTTTTAATGTTGAATTACGAATGTGGATGTATAGCTTTATGGTATTGTGAATTGCTGTGCTATTTGAATTTACCAAAACTAGGGCTAATAGGATAGGGAACATGTATGTAGTTATGGCACTAGTTTGTAGTAACAATAAACCAAAAGGGGAATGTTCAGAATGAAAATACTTAAATGCACATTACTCCTGGCTTCCAGTTTATCTGGAAAAAGATGTGAACTTTATAGTTGAATTTTTGAGATTGTATCAGAACTATAACACTAATTGAACTAATTATGTATCATTTTACCCTTTTAAGGTACATTAGGATCAGCACATGTACTCCGACCACGATACCATTTATTTACTATATCCGATGAAACAATTTAAAATAATAAAGTACCATATGCACTAATAACAACTAATAGTTCATGTTCTTACTGATTGGATTTGAAATGAACAAAGAAAAAATATTTAATTGTGGAACTCTAATCCCGATAGCGATTACAAGATGTGTAGAGTTCAATAGCTGCAGCTGAATGTATCTTTATCAAGTAATTGTCAGAATCTCTTTAATTGGACTAGTGGTGATGAACGAATGACGAACGAGCTAGAAGGTGTATATGGTGAATTGATGTAAAAGGATCTTCTTAGGGTCTAGAGGTGATTTGGATGTAGAAGATAATCAATGGAAGACCCATTAACATCCTTACTTTGACTAAAAACGATACCATATGTCAGTAAGAAGTCCGGTTTCTCTTTTGAAAACACGGGAGAGTATTAAGTTTTGATATTATGTAATTATTTTTGCTATAGTATTTTTGTTATTTGACATCATTAAGTGGATGGCGATTCAAGTTGAAGATTCGTAGTGTTTTGCTTTAACGTTTGTCTTGGAAATGATTTCATTTATCAAAAGATTCTGAAGTTGCTATAAACCGCTTTATTATCTGAATAGTAATAATTGCAAGTGATATCATTGATGACGGGTTAATGTTCTGATGATAGTGGTACAGTTGGATCAGGTCGACCTTTTTGAATATAGGGTTACCAGTATCCGTTTAGCTGAATAATTATAAATGGTAGATTAATTCTTTTTATTTGTAAGTATTTATCATGCCTTACCTTATGATGTACATTTCAAGTATGTAATAGACTTTCGGGTTCATTATATCCTCTGTTATAATGAAGTTATGACCACTGTATATCGTATCTGATTATCTTAAAAGGTCAAAGAACTTTGTAAGTTTGGAATTACATAGATAGGCTATGTCTTCTTGATATGAATTAGTGAATTATCATAACAGGATGACATGACCAAGTATCACATAGATTATTGATTACTTTATACCAAAACACAATTGTAGCTTGCTAGGTCTCTGGAAGACGTGCAATAATCAAAGTAATTACCATTATGAGGAACATTATTGTATCTCTTATGCAGTGATATTTCACCAGTTTTCAGATCATTTTTATTAGGAAGGAATTGCCGGTATGTGTTTTTTCATGTCTTACGAATTCTTTGTATAAAACCTACTGTTTTAATATCAGGTCAATAATAAGGATTACACAGAAATGGCATGGGAGGGAATTGTTGGTGCTATAGATGCAGCACGAGGTAGCAAACAACAAATTGTAGAATCCGAGCATTTAATGAAAGCCCTTTTGGAGCAAAAAGATGGGTTAGCCAGACGAATACTAACAAAGGCTGGATTGGACAACACATCGGTTCTGCAAGCTACAGATAACTTTATAGATCAACAACCAAAGGTATTAACATCAGTAGGCTATTGATTTTATATTTTTTGAGTGCCGTAAATGATACTAATTAGTATTTTTTGTCTTCTGTAGGTCAGCGACACCAGTTATCCTGTACTCGGGTCAAATCTGAGTTCTTTGCTCGAAAATGCGAGAAAGCATAAAAAAGAAATGGGTGATGACTTTGTTTCTGTCGAACATCTTGTATTGGCATTCCATTCAGATAAAAGATTCGGAAAGCAGTTGTTCACAAACTTGCAGCTAAGTGAGAAATCATTAAAAGATGCTGTTCAAGCTGTTCGTGGAAATCAGAAAGTAACCGATCAAAGTATAGCCATTAATTTCTTGGGTTCAAAGATTAATGCTCATGTTTTACTATGAAGATATTGATAATGATATTTTCTTATGATATATGTATTTGATACAGATCCAGAGGGGAAATACCAGGCACTTGAAAAATACGGTAATGACTTGACAGAACTTGCTAGGAGGGGTAAACTTGATCCAGTCATAGGCCGAGATGATGAAATCAGGCGTTGCATCCAGATATTATCTAGAAGAACAAAAAATAACCCTGTTATTATTGGCGAGCCCGGTGTCGGGAAAACTGCAATTGCAGAAGGGTACGTTATTTTTCTTGAATTTAGAATGTATATTTACTCATGTATTTGTTCACATTTGATGGTTTAAGCGTAAAACTATGAAATTTTATATATCCTGCAGGTTAGCTCAAAGAATTGTGCGTGGAGATGTTCCTGAGCCTCTTAAGAATCGTAAGGTTATAACAGATTTCCATGTTAGCATCTATCTTAACGTTGTTAATTAGTCTTGCAATGACAAAATTAATTTGCAGCTTATATCTCTGGATATGGGTTCATTGCTTGCTGGTGCTAAATACCGAGGAGATTTCGAGGAGAGGCTTAAAGCTGTTTTGAAGGAAGTCACAGCTTCAAACGGAGAAATCGTTTTGTTCATTGATGAGATTCATACTGTAGTTGGTGCAGGTGAGCGATTTTACTTTTTGTTTATCATATATACCTTTTTTGGTTTGCTCATTAAAATAGTGTGATGATTATTTGTGTATAGGAGCTACTGGTGGATCAATGGATGCTGGAAATTTGTTGAAACCAATGCTTGGTCGAGGTGAGCTTCGATGTATTGGAGCAACTACATTAAACGAATACCGAAAGTACGTCGAAAAGGACCCTGCTTTGGAACGTAGGTTTCAACAAGTATTTTGTGATCAACCGTCTGTTGAAGACACAATTTCGATTCTTCGTGGGTTACGTGAACGGTATGAACTGCATCACGGGGTTAAAATATCTGATGGTGCTCTAGTCTCGGCTGCTGTTCTTGCTGATCGATACATAAGTGAGCGCTTTTTGCCTGACAAAGGTTAGAACTTAAAACAATGTTACTTTCTTAATCTAGAGTTCCTATTCTTTTTACATATTAATGTTAGTTCGTGATTGCAGCAATTGATCTAGTAGATGAATCCGCTGCAAAACTAAAAATGGAGATTACGTCTAAGCCCACTGAATTGGACGAGATAGATCGAGCTGTATTAAAGCTTGAGATGGAGAGGCTTTCCCTTAAAAACGACACTGATAAAGCATCAAAAGAACGGCTGACGAAGCTGGAAAGTGATTTAGAATCTTTGAAAGAGAAACAGAAAGAGTTTAATGAACAGTGGGAACGTGAAAAATTACTGATTACCCGCATAAGGTCAATCAAGGAGGAGGTAATTTTGTTTTCGTTTCAATTTTAATGCATGTTTAACTTATAACTATTTAAAAATATTGAACAAGTGTTTGTGGGTCAACCCACTAAACTGAACTTTGACCCATATCGACTGAACCTCTACCCTTAGATGTTATATCTTTCCATGCTATTTATTGATTATGCCTTTGTGTCCAAAGATTGACAGGGTAAACCAAGAAATGGAAGCTGCTGAACGTGATTACGATCTGAACCGTGCTGCCGAACTCAAATATGGAACATTAATGACACTCCAACGCCAGCTAGAAGAAGCTGAGAGGAATCTTTATGAATATCAGCGTTCCGGGAAATCTTTGCTGCGTGAAGAAGTGACAGATATCGACATTGCTGAAATTGTAAGCAAATGGACTGGAATACCGTTATCAAACCTTCAACAGTCAGAGAGAGATAAACTCGTGTCACTTGAACACGTTCTTCATAAGAGAGTGGTTGGTCAAGATATGGCAGTCAAATCGGTGGCAGATGCAATAAGACGGTCAAGGGCAGGACTATCTGATCCAAACAAACCGATAGCAAGTTTCATGTTCATGGGTCCCACGGGTGTTGGTAAAACCGAGCTCGCAAAATCACTAGCCAGTTACCTCTTCAACACAGAGAATGCTCTTGTGAGAATCGATATGAGTGAGTATATGGAAAAACATGCGGTGTCGAGGTTAGTTGGTGCGCCACCTGGCTATGTCGGTTATGAAGAAGGCGGTCAACTTACTGAAATTGTGCGTCGAAGGCCATATTCGGTTGTCCTGTTTGATGAAATTGAGAAGGCACATCATGATGTGTTCAACATTCTTTTACAGCTGTTAGATGATGGACGAATAACCGATTCCCAAGGAAGGACTGTTAGTTTTACAAATTCGGTTGTGATAATGACATCTAATATCGGTTCACATTATATACTAGATACTCTTCAAAGCACACATGATAGCAAGGATGCAGTTTATGACTTAATGAAAAGGCAGGTTGTTGAATTGGCTAGGCAAACTTTCCGGCCCGAGTTCATGAACCGAATAGACGAGTATATTGTTTTTCAACCGCTCGATTCCACACAAATCAGACACATTGTTGAAATCCAGGTACAATTCGTCCATATGTACAATAATCAATTTTCTCGTTAAGAGATACGTGACATAAGTTCAAGTTTTCAAATGTAGACTAAAAAGACAACTTTACGTACAGCATATTGTCAAAATTAAAATACTCAGTATTATGTTACCTTTCTGACAACTTCAGTTTTAATATTTGCTGAAATGTGAGAAACTGAGTTTATGCCACTACCTTTTTATAAGCCGGAAAGTTTACACATCTCATGTTTTCAAAATTTGTATTTTATGTTACTTTTCTTGGCAAATTGCCTTTATCTAAATGGCTATAATTGTGTTGCAGTTGAATCGTGTGAAAGATAGGCTTAAACAGAAGAAAATTGATCTTCGTTACACAACGGAAGCTATTGATACTCTTGGGAGATTGGGGTTTGACCCCAACTTCGGAGCACGGCCAGTGAAGAGAGTGATTCAACAGATGGTTGAGAATGAGATTTCAATGGGTATATTAAGAGGAGATTTCAATGAAGAAGACACTATTATCGTCGACGTTTCCTCATCGGCTAAGAATGGTGTGCACATCAGGAAACTTGAAAGCCAATCTGGTATGGAGGACATGTTCGCGAATAACTAAGTTAGCCTTGTGAGTTGTTTATAGTCTGAAACATATCATATAGTTTTGGTTTTTGTCATTTATGAAATATAATGCTAATTGTTCTAAATTTTCTTCCTAGTTTTTCATATGCTTTGTTGGCATTATAGTTTAGATCAAAGACGATGTTCATGATATGATGAAAAATGGGCAGTTCATCAGAAGGGTTGTATATAACTTCAAGGCACTGAAAACCAAATATATTTTCTGTTGCTTGAGCCATTATAAAATTTAGTAACTTTCATGAGTTTTTGTTCCTCTTAAAGTACGTTCTTACTTCATCTTTTAAAAAGTTGAGTTATTGGTTTTATGCTACTGTCTGTTGGTTTATTATCCCTCTGCAGAAATTAAAGGGGCCTTTGGCCTAGCCGTATGAGAGGAGCCTATTAAACGGGAGGTTGTGGGTTCAAGCCTTACTTGAGGCAATGAATGTATACATTCATGGTGGTTGTACATAGCATGTGTGTTAGTTTGTAGACTTTTTTTTTCTAAAAAAGAAGAAAAAAAAGTTATCCCTGAAACAAATGAAAAGCAGTTGGCGGAGGTTGTGGAGTCCACCAAATACATAGATAACATTGTGTTTGTTTTTTTCTCCCAGGTTTGGTTTTTTGTTTTGTGGTGTATGATGACAGATGGAAGGGGCTGTTTCTAACATTTTTTCTAATCTTTCCCTAATTCAAGGTTATGTGGGGTTGGGTTTTTAATTCTTTTTCTGGGGTTTCTGCCCAGATTCTAAATTATTTGGAAGATGTGTTAGTCTATTTGTTGTGGTAATTGTACTCTTTTGAGTTTCTAATATACTTTTATCAGTTCTTCAAAGATTCCCTTTAACACGGGTATGTTATTTTGTTGTTTGGGAACGAGATTAAATTGTTCTTTTTACCCTCATTTATTACTTTCAATCATTTATTTCATAAAAGATTTCAGTCAAATTTACCTTGAATGTAAAATTGACATTTATTCAACATATTTTAAATCTAACAAATTTTACTATGGGATGATAAAAGTGGAGGGAGTAATATATAATCACATTCTTTTTTTTATATATATACAAAAATAATATATCTACAAGCTTAGTAAGAACGGAATACAATAGTATTTAATTTCTCTGTGTTTTTTTAACATACAACTTTTATTTTTCAAGAACTGCAGTTTGGTATGAAATAGAATAGTTTTTGTACTTTTCTCTCACGAAATATAGGCATATAGCTGCCAAATTAAGTGAATTATTTATATAGTGCCAAACACAAAAGTAAAATAATTTACATATAATATAAAAATTAAGGCCCCCTGACTATGGTTAAAAAGCCTTGTAGGCATCACTTTAATTCATCTCTTCAACATCACTTTACACTAGTCCCTATCTATCTATCTTCTTCATTAAACTTCACCTTTTGCCACTTTATAACTTTACTCTCTCTGAATCCCACGTACTATTATTATGTCATTTTATGAGCTAATATAACATATGTAACAAACCCATCAATTTATGTATCTATAGCTAGCTCTGATTCCAATGAACTAACCAAACACTTTGTCAGAAAAAAAAAGAAGAAATAATGGCAAGGTATCAACGAACCACCAAGCTCTGGTCATCCTGCCGCCGCAAAATCATCGAAGCGATGAAATGCGGCGGTGGAATCACAAGACATCAGAAAGTTGTCAGGTCTTCGTTAATTGCGCCAAAAACTTCAATATCTGAATGCATATCAAATGCGACTAATAGCATCGGTAGTGGTAAAGTATTGGATGAAGAGAATGTGAGGTTGAAAGAAGTGGTGAAATTGTTAGTGAGTGAAAGAAACGACGAAGTTTTACTAGGAGCGAAAAAGGTAAGGGAGTTAGCGAAAGAAGATTTGGAAACTAGAACGAATTTTGGATTACTTGGAGCTATTTCGCCGTTGGTTGGAATGCTTGATTCCAAAGATATTGATTTCCAAATCTCTGCTCTTTATGCTCTACTCAATCTAGGAATTGGAAATGACATGTAATTTCTTTAAAAATACTCTCTATAACTAATACACACATTTCCTGTTCATAGCGTGTTAATTAGATCTTGTTTCAAAAGTAATCGCAATGTAATAATATGTTCTGTTGTTTGGTGTTAATTTTCAGGAACAAATCTGCTATTGTTGAAGCAGGGGTGGTACACAAGATGCTAGATCTAGTTCAATGTACATTGGATGATGGTTCACCTAACCAGGATTTGCTAGCAGCAATTGTTGCTAATTTTTTGGGATTGAGCGCGCTTGATTCAAACAAGCCTATCATCGGATCATCTGGAGCGATTTTGTTCTTGATCAAAACTCTCAAAAGTTTCGCTAAGAGTGACAAGAATTCACAAGTGATTCAAGATTCTTTGAGGGCGCTTTACAATCTATCTATTTTGTCATCGAATGTATTGCCTATGATTGAGGTTGATGATTCTGTACCGTTTTTGTTGAATGTGATTGGAGACATTGAAGTAAGCGATAGAATCCTTTCGATTCTGAGTAATATTGTTTCGACCCCTGAAGGGAGAAAGGCGGTTAGTGTTATTCAAGATGCGTTTACAATCTTGGTGGATGTTTTAAATTGGGGGGATTTGCCAAATTGTCAAGAAAAGGCGGCGTACATTTTAATGGTGATGGCTCATAAGTCGTATGTAGATCGACAAGCTATGATTGATGCCGGGATTATGTCGGCACTCCTTGAATTAACTTTGTTAGGTAGCACTTTAGCACAAAAAAGATCTTCGAAGATTCTAGAAATTTTAAAAAACAATAAAGGGAAGCAAGTTTCAAATGTAGGGGCGACTCTTTCAGCGCCCCTTTGTGGGTCCACTGATAATGAGCCAGTTGACTCGTCAAGTAGATTTTCAAATAACAAGGCGGTAAGACAATTGGTAGAACATAGCTTGCAGAACAACATGAGAAGGATAGTGAAGAGGGCAAATTTCCCGAAAGAGTTCGCTCATTTGGAGCATTCAAAGTCGTCGATCGCATCCTTTTCGACCTCAGAAAGTTTACCATTTTAATATGAATTTGATGGTGATTTCTAGTTATCAATTTATGATTAAACGTTTCAATTAGGGTATGATGTTTTCATTTAGTTCTTTGACTTGAGGAACTTGTAGAACGACAAATGTTATTAAAAGTTTCATGTGTATATAGTAGAAATAAATGTTTATTTCTTTAAAATCTTTAATATCTTAAATTACAAAATCTGTTCCCATCAGAAAACAAAATACTCAAAACTATGATATAAATTGTTTTAAGACTGTTTTATTCACTCATAGTTTTAATACTCGAGCTAAAATAAATAATATATATCCTATCAGAAATGACACATTAATAGACCACTTTTACATAATTTTGTTACAGATTTATCGAGTAAATTCATCCACGTGCTTTTCCATTTTATTCACTGGCAGTCTCTACGTTCTAAAAGTCATTTTAATATTCATATTTTTTAAAATCTAGTTTATCGATAGCCCAGAAATGAACGATTAAAATCGAATCTTTATTGAAACCATGTTCATCAATGACTTGGAAATTCAGAACGGCCAGTGAAAAAAAGGGAAAAACGCAAGAACAATTTAAATAATTTACTCTAAATTCATGTGATACAAGATTATAAAGATTATAAAGATAGAAAAGAAATCTGAAATGAATGCGGTGGTCCAGAAGTTGAGTTAATATGCGACCAGCCACATGACATGGATCTGTACGAGTGATGTACGAGGGAGTAACCTGAACTAAACCCACTCTTTTTATTTTATTTTATTTCTTGGCATTAAATTAAATTAAATGAACCAAAGATTTTAATTTTAATTATTTAATTATTATTTTAATTAATTATGGGGTAACATTAATACACAAACATCGGATCTCTTATACTAGGAATACAAACACTTGGCAGCATTTTGATTTTGCGAAAGCTGACACAGAAAAAATTTGTATTGAAAATTGTTTAATTGAAGAGTTTCAAATACATTAAGAATTAATTAACTTATAAGTAAGTACTAATATCGATACGAATCTTTTTTATAAAATGAGTTTCAATTTAGGGTCTTATTTTTTGTGTTGGAATTTTCAACTAAGAATGTGGATCTTGATTTTGCTTTAGACCTTCGCGATTAAAAAGTTAAATTATAATATTAAATATTCCTTTTTGGAGTATTTGACCTAGTAATTTCATTAATACCTATTCAAGTTAAAAAAGTATTTCATGTAGCAAAAATGTTTATGTGTAGCAACTAGCAAGTAATAAATGAAAGATTAATTATGTATATTTTAAAAAGTTGAAGGATCAAATATGTAATTATTTAATTTATGTATATTTTCTTTAACACAATACCGAGTGCATCTATTTTATCTGCAGTACACGACTTATCTCGATTCTAAGTTCCTAAATCTTGAGAAAATTACACAAATCATTCTTTAATTTTGCCTAAAATTTTACTGGCAGTTCTTTACAATTTTTAGTTACACCAATCGTCTTTTATTTTAAAACTTATTACGCTAACAGTCATTTAGACTAACGACCGTTAACTATTCGTTAAAAAGACTATGTATGATATTTTTCTTTCTTTTAATTTTTTTTAGTAAAATATAAATGATAAATGATAAATTATAAATGATAAATTATAAATTATAAAATATGTATAGATACATTACTAGGTGCACATATTTAAACAAGGTTTTCATTTGACATATTTTTCACTTATAGAACAAATGCAAAAGATAAGAGGTGATGACTACCAAAGTCGTGATAAAAACATTATCCAAAAAAAAAAAAGTCGTGATCAATAAAATGATTGGGTGATGGAGGGACACCGGGTGTTAAAAAATGGTAGTGGACTTTAAAATACTAATGTTTAAGTGGAGAATAAATCGGATTTGGTTATAAATTTTCCAAGTTAAATGAGTAAGATAAAAATGATGTTCAATGCATTTAATAATGTATCTTACTTTTATAATTTATATTTTATTCAAAGGAATAAAAAAATTCAAAAAATATCACATAAGGTCCTTTTTAACGAATAGTTAACGGTCGTTAGTCTAAAAGACTGTTTGCGTAACAAGTTTCAAAATAAAAGATGATTGGTATATTTACAAATTATAAATAACTGTTAGTGAAATTTGATGCAAACTTAAAGGACGATTTATGTAATTTTCACCTGAATCTTCAAAACCAATAATACTATTTTTCCTTATAAATAGGGGACTTTAACATATATGTTGTTGACTACAATTGACATGTGTACCAAAATATTTTTTGCATTTTTTATTTTTAACCCTTTAAATTTTTTTTATTTACAATAACATATCATTCAAATAGTCTTGATGCACATAATATTTCCTCTCATGTATATATTAGATGGCATTTATCAACAACAAGTAGCTAAAATATAAACTTTGAAAATATCTATATGAGTTACTTACATGATTGGTTCATGTGATTTATATACATTCACACCGTCAATTTTTGTATTTTATTTTTGCATTGCCAATATAAAATTCAAATTTTGTTGTTTGTTCAGTGCCTCATCCGTATTTAGCATAACCAAAATATTTTCTGTCTACTTCTAAATATATTCAGAAAATTAAGATAAAAAGGTGAACTTAAAATAAAAGGTAAAGGTATACTTAATTTAAAGCAATTTTTTACTAAACACACTAGAATAATAATTGAGGGAACAAAACTAAAAAGTTACATAAATCGTCCTTTAACTTTGTGTCAAATTTCATTGGTAGTTCTTTACAAACTTTAATTACATTGATCATCCTTATTTTTGAAACCCATTGCGCTGATAGTCCTTTAGAGTAACGGACGTTATAAAATTTCGTTAAGTCATATCACATGTTATGCATGTGAGGGTAAAATAGTTATGAAGAACTAAATACATGAAAAGGACTAAATTGCCCTCTCGTGCAAAACACGTGGCATGATTTAACGAAGTTTATAACGCCTGTAACATTAAAGGACTGTCAGCGCAACGAGTTTCAAAAATAAAGATGATTAGTGTAATTAAAGTTTGTAAAAGATTGTCAATGAAATTTGACGCAAAGTTAAAGGTCGGTCTATGTAATTTCTCAAACTAAAATGAAAATGTCCTAATCTTTTACATCAAAAAAGTTTGTAAACTTAATTTACTAATTAATTTTTTTTTTATCTTGATTACAATCAAGCGACTGCTGATATTTATTTTTATTAGAAAAACATAATTTACATATTTTTGTTGTATATCATTTGATTATTTTATTTGAATACTTCTGTGTTGGAGTATTTTATTGCTTGTCATAAATGTATTGATCTTGTGCATCAGAAAAACTAGTTTTAAATTACTAAACGAATTTTATATGTCTGGTACACATACTAATCGGTTTTATTTTTAAAGTTGTCATCCATTTTCACAACATCGATCGTTGGTTATGTATGTCGTATTATTAATGAAGTTATAAACAAAATTTCAACGTAGCTTTTAAAGAAAATTCATGTACTTTTTGTGTTGGAACTCTTATCAAGGACACGTCTACATAGCTTGGAGTTGAGTCTTGATGTAAAAAAACAAAAGGTTTTCTTTATTAGAAAAATGTCAGGATCACGAAATTTTCACAAAATGACATGAACCAATTGTGTGATGAAAGAGACTTGTTATCCATGACCTTGTTTAGAAATACCGTAATAAAAAGAAGATAGGAGTTTTTTACTAGGTATTTGACCAAATAAGATCGTTCAGTTCCTATAGAACCTATCACTAAAGTCTAAAATACCCCTAGAGAGGGATAAGGCTAAATGCGGAGCGAAAAGAGTTTTTCATGAGATGGGAAATGAAAACTATTAGTCTCAGACGCAGTTTGTGTATAAGTGTAAGTGATTGTCTGATAATGAGCTAGGAATATCCGTCTTTCTGCTAACTTGAAAATGCGATTTGACAATACATTATGTCACATCATTTTGTGAATATTATTTTGTAAGGTTTTTGTAGATGTAGCATGACTCGATTTATCAATCGACAAAAAAATTATTCAATAAGTTTATAAAACGTGAAAGATAATATAAATTTATTATATTATGAATGTATGTTTGATCTTTTAACAGATTAGTAGTATCACATTGTAGCTAGCTTAGGTCATATATAATCTACTTTTTAATTAAGTCAACATTTAATTTTCTCTAAGTTTAATAAATAAACAAATATAAATATACTAACTCCGTCTCATAATAAGTGTTCACTTAATATTTCAACCAATCAAAATAGACTTTAGTGGATAAGGATGGTGTTTGATTGGTGGAAATTGAAGTTTTTTAAAACTGCTTACAATTTCAAAGTTAACACTTATAATGGGACGGATGAAGTGTATAATAAAACTATAAAACAACAACTGCTTTCTTTGTTTTAGATATTACAAGTAAAATGTGAATTAATTAATTGTAATATTTAATATCAGAGATATAAAACAGAAAAAGTAAACATAAATTCTCTGAAGTGGTTGTTAATGGTATTATCATACGCTCAACAAGTCGTATTAAACTTGGATGTAATAAAAATGAAAAGTCTTTGTATCTCTCAAACATTTTATTTGAATCCTGATCGATCGGAAGTGTTGTCAACAACATAGTTGTTAAGCCCTTTCTATAAACCCCGTTTCCGTTTGCGCTTAAGCTGATATAAAATCACACATGCAACCTTTTTTATATATAAAAACACACATAGAAATCTTGTGAGATAGTTGGAGGCATGTATAAATGAATAAATTGGCTCTATACAATTACATCGAAAGTCCGAAAAGAATGATATGTATATCTCTTATGTTCTATCTACTCTCCCGAAAAAAACAAGAAAATGAACAAAAACCACTTTGTGATTACGTGGTAGCATGAACGTTTAATGGAAAACGTGAGGTGATGCATAGTACTCGCTTTCTTTAAACACGGGTCTTAGATCTTCTTTGCACATAAAATCCGTAGGGAAAGAAACAAGATGTCCCTTTACACCATCTAATCTAGCCATTGGATCAGTAGTACCCTTAACATTTCCATCTGGATATGATTCCAGCTTCTTGGGAGCTATTCCTAGATCAATTGTTGTATGTCCTAGTCTTCCCTTCAATTCACCCATACATTGCCTCAAAGACGCTCTGTGTGTTAGTTGTCAAAGCTCGTAAATGAAATAATCTTAAATGTGTACAAGGATAGAACTGGTAGAAGAAAAAAGAATGGGAGTGAAATGGAATATTGTACCTGGAATGTATAAGATCATTAGGGATGCAAGAGAAGGCGTCTTGGTAGATCATCGTATTTGTCTGTAATTAGCAAAATGTAAGCATGACTTGAAATGCTTTTTGTCCAAAAATGTTAAATTCTTGATAAATGATTAGTGTGACAAGTATGATTACAAAAGTTACAGTATTTGATAATAAACTAACTTTTAGAATAAGTTATTATAAGAGGTCGTATGGCGACTTTCGAACACTCTGACCCATTTTTAAAGATGATTATGTTATTTAGTTCTGTTTGAGACCTTCATTTTCATGCATCGGAATCTTGATAAAGGTTGGATCTTTACCTTTGCAGTTTCCATCCATATGTCTTTGTAGGTAGAATCAATCACCGGGTCAGTTATTTTACTAACCTAAAATGACAGACCGTAATCATAAGATCGTATTATTACAAAATGAAGTAGTATCATACATAAATTAGAACTACCTCATTACTGTGAAGACCAAGGTGCTCAGACCATAGTGAAAGACGAAGACCCAGGGCAAACTTTCCAGCCTTCCATGGGTTCCCTCCCATATACGAATCAACAACTTCTTTATCTTCAATAACGACTCCAATCTGCACAAGTAGTCATAAAATCAAACGGTGTATTTGGAGTTAAAAAATGAAGCTTCGTCAACAACAGGCTGTCCTAAGCAGAAGTTCAAGTAGGAAAAAAGAGAGTAGGAAAGTCACATACAAGGAATGATGAACAAGATGCATCATATATGTTCAAAAGCCATACGCATTAAATATTATGCTAGAAGAGTAAAACAAGGCAGGTTGGATAATAGGTCAATACATGTACGTTTTCTTACGGGTTGGGTTGATCGGGAACACTTTTAGTCCAAAGGTTAACATTTCTTTGTTATAAATGACTTGAATGTCAACTATGATAGCTTTAAATCTATAATTGTATTATTTAGAGGATTAAGTATGTTTTTTATAATCTAGGAGGTGTTATGCATTATGAAAATCACTTTGGGCAACATTTGACCCATTTCCTTATTAGCCTTTTTTTATTCATTTGACATGTTATAGATATAAGAACCCTAATCAACTTATCAACCCCATTCATAACAGTTGCCACTTTTAAATAGTACAAGTAAAAGAAGAAAATAACAGTGGCAAAGAAGAAAGCATAAATTACCTCGGAGTCACGTAATCCAAGTAAGCTCCTGTCATTGATATTAGCTGATCCAACCAGCGCTTTGTTATCATCAACTATCATAATCTTGCTATGCACGTATACCTGCAGTAAGAGACAACAGTAAATAGACATAAAAGAAAATCCGGTCAAAATAATAGTAACCAAGTTAAAGTTCTATCCTTTTTGTCCTCTATTATAAAAGCTAGTTCCAACTTCAAACAAATTTACTTTCAATGGTCGCCACTAGATGGGGTGATTTGTCTGGATGGGGTCGGGTAGATTGAATAACTGGTCAAAACGAGTTCATGTTGAAACAAGTCATTTTAGTGCAGGTCGAGTTATTGTCGTCCATCTTGTAGAACTTTTCAGAAATAGTGAATCCATCACTTACGATTATAAAAACAGTAGTATTACAATAATAAGATAAATTGTTAATTAAAACGATTTAACAGGTTCTATACACTAAAGATGGTGAGTTCTAACATGTTTGACTTACCAACTCATTTGACCCGCTATCCTAACTAAATTGTGTATTTGACCCATTTGAACTCAAATTGACCCACTAATGGGTTGAAAATTTCAACCTCTAGTAGCACAGAATTAGTAAAGTTATGAGCAAGAAATTTTTTTTAAAAAAAGCCAGGTAGTTTAGAAGTAGTAGTTTAAAAGTAGCAGTTTAGAGTGATACCGGGCTGGAGGCCACAAGTCCGTCATTAGAAAGTCTACCATAAGCCCGGAGACCATAAAACGATATATAGTCATGAACTTTGGGACCAAGACGGTCTGATAGATTATGCAGTATAGAATTGGGCCCTCTTGATATTGTACGATACTGCCAATGCATAATAGCTCTTACAGATGCTGCACCACCATCATCTAGTCCACCCTGAAATCCAGGCAATAATGGTATAACAATGATGACCCTAAAACACTGATATTCTTGATATGCCCGCATAATACGCTGGTATAAAGATTCCAACACACGATTTCGTATAATCTCGTCTCCCGAAAGACCCGAGATGAAAAACTGGTTCTGAGAACACATTTTAATGCAAAGAGAGAAATATCAGCAACATGATTCAGTTATTATAGAATATTATTTCCTAAATGCATCGACATAAGTCGAATATTCAAAAGTACCTCAATGTAGACCATATGTTCGGCCTTTTCAATTAGGGAACAGTAAGCATTGTGAATACTGTCTTCAACTTGACTTGTCCCGGCAGACCACAAACTCACACTGCGTATAACCTATAAACCAGAATTTCAGTAACTAAACCAGTACGTTCAACTTAAAGATAGACAAATGGGAGGATGGGTAACACGCCAAAATGCATTTTTTTTCTTGCATGTGAAAACGCGTTAGATTGACTTGAAACACTTCTGTTTAGGATTTCTAAATTATATGCATATATTCACTGTGTCTAATATGATTTCAAAAATTATGAAGTATTATTCTAACAAAATATAAGTTAAAGAACAATATGATTAAGAGATTTTATGCCTTAAATATATATGTATATAGGGTGACTTTCTACATTTTACCCATTTGAATCCCTCCATTCATTTGACCCGTTTTCTTTTGTGCTATCGTTTCACTTTACATGTTTGGCCTGTTAGATAGAACTACACATGATCCAATTAACCAATTAATGATAACATAATAAGTTACCCGCATTTATAAAAGACTAAAAGCTGACCTGACAGCGACATGTAACACGAGGACCAACCTGTCCTGTTTCATCTGCAGAAACAACAAGGTTACCTCGTTCCTGAGTTTCCCACCATTCTCTATCACTTGATTTAATGGCCTTCCCTTGCTTAATATTTGAGGTATCTTGGTCATCAACAAACCCTCTCATTGGCATATCAGGAGTGAATGGTTCCATTCTGGATTTTCGAAAAGAAAAAGGAGCCCGTGGTGGCCTGCTTGAATGACCATGAATATGATGAGCTTTACCCAGAGTGTTCTGCTTTGAGTGTCCACTGGAAGCATCTAGGCCATCGGCTTCTTGTGGAATTAATAATGGGATATCTTGACATGTCGATAACGAGGGAAAAGAATCCTGTCTATTGATTGCTTGTGGTACATCCACTATTTCGGGCTTTCCATCTTCTTGTTCTTTATCATTACTACCCATGTAATGTGGGATTACCATGTGTTGTTGAGGCATGAGTAGTGGAATTGTTTGCTCATTTGGAGCTTTATTTCTCTGAGTTAAATGTATGTATTAACAACCAAATCAGACAAAAGATAGTAATAATATGGCCTTAAGGTTAATGTTAATAAAAAACATTAACCTTTGCATAATTCCAACGTTGGACAAAGTGCCGAGCAATATCACGACATGGTGGTCCCCATAAGGCACAATGGACATCATGCCATGGCATACGAGGATATTTTTCTCGATTCAGCTCATCTTTCATGGTATCTTCCCACGAATTAGGTTCCGATTCCCTGTAAAAATGGGATATTATATAAAGGTTGCAAGGTGGGTTGGGTAGTGGGTCAAAACATGTCACTTTCTTGGTATGGTTCAAAACAGATCGGGTCAGGTGGACTCGCAATCACATTTTGTCCATTTTCAAACCTTCTTATGAATAATTTATGCATTAATTACTACTACAATATTAATATATTTTAAATAAAACGTTATAGGAGGTTGTATGCATTAAAATTAAGCTTTGGATGACCTTCAACCAGTTCAGCCCATTTCAACCATTTTCCTTTTAGCTAAATTTTCTAATTTGACCCATCTGACCCGTTTGAGAAAAATCACAACCCAAATTAACCATTCGTAAGTAAATGAGTCGAAATTGTCATCTCCAATATACATAATTTCTGAGCTGGCTAATATACGAAATTACACATAACAGAAAACGGATTACCTTGGATTATAATAGTCCTTTCCAGGCCATATCACAGCAGGGTGATCACCCACTTTGTGCGCGTATGAGTCATAACGACCAAAGCAAAGATCAAGTCCTCCAATAAAGCAAACCTCATAATCAACAATCACCAATTTCTCATGATGGGACCTACATTTCACCATAAATAGAGGAATTAGTTTTGACTTATAAAGATAAGCTTGAACAAAAAAAAGGAAAGGAAACAGATAAATGAAATGTAGAATGCTTACCATAGATAGACACCACTAGAGAAATGGTCTGGGTAACGTAAAACTCTGATATTCTCATGAAGGCCGACTAGCTTTTTCTTACTATAAAAGCTATTAATTTTGAGGGCAAGAGCAAGCTCTTTGTACATCAGAATATAAATCTGCATCAAAAGTGGGAAAAAACCAAAAGACTCATCTTCCTTTCCAAGTTTCAGCAAATAAGTCCTCAACTTAATTTTTCAACGACAATTTTACTTGACCTTTTTGTCTTCTAATATACATGTATACGAATTTATTCAAAACTTTTGACCTGTAACATAGGTCTGCTACATTTTTTTCTCCCTGATGTGGTACATGAACAAGTTAAGAATGCTGACGAGGCATCATACTTGTACAAATAGATGATGTGTACGAAATGGTTATCTAAAGAAGGACAATGTGGCATCCTACCTGAACACCTTGCTTGGCTTTTGCCTCCAGTAGATTATCAAGACGAAAGGATGCATTGACATGAAAAGGACGTCTTAAATAAAGATCCGGGCACAGCCACCACCCACACATAAATATCTGCATGAAACCCACAATTATTTTGGGTGTTTTAAACTTATTAATGGTAATTAAGCATGGATAACTAACTAGATGTAATTAAGAACCTCTGATTTTGCCTCTTCAATTGCTAAAGCAATTGCATCAAAAGCTGCACTACCATCAACGAACCACTGAGCCTGACTATCATCGTCGCTCAGACCCCGTGGTGGAGCAAATGACCCAAACCGATGAGGGTGACACCAACCCTCTGGAGGCCGAAGCCCAGCATCATTAATTGCAGCCACCCAGGTTTTAACTTTAACTTTAGTCCTACTTCTTATAGTAATTCTTCTGTTTCCACTTGATACCTAACAACATTACACAGATATATTGTATTTGTCTGCTAAATCACCCTGATAACTTACGTTAAAAGGTCCTAATTTACTTGCCTCAAATGAATAGCGTAGGGGGTTACGATCATTGATTTCAGTTGCTAATGCCACTCGACCTTGTCCATTCCCATGTGGTGATGGTAGAACATCAAAAACAATAATATCTAATGGGTCCTTGTCAAATGGATCTTTTAGCAGGGCCAAGAATCCAGGTTTCAACACAGCCCAAACCTGTACACAATTTGGAAATGGCTCAAAAAACACAAAGAATGGTTCAAATTGTTTATCTGGTTATTGCTTATTATACAACAGATAAGTAATCAGTCTTTTAAAAATTGCTTATCTGCTTATCCTAATAGGAATACACGCTGAAAAATAAGTAGATTGGTACCTACTAATTTTTAAGCTAATTAGGGCTTTAAAATAAGCAATCCCAAACACCATCAAATATATTACCATTTTTTACAAAAGAAGAATACCTGTTGCCAATTGTCATTACAACAATTGAACCACTGACAAGCAGAACATAGTCTACTGTCACCACTGCTAGGAATTTTCGGCAAATGTTTCACAAATACATATTCTTCTTTATGTTTAGACCCATATTCAGGACAAAAAGATAACTTAGACGCTTCCATAAACCTGCAAACCTGAAATCAAACAATTTTCATGTGCATTAGTCACAAGATTTTACGCCAATGCACACATTCCAGAAATAATTTACCTCTCGTGAATTTGCAATGTCCAAGTTGCCAAGAAAATGGTTCAAATACCCCTGCATTGCTGTCTTGGCACGATCTGACATGGAATGTTGTCGTCCAAGTGGCGGCCTTATCATTGGCAGTGCTGCTCTTGATGGAACATCTCTGAACAAAAAACCACCTGTAAGAACTATAATCATTATAGCAAGAAAAAGGATGAACCTGAAATAAAATCAAGCTATTGATCAGCAATCACCTGTTTCTGACACTTTCATCGTTGTTGTTGTGAACAGGTGTGACATCATCATCAGGTTCCTCGTCATCATCATGCACAACTGCTGCATGATCCATTATTCCTATGTTATGAAGCCATTCTTTCACCTTCAAAAGTAACACCACTGATTAGGTAAATTCTAGTTCCAACTTGCCTCAAGTTTAATGTGTTAATAGGATCATGATGAAATAAATAATGATCTTAAAATAAATTGTGTAAAAATGGCATTAAGGCACCACTTTTATAACACTGATGCACACCTCAGCGCTATAGAATAGGTGCATCAGAGCATTTTGTACACATTTGATGTAAAATTGTAAAGAAGGCACTGATGTACCACTTTCATAACGTCGACACACTCACACACCTATAAGGTGTGCGTCATTGTTATAAAAGTTGTGCATCGGAGCACTTTTTACGATATTTCACAGTATAGAGTAAAACTCACCTGTTCTTGTTTTTCATGAATTTCTTCGATAATGGCCCGTTTCTTTAAAGCAAAGTGTAAATAAAATACATGTGAAGCCTTCTTCACTAGTTGCCACTTGAACTAGTACACATACAAAGTAAATCAGTAAATACATAATCCACATTAAGGAAGAATTAAATCGTCATAAAATCTAATATACAAAATTAAAACCAATGAATCTCACATTATAAAGATCCAAATGTTTAGATAAATAAACACAAATAACTCAATTACAAACAATATATCAACCATCATAAATAAATAAAGATTAACATATATGTATATTGAAAAGAAAAAACGATCTAGACAAAATGTGTTTATATTGTATATATATGTAAGATATAAGATATAAGACCTGTTTGTATTGGAAGTCAATAGTATACGTAAGAAGCATGGGACTAATATCACCGGCATCGTTACGAGAAACTTGAACAATTGTAGCCTTTGGAAGCTCGTCGAATATCCGACTAGCTTCTGGCGGATTCTGTAGCGAGAAAAACGATGACACCGCTGTAGACGGTTCCGATTGCATTTGTACGTAACGTGAACCACTTCCTCCACCTTCTGGCATTAATTGTTCCGATATCATGTATTTAATATCCGATCAAAACAATGTCATCATAATTTAATAATATTAATCATATTATGAGTATGTGTTAACGGAAACAAAATTAAAAAGGGGGAATTGAAGGAAGGAAATTGTGAAAAAAGTAAGGGAAGTGATTATGAATGTGTTCCGGAGCACTTTGTACGTTGGTGTCATGGTAATGAGTGGATTTTGGATGGGTCACGATTTTTGCGTCGGATCGGGTCGGGTCGAATATCGTTTTTTGTTTTGTTTGTGATTTTTTCACATTGTTGATGTCGTACCGGCTTATTTGCACGAGGCAGTCCGGGCCCTACTAACAAACTGATCCTTTTTCTCGATTGTTTTTTTGTTCTATTTTTCTATTTAGCGCAGGTTGCTTACAAAAGTATTTAATTGCATCGCATGCTTTGTTTGTATAATTTTTACTTATTTATTATTTAGCATATACATGTATTTTTTTATATTTTTATTTTGCAACATTTTATTTCTTGGTACGCGATATTGCATCACTAAACCATTTATTTTATTTATAGAATATCAGAGGAGTTGAATCAAATACAACAATTCTTATTTTTATGATAAAAAAACATACAGTATGTAAAAAGGAGCAATTATGCATCAAATTTTGCAATTTGTGATTTAATTATAAAATCTTAGTAAAATAGGTGAAGTTTAACGTCTACCCTAAAGATTCAAAGACCACATTTCAGAGAAACCTTTATAAAATTAAAATTTCCACGGTACATTGCTCCACCATTATTTTATTGTTAACTACCATTATACCCGTGCAATACAGTGGACACTAAAGATTTATATACGTTAATTTGTTCGTTTAAAAAAATGTCGTCCTTGAATGGAAAAAAAATCAGAAATAGTGGTACATTATGTTTCTCAATATAATCCGAAACTCGATTTGAAACTGACAAGGAATGAAATTTATGGTTAAGATCAGGTGAATGTTCCGGTTAACGGATCGATCCGTGAGTCTGTAAAAAAAATTAAGTTTTATTTTGAAAGGAAAATTTCAACCCGAAACCAACATATAAACTCGCAAATTTCAACCCACTTGATCCGAAATCAATTGGTAAGTTGTAATCAACCGCAAACCTATCAACTGGTTTATACAAGTGAGTTACTTGGGTCATGTCTAGATTAATTACTTTCTACCTGTCAATAAAAATAATTCGAGTTTGGATTGAGAATTGACTTTTGACCTGCTAACCTCAACGTGCTAACCCGACACCACTCAAATGGTCTCCTATAATTTTAACAATTGAAAGTTATAAAAATTAAGTTACAGATATTTAATTTACATATTTAATTAAAAAATTAAATATATGACCGTTACGAAGAAATAATAATTAATAACATTAAGTGATTGTACTATGTCTATTAAAAATTGTAGGAGAGTAGAAAGGTAATTTGACTTGTCTCTTTTTTAAGGATCAAAACTTTTGGTGTAAATGGTTTATATATTACTAGCCTACTGACCGCACAATGTAGTGCGACAAAAAAAATTACGTTTAAAACTATATTTATCTAACATATCTTCATATAATTGAGAACATAGTAGTATGTAGTATATATCATTTTCTTACTATTTGCAATGACGGTCTTGTCACGACTTGAAACTCGATACGAAACCAACAATTAAATAAACTAGTTTAAGCTTTGGATTCGAGTTGAAGTAATTGATGTGCAACGTAATAGGTTTGGATATGAGTTTTAGACTGATTTTTTTTTTATGCTATTCATCAGGTTTGAGAACTTTGGAATATATAGGCAATGTTACCCCTCAAGTTTAGAGTTGATCGAGTTCTTGTGAATGGGATATGAATCTCATGATATGAGGTTTAATAGTTGTGGCATACCCACTTATTAGGCCGATCTACGAGAGGTTTATCTTTTTTCTATTATCATCGTATTTTTAGATATAAATATTCTTAAATGTCAATTTATTTTCCAAACTTCATGTACGAATATTTGCGTATCAGATCATTAATGCAATCGTGAGCGAAAGAGCTATGCTTGTGATCATGCCTGTTGTGGAGGTAATAATTTCTACTACCAACTTTCAGCTCTTTTACATCATGGAATTGCAGACTTGCAACTTGATTTCACACTCTCACCAGAATATATGAGACGACAATCTTACATCACTTGGAAGATATATTAGCTCTATATTAATTAATTGGCTCATTAAGGTAACTTTTTAGCCATTTGAGTTCTATAACTTACGTTTTAAAGCTTGACTTTTAATATAATTAACAAAATCAGATTATACCCGTTAAGGACTTTATACTTTAGTTTAGGTAAGTATACTTTAGTTTAGGTGATTGAGTTGATGGTTTTGCATTTAGATTTCATTCAACTTTTATCAATCTCCTTTACAGGTCGAGTTAATCGGTATTTTTCCCGGTTCTTGACATAAGTTAACTGTAACTAAGGCAAAACCAATGAAATCATGATGTGGTGATTGTGGCCGAGGCTACCACAAACAATCATTTCTTTTAGTTTGAGTTTATGAGTATACAGTTTTCTATTTAAATTGTTGTATTGCATCTAATTTGTTTGATGAAAACTATTGTAGGATTTGGGTCGAGGGATTTGTGGTTTTACTGATCCCCGTATTTTTACATAGCAATGGGTAAAGAGGAGAAAGTTAGCATGAGTTTTGTGGTTTTACTAATCCCCGTATTTTTACCACTACTCCAAAAAATTTATTGTTCAAGTAATTTCCGTAGTACATAAAAATCATTGCATATACGTTACATGATAATACAAATTCACCAATAACATATATGACAACCAATTAACTTGAACAACGACCGGATGTTACACTAGTTAAATTTGTACGTTCGTATGATTCACATATCAAACCAAATATATATCAAAATCATCAATATCAATTACATGATAAGCATTAGTACCGAAATCCCAATACCGTATCCATACCATACCATTCTCGTACCCATATCGGTACCATCCCACTTCAAATGGTACGGTATTCGGTACTTATATGAACGTTTTTTTTAATGCGGTACTTTCGGTATGGTATCGGTATTTTTCCGGTTTAGTACCCGGTCCCAATTTATATAAGATATTATTATTTATTAAGAAACTAGATTCCAATTCGTGTGTACACATGAGCCGTTGAAAATTTGTATTTAATTGTTATAACTATCAATATAATTTGTCCGATAAAATTATAGAGTTTTACCTTATTTAAAAACTACGCAGTAACGTTTGCAATAAAATTATACAAGGTAGTATCTATATTAAGCGTATAATTGGGGTCATATTAATTTTACTTTTTGTATACAACTTTGAGTGTGTAAAGGGTAAATTTTTTCAACTGAATGCAAGATAAATCAAACAACCTCCCACTATAAATGTATCTAATTATATTTAACAATCATAAACGCTAAAGTTGTAACACGAAGGAACAACTAAATTATTTATAAGACTTTTTTTGTAATAGGGGCATATAAAAATTTCAATTAAGGCTGACATATTATTTATATACCCAACTACCCAAGTGATATACACGGAGAATCACTTGGATGTATGAGAAATTGATTTTTAAATAGTTATTATTTTTAACTTTTGTGAGTACATCGAAAACATAAGCATGTCGATTCTTTGTCATCTTTTTGTTTAAGTTGTCATATTTGATTCAGTTTGGTATTGAGGCGGTGTTATATTTTTGTATTGTACCGCGCTTTACAACCGATCATTGTTCACTTTAGTACTGTTATACTTTCGGTACCAAGCGGGTAAAGTATCACATTTTACCGTACCAATACCCATACCGTACCGGTACCATACCATTTCAGTTGGTACGGTATTCAGTACTCACATTAGGGCAAAAAAGAAAAGCGGTACCAACCGGTTTGGTACGGTACGGTACCGGTTTCATACCACGCTCATCCCTAATATCAATATATAGAGTAAAGTTCAAATGAGTACAACAACTTTGTGTGGGAATAGGGGAATCAATTTCAACCATTCATTTTCATCAATACCCATTTCCCCCATCTTTTTAAAAACTAAATATCTCACAAACGACAAGTCGAAAAATTATGAAAATTGCACCATATTTTTCAGCGTTTTCTCCTCTTCGATTTAAGATCTCACAATCTATACTTTCGACGAGTTTTTCCTTTTTCCATTTTTTGGTGGGTTTTACAAATTAGTAACACATGTGTTACGAATTAGTTGTACATTTGATTTGCAATTAGGGTTAGGGTTAGAGTTTTAGGGTTTAGCATGATTTAGGGTTTAGCATGATTTAGGGTTTAGCATGATTTAGGATTTAGCATGATCTAGGGTTTAGGTTTTAGCAAGGGTTAGGATTTACGGTTTAGTATGATTTAGGGTTTAGGGTTTTGTTAAGCCCTAAACCCTAAACCCTAAACGCAACACTAACACATGTGTTACTAATTTGTAAACCCACCAATAAATGGAAAAAAAAACTCGTCGAAAGTATAGCTTGTGAGATCTTAAATCGAAGAGGAGAAAACGCTTTTTCGAGCTGTCGTTTGTGAGATATTTAATTTTTAAAAAGATGGGGGAAGTGGGTTTTGTGACACATTCCCCTATTCTCAATACTTTTCCCATTCTCATTTGAACCTTACCCTCAATATATAATTTAAAAAAACTACTTTGATGAAAATCATAAATTCTTTAAATTTGAGGTAACTCGATATCAGAGTCCCAATATAAGAAATTTGGGCCCAAGCATGCATGTGTACTTGTGTAGTCTTCTAATTGGTCTTTGTGTGTGTTCTACATATAATTATATATTTTTCAAAGGGTTTATTGTTTGAAAGTGCAACATACTTTACACGTTTTACTATTGTATGCGCTCACATTTCAAAAGTTCTATTGTATGTATTGAAACCTGCTAAATCGTCTAATGTATGTACAATGTCACATGTTGCTGACGTGAAATGTGTATTTTGCTGATTTGGCATGTGTGAAAAAAGAAGGAAGAAACCGTCAATCTGCCTTTCAGGTCACTTTGTATATACGATAGACGAATTATCCAAGTTTATTACATACGATAGAACTTATGAAATGTGACAACATACAATATAAAACGTGTAAAATATGTTACACTTTCAAACAATAAACCCTTTTCCAAAATATGGTGAAAAAATGAAAAAGAAAAACTAACATGTGATGATCGATTTTAATTTAAATGGTGTAGATAAAAAAAAAAAGAAATAAATGTGTAGGCTCACAATATTTTTGTTAGTATAATGAATTAGACCAAATTTAATTTATATATATATATATATATATATATATATATATATATATATATATATATATATATATATATATTTTATATGATATGATGATGTAAAACATGACTAAAAGGACTAAAGGAGTTCAAAACATTACAAGATTAAATGCTATAATTAGGGCCTCACAATTAGAACAGAAAATAGCACATAACAAACTTTAAAAGTACCACATGACCGGATTATACCTAACAAAGGCTATAACTCCAAAGTCATTTCAATTTACAATGCCATTTCACAGAGTAAATTTTGACAAATTTAAGAAAGTTCTAAGGCAGTACTTGTTTTCATTGTGAAATTTATCCGATTGACATCGGTACGCCTCATATCCATTGTCAAATACTACATTTTAATCTCATAAGCTCTAATGCAATTTTTGAATTCGGCCCATTACAGAGGATACAGAGGTCATCAACAACAACAAAAAAATAATCCCTTTAGCTCAAAAACTATTTTTAACAATTTAAATTCAGAACAATATGATTCATAAACTATGAACACAACTTGCTTTCCAATTAATGCCGGTAGTATATATCGATATGATGGAGAATGAATCGTAAATAAACAATTGAAGGGTTAAGGTTAAAATTCATTGATCTGTCAAGGATCTTTTAGAGTACAGAATATGCACTAAAGAGGATATCTGTAAGGATATAACAATAATAATTTTTTATTTTTTTTAAATACTATGAGTAATAATGATACCAACGAGCACAATATATTCAAATATTTCTACTCAATATATTCCCTTTTACAGTAACTTATATATATTAATTGTAATAGTTCAAGTGGTACCGTCACCGCAAACGTCAAGACCGTACATGTGTGACCTATAGGTCAGGAGTTCGAATCCGTTCCTTAGCATACGTGGTTGATTTGTGGACAAGTGATTTACCCGGCATTGATGCTCCTTGCGGGTGGGGCGGATGCGTACCATTGAAATATGATACGGGGTCAGGGTACCCTCCAAGTTACCCTTTTCGTGATAATAATAGTAAATTGTTTAATCAGTAATTATTTTACATAGAAATCCATAATTGTGTTAGTTTTCTCCTCTTGCACAACTGAAAGAGTCAAAGAGAAGTGGTGCAGACACTCTGTTCTGAAGATTCAACAAATTTTATAAAGATTCAATAAATTTTATGTTTCCACTGTGTACAGTAGTAACAAAAGGTATGCAACAATATTAAGTAATAACTACGGTGGTACATATGTATGTTGGGAATCTCAATTATTGAAATAAAGTAGTAGATGTTTATGTTCTTACGAATAAGTATCCTTTGACCATTTTTTACATTTGGTGGTGGCTGTTTAAGCATTAGATATATGGTCCCCTTTCTTGTAAGTAGAAGTAATAGCTAACAAGTTGTACGAAAAAAATTATATTATACATGTAACGCCCCTCAAAGCTTAAAGCAATGTATTAACCAAATATTTTCAAGTTTAACAAAAATCATGGTGGAAGGTATGTCAAACCTCTATTTACATATGAATGTGGGAGGGGTGTTAAAATAAGTACATGTAGATGAACATACATACATAAATTAATAAGTGATACATATTAATTGCACATGTTCTGATCCAAAAGGAATAAGAACTATAAAAATAGAGATTATTCCACAACTTAACAAAAGAATAAATTTAGGTGCAAAGAAGTATTAAAAAAAAATAAAAAAATACCTTAACTATCTTAGGCTCTTAGCATTTGCATTAGCGATTCTATATAAAGCGATATGGTCTCTAGCTTGCATACACACCCAAATCAAACACTACAACAAAACTAAATACTACTTCCTTTCTGTCCCTTCACCTTTGCATATACAGCTTCAACCAAAAATGGCATACTATTCAAGCAACAAAACTGACCTTGTTAATATCGGCAAAGAAACGTTTGATGTTATAGATGATATTTACTCACGTGGGTGTAACAATAAGTATTCATCATCAGCAGCAACTGTTCCACCAAGTAGAGCCTCGCAGCAGGCGTTTAACTACCATCAGTACCAGCCCCAACAAGCTTATGTGGTTCAACAACAAGTGTATGATGCCCCAGTTACTGCCATGAGGACTGAGAGGGTGATAAATTGTGACGAGGCTGCCAAAATGTATGGTGGGACTGTGTTTGTGGAGTATCCTAAAAGGAAGCCTGCTCGTAAAAGTTTCTTTTTTTAATATGTAGTTCTAGCTGGCTAGCTAGATATATATTAGTTATGTGCTTTCTAAAGTATGTAAAATTAAGCTTGTGTATGCATCTTGGGTTCCATCCCTTGCCACTAAGTTAGCTGGTTTTAAGTGGATGTGCCAAGAGTACTGTTGAAATCTATTAGTACGTACTGTATGATAATATAATACTCATACTACTGGCTTGTGGTTGTGTAAACTTGATCTTGTTCTGTGTTTGATCACTAATCTCTCGATCACTTTAACATGTTTGAATTTATAAGTTACTTCTTTTTTAGGGAACAATTACATTTATTTGACGGGTAACCTGCAGTATCGTTTTCATGCAAAGACTGTTGCCTGCAGCCATAGAAGTCATGTTCTTGGAGTTTTTGTCTGTTCTATGAGCTCAAATGAGCTTCTACAATACTGAATAAAGTTTGATATGAATGCATCAGTAGATGATACGTCTACGATTAATTTGTACATGATTGAACGGAATCTCAAACTAATTAATAATGCATTCATAAGGAATCATGATTATCTTTTCAAAATTCTCTTTTCAAGATTCTCTTTAATCAGAAACGCACTCAACAGAATAAGACTTCTACCAGTACTTTTGGTGCAACTGTGCGACAGTGCAAGTATAAGTTAGATATCTAACAAATTTTATACATAACAAGTGAATCATATGGATACACACATCTAACGCCCGACCCATGTGTGTATTTTACATGTTTAAACCTACCCAGTAAAATTATAATTTATCAATAAATATATAAGATGATACATATTGAAACACGAGTTTTATATTGAATGTAATGAAACACAAGTCTTTTTGTATTTATGATTTTTCCTTTTGTTCTATTTGCTTGTAATATATACCTATCAAAGTAAATAGCATCCTTGCTCTCATTTTTTCTCATAATCATAAAGTCAAGTCCACTTTCATTTTCCCCCCTCTTTTCATAATTTGAATATCAAAATTGAACTCTTCATATACCCCTATTCATGTATGCCTATAATTCCAAACTTCGATTTTTTTCTCATTTAACTATACTTATACTTAACGTGCTATAGTTTCTAATATATACCCACGTGAGACTTCAATTCGCTCTAAAATCTGTCGGTGATAGAAGAAGAAGCCCAAAATCTTATATATATGTTGTGAGACATTAGTTTCTCAATTCTCACATAACAGCCCAACCAAAAACACCTCACTAGAAGGCAAGTTCTTAGAGCTGATCAAGAGAGCTTGTATGAGACAGTTTGATGTTTAATGCTTCTACACGTCATGATATAAAAGTATAAAACGTCACCACAATGTGTAGTAAAGGATTGAAGTGCATCTCCATGTATGAATGGAATATTCTACACATGATTAATCTATAAGATTGGGAGGAATATATGCAAATATCTTTTAATGATTTTTCTTATTTATTAAACACAAAAACAAGAGAATAATAGACTTTAACAGTTTTATAGATAACCATATATTGGATTTGGATTGGATGGATCTCTAACCCATTTTATATATTTGCATCCATTTGCATCAAAGGTTTTTTTTTTTAATGAAAAATCTGTTCTATTGTATGGATTCTGGACGGTTGTTGATCGATAATATATGCTTCTAAGTTCAACCTGGCTTTTCTAAAAGTTTTCTCTCTTTTATATTAATATATAGATAGATACATAACCAAATTGGAATGACTTTATCTGCTTTTCCACTGTATTTTGATTCCATATTCCTCTTAAAAGAGTATTCCAAGTCTATTTGTTGTATTCTTAAATATAACGTGTATAGAAAGAATATATATATATATATATATATATATATATATATATATATATATACACACACTTTCTCTTTCCCCCTAAAAAAGTGTTTCTCCTTGGATCATCCCAATATATAATATATATATATATATATATATATATATATATATATATATATATATATATATATATATATATATATATATATATTGGGATGATCCAAGGAGAAACACTTTTTTAGGGGGAAGGAGAAAGTGTTAATATTCATTACAGAGCATCTTAACTTCGTCAATATACATGTCAAAAATAAAAAGTGATATTTAATAAATGTTGATCAGAATCGATACTATGAATATTAAGCTTCCTTGATAAATTTCTTTTGTAGGCTATAACATCAATTGATGAATTTTATATCCAAAATCGTTAATATTCATCGCGGTGAATGTTAGTTAACATTCATTATTATGAATGTTAAAATTAAAAATATTTATCAAAATGCTACGAATTAACATTCATCGTGAAGAATGTCAGTTAACATCCATTATGATGAATGTTAATGATTTATTAAATTAATATTTGTAAAACAATGTTATGAGTTAAAAATGAAATTCATTGGTGAATATACTCTTTATAGCATCGATTATGATTAATATTTACCGGAAAAAATAAATCTTGTTGTTGACTTTTTTATTGGTAAGTGTAATATTGTTCGTGATTAATATTAATGTTTCCCACTTCTCCAAAAAAAGTGATTTCCTCTTGTACGCTCCCATATATATATATATATATATATATATATATATATATATATATATGGTAGGGATCAAGAGGGAAATAATTTTTTGAAGAACGTAGCGAAGCTAGCCATTCATTCGCGATGAATGATAATCAAACGTAAAAAATTATATTTTTATCAAGAAATATTAATCAAAACCGATGTTATTACCTACTAATATTAATAGATAAACTACTTTTTATAACTATAATATCTATGATGAATACTTTAAGAGAATTTTTTAACATTCATCAATGATGAATGTTAACCGAAGTGGATATTATCAGTTTCTTTGAAAAATTATTCATTAACATTCGTCCTTGATGAAGGATAGTCAAAACGTATAAAAACACATTTTTACCAATAAATATTAATCAAACCGTTGTTATAACTATCAGTATTCGTCAATAAACTATTTTTTATAACATATAATATCATGTGATTAAGATTAAGAGAATTCGCTAACATTTATCGTTGATGAATGTGTAGTTTCCCAACTTCCCCAGAAAATAGTGTTTCTCTCTGAATCCGGACAATATAAATTAATTATAGGGGTGAGTTTAAATAAAAATGCTAAAAAATTAAGGAATGGGAGAACCAATAGGATTGGTTCATTTCATTACAAAATCCACTTTCACTTTCATTTTTAAAATTAAATATCTCCTGATAGTACGTCAATAAATTATAAAAGTACATATTTGGAGTCTGCGTTTTTGTATCTTTAATTAGAGATTCTACATGCTATACTTTTGACAAACTTTTTTTTCTTTTTCTTTGTCGGGTCTTACAACATAATCACATATGACTTATGATAAAAAGTTAAAATGTGTTCACGATTATTTATTCATGGTATATGTTAATTAATACGTGATTACAGCTTAATATTCATCCTTATTAATAATTATAAATTAAATTTTAAAAATTGCATTTGTTTTCATTAAAAAACACATTTTGCTAGTTTTATATTTAATCACTGTGATTTGGTATACAATCACATGTGATTTTGTATATAATCACATATGATTTTCAATTAAAAATTGATAATTGATGAACAATTTACCGATATATGATAATTCATGTATGTTTCAACTTAATTTTATATTTAATTGTATAATTATATAATCAATGATTTAAAATTCGTATTTAATCATTCCATGTGATTGATACTTTAATGTTCAATCGCATGTGATTACAACTTATATTCAATGATTTAAATCTTTTTAAATCATTAATGATTAGAATTTAAAGTTTGATTAGACATACAAGACGTGTGATTATTATTTAGTGTTAAATCACATTACAAATTTTTAAAACCCATTAAAAAAATATTTATCAAAAGTATATCATGTGACATCTATAATTAAAGATAAAATGATACTGATTCTAGCGGTATAAATTTTAAAATTTATTAACGTACGGTTTGTGAGATATTTAATTTTAAAGAAACATGTGAAAATGAGGAAATGATGATACGGGTGATGATATTTTCACCATTATTTTTTATAAATACACCATAAGTGTGCATTAATATGTTATACAGTACAGCCTATTAATGTACACTTGTGATGGATTTATAAAAAATGATGGTGGATATATCATTGCTCCTATTTTATACTCAATACTCACGGGATAATATTTTTATACAACATAATTATCAATAAGCGAATATTAAGCGAATATAACAAGTGAAAAAAGTTCCTTTTATTTTTCCCTCAAAACCTTAAAAGTTTGGTTTGATTTGACCTCGAGCCCCAAATGATGGATTTTGGGCCGAGGTGTAGTTGAGCACTTGAGCCAAACCATATTTGCTCTTTCTGTTAATTGGTTGTGGATTTCGTAACACTCGATCGATCAAAAGTTATCTCCTTTTGAAGTTGGCGCACTTTTTACATATTATGCTCTTCGAATATTTGTGTTTGGATAGACCAATTTAGTGCACCATTCTACGGAGTAGTAAATATCTGACCCAACTCAATATCATCTTTTGTAGGAAAAAACAACATAAACTATTGATTTCCCTTGTGTGAAAGGAATGAGCAAATTTGTGATTCCACACTCGAACAAAAGAACAAATTTCCATCAACACTTAATAATAATATATACAACTTAAAAGGTTCAGAGGAATATTATTAACACTGATCAATTGCATACTTGCATATGGCTTTCTTTATATAAAAGGCGGGCATATGGTCTCCGGTAATATACACCATAACCAAATACACCAACAGAAAAGAACTAGTAGTTCCTTTTCTCCGAATCACTCGATTCAAAAATGTCGTATTACTCAAAAACCAAAACCGAGCTTTCAATGATTGGGGCAGAAGCATTTGCTCTCCTGGACGATAACCTCAGACCTCCACCACAGATGTTTCCATATCAGTATAAAGCCCAACAGACTTATGTTGTTCAACAAATACCAGCCAAAAGGACTGACACAGTGATAAATTGCTATGAGGCGGTCCACAAGTATGGCGGGACTCTAGTTGTGGAATATCCTAAAAGGAAGCCTGCTCGTAAGGGCTTCTTTTTTTAATGATTTTAGGTAGCCAGAAATGTATGCCTAAATATCTTGTGTTTGTCTATGTTTCATGTGTGTAACTTGGAATTTACCCCTCGCCAAAAAATGTGTTTTATGTGGGTGTGCCAAGACTATCAGACTTAACTATCATATGATAAGATTACTCGGTGGTTGTTTTTGCGTGATTGATCTTATACTTTTCGATCCTTGCACTATCACGCTCTTTGTTTTCATGCACCACTTAGTTGCTTATAATATAAAAAGGAATATACCATCCAATTCGATAAATTCACCACAAGGTATGCATACTAACAGGTTGTACTGTACAACCTGCTTATACATATTTGTGGTGGATTTATCAATTTGGATGGTGAAAATATCATTTGGCATATAAAAGTTCCAACCAGCCCAACATCATTCATCAAAGCGGTACCTTTGGTCCAATACTCAGTTTGACCATTGATATTTTTGGTTTTTGTTCACGACTCGATATATCGTCATATATTTGGCATTCAGCTTTTCTTGGCCTTAAGCTTTCGTTAAATAAGTTCTAGGAATGAAGAAAAAAAAACCTTTGTCTAAACGTTAGATTGAGGTTCTATTTTGAAATAAAGTAAAGAGATTAGTGCTTAGAATATACTAAATTATATATACTCAAAGTCTATGATATGTATTCAACTTTATTTTGGTTTTTTGTATGTATTGAACTTTCGGTATTGACTATTGTATGTATATGACATCCTGTTACTTTTAGCTAATAACATGGTACCCGTTTTTTTTTATCACGTGTTAGTTGACGTGATGACTTATATGATTGACACGTCATTACTCATCAACAATACCGATTACCGGATGACTAAGTTATTGGATGCATATAATAGCAATAACTGAAATTTTATACACACAATTAATCCAAATGAAATTTTGTACACACACAATAAATTTTGATTTGATTTGTAGTTTAATACATTCCCAAATACTAATCTCTAAATATAAAAATAATTTATTATTAAATAAACTTAACGATTCAGAGATAAACTTGAGTTTACATAATGGTACCAAAACGATTTATACTCTATATAAATATCTATACTACTTTATAAAAAGTTTGAACTCAAGTCTTAAAATGAGTCTTTAAATACTTTAAATCGATACAACTAAAATAAATAATTATAAAAATTAATGCATCACAACTAATTTTAAGTTATAAATATTTAACCCCATAATTATTTAACTTTTTATATAACTAACGTAATTGATGTAAAATATTGATGGATACTGAAATGTCATTTACGATTATTTTAATATAAATATCTAGAAATTTTAGATATTATTTAAAAATTAAAGTTATCTTCCATACTAATATATAAAGAGTTTGACACAAAATTTTAAAATCTTACTAAAGAAATACTTCAAATATATTCACTAAACTTAATTTAACTAATGTAATGCATTATTGCAACCATTCCAACCAAGATTTTATTATCTTTTATAACCATTATAGTTGATAATCTCAAAAAATACCTAAATTAAATATTCGTAACTTAACTTAAAAAATTATCATCTAAATATGTATGATATGTATCACTTCGTATCCTATTAATGTAGAAATGTCGAGTATCTTAAGATGTTTAGTTTTAATACAATCAAACTATGACGATTCAATTCATACGGATGAACCAAATTAATCCTTAACATCTAACCGACTAAAATATTTATACTTAATTCAATAACGGATACAGTATAAATGACACAAGATGTGTAACCGATTACAGTTAACATTGTAACATATTACATCTAATATAAACAAAACTAACAACTTGATTTGCAAATGAAATTTTGATAACAACATAAAGACTACTTTTTTCGTCTTTACCATTCATCGTGTTTTTGCTTTGAAATTTGTGCATCAAACAAACTTAAATGATGGTTGATTTAACATGTCGTTAAACAAAAAATATTATCTACCGCATAGCGCGAGTAATCCTCTAGTTACTTTTAATAGGGATTAATATACTCTATTTATTGTTTCCCTACCACCCAAAATCTCATAGCCGTTCGTACTACTACCCAACCACCGTCACCAATGGCACCACCAAATGTCACTAACCCATACACATCCAACTCACCGATAACCGATACCACACACGACCTCTACCTTCATCTCGAAACCCTAAACCGTCAAATCGAATTGATCATTATAAAAGAAGCTTACGTAAAAGAAGAACAAAAGAAGCTCATATACGTGAACTACTTGGGACTCAAGATGAGGTTAAACGGATCCAGTGGGTACCGCTAACCATTGATCAGAAAAATGGAAACTTTGGATCAACTACGGGTGTTAATTATTAAGTTATCAGGATTTCGAGTATTTCGTTTTTGAGTCATTTTAAATGCAGTGTTTAATTTATTTAGGATTTTTGTGTTTTGAATATTTTGATCAAGTTTGATGAGATATGGTTTCTGTTACATTTAGTTATGGACTTATGGTTTCATTAGGATTTTAATCGTCTTTAATACCAATTTGCATGAAGTAGTTTACTTTCTCTCAATCACTTGATTCAAAATTTTCGTATAACTTGAAAATCAAATCCTAGCTTTCAGTGATTGGAGAAATATACGTTTTAACATCTTATGTTTCTCAACGGTTGGTGTGTTCCAAGACTATCCGACTCGACTATCACATGATAAGATTACTCTGGTTATTTCTGCTTCATTGATTCGCACCTTCACTGTCTTTGTTTTCATGCATCGGTTATTTCGGTAAATAAAGGCAATGTTTGAAGAAAAGAGAAAAAAACGAATAGTGTACTTGTATATAAAAGCACAAGTTACGGTCATACAATATTTTTGGTGTCGAGCTGTATTTTACTCTGTATGGTCACATTGAAATTCAAGACCCACCTACTTTTTTTAAAACACTAAAGAGAAAAAGAAATTTGCTCTTTTTTCCACGGTGCAAGAACATCGAAGGTCACACAGGGACCGGTACGAATACACGAGTGCGGTTCTTGTAGCATGGTGGGATTTCACCATATGCCTTGTAGCATGGTGGGATTTCACCATATGCTCTAAAACTGCAAAGAGTGGGAAAAAGTGAAAGATAAAACTCTCCGTGAATTTAAGAGCGTGCAAAGCATAATGAACAACAAGATAGTAATTTGGCCATTTTACCATCACATGTCGAGCAAACAATAGAGGTCCTCATGAGCATGTATTAACTATAATCCAAGTATCATTTGTTTGATAGTTAAAAGTTAAAAACATAAAGATATCAACTTTTTTTGGTAATGAAAAGTTGAAACACAGTCTGATCATACATTTGGTTTCAGTTATCTTTGGATTAAAATCAAAATGTAGTCTCTTAGAGGTTCTCGAGAACTTGAGCTATAAGGAGCCTTGAACGCCGCCGCCGCCATCATTAGCATGTATTACTATGTGTTTTTCAATTGCTCATGCTCATGAATAACCATACAATCAGATTTCTACAATTCAAATCTTCTATCTTCGATCTTCTTCTTCTATGTTGATTAAAAGATTGCCTTTATTATGCAAACAAATAGAAAGTACTCGGTAAGAGATTTACGGGATAATCACTTTAAAGTACATTTTTAGATGTTTTTCACATTTGCAGCTACTTGCAATAGTACAACTTCATCTTTTTGCTACCAACAAAAAACAAGCTACAACATTAAGAGTGATCCATAACCAATGAGGCAATTTATATTTAGCAGTCTGAGCTTGCTTTATAGGAAGTAGAGGTGGCAAAGTGGTAGGTTGGATACCAAATGAAGACAGATCTTGTTACAAAGATTAGTTTTTACATGGATCAAAACAGATCAGGTCAAGCTGGGTTTACCAGTATCACTGTTTGGTCCATTTGACTTTTTGGCAATTTGGTCAAAAAAACATTATGTGACCCATTTGACCTGTATAAGATTGAACACAAAACCCAAGTTGACACATTTATAAGTAAATGAGTACATTGCCACCTCCAATGGCAAAAGGATAGCCAAAAATCTGACGAAAAAGCATCATTGAAGGATTATAACCTTCACCAGAAACATATTACATAAATAACAGGCAAGGCAAAGGCATCTATTCAACATTCTACTTTCAATAATCAAAGCTTCTACAATTAAGCATTCAGAGAAGGTTTTTATGCATTAACAACTAAAGAAACTGAGGTCTGAACATTTTAACTTTCATCGATCATTTTAAATTCCAAAATCTTCCCTGAGCCTGCGTAATGCATTCTCCAATTCAGCCTGTTAAAGAAGATATATATAAATCATTAAAGTAAGAAATAACTACTGATATTACAAGATATCTATTTCGGAAAATTTTCATCTCGAAATAAATTCGTCACTCATTTCGATTGCTTCAAATATATCCAACGTATTAAAAATTAGTCCACAAGGTTAGTCTAATTTTGTTTCCACTAAGAATATCCTAGAGGACCTAAATATTTAGAGATCGTCAACTGACTTTCTTAATTCACATGTCAAGTTGAAAGTTGCAAATTCTACGGGACGGAATGTCGGGGTGTTAGGTAGGCCAGGTTTCGGGTTTGGGATTTTTTAGGAAAATTCGAAAACCGATTCGAAGTCAAATTCAAACTTGAAAAACAAACCGAATTACTAGATTTACCTGTAATTTTTGTTAAATAAAGAAGGCAAGTCTAATTCAAATTACCCGTCAAATATTTGAATTCGAATTGAGAATCACTAATTTGAAAACCTATTCGTAAACCGAGTTCCAATTCCATTAGGGTCCAAAACTGATTCGAAACAGAATAATTATTCGACTTCAGTTATTCGAATTCAACTCAGTAATTTTAATTTCTTCAAATTGCATTCAAATACTAAATACCCCTAACGAAATGAATACAAAAGGACTAAAAGAACTATCACTGACATTGATAAGGCATATCGACTTCATATTAACTTCAAATATGTGGTAATCGAAGCTGGCATAATATACCTTCAATGATTGGATCACAGAGATGAAATTCTCTAGCCGCTCCACTTCATCTACCCTTTGCTGTTGCTGTTCAAGCACCAGGAGACATCAACACAAGTTTCGTTAACAATTTGTATAGATTCCCAATTCTTCAAAATTCATCAAATCAACAAATTATGCTTCTTGTGCACATGTATGATATGACATTATGACCAAAGCTTAAGAAATACCGGAAGCTTTGTATTTAGTTAATAGAGTGCATACCATTTCATTTAATTTCAAGAAGCTCCATAAATTTCAACTGAACCTGAACCGACGACTTTAATCTGCCTCACTTCATCTTTAAAGTAGTGACTTGTGTGTTTTAATGATATAATCCGGATGAGATACATTCATATCATTCACTTCGAAATATGAATTCTAGGAAGCGTTGGCTTAGTAATAATGAACTACACACACTCATGCACACATAAGATAAACTGGTATATTAAAGTACTTAACTGTAAGATTGTGCCAAACAACATACTAAATGAGAGTGTATACTAAATCAGCAACTCCTATATGAAAAAGGATAATGCTACTTACAAGAAGTGAAAAAAACATGTCTATTACTCTATCCTCCAAAGTTTGGATTCAAGTCAGATAATTAATCTTTTTCAAAACCATCCTTTTCGTAACATGAGATCTCAGTTAAGGGGTTTAATCCTTCTTAATAAGGAGATCAAGAAAGTTAATTTCTGGCGCAAAACTATGGGATGATCATTATTAGCTTTTCTAGAATTTGGGAGAAAGCCTAGATCTCGAAAGTAGTTAAACTATTCTATTTCCTTCCGTTCACCCACTGAAATCAGTAAAAATGTGACTCTCAATAACTTCATAGAACACACAAAGACAATATAACCAACACAATAAATGGAACAATCACGAACTGATCAAGCTCAACCTGCCACGGGTATGCGCAGAATACATATACGACGGAAACCTTATTATGTGTGTGTGTGTGTGGTATTAGACTGAAGAAAGTAAGTGTTACCCGCTGGCTCAATCTTGGAAGTCTATTAGATTGCACCCTCCGAACTGTCCTCAGTCGTCGCTCCCCCTGTGAAGACGTGATTTTTGCATTAATTACTTGTTTTTAAGTAATTAAAATAATATTTGCTAAAAGAAAAAAGTGAAGATACCAGAGTTAAAGAGGGATTTTGATTGTTCGAACATGAGCTCTGTTGCTTAAATCCCATGAAATCTACACTACAAAAGCTCAGCACACAGTCAACAAGCACCTGGAGACATCAACCCCCGTTTTGTGAACAATTGCTATAGAATTCACTTTTTCTTCAAAATCATCAAATCAGAGATGATTAACTAGGAATTAACCACAAATTTTGCTTCTATTGTACATGTTTGACATGGTTAAAGCTTACCAAGAGAGATCAACTTAGTATATGAAAAATTGAGTAACTCGAAATTAACACATATTGCAAATTGAGGTAACACTATGTAGTCCTATACACATCGAAGTGTATAAACTGTTTTTCGAGAAGAAAAAGAAGAAGACTAGTATACACAAACTAAGAGCATACTCAAGCGATTCATGAGAGATGTCCATATAGTTATTAAAGAAATAGACTACACATAGATGATCATCATCGGAAATTAAGATGGACTGTTAATTTTGTTTGAAGATGGACAATAATGCAAGGTAGTTTCTTCTATTTACTTGTGTATGTGTGATTTCGAAAATATCAAGTCCAACATTGATAGGCCCTTTTATAAAATTTGAATCAATATATAATGGATTTGAACCAGTGTTGTCTTTTCCATCGAGAATGCAAACTTAAAAACAGAGCTTGAGAGAAATCGGAAAACCAAAGTTAACAAAGAGAGAGCAACTAATGTACATTCAAACATTCTGCACTCGGCTCCAAACAGCGCCTAATTTACTTGTGTTTATACAAAATCAGTCACGACTAGCTGGGAGAGAAAATGCTAATTATAAAAAGTGATAAGACATATAATCCAATACAAAAATTAGAAGACGCAGTGCATCCCTTTCAAAACCATCCTTTCCAGACGAAGGCTCTTATTTTTGTAATAAAAACATTTTAATACAAAAATTAAACCTCGGTTTGGGGGTATAAATCCTTGTAAATAATAAGATTAAGCAAATTTAGGGTTTTTAGCTTTTCTAGGGTTTGCGAGACAGCCTTGATTTTAAAAGTAGTTCAAGCATTCTATTTCCTTCCAATCATCGACTGAATCAATAGAAGCACCCAATGTTCTAAGAGCAACGTGAGTCTCTATAAATCGATAGATTATTAGAAGGCATAAAAAATATAGCAAATAACAATGAAAAACCGAGATAATAATTAAGGTAAAGATATAAACCAACACAATAAATAGAACAAAATTTTACCATTTGTGCAAAATTAGCAGGCAGCATAGAAGGTCATAAAATCATATACCATAAACAAAAAATTCTAAACAGATATGCTAGTAGATCAAAGTTAAACAAGAACAGCACACATAACGGTGATAAAAGAGATTAAATGTCTTGAACAGTACCGTAAACATTAAAATCAAGGCAACATACATTGTTCAAAAATCAAACATCAAGTACTTATGTATAAAAATCACAAAGATACGTAGAAGCGATAGGCACAAAAGATATAGATTACCTTAAAAACCTTTATTGTAAAAACCAGCAGGACAACAACAGAACCTAATAAAGACAGCAGACTATTTATATATACAAATGAAAAAACCCTAGAATCATGTATACTGGGCCGAACAATCAATGCCGCAACGATATCCCCATTTGGGTCTTCGCAAATTCTAATTTGGGCTGCGGTCAGAAAGTGGATCCACATAGAAGTTTATGACATGGTCAATGATTTTAGGATATCAATACACTTGGCCTACAAAATACTTCTACTATAGTTGCAAAATATTTTCCAAATATCTAAAGAAGTTGCTACAAAAAGCATCATTCAAGAATCCAATCGCTTCAAAAACATAATTATCTCTGTGTCCTACAAACAGAAATCTTACCTCCTCTTATAAAGAGCCAGTCCACCCACTGACTTCTGAGTATCAAATGAATCTCTTCACTACAAAATTGGCATGAAAAATTTCCTGGGCATATAAAAACATTGGTAACTACATTGAACTGTACATTATTGGTGACATGGTTTGAAAAATGCAATATCAAGATGCAAATCAAATAATCCATGTCATAGTACATTTTGGTAAATGATAACTACTAAGTCGAAATCTCTAAAATAACAAATGGGCATATATTATGTCCATTATCAAAATCAAGTACCAAAACATGTATTGGATACGATGCAAAAGTTTATAATAGCCTAATAGGACCTCTTTTATCGTATGGTAAATCACTGAATTCTATAAGAGAAATGAAATGAAACTAGTACAGGACACTAAAATGTAGAAGCATATGCTTATAAATCACTGAATTCTATAAGAGAAATGAAATGAAACTAGTACAGGACACTAAAATGTAGAAGCATATGCTTCCTTTACTATTTGATTATAACAAACTACATAAACAATATCGTTTAAAGGTACGGAAAATTAAATCTATCTGGTAGAACATGAAAAAATGTAAACAGAAAGATGCTCACTTTATAATGTCTTTGATTCTATATATCAAACATACTCATACCCACTGAAATTTTATGCCTAAAACTTATCAATTTTCATATCTTGGTCCTTAGTTTCTTCTATAATCTTAGACAGGGGAATAGTGGTTATCTGATTGAGCACATATTCATATTAATTGTTAACTATATCATCAAGATCATGTATACTAAACAGATTAAATCTTTGAATTTATACTCACATAATATTTATCATATACAACAAGGTTGAGACCTCAATTAACAAATGTGTTTACACATATTTAAAGAAATCAAGACATCAATAAATGATTCTTGAATAGACAATGAATTGAATCAAGTCATAAACAAAAATCACAAATACATTCTTTATAAACAAAAGCATCATTTATCAACAAGAATCTTATACTTTATGGGAAAAACATACCATAAACATCAAAACAATTGTGATGCATCTTTTTTCAAACTTCATTATAAACCCTAATGGGGAACCCACTTGAACTCATACCCACGGAAGATGCCACTGGTAACAAAATAAATAAAATCAAGAAGTCAATAAACAGATATAGTAAAGATGAATATTTTTGTAAAACACCATATCATCAACAAGAATCGTGTGCTTGCAGCGATTAAAAAAAAAAAAAAAAGGGTTCGTGATGCATTAATTTTTTCAATTAAATTAATACACATGGAATATTTTCATATGTAGATCAAATAGGGGTTAAGTCCATAATTAAAACTATGTTTATCAACATCATTTTACTTTATATAAAAAATCAATAAATAAAGAAATAAAAAACATCATTTATCAGCAAGAATTTAAACTAATTTATGGGATAAACTTACCATGAACTAGCAAACCAGATGCACCTTTTTCAATCTTTATACATAAACCCTAATGTAAACTCTCTTTAACTCGAACTCATGGAAGATGATACAGACTAAAATAAAATGTGTTAAAAAGGTAATTATAAAAATCAAGAGATCAGAAAACAGAAAGACTGAAGAAGATTAAATTTTTATAATAAAACACTATATTATCAACAAGAATGGTAAACTTCCAAAAGGGTTTGTGATGGAATGAATATAAATGGCCATTTGGATGATTGTTTTTCAGTAAAGTTGTAAATTGGCGGAAACACCGGTCCCGTGTACCTTTGGCACTAGTGTCTACCCTAGACTCTGGCAACTCCCCAGGCAGTGGGGGCGGTGGAGTTGGAGTTGGAATGAACCATTTCCGTAAGTTTTAAGAGGACTCGTTTGTTTTACGGGTGTGACGTACCTATCATACGTCTGGAGTTGAAGTTGGAATTAACCTATATCCGTAAGTTCCTCATGACTCATGTGTTTTACGGATGTGAGTACCTATCATACGTCTGGAGTTGGAGTTGGAATGAACCTTTATCCGTAAATTTCTCGTGACTCTATACCTATCATTACTAAATGATTACCCAGAATTGAACTTGGACCTGTAGGAAGCTATATGTTATTTTTCAAGAGGGGTTTATGTGGGTTTTGGGGGATGTGCAACGATTGAATTCAAGAAAGAAACTTGTCGTCTAGGGGGAGTTATCAACATTTATTTGCAATTGCAACTTAGTTGGATTAATTATTCTTGTATTGACAAATTTGAATTGATTACCAATACTACCTCCCCCTGAATTATTATCCCCAAGACAAATGTTATTTGATATTTGATTTAAGAAGTGAGTGATAATTGTCACTTTTACCTTTATATTTAAACAAGTTTGACTAAAAGTTATTAATGATTTTGACGAGCATATGACCCAATGTACTAAATTTTCATATTTCGTTGCATGGTAACACGCTTTAAAGGTTGGTATTGATAATTTGTTATTTTATTTATGGTTTCTTGGTAAAAACAATTGGATGGTAAAACAATAATACGATAAAATGTTTAACTACCAACAATTTGATAGGTGAGAAATGAAACGATAGAATGATTACCTTAGTCAAGTATTACAACAAAATGTGGTGTTAATATGTTATAACTAAATTAAATCGGCATATTGTGAAATGGTAGAAATGAATAAAATCAACTTCCAAGAATTATACAACACTCCAACTTTAACATATCAAGCAATCAACAATTATTATACGTGTTTGGTAACATGGAAATGAAATGAGTTGAGAAGCTAATTTTGATATGCATTTTTGTTCCACAAACCAGTCAATCAATTACAAAACCGATTAATCAATATATTTATCAAGTATGGAACTAAAGTACCCTCTAGGTCTCATTATAATGGTCCATACTTTTACAAGCAAATGAGTTAATCTGACCATCTCTAATCACAACAAAGATAGCCAAAAAATACGAAAAATCACCTATGAAGAATTGCATAAACAACAGGCAAGGCGCAACCAATTTGCAGGTCCTTTCGAGTTCTTTTCAATAATAAAAACTTTTACTGGCAGCATTCAAAGAAGGTTTGTATGCATTAGAAAAGCACCATGAGTAAATGAAAGCACATGTCTAAACATTTTAAGTTTCCTCGATCATCTCCAACAGTTTGATTTGGTCCTATGTCTAGAACCTTAAAAAACTAACTTATATATCTGACTATTTTTCTTTGTGTGCAGAGATTGAAAATTAATCTCAAAAGTATAAGATCTACTGAGCTTCCCTTAGATCACCCTGTTGGCGAAAATATAGATCTTTAAAAAAAGAAACCACATGTGATGTTACAAAATTTCTGTTTGGAAAATATTCATATTGAATTCGCTCATTTATCATCATTCCAAATAACTTCATAGTTCATACGCAACTAACTTTGGTATCCTAGATATCTAAAGGTCGTCAACTGATTTCCTTACAATCATATGTCAAGTCGAAGTTACAAATTGTACCGGACGATATGAATACAAAAATCCCAAATGAACTATTAGAATGATATATATTGACACGCGCTGGCAAATAACATTGTCATAATGTTGCTGGATTTCTCAGAAATGGTCTTCAGTTCATCTCCGAGCAACCTCTCAGTAAGCGTTAGTGCATCTACCTTTTCCTGTAGCCGTAGAAGCTCAACCTGCCACGGGTGTACAAAAGACTTCCTGCGTAAGAGCTCTTCAAACCTTGTCCTATCGAAGTTGCGCTGATACTCCTGGAAGTGTAAATGGTTTAAAAGAATAATCATATAGGAGAGAAGCTTTGGCTACAAGGATAGCCAAGAAAGATGCCTGCTCCTGCACAGGAATCCTCTGTTTTCTTTACGCATAGTGAGGGAAGCAGTTGTTTTGAGGCAAGTAGGGAAGAGTATGATATTTATCACATTCACCATCACTGAATGTTAAAAAAAAACATTACCGATGAATGTTAATCAAAACCGATTTTATGAAGATGAAAAATTCATTAATGAATGTTAATCAAAATCGATTAACATTACCGATGAATGTTAATCAAAACCGATTTTTTTTATAACATTAATTGATGAATAATAAGTTATAAACTCAATAATATTCATTTAATGAATATCAACCACGGTGAATGTTACAACGTAATACTCATCGATGAATACTTATTTAACTAGAATCCATTAATAAATGAATATTAAGTTGTAAACTCATTAATATTCATTTTATGAATATTAACCATGATGATATGAATTTTTTAGGGGAGAACATCATTTTTTAAGAACGGGAGTTGAACCAAGAGGGAGCATCATTTTTTGAGAGAACCAGGGAACCTCTAAAATTAAACTAAATATTATTCATCAACGAAAACTGTTTTATAGTACATATACAGCGATGAATATTGACAATCAAAATACTCATCCATGAATATTCACTGTCATTTAGAGTGGTTATGTGGTTCCTTCTAAAACTTAAGTTCCCTCTGGATCATTCCCCTATATATACATATATATACCGAAGAAAGTAAATGTTACCTGATTTCGCAATCTGGGATCTCTAATACATTGCAACCACAGTTGTCCGACCCGTTGTCGCTCATCCTGTGAAGACATAATTATTGCATTAATTACTTGTTGTTTATTAAGTTTATACACAATATCATAACGAACGAACTCGGCAAATGCCTTGATTGAGATCTGTCTCGATATTACTCTTTTAGTTTCTCAGTGCTCATAAATTCCAACAACTATAGGAGCTGCCTTGCTTTTTATATAAAACAATTATTAGTCAAATGAAGGGCACATGTATAAAAAAATTATAGCAAGCAACAATGGGTGGTCATGTGACGGGTCTAAGTGTTTCAGGTGGATAAGTAGTAAGTTTTTTGAAATGGGTCGAGATGACCCAGGTTCTAACTTGTAAACATTTAGCTACATCATTGTTTTTAGCCTGCTCAGCCGGTGTTTCTTTATGTTTTTCTTGATTTATCCGCTTAACCCGTCAAGATCAACATAAAACTCAAATCACCATGTTCTTTTATAGACAGATTTAAACTATCTTTACTACAAATATCTATTATCTAAATTATTCAAAGGATCATTAGAGTGGATGGGTTAGCCAGTCTTCATCAGCCCGTTTTGACCCGTTACTTTTTTTTACCTATCTGACCCATTTTGTTTCATTATATAAACACACAACGCCCACTCATTTTGCAGTCTCTAGTAGAATAGAATGTATATATACATATATACGTATGCATAAACACGATAACGAATTCAGAATTATCAAGGTTAACCCTAAGTAAAAGTGATGGATTCGTATCCAAACACGAAATCAGCGACAATAATAAACAACTTAATATCAGACCAGAAGACCACTACAACGATAATAATGTAAAATCAATCTGTAACTACATTATATAAGAATAAATATCCCGCATTAACCTTATTTATGCATAGAAAACTCAAAGACATAAACATCTCAAAATTAAGTGCTAAAACCAAAATTTAAACATAGTACACCAACCCTCTATCATATAGAAATTTAATTGGGAATTCTAAAGTTAAATGAGTGATAATATCATTCACGATGGACTGGGAAGAGGAAGAAAGTTTTTACAACAAAAGGGTTTTTTTTCTTGATCCCGTAACCCGTTAGCCACCCCCCCACGCCCATTTTGCCACATCTAATTATATGTCATATGTTTGGTCTGAATTCCATCGACTCATCATTGCACCACATGAGCCCAGGTTATTGAGTCCATTTTGTTTTGTTAGGAAAAACAAAATTTAAAATTCTGATACTACTTCATTTGTTGTAATCTTCGAAAATCAAACAACCCAAATGCTCAAGTAGAGTAAAGAGGAGATGAGTGGATGCACCAATTTAGGGTTCTCAAATATAACAATTTCACGATTCACATTTACGACAACCTTCAATTATAAGCCTAATTCATCTGGATCAATAGGGCAGGGGGTTTCTCAGTGGAGGGTTACGCCGATTGTTGGTTTCATTTTTCAAAGTCAGGATAGATAACGTATTGGAGTAAGAGCTAATAATTCTAGAAATCTGTATGTTGAACGGATGGAATTTATTTTTACGTCATTCTAATGGCTGAGAGAAGGGGATACGTCACCATTTTTCTCTCAGCTATCCCAACAATTAATATATAATGTTATATCCGTACACACATAAAATAAGATATGCACAGCCATTTGCCAATTCTTCAGGTTCTTTTCAATATTATAAGCTTTTACAAGCAGAACATTCAGACAAGGTCTTATGCATTATTAACTAATGAAAAGAAAGCATCATGAGTAAATAAAAGCAGAGGTCTAAGCATTTTAATTTTCGTCAATCATCTATAACAGTTGGATATTTTGCCCTAATTCTAGAACCTTAAAACCAATTTCTCCAACTGTTACTATTTTTGCCAGATATTGCAGATAAATTTCAAAATTTTCAGGTCCTATGAGCTTGCATAACTCACCCTGTTGAAGAAGATATAAATCACTAAATCACTAAAATAAAAGAATTAACTAGTGATATCACGAGATCACTTTTTGGAACATTTTCATGTCAACATAAACTTTTCACTCATTTATACTCATTTCAAATAAATCCATCATATATATATTAGTCCACAAAGTTAGTAGTCTATTCTGTCTTCGCTAAAGGTATCCTAGATATTTAAAGGCAATCAACTGATTTTCTTATATCATATTTCAAGTCAGAAGTTACAAATTCTATGGAACCGAACGCCGGGGTGTTCAACGTGTCGGGTTTCGGGTAACTCGGGATTGGAATTTTTTTAAGCAAATTAAAAACCGCTTCAAATTTGAATAAACTCGAAAAACCAACTCGAATTCAAAAGTTCAAATTCGGGTTTAACCGAATTACACGATTTAGTTCTAATTTTGGCTATATAAAAGAAAACAAACCTTATTTCAAATGACCGGTCGCAAGGATTTCATACAATGGCTGTTCAATGGTATTTTTATTTTCAAATATTTAATAAAAAATTTACAATATTTGAATTCGAGTTTCGGATATGTTCAAATACGAGAAAGTATAATTTAAAAACCTATTCGTGAATCGATTTCTGAATTCCATTTGGGTACAAAACTGATTCAAAACTGAATAAACGATTCGATTTCAGTTATTCAAATTCAACTCAGTTCGAATACCGATTTTTTCGAATACTAACTACCCCTAATATAATGAATACAAAAAGACTAAAAGAACTATCATTCATACCGATAAGCCATATAGACTTCATATTAATTTAAAATATTGAGACACGTATATGGTGATAGAAGCTGGCATAATATACCTTCAACGAGTCGATTTCAGCTTTTATCATAAGATGTTGTTCGGAAAGCATCATCAGCTCATTAACCATTTGCAGTTCCTGTTCATGCAAAGCCTGCCATGTGTATGCGCATAATACGTAAAAGACAAAATCTAAAAATAAATATATGTGTGTATTAGACTGAAGAAAGTAAATCTTACCTGCTTCAGCAATCTTGGATCGCTATTAGATCGCATCCACTGCTGTCTCCTCGGTTGTCGCACATACTGTGAAGACATAATTATTGCATTATTTACTTTTTTAATTCATTATAATATAAATATAAATAAATATAAATATTGGCTGAAAGAAAAGAGTGAAGATGCCAAATTTACTAAAATCAATAACTTAAAAAGAAGTGAAAAAACACTTCTTTGAGTAGACTGAAGAAAATGTTTGTTACCCGAAGCAATCTTGGATCTCTATCTGATGCCACCCTCAGCACTCTTTTCGGCCGGCGGTCACCCTGTGAAGACGTGATTATTGCATTAATTAACTGTTTTTTATTAATTAATATATATATATATATATATATATATATATATATATATATATATATATCATTGTTTTGTTTTTTTTATTAATTAATATAAAAGGGTAATTTGGAGGGTACCCCTGACCCCCGTATCATATTTCAATGGTACGCGTCCGCCCCACCCCCAAGGATCATCAACGCCGGGCAAATCACTTGTCCACAAATCAACCACGGCTGAGGCACGGATTTGAACCCCTGACCTGTCGGTCACACATGCGGGGTCTGGGCGTTTGCGGTACCACTTGATCTATGCCCATTTGGTATTAATTAATATATATCATTGGCTAAAACAAAAGAGTGGGGATACCAGATGTGGAGAGGGATTGTGATAGTTACGTAAGCTCTGTTGCTTAAATCCCATGAAATCCACAGTACAAAAGCTCAGCACACAGTCAACAAGCACCTGGAGACATCAACCCACGTTTTGTGAACAATTGCTATACTTTTCACATTTTCTTCAAAATTCATCATATCGGAGATGATTAACTGGTGCACTAACCACAAATTCTACTTCTAGTGTACATGTATGACATGGTTCAACTAATCGTATTACTTTAATCTGCCTTTAGTGACTCATGTAATTTTAATTATATGATTATATCATTCATATTGTCTACTTTAAAATGACTTCAAAGCGTTGGATCAGTAAAAGTGAGCTACACACACACATATAAAAGGCTACTTAATAATACTACAATATACAGGCACATAAGATAAATTAATATATCAAAGTTCTTTATTGTATAATATGCCGGAAAAACATACTATTTATCACAACCACCGTGAAGTAAGGGAAATAAACTTAGTATATTAAATACTGAGTAACTCAAACTAACACATTGAGGTGCATAATTTTTTCAAGGGAAAAAGTTAGTATACAAAAATTACATGCTAAAGTGATTATTTAAAAAGGTTCATATATATAATTGGGTAACAGTGAGCACTACATAAAGGTCACCATCCTCGAAAGGCAATATTAAAGAATCATGTATTTAATGAGTGTAACAAAGAAAGTAAGATGGATTGTAATTTTTGTTAAAGATGGTCGATAATTCCTAACTTTCTTCTATTTAGTAGTAGTGTGTGTGAAATTTGGCTATCAAACGCCTTACATTAACGGGCGCTTGTATAATGGATGTGGAAAAAAAAAACACACACACACACACAACAAGAAAGAAAAAGAGAAACTGAGAACCAAATTAACAAAGAAAGGGCAAATAATTTACATTCCACACTCAGGTCTAATCCAAACAGAGCCTGATTACAAAAAGTGATAAGGCACTTCTAATGCAATACAAACACATCCTTTTCACAACGATCATTTCCGAAATATTAAAAGGAAGCTATTATTTTTATAAAGAAAACATTGCAATACATAAAGTAGATCTCAGTTTGGGGGTTTTAACCCTTATTAATATGGAGATTAAGCAAATTTAGTTTTTTATGCAAAAAATAATTCAAAGGTATTTTGTAGCTTTTCTAGGGTTTGCGAGATAGCAAAGATCTTGAACATGGTTCAATTATTCTATTTCCTTCCAATCAACAACAGACATCACTAAAAGTGCCCGTTCTATCAGAAAGGTGAATCTCTATAAGTTAGTAGAAGACGCAAGATAATGGCAATTAAGAATGCAAAGCAAGGTAACGATTAAGGTAAAGATATAAACTAACGCATTAAAGAAACAAGATTTAACATTTGTGCAAAATTAGTAGGCCGCAAGGAAGATCGTACAATCAAATACCATAAACAAAAAAGTCTGAACAGATTTGAATGGGGGTCGGAGTTAAGCAAAAACGACACAAATAATGATGACAAAAGCAGTTCAGATGTCTTAATCAGCACCATTGACACCCGGCATTATAATCAAGCCAGCATACATTGTTCAAAAAATCAAACATCTAAGCATCTACATAAAAAAAATTACAAAGAACCGTGGAAATGATCGGCATAACAGATATTGATTACCTTAGGAACCTTTGTTCTAAAAACCAGCAGCAGAACAACAGAACCTAATAAGAACAGCAAACTAATTATGTTTACAAATGAATAACCCTAGAATCATGTATGTTGGGCCGACGAATCAATGCCGCAACAAATTCTAATGTGGGCCGCATTCAGAAAGTGGATCCAAATAGAGGCTTACGACATGCCCAACAATTTTAGGATATTAATACAATTTAGCCTACAAAATTGCTTCTACTCTAGTAAATTAACTGCAAAATAGTTTCCCTTTATCTAAAAAAGTTACTTCGAAAAAGCATCCATTTAAGAATCCAACCACAGTATCCAAAAACTATTTCAATTAAAATATTATCTTTGTATCTTAAATCAGAAATCATACCTCCCATTAACGAGAGACAGTCCGCCCTCTGACTTCTGAGCATTAACTGAGCCATCTCTTAACTACAACATCACCATATGAAGGATTTGTTTCGTGTATAAAAAACTGCTAGCTACATTAAACTGTATGACGATATTGGTATTGAAACATCTCAAGATGTAAACACAAAAATCAAAGTCGTGTTTCATTTTGGTAAATGGTAACTACTAAGTATTTTTTGCAAGAACTACAAATGGGCATATATCATGTCACTTATCGAAATCAAGTACCAGAAAAGGCAATGGACACGATATTGTATCGTAAATCAATGAATTATATAAGAAAGACATAAACTGTATTAGCATATGCTCCCTTTTCTATTTTTGATTATATAACATATTACATAAACAATACTTCGTACTATTTCATTATATGAAGACATACAAAGCCTATAGGTCGATTATAGTTGTTTCTTATGTCAAAAGACGACTGCCAATGCACTCAAGTCAAATATATCAATCCTTATCTCTGATATTCACTTTTCTAAATCTTCAACTAAAATTCATTCCCATTGAATTGAAGATTTTCATATACAACTTATCAATTTTCCTAATTTTCACACCATGGTTCAATTAGTCCAAATATTTCTAAAATCTTAGACAGGAGTATAATGGTCACATGTTTGAACTCATAATCATATTAATAATTAATAATATCATCAAGTACATGTAAATTAAACAGATTAATCCTTTAAATTCGGACAGTTGTAATACTATAACATGGAACAAGGTTGAGTCCATAATTGCAAAATGTGTTCACACATATTCGAAATAATCAAGATTTCAACGTGATTCTTGAATAGACACTGAATGGAAACATACTTTTATAAAGCATCTATCAAAAAGAAATCAAGAATTATGCTAATTTGTGGGGAAACTTACCATAAATTTGAAAACCATTGTGATGCATCTTTTTCAATCTTTATAATAACCCTAAAAAGGGAAATCCTTTGAACTCATGCCCATGGAAGATGTCAGTAACTGAAAAATGCGTCAACAAAATAATTACAAAAATCAATAACATAAATTAGTAAAGATAATTACTTTGGTAAAACACACCATATTATCAACAAGAATCGTATGCTAATTGAAGGGATGATGAGCTCACCATAAACTTCCAAAGGGGTTTGTGATGGAATCGCCGTTTTGAATTATTGGATGACATTTTTGCTGAAGACCCTGATTTCAACCAAGCAGAAGTGTGATTTTTGAAGATAAAAGTAGCAATTGAGAATTTGAGATGAACGATTAAATTCAAGAAACGGCACACTGATCCTATTTTAACACACTCACCGAAACAAACAAAAATATCTATTTTAGTGACGATTAAGGGTGACCAACTGACCAAGGGAAAGTCTGGAATCTGGATGCTCGGTTAACCTTGTATTGTACATGACTACATGTTCGAAAAACCGACTTCTTTTGTTTCCATCGACGAAGTTAAGGTGATTGATAGAATTTTAAGAGGAGGTGGTCTCCTGAGTTTCTTTGTAGCGAAGCCGGAAATGAATCGGCCTGGACCGAGTATACATATGGCGTTTTAGTTCGTAGTTCTCGGTTCTCAGTTCTCAGTTTTAATTATCTCCGTTTGACGGTTCAATTTGGGTCGGTTTAGTTCTTAAAACGAAGAAAACGTCTTTTAAACCGGCAGAATAAAATTTTCAATTAGATAAAAACATATATGATAAACACAAACACATAGGTATGTTAGTGGAGATATTTGTCTATCCAAAACAGTAACAAATGATAGTAAAAAGTTAAACATAACTTTTAAAGATAAAAATAAGAAATTCATATATGCATAAATTATTTATACATTGATAATAACCATGTACCCTATATATGACTGCGCCCAACAAATTTAATATACCACTAACTTTGCACAAATTTAATTCTTAAACATAACTCTTAGTATTACAAATAGCAAAATCCAAAGGGATATTAGGATAAGATGTGTCAACATACAAAAGCATGGTTGGAAGAAAATTTTCATCCAATAAATAGGACAGACGACTAACCATAAAATTACCACATGAAGAAAGGAACCATAACCATTTATCTTTAGAACATTCTAGAAGAATAAGCCCGTCACAAATTAGAAGCATATCATTAAAATCTATCAAAACCCTTCCCCTAGGTTGAATACGCCAAGACCAATACACACTCCAGATTCAAACAATGTAAAGTTAAGGGAGGAGGCTGTAGTTTTGCCTAATCAATATAGTGAAGCTTCAAAGGATGAACATAAACATCTATATCAAAAAGCAAAGATTAAATGGCTGAAGGGTATTTTCATGGCATCTTGAAAGCTAAAAGGCATAAGAATAGAGTGGAAAGCATATGTGATGAGCAAGGATATAGATATTTTGGTGAGCATGTTCCGGAGCAGTTTGTTACACATTTCAAGAATTTCTTGGGTGTTAGTAGTCCTATTAGTCATATTGAAAAGTTAGGTGATTTATTTACTGTGACACTGACAGAAGAGGAAGCTAATAGTATGGTTGTTGATGTGATTGATGAGGAGATCAAATCAGCTATTTTTAATATAGATAGCAATAAAGCATCAGGTTCAGATGCATACACTTCATGTTTCCTTAAAAAAGCATGGGCTATTATGGGTAAGGATGTATGTTTGACAGTAAAAGAATTTTTTAGTACTGGAAAGTTATTGGGGGAGATAAATTCCACATTGATAGCCTTAATTCCAAATATTTCTACTCCAAACAAAGTTTCTGATTTCAGACCTATAGCTTGTTGCAATGTAATGTATAAATGCATAAGCAAGATCCTCACAAATAGGATAAAATATGGTTTGAATAAGGTGGTTAATTATAATCAAAGTGCCTTTATTCCAGGCAGGCATATTCAGGACAATATATTAATCACTCAAGAGCTGCTAAAAGGATATAATAGGAAAAATGGAGTTAAAAGGTGTTCCTTGAAGATTGATATTCAAAAAGCCTATGATACAGTGAGCTAGGAATTCCTTGAGAATATTCTTGATAAGTTTGGTTTTCCTCAAAAAATGGTGAAATGGATAATGACATGTGTGACAACAGCCCCATTCTCAATTTGTGTAAATGGTGAAGTACATGGATATTTTATAGGATGGAGAGGATTAAGGCAAGGAGATCCAATTTCACCTTACTTGTTTACCCTTGTGACGGAGGTTTTGACTTTGATAATGGCAAAAAAAATTACAGAAGCTCCTGATTTCAATTATCATTATGGTTGCAAAAAAATTAAACTGTCACACTTATGTTTTGCTGATAATTTATTGGTGTTGTGCAATGGGGATAGAGGATCAATTTCAGTAATCAAAAAGGTTTTGGATGAGTTTATTGCAGTATCAGATATGTTTCCCAACTTAAGTAAAAGCACTATATTCTTTGTTAGTGTTACAGAAGGAGAGAAACGTATCATTTTACAAATCATGCCTTTTACAGTTAGAAAGTTTCCAATGAAATATTTAGGTGTTCCCCTTCTTGCTAAAAGTTTGGGCATAAATGACTACAGATGCTTGATTGATAAAGTCAATGGAAAAGTCAATTGGTGGAGGAATAGAATACTATCATATGCAGTGAGATTGTAATTGATTGTATCAGTCCTATCTTCCATGCAAGTTTACTGGGCATCGATTTATATGTTACCTCAAAAAGTCATAAAGGACATTGAGAAGCTCCTAAAAGGTTTCTTATGGTGTCAAGGTCCTTTATCAAGAGGCAAAGCCAAAGTGGCTTGGAAGGTTGTTTGTAGACTTAAGGAGGAAGGTGGTTTAGGAATCAAATCGTTAAAGCAGTGGAATGAAGTCTTAATGGTAAAGTAGTTATGGAAAATAATAGCCCAAAAAGAGTCTTTGTGGGTTAAGTGGGTGAATCTGATTAAGCTAAAAGGCAGGAGCATTTGGGAAATTGATGCATGTTCTAATGATAGTTGAGGTTGGAAGCAATTATTAAAATTAAGGATAAAAGTTAGACCTCATGTTTTTCATAAAATAGGCAATGGTCTAAGAACTTTAATGTGGCATGATAGATGGGATGAAACAGGTTCTTTAACCGCCATAGTATCACGAAGAGATTTATATGATGCAAGGTTGAGTGACAGTTTGAAAGTTACAAACATGATTAAAGAAAAACAATGGCAGTGGACAAATGAGTGGCTTACAAGATTTCAAGTGATTCAGTCGAGATAAGTGACAGTAAAAATGATATTGTGGTGTGGTATACAAATAAACAAAAAAAAAAGTGGAAGTTAGCACAAAACAAGCATAAATGGACCTAAGAGATAGTTGGCCCATAGCAAAGTGGCATCTTGTGATTTGGTTTCCACAATTTAACCCAAGACAATCTTTTGTCTTATGGTTAGCTGTTCAGGAAAAATTGTCAACTCAAGACAGAATGCAAGTACGAAATCCTACTGCTAACTACAGTTGTACACTTTGTAATAAGTGTGTTGGTTCTCATGAATATCTATTTTTCATCTGTGATTACCCAAAATCGGTATGGAATGTTGTGAAGATAAAACTGATATTCAGAGGGCTGGAAAATGGATTATTGGCTATTATTAACACATTAGCTGATTATCCTTTCCAAAATAACATTTGGAGTGTTATAAATAGACTTGTTGCTGCTTGGTGTACTCTATTTGACAAGAAAGAAACCATAAAGTGTTTAATAAAGGGAAAAGAACAAAAGAAGACTTGATCAAGTTCATCTTGGAGAATGTTAAAAACAAACTAGTGAGCTTAAGAGTTAAAGAATCAAAAGCAGTCCTTAAAGCAGCTGACATTTGGGGGTTAAAATGGCTCAACATGCAATTACATTACGGGTAATGAATAGAGCATCTAATAATATTAATTAGTGTAGCGAGTCATGAAAGATGAGACTGCTTATCCTAAGTTGATACTATTTTGATGGCATTATGTCAATGTTTACTAATGTAGAAACTGTAATTGGTTGATGCAGATAGTAGGGAATGTCCTGTCTCATAGTTTGAAATTCGTTGTATTCTTTTATAGTTTGATATTAATATATTTTGTCTTTTGAAAAAAAAGGATCATTTTAATTTAATAAATTAATTCAAATAAAATTCATTAATTGCAAATTATTCCACGTTTGTTTCAAAGTCCACTTTGGTAGTTTCATTCCTAACTTTTCTCACAAAAAAAAACAATTTCTAATAAAATTTATTTATTCCAAATCAGTTTCAAAATCAATTTACAAGTATTTAAAACATTAATTTGTAAGATTATATATACAAAAGGGCAAGATTTCACGTGAAATATATATATTTCTACTATATATGACATGCATCATACTTATTGGCTTAGTTGTAAACAACACCTCCCTATTTGCATCTTGGAACAAATTGATTTGCTCGTTAATTTTGTTCTCCTGCACAATATTTTCTCATGGTTTTAATCTAAATTGAAATCTTGCATGTAAACTGATTTTGAAATTGATTTGGATCAGAGTTAATTAATTTAAAAAAGAACGATTATTGTTTTTTGAGTGAGAGTAAATAGGAATAAAACTAGAAAAGTTGACTTTCAAACAAACATGGGTTAATTGACTTTATTTGAATTAATTTATTAAATAGAAATGGTCTTAAAAAAGAGCCCATAAGGCTTCATTTATCACAACTCTAAATTTAAATATAGTTTAAAAGGCTTTTTATTTAACTGAATCTATAGACTATTTTTCAGAAATCTTCACATATCTTTTATTTTCAAACAAAGCTATTCATTCATAGGGGATGGAGTGTATCAAAATTAGAATCTCAATTTTCTATAAGTCCCAAACATCCCTTGTGCCAAACACACCCTCGGTCTCAATTTAAATATAAGAAATAATTATTTATTATTTTAATAAATTAATCTATCTTTTATCTTCTTTATAATACATATAATTGTTTATTTTTATCTTTTAGGTTTGTCCAAAAATGTTAACACAATCAATTGTGTCTTGTTCATAGGGTAGAAAGTTAAGACGCCATCAAATTTGCAAGGGTAAAATAGAGTTTTATTATGATGCAATATACATTTATGATGCAGTGTATTTATGATACAGTAAATCTACGTTATAGATCATAAAAATAAAGGGTTGAGATCATCTGCTCCTTATGTTCTCTCAGAGCTATCATCTCTTCTGAACCACACAAGATCAAATATAGGGTAATTAATCGATTAATATATTGTAACACCTTCTTATACTTTAAAGAGGAAAAAAATCTCAATTGTAACTACTTTGCTTTTATATCACCAATAACAAGTACAACTAACACTATTTAATCTAGACTTTTTTCATATATTTTTTTTTCTAGAAAGATTGAGTCCCGGCAAAACTTATAAATGATACCAAAGAAATATAAAAAGACCAAGCATAGAGTTGTAATCGAGTCGAGCCAAGTTCAAGTTCAACTCATTTGAAATATGCTTAAGCTCGCCGGATCTCTCATATCATGTTTTCTTTCTTTTAAGGTTGTACTTAGTAAATTAATACTATTTAGTTATGCTTTACATTTGCTGCATGCTTAATTGCTTAGTTGGTGATACTAGTTTGTTCAACACTAATTTAGATAGTTAGAGTGTAATCTAAATTTCTGCATGTTTTTGGCTAATTTGGGTCGTTGTTTGTTTTTGTTTTAATCGATGCTATTCTGGTTTGGTATTTTTCGGTTTGAAACATGCAAGTTCAAATTGTGTTATGTTAATTTTGGTGTTATATTTATAATAGTATTAGATTAGATTAATTAGCATATGTTAAGTTGTGCCACAAAGGTTAAAAACACAAGTTAAAATGAAAAAATGGATCAAAATTAAAATAAGTCAAATAAAGGAACATTATGACTAAAAACTTTTGTTTTATGACGTTGGATATCATCAAACTTAATAAATTGCGCGTACTTTAAGCCCATGTAAAGTGTTGCACTTACAAAGTACACTTTTAAGGTCTTAACATCAACTTAACTTGATCAACGTTAAATTGAAAATTTGATTTTTATCTTAAAAATGATGATACATTTTAAAACTACTTCATCCGTCTCAAATTTATTGACCACATATAAAAAAAACACACGGCTTAAAAAAATATAATTACTACATTGTACTTTTATGTAATATGACAATTTTACTATTACTTTGTACCTATATTTTTATGACATATATATATAAATTAGGGATAATATAAGAAGTCTAATTAATTATATACTATACTCGTACTTTTGAAAATGGATAATTAATTTGTGAAGTTACGAAAAAATTGTGGACAACTCCATATTCTGATATTGATAATGCAGGACACGTACTAAATTATTTAATTTTTATTAAAAGAAGGAATAATAAAATCATTATTATAATAGTTCACACCACTTTCCCTTTATTATTTATTTATTTATTTTATTTCATTTAATACTTCTGCCTATATAACTAACAGAGGATAGCCTCTTTTCTATATGTCACATTTATTCTTTTGACAACTAAGCAAAAATTCTATGTGTCATTATCATAGCTTCCTAAAAAATTTCATGTGTCATTCAAATTAAAAAAATGTTTAAATCCACCTATTTTTTAGCTACTAAAATTTCTAATTTCAAGATTATTGATTATCAATCCTAAATCCGTTACTACATACATTACAAACTTTATTTTCACTTCACACCCTTCTATTCATTGTTTGGTCCAAAATAATTAATCAATAGTTAACTATTTATTTTGTAGTTTATGTAAGATGAGAAAGATCAGTTATTCAGAAAATGATATGGTACAATCATACGTTTTTTCTCAATTTTAACAGGTTTTGGTTTCTTATGTATTTTTAATGTCATTGAACATCAATCCGAAATATATAAAAATAATCGTTTTACATGTATACTAGAACCATATAGTATCTAGATTATATAATCATTAAATTTCTTAAGCATTCATAAATATAAAATAAATATATATTTAAAAAGGTAAGTACCTATTCTTCACTAAAAAACAATATAAATTGATAGTCATTTTTTTTTTTTTAATATATTCTACTAAAAATACCATGTTTTCTTTTAAGTTCTCACCGTACATCACATGGATGGCTGGTAGTTATTTCAGGTTGTCCCATTATAAGGTGTCTACTTTGATTTTTAATCAATAAAAAATAAACTTTACCGCATATAAATGGTATTTGATTTGTGAAAAGTAAAATGTACATTTTAACTGAGATACTACATTTACATTTTCATAAGAAAAAAATTTAGATAACTATTTATATATCCGTTAATAAAAGTAATAATCTTGACTACATCATTTCATATATCATCTAAATACTAATATATATAAAAATATTTAACCGTCGTCCATAGGACCGGTTATAAAAACTAGTTTTTGATAATCAAATAAAAAAGCCGTACTAAAAAGTTATCATTAAAACTTAAAAATGCGAGACATCCCTGTAGTCATATTATAGAGTATATAGAACTATAGACCACCACCAGGCAGCTCACCAACCAACCCTTGTGATTCCTATAAAACCGGTAAGATAGACCAAACCCAACAGAGCTCTCATTATCCCCACCTTTCTTGATTTTTAAGTTTTTGTTCCTTTCGGATACTCCCCTATTTTTTCTAGGGTTTTCTTTCTGGACTTTGTTCCATTTTTTGTTTGGTCAAATTTCCATCTTAATTGGATATATTATCATTACCAATTGCAGATAGATAAGGTTCCTCTTCTTCTCCCTCTGTCTCTATCTATATATATCTTAATTTTGTATACAGGTTAAAATATCTGTTTAATTACTTATTATCTGTTAAGCTTGTATATAGCTAATGATTCTAATCCTTAATTTATTTGTTAGGACAAAATCAAACTACTCCACTTTGATTTTTCAGTAGTAAAATATAGCTGTACTATTCAAAATATTAAACCCTAGTTTTTTTACATTGAAACTGAATTTTATGTTATTAGTGATGTTTTGTGATTGGTGTTTGAAGTTAATTAATTAATTTACTTCATTTTTGAATGTTAACATATGAGTATATGACCTATTACTATAAATTTCACATATGATTTTTCTTGACATTGGCTGATTGTGAAATTTGCAGGAATTAAAGAGGACAGAAATCTGCTGTCAAAAATTAGGGGTTTTAAATGTATTTAGCAATATATGATGTATACATCTCACAGTGTTGAAAGTAGGGTGCTTTGTATCATTGAGTAAAATAATGCCAACTAGTTCTCTTTCTAAGTTCAACATCCCTCTTGGTTTTGGACTAAGAAAAGGTGTTAGATTGCAAATAAAAAACAAGGTCCAACAGAGGAGTGTGTTTCGCACCAATCTCACGACCCGTATTTCTTTAAAATCGGATTGTGAATTTGGGAGCTTTAGGAAAGAATCACAAGTAGCAGGTGTTATAAAGTTGCATTCTTGTATCTCTGGGTACACAAAAAGCTCGTATTTTTCAAGAGGTATGGCTACGTCTGGCTCTGTAACTGCATCTGGTGATATTATTGTGGATAATTTCATTTCAAGTTGTGGAAATGTGTCGAATTTTGGGAGACCCTCGGGTCATTTTGTGGAAAGAAATAGTAGGAGTTTTCATGCCGCTAGTGTGGGTGTGAAGAGTAGAGAATCGAGTAAGATACATGGAGTTCATGGTTATTTTATATTTGGTGTCACTCATATAGGAAACAATAGTAATACACTCTGTAGGAAATTGGGAAGACGATATAATACTTCCTCTTCAACGTGTTATTCGGATGGTGGACTGAAGGAAACATCACATGATGAGATGATAACAAGTCTTGCTATTGAGGCCGATGGGTATGTTACATTCGTGTATATCTTCATGGAATCTTTTTAGGGAAATTACATAAATAGCATTTTTTTAAATGCCATTTAACAAAATAAAATAAAAATGTTTTCTATAATTAAATGTCAATAAGTTTGTAAAATCATTTTGGAAAATACATTTTCTTTTTCAAAATATGCTTTTTGCCTTCTTTTTTTGAAAAATTAACCATTTATTTTGAAGTTTTGGCTTTTTTTCATGTGAGATGTTGAGGTTTTTCCGTTGTGATTTTTTTTATTGATTTTGTGTGTGTAATATATATAATTGTTTGTGAAATGTTGACTTTTGACTTTTTTTTTTAGTATTAATTTTTATTTTGTTATTTGACTTTCAAAACAATGTTATTCAAGTAAATTTCCCGTTTTTGTATACTAATTGTATTTCTCACTTCTTAACGTTTTTGCATTTTGAAACTTTAGGAAGGTTGTGCGTGGTAATCCCCTAAAGCTACTATCGGGATCTTCTTATCTGCCACATCCTGATAAAGAAGCAACAGGTGGAGAGGATGCTCACTTCATTTTGGTTGACGAACAAGTAATTGGTGTAGCAGATGGAGTTGGTGGTTGGGCTGATGTCGGCATTAATGCTGGACTGTATTCCCGTTCACTAATGTCTAATTCCGTGAAAGCAATACAAGGTGAACCTAAGGAAGCTATTGACCCAGCTCGGGTGTTGGCAAAAGCTCACTTAGCCACAAAAGCCAAAGGTTCCTCTACTGCATGCATCATAGCCCTAAAAGAAGAGGGTCTTCATGCCATTAATCTTGGTGATAGTGGGTTTGTTGTGATTAGAGATGGGTGTACCATCTTCCAGTCCCCTGTACAACAACACGATTTCAATTTTACATATCAACTTGCAAATGGGAATGAAGGTGATCAGCCAAGTTCTGGTCAAGTAAGTTACAGCGCAACTCCATGCATTCTTGAATACAATTTTAGACACACTGTGCTATTTGGATGTGTGTTTTTTTTCTTTCTAGAGTGACTATGATATCAAATAATCATAATTTGATAATCACTTAAAGTGGCCTGTACGCTGTCGAGGTTAGTATTTGGATATGATTGTGATGTTTGAAGTTGTAATGCAGGACTAAATGTTACGGTGACCAAAAAAGGACATAACCATGGAAAAAACTTGAGTTGTTTTGTTAAAGCCTTAAAGGGGAGTGAGGGTCGCCGAAATTAGGCTAAAAATGGGTAAACTGGTATTTTTAACTTTAGATAATAGGTATAGTTACAGCTAGTACGACACCTGTTCTCCGAATCTGAATTTTGACCTTTAAATCGTTAGATAACTAGAAGTAGAATCTGTGTATCTGAACACTAAAATCTGATTATTGTCACTTTAGATACTTAGATAATCAGTTTCAAAATACAAATTCAATGACCCTGTTATTTTGAATGGATAACTGATCAGTATTGTTATTTTGATCCACAGGTTTTTAAGATTGAGGTGGCAGCGGGTGATGTTATTGTAGCCGGGACTGATGGATTATTCGACAATTTATATAATAACGAAGTAACAGCTTTGGTGGTTCAAGGGGTTAGGTCAAGGGCGAGTCCTGAGGTCATGGCTAAAAATATAGCGGATTTGGCACGTGTGAAAGCCCTAGACAGGAAACGACAGTCCCCGTTTGCTACTGCTGCACAGGAAGCCGGTTTTCGTTACCATGGTGGTAAACTTGATGATATAACTGTTGTTGTGTCATTCGTTACTTGCTCAACTAATGAGTAAGATTTTATTTCCTTATTTATACTTTTTCATCATAGGGAGCAAAGAACTTAAATGAGGCACATGATTCTCATTTTCCAGAGAGTTGTTTTATCATGATACTGGTTATCTATTTGTTTCTTGTCTTATTGCAAGCCTCTTGATCATTGCTTATAAATGAATGTCATATTTTCCGTGTTTGACTAGGATAATTAGTAGAAGAATGTCAATTTTTACATAGATTAAGATAATTTAACACAGACAAACAACTGTTTTATTTTACTTTATTCAATTTTTATTTATTTTATTTATATTGTTAAAATATGGTCAACCACATTTGGATTTGCAGTTTTTCTTACATTCATTAGCTGTATCATAACATTTGGGACCTGCTTCATCATAGCAACAAAATGAAGCTTTTGGGTCGATATTGCCATCATAGCTTCTAGTTATTTTTCCGGTCTCGGGGATACCGCTAGTTCTGCTACCTATAGACTAACAAAAAATTAGTTGTCATTATTAAAACATGATGGTGCATGTTGTATTTGTTTCATGTTCACTGCCAAAGTTGACTTTGAGATGAAACTTGTTCAAGTATCATTTCACAACTAATGCAAATATAAGAAAAAAAATTAACAAGTCACAAAATTTGTTAGTACAACGTAAAGGTGAAAGTGATGGCTTTAAATCTTACTTTTTATGTCTTAATAGTGAATTACACGATGTACCTTGTGACGTTCATTGGTACTGTTAGAGGATCCGCTACCTCTTTATTACATAAAAGAGAAAATGATTGGTATAATTAACAACACCTAATTTAGGTGCTGTTAGGTTTAGATATGACTAAATGTGTATTTATAAGAACTGAAAGTTGAAAGGTATAGACCATAAAATATCAACACCCAACTCATGTGCCATATATTTTCATAAAATCGTATAAAGCCTTTATATAAGAAAAAAAATGTTTCAATGACAATCAAGTTTGCAATTTTTTTTTTTTTTGCATGAATATGAATAATAATGCTTATAGGCATATATATACATGTTATTATGTATGTGTAAAAGTGTGTAGAGTTAAACAAAGAAAGGTGTTGAAGAAGTTACCTTTAGCCATACAAATTAAAAGCAGAAGAAGAAAAGCAAGCATTGGAAGGTTCTTCATGTCCAACTTCTTTTAATCAATCATCAATAAATATGAAACAAAACAAGGCGACACTTTTTATACAAGGAAATAACATTAAAAGGGTCCACGAGTTTTGCGTGAACATATTTTTTTAAAAAAATAAGAAAAGTGTGTTGCATGAACTTAGTTGCGTCCTTCGTTTGCTTGTTGTGGACTTGTGGTACGTGAAAGATTAACTGGGCCGGACATGAGAGATGGACTTTGAGCCCAATATTTTGTTTTATATGCTAACACCCTAAACTAATCAGACGCGTTACATTAATTAGGGTAAATTTGCCACTCAGACATTAGAAAACATATATTCTTCAATTAAGAATTTAACTGTGCGTGTTTGCCATTAAGTATTGACAAGGATGTGATATTCGGTACATGATTTTGATTTTCATAACTTCTAATATGCAAATAAATTATACATACCATTTAAGAAATAGAGTAAATTACATTCTTCACATATCTATGATGGTATGTCATCCATTTCACTTTCGATTTTTGAATTGGATTGTTTGCGAGTTCAATCCTGTAATCCGAATTTTTATTTCGCTCTCAATCCCTCATCTCTCATGAAATGACTAAAATACCCTTAAAATTTTAAGTTTTTTTACCATTTAAGGGACCATGAGTGAAACGGAAATCCCGGTCCAGGAACTTTACTATCAAAAAATCCGAGCCAGATATCAAGAATGAAACGGATAACATAACACAACACAAGACGGTGAACGTATAATTTACTGTAAGAAATAAATATCAGTGAAAATGGGTAACTTTATTCTGTTGATATATTTTGAATGCTACTTTTTTTTTCTTTCTTAACCTTGATTAGTGGTAATTAAAAGCATTTTAAAAAGATTAATTAACATATTTTAATGAGTTAAATTATTAAGTGATAATTTTGCTATTTTTTAATTCTAATCGTTTAGATAAGGATGTCATTAAGTCCATTAATATGCCCACTACCATATACATACTGCAACTTGCATTGCCAACTTGTCCGTATATAAAATTAATCAAGTTACATTAGAAAATTATAGTATTGGAATAAGACAAATAAACTTAAAAGTGACGTTTAAAAGACTTGTCTTTTTCAATTTGTAGCGTTGCTATAAATGAAACAAACTTCATCAACTTTCTTATTATTAATCATATTTCTTCACCATTTCGATCTCTCCATCTTTTAATTCCTTGTAAAACATAAAAAAATGTGCGGCGGAGCGATCATTTCAGACGCCGAACCGGTCTTCAACCGTGGTCGTCGTAAGGTGACGACTAGTGATCTTTGGTCTGAGTTCGATACCTCGGATCTCTTTGGTTGGGACTTCAAACCACAAACGTTGAGTTCAATCAGTGATGGAAATACAAACAACATAACTACTTCAAAACGCGAAAACATGATCAATAAAGGTACGTATTAAATTATTAACGCTTTCATATCATACTTTGGACATACTTTTAAGAAAATATATATTAGGAGTAGGTAGTATTTTAATTGACAGTTAACAATTTTAAATGTAAAAACATTAATTAAATGTAAAAAACTAGGAGTACGATTCAAATTATTGACTTTGTTACCGTTGGTTAAAAATGTTTTTATATAATATATATGTACGTCATGATTGATGAAACTACAGGGCAAGATGAATTATTTTGGGAACTAAGTGAGAAATTTAAGGCGAAACCTAAGTCGAACAAGTACAGAGGGATCAGACAGAGGCCATGGGGAAAATGGGCAGCCGAGATTCGAGACCCACGGAAAGGTGTTCGAGTCTGGCTTGGTACATTCAACTCAGCTGAGGAAGCGGCTCGAGCCTATGATGAAGCAGCCAAGCGTATCAGAGGCTATAAGGCTAAGCTCAACTTTCCTTCACCACCTGCAGCCAAGAAAATGCGTGTCGAGTCCCTCACTGAGTCAACTCGATCGACTATACATGAACCAACTATACCGTCTCCTGCATTTCAAACTCATGATCATTTCCAAAACCAATCATACTACACAAATACTATGGCCGATGAGTATGAGTTCAAGGAACAGATATCGAGCCTCGAGACCTTTTTAGGTCTTGATCACGAGTCGACTCAGTTTGGTGAGATCGATGTTAAGTCAAATCATCCTTGGATGATGGATCACCACTAAGTGAGCAACTGAGTTAAGCGAGGAGATCCAGTGACTCAGTGACTGAAGATGGTAATTACTATATGAAAAACTAGACTCGTGTTATGAAGTGGTTTGTGATAATGGTGATGAATTTGACAAAATAAGTTGTGTTATTAGTGGTATCCATGAAATGTACTGTGTGTTTTCCTTGCTTTTATGGTTTCTTTCTGTTTATATTTTTTCATAATTAAGCATATTGTATATGTATATTATGTACACGTGGTTTACTAATGTGAAATAAACTTTTTAAGATAGCAAAATTACAAGTAGCAACTTGAAACGTCCCGAATTTTTTTTTATCTTGACAAATATTTCTCGTTTTAAAACTCATTTAATAATGTCCCATCTCTTAATGTAACAATAGAAAAACTCTTTAATACATATACAATATTGATTTGGACTCGAAACAAACCGACTAAAAAAAATGAGTTAATAAATTACTTATTACTTTGGTGTTGCTTTTGTATGGTAATTATAGAATATAATAATAAAATAATAATTAGAGTTTGCAAAATAAAAAATAAAAAATGATTAGCATCCTTAAAATTGAAACCCATTTAACAAGTTGCAAGCAAAGCAAAATGTAAATGGGACAAGAATTGGAAAAAAGTTAGATTAAGAGTTGCCATTGGATAATTGTGGTGTAGTTGATATAGAATAAAACAAAAGTGTTAAGGATGCATTGTATGTAATCACAATTAATGACTAATCTAATCTAATCAAGAATATAAATGTACAAGTTGATATATTATAATATAAGCTTTAACCAACATTTTTTGCTTATATAGATTGATGAAAGATTGGATTATATTGGAAGATGGCCCCTACCATCATAGTACTTTTGTGATTGTTTTGTTTTGTTCATGCACCTTGTCTTTCTTTATTGTACTAGGTTCATTAGTTTGATTGTTTATGATTCACTGCAACAACTTGAGTTTAACTAGGTTTATAATGCCCATATTAAAAGCATCCAATCGCACAATTAAGATTTGATTTCTTCGGCTTATGAAAGGTTACACGTACAAAAGGCCGGCAAGAGGTTTGGCATGCGGAAACCAGGAGATCAAAGAGGTGTTGAAGAGAGAAACAATGTACATTATCTAGTGGCGGGATGATTTTAAAGAGGCCTTTTGAACGAATTAATGACTTTTTATTTCATAGATTGGAATTTTGTTCTGAGCTAACCTTCAAAGATTGGATTAGGTGAAGAAGAAAACATAAACAGTTTTCACTCTTAATAAATACTACATTGTCTCTTAATGTCATTGGTGTGAGGCTACATAACTGAGGGTGAAAACGCTTGACATCGAACATATACCATGTCGTTAATTGGATCGCCCAAGCCATTCATACCTCGTCGGATCTTATGCAATCTTCATATATTGTTTTCATTCAAAAAATATGCATGTTTGTTCGCTAAGGTGTAGAATCCATAAATAGGATATACAAGTTCCTAAAAATCTTGGCCAAAAGACAATTACAGTTTACTAGGGAATGACTGTAATTTGATTATTAAAATTCATTTACATATAATTAGAAAGAATCGATCTACCTCATACATTTATCTATTTATTTAAATTTAATTAATGGTTTCGATGGATCCCTGGTATTCAAGTTTCGTTAGTGGTTTCAAATGAACCCAGCTCCAAGTTTCTAGTAATATATTATTATGTCAGCACTTGTTTCTTTATTCTCTTATTTTCTTAACATAGCCAAACATAACAATGAGCTGTCAATTATAAAAGCGTTAAAGAAAAAGACAACCATATACCCAAGTGATTCAAAATAATTCAAGGCCCAATTTTGAATGGGTTGGTTTGGGCCTTACTAATCCTAACAAGACCCAGATGAGCCCACTTCCGAGTTACTTTTTGAAGAGGAGAGAATTGAATAGAAGAAACGAACGTGCAATTATTTCCATATTCAAAAGAAATAGAAAACTTATTTCGGTTAATAAAGACCAGAAATAACCGGAGCATTATTTATGTTCGTGTTGTTCATTGGGAATTGAAGAGGGGAGAAAGAGCAGAAGGTCTTGGACCCTTGGATCGTCAAAATATACGAGATCACAAAAGTAAAGCGGCTGGGCGAGAACAAGAAGGGGTCGTCGTCCCTGGGATACTACGCCCTGCTCCTTGAGTATCATGGGATCCATGATTGGGTTTGTGTTCAGTGCCGGGGACCCTTATCTCATTTCCTTCCTAAGGGTGAGGAAATGTCGCCACCTCTACCAGGACCGGAATGATTATCCCTGCCCAATGGGAACCGCAATCCACGTGGTATAGCTGCCTTTGGAGAAAAGCTACATACACACACATATAAACGAATATAGCTTTAAAAGCTTACATCAACAACTATCGAAACTTATACTTGACGATTCATCCTGGAAGATGTTAATCAAACTATTTGGATGATACAAAAAAAAATCCGACAAATATACAATAAAAGATGTATGATGACACAATTGAGCAGAGAAAACAAGAGCATATGCGAAGGAAATAGGAGGATCTCTTGGAAGTACAAGTCAAACCTTTATATAACTTGTAGAATTTCTAAAATATAAGTGCTCTTTTTCATCCTTCCTTTTCTTTTTCTGAGTCACTACTCCAAAAGTATTAACAAACAACCTTAAAACGATGTACAATGAGCCAAGCCCTGTAAAGAGCAAGCCAAAACATATCCTACTCGACTACTCACCAATCACCAGCACCGAAATCACACCTATGTTATTCTTCCTTTAGTTTAATAAACAGGAGGGCAGCCTGCATGTATCAGAGCAGCAGGCAGCAGCCAAGCCACACTAATACCCGATGCAACACCGTGACCTACCTCAAGAACTAGTACTTCATAGACCTAAAACTGGTGACTAACATCTTGATCATTACCTAATTACCTCTTTCTAGTTTCTAACTGTTCAGCATTGAAAAACACAATGTGTCTTCCTACAAAGGCTGTAAATATTACATGACACAAGCTCTCTATTAACTCATTATATAACACGACTTGTGATCTGATACATACCAACATTACCTAAGAGGCTAAGAACGGATATCACCAGTCTTCAAGATCAAGAGTTCGGATAGCACAATAACACATTATCTTCTGTAAAGATCACTTTTTATATAAATAATAGCAGGATAAATATATAATCAGCTAATGGAACAGTATCATTTCAAAGGGGTTAATACTTACATGAATCAACTAAGATAGTAACTAGGCAAAGATAACCAGTACGACAATCAATTTATTATATACAATGTCATTGAATTATTTAAGCAACAACGAAATGAATTATATACATTATTTACATCAGTAACCAATCATACTAATTAGCGAAACCGATGTTACCAAATTAGCAAATTGGAGTAAACCTTAAAGGAACCTTCTCTCGTTCAGTATCAGCAATTCCATCAGCTAAAATCCTGATCACTTTTTTAACCGCAAAATGCAAACAATTCGAAAAGACCATCCAACAAAGGACTCCATACACAAAATCAAAAGCCGGATCCGACGGAGAATCCGGAACCGATTCGTTCCAGTTAAATCCACCAAAATCACCTCCACCCCCACCACCGCCGCCGCCGCCGAACGGACCATCTCCGCCGTCGAAGAATCCGCCACCGTCTTCATCGGAGTAAGCACCACCTCCGCCGTCGGATTTGGAACTACGTTTAACGCGACATCGTTTTCGCGCGAGTTTTTTAGGTGCGGTTCTAGGTTTAACAGTCGGTGGAGCGATGGCGTCGATCGGAAGCACGATGGCGGTGATTTGGAGGTGGTGATCGTGTGATGAATAGTGGCGATCGGTGACGGAATTGGAAAACCCTAACCCTAATCCGTGGCTGTATTTGGTTGCGATTGTGGTTAGTGTATCAGAAATCAACGAAATCTCCATTTGGTTTGTGTGAGTGAATATAATAATTGAATGAATTTGATCGATGGGCATGAATTAGAAAAGGGGAAATCGAAGATGGGAACAAGAACTAGAAGATATTCCAATCGGTGGCGTGAGGATCGCGTCAACTTGTGAGTCAATGTTGGTTACGTGGACTTCTGACCATTCGTATAATCGAATGAGACACGTGTTCTGTAGTTTAAAATTTGAATTAATTAAATTAAATTGAAATAGCATATATATATATATATATATATATATATATATATATATATATATATATATATATATATATATATATCCACCCGAAAAAAAAGAGACAATGCTATCAGAAAACTTCCAACGGTGAATATAAATTGACACGTTAATTTGTGCCAAATCAGCATCACGTCATCACTTTTCAAAACTGACACAAAATTGATACTACACTGCTAACAGTAATATTACTTCAGTTTTTTCTGGATCTCACATTTACCAATATACTTTTATTTCTATACACTAAACAAATAAACAAAAAAAAAACGACGCACGTCGATTTACCGACGCCCACCAAACCGACGCCGAAGTGACGCCATGGTGCCAACGGCTTCACTAAACTGACGGTAAAACAGACGGTCACTGAAGTGGCCGTTGGCACTGGTCTTAGCTATACTATTATTATTATCTTATCTTATAAATATAATATAAGAATCATATTTACGATGTCATCAATTACTTAATTTTAATAAAAATTAATTTAGTCCCTCAATTATACTTAATTTAAAAATAAAACCCCTAAAATATCTCAAATTTGATAATAGAATATAAATAACAATACTACGGGTCATTTGCAAAAAAATTAGGACTTTTTCATATAAAAATCAAATACACATTCAGCGGCTCCGTGTATATACACGGGTTTTGAGATCTAGTTATATTATATAACTAGTCCTAAAACTCTTGTATATACACGGCTTAATTAATTTGTAAAAAAATTGCTAAATTTTTTACAAACGACTCGTAGTATTGTTATTTATAATCTATCATCAAATTTGAAATATTTTAGGGGTTTTATTTTTAAATTAAGTGAAATTAAGGGGCTAAATTGATTTATTAAAAATTAGATAATTGATGACATGATAAAAGTGTTTATTATATTATATTTAAAATTATATCTATATCTATTATATAATTGATTAGAGGCAAAGTCATAAAAAAGGGAGAAATAGGAGAAATAGTCAATTACTACTATACCCTTTTACATATAATATTAAACTATAAAAATTTTAAGGCTAAACACAATTAATTAAAAGTTATTATTTCATAATTAGTTTCAGTTACAAAAGAAATGCAACTCGGTCACCCAGACACAAAACACGGGACGCAAAATGCGGACGCATATTGCGTCTCGGTTTTTGCGTCCAAGTGACCGAGTTGAATTTCTCGGTCACCGGCTTGCAGTTCTCGGTCACGCGTCCGGGTACGAGGATTATCGTCCGGGAATGCGATTTTGCGTCCCGGTTATGCGTCCAGGTGACCCGGTTGCAACCCGAAAATCCAGAAAATTTAGGTTATATAAACAAAAAAAAAAGATTTTCAGTTCAAATCTTTTCAAACCCGAAAAACCCGAAGTTCGCTCATCTTTTTAAAACCCGAAACTCGTTCGCAAGTTCAAATCGAAAAGGAAGCACGCAACTCTCGTACGCAATTATCGAAAGATGTCTATTTATGAGGTACAACCCCATTTAAACTTCGAGTTATCGTTATATTTCCCAAATTTATAGTTTACATTTCATCGAGCAGTTGGCGTGCAAGATTTTTTTTTTGTTTTATGAATTAAATAGTTAGTTTTTTAGTTGGTTATCGTGGTGTATGTGTTTTTGAGGTTAGTTTGTTGTTGAGATTTGATTTAGAACGATGTAAATTGGTTCGTTAGTTTGTGACCAAGATCGTTTTACTTGTGACCGGTTGTCACCGAGCTCGTAACCGAGACGCAAAGGTCGCGATCGTTGCGTCTCGGCCATGACCGAGATGCAATAATCGGGACGCAAAGATGGGCACTGTACCAGCGAACTTAGTATAAGTTCGCTATAGCGAACTTAGTATCAGTGAACTTAATTAAGTTCGCTCGAATAATACCCTGCGAACTTCATTAAGTTCGCTCGAACAAAACCAGCGACACTAATAGCGACAGTAGCTTAGTGTCTAGCTTAGTGTCGCTATAGCTTAGTGTCGCATGAATAGTACCCAGCGAAACTTGATATACTGCGAAACTTTACTAATGCGAAACTCAATGAGTTTCGCAACATGCGAAACTTGAACTAAGTTTCGCACTAAAACTAAGTTTCGTAATTCATAGAGTTTCGCAATTCGCAATCAATCGAAGCTAGGTAATCTATACTTGGATTGTTTTTATACTAAATGTGTAAGTGTTCGATTTGTAGGGTTTTTTTGACGCTTCATTAACAATGAAGAACCACATGTCGGTAATCAAGGAGATTAACATGTTGTTGACGGACGAGTAGAAGGTGATATTTAGACGCACATGTTTTCGGCCTTGGTTAGACGTTGAGTGTCTAGACAACGACCCTGGATACGTACATAATTTGCTCCAGAGACAATGTGAGCGTCCAAACCTATCTAAGCCTCGTGAGGAGCCCGAGGAGTTATGGTTTAGATTGACGCCCCGTTATGCTATACGGTTTGTGCGAAGAGAGTTTTGTTTAGTAACTGGATTCCGCTTCGGTTCTAAGACAGATATGAAGGATTATATTCCCAAGGAAGTTCGGGGCACGAGACCTGCTTTACGCGATCGGGTCTTTCAGCCCCATGCTTTCTTGAAAGAGATCTCCATTTTGCACATTGAGATGTTATTCAATCAACCCTACTTGTTTAACGGGATGAGCAAAATGAGCGATGACGATGCCGTTCGGGTATGTATTATCATGCTCGTTGAGAGGTGCTTCATGGGAAAGCAGCCCATGCAGATTGTGCATCCTGATTTCTTGCACATGCTTGAGGACCTCAACAACATCAACAAGTAACCTTGGGGGTTCTCGGATTTGGGACCATACTTTTCCGCTGTTGAAGAATGCGTTGATTGCTCGGAGCAGTCAACAGATGAGTCAGCGGAGTAGTAAAACCGGGCGTAAATACACTTTGGTCGGTTTCATGTGGGCCTTTAAGGTAACTTTGTATGTAATTATAAACTGATTAAGTTAGTTACGCTTTGTATTAACGTATGTAATTATTTGACATTCTGCTTTGTTTTAAGATTTGGATCTGGGAGGCCTTTCACCTTCAGGTGTCGAATAATGCATGTAACACCAATAGAGACGGCGTCCCTTGGGCATTATACTGGCGTCGACTTAAGAGGGTTAGTGATTGGAAGGAATGCGTCGATGTGCTGACTATTTCGGTTAGTGATGTGCATTCCATAATTATCATCACGCATGGTTGTTTCTTCAAATAAAAATCAAGTTTGAAATAAATGACGAATTATCACTGCAGGATGATATTCACAAAGACGATCAGCCATTGAGGACGCTGAAGCCGACTGAGTTGGAGGCTTCATGCCAATGGTGGATTGACAGTTGCCGATTTTTTGACGGTATCGAGGCTGAGGTGCAGCCCACTCCTCAACCCATGCACCTCGTGTTGAGATGCAGCCCACTCGCCATCACACATCTCAGCGTGCCTCATCCAAAGAGCTGGAGTCCCTGTGAGAGCGCGTCGAGAGTCAGGATGCCATTATTGCTAGGCACGAGGTCTCGATTTCCATTTTACTTCAGCGGGTGGACGCTCAGGACGCGCTGATTGCTAGGTTACTAAATGTAATTGACCCTCATTATGTATTACCATGTTGTTCACAAGATGTTTTGACACTCATCAGGGTTAGTGTTTAACTTTAATTTTTTGTTTAATTTTCAAGACGACACTGATGAGGGTTATGTATCAGATACTTTACCAGCCATTGCTGCCAGGATCTCAGCTCCAAGGGTATTGCATCGTAGTATTCGAGAGCGGCAATTGGGCAGGGCTAGGCTGTCACCATATTATACCTAGACCCGATTGAAACGGCTGTTGAAGAAACCTTCCGTGGTGAATGAGGCGGCGCCTGAAGAATCACCGGTTAATTTGGGAGCTGATGACGAGCCGGTGGAGAAAGCCGCGACTGAGCCGGTTGAGCCGATGGTTCTTGACGCAGCTGAGCCGATTGAGCCGGTGGATAAAGCCGCAGCTGAGCCGGTTGAGCCGGTGGTAATGAGAGCTGCAGCTGAGCCGGCAGCGGTGGATGCAGCATCTCCTGTTGCAAATGAGGATAAAGCTGCAGTCGACCCGGTTGCTCCTGCTACTCTAAAACAGTCCGTGCCCGTGCCAGTTAAACATCAACGTAAGAAATCCGTTAAGAAGGCAGTTCGGCTGGAGACTACAGAGGATGGGATGGTGGAAATGGTGTCAACTTTAGTGAACCCGGAAACCGGTCTTCTCAACAATCCTCCTCTAGCGGCATCTGTTGAGACGGGAGTCATTGCCGGGCCATCCACTGTTCGCAAGTTATATATGAGCGGCGGTGTCGCACCCCCAAATTTCGTGTGGAGCGGAAGTCGGGTCGGGGTGCGACTAATCATGGATCATTACACAAGTTATAACAAACGACCTCTAAATGAGACGTTTTAAATTACATTTCATAAAATATGTTGTTCACAAAAATACATTTTTGTTCTATCCACGAGTTCGCACGAAAGCCTAGAGATCTTAGTACACAACTTCCAATACAAAAATAGTGATGCAGAAAAATCTCTATATTTGTTTGTAAAGCATGCGACTTTTGCTAGAGTTCTCTGTAGGCCATCCTACTATGTCTGCGAACCTAAGATTACATATTAAAACGGTCAACATATTGTTGGTGAGTTCATAGGTTTAAACAGTTATCAAATGTTGGTAATAATCAAAAGATTTATCAGTGTTGCACGAATGCAAAAATAAGCATATACTATCGCCATGAGTCTCATAGTTCGACGCTTAACCTGGTTTGTGCGTAAGGCAGATGTATAATCTTGTATACATGTAACAATCAAATATTAATGCGTCCGTGGGTCGGCTAGAGCGACTAGGCCGGACGGGGATGTCAATCCCCGATAGATTTATCCAATAATATTCGCGCTTATACACTTAACGAACTATGATAAAGTGAGGACTTTTAGTGGATTAAAGTCTCATGCAATCCGTATAAAAGTTGTTTCAGTTACTTGTGATTATAAAACAGTTTATGTAATCTCACCCCATAGTATAAAACAGTAAAAGTGAGGCTATGAGACTCACCTGAGTCTTGAAAGCAAGCGTTTATATCAATAAACGTATATCCGAAATGTAACCTTCTAGCACCCTAAACGCATAAGGTTATGTGTAAGTGAATGTCTCGAAAGATCATCAATGCTAGTTGTCCACTTAACTAGATATGTCCAAATGTTTATTTATCGTTTGCGTTTATAAAAACGTGTACGGCCCGTTGGTGACGTTTTGTAATAATAATTCCCGAAGACATTATTATTATGTTTGTTTCGTTGTATACTTATAAGAGTATATATATTGCGTGTACGAGTAGTGTCGTATATAGTTTAATCGTTGTTTCGAGAAAACGATACTTTGCGAAAACATGTTTTTTAATCAGTCTGTATTATGCGACACAGAGATTGTGTCGCTGGGAAGTGCTGCGACACAGATATAGTGTCGCAAAGTGTCAAATTTAGATAATTGTGCGACACAATAATTTGTGTCGCAGGTCGTGATTTTAAATTAATGTGCGACACGGTGGTTAGTGTCGCAGGTTAGTACTGTCAGTTATAAATGTTGCGACACAAGTTAATACTGCTCGTTTTAAAAGTTGCGACACAGAGCTCGTGTCGCAATGGTTTTGGGCCATCTGCGACACAGAGGACCTGGTGTGTTTTCGCGTTCGGGAACTTGGTCAAACGTGCTCGGTTTGACCCGAAACTTTTACACGACTCTTAAATATGTTTGAGGACTTATAAAAATTAGAGTTACGTTTTATGGTTAATCCGAAAGTTTCGTTTCTAATTTAATACCAAAACAGTCCATGGGCTTGTTTCTTCAAAATTTATACGTTTTTCGTGGTTCGTTTTGACTAGGCTAATTGTCGAGATAAAATCCGAGAAAATTACCAGTTGTTCCCCTATGTCTTGGCTACTTTCAGTAATTTTTATAGAATTTTTTAGTAAGTCTAAGTATTTTTAATAATTCCATTTGTCCTCTGAGGTCCAACCGTGACCAATCTGGACATACGTATATTGTTTTAAATACAGAGATAAATCTACAAAACTTCAGAGAGTGTAATCATACTACTATTAAATCTACAAAACCTCATGTCGTTTGGAGTTGTGTAGCTCGAGTTATGGACCCGAGAAGTTGGGACACAAATTTGCCATCCGAGACAGATTGGTGACATGTTTTTGTACAATCGTTTTCGGGTATCAAACGGTGTCAAAAAATTACGAAATCACTTGGAAATGAAAGCTAACTTCTTAAACTTAATTTTTGACTTTTGATTCGTCACTTTTTGTTAAGTTTTGAGTACGAAACATCTCTTTGAAGACGAACTAAGTTTCTGCCGGGAAAACTGTTGGTGTTTTGTGTTTGGAAAACTGTAGTGTGACGAGTCGCTCCATAGTCTCCGTAAGTCTGCCGACCATTCTGAGAGTCTCTTCAGCCGTTGCCAAGCGTTGTTCCAACGAGCGTGAATAATCCTCTGTTTCCTGCACACGTGTTTCACATTGTTATAGTCTGGATTGTAGGACAGAGATTTCATTTCGGTTCCCTATGACTTGGTTATGCACCACACCAATAGTTTCAGTAATGTCCTCCTGGTCCTGAGAGATTTTTGCAACTCGACCTTGAGCCAGGTGCATCCAGTTGGGAGGGGTTTCGGGTTGTTCGGTTCGGCGGTGGAGTTCCTCGACTGCTTGCAAGCGTTGCTCACTAAGTTGCATCCTTACCCTTAATTCTAAGAGTTCGTCTCTAGTGTCTGTGGACAAGTCATTGGTGAGGTTCACGACCTCCGAAATATCTTCTTGGTTTTGGCAGATTAGAGTTAGCTTGTCCCGCATTTCGTTTTGTTCCACGTCCATAGTGTTTAGCCTCCTCTCATGGCGGTGGAGTCTGGCGGCTAACACTAGGATAGTGTAGTGAGTGGGTTCTTGTGTGTATGGGGAGATATCCATGGGTTCAGCAGTAACCTGAATTCCTTCTTCGCATCTCCAGGAATTTAGAGTAGTGGGTAGCCAATTCCAACGGCGAGCACTTGCCCGACGGCGGGCTCTGTTAGTGGTATTATTGGCGGTAGTAGTGCCGGGATATGGACTAGTCCGAGGAGAGTCAGTTGCCCTCCTAGTGGTGCGTATCACGCGTGAATTCGAAGAGGTGCGGTTTGGCGAGGCTTATGTATCGTTTCCTATATCGGTTGAAGTTGCGGTAGGAAAATCTGCCATTTCTGTGGCAAGAGTTTTAGTACATGAGGTCTATATATATATATATATATATATATATATATATATATATATATATATATATATATACATAGAAAAACCTAGTACAAATAGCACATATAAGGGTTTGTCATAATTTATCCTCGGTCCATGTGTTCTAATGTATTCCCATTTAATATAACTATTTCCGATCTTGCATCGATTCGCCTTTAATTATACATAGTTTCCTAATGAGGAATACTAACTTAACGGTTATAGTCTAGGTCCACTAATGCAACCTAGTTCGCTATAACCTTGGCGCTGATACCAAATCTGTCGCACCCCCAAGACACGTGGCAGCGGAAGGTAGGGTGTTGCGTTGGGGGCGCGGACCAAATCAAATATCACAACACAAGAATTACAACAAACGACCTCTATATGAGACGTTTCAAAAATCATTACATTTCGTAGTTACAATGTTTACATATGTTTTGCCAAAAGTAGAGTACGCATCTAGTACAAGATTACAACATATCATAATGCAAGCTAATCTATGTTGTTTGTGAAAAATATGCGACTCGAGCTATCTCCTTCCAAAAGCAAACCTACTGCGGTTGATCTCCTGAGAAATACATACTAAAAGGTCAACATAAAGTTGGTGAGTTCATATGTTTGTAAACAGTTGATATAACATCGTATGGAACACAAGATTTCCTGTTTGTATCATTCAACAATGATAGGTAATTTATTACGAAAATGTAAAAATAGTGTATATTGTTGCCATGAGCTCATAGTTCGAGCTTAACTGTGGTGTCGGGTCACAATCAAGTGCCACGATCGGGGTGCCTCCCAGCGAGTGCCTAATCCAACACTCGTAAGAACAAATGATAATGCGTCCGGTTGACCAGTTAGCGCGACTAACCCGGACGGGGGGAGTCAATCCCAAATAGTACTATTCATTAACATTCACGCTATAACGATACTAACAAACTATGATGTGGGGGACTTTCAGGATTAGTAAAATAACTCATGCAACCAATATATCGAGTTTAGTACTTGTGTTCACATAAAAATAGCGGTATAAAAGCAGTTGTATCTATTCCCACCCCAGTTAGAAACAGTAAAAAGGGGCTATGAAACTCACCTGATATTAGCAAGCAAGTAGCAAATAGTAAGCAAAGCGTGTTTTCCAAAGGCAACCTTCTAACGTCCCAAACGTATAAGGTTGTGTAAGTAGATGTCTCAAAAGACCATCTATAGTGATTGTATAAGTGGGGGTTAATGTCCACTTAAGCCAATCATGTAGGTGGAGGGTTAATGTCCACCTAAATAAATCGTGTAGGTGGAGGGTTAATGTCCACCTAAGTTAGTCCACACAATTAGAAATGTCCAATTGTTCAGTTATCGTTTGTGCTTAGAAAACATGTACGGGCCGTTGGTGATATTTTGTGAAAACAAAAATTTTATTAATTATGTTACGCATATTTCTACTTTCCAGTTATGGGTAATTGATCAGTGTGGCAATGGGCGAAGCCCATTAATGACGGGGGTCCGGGGGCAGCGCCCCTGGTAGCGGGGTCCAAGGGGTGGCAACCCCTGGCGGGGTCCAAGGGGCAGAGCCCCTGGCTGGGGTCGAGCTGGGTTAGATTCTGTGTTTTTAGCGACACTGGGTTAGTGTCGCTATATGCGACACTTAGGTATTATGCGACACTAAGGCTTGTGTCGCTAATGTGACGATTCGGGTGCTATGGCGACACAAAGGCTTGTGTCGCTAATGTGACGATTCGGGTGCTATGGCGACACAAAGGCTTGTGTCGCTAATGTGACGATTCGGGTGCTATGGCGACACAAAGGCTTGTGTCGCTAATGTGACGATTCGGGTGCTATGGCGACACAAAGGCTTGTGTCGCTAATGTGACGATTCGGGTGCTATGGCGACACAAAGGCTTGTGTCGCAGACTACTGGGCTTCTGCGACACAGAGGCCTCTAACAGGTCATTTTTGCAAATTTTATTTCATGTTCCAAATGTTCAAATAAAAATTCAAGAAAAATCTATGTTGTTCCTTAGTATGTTAGCTCCTTAAAATAATTTTTCCAGAATTTTTAGGTATTCCTAAGTATTTTTAAAAATTCCGTTTGTTCCCTGAGGTCAAAAAGTGACCAATCCGGACACATGCAACAAGATCAGATTTCTGGGCAAAATCTACACATTTTTCGAAAAAGTTATCTAAACAACATTTGTACCTAACAAAATTTGTGAACTTTTGGCGTTGGTTTCATGTCATTTGGAGGTGATATCTCGAGTTATTATTAAAACAAGAAAGGTGAATTTTCTAGAGTTTTTGGACAGCCCGTATACATGTTTTTGTAAAAAATCATTTCGGGTATCAAACGAACTCCAAAAATTATGAAACCACTTGGAAATGAAAGCTAACTTCTTGAACTTATTTTTTCTCTTTTGAATCGTCCATTTTGGTCAAGTTTTGGGGGAGAAACGTCTCCCTGAAGTTGGACTATTTTTCTGTCCAAAAATGCATGTGATGTTCTTAAACATTTTAAGCCGTAAAAAACGTTTTTATGTTATATTTTGGACATTTCTTTGTTAAGTGGATATTTTAACATGTTTATAGAAGTGTTTCGAGTGCTTTGGAAGAGTTTTGAAGTTCTTACAATGTTTGAACATTCGAGCAAAAGGAGAAAGGCGATGGGAAGTGCTCGATCTTGCACTTTGACTTGATTTCTTCTTGAAAAGTGATGAATGATGATGGTGCTTGATGGTGGCAGGTGGTGGTTGATGGTAAAAATGTTCTTGGGCAGATTTTTGGGAGAGAGGAGGAGAGTGTTTTGTGTTTGTGTGTGTGAAAATGAGTGAAAATGGAAGGAAAATAATGGGAATACTCATTTATATAGAAGTGGGCCTTGGGCCAAGGGGTTGGGCTGGTTTTTGGGCCGAGATGGGCTCAGTTGGGGCGGCCCAATTGGAGCCTTGGGCTTGTATAATAGTTTCTCAAGCCCGTGTTACGTTATTCGATCGGTTAAACGTTATTCGCGCGCGCAAAAATTAAATCGTTAATTTTTAAATATTTTTGTTTTATTTTTGACACGAAATCACTATTTTAAATTTGACCAATATCTTTAAAATATTTTATTGAACCTTCTTAAAATATTTGTCAGTCTCGTTCGGGTGTCGGGCGCGATTCGCGCATTTTCGTTGCGTTTATTACGTTTTAAGCAAAACGTCTAGGTTTTTCGTATATTATTATTTAATAACAATAATATAGGGTAAATAATTACTATTTAATTTATGAAATAGGGTTACATTATTTATGAAAAGTTTTCACCAACGCCGTTTTGATTGTCGGACCTCGTCCGGTTGTTTCGCGTAATTACAAATAATCACGTAAACGTATATAAACATATACAATTAGTTACAAGTATTTAGCCTAATCAAATACTAAATACACGTAATTATGGTTCTAGTTTAAGGTAATCATTACCCTAAAGTGTCGGGTGTCACAGAAACCAACCTTTTTGTTTTCTTTGTGAGATTCGTCCGTGAGAAACAAAGACACCAAAAAGTGTCTGCCAATTTTCGTCTAAAACAAAAACAAAGAAGTGATTTAGTTTGTCCTTGTGAACTAGCATTCGGGTGGTGATCAATAAGGTCTTGTGTGGATCAACCATAGAGATAATCATACTATTGATTATAGTTTCAATATGAGGATATAATTGGATCCAATGGAAACCGGATTGTACATGTTTGTTTATTATGTTTCCGATGCGTTTGTTAATTTATTTGTTAATTAAAATAAATTTAATTAGACTACGATTTCCAACAGTGGTATCAGAGCCACTTTTATACCATATATTGATCATTATGATTAGTTTGATATGGACTCACGGTGTAAAGTTTGTGTCTTGTTTGTGATTGATTATTGGATCATCACTTAAGCACATCTTATGGCGCATGTTTAATATCAAAATAATCATCTTGTGTTACTAATGATAAAAATCGATTTTTGGATTGTAGATCTAAGAAATCGATTTGTCATGTGTTATTAACAAGTTGTTTTATTTAAATATTGTTGATATTTAAATATTAAGTTAATGGCTTATTTTATTTTAATATGTTATATTTGTTACCATGGTATCAACATGCATAATTAACCATGACAAGCCATTAATTTAATTTTAATAATGCAGTTATTAAAGTAACATGTTTATTATGCATAGTCATTCTTGCCCTAGCCATGTGGTTGTGATTGTGTTTGTACGTGTGTTTTGGTTTTACGGCAATTTTGGGCCGCTTATTGTAATAATTTATTTTGAGAATTTTGGTCCCTTTTGATGTAATATTTTAATTTTTATTCATGTTCATTTTATTTTAATTTGTAAGTACCTAGGGCAGGTTATTGTACTCTTATTTAAAAGTGTAACAAGACGAAGATTTTGAGCATAAAAGATACAAGAAGATGGAGACCAAGTCACATGAAGTCAATCTTGATCACCATGGGATGATGACTCAAGTGGGAGCTGAAAACACATATTTTCTAAAGATGATTAAAGATTGTCCTTAGATTGACCATTCGGTTTTCATGTTGGCTCATTAAACCGAACATGGGATTTTGGGCTTGGCTATGCATATATGTGTGTGTGTTTTATTTTATTGCATGATAAATATTATTATTGATCTTATTTTTATGCAAGCTTGTTTTGTTGAAAACAATATTATAAAACACAAATATGGAGTTTAAAATTAAATTGATGATTTTAAGTAAAACTCTAATAGAGTTGAAAATTGGTGATTTTAACTCGGTATAATATATATATGTTTTATGGTGACATTTAAAATGGTTTAAATGATTCAAGTTTGTGCTCGTTGATTTTATAAAACTATAACAATCCCATGTAGGTATTTATTAGTAATAAAATAACACTTGACACACAAATATGAAAATCGTAAAAACGGATATATCTTTTTAAGCGATAAGTTAAAATTGGTTTTAACAAATCGTGTAGCAAACTAATGTGCATGAATTATTTTGCCACATACCTTTTGACACATAGATTTAATAAGAATTAAATAGCATACCCGCCAAACTTAAGTCAAGCCATCCAATTAGCTTGAGACACTTGGTTGTCCTTTTTGGCCAAGGTCAGACCTAGGTCAAATTTGACGTTGAGGTGATTAGTTGTCACTGGTCAGACCTCTGCAAATTTTTACAGTCTCAAAATTAGACGACTTAATCGAGCCCTGGTCAAACCTAAGCTCGAGGCAAGGATGGGATAAACATGCCAGTAAGAGACATGTAGTTTTAGAACTATATTTTCTCAATCCCATAAAAGATCTAAGGGTTGCACTTGTAATGTATCACCCGCTACCTACCGATTGAATCTATCATTGTATTCGTGATCAATCGTTATGATGATAGAAGCTCAATGTGGATCTTAGCCTTTCATAAATTAATTGTTTTATTATAAAATTTGGGTAGTTAATTTATAAAAGGATTTATTATCGAAAATACTAAAATGAACTTTATTTTGATTTTGTAGATGTCAACTCAAACCGTGAACAATTTAACTCTCTTCCTTGTTGGAGAAAGAGAATCTACAGTGTACGCGCTTCCTAGACTGGTATCAAAAATTGAGGACGGTCCTCAAGAATCAAGGGAAGTCGTACATTCTTGATACCCCACTAGCCCCACCTCCCATCCACTGACTCTCCTGCTATTCATGATACTTGGAATAAGCATAACGATGTGCATAGAGAGGTTCCATTGCTAATTCTTGCGACTTTGCATCCAAGCTTACAGAAGCTTACGGAAGGTCGCGAAGCATATGATATGCTTGTTGAGCTGAAAAGTCTTTTTCAACAACAAGCACGTCTAGAGGTTTTTAATGTTGTTAAAAAGCTCACTACATGCAAGATGAAAGAAGGGGAGTTGGTCAGTACTCATGTTTTTAAGATGAGGAGCTATTTTGATGAACTTCAAGGCTTGGATCTTCTATATCTAATGATATGGGTGTGAGTTTCATGCTAAACTCATTACCTATATCATATAATAATTTTATTACATGATTTTATATGCAAGGAGATAAGAAATCAATCTCGGAACTTCATAACTTACTTATGAGTTATGACTACCGAAAAAGATGTTTGTCCAAAGGCTTCATCATCCTTGAAAGTCAAGGGAAAGGGGATCAAGAAAAGAAAGCCGCAAAGTAAGAGAAAGGGCAAAGACCAAGAGATTGCTTGCTTGATAGAGGAGCTGTCTGGTCTTTAATTTCCAGCTGATGATAGCGACGCTAGTACGACTAGTGATTCAGGTATATACATGATTGAACTGTATACATTCTCTTCAAATTCCTGGGTACTTGATACTGGTTGTGTAACTCACATTTGTAATAATGTGCAGGGATTTAAGAGAAGTAGGAAGCTGAATAAAGGCGACTTGGACTTGCATGTTGACAATGGAGCTCGAGCAATAGTACTAGCTATTGGTAGCTATGAACTTATTTTACCAAGTGGTCTTGTCATTTGTTTAGACAATTGTCACTATGCACCTAGTATAACTACGAGAATTATTTCAGTTTTCCGTTTGAGGGATGTTGGTTTCAAACCCTCTTTTATAGATTATGGAATTTCATTTTCTAAGGATAATTTATTTTATTTTAATGCTATTCCTCGTGCTGGTATTTATGAGTTTGCAATGCATGATAATTCTGTTTATACTTGTAGCGCTAAAAAGGTCAAGCAAGACTTGAACAAACCTATATATGGCATTGTCGTCTTGGACATATAAACAAGAAACGCATATCAAAACTCCAAACTGGTGGACTTTTGGAATTAACCGGCCCTGAGTCGTTTGATATATGTGAATCTTGTCCATGTGGAAAGATGACTAAGGCTCCTTTCTCCGGTCAAAGTGAAAGAGCTAAGGATCTACTTGGAGTCATACACACCGATGTATGTGGCCCTTTCAGAACCATGTCAACAAATGGTGAATACTACTTTATTACATTTACTGATGATTACAATCGATATGGTTATGTTTACTTGCTTAAACATAAAATGAGGTCTTTGACACGTTCAAAGCCTTTAAGAGTGAAGTAGAAAAACAGCTTGGAAAAACCATTAAAGCCATTCGATCTGATCGAGGTGGTGAGTACATGAGTGATGAGTTTTTGGATCATCTAAAGAATTGTGGAATTGTCTCACAATTCACTCCACCTGGAACACCACAACATAATAGTGTCTGAGAGGAGAAATCGAACTTTACTTGATATGGTTCGGTCTATGACGAGTCTAGCTACTCTGCCATTGTCATTTTGGGGTTTTGCCCTAGAGCCTGCAGCACGCATACTCAACATGGTTCCAACTGAGAAGGTAATCAAGACACCATATGAGTTATGGCATGGGAAGACGCCCAAGTTGTCTTACTTGAAAGTCTGGGGTTGTGAAGCTCACGTGAAGCATGAGACTTCTAACAAACTAGAGTCCAGAATTGTCAAGTGTTATTTTGTGGGGTATCCAAAGGAAACTATGGGTTACTATTTCTACAATCCTAATGAGAACAAAGTGTTTGAATGGCGTGAAGCCATGAATGCAGAGATGCAGTCCATGAAAGATAATCAAGTATGGGACTTGGTTGATCTTCCACCAAACACTAAACCTGTTGGGTGTAAGTAGGTCTTCAAGAAGAAGACAGACATGGATGAAAATGTAAACACCTTTAAGCCTCACCTCGTGGCGAAAGGGTTCATTCAGACTCAAGGAGTTAATTATGATGAACCTTCTCTCCAGTGGCAAGCATTAAAGACATTAGGATGTTGATTGCCATAGCTGCTTATCATGATTATGAAATATGGCAAATGGATGTCAAAACCGCTTTCTTGAATGGTCACCTTAGCGAGGATGTATATATGGTGCAACCAGAAGGGTTTGTGAATTCAAAATATGTGACACCCGGCAAATTAAGCCGTCATTTATGTTAAACTATAAGTCATTATTACTTGTATTTAGTTTGAAATAGGACTAAGTACAGTAACATTTTGTATATTTATATACACAGGTACGTAATTAATTTTAATTACGCGATTTCAATCGGATGGAATCCGACACTATAAATGCGGACCTTGGTGAAAAACATTTTCTTAAATAACGTAACTATATTAAATAATCGTTATTAAACTTATATTATTAAGATAATATAGTAAACGTTATACACTTTGCATAAAACGTACGGTACGCGACGAAAACGCGCGAATCGCGCCCGACAACCGAGAGAAACTCGAATTATAATTTAATAACTTAAAACGAAGTATTTTAAATAAAACTTCAATCAAAATTTACGCAAATAAATCATTAACGAAAAACATAATCAATAAACGCTTAACGTTTAAACGAACGACGAAACGAACGAATAAACGAGCACCGCGCGTAACGTAAACTTGGGGAACAAGATTTAAACCACCCACACCCATGTGGGGCCCCCAAAATCTGCCACCATCTCCCTCCCATCCCCAAGACCCACCATACTCACCATACTCTCCATACTCCCTCACCCTCTCATTCACTCAAACACACAACCCATTTCACACACTCAATCTCTCCCACTCTTTCTCTCCTCTCTTTCTCAAGAACTCCAGCCACCACCATCAACCACCACCTGCCACCATCATCACCATCATCATCCACACCATTTTCAAGAAGAAATCAAGCCCAAAAAGCAAGACCAAGCCATCTTCATCTCTTTTCTCTCCTCGATCGTCGATCGTCGATTTCACTTGTAAGAAACCTCACTTTTCGTGTTATTTACTTGAAACATACTTATAAACATGTTATAATGTCTATTTAACAAGATCTTGTCCAAAAACCAAGTCGAAAAACGTTTTTGCAAACACAAAACATCAACAGCTTTCTGGGCAGAAACTTAGTCCGTCTTCTAGGAGATTTTTCGTACTCAAAACTTAAGAAAAAGTGATGAATCAAAAGCCAAAACTTAATTTTAAGAAGCTAGCTTTTATTTCCAAGTGGTTTCATAATTTTTAACACCGTTTGATACCCGCAAACGATTTTACAAAAACATGTCGCCAATTTGTCTCGGATGGTAGATTTTTGTACTAACTTCTCGAGCTCATAACTCGAGCTACACAACTCCAAACGACATGAGCCTTTTTCCTAGAGGTCACAAATCTTGTTAGATTTAAAAGTAGTATGATTACATTCTCTGAAGTTTTGTAGATTTATCTCGGTAATTAAAACAATGTGCATGTGTCCAGATTGGTCACGGTTGAACCTCAGAGGACAAATGGAATTATTAAAAATACTTATACTTACTCAAAAATTCTGAAAAAATTATGTTAAGTAGCTAAGACATGGAGGAATGCCTGGAAATTTTCTCGGATTTTATTTCGAAACTTTGACTAGCCAAAACGAGCCACGAAAAACGTATAAAATCTGGCGAAATAACCTCAAGGACTGTTTTGGACATCTATTTAAAAACGACACTTTCGGGTTAACCATAAAAGGTAACTCTAATTTTGATAAGTCCTAAAAACCAATTTAGGAGTCGTGTAAAAGTTTCGGGTCAAACCGATCACGTTTGACCAAGTTCCCGAACTCGAAAACATAGCAGACCCTTAGTGTCGCACCAGGCCCAAATCGGGTGTGACACCACCCCTGTGTCGCAAAACAAATTCAATGTCACAGACTGCGACACAAATCTCTGTGTCGCACATCTATTTGGAATCACGACCTGCGACACAAACCTTAGTGCCGAACACTTATTGATTTTCTCGACTGCGACACAAACTTCAGTGTTGCAACAAAATTTAATTCTTGCCACTTGCGACACTAAGCCAGTGTCGCAACCATTTCAAGTGCCGCAGTAACCTGCGACACTAACTCTCTGTGTCGCATAAAACAATTTAATCAAACCTATGTTGTCACAAAGTATTAAACACGCGTAACCACAAATAACAACGAATATTTATTTACAACGTTACTCATACATGTAATACATATACTCTTATAAGTATACAACGAAACAAACATAATAATAATGTCTTCGGGAATTATTATTACAAAACGTCACTAACGGGCCGTACGTGTTTTCTAAACACAAACGATAACCAACATTTGGACATAACTAGTTGAGTGGACAACTAGCATGGATGATCTTTTGAGACATTCATTTACTCATAACCTTATGCGTTTAGGGCGCTAGAAGGTTACATTTCAGATACACGTTTATTGATATAAACGCTTGCTTTCAAGACTCAGGTGAGTCTCATAGCCCCACTTTTACTGCTTTTTACTATTGGGGTGAGAATACATACACTATTTTTCCTGAACACGAGTACGGAAACATATATACGGATTGCATGAGTTGTTTTACTTACTAATCCACTAAAGTCCTCTACATCATAGTTTCGTTAGTATGGATCTTAGCACGAGTATTAATAAATAGATCTATTTGGGATTGACCCTCCCCGTCCGGGGTAGTAGCGCTACCACGAACCGTTATTTATAAACGGACACATTATTATTTGTTCATAGGGATGTTCTGGATTAGGCACCTGCAGGAGGCAAACTCATAATGGTTAAACTTCGGACCATGAGCTCATGGCAGTAGTATACATTATTTTTGCATTCGTACAACGCATATAAATCTCGTGGTTCACACTTATACTTTGTTAACTAAACCTATGAACTCACCAACATTATTGTTGACCGTTTTAGTATGTATTCTCAGGTTCACAGCAACAGTAGGATTCCTTCAGGGTGACTGCATACTTGAGTCGCATGATTTACAAATATCAAAGATTTCCTTGCATTACTATTTTGTGACATTAGTTATGTATTAGAATCTCTAGGATTATTCGCGAACTCATGGATTTTGTAGACACTTTGATTATCAATGTAATATACTTTGTATTGTTTTCAAATGATGCATATAGTGGTCGTTCAATTTAATCTTATGTAATGATTTCTGATTAGTCGCGCCCCGACCCGACTTCCGCTGCACAGTAAATTTAGGGGTGCGACAAAATATCCTAATAGAGTATGCAAGTTTCAGAGATCTATTTATGGATTGAAGCAAGCATCAAGGACCTGGAATTTACGCTTTGACGAGAAAATCAAAGAATTTTGTTTTACTCAGAATGGAGATGAGCCCTGTGTTTACATTAGAGCTAGTGGGAGCGCTGTAGTTTTCTTGATCTTGTATGTTGATGACATACTACTCATAGGCAATGACATTCCAACTTTGCAAGACGTAAAGTCTTGGCTTGGAAATGCTTTGCTATGAAAGATCTGGGAGATGCAGCATATATCTTTGGGATTAAGATCTATAGGGATAGATCTAGGCGGTTGATTGGTCTTAGCCAAAGTACATACATTGACAAGGTCTTGAAGAGGTTCAAGATGCAAGACTCTAAGAGAGGTAACTTGCCAATGCAACATGGGATAACATTAAGCAAGTCTTAATGTCCTACCTCACCAGCTAAGATAGAGCGCAAGAGAGGGATCTCGTATGCTTCGGCAATTGGATCCATAATGTATACCATGTTATGTACTAGACCATATGTTTCGTATGCCTTGAGCATGACGAGTAGATACCAGCAAAATCCAGGTGAAACTCACTGGACAGCTATGAAAAACATTCTTAAATACTTGCGAAAGACTAAAGATATGTTCTTAGTTTACGGTGGTTTGGATGAGGAACTTAGTGTAAAATGTTACACTGATGCAAGCTTTCAAACTGGTCGAGATGATTCTCGATCCCAATCAGTATGTCTTCATCATGAATGGAGGTGCGGTTGATTGCAAGAGTTCCAAGCAAAGTACAGTTGCGCAGTCTACAACGGAATCAGAATACATTGCAGCGTCAGAGGCTGCAAAGAAAGCTGTCTGGATCAGGAAGTTTAGTGCCAAGCTAGGAGTTGTACCCAACATAACTAGACCTATGGAGATGTACTGCGACAACTCTGGTGCCTTGATACTTGCAAAGGAACCTAGAGTGCATAAGGGTAGTCGACACATTCTTCGACAATTTCACTATGTTCGTGAAGTTGTTGGAAGAAATGAGATCATCATCCTCAAAGTTCATACATATCTTATTCGACTTCTAGATCGAGAAACAGAATCATTAGCAAATGAGATTGACTTGATCCTTGTCTCATGTTCAACATGGTATCAAAACAAAGGGACGATAGACTGCAAACAATTTGATCGTTTACTGAAACTAAACTCATTCTTTTTTAGAGGCAGTGGCGTGTTGCTAGACGCTAATCATTGTCTATATAGTTGTTGAGTATTGTGCCATGCACAAGTGGAAGTCTGTAGGTTTAATGTGCACTGGAACAATAAACAACTATATTGTTAATTATGATTGGGTCTATGGGGTCACACACAATAACACTTAGATACCACACATATGGCCAAATTAAGTTAATTATAATAACTATCTGAGTTATTAATTACTTTGCAATCCGCAGTTCCAATGGTCCTGTTATTGTTAGATACCATTCATACTTTCAAGTTTTTGATTCTGAGGTACGAACCACGATTACTTTTCCCAAGTTTAACCGCCTTTTCTTTAAACTGAGCCCGTTGAATTTTCTCCCTTTCAATTCTCTCACTCAGAAATTTAAGTTCTCCTTCCAAACGCTCATGGTCTAGCTCCGTATCACGCGTCTCATTCTAAGAAATTTCAAACATTGTCAGCTTTCTCACACACAAATTAACGAACTCCATATCGATTAATTGATTTAAATTAAGAAGCAGCAGATTAAATTAATACGCTTACGGTATCTATATAGCAGCTACAGGATAACCGATAACACAAACAAGCTGGCAACAGTTACAATTAGATATAGTATATCTGTGTTTGAGCTAATTTCTCGTGCAACTCATTTCATTATCATAATTCCATATGCGCTTAATCGAATTAAAAATGAATAGAAACTTGCAGGATTACAGTATCTATATAGCAGCTACAGTCTACACAAACAAGCTAGCTAGTAAATCTGTGTTTAATAATGCTATATGTGATTAATCGAACTAAAAATCAATAGAATCCATACGATTTCAGTATCTATGTAGCAGCTAAATATAAAAAAGAGAGATGATCAGAAAACTAGCACAAGTTAGAGATCGTAAATTGCTCAAACTACACTCGCGATGATAATTGTTCGACATGAATTCAATAACATAAATAACGAAATGAATGAGTAAATATTAAGGCATATTGATTACCAGATGTTGTCCTGAATGACGAATTAATAATTAATTTTTTGTGAAATAGCCTGAAATTAGACAGAATTAATAATTAATTAGTATGTAGAGAGTTAAATTAACTTATAAATAATTGATTTAAGTTACAGAGATGAAGATGAAGATGTTTACCATTTTTAGAATTTGAAATTTCTGAGTGTTTTGAAACTGGGGAACTTATGAAAAGTGACGCGCGAAGAAGAAGGCTATATAGAGTAAAATAAATGGGAAAATAGATCTGTCTAACAATGGTTTGGTTAATTGAGGGCTGGCTTTGGAGTGGTTAAATGGATGGCTCATGAGGAAAACAAGGACCTTTTTAACCCTCATCTAGTCATCTTTTCCTAATTGCACCGGCTGTTTACTTTTCCGATTACTTGAATTTGGGTAACACAATAAATTGAAATAAATTATGGAAAGGGTTATTGTATAATTAAATATTTATGGTAAGAATCATATAAACGATGTTTTTTATTTTTAATTTTATTATATATACACTTTTTGCAAAATAAATAATATCAATATTATTAGAATTTTATTTTCTTAAATATAAAATTTATTTATATATCAAAAATATATATATGATAAAGTTGTATATCATAACCTTTTGGTGTGATAGTGTGATACACACTAAATGTTTTATAATGTGTATCACATTTTTTTTAAAAAAATTATCTCATATTAAATAGCCCAGAATTCTAATAATTTTGATATAATTTTTTTATCAAAAAAATAGTTAATCTTAAAAATAAAAATATGCATTCCTACCGTTCCTACCGTAAGAAGTATTCATATTTGAACTTTCCCCATAGATTATGTAAAACCCTTATAAATAGTTTATAGTTTTTCCTTACTAGCTTACACGCGAAAGATCATAAAATGACAATATTACTCTTAAATTGATTTAGACAACATGGAAACCTTGTATTTAATTTAGATAACTCAAAAAATCTTTCAATAAAAATCAAGATATAACAAATGTTTTCATCTTTCTTTTATCTGTTGATATAATTTTCTATTGTATATGACGATGTTTATTTACAAGATATTACCTAAATTAAAAGATAAAATGTAAGAATTCTTCACACGTATTTTACGGAGTGGTTATACTAATTGTTGAAGTCGTCTTCTTTCTAATATGCATAAAGTATCATTTTTTGTTTTTAGATTACGTTTAGTGAACATAACCTCTCATATTAGTTTCAGCATATCATAATTTAGCATTTTTAATACTCTGCTTACCATTACATAATAATCCAAAACTATACAAACACTTTAAGTGACTTAAATATAACACTAAAGTACAATGGATAATATGGCACATACGCAAAAATATGTTGCTTTAAAAGAGTGATTTGAAACTTGGAATTAAAAAAGGATCAAAAAGATGAAAAAATGAAATGAGTGCGTTTAGTTACGAAAAACTCTTTCAGTTAAAAAATTGAAAAATTAAAAAAAGTGTTCAAAATGTGGTTTTCTGAGGAAGTTTTCTTAAAGAAGAGATTGTATGATTTATGGTTTCCTACATCTCATATTCTGGAAAATGAAAACTTCACCCCTTCCATTAGTTTTCAAGGGACACAAAATACTAAAAAAATGAAAAATAAAAATGAAGATAGTTTTTCGTAACTAAACATGCCTTAGCCTATCCGATTCCAATGAACTAACCCAGTTATAGTTGGGCCTTCCTCAGGTTAATAGCCAAGGGCTTGTGATGACAAATGTTGGGCCTTGTGCTTACCTTATTTTGGTTCCGGATGAAATTTTGATAGTAATAATAAATAATCTCAAGTGTTAATGACTTTATAAGGCATGTTTTACATGAAATTTTTAAGTTATAAGAGTTAAAATATATCATTTGATTTGCGATGAAGTTAATAGTGGAATGTTGGAGTTTCACACCTAAAACGATATTACTACTTTTACCACTTATGTAGTTATGTGCATTACTTACTAATAGGAAGTTGACATTTTTCAACTTTTATTTTTAAGGGAACGTTCAGAGTTAATAAAGAAAATTGTTAAACACAATCCTGAATATACTCATTAAAAAGTTATTTATGTAAACTGAATGTTTCTACGTTGACCATATTTATGATTAATTATCACAAAATTATTATATTTATTTACAAACATTTATACATGTAATAAGGTGAGGTTCAAATGAGAATTACAAAAGTATTGAAAATAGGAGAACCAATGCGCCACGTGTCACAAAACTCATTTTTCCCGACGTTTTTAAAAATTAAATGTCTCAAGAATGGCTCCTTGAAATATTAGTAACACATGTGGTACTCGTTGGTAACACATGTGTTACCTGCTGGTAACACATGTGTTACTCGTTTACAAAACCCAATGAAAACGGAAATTTTTTTTTTTGTCAAAAGTATACCTTGTGAGATCTCTAATCGAAGAGAAAAAAAAACGCTGATTTTTATAGTGCAATTTTTATGATTTTTTAACTTACCGTTTGGGATATATTTAATTTTTAAAAACGTAAGGGAAAGTGGGTTTTGTGACACGTGACACGTTCTTATTGGTTCCTCCATTCTCACATAAAATTGTTGTACTCATTTGAACCTTACTAACATGTAATAATAATAATAAGAGAAAAATTCTATGTAGAATGCTAAAACAATGTAGAATGAAAGAAACAATAGAATTGTTCCATTCCAATTACCCATTTCCACCTTTTTCTAAATCTAAATATCTCACAAACTGTATATCCATAAATTATAAAAATCACATGGTTAAAATCAGCGTCTTTTTATTTTTAATGAGATATCTCACATGACATACTTTCGACGAACTTTTTTTTTTCATTTTCTAATGGGTATATGAAATTCGTAATAATAAATCACATGTGATTTAACACTCACATGTGAATATATTTACAATCAAATTATAAGTTTTAAATCACTATCTATAATCACATGTGAATAATCAAATTTACAAATTATAAGTTTAAAATTACATAAAAATAAATTACTTGATAATTTAAAAAAAAAATTAGTTATAATCACATGTGATTAAACATTAAATTAGTAATCACATGTGAATAAAGTGTAAATAAATACGAATTTTAAATAATTATTTATAATTATACATGTAAATAAATATTGTTGGGTCACAAGGTTCCCAAAACTTAGATACAGATTAAATAACAGTTATCTCAACGTGTTAGTTTATATCCAAGTTTTATATCAAACAAGTTTAAATTAATCTAGGCGGAAAACAAGATTAATTTTAACACAGAGTATATTATGAATCAAAGTATTATTCACAATAAAGTGTTTGTCTCACAAAGATGACAAGGTATTCAAACCCACACAGATGGTTTGAATACGATCCAAGTAGTATACAAAGATACAGTTATCACTACAAACTTCACAGTAAGTGTGGTAATGCTTTAGCCTAAGCTCAAAGGTCTAGTATACTAATTCTCTTGAATTTCTTGGATGATAACAGTGCTTTTTGGACTGCTATTTATAGAGTTGGATGTAACTCTATATTATCTAGCTTACATAGTTGTCCAAGGGATAACAGATGCATCTTGGGCAACTTTGCACGCCTTCCTTTTTGCTTTTCTTGGAAATAGAAAAAACAAAAAGGTAAAAGGTTTCTTTGCTGAGAAGAGAACCTTTATATGATGTTTGACCTTTCTCAAACATCTTATCAGTTGTATCTAGCCTAAGGAAAGAAGAATATCTCCTGTACATTTGTACTTTCATTCTTCAATCTGTGCTCTTCAGTCTGTGCTCATCAGTCTGTGATCTTCAGTCTGTGAACTTCAGTCTGTGAAGCCTTCTGTATTCAATCTTCATTGTTCAGATGATGAATTCATAAGTCTTCAGAAAGAGCATGGCTTTCAGTCTGTGAGGATCTTCAGTCTGTGCAGCACAGACTCAGAAACAATTCTTCAGTCTGTGTAGTACAGACTCAGAAACATAGACTCAAGAATTTCACTAAGTTTCCTGAATACAACTGAGTTAGATTTTGACTCTTCAGATTTATAACTTAGGTTTGATCATTGTTTTTCCCAACAATCTCCCCCTATCTGATGATGTCAAAATCTATTTACAAAAGATAATAGAGAAATAATAAATACTAAGGTGAATCATAACATATGGATCAAGACTTATATATATAAAGTCAGAATCACAGTTAGTTCACAAAAATATTACAATTATTACATAAGATTGTAAATCAAAAATCTAACAATCTTCAATCCTTTCTCTGAGCCCTGATCTCTTTCATCTTTTCCACTTTCCTCTTCAACAGTTCTTCCATTTCCTTATCAGATTTGTCTTCAAATTCTTGATACTCTAGGATGATCTTCTTGCAGATATCTTCAAGTCCAGTCATCATCCTGAGTTGGGAAAGGTTGTTGAATAACCAGCTGATCAGTCTTCTTTTGAATGGTCTGGCTTGAGAATGTTTGCATTCCTTCAGCAGGGCAATGCAGTGCAGCAGAGACTCTCCATATAACCTATTCTGATCCTGGAAGCACTCTATCCCGTTGATATCTCTATAGCACAGACCTTCAATGCTGTCAGTCTGTACATATGATCTATCAATGAAAATGATACCTTTGGGTAGAGGATGCTCCCTTCTCTGCTCATTCTCTGTGGATAACCCAGCTGACTTCTTCTTGATTACAAAATTGTTTGCTATGCAAAACAACTTGTACTCTTCTTCTGAGATGAGCCCCAGACTGAGAACTAGCTCAATTAGGTAAGATAGCTCATCCAGAACTTCTTTCTTCAGATCCTTGTCAGCTGCACTCTTCAAAAGATTGGCAATGGATTGCCATTCCTTAAGCCCTAGAGTGTACAGTTCATCCACCCATACCATCTTCTTGCTCTTGGTCAAAGTCAGCTCCAGCTTTAATTTCTGTCCAATCTTGTTCAGATGACATTCTCTGATCTTCTGCTTGAGCTTTGACTTTTGGAAAGTGGCTTGTAGCTTTGGTTTCAGGCTCTCTATCTTCTGTAATCTTATTGACAGCTCTTCATCTTCTTTGATCTGTTGCTCAACTTGACTCATTCTGATCTGAGTCTGTGAACAACTTTCATCTTCTAACTCTTTGGAGAGCATGTCAACAAATCTTGCTTCCTTCAGCTTCTGCTCTTCAATTGATAATACATTTAAGTATTCGGTTAAGGTCATACCTTGAGCAGTAGCTTCTTGTTGCAAGAGCTCATCCTGTAGATTTGATCTTGTTGCAAGAGCTCATCTTGTTCCAGCAGCATGATCATCCACCATCTTCTTGATCTTGCTTAATCTTTCCTGCTTGGATAAGGCAATCTCCTTGCCCTTACCCTTATCCATTACTTCTTCCATGGTAGAGCTTGACCCAGGATAAGTGCTTATCAGATGAGCACTTCTCCATTGCATTCTGTCTTCAATCTCACTTCTACCTGGAGGCAGTGTCCTGGTTGATGTGGTTGGTCTAGCAGGATAGGCTTCAGCTTGAATGGCTTCAGCACTGATAATTAGAACATCAGTGCTTGCTGCTGGTTGCTCTGAGCTCTGAGTCTGTGATTGATGCTGTGTCTCAGTTTGTGCAGGTTCAGAAGGCACAGACTGAGACTCTCCAGTCTTGACTTTTGAGGCTCCTTCACCTACACCTCCAAAAGTAGCATCATCTTCATCATCATCTGATCTTCAGAAAACTTCAGACTCAGAACTGCAGTCAGGATTGATGGCATCATCATCATCACCGTCATTGTCCTGTTCTTCTGCCAGCTTTAAGAACTGGTCCCAGGTTTTGATCCCCTTCATTTTTGGTTGGGAATCAAAGATATCCCTTTCAGGAATCCTCCTGGCCATTCTTTTCATTTTCCTGGCTTTCTTGATTAACAGAGGTTGAACATCTTCTTCTTCTTCTTCCCTTGGTCTTTTCAACTCCAGCTGACCTTGGGTTGAGATAGTTGCAATTGGGTCTATGTGTAAGACAATGGATGACTCCCCCTGAGTCTGTGCAACCATCTCAGCATGTTCACCTAACTGCAATCTCTCTTGCTCCCCCTCAGTCTGTGCACTCATATCTTCAGTCTGTGGCACAGACTGAGCTTCAGTCTGAGACTTCACCCTAGCACCTTCGGGTCCATCATCTCCATCATCTCCCTCACTGCTATCTCCCTCTAAATCTAAGGATTTATTATTTAAATCTTTATCTTTTGAGGTTTTAGCTTCTGCAGACCCATGATTCATCTTCTCCCCCTTTTTGACATCATCTACCAAGTTTGAGAGGGTGGTCTGCATTTCATCTAACCTATTGGATACCTTTTCCTCCAGCATATCCACTTTATCCACCATAGTAGAGACTAGATGCTGCATCTTCTCTAGCTCTTTTTTATTATTAGTGAACTCAGTCTGTACCCATTCAGACAACCTGTTGATGGCAGAAAGCACATCATTAAGTGTACTAGAAGGCACAGACTGGGTCTGGTTGGAGGGGTTAGAATTGGGTGATGGTATGTGTTCCTCACTTGACTCATGTTGAAACTGAGCAAGATCACTGGAATCTTTTGGTGTTGCACTCTTTGCCTCACTCTGTGTCCTGTGCATGGAAAAGCGATAATAGGCATTGAGTGATGTAGTTGTTCCCTCAGATCTAATCCGGTGATAGGATAAGATATCACGGGGAAATGATTGTGTTGCACCTGTTGCCTCAAACAGTTCCTGGTGTAATGGAGCAGTATCACTGGCAACTGATGTTGAAGTTTGTATGCCCTCACTAACCATCTGGTGATAAGATGGTAGATCATGGAGCAAAGAAGAGGAGATCTGTACCTCAGTCTGTGACATGACTGGGGCATTGGCAATCTGTGCAAAGGGGTGTGAGAAAAGACTCACCGGAGTGTGAACTAGTGCAGGACTAGTGGTCAATATGGGTCCAGCCATTGTGAGTGGGGTAAAGAGGGGGTTGGTAGTGCTCAGGATTGGAGCATCTTCTTCAATGCTTACTACAGGGGTCAGTGTAGCAGCAGCAATGTGGGTATCCAAGCTGACTAAACTAGGTGTAGGTTGGGTCAGTTGGGTAGCCATTGGCACCACAGACTCTAGCAGAGCTGTAATGGAATGGTCTACAGCACTGGAAGGTGTTCTGTTGACATCCAGTTCCATGGATGATGATTCCATTTGTGCTATACTTTTGGGGGTTGAGTCTGGTGATTCCTCCAGAGTGAGTGGTGACTCATCTGGGTTGGTTTGTTTGTGACTCTCTTTTGTGGGTGAGGATGGGCTAGGATAAGAAGGTTGATCTGTATCCATGTCCTCAGAAGAAGAAGAAGTACTACCTGCATCATCTGTTGAAGATGGAACAGACTCAGGAATGTTTGAGTCTGACTCCAAGTGCACAGACTGAGTTGAGTCTGTATCCCCGGAGTCTGTGTGCTCTGCTTCAGCCACACGATCTTCAACAGCCTGGGTCTGATTACCCATAGTATCACTTGAATCATCACCCTCCATGGATGCAGAAGCAACATATGGGTGATCAATCCAGTGCTGCATAGCAGCAGTGATAGGTGCTCTAGAAAGTGGAACCGGATGGTTAAACACTTTATATGTGAGCACAGGAACAGGTATATCTGCCACTTTATTATTAAAGGACATATATACAGACCCAGTTAACCTGGATTGGATGCACAGGGAGAGTAGCCTTATAAAAGGTACATTAAAAATTCTGTTTGACTCATTCACCAGTTTGAAAATTTCTTGAAAATACAACTCTGCAAAGTTGATGTTTAAACCAGTGATGAATGAGCTCAACAGCTGAGTTTCAAACTCATTTAGCTCCCATGTGCTACCAGATTTACCTCCTAGACTCCTAATGATGCCAGAAATTAAAAATTTCCATTTGGGGGTGAATCCTGACATCAAAATTGTGCCTTTTTCTTTGGTATATCCAACCAAAGTAAGAGAAGCCCTTGCTGCTTCTTTGGTTGGAATAGGTTCAAAATTATTTCCCAAAGGCAGGTCTAAGACATTCCTAATTAACTCCTGATCAATGGTAACTGCCCGTTTACCATGATCAATAGTACCAGTAATTGCAGTATTGGTACTATTTGAGGAGCAAGTATACCACCATTCCATTAAAAAATGTGGGTATATTTGAGGAACTGTGTTAAAGAACGCTCCCCTTAATGGATGAGCAGACATAAAAGCAGTTAGTTCCTCAAACCCTTTATTCTTTTTCGAATCAGGGATGGAAATGGTAGCTACTTGATTGTTGATACAGAGTTTTACCTGTTTCCCTTGTTTGAAGGGTTTAGCCGCAGCGATGTTGGCAGGTGCCGTGTAAACCCATTGATCAGCCATTGAAGAAATTTTAGAAATTGATTTTGAAAATGGTTGAGCGATTTAGGGTTTAGAAACTCTGTTTGTTTTTTTGATGTGCAAGTACGAATGAAGAAGAAAGGGAGAAAACATAAATGGCTATTTGTAGAAATTAAATTTCCGTTAAATGGGACCCACTTGGACGGTTTATCCCTGTTTCTGCAACAGTAGCGCTGAGGCACGTGCACTTTTTGTATTGAGCAGATAAATAGACAACAAGCGCCAAAACTTTTAATGATTATTACCATAAAGATGGTTAAAGCATTAAATGCAAAGATATTGTTGTTTATTTATGTAAAAAAAATAGAATAAATAAATAAATATATTAAAATTAAAAAGCATTTAGTCTGAGTGTATAAAATCAGTCTGTGCAATGAGTCTGGGTGACGTCACACAGACTGAGCCATATAGCAGACAGACTAAGAGAAAATAACAGAATTTAAAAAAAAACTTTTGTGCCAGCAGTGGTAACAGATTGATATTGCTAACAGTACTAACTTGTGAAAGCAGTATTAAAATTAACTAACAGTAGTAACTGCGAAAGCAGTACTAAAGTTAACTAACAGTGGTAACTGGTGTGAGCATTACTAAAGTTAACTAACAGTAGTAACTTGCTACATTAACAGTGTTAATTGTACCAATCTTTACCAGCAGTGCTAAAATACGAATTCATGGGGGCAGTGTTAAAAAGTCTTATCAGTATTAACCAGCATTACTAAAAGTAACTAGCAGTATTAATACTAATAGTACTAAAATACTAACCTTATGAATTAATAAAGCACAAAAATAGAGGGTCTAGTCTGAATGAATATGGTCAGTTTGTGTAGCTAATCTGGAAGTAGTTACACAGACTGAAACATATAATCAGTCAGACTGAGAGAAAATAACAGAAGGTATAAAATCTTTTTGGTATTTTCTTAGAAAGTATGTACAAAAACATCTCTTTGTCTGTGCTTTTTGATTGTATGTAGCTGAGAATACAGTTATACAGATTGAAAAGCAGACACAGACTAAGAATTGAATCATATAGATTCAAGGTTTTACTAGGGGTTGAGCATTCCTAGTTGACCAAGCAGATACAAAAATCTATCTTCATTTAAAGGTTTAGTAAAGATATCTGCTAGTTGGTCATTTGTTGGCACATATTTGAGAATCACTTTACCTTTCTCAGCACAATCTCTGATAAAGTGATGTCTGATCTCAATATGCTTTGTCCTGGAGTGAAACACAGGATTCTCAGTGATGGCAATGGCACTTTGGTTATCACACATGATTGGAGTTTTTGTAAACACCAAATCATAGTCTGCTAGTTGATGTTGCATCCATAGCAATTGAGCACAGCAACTACCAGCAGCCACATATTCTGCTTCTGCAGTGGATGTAGCAACAGAATTCTGTTTCTTGCTTGACCAACTGACTAGTTTGCCACCTAGCAGTTGACATCCACCAGAAGTGCTTTTCCTGTCTAATTTACAACCTGCATAATCTGCATCTGTATATCCAATTAGATCAAAACCAGAGTCTTTGGGATACCAAAGATCCAGGTTGGGAGTACCTTTTAGGTACCTAAAAATCCTTTTTACAGCTTTTAGATGCGATTCTTTAGGTTCAGATTGATATCTAGCACACAAACATGTTGAGAACATGATATCTGGTCTACTTGCAGTGAGGTATAGTAGAGATCCTATCATACCTCTATAAGTGGTTTGACAGACTGACTTGCCAGACTGATCCTTATCCAACTTATCTGCAGTGCTCATTGGTGTTTTCATAATTGAACAGTCCTTTAAAGAATATTTAGTAAGTAGGTCATTGACATATTTACCTTGGTTGATGAAGATACCATCAGGTTTCTGATGTACTTGTAGACCAAGAAAGTATGTTAATTCACCCATCATACTCATTTGATACTGTTTTGACATTAAGTTTGAAAACCATTTACACAATTTTTCATCAGTAGACCCAAATATAATATCATCAACATAGATTTGGACTAGTATGACATCTGCCTTGTTCCTTTTGAAGAACAAAGTTTTATCAATTGATCCTCTAGTAAAGTCATTACTAAGAAGATAGGATGATAAGGTGTCATACCAAGCTCTTGGAGCTTGTTTTAGCCCATATAGTGCTTTCTGCAATTTATAGACATGATTTGGAAAAGTGGAACTTACAAAACCTGGAGGTTGTTTCACATAGACTTCCTCCTGTAAGTTGCCATTCAGAAATGCACTCTTGACATCCATTTGATAGACTTTGAAGTCCTTGAATGCAGCATATGCCAAGAATAACCTTATTGCTTCAATTCTGGCTATAGGGGCAAATGTTTCATCATAATCAATGCCTTCTTCCTGCTTGTAGCCTTGAGCAACTAGCCTTGCCTTGTTTCTGATTATCACTCCATCCTTGTCCATTTTGTTTCTGTAAACCCATTTTGTTCCAATAATGGTTTTCCCTTTTGGAGCAGGAACTAGGGTCCAAACATTGTTTCTGTCAAATTCTGTTAACTCTTCCTGCATTGCTTCAACCCAATCATCATCTTTCAAGGCTTCTTCAGCTTTCTTTGGTTCAATGATTGACAAGAAGTTTGTGTAGAAACAGAAATTTGCAGTAGATAAGTTTGACACTTTAGCTCTTGTTTGTACACCAGAAACATAATCTCCAATTATTTCTGTAATTGGATGATACTTGTGTTCTTTGACTCCTAGAAGTGATTCATCATTTGATGGTAAATCATTCTCATTTGGTGGAAGAATAGCAGGACTGAGTTCTGCATCATCTTCTACACAGGGCAAGTCTGAGTCTGTAGAGTTCACAGACTGAAAACTATCAGACTGAACACATGTATCAGAAGAATTTGAATCTCTGGACATAGATTCATCTTCTGTTGATGAAGGTATTGTCATAGAATGAGCAGGTTGATCATCTTCATTATCACTTTCAGAGTCCTGTTGTTGGTTAACAACAATTGGGATTTGAGATTCAGATCCCACAACAGATAAATCTTCTAACAAATGAACATCAGACTGAGAAACATGTTCATCATTAGCAGAGGAAGCATCAAAGGTGACATTGATGGTTTCTTCAATTTTATTCCTTCTGTTGTTGTAGACTCTGTAGGCCTTTGAGATAGATGAATAGCCAACAAAAATTCCTTCATCAGATTTAGGTTCCATCTTAGCTAATTGATCTCTTTGATTGAGAATATAGCATTTACTACCAAAGGTCTGGAAGTAATGGATGGTTGGAACCTTCTTATGATACAACTCATATGCAGTTTTGCCATGCCTTTTGACCAAAATAAATCTATTTTGGGTATAACAGGCAGTGTTAACTGCTTCTGCCCAAAAATAAACCTTCATTTTACCATGGCATAACATGGTTCTTGCAGCTTCTATGAGTGTACCATTTCTTCTCTCAGCAACACCATTTTGTTGAGGAGTTCTGACAGAGGCAAAGTTTTGAATAATGCCTTTGTCAGTACAGAATTCAATGAGAGTAGAATTCTTAAATTCTGTACCATGGTCACTCCTGAGTTGCTTGACAGGTGCATCTTTCTGCAATTCTTCTCTCTTGATTAGATTAATAATCTCTTCAGGAGCATCACTTTTAGCTTTAAGAAAGATGACCCAAGTATACCTTGTGTATTCATCCACAACCACAAGTGTATACTTCTTTCCACCCAAACTGCTAATGCTCATGGGTCCAAACAGATCCATATGGAGCATATGCAGTGGTTGTTCAATTGTAGCTAACAATTTGGATGGAAAATGGTTCTTGGTCTGTTTCCCTAGTGTACATGCAGGACAAAGTTTGTCTTTTGCAAATGTAACATCAGGCAGACCTCTAACCAGTTTCTTCTTTGACAGGAAGTTAATATTTTTGAAGTTCAGGTGGGATAACCTCCTATGCCATAGCCAGCTTAGTTCTGGCACAGACTGAGTATAGAGACAGGTCTCTACATTGTTGTCTGCAGAAGAAAGATCCAAGAGATAGATATCTCTTTCTCTTTTGGCAACTAATATAGGTTTGCCTTTGGAATTATAGATAACAACAGCCTTCTTTCTGATTCTGATTTCACCATCATCATCACAAATCTGGCTAGCACTAAGCAGGTTATGCTTTAATCCCTCAACATAGGCCACCTTTGTTATTCTGATGTTGCCAGCCTTCACCACACCATAACCTTTTATCTTGGCAACAGAGTTGTCACCATATTTGACAGAAGGTCCTTCTTCTTCTACAAACTCTGACAGATTCTTCAAGGAACCTGTCATGTGTCTTGAGCATCCACGGTCTAGGTACCATTTGCTGTTACCCTGCACAGGACAAACAAAATCAATTAGTTACTTTTGGGAACCCATCTTTTGATGGGTTCTTTAGAGTTGGTTGAAGTCAATTCTTTAGCAGTTTTGGTGCTAAGTCTGTGAAGTTGACTTTTAACCTCTCTATTTTTGATTTTGTTGTTTGTAGACGACATTTGTTTGATCAAAGCAGCCTTTGGCTGTTTAAGAATGGACTTTGTGCATTTAATACCTTCATGTCCCAGATTTCCACAGTTGTAACATTTTCTGTTCAACATGATGGTCCTTTTGGATTTTGGGTTATTATTTGCACTAGATCCTCTGTTAAACTCTTGTTTTGACTCAACAAATGTTTTAAAATCTGTGGTTAACTTCATTAAGTTTTCACTAAGCAGCTTAATGGTCTCAGTCTGGTTGATAAGATTTGACTTTTGAGAGTCAGACTGAGTGTTAACACAAACAGATTTGGAGTTAAGTTTGCCAGACTGAAAATTTATTTTTCCAGACTGACAGTTAGATCTCACAGACTGAGATCTTTTTAACTCCTTTGTTACTGGTTTTATGCCTTTAGATTTATCATTTGGCATATTATTGTCTGGACCAGTTACAGACTGAGATGTGGAAGGTTCAAACACATTATAACCTTTCTGTTTATTCTTGATTCCTTTTACCTCTTTTTGTCTTTTTAAAGATGGTACTGTGGGAATATTAACTTTGCCTTTCATAAATCTTTTCTTTTCAAGTTCTACAGTTTCTAAAGATTCATTAGTGATTATAAGTTCAGGCTGTTCAGATTGAGAAGTTTCACAGACTGAGATTTCTGAGTCTGTGTCTTCAGAGTCTGGCTCTGTCTCATATACTAGTTCTTTAGTAACTATTTTTGGTCTAACAAAAGCATTTGTCAATATAACTTTGTCTCCCACAGTATGACTAAAAGTATGAGGTAAAATCTCAGGTACAAATATAGTAGGTTTTGAGTTTATTTCTGAATTTATGTGACTTTTAAGATCAAACTCGTCACCTATGACCGCTTGTATCTGAGCTGGAATCTGTTTGGATAAACAGTCCACATTTTTAAGTGATGAAATACACAAAGATTTACAGATCCTTTCATAATGATCAGCTTTGTTTTTATAAGATTCTTTTTCCAGCTTGATCTTTTTGAGAAGGTCATATTGAGCATCAAGCTCAAGTTTGTACTGTTTATTTTGGTTTATTTCATTCACTTTTGATTGTAGATCTTTTTGAACTTGACTGAGTTTGGTTTTTAAATCTTGTATTTCCTCAAGTCTTTTCAAAAAATCTACATAAATGTGTTCAAACATTTTCTGTTTTTCTGCATCACTATAGTAAAGTTTAAAATGATTTACATTGTAAGCAGATCCTCTGTCCCAATCTGGATGAACACATGCCTTTTCTGCAAATTTGACATCTTTGTCAAACTGGCTCTCTGTGATAGCCATTAAGCACATATCTTCATCATCCTCAGATGATGAAGATTCTTCATCTATCCATTGTTCAACAACCAAAGCTTTCTCTAGTTTCTTTGGTTGTTGTTTCTCTCCAATTTTCTTGGAGTTGAAGTACTTTTTCTTGTACTTCTTGGCCTTTTCTTCCCACTTATCAGAATTTGAAGATTCTGCAATCTTCACTCTGCAGTCAGAAGAAATATGACCAACTTGCCCACATTTATAGCAAGTAGCTTTCTTAGGATCAAAAGTTGGCCTTCCTTTTGAACCTTTGAATCTTGCCTTTTCTAACCTTTGGGCTAGCAATGCCATTTCAGCTTCTAGAGACTCAGTTTCATCATCTGATTCTGAGTCTGTAAGAGTAAGATGGTAATCTGCTCTAGAGAAAAGTTCTCTATTTTTCCTTGTTGTTGCAACAAGGGCAGCAGATGGATCTTTTGCAATCCTTTTGGCATTTAGATCCTTTCTGGCTTTGGTTTCTTCAAAATTTAGTAGAAGTCCAAACAAGCCAGAGAGATCATATGTCTCCAATTTTTCACTTACAATTAATGAAGTGATAACTTCAGAAAAAGTGTTTGGAATGACATCAACAAATTTTGCACAGATTTCAAACTGTCCTTTGATGATATTATACCTTTCAAGATCATTGATTAAGATCTGAAATCTGGTATGAATATCAGTTAATGACTCTCCTTGACCAGCAGAGAAGTTCTCATAATTTCTTATGAGATTCTTCTTCTTTTGGGATTGTACTAAACTTACACCATCAAATTGGTCAGTTAGCATATCCCATATGGCTTTAGCAGTTTTGCAGCCAGATATCTTAGCAAAGATAGGCTCAGTAACTGCATTGCCCAGAATGGATTTGGCCTTAAAATCTAATGCATATAGTTGTCTGTCTAGATCAGTCCAGGTACTTTTGGCAGCCTCAACAAATTTTTCAGGTGTCAAAATAGTGCCATTTGCATCTAAAGTAGCAGGAACTATTCTGCCAGGAATAATGGGTCCTTCCTGAATGACTCTAAGCATTTCATCATGAATGCTAGCAAGAAACCATTCAGCTTTCAATTTCCAGTGGGTAAAATTTACACCATTGAAGATTGGAATTCCCTTCCCAGCCATAGCAATAGAGGAAGTCATTTTTCAAAGTAGAAAATGTAGAGAAAAATGGATTTAGATGATTGTTTGATAAACTGGGTTCCTTTGATCGTTAAAGATTAAATCTTTATTTGCTCTGATACCAGTTGTTGGGTCACAAGGTTCCCAAAACTTAGATACAGATTAAATAACAGTTATCTCAACGTGTTAGTTTATATCCAAGTTTTATATCAAACAAGTTTAAATTAATCTAGGCGGAAAACAAGATTAATTTTAACACAGAGTTTATTATGAATCAAAGTATTATTCACAATAAATTGTTTGTCTCACAAAGATGACAAGGTATTCAAACCCACACAGATGGTTTGAATACGATCCAAGTAGTATACAAAGATACAGTTATCACTACAAACTTCACAGTAAGTGTGGTAATGCTTTAGCCTAAGCTCAAAGGTCTAGTATACTAATTCTCTTGAATTTCTTGGATGATAGCAGTGCTTTTTGGACTGCTATTTATAGAGTTGGATGTAACTCTATATTATCCAGCTTACATAGTTGTCCAAGGGATAACAGATGCATCTTAGGCAACTTTGCACGCCTTCCTTTTTGCTTTTCTTGGAAATAGAAAAAGCAAAAAGGTAAAAGGTTTCTTTGCTGAGAAGAGAACCTTTATATGATGTTTGACCTTTCTCAAACATCTTATCAGTTGTATCTAGCCTAAGGAAAGAAGAATATCTCCTATACATTTGTACTTTCATTCTTCAATCTGTGCTCTTCAGTCTGTGCTCATCAGTCTGTGATCTTCAGTCTGTGAACTTCAGTCTGTGAAGCCTTCTGTATTCAATCTTCATTCTTCAGATGATGAATTCATAAGTCTTCAGAAAGAGCATGGCTTTCAGTCTGTGAGGATCTTCAGTCTGTGCAGCACAGACTCAGAAACAATTCTTCAGTCTGTGTAGCATAGACTCAGAAACACAGACTCAGGAATTTCACTAAGTTTCCTGAATACAACTGAGTTAGATTTTGACTCTTCAGATTTATAACTTAGGTTTGATCATTGTTTTTCCCAACAAATATAAATGTGAAGTCACATGTGGATTATCAGTTATTATCACATAATTCATTTAAAAAACACATGTGATTAAATCTCAAATCAATAATCACATGTGATTTTGACCGTAAACGAATGCAATTCCTAAAATCTTATTTATATTTGTTTATATGAATGAATAATAAGTTGTAATCATGTGTGAGTTAACATCTACAATTAATGAATAGTCGTGTACCAATTATATTTACTCATAAATCACATGTGATTATATATAAAATCACATGTGATTATATAAATCACATTTTCTACGATTCAACAAAAATGATCAAAAAAAAATTGTCGAAAGTATAGCTTGTGGGATCTCTAATCGAAGAGAAAAAGACGTTGATTTTGAATAAGTAATTTTTATAATTTTTGGTCATGTCGTTTGTGAGATATTTGATTTTAAAGATACGAGTGAAAATTGGGTTTTAAAGGAAATAGAGCAATCCTATTAGTTCTCTCATTCTTCACTTTTTTAGCATTCTACGTTGATTATTGATTCTCTCATTCTTCACTTTTTTAGCATTCTACGTTGAACTCACCTTGTAATAATAATAATATATCCTTTTTGTCGTTATCACTTTCTAAGTCACTTGCAGTCCTTTACTTCTATGTTAAAACAGAAGTTTATATAATGGGTTTTGGGCTCACAGATTCAACAAACCACCAAAGCCCAAAGAGTTTTCCGTTACTTATCTAAACGTTTATTGTTTATTTAGGAGTCTTTTGTTTGAGCTTATAATATCTTAAAAGGTGATAGTTATATTATCTAGTAAGCTAAAGGCCATTAAGATGTTTTGATAGTTTTTTTCTAACTAAGTCTTAACCTAGCTGAAAAATGACTTATTCAGTAAGCTATTTACAATTACTTAAAACTTCTAATTGAGAAAAAAATCTCCCCTAACGTTCTATCTGTTATTGCCTCGCATAAATGGATTTCATATGTTAGTTTACGTATTAAAATTATTTTTTTCTTTTTTTGGTTCATGGTTTAGTTTTTTTTTTATTATTTCATGACAGTTTATTTATTGAAGTTATTATTAGTTTATACAATATTGTGTTAAGAAACTCTTGTAATTTTCTCTTTTCTTAAGTTGAGTCATTTGTAACTCAATTTCTATTAATGCAATTTGTGTCACTCCAAGAAATTGTTAAACACATATATTCAGATGTTTGCACTTTTTATTTATCAAACGATCTTAACGATTTGTATTCAGATTTCAGATGCCAGCTCTTAATATTCAGAACTGGTTTTCAAATATCACCTTTCAGTAATCAGATAAACCAAAAGACCCATTGCTGTATATATATATATATATATATATATATATATATATATATATATATATATATATATATATATATATATATATTTAAACAACAATTGACTTTTAGCCTTACTACACAGCAAAAGGGAACACCTACCGTTACAATTATACTCGAGAACACGGCAAAAGGGAACACTTTTAGCCATGTGGAGAAATGTCTTATAAAATATTTTATTTAAACAAGCCTCATACAGTTTTTTATTTTATTTTTTTGGGCCAATCAAAATAGCCCAGACGTCAGTTAACCAGATTGCTACAGTATAAGTGGGGTTCTTGGGTTCACATTTGCAAACTTGACCGGTTTCTCGGTGATGAATGGTTTATGTGGTGCAATGACTTCACAAGACTCGTGTTATGACGGTTTCTTTGCTTTAATAGAAATCACTTATTTCTTATTTTTTATGGCTAAATGTTGATAAAATGTTGGCCAACAAGAAGATATTTCTATTGAAGCAAAGAAGTATTTGTTTTGAGATGAGATCATTAGAGTACAACAATTTCTATTGTACCAGTAGAGTAATTTTGCAAAAAAACATCAAGAAGTTTTGAAAATATAAGACTACATCAGGATGCTATCTTAAACAGAAAATTAGACTAAAAAAGTTAGAAACTACCCATAAACTTTCAGATACAGATATAGCGAAGACTCCATCAGTTACCACTTCCCTTCATAATCCACCCAGTCGTTCAAGTTCACTGTGGAGACTTGTGTTCCCAGATGCCAATCTAACGGCGATACTGCACATATTCTCAAGTTGTACTTCCAGCTCTGATATATTTCTCTTCAATGTTTCTGCTGCTTTTTCATGTACAACTTTAACTTCCTTCATTCCTTTTTGACATTTCTCCCTGGCCTTCTTTAGATCATTTTCCAACTTCTTCTTCATCCTCTGATCTTTCCCATAAAGTTTAATTTAGCACTCGGAGTTGAGTGGTTAACTGCTTCAATCCCCGTTTCAAATAAGTAAACTAAATGAAGGTCAACGGACGCAATTGTAAAGAGGGTTTCAGGTTACCTCTATTTTATCGAACATATCTGTAACAGTCATAAGGTATTCAAAATAAGTCAATCTCAGAGTAAGATGTGTCACCAATGCACCATACAGGCTCGTAAGGCAAGACCATGTGTAAGATGTGTCACCAATGCACCATACAGGCTCGTAAGGCAAGACCATGTGTAAGATGTGTCACCAGTTGATTCTCAATATGAAATCCTGCAATTTTAATTTCAAATTTAAAAATCCGTTGGTCAAAATTTAAAAAATTCTAAAAATAGTACTTAGGATTAAAATCAAAGTAATATAATGATAACACCATACTTAAAAGAGTGATTTTGAACTGTCGGTCAGGGTATCTGTTAAAACCTTGTACTCTTCAAACATATTTGTAATCATCCACTCAACTACTAAATGTTTCCTGTGAGGTCATATGGAAGTAGAATATAACTTCACTTTTTAAAAAGTAAATATTCATTTATACATATCTATAAATTTAAAAACTGAAGTGATTCATACACCACAACTCATGTTTTATAATATTGTACGGTATTTAGTGATGTGTGGAAAAAAATGTGGTGGGAAATTGAGAGTGATTCGTACACCACTATTTTTTCTCTGTACACTACTAGTCATGTTTCATAGTGTTATATAGTACAACACTCTAAAATATATTTAGTTGTCGCACCCCCAAATTTACTGTTCAGCGGAAGTCGGGTCGGGGCGCGACTAATCAAGTAATCATTGCACAAAAGGTAAAGCAAACGACTCTATATGAGACGTTTTGAAAATAGTACAAAAGTAGTTACATTGATATAATTAATGGTTTACATTAGTCTCGAGTTTCGTGGGATGAAATCCTGGAGATTCTAATACATAACGATTATTACAAAAATAATGTAAAAAAAAATCTTCATATACGTATAATGCATGCGACTCGAGCTAGCAAGCAATCCTGTGGGCAACCCTACTGTTGTTGAGTACCTGAGAATACAACGCTAAAAGGTCAACCAAAAGGTTGGTGAATCTCACAGGTTTAGTAGTAAATACATAGTTATGATACACAAGATTTATCAGTGATTTGCAACCAAGCAAATGAAATAAACAAATTAATGTTTCCGATTGCCATGAGCCCACGGTTCGAAGCCTAACCCGTTTTGTGCCTCCCGGAGGTGTCTAATTCGAAACACCTTTATGACAAATACTAAAGCGCCCATTTGACGTGGTTATAGCAAGTAACCCGGACGGGGGTGTCATTCCCAAAATAGATATATTCTCTAGTACTCGCGCTATCGCAATTAACGAACCATGTATGATGAGGACTTTTAGTGGATTAAAAACAACTCATGCAATTGCGTAAAAATAACCGAATACTTGTGTTCACGAAAAACAGTTAAGCATTTGTATCTCACCCAAAGTATAAAAACAGTAAAACAGTAAAAGTGGGGCTGTAAGACTCACCTGAGTCTTGAAAGCGAGTGTTTAAATTAATAAACGTATATCCAAAATGTAACCTTCTAGCGCCCTAAACGCATAAGGTCATGTATGAGTGAATGTCTCAAAAGATCATTCATGCTAGTTGTCCACTCAAGTTATGTCTAAGTAGTTTATCGTTTGTTTAATTAAAAACGTGTGCGGCCCGTTGGTGATGTTTCGTAATAATAATTTCCGAAGACATTATTATTATGTTTTGTTTCGAACTAAAATATTTGGGGTTCGTTCTCGGTTTTAAAACTAAATTTTGAATATGTCGGTTTACGTTTAACGTACGAACCGTATTCGTTGACTTTGGTCAAACCAACTCGGTTTGACCCGAAACTTTTACACAACTCTTAAATATGTTTAAATGTCACAAAAATTCAGTTTTACACAACTCTTAAATATGTTTAAATGTATTGGTTTTTATTTTTATACCAAAACAGTCCACATTTTATATTTCCAGAAAATGTAAATTTTTGTTGGCTCGATTTCAAAAATCAAAAATTCGAAATAAAATACAAGAAAAATCATAGATGTTCCTCTATGTCTTGACTACTTCCAGTAATTTTTCTAGAATTTTTAGGCAAGTCTAAGTATATTTAAATATTACGTTTGTCCTCTGAGGTCCAAAATTGACCAATCTGGACACATGCAACAAGGTCTAATTTCTGGGCAAAATCTATACCTTTTCAGAGAAAGTTATCTAAACAACATTTGTACCTAACAAAATTTGTGAGATTTTGGCGGTAGTTTCAAGTTATTTGGAGATGTATATCTCGAGTTATGGTTAAAACCCTAAGAGTCATTTTCTGACTTTTCTGGGCAGATTATACCTGTTTTCTTACAAAAATTATTTAAAATAGTAAACGAGCTCCAAAAATTATGAAACCAGTTGGATTTGAAAGCCAACTTCTTGAGCTTGATTTTTCTCTTTTGAATCATCCATTTTCATTAAGTTTTGAGTGAGAAACACTTAGATGAAATTCGTAGCATTTTCTGGACAGAAAGTGCGTGTTGCATTTTTGTAAGTTGTTGATGATGAAAAACGTTTTTAGCATGGCTTTTGGACATGAATCTTTTGAGTGAACATTTTAACATGTTAATCCAGTATTTTAGAGGTAAAATAAGCTTTCTTACAAAGAAATGGAAGAAGGAAAAGAAGGAGATGTTGTAGAGCTTGAATCCTTGAAAAATCTTGAAGTTTTGAAGTGGTGGTTGTACAGCGGTTTATGATGGTCAAAGGTGGTTGGGTGGTGGTCAAGGGTGGTCTTGTGGTGGAGTTGTGGCGGTAAATCTCCAGATCTTAGAGAGAGGAAATGAGGGTTAGAGAGAGGCTAGAGAGAGTTTAGAGAAAAGTTGAGGTTGAGTGAAGTGTGGAAATGAAGTTGTGTGTGAAAGTGAATAAAGGGGGTGTGGGTTAAGAAAAAGAGGGGGGGCATGGGGGTTGATTTCTTACTGATTTCAGGTGGGTCCCACCCCCATGTGGTGTGTTAAATTAATTCCTCAATTTGCGTTACGCGCAGTGTTCGTTTACCCGTTCGTTTCATCGTTCGTTTAAACGTTAAATGTTTATTAATTATGTTTTTCGTTACGATTTTATCGCGTAAATTTTTGATTGAAGTTTTATTTAAAATACTTCATTTTAAGTTATTGAAATATAAATTGAGTTTTGTTTAGTTGTCGGGAGCGATTCGCGCGTTTTTGTCGCGTTCGGTCACATTTTAATCAAACGAGGTACGTGTGTTATATTATAAGAATAATATAGGGTAAATAATAATGTTTATTAAATAATTTCATATTATCTAATTATTTGTTCACCAACGTCCGTATTTGCGTTGTCGGTTATTTATCCGACCCGAATTTGTACGATTTGAACGAATCGTATACGCGTGTATATATAAATATACAAATTTCCGCACATATTTAGCCTAATATAAACTAAATGCATGTAATTACCGATGTGTTAAGCGCAAGTAATTGTCCTAATTTGGCGGGTGTCACATTAGTAGTGTATGGACTAGGGGTGTTCACGGTTCGATTCGATTTGATTTTTGGCAAACATCGAATTGAACCGAATATTTCATTTTTTAATAATCAAAACCGTTCAAATTCGGTTTGTATACGATTCGGTTTTTGATTCGGTTTCTTATCGGTTATTTTAGGTTTATAACAAAATTTTTACGCTACGAGCTAATTACTATAATTGGGTTACAATGTTGAACAAAAATGTACTATGAAGTATTTTGTAAAGATATAAATTCGCTAAAGTAAACATAACATATTTAGACCCATACTATATCATATAAATTTATATAGGCCAATAAATGTTAATTTATATAGGCCAATAAATGTTTTTAAAGATTTAACAAAACACTTACTCAATATAATGTGATAACAATTAAAAATTTTACTTAAAAAAATTAGTTAGATACACAATTTAATAGTAGAAATAGTAGAATATATATGTATTTCTAAGGTTCATAGATCAATAACATCATTAGAAAATTAGATACACAATTTAATAGTAGAAATAGTAGATTATATATGTATTTCTAAGGTTCATAGATCAATCAGAAAACTTATTATATTATAAATTTGTATAACAAATGTAATATAAGTATCTAATTAATTCATAATTAAATATCGATTCAATTATTTACAGTTTAATTTTTAGGTAAAACTCAAATCGAATCGAAATATTTCGATCATTGCGTTATCAAGAATTGAATTGTCAATTTCGCTACTTTCAGTTAGATTATTTCGGTTACATTTAAAGTGAAGAGAGTGGTAATATATGATACAAAATGGTTCCTACTATTTTGAGGGTGATCACTCCCCCTTCAATATGATTCACAAAAAGGTTTAAATCAAGAGGTGAGAAAAATATTAAAAAAAGTGAAGTCATAATTAATTCTTTTCACAATATTATTAAAATAAATTAAAAGAAATAAGTAATATGAAAATGATGTGGGTCAGCTTTCAATAATTAATTATTTTTACAGGCACAATATACCGGATAATTTTTAAAATTAACAAAAAATAATTTAATTAGTTGGATGTTCGCACAATATACCGGATAGTTTTTAAAATTAACAAAAGATAATGTGATTAAGCATTGTAAAGTGGGTGTAAATAGATAGCTTACATCTTTAACTCATAAAGTAAATCGAGCCATAAATAATAAAGACAAATACAATTAAAAATGAATATTTGTATGATTTTCAACGTGGAAATGACAACTTTTTTTCACTACGGTGAAATGATCGGTCCTTTGCTCTCAGTGGTCGAGAAAACAGCGGTCAACGGTCACCACCCCCTCCCTACCCGGTACACATCGGGTCATGAATAAACCCGACCCCACCACGACCCCACCCACCGGCGGCTCTTTCTTCCCCCAGTACCAAACTGAATATGTTATTTTCAATTATTTATTTATATTATATTATTATTGTTATTACGATAACCCAGATGAAGAATCGCTCAAAAAACCACAAAAGATTGGTGCTTTTCGCACCTCTAGTCACATTACCGAATTTAAGGTATTTTGCGATTTTAGGTTTGTATTTGTGTGACTATGTGAGTAACCGGTTTCAATTCTAGGGTTTTGCTTTGAAATAAAATTTTATGTCACTATGTTTGTGTTTTTGGTATCGATTAAACTTGATGAAAGAAAGAATTTTACATGTTGTGAAAATGTATCTGACATTAAGTTTCTTGAGATGATGAAATAGTGTGTGAATTTTGTAATCGACGTTACATGGGATTGATCCATGACTGAAATTTGTATTGATAGGAACTCGGTAATTCAACTTGTATGGATACGAAGAATGACAACATGAACCCTGTAAGGCACGCGAAAAAGTCGATTTCGCTAGTGAATCTCTCTTATTGAATCATATCAGGGCTCTACCGTTACAAAGATGCTTGGGCACTCTTGGAGTCTCGCACGTGAGCAGATATGTGAACATTTGAAGAACGGTATGGTCTTTTTTGTTTTGTCCAAATTTCAATATCATTTACATTTTTTGTATGACTGACATGCCTTCTACTTGAATTTATACCCATAGTGTTTTTTGTTGCAATTAAACAACCAACCCAATCTGCAATAATATACCCTTCCAAGATTACAACTTTTTCTCAAAACACAATGCAACTTTAAAAGTGCATCTTAATATTCACGTAGCATAATAGCTACTCAACCTTTTCATAATGCTTCAATCCATGATTGAACATGAGTGGATCCTTACAAGAATGCCCACCAATAATTAGACTCCACAACTCAACTTATCTCCATGTAAGGCCTAAACAAGTATGCCATGAGTATGGTAGATAGTAAGCTTTAGTTAGCATCGAATCTTCATCTAAAGCTCATCTTATTTAGTTTCTAGCGAATCAACATCTTATTTGTAATGTTATTCTAAACTAATCATTGGACTTTATAAAACGCAAAATACAGAACTCAATGAAGTTCACAATAGTTAAACAAACATTATGCCTTCCTTTCAACAATACTGCCCCTTAAAAATTTGATCGTAAATGTGGGGTTCTAAGCTAAGACTACAAGAACTCTCACATTATTCTCTTTGTCGTTCAGGATGAGACATCCGGAGCATATAAACTTGTAGTCTGTTCTATATCCGTGGTAAAAGATGACGAGTTTTAAAGTCAGAAGGAAATCTCTTGTAATGATGGAGATTCCAAATAATTTCAAACTTAGACGAGAAAAAGGATCTTCAACTTGATATTAAACTTAGATGATGGAGAGACTATACTGGAAAAGGTTTCAACTAGCTAGTATAACACAAGGGTACAAAAAGAAAAGCCTCAAACTTAGTAGAGGCTGAAGTTAGTCTAAACACAAACTACCTAGGACTGTAAACCACTAGAGCTATACCAATGCTTTCATCTCCCTAATTACATACACTGCATGCATACTATTATAAAGTAACAAGGCAGTACAACTGAAATATAGCTCTCCGGTTCGATCTACCCATACTCAGTGTGCCATCTCAAGATGTTGCTGATTGGTAGAAGTCAATGACCGCACCTCTCGTTTCAGAAGCTGGAAGCATCACCTGATGGATGGTAGAGTATTGTGGCCTATGCTGGTAAAGGCATAGTTGTTGTCGAGGTAGTTGCTGCCCATTAGGCTTATTTCCCTTTGGTCCAAAGCACCCATCCGCTGTGCTGAAACCATCTAACCCTACGATAGTGATATCTACCATCTTGGATGCCATCAAGAAGAAAAGTTGTATTAGAAGTTATAGAAAGGTTTTAGTTTTATGAGTTTTGATGGAAGTTTGTGTTTTGTTGTAGGCTTTATGAAGTTTAAGAGAAGAATCCTTTTTATAGATAGCATGGTATTGTATTTTATTTTTATTTTTATTATAATATTCAAGTATTTTCTAGGGAAAAGGCATAAAAGAATATTTTGATTCCTAATAAGAAATGCCATAAAAGTGGGCATGGAATCAGTTCCTTTTGGATAAGCTAGTGGATTGATTCCTTCCTTAGAAATTGTTCATACAATCAGGCTATAGATATGCTGCAATAAACCGTTACATATTATCTAAACAAATTATCATACTTATGTTTTTGAAGACTCGAGGGATCAAATTTCAGCTTCGAGTCCTAATTAATCCAACTAACGTTCTAAAGTTACCAGATAGATACATCTGCAGACTCTTTTCAGATTCAACCCCAACTTTTGTCCCAGAAGTCTTATAATAGAACTGTGTGAATATGACTAAATATGATGTTTCAATGTTGTAAAAGCAAATACCATATTATGAAACTTAAAAGATGATATAGGAAATTATGAACATTCGCTTAGTGCCCTAGTTTACTGTAATATTGGAGGCAGGGCTTGAGTACTGTAAAACTGCACTGACTTTGAAAACCACTCATCAAATCAATTAATCAAATCCTCTCTTCTAAATCTTGTCTTGTGGAGTATCACTTATTCCACTACGTGATCTTCGAGTATCTCAATTAGTTTGAAAACTTCCTCGGAAATATGCTCTCTTTTTTTCTTTTCTTTTTTATCTTTGTGTTTCTTTGTTTGGTGCATTATGGTTGATTAGTTGGCTTGGATCATCATTGAAATTTGGGTTTTAGATTACATGAAATTATGTTTTGTAATGACTGCTGTTTGATTTTAAGCTCATGTAACAATGATGTGATTTGTGATTTGATCTTTAGATCTGACATCTACCAGTAGCAGTATCATTGATGTACCCCTGTGGTATGTATCTTGTCTCTTTTACTTTGCTTTGACTCGACCGTTTGACTATCTGGATATAATTTGAAAGCATATAAATATTTGAACACCTGAAAAATGATAGATATAGATTTCCATATATCACTAAAGCCCTATCAAGCGTCCTTAATTATGGAGTACTTATAAACCCTTGAAGTCCTAAAGTTCTCTACTCCATCTTCTAAACTTACTATGCTCATCTATACACATTAAGTTAACGCAACTTTTTTATTATATTATACGTGCTTCATATAACAACACACACAAAGAGAAATATTGTTAATACGAATTGTGAGATTTTGCAGAAGGTGGTACATGCTGAAACAAAGAACATGTAATTAAGATGATGTACTAGAGACAAATTAAAAGAACACAGTAAGAAAAACAGAAAGTATCTCATCCAAAATATAATTTTGGAATAGGACTAATTCACTGAAACAGATGAAGAACAGTTGGGAATGGAAGTATAGCAGCTTAAACAACCATTGATAGAGGCATCCCTTATCTTTTATAACAAACAGTTAGAGTTTAAACACATTGCTATTCATTTCTGAGCTTTTCAACCCTCTTTGAATTAGGCTTTTATTCTCAGGACTATAAATAACTTTTGGTCACCAAAAGATCTCATCCCCTCCCTTATACTATACTTACATTAATCTTAATTAACAATCATTTATATTTGTTTGGATAAAACTTTCAAGGTATTGCCTTTATTGTCTGTAAGGAATCAAAATTAAAAATGATAAATTCACAGGTAACCGTATTAACTAAATGCATATCAATACATGAAATACTATTGAATTTGGCCTTAACCAGAAAGACTTTGGTCTTGGATATTAAGCCGAAAAGTGATTGGAAGATTAGAGGTATCTACATTTTTGATATCTACAGGTTGGTTGGTAGTTTAGTATCTTCTATTATACCATCTTTAGATCTTTTTATACGGGGTGATCATTTGCTTTCTATGTAGTGTTTTGTGTTTGGACATTTCGTCATTTTCTTAACTAAATTATTTCCTTTTGGGACATCTATGTGAAGCAGACACATTGTGTTCTAAAGATGGCCCATGCACGCCTTTTGGATTCTTCTACCTGAGATGTTATTTGATACCTTCCTTGTCGTAGGTGCAAAAGTCAGAGATATTCAAAAGCATATTATAGAGGGAGGCCAGGCCATGATGCTATGTCCACGTAGTAATTCTTGCTTAATAATTGAGGATCAGAATAAACTGTATAGAAAAGATCAGATAGAATATAATCTTTATTATTTCTTTTACATGTAGCTTTTAGGCCAGTTGTTATTAAGTGGATATTATCAAAAAGTGAATGTGCATAGTGTTAATTTAGATTTACTATTCTTGTATCAATTGGACAAGTGTATTTCTATTGGCCTGTATGTCAAGTACATCAAGCTCTATTTTTTTGTCAAGATTGAACGCGTACACATTCACTTACAAAATCAATAAACAATAAGTTTTAAACTCTTTATGAGACCACTTCATGATTTAAAATGACTGCATATTAGTTAGGATCCAAATTCCACTTGTATTGTACCATCTCAATGACAGTTGCATTGGACATATTGGCTCAGTGAGTGATATTGAGTACAACTGATTGCTAAAATTTGTATTTCAGTGGATGTAGTTTTTCAGGTTTTTATTTCTTAAGCTGATTCCGAGTTCTCTTCAGAGTGTCAATTGAGTAATCGTAAAATCTTAATTCATCCCCTTCTATTACTTATACTGAATCTACAACGTCGTTTGTGTATATGTGTGTTGAGTTCTATTGTAGTTGCAATTCCTAATATTTGATGAATTATTGGGAAAATTTTGTGATTAATCATGTCTACACAATGCAGAGAGGGATGAATGGGAGAATGAAAAAATATAAAACGTTCAGTGTAGGAACATTTAGAAACTAAGTTTAGTTAAGTGACTACCAACAGTCAAACACGGTATGAATTACATCATACAGCCATTACAAACATTAGATAAAAAAATGGACATCAGATGATTCCTATCTGTATATCTCTTTAGAAGTAAAAATTGATTTATAGCCAAAATTTAGCTTCTTGCCACCAGGGAACTCGATTGCATGCTGCTGGCCTTGCAACAATCAGTAGTAGACTCTAATGCAACCAGATGAACGATAGGATTTTGGGGTATATACTGATAGTGGCAAGATTGTTGTATAATTGGAAAAGAAGACCTTCCTTTTTTTCCTGATCGTTCATTTGCTGTGGTTGAAGCTGTCATACGAACCTTAACAAGAGGTGCCTGAGGTGCGCTTGCTGCAAAAAAAAAAGTAAAATACTTACTGGCTGACAGAAATTACACAGAGGAGTGAATTGTTTTCTTGAGTGTGTTAGTACTTCAGAGAACAAGATTCATTATATAAGGAAGAAAAGAGATAGAACTTAGAACAGTAAACAGTAAATGATTCAATTTTTCAAGTGGTGGTGATTCCGTTTTAATAAGTCGGTAGGATAAATATGCATTGTGAGTTAAAAGGAGATCATAAGAATTAACACATTTCCAGATTAAGAAGTTGTCTGTAAGTTAACGGTATTGTTGCCAACTTGGAGGACTGTAATGGGCCATGGCATCTCAAAATGGATTGCATTCTTGTCTATGTATTAAAGATTGAATTAATTCAGCTAGCTGAACTTGTTTGAATTGTTAGGACATCATCATTATAACATAGTGGAGGAATTTGATAATATATGCTACTTTGGACTATTGTAGTATAGGATAAGTGGCTTAGGATCACTTTAACTGATGTTGTACTAAGCGTCTATGCCAGTCTACACTTTAAAACTGTCAAATGGTTAACTGTCCTATTATCAAAGGTTATCAATTTCTTAAGACTGTAGGACTGCATACACCAAGGGACAAGAATCTGTATTAGACTTCCCTTCATTTTAATTTCCTTCTTTTATTTTCTATTAATTATTTTTATCATAAGAAACTTTTTTGAACTTAAACCCCCTTTACAAGACACACGACTCTGTTTTGAATAGACATTAGACATCTTATCACCAAAAAACTTATTGAAGATTCAGACTGGATAATAATAACAGAAACACAGATATGCTCTTTTACGCTATGCCTTGCATGCTACAAGTTTTTTGCAACTTATCTTATTAAATTCAGGTGACATCCGGTTCAATGGTACTTTGGAGTATTCAAAAGAACCTAAAGCCTTCTTTTATTTCAGTTGAATAATTTCTCCTGTTAACTTAAGCATATTTTTATTTAGCTAATTGAGGTATGGCAGAGTTAGCAAGTTCAGGTCTTCCATTTGATCAAGTATGACCACAAATAGAGGGTGTTTGGCTAAGCTTGAATTAAATTTACGCCTTGAATTTAAAAAATTTAATAAGCTCAGTTTGACCGGCTTATGAGCTTATAAATTTTAGTTTATGGCCTATTTAAATCCTAAGCTCATGAACCGTAAATGTTGAGCTTATCAGCTTTCCAAAATTTCAATTAAACTCATAAGCTCAACACCCTCTTAGACTTGAAGGGGGGTTAGAATGAAAAAGAGAGAGCATATACAGAATAAGTTCTAACTAGTATAGCACAGGGGTACAAAAATGCCTCAAAATAGTAGAGGTTGGAGCTTGTCCATGCACAAACTACCCAGGACACCAACAAAGAGCTAGACATAATTGATTCCTTCATTTCCCAAATTACATATTAGCAGTCTACATGCTTACATAGATATACTACCAAGGCGGTACATTAACTAGTCCCATGCGGTGAGGGTTATCCATTATCAGTGTGTCACCTCATGATGTTGCCGCTTGGTAAAAGTCAATGACCATCCTTCTCGTTTCAGTAGCCGGAAGGATCACTTGATGAATAGTGGAATGTTGTGGCAGATGCCTGTAACGACATAGCTGTTGTTGAGGTTGTTGCTGACCATTAGGCTTATTTCCTTTTTGCCCAAAGCAATCATCCATCATCCTGAAACAGTCTAACCCTACTATAGCAAGATTGGTCTTTGATGCCATCAAGAAGGAAAACTTTATTTAGTAGTATGAGTTATAATGGAAGGTTGTTGCTTGTTCTAGGCTGCATGAAATTTGAGACCAGTCCCTTTTATAGATAGCATTAAATTTCCTGTTTTTTCTTTTCTCTTTTCGTGTAAGTATTTTTGTATTGTAAATGTATAATAGAATATAATGATATCTGTTCAGAAATGCTACAGGCTTTGAATCAAATTCCATATGGATAAGTAGATGGAATATTTTCACAGTAAAGGTACCAGGTTTGCACATATCCCGCAATGACCCTTACACGTATTGTATCCTGAAATTTCATATTTAAATAAATATAGGATCAAACTTCAGCTTCGATCAACTAACCTCCCAAAGTGACCTGATAGAAGTTTCTGGAGATGCTCTTTCCAGATTTAATTATAACTTTGCTCTGTAGAAAACTCTATAGATTCTTTGAAAACTCTCCTAGCTATAAAGAATTAAAGATAAAATAAAGAGAAGCAATAATAGCTCAAGTGTAGATGATATGTAGCTAACACCGATCATGAATCTTATATTTAGAATGAAGTTATATAAAAAGACATGTTCTTGAAAATTTATCAGATTAAGAGCATAACGAGTAGAGTATGGAGAGAGTTAATGGATTTTGGGGTTAAAATAACATTTATAGATTATAAAGAGAGTTAAAAAATATAATAACATCTTGGAGATAGAGACTTTCATGAGCAACCATCATGCTTTCAGGAGAAGCAATTTGGTTTTGCATTTCTGTGCTTGCCACAGCTGGATCATCATCTTAAACATTGGCCTGTATTCATGTTCCTTTAATTGCTTCTTCATATTTGTTAATTTTTCATTTCTTGTACTCCTTATTTCAGTCACTTTTGTTTGTGATTCTAGTATAATACTAAAACTGAAAAAAATAGGCAAACCAATTATGCTCACTAGATCCAATAGGCCTAATACATTATAATATTCTAAAGCTTGATGACTTTAAGAAGTGTCACATTCGGACAAATACCGTGAATCTTTTAACACACTTAATTGTTAAGAGTACAAGCAACCATGAAACTTCGTAGATTCCAATTTCTAGTCGATACTTCATGTCGTGTCGTTTCCTTAATATTGAGAATATGTGTGCTTAGGATTTTTAACGGTCTACAGAGAGGTTGCTTACAGGAATTAAAAACGAAAATTAGATAATACCCCTTTCAAAGGGTGAGCACCACCCCTTGGTGCCGCACTAACTGGTCCCTGGGGGGAGGTTAAGCATAAAATCTTTGGAGCAAAAAAAGGTAACACCTAAACTTGAAACTAATATTGAGTCAGATTTGCGGAATATTTTTCAAGGAATTGGAATTTTAAGGAATTGGAATATTAAGGGATTGGAATGTGGAATATGTTTAGTTGGTAGAAATGGAGTGGAAAGCCGTTGGAATGTTGAAACTTCCAAGAGAGAAGTGAAGGAAAGTTGAATTCCATTGAAGAAAGTAATTTGAATAAATTCCAACTCTATCCTTTTTCTAAACCAAACAGTCGATGGGAATGCAATCAGGCATTCAACACTCCAATTCCAATTATGTCCATCAAAATCCTTCAACCAAACACAACATAAGATATCATTTATCAATCGTTACCTCCTTACTCCAAGGACAAACTACGTTGTTCATGCTTAATGTGAAACTCTAGTAATATCCTTAGAAGCGATCACTTTCTTCATCATCAGAGTTATGATAGAGCTAAAGTAGTTATCATGAGCAAGTAAAATTAAATACTTAACCATTAGAGTTACTATGAAGCTAGTTGCTTTTGTTATTTTTTGGAAATAGAAAAAAACATCACAGTTGCTATTATTCTAATTGCTTTTGTTATTTTTTGAAGAAAGAAGAATGTAATTAGCTACGTCTTCATTCTATTCTATAAAAGGTAAAAAAGATTTCTAGTGTTACACTGTTGCTGTTCTAGTAGGTCAATGTATCTAACTGCTTTTCCAAACGGAACTTTACAACAAAACTGCATGAGAAAATTCATGAGATTGAACAATAACGAAGAGTATACCTCATCCTAGATCTAGTGAGCGGAGCTATGAAAAGACTCTTTCCCGAATATAGTATCAAATATGTAAGTATTTAACCAATTATCTTCTTCTTCAATATCTATTTTAGGACATATTTTGTTGTTAAATTGTTTGTCATTAAGGGTCTAAATATAAATCGACACAAAAGTAGTTAGGGGAAAATGCTTTACTAAAACAGGAAATGCTTATGTTGGGCCTCAATCAGAAAGATTTGGTCTAGAATATATTGTTTGCAAAAAGCAATATAGAGATTAGAGGCATTTTACCACAAAGTTAAGCTTTTGCAGATATTTGGATCAAAATTTTCATTACTGGTCGAGTGGTCGTATTTCTAAATATTCTATGCAGTGATCTCATTTTTTTTTTCATGTAGTGGTTTTGCTTTTGGATATTCTCTCTCACTTCTTCCATTATTTCCGTTATTTTGGAACATCTACAAACAAGACATGTGCTGTTCTATAGGTTGCCCATGCATATAAGCCGTTAAGATTCTTCGTCCTAAGATTTGATTTGATACATTCCTTAGCTCGGGTGCAAAGCCATGTATACAAATGAAAGATTCATAAGCATATTAAAGAGGGAGGCCAGGCCCTGATGCTTTATCTCCTTTAAAATTACTGTTTAATAATTGAGAATCAGAATAAACTGTACTTGGTATGTCATATATGGCGTTATCTTACCAGATTTCTTTTACGAATACCATTTGATGCAACCTCTTTAAAATCGTTTGTTGTGGAGTTACAATTGACTGCTAATAATGTATATGTAGTTTGAGTGTTTCAAAGAAAAAAAATATTCTACTGTATCCCTCTAATGTGATTTAGAAACATTTCAGGATTTAGAGAAATTCATGGAGGGCTTGGAGCTCTTTCTAGTGAATTGAAAGCATTTGGGGCTCACCACACCTGGTTTAAATACTTATTCTTCCTCAATATATGCATTTTGACTTTCTTTAACAGAACATATTCTCTTCCTTTCCATCAAAACAGTAACTTTTGGCTTATATTTGTATAGAAGAAGTATAAATGGAGGAATGTACGTATATACTACCCGTTTCTGTTTTCTCTTAAAGGTTATTATTATTATTATTATGATATTTCTTTACTGATAGGAATAAGTTGAAATATGCCCACATTCGAGATGGACAAAGAAGACATTAAGGAGATTTAAAACTTGACCTCCAACCCATCGTCAAGAGATATTGTTATACGTCAGCAAACTAAATGTTTGATGACATTTGATTTTTGATGCCCAGAATAGGATTATCAATTCCAATGCACCAACCCTTTAGCTTGAGTTATCAAGTTCAATCTTTTGTGTTTACTTGTATCAACAGTTGATGCCAAATGGTGTGTTTTTAGGTCGGCAATGGATCACAGTTACTGCTTGTAACTTATTTAGATAGATTTTCATATTTTTCCTGTATGAATTTGTTGTACTCTGTTTAAGGTTATTGCTGGAAAGTTGTTATACGATATGTCGATATGTCCATAGTTTGGGTGGTTGAGTTTTAGATTTCTAGGCGTGTTGAGACTGCAGTGGCTACTGTCCAGATGGTGTTCTATGTACCTGTTTGCTCATCTTCATCTTGTAGATGAGTTTTATAAATATAATATGTTGCTTTTGTTAAAGTAAAAGAAGTCTGAAAAGCTTTTTAGTTTCTTGTGTTTACTTTTCATCTTTCTTTATTTTATGTTTATTGTTTTTTACTCATTATTGGTTACTAGTTACTTGAATAATACTGATTTTAACTAGTTACTTGAATTGAATATCTTCCGAATTTTACTGATTTTTTTACTCATTACTACTATAGACTCATCGCGTAAACATTGTATTGAGATCTGGATGTTCATAAGATCGACTAAGGGGCTTTTTACTTCTTCTTTTTTCATTAAGTTCCATATGGATATAGATCGTGTAAAAAAAAATTTCTTGCAAGATCGGAGCAAGTGGTGATGGTTGATTTTATTGGTGGTGGCTGATTTTGAGATGAAGTAGATGAGAACCGACGTTTTTTTTCCCGGTAGATGATAAAAAGGAGAGAGGGTGCTTTTGGAAAATGAAAGGCTGGATGGGGACTTAATAGGTTTTTGGGATGAGCCAAAAAGTCATTAGGTCTGTTAGGCTAAAGCATTAAGTCCTAAGTAAACACTCACTATTGCTGACCGAATAATCTCTCCAGCCAATTAATCCCATTAAGCTCTAAGTAAACAGGCACTACCCAAGTCCACTCTTTATATGCGATTATCAAGACAAACACCCTTCAAAAACTATAATTTTTTCTCCCTTGTAACCCAGTGTCTAACTAAGACCAATATTTAGCATTTACATGTTTAAATCCAGAATGACAAAGACATCTTCTATGCAGAAAGGAAGAGAATAGAGACTTAAAATTTGAGAAGACAATAAAAGCAGTATATCTACCATATGAACTACTTTATACAAGACGGGTAGATCGAACATTTAAAACTAGGTTAATTAGTTAGTAAACTGACTACAACCTCCATATGAACTACTTAATCATAAAGCCACTAAAACACTAGATATAACAAGGAGATTAGTTGACTCATATCTGTATCTCTAGCTTCCCACCACCACAGAACTCATCGGCATGCTGCTGACTTTGCGACAGTCTATAGTAGATTTTGGTGCCACAAAATGAACGATAGGATGCTGAGGTACGTACTGATAGTGGCAAGATTGTTGCATAATAGGAGGAGACCTTCCTTTCTCACCTAATAATCGTTCATTTGCTGCGTTGAACACTTCACTACCAACTTTAGTAAGAAGTTTCTGGGGTGACATTTTTAGTGCTTCAAATACTAGATTTAGTTTATATTTGGTTGTTGGTGTATGAGACATTTGAGGACCAGAGCATTTATATAAGGAAATAAAGAAGTTAGAAGAGTAATCTATCTTGTTAAAAACAGTAAATGGTTCAACTTTTCAAGTGGTGATGATTCCTTTTAGATAAGTCGGTCGAATGAATGTGGAGTATATTTGCACAGTGAGTTGAATGTAGATCATAAGAATACACCTTTATCCGAATAAAAAGAGTTATCGTTAACGGTATTCTTGTCAACTAAGAATCAAATTTGTCATGGCATCTTAAGTTCTTAACATGAAGTCCATACTTCCATGTGTCGACAAGATTCATCAAATACGCCACCTGAGCTTGTTCAAGTTGTTTGGACTTTGTCGTCATGATCGACGTGGCATAATGGTTAACGTGATTGGCTATGTCACTTCAAACTATAATAGCGTAAGAATAAGCGACATAGGACCACATTATATACTGTTGTACTATGATACTCCATGGTTTTAAACTGTCGAATGGTTAACTGTTGTATTGTCTACGAGCATAGAGCTACATGGCTACACCTGTCTAAGAGAATCCGAATTATGCTTTCAATCATGACAACAGAAAAGGAAAACGTTCTCTTACTTTGATGTAAGTAGTACTAACAAATCAAAGGGCTCTTCTACAAGTTTTTCCACCGTGGTGGAAGCACGGATTGATCCAAAAATTTCAGTCGTGGGGGCAAAAAAAACTAAGAATTAGCTATAAAATAACGTTACTTCGAAATTCGAAGTGTCAAAGTAACTAAAGTAGCAAAAATATTTCTCCAAAAAAGCGCGATATTAGGTAAAAAATACACTAAAATTGCACAAAAACAGTATATAAAGTAGCTAAAAATAGCACGTAATTACATCGTAATTACATCTACTACAATTGCCTTTAATTTCAAATGGGGGCCTAATGAGAAACGTTTTGCAGTAACTTTCACTTTTGAAACAAGAATAATTTGAGCTGTAATTTCAATTTGTGGATTTCAACTGAGAGACCCAAGTATATTTGGGTCAGGGGCCATCTGATATTTACCACAAAATTGATACTATTTGGGCCAAGTGTACGGGGTTCCATTGTCATCGTGTTAAAAAACTAAATCTACGGGGTTCCATTGTCATCGTGTTAAAGAACTAAATCTGACCCTGGGAGAAAGGATCACACATTCACACCGATGTGACCATACCAGTCTCGATGCAATGGAGTTAAGGCTATTAAAATCGCAATCTTTATTGTAGGATCGTACACTCCCTACAATCTTATAACAACCTTGGATGGAATCGAGTGGGTGGAACTACGGTGCTTCAAAGCACATATTTTAAAGGGTTTAAAATTCACCATCTTTCTGGGGTTTTTAACCATGAACTCACGTGTATATGTTCACAAATACTCGTATTTATGACTTAGTAAACAGATTAAGCTTTTCTTGTTAAGTTACTTGAGGATGAGTTTTGTTTTACTCAGATGTGTTAGAATATAGAAAACATGTGAGATATTGAGTATTATTAATCGACTATTTATAGATTACAAGAGACGTAACTCTAAACCCTGATGGACTTAAGCCCGTATACAATTGGATTGGGCTAACTATATACTAATTAATTTATATCATCTAATAAGATGTACATGACTACGACTACGTGGTCTAATCAGGGTAAACCTGTGATAATTTCTGATCATTTTCCTAACTACTTACAGAATGTTTTGCCGGTAGAAATTAATCTGAGACATGTTGTGGTATATCGCATTGCCTAGTTTACATTGGTGATGGTTACTTGTATCCCCAAGTGAATACACATGTTTCATTTAATAGAGTTGCTATATAAAATAACAAAAACTTACTATCAAAACAATTACATTTAAACACTTGTAAAATAACATATCGCAAACTTAAACAAACAGCCAGCGGTTATAATTTAAAACACAAACAACTTATTCAATATTTGTCATTTTATTTTATATAATTTGTTTTTGGTATATATATTTGGACTATGGACTATCAACTACGGAGTATATAATTTTGGTGTAATATGTATTTGATAAATTTTCCGAAAATACTAAGCTAATATATCAAATGAGCTTTGCAAGTTCGTGGGCTGAACATTATGGACTTCCGGGGCTGCGAAGATAGATGATGTATTTAGTTCTACGGTTAACACGCATAAAAGTACTGTACATAATAATTAATTATTATTTTTTAAAAGATGGTTATTTTTATGTACAATATTTTCTGCCCTAAGAACTATATTTAGAAAAAAAAATCCTAAGTTTTATTAATGTTTTATGTTAGTATTGTATATGGCATGATGTCTATATAATGGACTTGGTGACAAGACAATACGAAGTAAACTATATGATACAAGATTTTTAGGATTTTGGGACATTGTATCTTGTTCCTTTTATAGAGATTTAAAGTAGTACACGTCTACACTAAGTGTACAAAGTTCAAACTAAAACATGAAAATGTGTTGGTCGTCTTACATACGTCATCTACATTCATGTTTCAATGATTAATCTATATACCAACTTTTATAAGAGAAACCCAAGTAGTTTACATAACAACAATTAGATTACTATCTATTGTTAACAATCACTTTCACAATATTAGTTTTGGATATGTTATTTTAAATGTAAATAGGTTACTTACGTTTTATGTTCTGATGTATCAAATACGACATTACGAGACCGGACCGTAGTGGTAGCGTCCACTCACGTACAAATATTGAGAATTTGAGAAATGTATATCGAATGTTGTTTTGGATAGATAATTTTTACTGAAAAGTAGACTCGTATACCTTTTCAACGACGCCGATCACACCAAAATACTAATCACGGTTAATTTACTATAATTTTCCAAAAACTGACAATTTGCAGCTCAACTTGTTGTCCGAATTCGGGTTTTGGGTAAAAGCTTCTTAAATCAATTCCAACAAATCTCTACAACAATCCCATTAGTTAAATTCAACCCACTAATTACATTTAAGACTCATTCCATCCAAATTAACCATGTAAACAACTCAATTCTTTTATAATTTTTACCTATTTAGTTTCATTCTTTTCTTCAAAATTTATACATCGTTAGGTGTTTGATTCTCTTTTTCAACAATGACCACCTACGACATCATTTACTCAAAACTTCTATATTCTCATAATTAGGGCCAATCAAAAAATCGAATTAACCAAATCATAATCGTATTAACCGTCAAAACCGAACCGAATTAACCAAACCGAACATATAACCACGGGTTTAGTTAACATTTTTGGATTAACCAAAGTTTGTGGTTCGGTTATGAAAATAGATGATAACCACCTTGATTTTAACCGCACCGCACTAACTTTTTCACATTACAAAATATTATATTTATATTTATATTTTTAATTTTTAATATAACATGTTATATATTATACTTTAGAATTTAGAGATTTGATAAATACAGAGTATATTATAAATTGATTTGCAATTAATAAAATTATATTTAGAACAGAGTTTGTTATGGAATTGAAACGCCATTCACTATGGGGTAAAAAGATATGATCGATGCGTGTATATATCGGATTTCCCTCTCATCACAATTATTCAAAGATTAAACCCTAGCATCTCCCGCTCTTCACATAGAATCCGACTGCCGGTTCACGATTTCGAGTTCTTCACTACTTCGAGTTCATTACAGTAAGTTTACAATCGTTTGACGTTTCAGATCGTAATGATAATATATGTATTATATGTACATGAGTTCACTGGTATTATATAATTCTTCACCTTTTGATATGTGTAATTATATAAGTGTATGATATGATGTGAACTTATGAAAATAGAGGGTGTTAAATCATTGTTGCTGTATGGCTGATGCTTGTATGCTAATAGTTTTTAATTGGGTCCATATATGCTTTGTTGTTGTATAACTGCTTGTGCTTGTATGATAGTCTATGTTTTGATGCTGCTACTGTTCGATCTGTTTTTATTGAAGGGTGTTTGGTCAAAATACTTTTAAGACTGTTGTTTGTCATTTTGTCAAGTACTATAAAATTAAAAATTAATAAATCTACTTATACATATATTTATATACTCGTTATCCTGTTAAGAAGATTATTTGATATATTTTATAAGTGTACAATTAAGTTGTTGAAGAAGACAAAGAAAGAATGGGGCACATAGCCAAATATAGATAACTTTTGTTGTTTATACTTTACTTATATGTATCACGTATTAATTGTTACCTACTTATTGTTTATTGCTAATAATATTATGTGAATTTGGTTGTTTGCAGATAGAGCCAACATGTAATGAACACGTCATCGATGTTGAGCGCGAGAAGAATGATGAACCTGTAATCGATGTCGATAAAGAGCCTGTTGGAAATGAAAAGAATGATGGTGGTACTGAGAGATCATGGGTGTGTGAGTATTTTAAGGACATCAACAGTAGCAATAACACTAGAAGACTTGAGTGAAAGTTTGGCAGATTAGTTATTTATTAGTTGTTTAACATATATGTCTATCTGTTGATGCAAGTAGGTAAAATAATGTAGCACTTATATAAGCAAATGTGATTTAATTTTGCCATTAGCTCATGAGTCATGCAGGTGTTCAATTATTCATACTTCATAATATATATATCATACCGTTTGATCTGTGTATTTTTTTATTAGTGTTGGTAAAATATGTATTTTTCTTAAATAACTAATGTGACAAATTTATTTTCTTTTTCCAGGGGGAAAGACATTTGCATTGATGACTCTTGGATGGATGAAGATTGAAGAAATTTTAGCACTTTAAAAACTCTACATGAACATCTGCTTATTTTCCTAGTTAATTTATGATTTTCTGCATGAATTTGCAGTGTAAAAACTGCATGAAGTCTGCTGTTTATTTTTTGCTATTTGAACTTCATTGAATTTTCTATTTTTAAGGTTTTCTAAATCCACTATTTTGCCTAGGTTATAAAACTTCATTGATCTACTTTTTATTTTGATATAGAAATTTGAAAATAAAACCTACTCTTATATTGAAATGTGTTGGGCACAAACTCATTGAAATTTTTTTTTTTTTTATCGTAAAAAGTTAACCGAGTTAACCGCTTTCTATATAGGCGTTAACCAAATTAACCAATCCATTTATTAACCGAACCGAATGGTTAAAAATGTTGTTTAACCAAAGTTTTGGTTACGGGGGCGGTTTTCATCTCTATTCGCACCTGACCGTCTCATGCTCACTGCTACACATAATCATCAAACCTTCCTAATTTTGTTAATTCATATCTTTTACATCAATATCATCAACAAAATCTTACTTGCTACTTAATAACAAGCATAAAACTTTCCCCACAACAATTAACCCTCTTTCCTCCAATTTAAAGAATCTAGGGTTTATACCAATATAAACCCTAACATCAAACTAAGTGATTAGAAAGGTTGATTATACCTTAAGGCTTAAAGATTAGAAATTATCAATATCAAACTACCAAAACCCTAGCTCAATTTGGTCTCCTTCTTCTTCTCCATCTCCGATTCGTTTCTCACACACACACATAAAACTGTTTTCAAAGAATAAAAGAAATGAGGGAGTATATATTATAATTTTCATTCTTCACCCTGAAGCAACTTTATTTGGCAACTATACCCCTCTAGTTTACTCATTTAACCCCTAAGCCCCTCCACTTATTTATCATATATAAATTCAATCCAAACTTATTATTTTGTATTTAACATATTTAATACATATATAATTAAATAAACATATTTAATATAGTTAACACCTTACAAATTTTTGGGTGTTACAATATCGAATGTTGTTTTGGATAGATAATTTTAGGGTACTTATTATTTATTTATTTTTACCAAATGACGTTGTTTAATTAAAGGGTATTGAACACATCTTGAACCATACCTTATCGAAACTTATTTTTATTCTATATCTAGTACCAGTAAGGAACGTTAGTACCCATTCTTTGGTGGGTACGACAATTTCGTTTGAAAATTTGCGCACCCTGCCTTGTTACATGGACGTTTTTTTTTTTTTTTTTTTTTTTGGTAAAGGACGATAGCCGATAAATTTTATAAAACAAAAAATATTTATACAAAAAACTAGGGGCATACCCTAGGGAAGGTTTTTAGTGAACCTTCCAAACTCTAGTAAAAAAAAATCCAAAACTAAAATAACCATATGAATATCATGCCTACAACAATATATAACATTTCCATATCTATACCATCTATCTCTATAAACAAAAGAAGTATTTTGATACTGCATTTGACTCAAATGGCTCTCAGAAGAGTCCTGAGAATTCTGATCATGCTTGCTATCAATAACCCACAGATCAATGTCTTCATAAAGACTTCCAACATCTACATTATATTTCTTAAAGTTTTCATCAAGACTCACAATATCTTCAATGGGGCCCCTGTTCTCTATATTAATCCTCGTCTAACTCCCAGAATGAAAACAACTACTTTCAACCTCCAAAATCTTGATGCCATCATTCACAAACTTGAGATCTTGCTTCTCTTTCTTCACCTTATGATCCAAAAATGAATTTTCATGGCGTATTCTCCATATGATTACCCAAGAACATGAAACTACTTAAAATGCCAATTTTGCCAGATATGGTCAAACTGTCGCACTTTTTCCACCCATTAATCTTTAAAGTAATTAATCTTGCACCCTTATTTTTGGATGACAATAACCTATTAACATGAGGAATCGTTCCAAGGCAGTTCTCAAGCATATTACTACAACAGATTCTATAAATGCCAGAATTCTTGCTCTTTGTTTGACCCTGTAAAGTCAACTCATTTGTATGCACTTGACACATCAAACTATTGCAGACACTATCAAACCAGTAGCATGATATAGAACTATTTTGCTCATACAATGGACACAAAGTATCTTTCCACTTAATAGCACTCTCAGCAACTTGTAAATTCAACCAGCCTTGGAACGTTTTATTATCATCTTGACCATGAGCCAAACCTTCGCCAAAGCTAGGTAACCATCTTGTAATGTGAAAGATAAAGCACCAACCATTCCTAAACTGATATTGCAATCCACTCAACCAAATCCACCACCAAAAATAGCCGTTGGACCAACAGTTAACATGGACGTACGTTTTCATAATAATATATAAAAACATTTCCACTTTTATTAAAATTAAAATGTAGACAAAAAATCTATTTACATTCAACTTTTTTTTTTTTGGTAATGTTAATTATTACGTACTAATTACTTAATTAACTAATTAATTATTGTTGATGATGATTATTATTATTATTATTATTATTATTATTATATATAACAAATTAAAATTTAAAAATTGCTTGAAGGGAGAAAATAGGAAGAAAAAATAGATCCTATAGACGGTTGGCTTATTGCCTTTTTGGTGTAAATGGCACTTTTTTGTGCAAATAGAAAATCCGTAGGAGCTTATTTGTTTTGACCTTTTTTTTCCATCTCTATCCAAAAACCAAATTAAAATTACATTCAAAGCCGTCAGTATATACACAGCATATTTCTTTTTAATATCTCTTGATAGTTTGATACTTCCAAAGCCAAGTACAATTGCTGATTTCTATACACACTGCTACTGTAATTTCAATCAAGAAATTAAAATAGAAAAATGGCTCAACATACGGATGAGCTTGTCGTAAGAGTGAATTCGTCACATGAATTTGACAACGATGCCTTGTTTCGCTACTGTTCGATTCATGTTGAAGGTTTCCCTGTTTCCTCTTCCAAATTTTCAATTTCTCAGGTACAGATACAGCCAATTTGATTGTGTGTGTGGTTTTTTTTCTAATTATGAATTAACTTGTGGGGAAAGTAATTGAATATTGTATATTTGTCTCTATATGTGTTTTTAATCAAGAAAGTTTGTGAATTTTAATTGTAAAGTTTAGGGTTCTGTATTGATCTTTGCTAATTAATCTTGAATTGTATATTGGATTGTTCCAGTTTCTTATGTTTTGAATTCAGCTATCAATGGTTGCTATGAGTCGATGACTGGGAAATAATGTTATCTTTTTTTCCTAAAAAATGAAAAATAGGATCAAATAAAAATGATTAAATGTATAAAAAAAATAAAAATAAAACTCTTAAAGATTATACTGTTGAGACGTATCATCTTTGTGTATCATGAGAAGTTGTGCGCCATCACACAAGTCTACGAATGATTCGTTTGGATGCCGACATGTGTCATGATGCACGAAAATGACACATGTCACCACCAGAAGTTATAGATAGATAACAGTTATAGATAGATACCACAAGTTACTTTTGTTTTCAGATCTCTCGCCCTCAATGCAAATTTTGAAGTTTAACTTTTGAGTGTATACTTATATGCTGCTTATTGTTGATCAGTTTGGGCATGGTCAATCGAACCCAACATATCTTATAGAGATGCAATCAGGCCCTCTAGTGAAAAGGTATGTTTTGAGAAAGAAGCCCCCTGGTAAACTTCTTCAATCTGCTCATGCTGTCGAGAGAGAATATCAGGTAATACCCGAATACATTTCTCGTGTGAGGATTTATACAGTATGTGCTCCCAATTTACATTATGTTGTAAATTTCGTCACAGGTGCTTCATGCCTTGGGTACTCATACACTTGTTCCTGTTCCAAAAGTGTTCTGTTTGTGTACCGATTCAAGTGTCATTGGAACTCCATTCTACATTATGGAGTTTTTGGAGGGCCGCATATTCTTAGACCCTATGCTACCTGTATGTTCACTAAGTCCCTGCTTTATTTTAATTTAGGTGCATTATGCTTAATTATATTCATTTCACGTTAGGGTATAGCACCTAGTAGGAGGAGGGCTTTATACCATGCAACTGCTAAAGCTTTGGCTTCTCTTCATTCTGCTGATGTTGATGCAATCGGTCTGGGAAACTATGGGCGACGCAACAACTATTGTAAACGGCAGGTATTTAACTATTACTCATCAAGCTTTAAACTTTTTTTGCTTTTCTGTAATGGATGCCATGTTTCATAAATGTAAATTATGAAATACGTCAGGTTGAAAGGTGGGCAAATCAATACATTGCATCTACTGGTGAAGGAAAATCTGAGAGAAACCCGAAAATGTTAAAGTTGATTGATTGGTTGCGTCAGAATATTCCTTCAGAAGATTCTTCCGGAAGCACAGCAGGTCTAGTGCATGGTGATTTTCGGATTGATAATCTAGTTTTCCATCCTATTGAGGTGCAGTCCTTTGCAGCTTATAGTGATTCTTTTTGTATCTAACCTTTTTGTGATCAGGTTCATTTGTGGTGTATATCTCTAGTTACTATTTTAATAATTTGTATGAATTTGGAAATGCAGGATAGAGTTATTGGAATTCTTGATTGGGAGCTATCCACTCTTGGAAATCAGATGTGTGATGTTGCATACAACTGTCTGGTAAACTAGTCTTTTTCATTTGCCTTCTATTTATTTTATTAAACACACATTTGTAGTCAAAATTAAATCTCTGTTTCTTCGGCAGATGTATGTGGGAGATATTTCACAGGATAAAGTGAAACATAACAACGGTTTTGAAATTACTGATGCTCCTGAAGGTGTTCCTTTGTTGGAAGAGTATCTGACCGACTACTGCTCTGCTGCTGTAAGATCATTGCAGCTAATATTAATCACTAATTTCAATAGTTTTTATTATGTTCATGAGTTGATTAATTAACCTCACTTCTTTACCTTTTAGGGAAAACCATGGCCTGTTGCTGGATGGAAATTTTATGTTGCATTTTCGCTTTTCCGTGGTGCATCCATCTTAGCAGGTGTCCACAGTAGATATATTATGGTATGTTCGCCCTTGCCATGTGAACAAGTACTACGATGGAATCCGAATTTTATATTCTAGTGTTTAACTAGTGTTTAAAATGACTCATGGACTCGTACATTGATTTTGAGTTTAGGGTAATGCATCAGGTGGAAAGCGTGCTCAAGATGCAGGGGAAAAAGCCAATGATCTTATACAAATTGCTTGGTCTTATATTCAAAGGGATACTGTTCTGTCACAAAACCCTGGTGTTGCAAATGACAAGATAGATGAAGAGTTGGAAGAGGGAGGGAGGTTTGTTCCTAACAAAAAGGTTAAGGAGCTAAGAGAAAAACTAATTAAATTCATGGAGGAACGTTTATATCCTATGGAACCTGAGTTCAGCAAGCTTGCTCAATCTTCCATGCGATGGACGGTTCACCCACAAGAGGAAAAATTGAAGGAGATTGCGAAGCAAGAAGGCCTATGGAACCTTTTCATACCTGTAATATGTCTTTCCCTGCTCTATGTACTGTATTTATATATGTGATTGGCTATGTTCAATTTAAATCGTTGTTTTATTACTTGATATGCAGGTTGATAGTGCTGCAAGGGCAAGGGAGGTTCTTTTTGAGGGGAGAGATGATAATGCTATTGGAATGGAATTTCCTAATCCATTGGGTGCCGGACTTTCCAATCTTGAGTATGGATACCTTTGTGAGATCATGGGTCGTTCTGTGTGGGCTCCACAGGTGTTCAACTGCGGCGCACCTGATACCGGAAATATGGAGGTAAATAGTCTAAGGTTAATATAAGAATGCTTGTTATTGTGTGATATTCTGAAATGATATTTATCATTTATCATATTTATCATAACCATAATAGCAAAGATAAAATCCTTATGTGCTTTTATCTATGCCCAAAATAATTGAAAATGGATTATTAGAATCAAATTCAGCTAGTCCATTTCCTTCATTTCTCATTATCACTCTGTGGGGACCTTTTCCATGACGTGAGGAAAAATGAAGAACCATGATATGATGATAAGAAGGTAACAAAAATGGGCTGAGTGATTCCATAATAGTTTCTGTTAAATATTGATTTAAGGTGGTACATAAACTTTATTGTGATTGGGATGTAGAGAATATGTCTTCTGCAATGTGCAATAAAGTTAACATCTTCGTGTTATCCACTCATTTTTAGGTATTATTGCGCTATGGCAACAAAGAACAACTTAGAGAATGGCTTATTCCATTGCTTAATGGAACAATTCGGTCTGGATTTGCAATGACAGAACCTCAAGTTGCCTCTTCTGATGCAACTAATATAGAGTGCTCTATAAAAAGGTATAGTGTCCAGCAACAATCAAATACTGAAGTTATAATATCATGAGATGTTTGTCATACTTTACAAAATACCAACAGTATTGACGATCGATCAGACACATCTAATGACAGTGTTTAGCTTACATGTTTTATAAACTGTAAATACCGTATATTTGGCTAGAAATTCTCTGGAAGGTGTTATAATGAAGTTGAATTCCATGAACAGAGAAGGTGATACATATGTTATAAACGGAAAGAAGTGGTGGACAAGTGGAGCCATGGATCCTAGATGCAAACTCCTTATACTTATGGTTAGTTCCCACTGCTGTTTGACTTTGTGAGGTCAAACATGGTACCTTCCAAGTACAAAAGTTATATGATTTTCATTAGAACTCGAGATGTTGACTCATTTGACCACATGATAATCCAGGGAAAAACCGACCTTAATGCACCAAGTCATAAGCAACAATCCATGATTCTGGTGGATATCAATACTCCTGGTGTGACGGTACTTAGACATCTCACAGTATTCGGGTTTGATGATGCACCTCATGGGCATGCAGAGGTTTCATTTGAGAATGTTCGTGTTCCAGCTAAGAATATCCTCTTGGGGGAGGGTCGTGGCTTTGAGATTGCACAGGTAATTGTAACAAGAGAAATTGATGGTTATCATTTATACAAAACAGAAGGTGACACCGCTGATAAAAGTAAGCTGGTTTTTGTAATTATAGGGTAGGTTGGGTCCAGGGAGGTTGCATCACTGCATGAGATTAATAGGTGCAGCAGAACGTGGGATGCAGTTGATGGTTCAGAGGGCTCTTCAGAGAAGAACATTTGGGAAATTAATCGCTCAGCATGGATCCTTTGTTACTGACGTGGCAAAGGTAATAATTTGAATATGGTTTTATTCCAGGATACCTTGCATACTCTTCTAAACTTTCATCTCATAAACCACACTCTATATTTCCAGTGTACGTTGCATACTCTTCTATATAGAGATCAGCAGATCCTACATGAGAAGTCACTTTAACTTGTGCCATAAGCTGGCAACCTGTGGCTTTTGACCAAGTTTAGTCTAGTAGAAAACGATAATTTATTAAAAGAGACCAATATATGGCAGTACAGTGGTATTAGACCTTTTTTGTTTGTTCCTGTTGCTCCATTTTTGCGTACTCTTACGTTACAAGTTAAAATCCTTTTAAACTTTTAATGCAGTGTCGAATAGAACTAGAGAGAACAAGGCTTTTAGTTTTTGAAGCTGCGGACCAACTCGATCGACATGGAAACAAGAAAGCTCGCGGGGCCCTTGCGATGGCCAAGGTAACCTTTTGTCCTCTAGCATTTGGTAGTTTAGAAAATGAGAAATTATTTTTTGGCTATATATATAAGCATATTTGTTGGTAAATCTATTGGGATACACCCGATGTACCGTCAGTTGATCTGTTGATTAATGTTTTAAGCTTACAAAGTTAGCGGTATATATATTTCTTAAACCAAACTGAATTGGTTAATAAATTTTGATTCATATTTATATAATATGGAACAGGTAGCTGCTCCAAATATGGCCTTGAGGGTGCTTGACACAGCAATACAAGTGCATGGTGCAGCTGGCGTATCGGGAGACACTGTTTTGTCCCTTCTTTGGGCTACAGCTAGAACTCTCAGAATTGCCGATGGTCCAGATGAAGTTCATTTGGGGACAATTGCTAAATTAGAATTGAAGAGAGCTAAGCTTTAAAGAATAAATTGAAGAACAAAGATGTTGAGGTAAACGATTAATCCAATGCAACTTAGTTATGATTTGCTGATGAAGCGTCAACTACTGTGCTCGAGAGATATATACCCAATAAATGATTTTGTAATATATAAATTGTTATTACCACTTGTTAATTGTACCCACAACTTGTTATAGTAAAATGTTGTATAAATAAATTGAATAAAAATCAGTAACAGAAACAGAGATGGTCTGCATTCAATTTCCAAGGTTTGTATAGTTTGCAGTTTTATTGTGAAGATAATAACTAAAGTCATTGAACGGTTGTTAAAATCTAGATCCTGATATTAATATTAGATGATTTTACGATCTTGATTAATAAAAACGTCCCAATCTTACATATGATCTAAAAAGCCTATAATCTGTTTAGGATCTCGATCATGAGCATAGGATCTTAAAATCTCGATCCGATCTAATTTTACTTATCATAAGGTAATGAGCTAAAAAGGTACAAATATGTTGATTTTGTCTAATAAAAAGCTAATATGTTAATCTACTTAGAGTAAATTACATTCCCTGTCCCTGAAGTATGTCATTAATTTCACTCCTCGTCCCTATGTCGAATTTTTTGCACTCCGGTCCCTTGACCCGGTTTTTTGTTTCACTCTTTGTCCTTCATCCATCATGAAATGACTAAAATCCCTTAAACTTTTAAGACAATTTTACCCTTTGAGGGACGGAGAGTGAAACGAAAAACTGGGTTAAGGGACGGGGAGTGTAAAAAATTCGACCTAGGGACGAGGAGTGAAATTAATGACATACTTCAGGGACGGGGAATGTAATTTACTCATCTACTAATACAAGTAAAACTAATTCATTTCTCAAATACGATAGTTTATTACTTAAAAGATCTATATCTAATAACAAGTATAGTAAATTAAGTTCTTATGAGTAGTATTTGAACCAATACTACAATGTTTAAACTGACAATTTTATTAATTTGTCACACATTGATATTTTATATGTATTATAAAACGCAGAACGCGTATATGAGATTAGAGTATCCGAGTATCTTAAAACACCAATTCGATCTTACAATCCTGATTTCGCAAAGCCGGAAACGATCAGAGATAAGATCTCGATCTTAACAACCTTGAGTCATAGCAGTCTTATCATAGTTGATTGTTAGGGGTTAAAAGTAAGTTTTGGTCACCTGTTAGTATAAATTGAAATCGGTTGAGGATCAACTGTATTATGTTTGATAGTTAAATGGGTATGACAAAACTACTCAAAATTTGTAGCTCTGAATTAGCATTTGTGTTTGTGCAAACATCTTGTGAAAATTTTGGAAAATTTGGTATAGTGGTTTGATAAAGTATGATTATAATTTACCTAATAAGATTTAGCTATGTCCCAAAGAAAACTTTTAAGTTTCATATAATGATTGTACTTCATATAGATACTAGATGAGGCGTGGGAAAACGGCACCAATTCTGTACAATAACAATAAAAACCTCATTTTTCAGTCCTTTGGCCTTCGCAAACAAACAGTCCGGCCAAACCAAGTAATCCCCCATAACATCAATCAGTACCGCAAAAGGCTCAAAATATGACCAAGTCTCCAGCAGCTGCAGAGCCGGGGATAAAGGAACAGCAGGATTACAACATTGCACAGGATCAATCAGAATGCGTGAGCGCAGAGCCTTTATGTTAATGATGTTACCAACTAATATTTGAATAATACAGTGTTGATATTGACCTTGTAAGTCAAAATATGCAACAACCCATTGATTCTAAACCTCAGATTCTCATAACAGAATACTTAACAAGATTCAACCATAGATAAAAGATTCATAAAATTTCTGTTACATGACCGAACCCAAAACCCAAATAGGGTTCCAAAAGGGGTCTATACCTTATAGATTCCATTATTTTCTAGTATGTTATTCATTTCTTTGGTATATTTATAGGAACGTAGAAATCAAAATTTAAATACAAGAGAAATGGACGATGTGAAGAAAAAGTTCACCTTGATCGGACTCGGTGTCGTCTTATTAGCCGCAATGGTGATTGGTGCAGTTGTTGTTGTCAAAGTATTCACCGGTTCAGATGAGCCCTCACATGATGAGTCGATATCCACGACCAACAAGGCTGTTGACTCGTTATGCCAACACACAAATTACCAGAGATCATGTCACCAAAGTCTTGCCAACGCAAACGACACGAGTGACCCTAAAGAGCTCGTGAAACTGGCTTTTAATTCGGCGATAAAAGAGGTTCAAACGGCTATGTATAATTCGTCGACCTTGCAAGAATTGGCTAAGGACCCTAGAGCTTCAATGGCATTAGATCAATGCAAAGAGGTTCTTAATACATCCATTGATGATCTTAATAGATCTTTAAAAAAGCTTGATAATTTTGATGTTGCGAAGATGGAGGAATATGTTAATGATCTTAAGATATGGCTTAGTGGTTCATTAACGTATCAAGAAACGTGTCGTGAAGGGTTCAAGAACACAAGCGGTGAAGCAGGTGAGAAGATGAAGAAGTTATTGAGATTGGGTTGGAAGCTCACGAGTAACGGTCTCGCGATGGTTAATAGTGTTGGTGAGTTACTTGGAGAGGTTCAGTTAACCGGGGTTAGTCGTAGGCTTTTAGATAAGGGTCCAAATGATGATCCCTGGTGGGGGAAAGGCGAGAGGCGGTTGCTTCTTAATGTTGATCCGAAAACTCTGAAGCCTAATGCGGTTGTGGCTCAAGATGGTTCGGGAATGTTCAAGACCATTATGGATGCGGTTAGGACCGTGCCTAAAAAGAATACTCAACCCTTTGTTATATTCATCAAGCAAGGTGTTTACAAGGAGTCTGTTGACATACCTCGAAGGATTGACAATATCATCTTTATCGGCGAAGGTCCAACCAAAACTCGAATCACCGGAAACATAGGTTACAACGATGGAATAACTACTTACAAGACTGCTACCGTTGGTAAGTTTTCTGTGCGCAATGCACAAAAAACTAAATGGTCAATTAAACCATAGCCCAGTTGATGACTCTGTTTACCATTGCATCTCACTGGTGTAAAGTTATTTCATTTTTAAAAGAATTTTCATTTTATTTATTTATTCTAATGTTTGTTATTAAAATGGAACAGCGGTAAATGGAGACGGTTTCATGGCGAAGGACATAGGTTTCGAAAACACCGCGGGACCACAAAAGCATCAAGCGGTTGCCCTTCGTGTATCTGGTGACATGGCCATCTTTCACAACTGCGCAATGGATGGATACCAAGACACCCTTTACACTCACTCATACCGTCAGTTTTACCGCCAATGCACCATCACGGGAACCATAGATTTCATCTTTGGTGACGCAGCAGCTGTTTTCCAAGGCTGCAAGATGATTGCCAGGAAGCCTCTCGACAATCAAGCATGCATGGTGACGGCCCAAGGGAGAAAGGACCGCAACTCAAAAGGTGTTTTAGTCCTCGACGGCTGCACCATTACAGCTGAGCCAGACTACATGGCCACTAACCCATTGCCAAAATCATATCTGGGCCGCCCATGGAAAGAATACTCGAGAACCATCATCATGCAGTCGTTTATCGACAAACACATTGTACCAGAAGGGTGGTCACCTTGGGCTGGAACATTTGGGCTGGACACGTGTTATTATGGTGAGTTTAATAATAAAGGACCAGGTGCTAATACAGCCCAAAGAGTAACATGGAAAGGTATCAAGAAAATAAGCCCACAAGAGGCTAGTAGTTACACCCCTGGGAAATACATGTTGGGAGATTTATGGATCAAAGCAACTGGTGTCCCTTATGAACCTGGCATGATGAAAGTCTAATTTTGTAACAAATTTTGGGGATTTTTAGAAGGAGATTGCATCCCTGAATTGTCGATATCGTCGTTCTGACATCTCATGTAAGCGCAAAGGTATAGTCTTCGACAATGGAAGCAACAACGGTGCCTTAAATTGGCTCTGGTACGATCGAGGTGATGTATTTAGCTAGGACACTACATTTTCAATTCGATGTCAAGTTTATCAGATAGTTTTAAGTTGGTGTTGTTTGGTATTTGTTTTTACATATTTGGTTTTAGTATTAGCATCAGTTGTGGCTTTTGTCATTTGTATCTTTTATACTAGTCCTAAAACCCGTGTACACACACGTCCCTATGAATTTATAATTGTTATTGATAAATATCGATAGAACCATTTGATAGAAACAGAATAGGGTATAATCTATTTATTAAAGACACTTGCAGAATCTGAACAAAATGACTTCAATAAATATTGAATAGTCCGTCGAGAGGACAAAACTCAATTGACAATGAAATAATATTCGATACCCAGAAACAGACTCCTGGCCATCTATTTAACAGGACTCCATAAAACAGAAACACCTAAAAATAAGGGATAAAATACTTGAAAATTCATAAAATAGAAAATGCTAGAATAAAGAGATAATTATGAGATTTCTTCAATCATCAGCATCCTTATCCATCCATAATTGTTCTCTGGTTTATCCAATCCAGAATTAGTCCCTAATAATCCACATTTTTTCCTCCTGTAGTATTTCTGGATAGGCTTGACATTAACATTACTCCCTCCCACTCGACTTGTCCTCAAGGCGAAAAGATGGAAATTGTCCAGCTAACAGATCATAATTTTCCCATGTTGCTTCCTCAAGCGGATGATGCTTCCACTGCACAAGCAACTCTAAAACATTAATGTTGGACTGCCTTACCCAACGGTGCGCCAGAACTTTTTCAGGGACGACGATTTGTTCCCAATCTACAGAAATGGGGAGTGAAGTTGGAGGTGTCGACGGGGACTGACCACGAGCCGGTCGTAGCAGAGAAACGTGAAAAACTGGATGGATTTTCGAGTCGTCCAGAAGAGCTAGCTCATGCGCAATTGGTCCCACTCGACGAGTAATTATATAAGGACCAAAGAAATGAGGGGAAAGCTTCTCATACCTTCGTTTAGCCAATGATCGTTGTCGAAATGATTGAATTCTCAGAAACACGGCATCACCTACCTCAAAGGAAAGCTCACGTCGTTTAGAATCAGCTTGCGTCTTCATACGAGATTGTGCTTTGAGAAGATTGTCTCGTAAAAGTTTCAACATGTCATCTCGAGTAATCAACTGATTTTCTACTTCTGCATTTTGAGTCTCACCAGTAACATAAGGGTGAAGAGTAGTGATGCGTGTTAAGTAGTGATTAAAAATAACAAATTTTAATTGAATTGAAATACTAAAGTTAACTTAAATACAACAAGGCAAGAATACATGTTCGTATTATATTATAGCTTCGGTAAGACCGAGTCGAACCACAGGGAATCGGTGTAAATTAAAATAATTAATTAAACCTTTAAATTACAAATTACAAATAAATAAGGGGTACGTTTTAGTTCCGTACGAACGATTTTAATTGAAAACAATTTAAACTTTAAAACAATTAAACAGATAAAAAGTAACTAAAGATAATCAGATAGAGAAGCATGTATTTACTTAGATTTGTGATTCCTCGATTCACGTTTCAGATATGTTTATTGAATTGTTGATTATTTATTATGGTGATTTTAACAAATATAGATAGTCTCCTGTTAAGGTTAACTAATCCTAATAAACCTTACTTTAATACTAGATTCTCTTGAATACACTAGCATTTCTTCTATGTGTTATTAACCTAAACTTTATTCAATTAATACTATCAACAGATCATTGAGATTCATTCAGCAACTTCATGTTAATACAAGTTTATAAATATTGGTTAAATAATTATCACATTAATTAGGTTTTATTAATTGTTATTCTCTTAACCTATTACCGGTTACAGTCTCAAGGCACAATTAACTAATAAATTACTTAATTGCAGATAATCAATCAACTCATACAAACCCTAGTTATAGTATAAGTCTTTTGACCACATTAAGTAACAATTAATCAACACACAATTAATATGGATCTTTCAAATAAACTCAATAATCTTTCATAATTCAAATCAACATAAACATATCGTAAAACCTTCATCTAATAATCATTCATCTAAGCAAATACTATTAAAGAATTTAGCTCATGTTCAAAGTAATCAAAACCAGATCTAAAAACATGTAATTACACATTGTAAATAAAAAAGAATAAGAATCAAACCCAAGAACCGAACTAAATCTTTGTTAGGGTTGAAAACCTTCAAACCCTAGCTTCCTAGCCTCCAAAACGTACCTTTAGTCGACTTCTAAACCCTAGAATCGAATTTAGTCTTCAAAATTCATATGGTTTATTGGCTGAATAAGGATTCTATTTATAATGTGCAGATCGTAAATCCAACCGCCGGCTGAATATTTCAACCAACGGTTGGGTTGGCTCTTTACCCACGAAACCCGATTTTGACCCGCATGCTCAACCGCCTTCCGTTTTTAGATTCAACCGCCGGTTGGATGCTCCATCCGGTGGCTGGTTTTATTTCAGAAAATTCTGATTTTGTTATATGTTGTAGCCCTATGTGTTCTCTAAATTTGGGCTTTTGAATCAACTCATTTGGACTCCGTATGAGGAAGTTATGGCCAAAATACGAACGCCTAGCAGAAAAATCAGCTTTTATCATTTTCTTCCGTTTTCGATCTAAATTCCGTTCTTTTTACTCCAAACTCCATATTATGGTCCTATTTGCAAATATAATCAAAATGAGTATCTAAAATCATATAAATGCAATAAAAATGGATATAAATGGGGAAATATTATTAAATAAAAAATGATAGTATTTGATGTTATCAAGTAGGTGGGTCACGACCCTAAAGTACTTAGAAAGGTGTCATTCCAATAGACGTGTGAAACCCTGTGTTGAACGAGTATTCTGCCCATGCAAAGAAATTGATCCAGGTAGATGGCCGTTCATGAGCAAAACACCTTAAATAAGCTTCAAGGCAACGATTTACTACTTCTGTTTGACCATCCGTCTATGGATGATATGAAGTGCTCATGCGAAGTCGAGTATGATTTAAAACAAAATAACTCTTGCCAGAAGTTGCTAAGAAAAATGGCATCTCGATCTGATACAATCGAGCGAGGGATACCATGCAGTTGCACAATCTCTTTACAAAATACCACTGCCACAAGGTTTGGCAGTAAACGGGTGAGCTAGTGGGATGAAATGACTATACTTAATTAGTCGATCCACTATGACAAAAATGGTGTCAAAACCTCCTGATTTAGGAACCTAATAATAAAATCCAATGATATGTCTTCCCAAACTCGATTGGGAACCGGGAGAGGTTGAAGAAGACCCGCAGGAGACAATGTCTCGTATTTATTCCGTTGGCATGTCAAGCAACTCTGCATATAAAGCTTAACATATTTCTTCATTTGCGGCCAGAAGAAACTTTCAGTTAGGCGCTTGAGAGTCTTAAGATAACCCCCATGGCCTCCTGTTAATGAATCATGGCACTCCTGTAAAAGTTTCTTACGCAATTCCATACCCTCGGGAATGACAAGACGATTATGGTAAAATAGCTTGCTGTTAGTATAATAGAAACCAGGATGAGTTGAGGGCTCGTTTCTAATAGAGGTAATGATGTCCCTTGTATAGGGATCTTTCAACAATACTTCATGAAGATTTGAATATTCCAAGTTAACCGGTAAGGCCATAGCAAACAATTCAGCATGTTGAGGCATTCTGGAGAGTGCATCTGCTCCTTGATTTTCTTTTCCCGCTTTGTAAACAATGGTGAAATCAAAGGGAAATAATTTCATAAAGATACGTGGTTGTTCATTAGTGGTCACCCTTTGAGCAAGAAGATGTTTTAGACTGCAATGATCGGTCTTAACAAAGAAATGCCTTCCTAATAAATAATGTTTCCACTTCTGCACGGATAATACCAAAGCCAATAATTCGCGATCATAGGCTGACTTCAAACGATTAGAAAAAGAAAATCCCTTGCTAAAAAATGCGATAGGGTGATCTGCTTGAAGTAAAATGGCCCCAACCCCGACCGAAGAAGCATCACATTCAATTGTGAAAGGTTGATTAAAGTTTGGTAGTTGTAAGACAGGAACAGTTATCAATGCTAACTTCAACTTTTGGAAGACATCTTCAGCTTCAGTACTCCATTGAAAACAGTTTTTCTTGGTCAAATCTGTCTCGCAATCACTCCATAATCTTTGACAAATCGACGGTAATAACCCATCAATCCCAGAAATCCACGCAGCTCTTTAACATTACACGGTGTAGGCCATTCCATTACTGATTGAATCTTGTCAGGATCCACACCAACCCCGTTTTGAGAAACCACATGCCCTAAAAAGTTGATCTGAGATTGGCCAAATGAGCATTTTTTGGCATTGGCAAAATACGAATGGTTTGTAACAGCTTGAGTGTGGTTTGTAGATGGTTCAAATGTGCTTCTAGGTTCGGGCTTGTCGTCAAAAAATACTAAACAAATTTTCGTAGAAACGGACGAACAAATCGTTCATAGCAGATTGAAAGGTGGATGGTGCATTGGTTAGGCCGAAGGGCATAACAAGAAACTCATATTGTCCAGAATGGGTTCTAAAGGTTATTTTGTACACATCAGGTGGATGCATACGAATCTGGTGATAACCGGATTTAAGGTCTATTTTTGAGAAAATAGTTGCTCCGTGGAGTTCATCGAGAAGCTCATCAATGTTGGGAATTGGATATTTGTCAGGAATCGTGAGTTGGTTTAGTTTTCTGTAATCAACACATAGTCTCCAAGAATTGTCTTTTTTCTTCACTAATAGAACAGGGCTAGCAAATGGCTCGAACTTGGGCGTACGAACCCCGATGATAACAAGGCTTGAACTTGTTTTTCTATCTCAGTTTTTTGTGTATATGGGTATCGGTAAGGTCTAGTGTTTGGATTTGTGGAGACAGTGATAAATCTGATGAATTACCTGGAATGTCTATTAGCTTGGAATAAGACTGGAGTGCAACCCCTGCTCGTGCACTAGATGCAACACCTTGTAGCTTGTACCTCTTCCCATTCACTTAAAATATCGTAAACATCTTGTTCCAGTTGGCCTGTACCGTGTTTAAAGATGCCAGCCATTGAATTCCCAATACAACATCAGAACCTCCCATCGGGAACGGAAAATAATCTTGAGTAATCTCTAAACCAGGAAGTTGCACGGAAACATTACGACAAACTTGATTGCACCGAATAACTTCTCCATTCCCTATTTGTACTCCGAAAGGTGGTACGATATCAACTACTAGACCTAAATCTTTGACCAAGGAAGCAGAAATAAAATTATGAGTAGACCCACTATCAACCAAAATTATAACTTCCCTTTTTGAAAGAGTCTCCTTGAGTTTCATGGTTGCTACAGAGTTCTGCCCGAGAATAGCATGGAATGAAACTTCAGCCAAGTCATCCTCCCGTGTTTCATCATTTTCTTGCTCTTCACTTTGATGTTCTCCTTCAGTGAGTTCCAATAATGAAAAATTGGACTGCTTACACCTATGACCAGGTGCAAATTTCTCGTTACACCGAAAACAGAGGTCTTTATCACGTTTGGATTGTCTCTCTAGCTCCCATGTTAACGTTGGCTGGGTAGATGAAAATGGATTAGGGGAAGAAGACTGAAAGCGTTGGGCAATTGTTGAAGATGAAGCACCAGAACTCGAACTCGATTTACGGAAATTAAGTGAATTGGGACCCTTGTGACTACGGGATAGTAATAACTTTGATTCAAACTCGAAAGCGAGACTCATAGCTTTGTACACACTTCTTGGTTTGTGAATTCTAACATCAGACTTAAGGTCATCCTTCAGCCCATTCAAAAAAACTCCCAAGAGACAATGCTCAGGCCAATTATGCACCCGTGAAGCTCTCTTTGCAAATTCTTGCATGTATTCTTGTACCGTTCCGGTCTGTTTGATACTGCAAAGTGTTCATCAGGGTTTTGAAATTTCGATGGACCATAATTCTCTTGTAGAGCCTTCACAACCTCCTCCCAATAGAGTATTGTACGCTCACTATTAATCCAAGCGAACAAATCAAGTGCATCGCCCTCCAAATACATTGAAGCAACTTCAACCTTTAATTCATCACGGGTTTGGTAATAACGAAAATATTTTTCCGCTTTCAAGATCCACCCACAAGGATCACCTGCTTCGAATTTTGGAAACTCGATCTTCATGAAAGGTCTTCTTGCCATTGGACCAAGAAAACCCCCTTCTTGTCCCGCCACTGATTTTGGAAACTCGATCCACCCACATGTCCCGCCACTGATATTCCCCCTCCTCATCTTCATCATCTCGTCCATTGGACCAAGAAAACCCCCTTCTTCTCTATGCTCCTTCGATTTCCCTCTACCTTTAGTGTTATCAGCTTTTTGTGCTTTAAGTGCAGCCACATCAGCAGCTAAATTATCCAAAGCATGAAGGCAAGAAGCAATCGAAGATAACTGTTGTGCCAATGCGTCCATGTTAGGGTTTGGGTTTGTGTCTGGGTTTTCAGTGTGAGAGGACCCTCTGGAGTTAACCATGTTGGACCTTGACTGCTCTGATACCGAGAAACGGAATAGGGTATAATCTATTTATTAAAGACACTTTCAGAATCTGAACAAAATGGCTTCAATAAATATTGAATAGTCCGTAGAGAGGACAAAACTCAATTGACAATGAAATAATATTCGATACCCAGAAACAGACTCCTGGCCATCTATTTAACAGGACTCCATAAAACAGAAACACCTAAAAATAAGGGATAAAATACTTGAAAATTCATAAAATAGAAAATGCTAGAATAAAGAGATAATTATAAGATTTCTTCAATCATCGGCATCCTTATTCATCCAGATAAACACAGATTTATTCTCTAGTTTATCCAATCCAGAATTAGTCTCTAATAATCCACGTTTTTTCCTCCTGTAGTATTTCTGGATAGGCTTGACATTAACACCATTATATGATAATTAAGAACGTTTTTACGAGTTAATGAATATGCAATATTGTCTGGAACTAAAATACGAAATCGATGGTGTAAAAAGTAAATGTTCAACGGTAAGCATTTAATGTAAGTCAAAATACATTGAATTGAAATGAAATTAATTAGAAGACATAAGAAAATTAGTAGTTTGAAGAAATAATATAAGGTTGCAAGTATAAGATATTAAGTTGAAATACAACGCATAAATTATATTATATGTAAGATATATATTTGTATACCACATTTGTAGTCTTATTTGTTTAGGATATTATTAGTTATATTAATTTTTTAATATCATATGTTTACAATGCAATGGGAGTACAATGCATGACATTATTTAGTATTTTTCGGGATCAATTATCAGCATATGTAGGCCGTTCCAGTATTGATGAATGACATATTGTTATAGTAATTCGATTTATTAAAGTTTGTTATGTGATGGTTGTTGATAGCTTACTTACATATATTTATATTATAAGATGATTTTATATACAAACAATTTTGTTGACATGTATATTTTTATTGTTTTAGGTACTCCTATTTTATTAATTGTTCGTTGGCTACTAAGATGTTCATATGTTATTAATCATTATCCTTATTTTATTACATATAAATAAATTAAAGACAAATAATGAAATTAAATACTAAGTTGTGATTTCCTTTTGATAGACTAAATATTTTACAATTTGACGAATTAATTTTTCTAATAATCATCTTGATTCTTGAAGGTATCCTTGTCATTTTACATTCAAAAAAAAGAGTCATGAATCCATAATAAGTCCATAACGTTATGATCAAATCGTGGTGATTCCTGAAGGCATCATAACTACACTTTATCACTTTCTTTTTCCCCTTGCGTTTATAATTGCTTTGCAAACTGTAAAATCATAACCACACAAGGTCTAGGTTAATTGAAGTCCAAAATTCATATTCATAAAGATATTGAATCAAAAGAATAAAATATATACTCTCAACTATGAGAAGTCAATCGTTCAAACATAAAACAAATTGAACCGCCTCTTAACCGAAATCAAATTGAATCAAAAACTTCATAAACACGAAGATCGATTTTTATTGAAGTAAAGAATATTTGTTTATTATTTTCAAATAGATTGATGTTAATGATAAATTCGTGATCACAGTAAATTAATAAATTGTACATTCTTGTTACAATGCATGATATATGCTTCTATGTGTTTTGCCCTGTGTATCATCATAATTATATATAATTTTATGGGTTACATACTTTGAATATGCTCAAAGATAATGCCTGAATTTCTTTTAATTGTTATTAAAAACTCTAGGAAAAGTTCATTATTATCTATGCATATGGTTTTGTTGATCCAATCACATACATGTTTTTGATTTATAATTAATTATAGTTTGTTTATAAGAAATTTTAATAAAGTTAGTAATTCATGGCTAATACAACAACCGGTACACAAGCCATATATTCATTATTGATAATTATACTTACATTAAATTATTAGTGAAAACTCTGAATTTATAGCTTGATTATGGTGTTAATTATCATAGAAATTCATCAGCCACTAATAAGACTTTTAGAAACTTTTCTTTGTAATACAATGTCAGACCGTGTCTTTGTAGTGGGTTGGTAGAGTTTGATATATTTAATTGTTAATGGAACGTACTTGAAACATATATGAGATATATTTTAGCTTATTTTGAAGAAAATATTATTTAACCGGATTTGCCTTTCAATTAATCTATTTGACTTATGCTTTTTATGGTAAATACATATTTGATTAATTGATGGTCAGTTATTGATATGAAATCATAATGATCGAGTACATATACCATGAACCTTAAGCATTAAGCTTAATAGACCTACTAAGGTTTAAGATGACGAATAAAATCCCGACTATATGCTTAAGCTTGATATTAGTGCATGCGATGTATGTTTGGCTTAACTTCTACTGCTCTATTTATTTATAAGTTTGATTATTAGTTGAATACTTTTAAGCATTTATTAATTGTGTTGGCCGACCTCATTATATTAAAGGATATCGTTTTATTTCATTAATATTGATTGAAATAATGTAATGACAAATTTAAAAATTTTATGAGTTAAAAATATATGCACTACTCTTTGAAATTAAAATATTTTGAAGGGTAATTGACCTTCTAGCATCTCCCTTGTATTTAAGATGATAAAATGATGAAGCCTTCCACATAATGTAATTCGAAAATTATTAAAAATCACTTTTATAAATACCAATTACCAAGTAAATCATACAAGTAATGTATTACTCCGTATTTAATGATTTATTCATATTTGTACTTTATATATCTAGGATTATTTTGTACGTGAAAAATTAAAGAAGGTTTAAAAAATAAGATAAATTAAAAGATTATAATTCATGGCATAAATTGTAGAAGATGATTGTAGAGAATTCGTATCCCACTACACTTACGTCTCAAGTTTAATATAGATATAATTATTACTCCGTATGTAACTTTTTAAATGAGAAAACAATTTATCTAGAATTTTAGGAAGAGTTAGAATAATACTAAACCTATTATGAGTTATCTTCTATTACATCGAGAAATCAAGAATACATATGCTAATACGATTGGGATAGTCACTTGTTATTATTAATAATTTAAAAATAGCCAAATAACACTTATATAAATAAACATAATTAGAGATTTATTTTTAAACTAAGTGAAAATAGAGGGACCTAATTGCTCAATTGAAACTTTTCAAATTGATGATGTCATATAGGTATTTCTTATATTAACTTAAGATTTAAGATTATGTTTTGCCGATGATATACAATTCATTTTTGCTTATAGCCTTTTAAGTCGTGGTTGGATAGTAATATAACATACCCATGGGTCAGATAGTAGAAATAGGAATAGATTGTTGAACAAAATTTCTTCCTATATGAATAAACATATTTAATTTAGTTGAATGCATATTCAATTTTATTATTAAAATAATAATACAATATATTATTAAAATATTATATTAAAGTTGAAGATCGGATGACAATGGATAAAATCGATATTTACTTGTCACTTAAGTATAGATGTATTAGGATTAGGAAGTTGAAATTTTTTAGATGTATGAGAAGATAATTATAGACTATGAAATAACAATTAAATTAAATTAAATATAAATACGTACAATTGGTGATGATCGATTATTGTAAAAAATTAATAATACTTAATGATATTGAGAGTGTGGGGTGTTTATTTTTGTAAGTTTTAGGGGGTATAAAGAAAATTAATCAATATAAATGGATTTAATTGACTTATAAAAACTCCTTAATTTGATGACATCATAAAGGTATTTTGTATATTATATTTAAGATTAAATCCCAAGCTTGGTTAATTTAAATCCACCTAATTATGTGTTTTCTATCTACAATACCAGTCATTAAATAATACTTCCCCAATTAAATATAACAAATGATAAATAATCAACACTTTTGGTTCATATATATATATATATATATATATATATATATATATATAAAAGTTCAATGTATAATGATAAAAAAAATGTAGAAGGAAGGAACCAATAGGATTACTCCATCTTAATTACGCATTTTCACCTTTATTTCTAAATATAAATATCTCACAAACCGTATATCTATAAATTATAAAAATTACACCGTTAAAATCAGTGTCTTTTTATCTATAATTAGAGATCTCACATGACATACTTCCGACGAATTTTTTTTTCACTTTCGAATTGGCATGTGAAATTTGTAATGTTAAATCACATGTGATTTAACACTCACATGTGAATATATTTACAATCAAATTATAAGTTTTAAATCACTATCTATAATCACATGTAAATAATCAAAGTTGCAAATTATAAGTTTAAAATCACATAAAAATAATTTATTTGATAATTTAATAAATCTTCAGAAATATTTTTAGTTATAATCACATGTAATTAAACATTAAATTACTAATCACATGTGAATAAAGTGTAAATAAATATGAATTTTAAATAATTTTTTATAATTATACATGTAAATAAATATAAATGTGAAATCACATGTGAATTATCAGTTATTATCACATACTTCATTTGAAAAATATATGTGATTAAACCTCAAATCAATAATCACATGTTATTTTGGCCATAAACGAATGCAATTCATAAAATCTTATTTAAAGTTATTTATGTGAATGAATATTAAGTCGTAATCATGTGTGAGTTAACATCCACCATTGATGAATAATTGTGTACCAATATTATATTTTTATCATAAATCACGTAATTATACATAAAATCACATGTGATTATACGTAAAATCACATGTGATTATATAAATCGCATTTTATAAGACCCGATAAAAATGAAGAAAAACAAAGTTTGTCGAAACTACAGCTTGTCGGATCTCTAATCGAAGAGAAAAAAACGCTGATTTCGAATATGTAATTTTTATAATTTTTAGTCATGCCATTTGTGAGATATTTAATTTTAAAAATTCGAGTGGAAATTGGGTTTTTAAAAAAATGGAGCATTCCTATTGGTTCTCTTATTCTATATTTTTTTAGCATTCTACATTGAACCCACAAATATATATATATATATATATATATATATATATATATATATATATATATATATATATATATGTATATATATGAGTCGGTTCTAGGGAGAAGAAAATTTAGAGAGAGAAGCAATCTGATTTAGTATTTTAGTACTATGATTCAAATTTTTATTACCTGTAACTTTTGAATCATAAAAATAAAGGATTAATTCTTATTAATAAAATATTGAACCAAAGAAATAAAATGTAGAATTATAGTAATAAAAATTTGAATCATATTGCTTCTCCCTCTTCTCTCTCTAAATTTTCTTCTTTTTTGACCCTCCTTATATATATATACTAGATATAAAACTCATGCGATACACGACAATATATATAACCTTTTTTAATATAGTAATAGTAACATAGTAAATAGTAACAGTATAGTATATACTAGATTTTAAACTCGTGTATATACATGAGCCGTTTTAAAATCGATGTTTTTAATTTCAAAATTCAACTTGTAACACTCAAGACTTTCATTTATCCTTCATACCCTTTTAAAGCTTCATGAACCCACTTAATTTATTAGTTTATGAGTATTCAAAGTTACAAATTGAAATAAAATTAGGGAATGTAAATGGGCTATAAAATCAAGTGAAATAAGGAAATATTATTAGTTAATAAATAGTTTTGGTTTAAGGAATAAAGAATAATAATATGATTGGTATATTTGGGAGTTTAACATATGTAGCCTATTCAGAAGTAAGATAAATACAATTTAAATATAATAAAAACTTTTGAATTATAAGAACACAAGCTAAATATATATTAAATAAAATTCAATTAAATCCATAAATCATTGATCTCTTCCTTTTTCTCTACGTAATTTCTTAACTAATTAATATACATTTAAAAAGTTAGACAAATGCAATTTAATAACTACATATAGTATATTAGGGTAGGGTATAAAAAGATATCTAATTGAATATAGACGAGTTTTAAACAACATAATAACAATCGAAAGTTCAAAACCAACATCCAATAGAGTAAGAAGACTAACTTCGTTTGGTTTTCAATTTATTGACTCTAAAAAGCCGATTTTTATGTTTAAGCAATTTTAAAAATCAATTCTCAATTTAGTTTGCAAGAAGTGAACGGCTTAATTTATTCTTTAACTTGAAATGATGTACGTTTACATTTTTAGTTGATGTTTATATAGAACAAGAAGTTACTTGCCTCCGCTTCGTCGGGGGTTAAAAGTTTTAATAGTTAAATCAAATTATTTTATTTTTGTTATTATAAGAAGGATACATTTCCATTTTTATCCATTTTTTTAATACTACTATATCATTGAAAGTAATAGTCAGAGACAAAATCTGCAAATTTATTTTAGGTATACATTATTAGCTACTTAGTTGTGTAGATAAAAAAAAGTTTAATAACTTAATTCAAGTTAAAAAAAGAAAAAAAAAATACAGTTTGTCTTTTGTAACTATTATGATTATTGTGGGCCATAAGTGTAGTAAAAGATAAAATTACCCTTAACAAAATGGAAATATTGAGAGATCTCAAGTTATCCACTTTCATGATAATATCAAGATAATTCTTTTAATGTATCATGATATATTGCCTATTTAGTTGGCAAATTGATAATAAAATATAATATTGATAACGTATATATAAATAACAATAACAATTGTTCATAATGCACCATGGTATACAATGCTTGGATTAAAAAATAATAATGATAAAATAGATAATCTTTTAATACTTATCTTAGATCTTAGATACTTAGTGGTCGATAATTTTAAATAAATTTTAATATGATAATACTCGTAATGTGTGCTAAAAATATTATTAATTTAATTTATTTATTTTTTAAATGATGATTTATTATGTCATTTTTTTTTAAATTTTAGTTAAGTTGACAAAATTGAACAAAATTGAACAACTTGATTGTTTATTTATTATTTTTGATATCAAAGCTATAAGCTTAAGTTACCATAAATTCTAGTAAGCTTGTGTGCCACCCTAAGATGCTTTTAGTAACAATAAACTTATACACAAGTACATGTAACTTATGCAAAAAATATTCTACTTTAAGAAAATACTTTTATGGTTTGTTCATATACATATCCAATTACCCATAGTCTATACTTCCCGTTTACTTTATTTACTTTATTTACTTTATTATTCTTTAACATTTACATTTGTTTTTATATAAAAAATTAAACATTATTCTATTAAAAACTGATGATCACTACAACGATTATAAATATTAAAATATCAAAAACTTACTATTGCTTCCGAAGTGAGGTTTGGGAAAATAGAGTAATAAATCCTTTTATGAGAAGAAGTAATCAAAAAGAGTAGTATTAGAGTTATAATAAAAGACTACTTGTCTTTTTGATATACCTACGTAGCAAATGGGGGATTATTTTATAATCTTTAATATAATATTAAAAATAATTAATGTATTAAAATAATTAATGTATTAAAATAATTAATGAATTAAATATTGAATTCTGATTGGTTAATTGGACTTAAATTTTAAAATTGGACATCACAAATCCGCTTTCTATAGTATATTTATAAGATTAGTTTACCAAATGTAGTTTGCAACGATTTACTTATAAAATTAGCCGCGATTTGTAGCTTCGAGTTCTTGAGAAAAAAGAGAATAATACCTAAAGAAGTTTTATAGATATTCACCGACTCACGTATTTACCACACCTGACGTCGGAGTATGGCACTGTGAAATCTCCCTAGTTGATCAAATCTATTAACATGACGAAAGGGCCTTGTTGTCCAGTTTTATGAATTAAGAGATTTATTAATAATTATGAACCAAAAACCTGAAACACAAACACATAATCAAAAGAAAGAATAAACGTAACATAATTAAACATATTGTTTATTAGGACACTTAGTGGTATCTATATATATCAATTAACAATTAACATTTATTAATCAGTATTATTTTTGAATTCAAAATCCTACTAAAAGAAGCTAACTTTTTTTTTTTTTTTTTTTAATATATGCATAGTATAAGTTGATAATAATCGTTTCCATTACATATATATTTTATTTAATTAATTTAATTCTTACTTTTTCCACGTGTAGATAAAGATAAGTATAGCAAACCGTTTTTTCTTGTATATACATAATATAAGTTGATAATCGTCGTTTGTGTTACATATAAATTTTATTTAATTAATGTAATTTATACTTTTTTTTCTCTATGTAGTATAGATATAGATAGCATAGATTAATTATTTTTGTATGAGAACGTACACGATTAATAATATGTAGATTTATATTTATATTATATTATATATTTCTCCTTTAAATTAATTTATTAATTGTAAATTATGAGCTTGCAACTAATTAGATTTCTAAAAGGATTCATGATGAATCTTTATACTTACATCTAATAATGAAATTAATAATTAATTAAATTTATTAAATGAAATTATTTAAAAGGTTGCCACGTGTCAAATTATAGAGCTACTTATTCGTCTACATTTGTCTACGTGGCAAATTCTGAAACAATTATTTATACTCCTATCGTATATACATACATACATATATATACGTATATACGTATATATACGTATATACGTACATACGTACATACGTACATACGTACATACGTACATACGTACATACGTACATACGTACATACGTACATACGTACATACGTACATACGTACATACGTACATACGTACATACGTATATATATATACATACGTATATACATACATATACCTATATACGTATATATACCTATATATACGATATATATAGGTATATATACGTATAGGTATATATATATGTGTGTGTGTGTGTATATATATATATATATATATATATATATATATATATATATATATATATATATATATATATAGTGGTACTATTATAACGGGAGGTTTAAATGAGAACCACTTCAAAGTTGAGAATTTCGAGAACCACTAAAATAGTTGATTGTTTATATGTGTATAATCTGAAAATATTTATAAAAATGTTATTAAGAATCAAGAGAAAATTACACAAATTGTCCTTTAAGTTTACTTCAAATTTTACTGACAGTCATTTACAAAATTTAATTACACCAATGATCATTTCTTTTGAAACTTATTACGCTAACTGTCCTTTAGAATAACGATTGTTAACTCTCCGTTAAAAAGGACCACGCGTGATATTTTTTTATTCTTTTAATTTTTTGTGTAAAATATAAATTAGAAAAACTAAAATATGTGTATCTAACATTATTAGTTGCAAAGAACATCATTTTCATTTTACCCACTGAAACATCAGATTTTATAGTCTACCTCCCAAATCCACACCATCTTTCACCACAAAATCATACATTTGTGGGTTAAAAATTATGAGTTACATATTTGGTTGCTAGTTTTCAACGTCGTTTTTCTTTAAAGTTAGAGTTTTCGTTTGAGATGTTTTTCCAGATGAATGAATGCAAAAGAGAGGATACAGTGACTTCCAAAGTCGTGACGAGATAAGATGAATGGGTGACGGAGGGCCCCAGGTGTTGAAAGATGGTGGTGGATTATAAAATTTGATGTTTCAGTGCAGATGAAGATCGAATTTTGATGATGAAACTGTTAAGTGATACGAGGAAGATGAAAATGATGTTCTTTATAGTTCATAATGTATATATACTCAAAATATATTAGCTGCCAGTGAAAATATTTTAGATTTTATAATTTATATTTTACTCAAAAGATTAAAAGAATAAAAAAAATATCATTCGTGGTCATTTTTAACGGAGAGTTAACAATCGTTAGTTTAAAGGACTGTTAGCGTAATAAATTTCAAAAGAAAGGACCATTGGTGTAATTAAATTTTGTAAAGGACTGCCAGTGAAATTTGAGGTAAACGTAAAGGACGATTTGTGTAATTTTCTCAAGAATCAATAAAAACCTTGAAAACCGAAAAATTGTGTGTTAGAATTTATCTTAACTAACTTTAACCGATTTGTTCTATACAGTGATACTACTACTATGTAAAGTTAGTACTAAAATAACTAAGTAATGTGCTTATGGATAACTAATTAGTTTTATCACCTAAACCTTTTTATAGAACAAAACTGAAATAAATAATATAAATAAAAATTAACATAAATAGTAACATAATCCGGTGCAACACGCATATTCATCAAATAATATGCTTATGGATAACTAATTAAGTTAATCACCTAAACCTTTTTATAGATCAAAATCAAAATGAGTTATATAAATAAAAATTAACATAAATAGTAACATAACTCGGTACAACGCGCGAACTCAGCAACATTTTAAAAATTGTAGCGACTTATTTTCAGGTTGTAAAATTCAAGGATTACGGTTAAATTGAGAATAGAATTCAAGTGATTCTAACGATAACGAAACAAATTTTAATCTTTGACTAAAAAGTTCTAATAAGTTACTAACTTTTTTAACAATGAATAAGATTGTATTATTTTATTAATTATTATTATACCTTATTTGTTATGATATTTGGTTGTTTTGAAACTAAAATCTTGTGCCTTGTCATATGACATATAATGGTGTAGAGTGAAGTATCTTGTAAAAATAGGTTTGATGAAAGATAAATGCAGTAAATTTTTTGATGAAAGATAATTATTACATTTTAATGCATAAAGAACAAGTGCATAAGTTCTTTAACTAACCTATTTTCAAAAATACTCACTGTTCATGATTTTTCACTTATTTTACAAGGTAAAAGTATTGCTATAGAACTTTTCTTTTTCTTTTCAAATCATATAACCCAAAATGAACTTAGAAACTTGCAAACCTTTTATTCTTTTACTATCTTTGTAATTATAATAATATTTTATAACAAACCAACAACCAGAATACATATTGTCAGCCTAAACTAGTGAAAATAGAGCAAAATTAAGAACTAATCAAAATGTTACTATAAAATTTATTGTGTTATATTATACGTAGGAACAATTGCAAGATTGATGAATAGTTTTTTTTTGGTCTTATTATCCCCGCCCATTCCTCCTTTTTCATTTTTAGTTTTTATTTATTTTTTCTTTTTCTTCCTTTAATTCTTAGTTAGTTTTTTTTTTATTATTTATTTGTATTTTATACTTTTCTTTTTTCTAAATGTAGTTTATTTATTTATTGTTAACTTTTATTCTTATTTTTCTTTCTATTGTTATTTTATAGTTTTAATTTGAGAGGTTTATGAATCATCTATTTTTTTTCCTTTTCTTTTAAGTTATGTAATAGGAATTTCAAATCAATAATTGTAATATGATATAACGATTCAATCATAAATTATTGATGATGTGAAGTTTGTTAAATGAATAATTTATATTTATATTTATAATTATAATCCCTATTTATAGTGAAATAAATCTGCTAATGTTTAATGATATTCATCTTACATATATTTAGTAACTTCAACATCCGATTTTGTAAAAAAAAATCATGTAATTATTAACTTTTTCTTCTTAGAAACTTTTAGTTATACTTTAAAGTTGTAATATATACAAGAGTAACGGTTTTATATTTTTTTTATTCTAATATAACGATTTCCAAAATATTAAGTGATATTCAAATCAAATGATGCTAGATAAAAATGCAAATAAATTGGGATATTCTATAATTTAAAATAGTGCTCCGTTTATACTCCATGATCAATGTTATTCTAATACTTTAAATTTAGATCATTAACTTCATATATGTTATTAAATTATACATTGTTTATATTATGATTGTTCTATATTAAAATTATACTGTTTTTGTAATTGTTACTATCCTGCACGTTTTATTATTATTGTCGTAATTATTACTATCCCGCCGTAACATGGGTATTTAACCTAATTTATTTATTTAAGAACTTAAGGGTAGTTGTAATTGTTTAATTAAGTGTTTACGTGCTTATTTGTTTATTTTAATAGCGAATAAGCATATTCAAATACCTTCTTGAAAATTGCTTTATCTACTTATTGTTAAAGACATAAACGCTTAAAAACACCCCTTCACTCGGGCCACCCCGATCTATTTGTTGTTTGTTGAGACTTGAAGTCTTGAAAGACATACTAATTGGGCCATCAATCCCCAAATGACCCGGCCCAGTTCATCTAATTTCATTGTCTTCCCCCAAACGCCAAAAATTTCAACAATCAGAGCGGGAAACAAAATTATTTTGAATCTCCTAAATCTCCCTTCAGACACAATCACACACAGTTATTATCTCTTTCTTATCTTTCATCTTTGTTGATGCTGGTTTGACTTACTTTAGTCAACGCTTGTATTCAATATAGGGTTTTTTTCCCCAATTTCAAATTTTGAAAAAACTAGGGTTTGTTAAACAAAGCAATGTACCGTCGAAAGAATTGAAATTGAACATGAATGATAAAGAAGCCAGCACTTCCGGCTCCAGCGCCGGTGCCGGAGGTGGTAAATTTTACACCGTACAACCACATCGTGATCTGCAATCAAATTGGGAAGTTGATCTTGCTAATAAACTTCAAGAATATTTACTCAAGATTTGTTCCGGTGAAATTACTGGGGCTGAAAATAGTAATAATGATCACGTATCTATAAATTTTGCTGAAGGTTTGTAACTTTATAAAGTTGTCAAATTTTAATTTTGTTTTAGGGTTTTTGTTTGACAGTTAAGTTTTTTCTTGAAATTATAGCTGCATTGCTGCTTCAAGGTTCAGTTCAGGTGTATGGCAAAAAAGTTGAGTATTTGTATTCTTTGGTATTACATGCTTTGGAGTTCATCTCTCAACAGGGGTAATTTCCTTTTTTTGTTTCTTTCTTCAAAAAGTTTCTGTTTAATACTATTGGTATGGGATTTGTTTTCATACCCCATATGGGAATATATGTATAAAAGACATAAAATTTTATATTCTGTAGAACTTCGAGGGTTTAACTGTTTAAGTATGGATTTGAGTACTGAAACCACAAATTTCTTGATGTTCGTATACCAAGCGTCGAACTTGCTTAATGAAATAAGCCTTAGCTTCTTAGTCTTCACGCATTGTTACTTAGAAGACCGATACCCTAAAGAAGACCCATTAGAAATGCATTAAAATTCTGCAAAAGAAAATTCTGTATGTAGAATACTTAAGTGAGGTGGTTATGTAATCTGTTCATTAAATCACTTATATTTATTAGTAAACTTGAAGCCACAATATCCTAGTGATTCTTGTAATCCAATGTTGTCTAATATACAAAAGTTGAAACATTAGAAATCAAAATTAAAGTCTCCCCCACAAGTACTTTAAGCTCTTAAGCTCACTGTATTTTAAACGTGTTACGTTTTCTTGAACATCTTGAACATTTACTAAAATAAGTACAAGTTTTGATCGCTTGTCATTCATTAGTGGAAATTCTACAAGTTTCTTGAAAGTAGAAGACCTGTACTCTAGTGAGGAAAAGACGAAAAGTGACATTCAAGTTATTCATTTGACTCATTCAATGGATTTCGTTTGACATAAACATCTAATAAGTAAAGAAACAAGAAGGTGAAGTACTTGAGATTAGTTCAAAGGTAGAGTTGGTTAAATGTAGTAACAAAGCTTGAAATGGAAACTGAAATTTTTAGTTTTGAGGTAGACCCTTTTATGGCTTCCACAATATGTATACAATTGAAGCAAAGCTAGTATGCATGCTTCACATGTGAAATGTTTTTCTGCACATAATTTAAGTGGGGGAATTTCATATGTACCCAATTCAAATTGGGTAATATCATATTTTCCTAAGACAGTACAATGCTTTTAAAAAACATGTGTGGGAAAATTTGATATTTCCCAACCTAACTAAGCTATATATTGCCCCTAATTAAACAGTCACTTCCTGATTAGTTATATGAAATGTACTCAGTCAGCAACATGATCAACCAGAGAATTCATCAGGCCAAGAAGAAGAACAAAATGGTTCTGTTGCTGCTCCTGCTGAACCAGATGATTCTTTTTGGTGTTTAGATGATATCCCAGGTAGCCTGATATCAGTATTTAATTATTTTGTAGGAACCAATTAAAAACTTTCCATTGCTAAATTTGCTTCTTATTACCAGTTGATGCCAAGAATTCATTGGATACTTCAAATGACAGCAATACTCCACTCAATTCTTTTGTAAAACCTCCTGCAAACTTAGTTGTGCTTGAGGGAGATTGCTTAGATGTCAGTGGAGACAGTGGGGAATTAGAGTCCTATCTGGTATGTGATGCAATCCAGTGAATTAGAGATGGCAAAATCTGATCAATCTACTTGTAAACGGGTCGTTTTTGGTTATGTTCTATATCTAACGGGTCAAATGGGTTTACCGTTTTGGATAGCTAATTGGAAATAGGTCAAATGGGGCAAATGTCTTTCAAAGTGTACTTCTAATGCATAAACCACATGAATATTATATAATAACTGTAAATGTTTTAGGGAAAAGGTTCAACCTAACCTCACCTGACCCGTACTAAAAACTACTCAAACCTTTTTTAACCCATTAGCCAACCACCCATTTTTGCACTTTTAGGGTGAGTAGATATTGAGCTGTTCTCACCATTACCAATAACAGTTTTAATTTATGGTCGCAGTTAGCAACAAATGATCTATACAGGGATTTTATTCTGTTAGATGCATGTGATGCTGTGGTAGTTGATGAGTTTTTGGGTGGCAATGTAACATTTAGCAAGAATAGAAGTGGTTTTAAAGGAGGAAGTTCTATTGCCTCTAAATCTCGCAAATCATTTATGTCACCTTCAAAACGTTCTGGTGGAATGGGGCATAAAGTTTCCGCTGGAAAAACCCTTGACCGCGATCAAAATGAACCGGCATGTGTTGATAACCAATTTGAAATTAAGGACCATAATATGCACTCAAAGGCTCCTGATTGTGATGTTAATATGGACCATGACTACGACATGGATGATGGGTTTTCACAACCAGGGACATTTAATGATTCAGATGAAGATGAGGATGATCCATGGAAACCTTTAAATCCTCATGAACAAGGGAAATTGAAAGTAAAACCCTTCACAAAAGGTTGTTTAATTTGTATATTTTTTTTTGCTTGATTTTCTCACTTAGCACATGATAACTTTTGACACGAGGTGGCAAAGTGGGTGGATTGGGTAGCGGGTTTAAACAGATTATTTTGCTACGGTTCGAGAGGAGTTGACCTTTTTTGAATATTTTTTCTCTTATGATCACAAAGATTATATTCTCTCACTAATAACGTAGTAAATAAAATGATTCAGGATGTCTCAGGCTTCAAAAGTACCCATTGGGCAACTATTGACTCATATGATAAGCTTCCTTAAGATAAATTTTTTTAGCCCGTTTGATTAGTTGAAGATGAAACATAACTTGAATCAACCCATTCATAAGTAAATTTGTCGAAATCACTCTCGTTTAGTTTTGTTGCTTTATACTAACTTGGTTCACTTCAATCAGTTAAAACTTACAGAAAGAATTGGCCAAATCCAAGTACCAAAATCTCCATAACAGAAGAGTTTCCGCTTGCAAAGTTGCATGGTCCAGTTAGTGCAGAATTCCAGGAAATATGGGAGGCACATGGCCACGTTAACAAAAAAGATCAGGAATCAGAATCTCTTCCATTATATGAAAAGGTGTGTTTTTTTTTTAAGTATTTACTTTATTGTTGTGCACTTGTGCGGTTTTGATGTAATTGTGAAGCTTATTTTGTAGCTTCGACGATCACTGGTTCTAGGAGATCATGAAAATATTGACGCATTCCATAATGATAAAGATGGTGAAGACGATGGATATGATGATAATGGGCCCCCTGATTTCACACCAGATGATTTTGACATGCCCGATATGAATGAAAATCATTTCAACCCTGAAAAGGTTAGCTCATATTGATACTATGTAATCTTGAAACTGACCGGTGGAAAGTGTGTTTGACGTCAACTGATAACCTTGCAGCAGCATATGGATGACGATGCTCAATTTGACAAGGAACCATCTGAGCATGAAGACCCTCATGTGAATCTTGAAGATCTTTGCCGTTCCCATTTGGTGAGGCTGCGAGGCTAACGTTTCTAATATCTCTGAAATTGTTTTTACTTGGCCAATTATCTAATCATGTAATGTGATTGATCTTTATCTTTTGAACTTCAGGATTCTCTGCTTGCTAGTTATGCAGAGACAGAGAAGCAGACTGCATTAGCATCTAGGGTGTCAAGTTGGAAACAAAGAATCGAGCAAGACTTGGATGAGCAAGTGGGTCAATCCATTGTTGATCTATTATCATATACCAGAACTCGATAATTATTTAAGTTTTTTTACCTTTATATAATTGATTTATCTATGGTTATTGCTGTGGCAGGATGCACGGCCACCATTTGATATTCATAAATATGGCCAAAGGACTTTGGACAAGCTTTCAGTAGAAGCAGATGTAGGGAGTTCCTTATCCTTCATTGATGTTGTCAAGGGTCAAGAGAAACATGATGTTGCACGGACGTTCTCTGCACTTCTACAGCTGGTATGCATATAATTTATTTTCAAATTGCGTGAAGGTGTCTATTTCGATCTAGTCAAATTTTAATGGGTTGGCAGAAGTTAATGATTCATCTTTTTCATTTGGCAGTTGTTCAAATACCCACAATCAATGATTATAGTCCTTTATCGAAGTGATAATCTAAAAATGACGTAAACATATATGAAAACATAATATGATGAAAGACATGATTACAATAAGCAAAACAAATAGTAAATTCTTTTAATGCATAAACTCCCAACATCATTTCATTCGATAAATTCAAGTAGGATTAAAAAGTAATTTTTGTAATTGTGTTTAGCGCATTTTTATTTTGTTAAATAAACTAATAGGACAAAATGTGTTTAGGGTCAACCTATTACGATGTGTATTAAAACTTGGCAGCTTAGCTGTAATGAGTTGTTATCCAACCTGTCAGACTTGCCCGATTTGCCATCTTTATGTGTAAGCATATGTTTTTACTTGTTAAGAGATGTTAATCAGCTTCTTGAATACAATTTTATAAGGTGAATAATGGAAATGTCGAACTGGTAAAGGGTGGGGTTGGCGGTGAATTTGTTTGTTATACTGCCGAGAACCCATTTCATGTTCGTCTTCTAAACAACGAAAAGAGAGCGGAAGTGCAGCTTAGATCCTCCAATAAGAGACCAAAGGCTCAATTGAAGAGAGGAAAAGAGAACCATGGACTAGCCATTGGTTCAACATCATCATCATCATCATCATCACCTCCGATAACTGTAAAGCTAGGAAAGACGGTTGGAATTAGGTGTACCCCTGATAGCAAGAGGAGACGACGGTCAAGACTGGTTGACACAGATGGGTTGAATTCTAGTAGGTAACATTTTGTATTGATCCTGTGACATATGTGTATTGACAGTTAGGCTTGTAACAGATTTTCAATTAATTAGAACTGGTCAGATTTACCTCTTGTATACACATTTAATTATTGTAACTTCAATCCTCATATTGGCTGGCATGTGGAGACAATTGGATAAATATCTGGTGTGTTTGTGTATACCTATCTATCTTTTTTTCTTCTTCCTAATGTAGGAGATGAACTTGCATTCGATGAAATGGGAACGGTAGTTATCATGTTCTAAATAATACCAAAATAATCGTATACGTAGAGTTAACTGTTTAGTAGGTTGTTCGATTTCATTAAATGATGAAAAAGGTGACAATCGTAGTGGCATTGAACCCTAGATCAAATCACAGTTTGTTGCTACATTTGTTATCATAGACTCTAGCATGCCCCCTAGTAAAAGTTTTGAATACTCAAATCCAACTATTAACTCCACCCTTATTGACACGGTCACCTTTATTGAACCCATGTGATTTGTGGCTATCATCTTCCCTATCTTCACTAAATTCTTCATTAACTAACAAACACAATGACACGAATTCATTAATTTTCTTAACTACGCACTTATGTGATGTATATATAATGTCTACTCTTAACTTGCATATCTATGAGACGGACTATGTATTATCAGGGTCGTTCCATGAATTTGGGACGAGTTTTCCTAATCATAAAAGCGGTCCTTTAAACGTGAAAATTTGTTACAAAGACTACATAATTCCATCTTCAGCAATCAGATTATATACTGTTAATCATTAGATGTTTTACTGTATAAATTGAATATAAATAAATATATAAACTAATAAGGAGTAAACTGTAAATAAGTTGAAATGTAAATAGCAATAGAATTTACAATCGTAGAGAGACATAGAATACAACTAGCACTGGATTTTTAATGTAGCTGTAACTAAAAACTTCTTTTTTTTATTGGATTAGAAAAAGGTTTTTGTTAGATATAAGTCTCTGCAATTGCTCACCTTGTACATGCTTCAAATCCGGTCCTCTATGTTACGTATATAGATACATGTACATACATGTATTGCTAGAAAATAAGCTATTCGATAATGACGTAATGCCCAAACAAAGCACTGAGTAGCATTGTAAATTATTTCGATTTTGATATCGGTACGTTCAATGAAAAATTATTCTTGTTGCTTAGTTTGGGTTGCAAAGTAATTTTTCATTTCTTAAGTTTAGAGATTTATATGATTGGATGATTAGAATTTTTTAGTTAAAAATGTTACAATGTTTAAACTCTTAATTTCAACTCTAATAAAGCTAAATTTCAAAATGGATTATATATGTATAATAATCATATATATACTCAACTACTACTATATTTTGACCAACTACGGGCTAACAACTTGGCTCTTCTTTTAACATTCATATTCAAGATTCAAATAAACGTTGGGTGGTGACAATTTGAATATGAAATTAAGTTGACATTTATAGTCATGTAACGTTTTAATACAAGTAAATATAGGTTGAATATGTCCCTAACAATTGGATTGATATGATGGTGTTTTAAAGGGAAACTGAAAACATTGATCATGAATTGATATAACTCTACGAACATGGATGAAATAAAGATCGACTATTAATATTAAATAGCCCACCCCACGTTCATCCCTAGAAACAATCTTGTGTGTAGTGTACTTGTTCTCCATTGCTATTGTATTTAACTTTTAACACTTTTACTTGTGTGCCTACTGTAAGGTGACACGTGACATCATTTCAAGTTATTACGTCACCAAAATACATACTATATCAATAAATAGAAGGGTCATTACATACAATGTAACTAATATCATGGTTGTAAAAGTCGGCTGACCAGGCCGACTAGTCTCCGCTCAGGCAGATTTTGGAGGAGTTCCGACTCGACCAAGCCCAAGTCAGTCAAAAAAATCGGTCAACGATGGTTAACAGGTCAGAATCGTTCGGTCTATGGCTGGATGTGTTTCTCCATTGTTTTTTGTTGCTAATATAAGAGGAAATAGAGAAAAAAAAGTGGTAGAATGGAGTAAGAGATGAAGAGAATGAGAAGAAAATGAAGATAAATGAGATCTCAAATCAGATCTGGAAAAAGGAAAAATGAGAAAGAAAATGTACCTTTTCAAAAAAAAGTAAAAAAACTTACATTTTAGTTAATTATGTTTAAAATATATAAGGTTCACTTTATTTTTACACATATAATATTGAAATTTATTATTTAAATGTAAAAAGTCAACAAAAGTCAAAATTCGACTAGTCCCCGACTTGGCCGGCTAGTCCTTACGAAGTCCCGACCAACTCGACCCCGACTAGCGGCTTTTACAACCTTAACTAATATTTTCGGAGTATTGATCAAGCATATTTCGGCCTGAGTACATATTGTAAGGATCAACTCGTTACTCTCTGTTTGACGTGAATAACAAACAAACAAAGATAGTGATCTAGCCACTAATGGTAAGAGTTGATCTTTGGAATCATGAGGATGATTCTGGGTTGTGTGAAAACCATTAGAGAAGATGGAGTTTGTTGTGGGAGAATGACGGTTTCTTGAGAGCATATAAGTTATGTTATAATCATGTACGTATGAAGATGAGAACGTGCATGTGGTTATACTGCTAGACTTTTCCTTATTTATAAAGGGTAAGAGATCAGACCAAACATAAAAACTTATGGGTCTGACTATGTTAGGAACTCAAATTATAAAGTAAACTATCAAAGTATAAATAACTACATTTTTGTGCATTTAAACTTGTATGTTTTACTATTTAACTAATACGGTTTAAACCTAATTGATAAACTTTTATGTACATACATTTTTAGTTAATTAAAATAAGCATACATTATGAACCACTCATGTAACTATATTTTTTTATTATCACAATCTCAAACAACTAAAACAAATCAAAGGAAAATATTCATCATTTTATTATATTATATAAAGAAACAAATTATATATTATCAAAAGTATCTACTTCGAAATCGTTATATCCTCTTGGATTTTAGGGATGCGAAGTTACCCGTGAATGGGGAAGTTTGTAAACAAGTACTAATAAATCCAAAGGTGAAGGCTATTTAATAATTTCACGGTCCCCAAATACGCCCTTGCATTTAATACCTCTACTCCCAATACCACATCTCACATTTAAATTCAAATTATTAATACTTTATTTTAACCATTTCACTTAAAAGAGTATTAATCATTAATCACTTAAATTTATACGTAGTATCATATAAGGAATTGGATCTAATACAAAAGAGGTTATACGGAATTAATAAAAGTAATAATGACGCATCTGACTTATAACTATGATGCACATGATTTTTTTTCTGAAACGACACTCATTATATAAATGGTAAAGATGTCAATGCATAAAAATTAAATTCATTCAAAGAATGTTAATTGTTTTAAAAAAGAATCCAGGTGATATTTAAATTGCATTTAATAAAACAGAAGATTTTGACCGAATAGTTCAAAGACTTTGAATCAATATGATTTGAAATGATAACTCAATGTTTGATATTTCATTGAAATTATCATTTTAACCTATTGTAGTATTTAATGTTGCATGAAATAATGTTATTTGATTTTGTTAAACTGAATTCTCCGAGTATATTTTATAAATGATGAAACGTTATTCAAAACATAACAATAAAACCGAATAGTTAACTTGATTCTAAATCACGTTATTTGATATGTATTTTGAATGATAAAAAGTATACGGATATAGCCTTCAAACTATAAGAGTTTAATAACCAATTTGTCTACTTAAAAAAATTTAGTGTCCTGGAAATTTATTTAACAATATAATAAAATATATAAATCTTTAACGGTATTACTATGCACATTAATGACATTTTTATTGCATTCAGCACTTCCCCTCTATCCTTCCCATTCTTCATTCATTTACACACAATTCCCTCCCCTCAAACCTACCTTTCATATTTCATAACCCCCCTCCCCCCACACCTTCCGCTCATTTCATAATCATGACCAACAACAAATCCCCCATTTTCCCCTTCCACCAGCCACAACATTTCAGCGACTACGGTTTCGACCCTCAACTCGACTACTTTCAGGTCCCCATTTCATTCCCTTCGTTGTCAAAACACGTCATATACATTTACATTTTGTATTGGAAGGTGTTTCTGATTGCTTATTTTTAAACACTTGTCTGCTTAAAACGCTTAAAACATAAGTAGGTGTTTAGATATGCTTTATACTGTCAAAATTAGGTATATCTAAGCATTATAGTTTTGATGTTTTAAAAATTATTTATTTTTATTTCAATTATGCAGGTATTAGAAGAAGCAAGAAAACACAAACGCGAAACAAGTTCATCATCAAGATCTTTCATTGACAACCTACATTTCAAGCTTTCGAAACCAATATCCAAAGACGACGTCAGCAAAAAAATCAAAAAAACCCGTAAACGTTGGTGGAAAAACGCCTTTCATTTTTTTAAACGCAAACACACTACATCCTCATCATCATCATCATCATCAACCACCGACGCTTACCGGGCATTCTCTGGACCCGTTTATTTCACGGATAGTAAAAGTGGTTATTCGACCCCTTACCACCGTACCTCCACCAGCCGACCGTCATCCGGACCACTAGCAAGAGGTGATATCGAAATCGATGTACCGTATATTAGTCTTACTCATATTAACATGGATCATACCCACAAGATCTCACCTTCACCTATGCCAATTTACTTGGTCACTTGACTTTAATTCAAGATTTTAGTTGAATGTATTTTTATGCATGAAAAGAAACGATGAAAGTTGAAATTAGTTGGAAAATATGTGTTACTTTCTGGGTTGATTTTAATTTTATGCAAAGTGAACTTTATTGTGAATTGTACCCATGATTTGACCAAGTTAGTTTGACCCGTTTTCTGGATGTAATTTTATTGGGGGAATTGAAGTAAATGGGAATGTATCCGTTGGCATTAGCAATTGGTATTTTGTCCATACTTGAATGTATAGTTAATGTCGTCACTTTGATATAAATGATGAAATTGAGCAGTAAGATATATGGTGCATGTGGACATTTTCTAATATCTTCGTACCGTTACAAAAAACATTTTCAAAAACAAATGTTGAGGGGCCATTTGCAGGGAAGTGGCCATGTTGTGGGGTCATAGGCACTTCCTTGGTTGACCATCTTGAATCGGTCTTTATCAGTATCAGTTCCGTAGTAATGTGGTATTTGAGATTGCTTATTTAATATTTATCTGATTATTCGTTTGTTTTGATAGCAAATAAGTAAATTTAACACACTTATAAAACTGTTTATTTGGTTATCTTAAAAAGTATGAGCATCTAAAAACGAAAACGATTGTACTTGCTTTATCTTTTAGTAGATAGTTGCTAATGAATAAACAATTTCAAACACCCTCTTATATCAAATTTGATCGGTATCTGTCTCTATTTCGAATTTTATTGTAACTTTTGCAGACAATATTTTATTTGGCCCGGAAAACATCAATCTCATTGACTCATGTGAAAAGATCCCATTAACTAAACTTTAGAGATTAATTTGAGGAAATAAACCATGTATCATGTACCAAAGATAAATACAAATGGATGGACTGACACGTTTTGTCTGTATTCCAGGAACAATCAAAATCACCGAAATTGACAATATATGGTTGGATGCTATGATCGGAAATAAATAAATACCGATATAACAAATCAATCACAATTGTAATTGTAAATAGTGAATAAAATGGGGAGAGCTTGATAACCGACAACCAATGATAATCCTAACAAAAAGAAAAAACAAATGCATGTTACCCTTCATTTAGTGTCAAATACTGTTGTTTTTCAGTTTTTGTCCTACATATCATTAGTTTTTGTGTCCAAACCCGGTTGTGGATTTTAGGTTCCTTAGGACTTAATTAGCTTTTGAATATATTCTATAAATAGTTGTTCAATAACACATCGTAACCCACGGGATTTTATCACATAATGCATGTTTTATACATTTAACATTTGGCATTTAGAATTTGACTTTTATAGAGTCAAACTTATAGTAAAACGGTATCATGTGTACTGTTGATGAAGTTAATGTTGAAGTAAATTGTCAGTGTCATTTAACTTGGGATGTCCTTAACGAGTTGGTGATCGAATATATGAATAATTTTAACAACTAGCAGTTTCTTTCTTTTCATTTGGTGAGCCCATTTAATTTGTCCTATTTATTTCACGTTTGTAGTTTTAGAATTCACAAATGTAGTAGAAACATTATCAACTGCATTATCGATCGATATACGGAGTATAATTTTGCATTGTTTTGGTAAAACTGAATAACTTCTCAATGAAATTAATTGACATTAGTTATTCTACTTTATGGATTAATGATGTAATATTGTAGTGTGCACGTAAAAATAAAATAAAATACCAATCGCGTTCCTCTAACTAATGATCTACTCATGTGACGACTACCATTTTATCCCTCATTATCAAATACCTTTTCTGCTAAATTATATTACTTTGGCTTTGGTGAGATTTTAAATTGAAAATACTTAAATGACCTCGTCTTCATAAATTAGCAATTGAAAAAAAACCGAAAATAAATAAATAAAGAGGGGGAAACGGGCCTCATGGGGGAAACGGTCCAACTGGTGTAAAGCCTTTTGGACTTGAAACAAATGTCCATCAGCCCATAACTATCTGGGCTCTCGGATGCAAGTATGCGACTACCGAAATGGTTAAGGAAATGGTGTTTTAAATTTTAGTACTTGGCAAGTCATTTTATTTGGAGTTAGTAACTGACGTTTGCAAATTTAATTATTAGATTTTGCTAAACATAGCCCTTACGGCTAATGATACAACTAAATCTTCATGGGTGGTTGATAGTTTACGGTTAAAAAAACTAACTATGTTGGCTATTTAAATACATATGGTTGGCGGTTTTATAACGGTTAAAAGAAGTTGGACAGTTTTTTGATGAAAGTTGGAACGTTATACGTAGTTCTAAGTTATCATTTTTCTTAATTATTTTGTACCTTCTCAACGATTTTATTTCATGGAGTACACACAACCACATGCATCTTGCTTTTAAATTGCTTTTGTAAAGTTAAGTGTCACATCTCACTAAAAGTATAAGCAAAAAAAAAAGAATCTTGAAAAGCAGCACTTCAAATACCTTCGTTGATGAGTTTATCTAATTAATTAAAGCATATTTACAAAAGAAAAAAAAAATCCTTGAACTTTAGCCTTGCAATTATCTATTTTCTAATGGCTTATTGAATCCGCATGGATAAACAGACATACTTGATCGAGTTTCACTCTGTCATTCCACGTCAATTCACATTTTATTTTAAGATTAAGCTCCAACTATAAATTTCAGCTTTTAGCTCTAAAGATATGTTTTAACTACCGACTACAATTATAATCTAGCTTCCAGGTTTCCAACAGGTTCTCCAACTAGTTACGTCAAACACAACGTTGCTTTTGTTTTCCCTTAATTTAATTTGCACTCCATAATTAATACCGTCTTAACTAATAAATTTTGGTTTGAAATCGATATGTCTTGCGTATAAAAATAACAAAATAATTACTGTTAGAAGTCTAAAAGGCATATCTTTATCAGTATAGTAAGAATATTAATCAAACAGTCATCTTGCATCATATCAAATATACAAATTTTTTTTTTCATAAAAAAGGACGAAAGAGTGTTTTGGCAGCAAGAAATCGGCATCTTAACTTTTGTACCAACAAAAATTCAATTCCTAGTCTTCACAAACACAAACCAAAAACACAAGTATACAAAAATGGAAAAGATCCAACACAAGATGATACCGGTTAACGGCATAAACATGCATATAGCAGAACTAGGCAAAGGCCCCACAATCATCCTGATCCACGGTTTCCCAGAACTCTGGTACACGTGGCGCCACCAGATTGTTTACCTTGCATCTCAAGGCTACCGCGCTATAGCCCCCGATCTACGTGGATTCGGTGACACAACTGGCGTTCCTACTAATGACGCCACCAAGTTCACCACCCTTCATGTGGTTGGAGACCTGGTGGCACTCATTGATGCGGTTGCGGGCCCAGGAGAGGACAAAGTGTTTGTGGTGGCTCATGACTGGGGTGCGGTTATGGCCTGGGCTTTGTGCCTTTATCGGCCTGATAAAGTTAAGGCAGTGGTGAATTTGAGCGTTCCTTTTAGTCCGAGAAACCCCAAGTATAAACCCGTTGATGCGCTTCGTTCTCTTTACGGAAACGATTACTACATCGTCAGATTTCAGGTACATTCAAATGCTAATTCGAAATCTATATGATTGACTTGCTATTGTGGCTTTACTCCAACAATCATGGAATCAATATCTTTCATGAAGTTGAATTAGGTCTTTTTGTCTTAAGATACTCCTTTGTTTTTGGGAACTAAAAATACATTCAAGTTTGTGTCTTCCGAAAAAGTTAATTTAAAACGGATCATCGATCTTTTAAACATATTGCCTATTTGTGAGGCCTATGTATCATTTCCTTTTGATTTTCTGTGTTTTCTATTCTATAAAAATTGACCCATCAATCGAAATCACGGTATACAAATACAAAAATATATGTTTTGTATTTAAACACGTTTTTTAAAATTTTTCAGAGATGCAAAAGACATCCTATTCTCTAGAAAATAGTAAATGAAATTACGAAACTTTTTCCATAACTAAACGAACACCATAAGCAATTGTTGTTAAATATGTTTCAGGAACCCGGAGAGATTGAAGGGGAATTCGAGGTATGGGGTACAGAAAGAGTTTTAAGTGATTTCTACATTTTTCGTACACCTGGCCCGCTTTTTCTACCGAAGGGTGTGGGATTTGGAACCTCACCTAATGACCCTATAAACTTGCCTTCATGGATTACAAAAGAAGATCTCGCATATTACACTAGTAAATTCGAGAAAACAGGCTTTACAGGAGGTCTAAACTACTATAGAGCCTTGAACACGTAAGTTAATTATTAGATTCAAAGTTTTAAACTAGCTAATATAAACTTATAAGTTAATGATGCTATTTTCAACTGATCACAGAAATTGGGAATTAACTGCGCCATGGACCGGTGCACAAGTGAAAGTGCCGGTTAAGTTCATCATTGGTGATCTTGATCTGACTTACAATACGATGGGTAATAAAGACTACATTGTGAAAGGTAGGTTCAAGAAAGATGTACCTCTTTTAGAAGATGTGATCATACTGCAAGGTGTTGGCCATTTTATTCATGAAGAAAAACCTGATGAAATCAACCAACATATCCACCAGTTCCTTAAGAAGTTTTGTACTGAACCAGGATCTTTTGGTTTCCCCTCATGTCTTGCTGATTGTGTGATATCGTGACTGTATAAGTTGCAGCATGCCTTTCAAGTCCTTGCACTTGTTAACTTACTTATAAATATTTAATGTGATTTAATTTTTATGAATAATTTGTATGTAATTCTTATAAATCCAGCCTATTAATTTGTCTAAGTGATCAGGACAGAATATTAGCCCTCTGTAACATATGAACCTCGGTTAATAGTGGCGGCTTAAGTTATTAAATACATACGGAGTAAATGAACATTTTGATACAGGCCTAAACAGTCAACAATTTCTCTTGCCAATTAGAGCGCTTACCGAGTTACCGTGGCATCGAATCCATACCATATGACATTCTCATGATGCAAACAGTCGCTTTTCTTTTTTTTTTTCCACAAAGAATTGTAATGAAAATTAAAAAAAAAATCCATTCTTGAATACCATACTGTTCAGCTAGTGTATACGGTGAAAATATGAGTGATTATTATTTTCTAAATGTTAACATGTTTTTTCTCTTAATATTAAAGACAAAATTAGAAATTTTAGTTTGAAAATGAGATTTGGTGCAGTGTACTACGATCACACCATGAAAAAAGTGACTCATAGTCGTGTAGAAGCATTTTTACTGTGGTGGTGAGACACACCAACTGCTATTCGTTTATCTAAAATCGATCATATATGCTATCACTAAACCACATAAACGTGCTTTTGCAGGATACGTTATCTTTAAAACCCAACTTATAACAACACAATTCAATCATAAACACGTACAGAAAAAACACACACAAAAAAATGGACAAAATTGAACACAAGATGATACCGGTAAACGGCATAAACAAGAACATAGTAGAACTAGGCAAAGGTCTCAACTCTCACGTACCATCATCCTAATCCACGGCGTCCCAAAAATCTGGTACACGTGGCGCCACCAGATTGTTTACCTTGCATCACACGGCTACCATGCTATAGCCCTTGATCTACGTGGCTTTGGTGACACAACAGGTTCTCCTACTATTGATGCCACAAAGTTCACCACCCATGATGTGGTTGGAGACCTGGTGTCGCTTATAGATGCTGTAAAGGGGTCAGGTGATGATGAGGTGTTTGTTGAGGCTCATGATTAGGGTGCATTCACCTATCGGCCTGATAAAGTTAGAGCAATGGTGATTTGAGTGTTCCTTTTAGTCCAAGAAACCCAATAATCGAGCCTATTGATGCAGTTCGTGCTCTTTATGGAAAGGATTATTACTTTGTCAGATTTCAGGTAGTTCATTTCGAGATCCGGCCAACATTAAGATTGAATAAGTATATGTATTATGAGAAATAATTGATAGGTGAATAGACCTAAAATTTTACCTAAAAATTGTGACATATGGCAGGATGGCAGGATCAAAATTTTAATTGAAGTGTCACAGTGTTAAGTAGTAATTGAATGAGCTAATGTTTGGCCTATTTATCATCATTACTTATTATATTATATGTTTGAAGTAAATGTAGATAAATATGTTGTAGGAAGATGAAGAAATTGAAGGTGAATTTGCGGTATGGGGTACAGATAGAGTTTTAAGTGGTTTCTACAATTTTCGGACACCTGGGCCGCTTTTTCTACCAAAGGGTATTGGGTTCGGAACCTCACCTGATGATCCTATTATCTTGCCTTCATGGATGACGAAAGAAGATCTCGCATATCACACTAGTAAATTTGAGGAATCCGGGTTCACCGGAGGTATAAACTACTATTGAGCCTTAAACATGTAAGTTATTCAAACTTCAAAGTGTTAAACCAGCAGCTATTTTAAATTACAAGTACTTAATTTAGTTAGTTATTCAATTGATGGATGTAAAGAAATAGGTAATTAACAGCGGCATGGAACGGAGCGCAAGTGAAAGTACCGTGTACGTTCATGGTTGGCGATCTTGATCTGACATACAATACGGTGGGTAATAAAGAATACATTGCATATGGTGGGTTCAAAAAAGATGTGCCTCTTTTTGATGATGTGGTCATACTTCCAGGTGTTGCTCATTTTATTCATGAAGAAAAACCTGATGAAGTCAACCAACATATCCTTCAATTCCTTAAAAAGTTCTGAACTCAACCAATAACAACCATGAATTCTGGCATTCAATTCAGAAGTTAATTAAGGATCATGATATATTTGTAACCATCTGTGACATCCAATTTATTTAGTGATAATTTTGCCAATATATCCCTTTCATTATAATTGATAGAGGATCTGTAAGTTGATTAAAAAAAAGAACATCAAACAGGGAATGGGTTTTAAACTAACTAGGCTGGTGTATCTCTGTCGCATAGGTGATGAAATATTGTTAAATTGGCTTTACTTGGAAAACTCTTTGATCTCGAGTAAGTCCCAATTTCACTGAAAATACAATACGAGAGGACTGAAAAATGAATTCTGCTACTTCTCTAATTCATAGGGAAATCACATTTAAATAGGTAGTGGGAGAAATATTTCCAACACTTTCTTCATGACCGATGACCACTTCCACCAATTCCTCATAGAATACGGAAAAAGACCACCATTTAACTATGAGCATATATAAAAGAATATTATAATAGTTAAAAGTTGTCAATATTAACTTTAAAGTTATCGATAAAACAACTTTCTTTTTTAATCATTATTATTACATGTACAAATTAGAATATAGTTAAAATTAAAATATATTATAATTATGGATAATATAATAATAATAATAAAGTAATTATGTATATCTTTCAAAAATATGGAATAGAGTAGTTGTTGATTTATAAATCAAACTTCATGCTTGTCACATTACATAGTAGTCGATTCTTTATCTTCTATTTTTACTTTTTGTTTGTTTTGATTTAAATTAATTATTTAGATTTCTTTTATTAAAATTGAAAAATTTAAGATGTCTACTTATTATAATTATGTGAAACTGAGGGACCTAATTGACTAATTGAAATATTTTAATTGATGACATCATTAATGAGTTTCCTATATATAATTTAAGATACTGACTCAACCCCTTAAATCCAGCAGGAGGCGCTGCCCCTTGACCTGCAATAGTCCTCTTGACCCTCACTATTTAGCAGTGGTATCCAAGTTAGTTTAAACGAATGTGTATCTGACACGTACCGACTCACTTTATAACTTAATTTGAAATACCATTTGGTTTTGAGAAAATTTCAATTACACTAAAATTACCAACAAAATGTACTATTTTTTGCTTTTGTCATTGTTGTGCAGCTAGCTTAGTTTGTAATTGGTGGGGCATCTTTATCACAAGAGTCAAGTCCAGACACCCATAGTCACAACTATTAAGTGAGTTGTGTATGTTCATATATTATGACTCTGTAACATATGAAACTTCGATCTAGTTAAAGGTGATAAAGGTTGATGGTAGGAGGTGGTCCTTATTGATGTAGAGAATAATTAATGAAACAGTAGATTAAACATGTTGATTTCTTGAATACTAGGAATAATCCCTTTCAACATGCGTTGATTCAACGAATACCACGGCTAGGTAAAATTCAACTCAAATGTTCAACACAATTTGAGAGAAAAATCAAATTTCATAAAAATCAAAACTGAATTGTCTTCCCAGCACAAAGAAACCCTAAAATACAAGCAGAAATTATAATGGGTCTAAAATACGCAACAGGCCAAACAGAAAGTCCAAAACAAAAGTCCAAAACAGAAGCCCAAAATAAAAGCCCAAAACAAAAGCCTAAATTAAAAATAAAAAATATAAAATGGCCCATAACTTATTATAGGAGGCGTTTTTGGGCCTGAAAAGTAGTTTACCAAGATGTGAGTCTCATTCCAAACTTCGATTTGACAGTTTATGGGCCTGAAACGGAGTCCCGTAGCCCTAGTTACGGCCTTTTTCGTGAAGCCCCTTTAGTTACACGATCATGAACCTTCAGAAATATAAGGGTCCAATCCTTCACACTTGAGCCGCGTCACTTATGCCAATATTTTCTTTTCTTTTCATGCTAATTGATAGAGGATCTGTAAGTTGATAAAGAAATCATCAAACAAGGTGAAGCTTTGGTCTTTTGAGCCCAAAAGTTACGTACTATGGCTTGTCATGTTTGGGCTTAAATTAAGCCCAAAACTTGCCGTACATGCTACATTGTCAACTACTCAACTCCTATTTTGTAATAATCATCATCAAAAAATTTCATTTACAAGAGTAGCAAATGGAATATTTTTATTATTATGTGTTTTTCACGTATAGTGTATAATGCACTGACTACAATTAATCAGGTGTTTGGATACTCTTAGGGTGTTTTTTTTCAGGGTTTAGAAGGTGAGAATGACAATGAGAATTAGATTAATACCCATTGTAGTTGTTTGGTTGTTAGTTTGAGAATTAAAATTTGACAATCAAACCCATAAATTGATACCCTCAAAGGGAAATGGGTTTCAAATCCATTTCCACCTCTATGCCCATCCATCCCATTTTAATCTCTTTTTCTCCTATCTTTTACACTAAATACTCACATAAACACAAATAAAAATATAATCTATTAATTAATTGTTGGTTATTTACTTCAAATTTTTGTTCTTGTGAGTGTGATATTCAAAATCAATGTGCAAACTAACAACCTTTCAAGTAATCATACCCATAGCCAATGTTGCAAAAGTAGGCGGACTAGGGCGACTAGTCGCCGATTAGTCAACTCTAGCGAAGGTCACGACTCGACCAAGGCCAAGTCGCTCAAATTGATCGGTCAACGCGCGGTCAACACGGGTCAACAGCGGTCAACGGAAGTCAACAGGTTTGAATCGTCGGTCTGTAGTTTGGATGTGTTTCTCCATTGCTTTTTGTTGCTAAATACGAGAGAATAGAGTAAGAGATGATGAAGATGAAGATGAAGATGAGATGTAAAAGAAGAAGATGAAGATGAAAGAGATAGATATGAGATCAGATCTGGAAAAGGGAACAATGAAAGATAAAGTTGTACTTTTCAAGAAAGAGTTAAGACAAACTTTACATTTTATTCTCTTATCTTTAAAATATATAAGGTTTTCGTCTATATTTACACATAATTTTGAAATTTATTATTTAAATGTATGAAAAGTCAAAATCCGAATAGTCTCCAACTTGACCGGCTATTCCTTCCGAGGTCCCGACCGACTCAACCCCAACTAGCGACTTTTACAACCTAGCCCATACCCATTCCACTGTACTATCAAACCTATACCCATAACGATTCTTAATTGCAAACCAAACCTATACCCATAATGATTCTTAATTGCAAACCAAACGGACCGTAACAACTTTATGGTATTGTAACGTGTACAGACAAGAGTTCTGAAAGAAAAGAAAAATAAAAAAGTCTGCTCCATTATAATTGAAAATAGGAATGATATAAACTAGAGTATATACATGATTATCGTATTGGTAATGGTGACAATAACTATTTAATTATAAGTAGCCGGCCTCATTTATTGGTTTTACATAATTGTCCTTTGATTTGCTATATATTCTTAAACAAGCTATATAACCTGAACCATATTGGTTCATGGTTCACAGTAACACAAACATTAACAAAATGGAGGAAATAGAGCACAAAACTATAAGTGTCAATGGGCTCAACATCCACATAGCTGAAAAGGGTCAAGGTCCATTAGTCCTGTTCATCCACGGCTTCCCTGAGCTCTGGTACTCCTGGCGTCACCAGATCGTCTATTTTGCTAGTAATGGTTATCGAGCCGTGGCACCAGATCTTCGTGGCTATGGTGACACAACTGGTGCACCAGTCAACGACCACACCAAGTTCACCATTTATCATCTGGTAGGTGACATGATTGGGCTTCTTGATGCAATCACAAAAGAAGGTGAAAAGGTGTTTGTTGTTGGTCATGATTGGGGTGCATATATTGCTTGGAACTTGGCCTTGTTTAGGCCCGATAGAGTCAAAGCTTTGGTCAACCTGAGCGTGCCGTTTGTTCCATATAACCCCATGGGAGGCATGGTTGATTTGATGCTGGCCGTGTACGGGCCTGATCACTACATGGTCAGATTCCAGGTAATTCAACTTAACAAGTTAACATATACATACTTTTTGTCAAAAAATATAATTTTTATGTTAGTTCCTTATGAATTGAATTAATAGGAACCTGGAGATATTGAAGGCGAGTTAGCTCGAATGGATAGTAAAACAATTATGAAAAAGTTCTTAACTTTCCAAGAACCAGGACCACTTTATTTCCCTAAAGGTAAAGGCTTTCAACATTCCCCTGATGATGCTATAGTTACTTTGCCATCATGGTTATCAGAGCAAGATGTTGAATACTTTGCTAGCAAACTCGATAAGTCTAGCATCACTGGTGGCGTTAACTACTATCGAGTCATTCGTTTGTAAGTTATTTTATTAACATATATACAAAGTCATTTCGTTTATATAAAAAAATAAAAATCTTGAAATTTTTACTGTATTCATTTAGGAATTGGGAACTGAGTGCATTATGGAGTGGTGCAAAAGTGACAGTACCATCGAAATTCATAATCGGGGACCAGGATTTGGTGTATTATATGCCGGGCATGAAGGATTACATTCACGGTGACGGGTTTAAAAAAGATGTTCCATTGTTGGAAGAAGTTGTTGTGATGGAAGGTGCAGCCCATTGGATTAATCAAGAGAAGCCTGATGAGATCAACGAACATATAATTGAGTTTCTAAAGAAATTGTAGTTACCTTCTTTTTCTCAAGCTTATTACCATTAATAAAACTGCTGATATAGTGTTTCTTGATACCTATGTCCCTATGTTTTGTTCTTTGATCAGTTCGACTGTAAATGCATTTGATTTGATGCATTTGGTTCAGCTTTTGGAAATAGAAACGAAGTGCAATTGTATTCCCTCAGTCCTAAAATATATGTCAAAGTTATTACTATTTATATTTGTCTTAAAATAATTGTTCACTTGTAAAAATAACTATTAAAAATCATTAAATTCTTAATTATACTCTCATTTATTACTCTCAGTCAATTATTTCTTAAATAAATTCACTTAAACTTACCTTGAATATATAAGAGTAACAACTGACTTTTAACGCACCTATCTTAATTTCTACAAAAATTGTTGGGAGGATAATTTTTGTAAGACGGAGAGAGTAATAAAGTCTAGTCGTATTGTTTTAACTTTTCAAAAGAAATAATACATTTAGTGATTGGTTGGAAAGAGCCATTATTTTTGAAGTTAAATTGAAGGTAGTTAAATGTCATATTCAAATTAACAAAATCTTAAACGTGGCAGTCTCTATTTAGAGCTTTCACTTTCTTTCCCATCTATATCTATATCTCTGCGTACCAAAGGAGGATAAAAGAACGCTTCAGAATTTATCACGTAAGTACACATGACACGTATCAACATCTTAATTTCAGTTAACAAATTATTTAATTGATATTATATTATTATTTTATTATTTTTTAATAATTAATAATTAATAAATATAAATACTAATATGGAAAGAAGGAGTCCTATGTGAAAACAAACTCTTACAAATTATTTAATTATAATTATTATTTTATTATTAATAATAACTAATTAGAAAATAAACTATCATTGAACAATTTGACATATATTTAGGTATGATCTTATATTTAGTATAATAACATGGACTTTGTATAAAATATTTAGCATATTACGATGAACATATCGCACTGTTTTTATACTACGTACTAAACACAATTATATTTAGCAAATCGCTTAATAATTAATTGATTTGATTAAATTAATAGGAATACAAATTGTATGTTTTAAATTGACGTGCATCGTACGAGTTTAAAACTAGTTAAGTTATATATGATTATATGGATATATATTGCTATATGCAGTAAGTTATAAATGAAATATTGATGTTTATTTTTTATGCTGAATAAATGACTGAATGATAGAATATGACTATTTTGCCCTTGATATAAAGAATATGTTAAAAAAATCTTTTTAATATTTTAACATAACCATTCCGATGTGAATTCATCAATAACTAAAAATTAAAAATTCCATCATCTCAACAAACTTATCTACAAATTACATTATAAATTATTACTACTGTATTTAATAGCACCATTTAAACAAAATCTATTTCAAACACAATGACACAAATGAAAAAACTCCAAACCCACCTGCATTAAGATATGAGTACAAGTTATGAAAAATAATTGCTTTTTTATTCGTACACGAACAACTCAAGTGGCCTACTAAAGCAACCCCGTTTTTTCCTCTTCTACGTCAATGCAAGTTCTTTTCTCCACTTTGCAGGATAAAGGCTATACATTTGAGCTTCGCACAAATGAAGATTCTCATGTGTTGGAAGAATTATTTTTCATCCATCCAATCTCATTGGAAATATGGCGTGCTTTCTCACATGTATTGTTAATGGATGCAACGTACAAAACAAATAAGTATAATCTGCATTTTCTGCAGATTATAGGGGTAACTTCTACCAATCTATCATTTTGTATTGAATATTTTTTTATTCACAATGAAAAAGAATGCACATATCATTGGGCCTTAGAATGTTTAAGATCGTATATGGACGAAAGTGTTTACCCCCGTGTTATTCTAACGGATAGAGAGTTGGCCTTGATGAATGCATGTCAAAGGGTATTTCCAGAGGCTAAACAATTACTTTGTAGATGGCACATATCAGAAGCAATAGCTAGAAAATGTAAACAAAGTTTTCGATCACTTAATGAGTGGGATGATTTTAGATCAAAATGGAAGTCATTTACTAAATCTCCAACTTTACCAGAATGAACCTTACATAACTAATTAAATCATATAAAATGAACTTTTATATTATCAACAAATATTATTTACGTTAAAATAGTAGTTATATTAGATCAATAATACACTTCTATTCAATACTTTTAAACATTGTCAAATTTCGATGAAACAGTTCTTAATGCCACATAATTATTCAAGCAACAAATTTAAAGCTACTAGTATATTACTATAATACATAATCAAGCAATCAACATTGGTTTAAGTTTAAACAATTCTATTGTGGATTGGTTAATTCTCTTAAACCATCGTTATGATACCAACTTGAAACGTCCGAATTTATTTATATATATATATATATATATATATATATACCCTTCCTGATATCCCTTAACTCATATTTAAGTATATTAAATTGAACTTGCACCTCTACAATTAAATTTCGAATTTAAAACATACATTTTCTAAAACTGGCAGGGTACCCACCGGTAGGCTAGAGTACCCGCCGGGTAGCCATCCTTGCCCCAAGTCTGTCCCATTTTGTGAAGGAGGTACCCGCTTTGTACATGTCTACCTGCCAGGTAGACTTGCCGGATTCGAGCAGTACCCACCGGGTACTAATGGTACCCGCCAAGTAGTTCATCCTGTGCAGAAAACTCAGGTTTTTGATCCAAATTCAAACGCGCATAACTTCTTACTGGTTTAGAGTTAAGATCTGAAATTTTGCAGACACCTCCATTATATAAAAATGAAGGTTTCCCCTTTACACTTTTTCAAATTTCACAATAACGGAGAATTCGGACGTGTCACCAAAATATGGCCATTTTGGACCTTTTAGAGATCAAGTCATTTTACCAATTACATGTCTAATGACCTGTAAGTTTTTCCTTAAGTACAACCATCCATTTTTGACTTCTAAATCAATAACAAAAATATTATATTCCTCCTATCATTTACTTGGATAAATAGACTCGGTAATGGCCCATTTGGGCACCAAACGACCCGTTTAGAATTTACCAATATTTCAGCCATTTGATCTCTATGATCAACCTTCGTAGAATAATTTTAATACAAGTAACAATTTTTAATTACCATAATTGATCAAAACTAAACTTGGACAATAATCCAAATTTCCAAATTAACATATTTACTTTTAAATCGTCTTTACAACATCTACAATTTCATCACTAGACTATTAATTAGCTATTCTCAAAAAGGCTTCCAGATTATCAAAAGGTGTATATTTGGGCGAATTACACAAGTGATACAAAACGATAATTAAAAAGAGAAAAGGGCTTGCTAACTCACTATTAGCAAACAATCCACGCTAAATCTTCACAATAGCCTTTCCTTATCTACGCCCACCTTCACCTATAATATTCAATACTAAAAGAATAAGCACATCGCTTAGTGAGCATATATGAAATTAATTAAGTACATCACCATATCAAAAAAACACTAGAAACAAGTAATAATCATCACATTTATAACTCACTAGAAACAAACAATAGTTGACACATAGACTTATCAAATAATTATTGAGCAATATGTGGAGATTTAATCACTATGCGGATCCGCGGTCAATAATCACTTAGCACCATACCACGTCGATATGCATGCTAAATCAACATAATGTGTTATGCACATATTCAACAACAACACTATGCTAACAAAGTTAGCTAATCTCTTACATATATGCTCATTTCACATAATTCATCAACAATTAGAAACAGGATACAGTATAAACAATTCTCCACTTGATTATGTAATCCTCTTGCTCGGGAGCAATCCAGAATTACACAATCGTTACCCAATTAACCTCTATACACTCACCTTTGCTTTTAGGCAATTATGACAATTTACAATCGGTTATGAATGCCACGTCTTTGATTACCTATCATATAACATATAACAACATAACAACGCATTTAACATCTAATAATTATTGAAATCAACTAGCTACTACTATCAATCCATCACCCCTTTTTGGGTTGATCAGATTTGACTTTTGGTCAAACTACACAAAATTCTCATTTTTAGATGATCATAATCAATCAATTGTTTAATTATTTGAATCACTACTTTAAGTTACACTAACTATATCACTTCAACTCTTCAGATTAGTAATTAAGGTGGTTTAACAACTATATGCAAAGATTTATACAACACCCACCTTAATCACTATATATACAATTCAAACTATAAATTCATAGGTTGTACTAGTATCACTAATAATCATAATAACACTAACTAACATCAATTTAATTAATTCCCACACCTTAATTTCGAATTAAACCACTAATTATACCAAACCCATCAAAGACCCAATTTCTAGGTTAAAATAATGAAGAACAAAGATTACCTAATGTAAGGATGATTGTGTAAGCTTGAAATCAAGTTAATTTGGTGTTGATAGACTGAATTCCGATCTCTCCTTGGACCTGGTCGCCCGCTCTGTCTCTCAATTTCTCTCTAGAAATGTTTAGAAGTTTTTTTTTAGTCGGCTTATATGTGTGTTACTATATAATGGTTTTATTTTTTTATTAGTTACAGTGGTATTTACACTACTTACCCATCCTCTTATTAACTAATAACTTAGCACACACCACATTTAATTATTCAAAACTCCAAATACATTAGACAATTTATAAAATCGTTTTATAATATAATCATATTATATTCATATATTAAAACCTTTAAATTTCAGGGTGTTACAACATACTTACGTCGTTATGCAAGATTTGAATCTATATTGGCTGAACGTCAAGGTAACACATATATTCATATATATCTTTTTGTTATAATACTAGGTTTTATATAAAATTGTTTTTTTCTGTATAAAAAAATAAGAAATGTTATTTTTACTTTTTAGGTGTTTTGAATTATTTGAATGAAGTGTGGTTAAATAAATTTAAAGGACGGTTTGTGTCTTTATGGACAGACAAGGTTCTTAATTTTGGAAACCATACAACCAACAGAGTTGAAAGCCAGCATTCTTTGTTAAAGTTGCACCTAGGTTCATCGCACTCTAATTTGGATAGATTTGTATATTTTATTGATCAAGTCATACGGAATCAATATGTCAATATCAAAGATAGCTTGGAAAGAAGCAGGATATTTATTAACCCCAAACTCAACACTTATATGTTCAGACACTTACTGGGTGTTATCTCAATAACCGCGATAGATTTAATCTTCAAAGAGCTTAAACGTTCAAATGGTCTTGAGCTAACTGATGAAAATTGTAGTTGTATATTGCGTACAAGTTGTGGGTTTCCATGTGCGTGCGAACTAGCGACACATTTCTCTGGTTTGTATATTAACTATAGTCTATTATGAATTTCTTCCTACGGCGAATAAAGGAAGAGAAAGGGCTCGTTATAGTAGTACTAGGGAATTCCTCTATCTTCTTTGAATGAGGAGAGAGAGTACTCATTCCTCTCTAAGAAAGGTGCTTGTTGAGTAAGGCCGACTTTCATTGACTGCTGGGAAGAACTAGGCTTAGAGCCAATAGAAGTAGTTGAACTTTCCCTGGTATTTTTTTCTTTCATTCCGGGTAAAACCTCCTTGAAGTATCAACTAATGGGGGAGGAGTGAGATTATACAACCCGCCCTTTCTCTTTTTTTCACAAATAGTCAATTTAGGTTTATATTTGATAATCGTAGTGTCTGATATTACAGTTCAATGTAGGTCAATATATACCAATTGAATTCATTGACGTATTTTGGAGGAAGCTTGACTTGCTATCGTATACATCTATGCAAGATGATGATCTTACCAGTGCTGCTGAACTTGAGAAGCTAAAACTAACTTTTCAAAAACAGTCAAAGTTTGGAAAAACCAATATTTAAAAAAAAAACTAAAAGGAATATATGATGCAAGCACTAGTTTTGTTGTTGAACCTGCCGTTCAGAAAAATACCCGTGGACGACCAAATTTGAAGGATAAGCAGAAAAAACTGCCCCTGTTAAACCTACAACGTTCAACCCCCCAACCCAAGAACCACGAAGTTGTAGTACTTATGTGGATCCAGAACCACCAACGTATGATTCGTATGTGAATCCGGAACCACCAAGGTATAGTTCATATGTTCCAGAACCACCAACGTATGATTCGTATGTGAATCCGGAACCACCAACGTATAGTTCGTATATTCCAGAACCACCAAGGTGTAGTTCGTATGTGGATCCAGAACCACCAAGGTATAGTTCGTATGTTCCAGAAGCACCAAGGTATAGTTCGTATGTGGATTCGGAACCACCAAGTTTTAGTTCGGATCTTCCAGAACCACCAAGGTATAGTTCGTATGTTCCAGAACCACCAAGGTATATGTAACACCCCACTTTCTAAATATCATTTTATATTCAAAATATCGGAAGCGTCTGGTCAAAACATACTTTTACAATATATGCTAAAGTTATATCATTTAAAAAAAAAAAACATAAAACATACATCAGTTTGGGTGTTATACAGTACAATTCCCATCATTATGTATCAAAATAAAATCAGAGTAGCTGGTCGTCAAACATCCCATTAAACCAAAAGCTTCTTGCTCATCCCCTAATCAAACATTAACCTGCAAGAAGTAGGGTGGTGGGATTAGCACACGGCTAAGTGAGAAGAACTGTAACCAACAGTCTAACTCAGAAATAACAAATCTGCTTACAGCGAATAATCGTAAACACACAACGTCAAAGAGGACCGGTGGTTCTTGAGGTATCCTCCAAGGAACACTTAAAATCAACTGCAGGCCAATACAGTGATTAACCGATAGCTTGTTACTATCTTCACCAACAACAGTTCCTATCAACTATGTGTATAAGGAACCCCTGTTTGGCCAAACAATAGTAACTAAGCCCAACTCAGTGTTGACCTCTGAATATACATATCACATACGCCCAAAGGCCAAATATCACATAATCCATAATCATCATGGATAATATAAACAACCCAGACTAAACAGTCTATTAATAGTAGTATTACATTACCCGTTGTAACCAAACATGTTACAACTAAATCACAATTAGGATCACAGATCCACTCACCTGTCGGTCTCAGTCAATCAACTCAGAAGTCTAATATTACTGAGTCTTCTGCTTATCTGAGAATGCAACAGATAATAAGTCAGTAACTCATTCCATAATTCGTATAACATATTTAAGCGAACAAGCGAATCCCTGAAGTCTAAGAAAACAAAAGTTCAATCCGAAGCGAAACCAGAAAGTCCCGAAATGAGGTTTAAAACTGAAAAATGTCATTTTCGACCCTTAGATGACCCCGAAAGGCCAAAAATTGCCTAGGCTCTTAGAATAGAGCCTTGATTATTGGGTCGTTTTCGAGTGACCATGCGAATCTCGGCCCAATCTGAGTTAGTGAAATTTGTCACTCAGTCGCGACCCTGAAAACACTTACGCAATTTCAAAATTTGCAAAACAAAATCTTAAAATCTCAGTTCGCAACAATCTCGGTTCGCTTCGCAATAAATCTCAGTTCGCAAGGTTCAGTTCGCGAATCTCAGTTCGCTTCGCAGCAAACTCAGTTCGCAGCCCAACTCGGTTCACAGGGCAAGAACTCAGTTCGCTTCGCAGCAACTCAGTTCGCAGCCCAACTCAGTTTGCAGAACAACTCAGTTCGCAGGTCAACTCAGTTCGCTTCACAGTCAAGCATTGCGAACTGAGTTCATCTTCTGCAAACTCGCGAACCGAACTTGCTGTTACCAGGAAACCCGAAATTTCATCTTCCAAAACTCAAAAATTCGACTTCCTATCATTCTAACAAGCTTTCTAACACTTCATATGTATCAAATAACATCGTATAACATGTTTCCAACTTCAATTTCACAGATAATTCATAAATTAACTAATTTTCATAAAACAAATTATAAACACTAATTACTCACGGGAACAGGATGATGATGATGATGGAATTCGATTTTTAACACCAGATGATGATGCTACAGGAAGTTTCTTCAAGTTTTGGTTTTCAATTCTTTGTTTCGGTTCGCAGGCATATAGAAGATTTTAGAATGTTACAGAATCAATTTGAGAAGGTATGTATATATATTTATATATATCTAACCCAATACCATTACGATTTAGTCCCCTTCTTAATCTATTGTCGGGAACCTAAAACCATTTTTGCGAAAGCCAACTATTTTATTTTACCGTCAACTAGATTAATTTAAAACAACGAATTATTTATTAGTCACAATAATTCATTTATCCATTTGACTAATATTATCAAATAAACATAACATATCAAATATTCCTAACACATTAAATAATAAATTTAAAGTTAGAAATTTACCCGTATTACTAGGCCCTTAGGGTGGATGTTACAATATAGTTCGTATGTGGATCCAGAACCACCAAGGTATAGTTCGTATGTAGATAGTTTTTGTATGGATCCGGAACCACCAAGGTATCTAGATCCGCTAATTACAGAAATCCCTGCGATCTATCAACCTTACGTCAGACAGATACATAATGTTCTGGGTGACGGAAACTGTGCATTTCGTGTAGTAGCTACTTGCCTTGGTCTTGACGAAAATGCCTGGCCACGAATTCGTAGAGATTTGTTAAATGAAATTGAATTGCATCATGAGGATTATGCCAATTTGTTTGGATCTGTAGTGCTTAATAGCATTAAACGCTCCATCAATCACTTTAAGCAAGGTTTTGCACTTGATGATCGTTGGATGCATATGCCCGACACAGGTGCTATTATTGCGTCATGCTATAATGTAATTGTTCATTTTCTCAGCTCCAAAGGAAGTTCGACGTGGCTACCGCTTTGGTCTAGTCCGCCTGAGAACCCACAAAATGTTACATGGGTAATTGCACACGTAAACGGTAACCACTATGTTAAAGTAGATCTGCAAGGAAATTACCCATTACCAATGATTTATCAATATTTGTCCAGATACAAGCAAGATTGTGCAGCTATGTGGGAAATTTTGTATACGTTGAGAATATAATTCTAACGTATGTAATTTCTGATTGCAATAGTTTAACTGATTGTACAATATTGCTTATTAAGTATCTTGCTTATGTATTGTAATAGTTTAATTGATTGTACAATATTGCTTATTAAATTTCTAGCTCATATATTGTAATAGTTTAATTGATTGTACAATATTGCTTATTAAGTATCTAGCTTATGTTTACGTATTGTAATCGTTTAATATTTTTGTGTTTAAATTAAAAAAAATATTATTGAGGTGACGTGGGGCCGAGGGTAGGAAACAAGGAAATTTTTTTTTTTATTAATGTGACATGGTGGGTGAGGGGATAGGAAACAGGAAAATGGAGTGATTTTAGAATACCCGACAACTCAATTAGAGATAAATTAGAACTTACACACTTATTTTTAAGTAAAAAATATCTATCACATAAATAATTTATTATTCGATTACTCTTATCCTCTTTTCTCAACAGATATCTTTATATGCATTTTCCGGTAAGGGAGCATGACGGAGCTTGAACGACTTTTTTTTCGTTGAACACAAACGACTAATTATGTTTTCTTCTTGCTTTAATTTTCTAATTTGTTAGTTGAAACTACAAATCTATTTTTACTTAAGGTCAATGAAGAAAAACCTATTAGGATTATTTAGGGGGAAAAAAAAACAAGGAAAAAAAGAAAAAAAAGCCTTGCACGAAGAAACAGTCATGGTGAGGAGCATCAATAATTATGAGGACGGCGGTTTGTTGGGATTAAAAGCTCCTATGGTTGTTAACAAAGTTTCTACTGCTTCCAAGGTTTCTACTGCTTCTAGAGTTTCTACTGCTAACTATGTTAGTAGAAGTTAGTACTGCTTCAACAAAGTTACTACTGCTGTAACATAGTTACTACTGTTAATAGAAGTTAGTACTGCTGGTATGGTTTCTAAGTTAGTACTGTTAGACCAGTTTCTACTGTTGGTTCGATTTACAGAGTTTCTACTGCTGCTTGTTTCTACTGCTTAGTGGAGCTGTCAGACTACCCAAAAGTAAAGCAGTAAAGCATATTTTACTTTATGGACACAGAGCATGCTTGAAGAGTTGACTTATGTGCATTAACTGCTATAACGTGTAACAGAGTGTCTAGTTTACTTTTATGGCATGCTTAACATTGTAACTTGTGTAAATCCTAGTAGCATATATAAGAGAGCAAGCTTAGATAGTTTGATAGATAGATATTGACATTAGTTAGCTTCAAGGTTATTGTAACCCTAATACAATCAAGTGTATTCGTATTATTAATCTTAATAATATTGGAGCTTTTGTTATATAATTTGTGTGTTCGTTGTCCATTAAAATACAAACATCTATACAAAACATACATACAACTTCCAAACTTAACAAGTATTATTCCGCAAATTTCTTGTTAAGAAGTTCAAGCATAGTTACATTTAATCTTGATCTTGATCAAGTCGATCCTGACACGGTCATTTTTGAGGAGCACACGTCAGAAATTTTATGAACAATAAAAAGAAAAAGAAAAGGAGGATGAGGGTACTGTGGTAAAAGAAACAGCTATATGGGGACAAGTAAGGATTTGGAGGTGGCCGAATAATCCACTTGGAACGACATCTCATTAATTTAAGGTGCAAGTAAACACCCTTACTTGCTGACCGAATAATCATTATTTAACTTTACCTCAAATTTAACCGATAGTTCTTTACGATATTTAATTACATCAATCGTCATTTCTTTTAAAACTTGTTACGCTAATAGTCATTTAGACTAACGATTGTTAACTCTCATTTAAAAAGTACCACATATGATTTTTTTTTTGTTCTTTCAATATTTTTAGTAAATTATAAACTATAAAATCTAAAATATGTATAGATACATTATTAGGTGCACAAAACATCATTTTCATTTTCTCTACTGAAATATCAAATTTTATAGTCCACCACCCAAATTTACCACCATCTTTCACCACCCAATTAACATTTATGGCTTACAGATTACGACTCATATATAGTTCACAGTTTCTAACGCCGTTTTACTTTGAAGATAGAATTTTCATTTGAGATGTTTTTCGAGTAAGGAATTGATGCAAAAGAGAAGAGACATTGACTATCAAAGTCGTGACGAGATAATGGGTGATGGAGGGTACTTGAGTGGTAAAAGATGGTGATGGACTATAAATTTGATGTTTCAGTGTAGCAAAGCCGAATTTGATGATGAATATGCTAAATGCTACGGGTAAGACGAAAATGATGTTATGTGCAACTAATGACGTACCTATACATATTTTAGATTTTATAATTTATATTTTATTAAAAAAAATAAATGAGTAAAAAATATATCATACATAATCATTTTTAACGAAAAATTAATGATTGTTAGTTTAAAGGACTACTAGTGTAATAAATTTTAGAAGAAAGGATAATTAGTGTTATTAAATTGTATATATAACTATAGTGAAATTTGAAGTAACTATCCTTTATGTAATTTTTTATTTATATTAGTTGAGATTCAATTTTGGGTTGATGTAATTATGAATGCATATTGCATTGGATACTAGTGCCATGGACGGATCCAGCCCACAAACGAGAGGGGGAAAAGACACATCAATTCAGCCCACAATTTGTTGTTTTTAAAGAAGCCCTCTTATTTACGTGAAGCCGACATTATACCGAGTGGTAACACGTGCTACAGTTAACTAGGTCGATTTAGTGTAAATTAGTTGAAAAATTATTGGTTATTCAAGAGTGACATAACTTATATTTAAGCGGTGGACCTCAATGTTTAAATTAATAAACTATCAAGTGGAGTGAACTTCAAACTTTTTATATCACTGGTGACTAAATTTTCTGAGTCCACCATTAAATTGTTTATACACCTTTAACCTATGTAAAATGGTACATAACTAGTTTTTAATCGTATACCATCAAATATGTTTTAAACCGTTATACTCTACAACTATGTAAAACATATTTAGTGATGTACGGATTGTGGTGTACAAATCATCACCTAAATTTTAGAATTTAGTATAATAAAATCGAGAAAAGGTGCTAATATTAAAAGGAAAGAAAATTAAAGAGAGTTTTTTTGGTAACATTTCGTCACATAAAATAAATCAATTAATAGAAATTCACGAGTTTGCACCATCTCGTGAGTCAAAAACTCTGGATCTTAGTTTTCTACCACGAAAAACTCGAATCTTGGCATCCTCAGAGCAAGGACTTGTAGTCTTCGAATGTCCCATTCCTAGGAATTATAGGATTGTTCAATTCATTACCATATTTGCAAACCTACAACCAAATAGGTTTTGGGATTACCGAATCCAAAAACTAGGTACTAAACTGAGAAAGTTGGTACTTAACTGAGAAAGTTGCTATCGTCTTGATTGGTTCGAAACCATTGCATTACAAGATCATCAGACATGGCTGTTACTAAGTTTTTGGAGGCCCTGTGCGAAACTTCAAAATGAGGCCTCAAAATAATAAATTTAAACCTCTATTATATGTGTAACTGAAAGAACGAGATGCCTTTAACGTTGTTTTTTTATATTATTTTCAAGTAAATTTATATAAGATGACGAGAACAATATTTCATCATTTTCTCATGATTCTTTCAACAAATTGTTCTCGAATTTCTTTTGAGAAAAATACTTAGGTGTTTCCATAAGTATGCTAGGTTTTGATTATAATTTACTTTTTCGTTAGTGTTCCTTAAAGTTTGATTATCATTATCTATATTTTGTTATCAGCATCTATATATAATATTTTTATATTATCAGTGTCTATGTTCTACTTATCATTATCCATCTTTTGATGAACACCATTTATATTTTACTCCGTAATATACTATTTGTATTTTGATAATTATTTACGACTTATTACTTCTTAAATTATGTATTCATGGCCTCATTTTAAGATTGAATTATCTATAAGATTGAGTTATTCAGATATTACAAGTGCATTAAGAAAATTTTTGTTGTTGTCTATACTTCACATAATCATGTTGACATTCACACATGTTACAAACTTGTTGAGCATTGAGAGTTGAGTATGTGTTTATGACTATTGATTCTGATATTATTGTTATTTGCTAATGGTTGTTTTGAATATGTTTTTTTAGTTGTTGGGAAATCAAGGGTTATAAATGTTAAGTAGATATTTTTTTTATTAAAAACTTTTTACAATGGCTTTTCTTTAACGTATACACTTTGGGCATTTTCTTTTCTTTTTGTAACAATAGTTTATTTGGAGGCCTCAAACAATATAGGCATATATATATATATATATATATATATATATATATATATATATATATATATATATATATATATATATATATATATTTATATACAAACAAATAATGATATACATACACATAAATTCACTATATATGGAGTTTTGAAGTCCCTAAACTTCAGAGGCCCTGTACGATACTACCACTTACACTACCTCAAGAACAACACTATCATCGGGTTGTCTAAACCTAAAGACATTTAAGTATATATACATGCATATTGATATGATGATGATGTAGACTTTATTTTAATATGAATATTTTAAATTTTAATACAAATATGTATTAAGGGTGTTTGGTTTGAAACTTATGGGTATAGGTTTTAACTATATGGGTGTGGGAATGAGTTTCCAAACCCACCATCTTAGATGGGTTTGACTTCCTGTATTTGTGAGTTTGATTTTCAAATTTTAAGATTATTTAAAGTCTATCAACCAAACACTTTCAATAGAAATGAAACTCATTTCTTTATTTACATTCCCATTAACCAACTTATAAAGTACCAATACCGCCTTTTTTTTTTGGTTTAGTCATGATTTGAAGAGGGGGGATAAGCTATACATGGCATATAGTTATGAAATCTTTGATTCAATGACGTGGGAATGGAGACTAATGGAGCGTATAATGTTGCCACATTGCGTATTTTTGGCTAACCCGCAACCAATTACTATAGGGAACTCAATCTTCATGTTAGTTAGGAATGATAAAGTCTTGAAAATTGATGCTAACTTAGGAACATGGACAACTTTTTCATTGCCAACTGCAAGCATTGATTATCCATGTTACACGTTAAGGCAGCTCGTGAAGTACGAAGATGAGTTAAGGTTCGCTTGTAGGACACCAAATGGTTGTTGGGAGATTTAGGTCCGTAGGATTATCGATGAATCATGCGAGAAGATGTATGTTTTTGAGGATAAAGAAGATATTGAAGGTTTTTATGATTCGGATACAAGTGCCATTTTGGGTATACATTTGTAGGCCACCAAGCGAATCAATAAATCTGCAAATGTTTGCTTGTAGGCCACCAAATGTACAACCGATGATGATTGCAACTTATCATTAGTACTGAGAGACAAACATTTAATTAATACTGATAATATTGTTACATATATGTTATCTTCAAGTCATGTAGCAAGCCAAAAATACAAAGTTAAACCAAAAGCAATAGAAACAAAATTACTAATTTTGTTTGTATACTATCCGTGATTTTTTTTTATATATATATATTTTTTTTATTGAAAAGTGATTTAAAGCTTATAAAAGATTCCGCGAGGGTATCTATATGAGTATGAGTAAGTATATATATGCTTGTATAATCTATACTTTCATACGTGTTTGGTTTGTTAATGAGAATAGTAATACATGTGTATGGTATGACAACGAGAATAAGAATAAGAATAAAATGTAAACTCAACTTTTGTGTTCAGAGTAAGCTCATTTTCTTGGGTTTGATACCCTCTTTATTCTCATTCCCATAAATCAAATATACATTAATTGATACTTTGAAATTATACATGCATCTAGAGACGAGCAAAGACTAGTTTAAACCAGATTTAGTCCAGTTCAAAACAGTTCAATTTTTTAACATAAATTAAAAACTAGTCTTTTCTAGGACCAGACCAATTTAAGTCCAGTTTTCTGCCAGTTTTCCATTATTTTTTTTTTTGAATTTCAGTCCAGTCATAATCCAGTTTCAATCTATTCCAATCTTTTTTCTTCGTAGTTAGTCGTGACAAAAAAAAACCGAAACCGAAACCGGTCAAAACCGGTTTTGACCAAAACCGGTTCGGTTTTTTAAAAAACCAGCGGTTCCCGAACTGGTTAGGATTACACCGTTGACGAACCGGGTTAGAACCGGTTTTTGCCAAACCGGTTTGAAACCGGTTTTTGGGGTTTTCGAAATATAGCCTTTTTTTGAGTTTTTGATCCTTTTTTGGGGATTTTTTTTACCATTTTGTCATCATAAAATTAGTATAAATAGATACCTTGGGTATGATTTAGTCACAACACTCAATCTTGCTCATTCTAGTCTTTAAACACTCAAAACGCTTACGATTTACGTACGAAACTCTCAAAACGCTCTCTAACCGATCTCAAAACGCTCTCAAAATAGCAACTCAATCTTCTTCGACTTCCGCCGGTGTTGGTTCTTCAAATGCACCAACTGCTGTTCAAGTTTTGGTAACCAAACGAAATCCAGAGATTTGGTGTAATTACGACAAAGTGTTGTTGTCGGATGGTTCGACTAAGGCATTTTGTAAACGTTGCGGGAACTTTTTGAAAGCCGACTCCAACTCAACGTTGAAATCACATGCTACAAAGTATTGTGATGGAGTCAAAAGTAATCCGGAGTCGGGTCAAGCAACCATGTCACGGGATGAGGGGATTTTTGTATACAAAGCGGAGCGGTGTCGAGAAGCATTTGTCGGCTTTGTGATTCAAGAAGCTTTGCCGTTCAACCACTTCGGCAACCCTCGACTTACTAGGGTCATTCAAAATACTCTTCAACCGCGATATAATCATGTAAGTCGTCTTACTCTTAGACGTGATGCTCTTAAATTGTGGAAAAATGCTAAAAGTCAACTTATAATCGGTTTTGAAAACTTAAATACAAATGTATCTTTAACAACCGATGTTTGGTCGGCTCCTCATGGTTTGCCCGGTTCATACCTTTGTGTTACCACGCATTGGGTTGATCCCGCAACTTGGCAAATGATGAAACGTACCATTACTTTTGAAAACTTTGACTATCCTCACACGGGTAAAAACTTATTTTACATGTTACGAGATGTAATGAAAATGTTTAAAATAGAACAAAAGGCTTTTTCAATCTCGTTTGATAACGCGACTAATAATACAAACACCGTTCAAAGATTAATACTAAAATACGAACCACCTTTGAAAGGCATTTTGTCTCACCCCCAAGACACGTGGCAGCGGAAGGTAGGGTGTTGCGTTGGGGGCGCCAACCAAATCAAATATCACAACACAAGAATTACAACAAACGACCTCTATATGAGATGTTTGAAAAATCATTACATTTCGTAGTTACAATGTTTACATATGTTTTGCCAAAAGTAGAGTACACATCTAATACAAGATTACAACATATCATAATGCAAACTAATCTCTGTTGTTTGTGAAAAATATGCGACTCGAGCTATCTCCTTCCAAAAGCAAACCTACTGCGGTTGGTCTCCTGAGAAATACATACTAACAGGTCAACATAAAGTTGGTGAGTTTATAGGTTTGTAAACAGTTGATATAACATCGTATGGAACACAAGATTTCCGTTTGTATCATTCAACAATGATAAGTAATGTATTGCAAAAAGCAAAAATAGGGTATATTGTTGCCATGAGCTCATAGTTCGAGCTTAACTGTGGTGTCGGATCACAATCAAGTGCCACGATCGGGGTACCTCCCAGCGAGTGCCTAATCCAACACTCATAAGAACAAATGATAATGCGTCCGTTTGACCAGTTAGCGCGACTAACCCGGACGGGGGAAGTCAATCACAAATAGTACTATTCATTAACATTCACGCTATAACGATACTAACAAACTATGATGTGGGGGACTTTCAGGATTAGTAAAATAACTCATGCAACTAATATATCGAGTTTAGTACTTGTGTTCACATGAAAATAGTGGTATAAAAGCAGTTGTATGTATTCTCACCCCAGTTAGAAAACAGTAAAAAGGGGCTATGAAACTCACCCGAGATTAGTAAGCAAGTAGCAAATAGTAAGCAAAACGTGTTTTTCAAATGCAACCTTCTAATGTCCTAAACGTATAAGGTTGTGTAAGTAGATGTCTCAAAAGACCATCTTTGTAAGTGGAGGGTTAATGTCCACTTATGTAAATCGTGTAGGTGGAGGGTTAATGTCTACCTAAATTAATCGTGTAGGTGGAGGGTTAATGTCCACCTAAATAAATCGTGTAGGTGGAGGGTTAATGTCAACCTAAGCTAGTTCACTCAATTAGAAATGTCCAATTGTTCAGTTATCGTTTGTGCTTAGAAAACATGTACGGCCCGTTGGTGATATTTTTTGAAAACACAGATTTGATAAATTATGTTACGCATTTTCTACTTTCCAGTTATGGGTAATTGATCAGTGCGACAAGGGGGCGAAGCCCATGAATGACGGGGGTCCGGGGGTAGCGTCCCTGGTAGCGGGGTCCAAGGAGTGGCAACCCCTGGCGGGGTCCAAAGGGCAGAGCCCTCGCTTGTGTATAGATTCTGTGTTTTTAGCGACACTGGGTTAGTGTCGCTATATGCGACACTAAGGTATTTTGCGACACTAAGGCTTGTTTCGCTAAGGTTCGTGTCGCAGGTTCGGTGCGACAGTAGGACCCATTGCGACACCAAAACTTGTGTCGCAAAAGGTGCCGATTGGGAAGCTATGGCGACACAGAGGCTTGTGTCGCAGACGATTGGGCTTCTTCTGCGACACTAAGGCCTGGAACAGGTCGGTTTTGTAAATTTTATTTTGTGTTCCAAATGTTCGAATAAAAATTCAAGAAAAATCTGAGATGTTTCTTAATGTCTTAGTTACTTAAAATAATTTTTCCAAAATTTTTGGGTATATCTAAGTATTTTTAAAAATTCCGTTTGTTCCCTGTGGTCAGAAAGTGATCAATCTGGACACATGCAACAAGATCGGATTTTTAGGTAAAATCTGCACATTTTCCGCAAAAGTTATATAAACGACATTTGTACCTAACAAAATTTGTGAACTTTTGGAGGTGGTTTCAAGTCATTTGGAGGTGTATATCTCGAGTTATGATTAAAACAAGAAGAGTGAATTTTCTGACTTTTTAGACAGCCCGTATACATGTTTTTGTAAAAATCATTTCGGGTATCAAACGAGCTCGAAAAATTATGAAACTACTTGGAAATGAAAGCTAACTTCTTAAAGTTAATTTTTGCCCTTTGAATCGTCCATTTTGGTTAAGTTTTGAGGGAGAAATGTCTCCTTGAAGTTGAACTATTTTTCTGTCCAGAAATGCATGTGACGTTTTTGAACATTTTAAGCCATGAAAAATGTTTTTGTGTTATGTTTTGGACATTTCCTTGTTAAGTGAACATTATAACATGTTTATAGAAGTGTTTCAAGTGTTTTAGAAAAGTTTTGAAGTCCTTACAATGTTTGTATAACCGAGCAAAAAGAGAAAGATGATGAGAAGGCTTGATCTTGCGTTTTGACTTGATATCTTCTTGGAAATAAGATGGGGGATGATGGTGGCTGGTGGTGGTTGATGGTGGTGACAGCCCTTGGGGCGTTTTTGAGAGAGGAGAAGAGAGAAAAAGAGTGTTAGTAGGTGAAACGTTGTGTGAAAAATGAGGAGAATGGAAGGGAATAGAGATTAAATAGTGTGGGCCTTGGGCTGGCCTGTAGGCTGGATTGGGCCGAAAATGGGCTCAGTTGGGTCGGTCCAAGGGAGCCTTGGGCTTGTACAATAGTTTTCTTAAGCCCGTGTTACGTTATTCGATCGGTAAAACGTTATTCTCGCGCGTTATAATTAAATCGTTAACGTTTAACTTTTGTGTTTTATTTTTTATACGAAATCACTATTTTAATTTAACCAATATCTTTAAAATACTTCATTGAACCTTCTCAAAATATTTGTTAGTTTCGTTCGGGTGTCGGACTCGATTCGCGCGTTTTCGTTGCGTTTATTACGTTTTAAGCAAAACGTCTAGGTTTTTCGTATATTATTATTTAATAACAATAATAAAGGGTAAATAATTACTATTTAATTTATAAAATAGGTTTACATTATTTATAAAAAGTTATCACCAACGCCGTATAGATTGTCGGACCTCGTCCGGTTGTTTCGCATAATTACAAATAATCACGTAAGCGTATATAAACATATACAAGTAGTTACAAGTATTTAGCCTAATCAAATACTAAATACACGTAATTATGGTTCTAGCATAAGGTAATCATTACCCTAAAGTGTCGGGTGTCACACATTTTCTACCATAGTAGATGTGTTGCGCGCATCATTAACTTGGTTGTGCAAGACGGACTAGCAGTTGAACAAATAAGCGTAGTAAAAAACGCGTATAAAACTATGTTACAAGATATATTTTGTTCGGGTAAGGCTAGATACAAACATTATATGAGATTGTCTAAGGAAACGGATTCCATTTTTTTAATCCCTAATTGAGACATGTCCGTAAGATGGAATTCGACTTACAACATGTTTGTATGTGGTTTACGCCAACGCGACACTTTATACGTTTTTCATGATCAACTTGTTTAAAAAGGTCTTGCAACAACATTTTCCTCCGAATGTTGGGAGGTTATTCAAAAGATAACCGAATTGCTCAAAAATTTTTAAAACCGCAACTACTTTATTATCGGGTGTTTATTATCTCACGAGTCATTTGGTACTTAATCAAATATTTTTAATGAGTTCAAAACTAAGCGAATACGAATTTTGTGGTAACGTATATGCAATAATGGTGGCTCCCATGATGTCGCACCCCCAAATTTACTGTGCAGCGGAAGTCGGGTCGGGGCGCGACTAATCCAGTAATCATTGCGGAAAGGAAAAGCAAACGACTCTATATGAGACGTTTTGAAAAATAGTACAAAAGTAGTTACATTAATATAATTAAAGTTTACATCAGTCTCGAGTTCGCGAGATGAAATCCTGAAGATTCTAGTACATAGCGATTTTACAAAATAATGCAAGCAAATCTTCATAAACGTATGATGCATGCGACTCGAGCTAGCAGGCAGTCCTGTGGGCAACCCTACGGTTGTTGAGTACCTGAGAAATACACGCTAAAAGGTCAACAATAATGTTGGTGAGCTCATAGGTTTACGTAGTTAAAATCATAGTATGAACCACAAGATTTCAGAGTTATCGTAGTAGCACGAATGCCAAAGTAAATCATAGTATACTATTGCCATGGGCTCATAGTTCCGAAGCTTAACCGTAGTTGGTGTCTCCAGTTAAGTGTATAAACCAGTACACTCGGATTACGAATTATTATGCGTCCGTATAGTAGTTAGAGCGACTAACCCCGGACGGCGGACTGTCAGTTCCCGATAGATCTATCCATAATGTTCGCGCTTAGTATTAACGGGCTATGATATTTGTTGGAGACCATCGTAGTTTGGTTTAGTTTACCCATGCAATCCGTATAAGTTTTCATAGTACTTGTGTTCATAAAAACAGAGCAATGTATTCTCACCCCAAAGTAAGTAAAACAGTAAAAGTAAAAGTGGGGCTATGAGACTCACCTGAGTCTTGTACAGAGTGTTTACAAATAGTAAACAAGTGTTCCCAAAAGTAACCTTCTAGCGCCCTAAACGCATAAGGTTATAAGTAAGTAGATGTCTCAAAAGATCATCCATGTTAGTTGTCCACTCAACTAGTTATGTCCAAAGTTTGTTTATCATGTGTGTTTAGAAAACGTGTACGGCCCGTTGGTGACGTTTTGTAATAATAATTCTCAAAGATATTATTATTATGTTTTGTTTCGATGTATGCTTATGAGAGTATATGTATTACGTGTACGAGTAGTGTCGTATATGATAAAGCTGTTAGTTCAAAGTTAGTGCTGTTAGTTCAAAGTTAATGTTGTTAGTTCAAAGTTAATGCTGTTAGTTCAAAGTTAGTGCTGTTAGTACAAAGTTAATGCTGTTAGACTAGTGCGACACTAAGGTTAATGCGACACTAAGGCTAGTGTCGCTAGTTAGTACTGTTGGTCTTTGTGTCACTAGTTTCCACTCCTAGTGTAATTTCCATGGTTTCTACTGCTAGTTCATTTTTCCTTTGTTTCTACTGTTGGTTCATTTTCCCTTGTTTATACTGCTAGTTCATTTCACCTTGTTTCTAATGCTAGCTTATTTTCCTTTGTTTCTACTGCTAGCACATTTAGTTTCTACTGCTAGTCCAACCTCTATGGTTTCTACTGTTGGTTTTGAAAACTCGATCTATTTTGTGGTTTTTGTTCCTGTTTTGACCCGAAGCCTTTACACATTAAATCTAAATGTTTTATCACTCGTAAAAAGTAAGTTTTATAATTTTTGACAAACCCGAAGGTGCTCGCTTTTAACCTCGGGAATCATTAACAGTCCCGGTCAGATTTCTTTCTAAAATACCCGGTTTTGAGAGCTCGATTTAGATGGTAAAACCTTCAAGAAAAATTACGAAATTTTTATATGATATTCTCACATGTGTTAGCTACTTAAAATAATTTTTCCAGAATTTTTGGGTAAGTCTAAGTATTTTTTAATAATTCCATCTATCCTCTGAGGTCCAAAATCGACCAATCTGGACACATGTTCAAAGATCGAATTACTGAGCAAAATCTACACATTTTCAAAGAAAGTTATCTAAACGACATTCGTACCTAACAAAATTTGTGAGATTTTGGCGGTGGTTTCAAGTCATTTGGAGTCGTGTAGCTCGAGTTATGGACTCTAGAAGTTGAGTCAAAAATATGTCACCCGTAACAGTTTGGCGACACATTTTTGTAAAATCATTTTCGAGTATCAAACGGTGTCGAAAAATTATGAAACCACTTGGAGATGAAAGCTAACTCTTTAAACTTAATTTTGTCCTTTGATTCATCCATTTTCGTTAAGTTTTGAGCACGAAACTTCCCCTTGAAGTCGGGCCAAGTTTCTGCCCAGAAACTGTTGGCGTTTTTATGTTTTCAAAAACGACTTTCGACTTTGTTTTTGGACATAACCTTGTTATATGGACATTATAACATGTTTATATATATGTTTCAAGTAAAATAAAAAGGGGGATGAAGTTCCTTACAAAGAAGATGGTGAAAGACACGAAGAAATGGGTGTCGGAAGCTCGTTTCCTTGCAAACCGAAGAGGTGGTGTTATGGTGGTTTGTGGTGGTGATTGTGGTGGTTTTGGGGCTGCTGGATTCTGCTAGAAATAGAGGGAGAGAAAAAGGGAGAGTTTGAGAGAAAGATGAGGTGTGTTGGAGTGTGAAATGAGATTGTGTGTGTAAGTAGCCAAAATGATGATATTCCATCGGAAAATGTGGGGCCGGCCTAGGAAGTCTTGGGCTTGCAGAACTTTTATCCTATGTGTGGGTTCCACCTGATTTCTTCACTTGCCATTTAATTTAATTGTTTGTTTAATTAAAATTGTTACATTTTAATTTGTGTTTCCTTTATGTTTTCAAGCGGGTTTGCGTTACGTATTGTGCTTTTTGCATAAAACGTAAAGTGTTCGTATATTATGATATAATAATAATATAATGTGAATAACTACTATTTAATTATAAAATAGATTTACGTTATTTATTAAAAGGTTTTTCACCAACGTCCGTATTATTGTGTCGGATTCCATCCGATTGAAATTGCGTAATTAAAAATTAATTACATACGTGCGTATAAAGTAATATACAAAGTGTTATCGTAATTAGTCCTATTTCACACTAATTACAAGTAATAATGATCTACGATTAGTCACTAATGACGGCGTAATTTGCCGGTTGTCACACAAGAAAGCAAAACTACGAAAATATTTTAAAGAGATTCCACCGGTAATTACTTGTGCCGCCGCATTAAACCCATGTTTGAACATTTTTGGGGTGGAATTGCTTATCGATAACATTTGTAACGATTTGGATTTGAATGATGAGAACCTATTTTTTTGCACAAAATACAAAAGAATCTTTTAAAGATTTATTTGGCCATTATTTTCAAAAATATAGTTCAACAACAATGGTTTCTTCTAGTTCGGCTTCCACAATGTTTGGTTCATCTTATTCCCGAGATCCAATGATTAATTTATATAATAGTTTAAGACAAGAAAACCATAAACGGGAGAAGGGTGATGGTAACCAAAATGCCACTAGTGAATATGGGTGATATACCGGAACAGATTTTTTAGCCTCAATGGGACCCGAAGAATTTGCACATTTTGATATTTTGGCTTGGTGGAAGGGGAGGGAATCTCAATTTTCCTTTCTAACCATCATGGTCCGAGATTTGCTAACAGTCCAAGCTTCTACGGTAGCTTCGGAATCCGTTTTTTCTTTTAGTGGCAAGGTATTATCTATACGAAGAACAAGACTCACACCGGCCTCATTAGAGATGTGTATTTGCTTGAAGGATCACTTAGACGCCGCGGAACGTATACAAAACGTTTCAAGTTTTGAAGGTGAATTGGAATACGAAGGAGAAATACACGATATCGAGGTGGAAGCGGGTATGGCAATATCACTTTTCGATGAAGAAATTGCTCTCGATGAAGCTTCGCGAGAGGCTACCTCCGAAGAAGATTTTGACTTTTGAAGACTACGCAAATTGAAGATGTTAGAAGAATTGAAGATTAATAAAAGTTGAAGATTTTGAAGATTATGAAGACTTATTTGTTTCAAGAATATTTTTATGAAGATTTAGAAGACTTTGTTTTAAGTTATTGTTAAGATATGTTTCCATTCCTAATGTACTAGCATTCTATCGAAAAAAATTTGAAGATTACGTTGTTTTTCTCTAAAACGCTTAACGCTCGAAGAAGATTGAATTATATAGAATTATTGGTTTAAATAATATTTTTATGAAGATTTAGAAGACTTTGTATTAAGTTATTGTTAAGTTATGTTTCCATACCTAATGTACTAACATTCTATCGAATTTTTTTTTGAAGAATACGTTGGTTTTTCCTAAAACGCTTAACGCTCGAAGAAGATTGAATTATATAGAATTATTGGTTTAAATAATATTTTTATGAAGATTTAGAAGACTTTGTTTTAAGTTATTGTTAAGTTATGTTTCCATACCTAATGTACTAACATTCTATCGAAATTTTTTTGAAGAATACGTTGTTTTTCCCTAAAATGCTCAACGATCGAAAAAAACCGAATTATATAGCTAAACCGGTTACAAATCGGTTTTTGAACCCGAACCGGTTCCAACCCGGTCCAAACCGGTTACAATCGGTTAGGGTTTTTTACCCTCCAAAACCAGTTCGGTTCCAAACCGATTTTTGAAAAAACCCGTTATTGACTATAAACTAAAAATCGATTCGGTTTTTCAACCCGAACCGGTTTTCCTAAAAATCGGGTTTTGTTCATGCCTATTCGTAGTCGATATTTTTGTCAATAATTACAATTTAAACCTTTATTTACTTTTTTATCACGATTTTATACAAAGTTATTAATAACAAACTTGTAACCAAATATATAACTTCATATTTCGTGGTGCAAACTTTAAAAAGTACAAAAAAATCAACAAATGTAAAGTATGTGTGAAAATAAATGTATACGTTTTGAAATTGTTGATCAATTGGCTAGAACTTAAAATTAAAAGTTCATAAATAAAGACATAAAAAATGCACCAAATTGAATTTACTTAAAAACTTAAGAAAAGAAAAAAATTTAAAAATGTTAAACGTCAATAAATATGTATAATAGCTTAGAATATATTTCAGTCTTTTTTTCAGTTTTAAACCAGTTTCAGTTTTTAACCAGTTTAAACATATTTCAGTCCAGTTTTTAGCCCTGAAAGTAGGACTAAATTAGGACTTTCAGGCAGTCCTAAGACCAGTCCAGTCTTTTTCCAGTTCAATCTTTTCTAGGACCGGTCCCATTTCAGTTTAAAATCAATTTGGATTTTAGACTGTTTTGCTCATCTCTACGTGGTACTAACTGATAACCTTCACAATTCTCATACTTAGATACTTGATATACACAAAAACCATAGAGGGAAGCAACATATAGGCCAATTTACATTTATTCCTTTCTAAAAAGGAGGTGAGTTTTATCGAGCTTGGTACTTAAAAGGACTGTGCCCGTTTTCTTCGGTCACTTTATCAATTGAGTTTGAGCCGATATGTTTGGGCCCATTTTTCCACTAAACCATAACCCCAAGGCCCAATGAACCTTACATCTTAGTGCGAAAACGCTAATGTAACTTCCGGTAAGAATACCAAAATTAGAAATTACAATAGCATTAAATTGCTTCTACTTTTCTATCATTTCAAAAACTAAAAATAATATCTATGAATTAAATAATTCACCACCAAACTTAGATATGGGATAAAATGAGATGAATTACCACGTGAAAGTTAAAAGATACTTTTTTTTTTCCTTTTTCCATTGCTTAATCATCAATGCATGAACGAAAAGTCAAACCACCATAGCAGCCACAAACGTTGAGCACGTATTCTCTACCTCTCTTTCACACACATATGACATATTTATATTTGTGCTATAACTTATAACATTCACAAGATGGAAGGAATCAATCACAAGACAATAAGTGCAAATGGGCTTAACATTCACATAGCAGAAAAGGGTGAAGGCCCATTAGTCTTGTTCTTACATGGCTTCCCTGAGCTTTGGTACTCTTGGCGCCACCAGATTCTTTATTTAGCTGACCATGGCTACCGAGCCGTGGCACCCGACCTTCGTGGATACGGTGACACAACGGGTGCACCAGTTAATGATCACACCAAGTTCACTATCCATCATTTGGTGGGTGACTTGATTGGGCTTCTTGATGCAATCGCAAAAGAAGGTGAAAAGGTGTTTGTTGTGGGTCATGATTGGGGTGCTATCATTGCTTGGTACTTGTGCATGTTTAGGTCTGATAGAGTCAAAGGTTTGGTCAACCTTAGTGTGCCGTTTATTCCATGGAACCCAAATGGAGACATGGCCCAAATGTTGGGAAGTGTTTATGGAGAGGATTATTACATGAGCCAATTTCAGGTAAATTTACATTTAAATAGAAAATAAACATTTTTTGGTGACTTTTGCACAGGGAAAACATTTATTTTCAAACAGCCCAAATTGTGGCCCACAAAACTTAACCCCGATATTATTTTATTTAAAATTTTAAATTTAAATAATCATAGATCATGCATATATTAGTGTTAATTGTGGATTCCATTATGATCAATTGACTTGACTTTTATGAATATACACATCCCACTGTCTATCCTTCCATAGTTCTATCATATCACCAACTTATCTGACTTTATAAAGGAAAAATATCTTTCCACCAATACAACTTTTCTTTTGTAATAATGCAATCCGAAACAATGTACTTTTGATCAAATTGAGAATACTTTGTATCGATTACCGAAAGAAATCTATCATTTAGGCCATAAAAAGGGATTTTGTTAAGAACAACAGACTCATTGGACTTGATTTAAGTTCGAATCAAAACCGCAATTTAAAAGACCAAATTGTTACAAGCTCAATTATGATTCGTGTATTCATTATTTGTGTAGGAACCAGGAGACATTGAATCTGAGTTAGCTAAAATGAGTAGTCTAACAGTTATGAAAAAGTTCTTGGCATATCGAGAACCCGATCAAATTTATTTTCCAAAAGGCAAAGGATTTCGATATTCACCTGGTGACACCCCAGTCGCTTTGCCACCTTGGTTGTCAGAACAAGACGTCGAATACTTTGCTAGCAAGCTCGAACAGACTGGTATCACTGGTGGAGTCAACTATTACCGAGCTTTACACTTGTACGTCGTATCCAATAAACAATCAACAACTAGTCAACTACATATATAATAGATGGTTCATTTTATGATAATCTTTAATTCTAATTTCGATATTACTTGTATGGTACGTAATAGGAGTTGGGAACTCACTTCTGCATGGAGGGGTGCTAAAGTAATGGTGCCTACGAAATTCATAATCGGGGACTTAGATTTGACTTATCATATGCCGGGAATGAAGGATTACATCTTCAACGGTGCGTTTCGAAAAGATGTTCTGTTGTTAGAGGAAGTTGTAGTGATGGAAGATGTAGCTCACTTCATTAACCAAGAGAAGCCTGATGAGGTAAACAAGCACATCGTTGATTTTCTAAAGAAATTTTGAAAGTGCTTATTTGTTATGTATCTTTTGTTTTATGTCTTCCATGATGTATAAAGATACTTGATGTTTGGTTTATGATTATATTAATTAGTTGACATTTTAGACTCGAAAGACACAATTCTATTGAAAACTAATACCGGAAACATGGATGATGTTATGACGTTTTTTTCTTCCTCTTGAAATAAAAATGTAAAGTGCTAGCTCTTTCTACTTTGCAAGAAAAAAATAAAATAAAAAGAAGAAGAAAAAACGATTGAAAGACTCGAAGAGATGGTTAATGCAATTCACATGTCAATCAACGAAGATTTAGACACTTTTGTTTGAATCATAATATATTGCAAATATTATATTATTATATTATATTTTAAATTCGTGTATATACATGAGCAGTGGTGTTTATTTGGTTTTTAATAACTATTGCAAATAATAAACAAGATTTGTAATTAAAGAACTTAAGATAAGTCAACAAATAAATATATCTCATATAGTAAAAAAAAGAAGAAGAAGGTAAAACTGAGCCTTTGACGAGTCTTCACTTACCGGTTTTACAGTTAATACGGAAGAGGTAAATTGTGTAACTCGTTGTTAAAAGAAAATGATAATGAAAATTAAATCTCTAACCTCTCCATTTATAATGTTTGTCCCTCACCACTAATCTACCATTAATAACAAAAAAAATACCCCATGTCATTTGAAAAAATTTCGAGAGGGGCAATTCAAAACTTGAAACACATAGATTGATTAAATGGAATGGATTGCATATCACCAAATTGTATATTAATGCTGAAAACCTCCTATGACGTTTAAGAAAGAGCAAACCGTATAGTCAAAACAAAAACAATATGATCAATGTAAAAACTCCTTTTTTTTTTTTAAAGCAAACTATTATAATACATTTTTAAAATTTTGATAAATGGGCGAAACTTTAATTAATTAAAGTTGCTTGTATGAGATGACAAATACTTTGTATATTGTTAATAGCATCTTTATTTTTCACTTAAACATGATCACACCCTCCTTTTATACCTATGTTGGTTGTAATTTTCTAAATGTGTACATATTTGTTAAGTTACTTATCCAATTTTATGTATTTGTGATACTATTATCTACTACCTATAAGCAAAATCACAACTATACATTGGTTTTGCGCTACAACTTTATAAACTTTTCATCTACAACTTATATTCGTCTAGAACTTTGTTTAGTATTAGTTTAAGTACATGCCTTTTAAATTTCTTTTCATCAAGTTACTAATATTATTATTATATTTAATTCTAATTCTAATATGAGATTGTGTTAATAATAGTAGGCTTGAAATAATTTATGGATATATATCGGTGGTACAAAAATCAATTTTAACATGATTATTTGAATTCATTATGTTGGGTATTATAAGTTAGTTTGTTGTAGCAAGTCTGTATACGTACATGACTGGAAAGTTTACATATAAAAAAATAAAGATATTTTCTAATTATTTTATTGGAAAAGTAACGTAAGAAGATAAAGGGAGTTGCCGTTGACTTTGGATTATGTATAAGTTGGAATCCAAATCTCAAAGCTTGAAATAATTTTTCGTTTTTTATTTATACGATTTATTTTTATTTATGTTTCTATTAATTAATAATTAAAATAAAAAAAGAGTCCTTAAAAAGGATGGTGTTATTTTATTAAATTAAAATTAATAATGAATAATTAATTAAATATCAAATTACGATTGATCAATTGAATTTTAATTTTCGAGTAATAAAGTACGCGTTTCTTGTAAGTCATTATTTGGGTAGGCCCAATAGAATCAAAGGTATGAAGCTTGTTCCAGTTTGGGCCGCCGGTTCAGACCGACTTGTGCTTCAAGTCTAGAATTTTTAGTTCGTAAGAAAGTTTACGATGCGTTTAGTTAGAGAAAAAGTAGTTTCATTTTTAATTTGTCCCTAGAGGAAATTCAAAAAAAATTCTTTCAAGTGTAAGGGTTCAAATTTTATTTTTTAGAATGACAAATATTATCACATATTTCTCTTTTTATTAAAAACTTCTCAAAGAAACATCAATAAAATTTTGTAACTATCATTACCCATAAGAGTGAAGGGAGTGGGGTGATGTGGACAAAATGGTTCTCTACCATTTTGAATGTCATCACTCCCCCTTCAATATGGTTCATAAAAAGAATTGTTCAATATTATGGCTACCATATTGAATGGTAGCTTTTTTATTTTATTTTGTGTGTGTATAATTATTTTTCAAAGGTAAATGTGGGTTCAATTTTCAGTTTGATGATTACGGGTGAAAGTTAGTATCAGTACGGTTTGAATATGAAAATGACGTAGCAATGATGTGTTTAACTTTTTTCAGAATGACAACTCTCTCTGCTCTAAACAAAACCAATGACAAGTATAAGGAGTTAAAATTAATTAAGTGATGATTACATGAGTTTAGTCTTTAGGCTAATATATTTAGACCTACTCATCTCCACTCTTGTTTATTGGTCCATAATAAAAGTCATTATGAGTTGACTACGAAGTAAACGGAGAAAAGCTAGTAGACAAAGAACAGCAATTTGTAAACAAACGCTATATATATATATATATATATATATATATATATATATATATATATATATTATAAGTTTTAATTTTAAGCCTGTGCGCACGACAATTTAAAGCATACAAAGTTTATTCCTATTAATTTAATTTTTAAGCGATTTGCTAAATATAATTCTGTTTAGTACGTAGTATAAAAACAATGTGAGATGTTCATCGTAATATGATAAATATTTTATAAAAAGTTCATGTTATTACACTAAATATAAAATCGTAACTAAATATATGTCAAATTGTTTAATGATATTTTATTTTCTAATTAATTATTATTAACAATAAAATAATAATATTAATTACATAACTTGTAAGAGTTTGTTTTCATATGAAACTCCTTCTTTTCATATTAGTGTTTATATTTATTAATTATTAATTATTAATTATTAAAAGATAATAACAATAAAAATATAATATTAATTAAATAATTTGTTAACTGAAAATTAAGATGTTGTCACGTGTCATTCATCTTTACGTGTCAAATTCTGGAGCTTTCTTTTATACTCCTTTAGTGTATATATATAGATATATATTGAGAACTTGTAAGAACCACTAGAATACATGATTGTTCATATGTGTATGATGTCAAAATATGTATAAAAATGTTAATAAGAATCGATGAAACCATGAAAACCGAAAAATTATGTGTCATAATTGATTTTAACCAACTTTAACCGATTTGTTTACATGTGAACTGTTCAGTTGTGAACATATGTGTTTTTACGTATTTATATACGATTTTTGATATTTTTTTGTTTTTCTCATTCGAACAAATATTAACGTTCACATATGTATAAAGTTAATCAATGTGAACAATCACATATTTTTGTGGTTCTCACTAGTTCTCAACTTTTAAGTGGTTCTCATTTGAACATTCCCTTATATATATATATATATATATATATATATATATATATATATATATATATATATAATGTATTATTAAAACAAATAATATCTCATGGTAAATATGTACACATGATTTTATACTTAACTAGGATCTGTATGTCTGGAAAATAGAAATTTTTTAATTAAACCACAGGCTCCTACACAACTCAGAGCAAAAAACAGAGTAAATAGTACTCAAAGTCCAAAGAAGGCCATTTACCCAGTTTGCTAACAGTTGACTTTCATTTGCAAACCAAGATGGAAGGAATAGAGCACAAGACAGTAAGTGCAAATGGGCTAAACATCCACATAGCCGAAAAGGGTGATGGTCCATTAGTCTTGTTACTTCATGGCTTCCCTGAACTCTGGTACTCGTGGCGCCACCAGATTGTTTATTTAGCCAATCATGGTTACCGAGCCGTGGCACCAGACCTTCGTGGCTACGGTGACACAACAGGTGCACTACTCAACGACCCAACAAAGTTCACAATCCATCATCTGGTTGGTGACTTGATTGGGCTTCTTGATGCAATTACAAAGGAAGGTGAAAAGGTGTTTGTTGTGGGTCATGATTGGGGTGCAATCATCGCTTGGCACTTGTGCATGTTTAGACCTGATAGAGTCAACGCTTTGGTCAACCTAAGCATTCCATTTATTCCATGGAACCCATTTGGAGATATGGAGAAGATGTTGAAAAGTGTGTATGGAGATGATCACTACATGACCAGATTTCAGGTAGATCATATCAAATTTCCATTTGACTTGATAAGATAATTTTTGAACTAGTCAACTTTGTTTTTGTGATTAATCATGTATGTATGATTAGGAACCCGGAGATTTTGAAGCTGAATTTGGTCAAATGAGTATGAAAACAGTTATGAAAAATTTCTTAAGTTATCGACTACCAAAAACAATATTTTTCCCTAAAGGTAAAGGATTTGTATATCCACCGGGTCATCCACCAATCACCTTACCATCTTGGTTATCAGAAGAAGATATTGCATATTATGCCACCCAACTCGAAAAGACTGGACTTACCGGTGGAATTAACTATTATCGGGCTCTACAGTTGTAAGCACTTTAACCACCTCTGTATAAAATGGTTAGTTCCATTATTTTCAGCTTAGTTGGCTTATATGTTTATGATTATAGGAGTTGGGAACTTACCTCGGCATGGTGTGGTGCTAAAGTGACGGTGCCAACGAAATTCATTATCGGGGACCAGGACTTGATCTATCATATGGCAGGCATGAAGGATTATATACTAGGTGATAAGTTTAAGAAAGATGTTCCATTGTTGGAGGAAGTTGTTGTCATGGAAGGTGCTGCGCATTTCATCAACCAAGAGAAGCCTCAAGAGATCAACACACACATAATCGAGTTTCAAAAGACGTTCTAATTCTCCTTTTTTCTAATAAGGATAGATATTCCAAAGTGAATATGGACCAACTCATAAAAATGTACTGATATGTACAACTCGTATTTCTTAAATTCTATCTTATGCTTTTTTTAGTTATATCGACTTAATGTATGCCTTGTTTATATAATAATTTCATCTTGCTCTTGCCATGGTGAATTGGTGACAATTTCGAATTGTTCATATTCTTAAATTGATACTTGCGTTGAAGGTTTTTGGTTCGAACCACAGGAAAGATGCTGAGAATCGAAGTATATTGTTAGATGTTGGTCTGACCCAATAGGAAGATGAGGTTCACTCATGTCTCAATAGCAAGCTAAAATAACCAAATCGTATTTGATATGAATATGTCAACTTGGGCTGTGATTTATTTCACACGGGGCAATTGTGTCAAATGAAATTATTAGTTAGAGGAAATGGGTTAAACAGGTTAAAAGTCACCCGAATCCTATATATGTATAATCCATAGTTGCATACAACCTCCTAAAACCTATTGACATGTCAGATCATCCGAATATAGTTCGAACACATTATAAACTTGAAAGTAACAACAAACTGATCGCGTGGATCATGACCTAGCCAACAATCCCATTATTGATAGAATTAAGAAGGTCAGATTCATTGACAAATGAGAAAAAGAGCCTAATATAGCTAGGTTATTAGATAGTTAAGCACGTCATGATGCCCTGTATACTGCTGCTAAATATTATGATTTTTACATCTTGTAACTTTTAGTGTCTATTGTGACAGCATATCTGCTATCTCTTTACCTCATATCATGCTTCTATGCATTTAGCTTGGAACAATATTTGTTATAGTAACCTTCAACTATAGAGATCTATAACTCGGAAGCTGCTGTAGTCGTGTGCCAAAAAGTGGAATTCACGTACATTTCGATGGTGCAAAAGGCTTAGAGTGTGTACATATTTGCATGTCTTCTATATTCACAGTTTTGTGGTTCTTCCTCGCAGAGGTGGAAAGATGGACGAGGAGGAAGGATTGTATAATGAGCCAAAATGTGAAAGACTTCTTGTCTTAAGAAAATGTTAGAAAGGGGTTGAAATGGAATGAGTCTGACGTGAAAAACTTTTTGTCTTAAGAAAACTTTACCTCCCAACAAAATGATTAATGTCAATTATGACGTGAAAAACTTTAACTTTTTGTAGGTATTACCATTTGATCCATCAGGGGTAGAACATATCCCAATTTGACCCATTCTAAAATTGCCACCTGTACTTCCATCTTTCTAGGAAAAGTACATTCCCCATTTGTTGATTTAAGATTAGTCAGAATTTAATAGGAGAAAAATAAAGGAATATTACCTGAACTGGTACCGACATTCACAAAGCAACCAGAACCACTCTTTATGTATGAACACAGGTTGTGAAGTGGTATGCCTTTCAGATATGAAAAGAATGCAAGAAAGAGAAGCGTGAAAAGAGCCTGCAAAATTGGTGTAAGTAATTATCAACAAAATAGGTATTCCTAAGTTCTTTATCAATGCCCTACAATATATGTATGTATATCAACGAATGAGCAACTGGAAAAAGCGTTTGACTTTATGAACTATAAACACTTTCGCTACAAACTGGGTCATTGTTATACGCGTAATTTGGGACAAAGCTTTCAAATTATAAACTGTCAGTTCTCTATTCTTGCAAACGAGCCATGCCCTTGCGAAAAGGTAGATAAGAACACTACACTTGGTTCATAAGAATGAGATATTTTAGTGCAAACTCGAATGTGCGGTTCTTGGCTTTATTGCAGAGAACGATGGTCAATTTGCATTAAAGGTGGTAATATCAGCAGGGCAGGTCGGGCAGATTGGGTAATGGATCATAACAAGTAACTTTTGCAGGGGCCAAGACGGGACAGAAACACTTATGTCCTCATTTTTTGAACTTATTACAAATAACTAATTTGCCATATTCGTACAAATACAATAGTTAAATTAGAGCATGTTATAAAAATGACATAAATAGCTACAGTGCTGATGTGGGGTTGCTTTGGTAAGTCTACCTGAAACTCGGGGAACCAAATGAACTAACAACAAATATGTCGAGCAACTTCAGATAACAAAAAAAATACCATGCTCTTGATAACCAAGCAATGCATTCGCTGTACTAGTTTACAACAGAAGATGATCATGATCATACCTTAACAGCGTCAATGAAAATATATTCATGCTCACAAGCTCAAGTTAATCAATCAAATATTTACCACAAAATCCAAAATATTGCATAGAATCAACAATTAGAATCCAAAATTATAGCAGGCAATTAAAATTTCTGCACAAAATAGAAAAATAACGCACAAACCCAAAATCTCGCATAGAATCCAAAGTCTCGCTTAGAAGATTAATCCAAAAAATTAAGCATGCACAAAATCCAAAAATATCGCACAAAATAAAAAAATCTCAGACACAAACCAAAATTTCCAAAATTCAGCATAGAAATATAATCGACTCAAAAAATAAAAAATTTGGCGGCATAAGTTGATGCTAAATCGTATTGTATACCTTTGGGATAGCAGCTGATAGCCTGATAATGGTAACCAATTCTCCGAGAAGAAAGTTCCTCCGGTTTATTTGCATAGATAAAATGAATCGATTGACAATGGTAACCAATTCTCTTGATCAGCCCACCAGTCTTGGGACAACTAAGAGAGGAACAATCGGGTCCAATGAACTTCAATAAAATAGCTTAATTAACTTGTACTTTAAACTGAACATTTAGAATCTAGATAGCTGTGTCGATAATCCTGAAGGGAAAATTATTTATCCTGCTACCTAAACTTTCTACTACTCTTTCTATCAAAATTATAAAAAATTATGAATAAATAAATAAATCTATTCATGTGTCATTAAGGACCGCCAAGGTCCCGTACGATACTATATACCAGTCCTCGTAATAAAAACTGACAATTCAAATTTTTTTTCAAAAATATCTTAAATATAAAAATATTATGATGTAATTTCTTACATGTAGAAATGAAAAACTATTTGAATTATACATTTGAAAGTCATTTTTCAAGCATTTTTTGAATATTTATTGATCAAATTTTTATAATCAATTAATGCGCCTTAGTGTAATAAAAATACTTTATTTCAGTAACGATAGTTTTTTCAACTTTAAAATTATAGTAGTAATAAGTGTTTCTTAAACAATCAGAGGCCCTAAAAAATCGATGGCTATATGCGCCGGTACATACTACCCTTGCCGAAAACCTCCACTGTGTGTCATGCATTTATATCCCTCCTTCATGATTTGTAGGTCTTAACATGCATTGTTAATTGATCTGTTAAGATGCCACAAATTTAGATTTGGGGTTACAGGGGTAGCCGGGTAGGGCTTACAGAGAAAAGAAAGGGCAAACAATTTTAATCTTTAATTTTTTTTATTTACGATTCATATTCACTTAATCGTAACTAACACACCTTAAAATTTTAATTGCATTCTAAATTTTGACCGCTTCTCGACATGTGGATGGGAGTATGATTCCGTACTGTATTAACAATTTTTTAGTAAGCAACCCTTTTTAGATTATTTATTTCTCTGACCATGGAGATTTTATATAAAAAATTATGTTCAATTCTTTATTTCTTATTTTAATATATATATCACCCGTTATCTTGAATTAATTCAACCTTGAATTCAATGTAAGATGACTTGCCAAACAATCAGGACTAGCAATTTCCTAACCTTTTAACACTATATTTTCAACCAAAATTAAACTAACTTTTTTATTTAATGATTATGCTGACTCTGTTTTTTATCACATGGTTTCTCAACCTGCTAATTTTTATTTTATTTTTCATAACTTATTTAATTAACTTTTAATTAGTTAATTTTAATAAAAATAAACTATACATAAATACCTATACTTATACTTATGATTAATGATGTGTACTCTTAACAACACTAATATTGAGTGTTGTTGACCAATTATGTTTCAAATAAAACACTTTTATTTATATCTTTCACCCTTCAAGTTTTATTATATATACACATATTGCCCCTCATTTTAAACAACTACACATATACAGTTAAACCTTTTATTTTCTCATAAAATATTTGATAAATTATTTACATAATTAAAATGTGACAATGTTTATAAAATAGAAATTTTAGTGATATTACTAGAATTGTAAATTGCACCAACCTTTGAAATTATTGAATTAATTAAGGGGAAATCAAACATTACCAATAATGAGATTTAAATATATCACTTTTATTTATACTTTTTACCCTTCAAATTTTTCAATATATACACAATTTACCCTCCGTTTAACCAACATCATATTCAGTTTACTGCAACCTTATATTTTCCAATCAATTAAACCTCCAAAGTCCAAACAGCCGATACTATTTTTCTAGGAATGACTATCATTTTTGAACATAAGCCGACGCAAGAGCACGGGGTGTGGGGGGCGATTTGTCGCTGTTTTCCGACGAGAACGCCGTCGGACGGCGTTCTGCCGCACCGGGACGGCGTTCCCGACGGCGTTCCCGTCCGTTTTTCCCGTCGCCGTCCACCTCCGAACGCTGGTTTGCGCGACGTTTTTCTTTCTTTTTCTTTTTTTTTCTAACGGATAGTTTTTTTTAAAAAAAAAAAATTTGAATTTAAAAAAAAAATATTTTTTTTTTCCTATTTAAACACACCTCAAATACAATCTCAAATCACAATTCAAACACTATCTCAAACACTCTTTCACACACACAATCTAAACAATCAAAAATTCATCCAAAAATTCTATTTTCTTCATCTCATCTTCTTCATCATGTCGAACAACCCGAATAACCCGTACCATTTACTATCCACTTGGAACCCATTCACGAGCGAATGGCAAACCTCACAACCGCAACAAAATCAACCATCTTTCAACTCACAAATTCAAGGATTTGCCCAATACGTTTACAACCGACCGATGCAACCACCACCACAATTGTCACCCGATGAATACGCCCAATTTCAAATGTGGCGTCAAAGTCAACAACAACCTGACGTCCAATCCGTTGAAGACACCAACCCGACACCCGAATCATCCAAAAAAACCAAGGGCAAAAAACCCAAAAAAGATTCACCGGCCAAAACCAAAAAAGTCGTTCCACACCGTAACGTTTGGGTACCGGAGGACGAGCTTCGTTTGGCCGAAAGTTGGATTTCGGTGTCCGAAAATTCACAACGTGGAACTGACCAAGAAGGGTCTTCGTTTTGGTATCTCGTTATGGATTCGTACAACGCACGGAATCCACCATTTCAATGAGGAAAAGACGCGTTGTCGTCAAAATGGACCAAACTCAACGCGGACTGCAAAGGTGGCAAGGCATATGGAAAAGGCTTTCGGATCAACTACGGAGCGGTGAAGGGGGGGATGATTTGTTGATTCGTTGTGACACGCAATACAAGCTGGAAAACGAAAAAACTTTCACAAGTTTGTTGGCGTGGAACTTTTTGAAGGATAAACAGAAGTGGCTACATCCCGATCCGTTTGTCGTCGGTAGACGAAATGTTCCAAAACGCCGCGAGACGGTCAATTTGGACTCGGACTTTGACGAACCGCCGGAGCAAGAAACGCAAAACCCGAATGAGGATTTATTTGGGGACGATCCGCATCAACGGCCGGCTGGAAAGTCAAGGAAACCGAAGTCTCAAAAAACCACTTCTTCTGGTTCGGCCGGTTCCTCCCGTGCTTCGTTTGATGAATCACTCGCAACAACATTCGAAGGCATCCAATCCGACAAGCAAGGCTACTACAAGACGAAGGATCTCGAGGCCAAACTTCGAATCTTGTCGATGCCGTCTGAGCATTTACCGGAGCAAGCAAGGTTCATCTTGGAAATGGAGAAGAAGAAGATTTGCGAGACAATGGGATGGCCATACGGAACGGGAGCGGGAGGTGGTGCTTCGGGTTCGGGATCGGGAAACTGATTTGTCTTATTTTATTTACTTTTGTATTTTAAATTTGTAGGACTTTTTAAATTATATATTTTAATTTTAGGACTTGTATTTTTTTTTTTTAATTAATTAAATCTTGTTTTATTTGATTTATTTATTTTTATATATTAATTTATACAATTATCAGCATTAAAAAAACAAATAAAACAAATAATAAAAAAACTCCAGAACACTGTCACCACACCACAAAATCCTCAATTACAACATTCTCCAGAACACTGTCCAGAACACTGTGGTGACAGTGTCACCACACCCCGTGCTCTAAGGGAACCTATGTATTTCTAACGGTATAGATATTATAGTTGATCATGGATTAATCAAGGATGATTCTTAGAAGCACCGATGGGTTATTCACTAGAATACACAATAAATCCACTATAAATTTACAATCCACCTTACATTTTAACATATACAACTTCATTAATTTCCCTACAAATTATAAATTAAGCATCAATCATACTTCAAATTAACATAATATTCATTAAACACAACAACACAGAAAGTTAAAAAAATGGAGGGGATTCAGCACAAGACAATTGAGATTGCGAATGGAATGAAGATCCACATAGCAGAAAAAGGTGAAGGTCCATTAGTCTTGTTCATCCATGGCTTCCCTGAGCTTTGGTACTCTTGGCGCCACCAGATTCTTTATTTGGCCGATCATGGTTATCGAGCTGTTGCACCAGACCTCCGTGGATATGGTGGAACGACGGGTGCACCGGTGAATGACCTCACAAAGTTCAGCATCATTCATTTGGTATCTGACATGATTGGCCTTCTTGATGCCATCACTAACGAAAGTGAAACCGTGTTTGTTGTGGGTCATGACTGGGGTGCTATTGTTGCATGGAACTTGTGCACATTTAGGCCCGAAAGAGTCAAAGCTTTGGTCAACTTGAGCGTCCCTTTTCTTCGGTGGAACCCAGATGCAAACGTTGTTGAACTCATGAGAAATGCATACGGAGAGGATCATTACATGGTCCAATTTCAGGTAAAAACAATTATATTTATTTATTTAAATATCGAACGCTTTATTTAGTTGTTAATTAAATTATTGAATCAATGGATGTATATTTGTTATAGGAACCCGGAGTAATTGAAGCTGAGGTGGATAATATGAGTATTTCATCATTTTTGAAAAAGTTCTTAACATACAGATATCTTGAACCATTGTATATAACTAAAGGCAAAGGATTTCGACATTCGCCTAACGATGTCCCTGTCACATTGCCAGAATGGTTGTCAGAAGAAGACGTTGAATACTTTGCTAACCAACTCGAAAAGACCACTATTACTGGTGGAGTAAACTATTATCGAGCTCTTCCTATGTAAGTACTTTTAATTATCAACTGTTAATTTTAACAAATATTTGCACTCATTAATTCAATGCAAATCTCAAGTCTCATTCTGAATTCTGCTTAATTATATGGTTGCAGTGACTGGGAAATCAGTGCGGCATATATGACAGGATCGACTTGATCAAGATCAAGATTAAGTTTCACTATGCTTGAACTTCTTAACAAGAAATTTACGGAATAATACTTGTTAAGTTTGGAAGTTGTATGTATGTTTTGTATAGATGTTTGTATTTTAATAGACAAAGAACAATAGAACACACAATTTGTATAACAAAAGCTCCAATACTATTAAGATTAATAATACGAATACACTTGATTGTATTAGGGTTACAATAACCTTGAAGTTAACTGATCTGTATATATAAAATTGTCTAAGCTTGCTCTCTCATTTATTATACACATTTTTACACTTGTTTATAAACCTAGGATTTACACAAGTTACAATGTTAAGCATGCCACAAAAGTAAACTAGACATTCTGTAACACGTTATAGCAATTAATGCACATAAGTCAACTCTTCAAGCATGCTCTGTGTCCATAAAGTAAAATATGCTTTACTGTTTTATTTTTGGGTAGTCTGACAGCTCCACTAAGCAGTAGAAACAAGTAGCAGTAGAAACTCTGTAAATCGAACCAACAGTGGAAACAATGGAAATTGGTCTAGCAGTACAAATTGCAGAAATCATGCCAGCAGTACTAATCCTGTAAATCATACTGGCAGTACTAATCTTGGTCTTGTTCCAACAGTAGAAACTTTGAAATGAACCAGTAGTTGAAACTTTGGATAGCAGTACTAACCTATATTAAGCTTGGCAGTACTAATCTTTTTATCCCAACAATCTCCCCCTAAACTTATGCTTTCTACCCAACAGCACTAAGTTTCTCCAGATTTACCTTTTGACTACATTGGGGTTTAGTTCTTCTGCTTACTCATTCTTTTAAGATACTCTTTTAACTCCTTTATCAAAACTGCTACAACTTCCAGATTTGTGCATTTGATTTTTTGCTTCAGCATGCTTTCTACCACAGTAGGTTTCCATAGATAATCTTTTCCAATCAGAAAATATCCTACACCTCCATCTAACTGGCTATACATATGCACTCCACAGCTATCAAAGCAGTACCAGTAGTTGACAGGTGAGTATTCCTTCATGAACATCCTCATCTTTGCCTCAGGGGTGTACATTTGCTTCAGGTACTCAAAGAGTTGATGATCATCATTGTATCATCTTTCTCCTCCAAACCTCTTGAGCCCTACTTCATACATCTCATTTAAATCTTTTCTTCTGAAAACTTTAAGCATAGAGAAGAAGCTTCTGTACAACTCAACTGACCCCCCTGCTCTAATCACTTTAAATAACCTTCTGTTTGCACTATCCAGTGTCTGATACCAATCTATGATTGGATAATCCACCTTCAAGGGCTCACAGTCAGCTGTATCAATTATTACCAGTTCTCTGCTATCTTTATCCTCCTTTTCCTTATCATCTGTAGATGGCACCTCAGTATGCACATCCTTTTCAACTTTCTGCCTTTTCTGCACTTTTTCAAAGTAACCCTCACTTTGTGTGCCCTCTGCAGCTTTCTTCTTCCTTTCAAACATTTTGATACCCTTTTGAACAGGTGTATCATGCATACCTTTCAGCTTCTTTTCTTTTTCCCACCTTATATCTTCAGTTCTCTTCTTCATTCTTTCAAGCTCCCTCTCATACATCCTCTTTAGATCTTCAAATTGGAGGGTTGCTAGGATTTTTACATGAAATCCAGCTCCCTTGAGGAATGTAATGTATTCTTTTTTTTAATTGAGCCTTAGTCTTTGGCTTTGTCTTCTGTTTCTTGTACCTAGCCTCTGACTCTCTTCTTTTCTTCTCATTTAATAATCTTTCTAGCTCTGCCTCCCTCTCTTCTTTAGTGTACCTCTGCCTCTCCTCTTCTTGCAATCTCCTTGCCAATTCTTCATCTGCCTCTATTTGATGTTTTCTTTTTAAAGGTCTATCTTCTTCAATCATTATTCCCTTTCCCTTGTCCTTAGCCCCAATCTGCTTTACTTTCTTTGTAGGAGTGTGTTCTAATGGTTCTTTGATGCTCACACCTTTCTCCTTTTGTTTTTCTTTCTCTTAAGGGCTCTCAGACACCCTCAACAAAACTTCAGCAGCAGCAACCTCTTCATTTGCTTCAGCAGTACTAACTGGCTCATCTATCCCAGCAGTATTAACTCTATCTTCATCAGCAGTACTAACTCCAATACTAGCAGTAGTAACTGGAGCAGTATTCATCTTTTCCAATAGCTGCTTGACCATCCCATTCAACCTTACAATCTCATCTCCTTGAGATGCTAGCATTTCCTTCTGCCTAGCCACCTCTTCTGACAAATTGGTACATATTACCATCAATTCCTTAAGTAATGAGCTATCCTCACCACTGCCAGAAGTGTTACCCTCTTTTAGTGGATCATTGGAAGATTTAGCTAGTGTCTCAGACCTAGTCTGAGCATCACTAGCCCCCATTGTGGTTTCTTGGCACCTGGGACCACTGGATACATTGATATCCACTGGATCTTTTGCAATAGAAGAATCCAATGGAATCTCTGTATCTTGTATTGCCATGGATTGGGTCCTAATTCTATTACCACTGTCCTGTTCTCCCAATGGGCAGAATCAGTAGTGGCAGCCCTTTCCATATGGTCACCTTCCTCTTCATTGACCACCTCATTTAGATCAATTGGCTGATGCATCTGAGGAAGAGGAGCCTCAGATGCATGTTTCTTAGCCTTTGTGGCTTTCTTGTTGGTTGGCTTGGGGTCCCTTGTTTTCTTGGATTTGACAGCAGATGTGGGTTGAGAAGTAGTGGGTATGGCTACTTCTTCATCTGCTATGGAGGGTGCACTAAGCATGTGTGCAGTCAAATTTGTGACCCTCCCAGAAAATGTGGTACCTTTAACTAACCCTGTTCTCCTCATGTTTGAAAAAAGTTTTTGTGTATGTGAGAGGAGAACAATTTTACCACCCACTCTTGGTAGGTTAGTTAATTCATTTTCAAAAATGTGTTGTAGAAACCTTGGATACATCAAAAATTTTGAGTCGGGATGTTCCAGGTTGTATATCATTCCAGTAAAGATCATTTTTGAAAAATTGAACTTCATGTTATTAGCTAAGCAGATCAAAGCCGAAGCTATGTTACTGCTAAACTGATCCCATGTCGTTCTCTTCTGAGATATGCATTGTTGCAGGGTATGGATTAAAAATTTCCACTGGGGAGAGAACATGAATTTCCAAAAAGTAAGTCTATTCAACTCCCCCTCATACCCTAGCAACAATAAGTTTTCATAAATTTGAGGTACAGATAACCATTCAATACCTTCTTCATCATGAAGTTGAAGATGAGCACGAACAGATGCCTCTGTAACTCTGACGGTCTGCCCTGCAACTTGACCAACAATGGTAGCCACCCCATCGACTTCTGTCTTTTCGGCAGAAGTCCAAAAATTGTTTATATGTGAAATAAAAATGATGGGGTTGACAGAAAGTGCTACCTTTAAGTTGCTATTTTTAAGAAAATTTACCATTTCATAAAAATCTTCTGCTCCTTTGGGTTTTAGCAGATAAGCACGTAGATTGTGCTTATCTGCAGTTGGTAAAACAGCGTTAGAAGACGGAGAAGAAGTCATTTTAGTTGTGAAGGTTGAAAAATTTTCTTGTGAAAAGATGAATTTTGATCGCTTTTGGTTGTTTGAGATTAACAGTAGGTGAAAAGCGAACAGTGAAAAAGGTTTGCTATTTATACTATTTGAAAAGGGGCAGCATTAAATGCCCTAATTTTTAAATAGAGTAAATTGTGCTAGCAGTACTAAATTGAGAATTTTGTACTGGCAGTATTAAAACATGCCCAGTACTAAGATTTGTGCTAGCAACAGAAACCATTTATTACAAATCAGCAGTACTAATATAACTAACAGTACTAATCGAGGGAAAACAGTACTATTATATATTAGATAAAGACAGCGGTATTAACAATGACTAACAGTAGTAATGTAAACTACATTAGCAGTATTAATAATGCTAAGCATTAATAGCGGTACTAAACAAAAGTAGCAGTATTAAAAATATCTACAATATTAATACTAGCAGTACTCAAAGCAACAAGCAGTATTAACATTGACAGTATTAAAGATATTGATATTCTTATTTAGTAGACCAGTATTAATAGCAGTACTAATTTTAACAGCAGTATTAAAATACTTAACAATATTAACACTAGCAGTACTAAAAGTGACTACCAGTATTAATATTTGACAGTATTAAAGAATACTAACAGCATAAATTAGTAGATCAGTATTAACCCATGAATAAGCACAGAATTTTACAAAGAGCAGTATTAACTAAAGATTTATTAAGAATTTATCATTCCAATGCTTGTAACCAGGAATGTGAATCTACCCACATCAAATGCTTTTGTGAATAGATCTGCAAACTGATTATCAGTATGAACTTTAAAAATCTGAATTAATCTTTTCTCATTACAATCTCTTATAAAATGATATCTGATTTCAATGTGCTTAGTTTTAGAATGTTTTACAGGGTTATTTATAATACTGATAGCAGAGTTGTTATCAATAAAAATGGGAGTATTTAAAAAGGTCAAACCATAGTCCAACATCTGATTCTGAATCCAAAGCACTTGAGCACAGCAACTTGATGCTGCAACATATTCTGCTTCTGCTGTAGATGTGGAAACAGAAGTTTGCTTCTTGCATTGCCAAGACACAAGTCTTCCTCCCAAAAATTGACAACCTCCTGATGTAGATTTTCTATCCATATTGGCTCCTCCATAATCACTGTCAGTGTATGCAATCAAGTCAAAGGAAGAATTTCTTAGGATACCAAAGTCCCAGTTTTGGTTGACCTTTGAGATATCTAAAAATTCTCTTGACTACATGAACATGTGACATTTTAGGATTTGCCTGGAATCTAGCACAGACACAAACAGCAAACATAATATCTGGTCTGCTTGAGGTCAGATACATGAGGGATCCAATCATGGATCTGTAGAGGTGTTCATCAACATCCTCCCCCTTAAGATCTGCATGCAATGGTTTGTGTGTCTCCATTGGAGTGCTAGCAATCTTTACATCTTTGTATCCAAACTTCTCTAGAATGCCCTTAACATATTTCCCCTGACTTATAAAGATCCCTTCTTTCTGCTGTTTAACTTGTAATCCTAGAAAGAAAGTCAACTCTCCCATAGAGCTCATCTTGAATTTCTGATGCATAAGAGCTTCAAACTCTTTACAAAGACTATCCCTTGTTGAACCAAAAATAATATCATCTACATAGACTTGAACTAGGAGGATATCATTTCTAATTCCTTTGATAAACAAGGTTTTGTCAATTGCACCTCTCTTGAAACCATTCTCCAACAGATAAACAGATAAAGTATCATACCATGCTCTAGGAGCCTGATGCAGTCCATAAAGTGCCTTGTCCAATCTGTACACTTTATTAGGATGCTTGGGATCTTCAAATCCTGGTGGTTGGCATACATAAACCTCTTCTTCAATAGTGCCATATAGAAATGCACTCTTCACATCCATCTGGTATACCTTGAAGTCCTTGAAAGATGCATACGCCAAGAACAACCTAATTGCTTCTATTCTAGCTACAGGAGCAAAGACTTCATCATAGTCAATGCCCTCTTCTTGAGAATATCCCTGAGCAACCAGCCTTGCTTTGTTCTTGATCACAATGCCTCTCTCATCTTTCTTGTTTCTGTATACCCATCTTGTTCCAATTGCCCTTTTTCCTTTTGGGAGATCCACCAATGTCCAAACATCTTGAATCTTAAACTGAAGCAGCTCTTCTTCCATTGCTTCAACCCAACTTGGATCTTTCAAGGCTTCATTTGCCTTCTTGGGCTCTATCTAGGATAAAAAACAGACAAATAAAGAAGTATTGATGTCTTCTTCATTTAGTCAGGCAGATCTTCTGGTTTGCATTGCAGAGTCAATATCACCTATTACATTCTCTAATGGATGATAGGCTTTGTATTGTTGATACTGACTAGTTGGATCTTGATTCTCATCTACATTTTCTTCTGCAATTTCATCTGCACTTCTTTCTGCATTCTCAGATGTATTCACACCATTTGCTTCTTCTTCTGGAAGCATTTCAGGATCTGAGGAGGTATGGCCATCATCATAAGCACCATACTGTTCCTGACTTGATGTGATTGGTTCTGAACTCTGAGCTTGTTGTTGTGGAGGTGGATGAACAACTTCAGGTGGATCAGGTGACCAGAAGGGTAGAGTGATGTACTATAATGGTGTATCTTTGTTCTGGTTTGCTGCACTTGATTCACCAGCATTTGTACCTGCATTTGACGACTCATACACATATATGAAAGATTGGGTTAGAGCATCAATATCAAATAACCAATCTGGACCTTTGCCCACAACACTAGGTGTATGTTCATTAAAGGTCACATTCATGGTTTCCTCCACTATTCTAGTCCTATGGTTGAATACTCTATATGCTTTGCTTTGGGTAGAGTATCCAACAAAGACTCCCTCATCAACCTAGCTCTCAAACTTGCCTAGGTGATCTTTGGAATTTAAGATAGTAACAGGACATCCAAATGGTTTTAAAAAGCTAATCAAAGATTTTCTTTTGAAAAACAATTCATATGGTGTCTTGTTATGAGGCTTTACTACTAGTGCCCTGTTCTGAACATAACAAGCAGTACTAACTGCTTCTGCCCAGAAAGTCATTGGTAGTTTAGCATCTGCTAACATTGTTCTAGCTGCCTCAATTAGTGTCCTGTTTCTTCTTTCTGCTACTCCATTTTGTTGTGGAGTTCTAGGAGCACTAAACTGTCTTTCTATTCTTTTTGTTTCACAGAATTTATTCATCTCATGATTCTTAAATTCTGTTCCATTATCAGACCTGATGATTTTAACCTTTTGATTAGTTTGGTTCTCAATCCTAGTAATGAATGATCTAAGTATTTCACCTGTTTCATCCTTAGTTCTAAGAAAGAATACCCAACTAAATCTACTAAAGTCATCAATGATCACCAAGCAATAAACTTTCTTTCCTATACTACTGACAATGGTTGGTCCAAATAGGTCCATATGCAGTAGATGTAAAGAAGAAAAGTTTGAGTTCACACCTTTGGTCTTATAAGAAGATTTGTGTTGCTTCCCCTTTAGACATGCAACACAATGGTCATCACATGAATATGTCTTTTCAGGTAAACCTCTAACAAGTTTGTTTTTAACCAGTTTGTTAATAGTTTTGAAATTCATGTGACACATTCTTCTATGCCAAAGATCAGACTCATCAACAGATGCCTTTGAGATAAGACAGTTTAAATCTTGTTGAGGTTTCATGTTTGCTAAGTCACAACAGTACACATTATTCTTTCTAGGAATTTTCATCAAAATCATATTTTCATCTAGTTCAAATTTATCAGAAAGAATAAAGCATTCTATGTCAATGAAAAGAACTGGATTCTTTTTCTCTGTGATTTGACTCACACTTAGCAAATTGAATCTCAACTGTTCAACATAATAAACATCTTGAAAGCTTATCTTATCACTGTTGACAGTCCCTTTTCCCGTAATCCTTCCACCTTTAGGATTACTTTCAAAAGCTACATATCCACCATCAATTTCTTTGAAGTTCTGTAGCTTGCTTCTATCCCCCGTCATGTGCCTTGAGCATCCACTATCAACATGCCACAAACTTCTTGGCTTGCTCTGCACAGATAAAACAATAAAGATTATCAGTTTTCTTTAGGAACCCAAACCAATCTGATTTTGGGTCTCCCTTGTACATCCACAAAGTCAACTCTTTCAAGAATCACTGCTTGTGGTGTACTGTTGGTTTTGGAAACTTTTGATTTTATTGTAGGCACAGGTTTCCAAATCCAACGAATGTTAGACTCATTAACAACATTAAGATGACCAACAGTATTAACATGTTTGGCAGTATTAATTCTGTTTGCAGTAGTAACTTGCCTAACAGTATTAACTTTGTCAACAGTATTAATATGCCTGGCAGTATTAACTTTGGTAACAATATTAATATTCCTGGTAGTATTAACTTTTCTGGCAGTATTAACTCTCAATGCTGATTTGGTAGTCTTTCTGCTGTTGGCTTTATTGGTTAATACAGCTGCAGTAGATTGAGCTGTAGCAGTTTTAACTATATTTGCCATGTATTTCATCTTCTTAACATGCTTAACAGAGTTAATTTTTTATTTGAAATTAGCATGATTAACTTTGTTTGATGATGTCCATGTTGGTTTTACAACTCTGTGAGTATTGCTGGAGTTATAAAAACAGTCATGTTGAAGATGATTTGTTCTACCATAGATATAACAAGCCTTTTCTTTAACCATGACAAAACCCTTTCCTAGTTTATGTGAAACCATTTGGTTCCAATTTCTTTGATTTCCTCTAGGAACAGATTTTGAGTAATTGTATGGTATTTGAATACTTGCTTTACAATTGCACTTTTTACAGGCTTGATTCTTTTCATTCTTGTTAGTGGTGTTCTTCTTTTGAGTAGATATAAACTTAGCCTTTTCTTTGAATAATCTTTTACCCTCTGCTAGTTTATTACCAGTTAAGATAGTATATGATGCACTACTTACTTTCTTAATATCTTTCTTAGTTGATTCAACTAGCTCAGTAAGTTCTCCTTCTATGTCATCATCATCAGATACCCAACTAGTGATTTCTACTTTATCTAAATCTATCTCAGGTTCAGCTAAACTTTTGATTGGATCAGCCTTTATAACTTCAATTTCTACATTCTCCTTTAAAGTTTCAATCTCAATATCACTTTTAGGAGGAAAGTAATTGTTGTTATAAGGTGGAGGAACATTGTTGTATCCTAATCCAGTTTTGAGTTTATCATGAATCTGAGATTTAATTAGATTTTGAATGTTTTGAGAAGCATTTTCTAGATTATCTATTTTCAGTTTAATGCTATCTCTTTCAGTTCTCACATTCTCTAAGTCTTTGCTCAATTCATCAACTTTGTCCTTTTGACAATCTCTTTCCCACCTAGCATATTCAATATCATACACATATTGTGATTCATTCTTCTGATATGCTTTTATTTGTTGTTCTAGGTTTTTAATTGATGCAATTGTGCTTCTTTTCCTAACTTCCTATTTTTCAAGTTCAGCACAGATAAATAGATTATGATCTCTGTAGTGTTTAACAGTTTTCTTACAGATAGATGAACATAATTTATTTTGTACCTCTTGAGGCACTTCAGGAGATTTCGCTTCTTCTTCTGTAATGGCCATTAAAGCTTGATTTGTAGCAGCATGCTCTTCTTGATCACTCCAATCAAATTCAAACTCATTTTGTGACATCAGTGCTGTTGAGTTTGAATTGTTTTGAATTGGAATGTTTCTTCTTTGCATTCCATTATAGCTCCCTGTCCTTTGGCCACTATCATTAGTTCTTCCAGTACTTCTGCATTCTCTTGCAAAGTGTCCCATCTTGTGACAATTAAAGCACTCAACTTTGCTCTTATCAAATCCTGCTCCATCTTCTCTCTTATATGCAAAGTTGTTTCTCCCAGTTCTTTGCATAAATCTCTTTGCCCTTACAGTCAACATGGCCATCTGCCATTTAATATCCATCTCTTCAAGATCATCTGGATTAACTTGCTCAAGTTCTTCATTTGTCAGAGATGAATTCACATGACTGACAAAGAATGCTTCTAACACTTGATCACCAGTTTTGTCTTTTGATGATAACCCAGATGCAGAACCTGTAACAATAGAGGTAGATACATATGCTGAGTTTGGATCTACCTGTACTCCTCCTGATGACATAAATGCAGCATTCTACATATTTGGAGTGTATCCAGTGGCTTGCTTCTTGTTCTCTACTTCTGGCTCAAATGATCTTAGATCATTGTATAGATCATCAAGCTCCTTATCATCCAAATTACTGCCCTGCCTCAAAGCAACAGTATACATGGTCCATTCATCTCCAAGTGATCTTAGAAACTTTCTGTTAAGATCATCTTTGTCAATCTTAACATTGTGGTTTTCAAGATCACCCACAAGTTTAGAAAATCTGTCAAAAACTTGTGTTAATGTTTCTGTCCTTACAGATTTAAAGTTTTCAAATTGTTGTTTTAAAAGGGATCTTTTATTTTTCTTGGTGCTTTCATTGCCACCAAATCTTTTCTCTATTGATTCTAAAAGAACCTTTGCATCTTCACAATTTTCAAACTTTCTTTGATATTCATTAGGAATGGATATCAATAGAATGCTAAGAGCTTTAAATTCTGTAGCTCTTTCCTTTCTTTCAGCATCTGTACTTGGTGGTGCCCTTGGAATCCTGACACCATACCCATTAACAGGATACTTAGGACCATTTACACAAATATCCCATAGTTGATAGTCTGTAAGCAACATGTACTGCTACATCCTATTTTTCCACATATCATACTCATCTGGCCTGAGTATGGGAATTTTGTTTGCCTGAGTTTCTTCAGAAGACATTTTAAAAGTTTTTAAAATAGCTTTTAAACAAACCAAATTTTGACTTCCAAAAGTTCAAAACAACCTTATGCTCTGATACCACTTGACAGGATCGACTTGATCAAGATCAAGATTAAGTTTCACTATGCTTGAACTTCTTAACAAGAAATTTGCGGAATAATACTTGTTAAGTTTGGAAGTTGTATGTATGTTTTGTATAGATGTTTGTATTTTAATAGACAAAGAACAATAGAACACACAAATTGTATAACAAAAGCTCCAATACTATTAAGATTAATAATACGAATACACTTGATTGTATTAGGGTTACAATAACCTTGAAGCTAACTGATCTGTATATATAAAATTGTCTAAGCTTGCTCTCTCATTTATTATACACACTTTTACACTTGTTTATAAACCTAGGATTTACACAAGTTACAATGTTAAGCATGCCACAAAAGTAAACTAGACACTCTGTTACACGTTATAGCAATTAATGCACATAAGTCAACTCTTCAAGCATGCTCTGTGTCCATAAAGTAAAATATGTTTTACTGCTTTATTTTTGGGTAGTCTGACAGCTCCACTAAGCAGTAGAAACAAGTAGCAGTAGAAACTCTGTAAATCGAACCAACAGTGGAAACAATGGAAATTGGTCTAGCAGTACAAATTGCAGAAATCATGCCAGCAGTACTAATCTTTGTAAAACGAACTGGCAGTACTAATCCTGGAAATCATACTGGCAGTACTAATCTTGGTCTTGTTCCGGCAGTAGAAACTTTGGATAGCAGTACTAACCTATATTAAGCTTGGCAGTACTAATCTTTTTATCCCAACAATATAACGGTGCGAAAGTAACAGTGCCAACAAAATTCATCATTGGGGATAAAGACTGGTGCCTAGAAATGTTTAACGAGGAATACATACTTGGTGATGGGTTTAAAATCGACGTTCCGCTTTTGGAAGATGTTGTTTCGCTGGAAGATGCAGCTCACTTTATTAATCAAGAGAAGCCTGATGAGATCAACAAGCAAATAATTGAGTTTCTGCAGAAATTCTAATTTCAACTTTTCTTTAATTGCTCTGGCTTGTATATCATTCAATTCATTCATTAATTTCATTTATTTTTCTTAAATGTTGCAAGTTGCATGTTTAGTGTAAGCAATTAATCTCATCTACCTAATGAGAAAAAGTTTCAAAAATTATATCACTTCATTTTACTTCATACAATAAACCATAATATGAAAAACACAAACACGTACTCTCCATAATATTGAATTACATATTCATAACATGTGAGTTACACTCATACAACTTGATATCCATTTTAACGCGAAAATAAAAAGGATCAGGTACACCATCACCACTAATAGTAGCAATCCCTCGTGTCATAAAGAAATCGCCCGTTCCACCAACAACCGAGAGATCCCTTGTATCCTCACCCATCAAATCTGCACCCATGATGTTAATCGTCCCTTTATGTTCAGTAGAATTGAAAATCAACGTGTAAGCAAACCAAGCATTATACTCGTTTTTTGAGTCGTATATATAAAACCCTTGAGCTCGAGCCACAGGAGGAGATAAGGTGTTGTCTTTAGTCATGGGATCATCAAACACCACTAGCATTCCATGTTTAAAATTCCCTAACTGAGTATGGTTCGCGACTGTTGCTGATGTGGCATTACCAACATTCGTGCCATTGAAGAGGATGTCATGATAGTAGAGCACGAATCGGTTGCAGGGCTTGTTCTCATCGAATTTACTCGAGTGAGCAAAGCAGAAAAGAGAGTGCATGATTAGGAGTAAGAAGACAGTTAGAATAGTGTATTTGTGAACTACTAGTGCCATTTTGCTAATGATGTTTTTGTGCTACAAAATGACTTTTTTGCTTGATATATATAGCTGAGCAAAAGTGCACTACGTTTGGGAATGTATAGGTCATACTGATTGTACTATTACTTATTTGCTGATCTTCATTTTAGTCTTTGGTAGCTCATCACACAATACCTATTAATGCAATCAACTTCCAAGTCCTTGATATGTTTGAAAAGATTATCAAATCAAATCAAATTAATAATTAAATACAGATTAGAAAATTGCAAGTAGATTACCAAATTTACAAACTTGCTGCATCTAAGTTGTTAGATGATATTAGACATTTAGACATGCTAACTAGAAATGGTAAAATCTTCACATTTTTAAAGTGATTAATCTTGCTGAAAATGAGCAGCTTTTCCATTATATAGAATTTGAAAATATTGTCTGTTGTTTGGGCTGGATGGAGCCTTCATCCATCAATTTAAGTCACCTAAACAAGTCAAAAACAACCGAAATCCCCAATGCACTTCAAAAGTTATATTATAAGGCGACAAGTAATTGAATGGCGAATACATTAGTGTGCCTTTTGCATATATGAATTGAAATTACAACAGCATCAACATTCAGTTATTTCCTAGAATGACGGCATATTTGAAAATTGGCCCTAATAGATACTATCAGCTCCACTTGCAGATATGAAAAGATTGGCAGCCCTATTTTTGGAACTATATTAAGTATTCTATTAGTTAATTAGCCGCCATATGGGAAAGATGAATTTTTTCTAAGTGAGAATTTCTGTGAATCGTCATATAGTCAATAATGATAAACTTTAGAATAGTTGTAATTAGTTGTTTATAGTTTATACGTTACAATAATACAATGCACACGCTGAATCGCTGATGCAGTCCTACCTTGAAACATCAGTATAAATACAATGCAGCCCTGATGTTACTTACATATCTTAATAATTTCTCTACAAAAACTCATACGTCACTTGAGTGGAATTCATAAAACAGTACAAATTGAAGAAAATGGAAGGGATTCAGCACAAGACAGTTGAGATTGCGAATGGGGTGAACATTCACATAGCAGAAAAAGGTGATGGTCCATTGGTCTTGTTCCTTCATGGCTTCCCTGAGCTCTGGTACTCATGGCGCCACCAGATTGTTTATTTGGCGGATCATGGTTATCGAGCTGTGGCACCAGATCTTCGTGGCTATGGTGGAACAACGGGTGCACCGGTGAACGACCCCACCAAGTTCAGCATCATCCATTTGGTTTCTGACATGATTGGCCTTCTTGATGTGATCACAAACGAAGGTGAAAAAGTGTTTGTTGTAGGTCATGATTGGGGTGCAATTGTTGCATGGAATTTGTGCACATTTAGACCCGAAAGAGTCAAAGCTTTAGTCAACTTGAGCGTCCCGTTTCTTCCTTGGAACCCTGATGGAAACGTCGTTGAGCTCATGAGAAAGGCATACGGAGAGGATCATTACATGGTCAGATTTCAGGTATAAGAGCTAGATGTTCATTTTAGTAAAGACTGTTGTTAATTAAATATACTATTGAATGAAAAACATACTAATCATATTTATTGTTGTAGGAACCTGGAGCTATTGAGGATGGGGTAGCTAGATTGAGCATTCAAGCTTTTTTGAAAAAGTTCTTGACATACAGAGACCTTGAACCATTGTATATATCTAAAGACGTAGGATTTCGACACTCACCTGGTGATACTCCAGTCATCATGCCCTCTTGGTTATCGGAAGAAGATGTTAATTACTTTGCTAGGCAACTTGACAAGACCACTATTACTGGTGGAGTCGACTATTATCGAGCTCTTCCTGTGTAAGTACTTACGCTTACCTGTTACTATAATGTTGAAATATTTGCATAAGAATAGTGTGTTTCATAAGAATCCTTTTTCAATATTGGCTGCAGGGATTGGGAAATCAGTGCGGCATATCGTGGTGCTAAAGTAACGGTGCCAACAAAATTCATAATTGGGGATCAAGACTGGTGCCTGGAAATGTTTAACAAGGAATACATTCTTGGTGATGGGTTTAAAAGTGATGTTCCACTTTTAGAAGATGTTGTTTTGATGAAAGGTGCCGCTCACTTCATCAATCAAGAGAAGCCTGATGAAATCAACAAGCACATACTTGAGTTTCTGCAGAAGTTCTAATATCAATGTGTATCTGCTTATGGATGTGCTTATGCATTCATTTGTTCAATATATGTGTTTCGTTGTAACAATTAGTGTACCCTGTTTTAAGAACGCGTGGATATGGACCAAAATAGAACTGTGTGCATTGGTTTTGCTTCAGAATCTTAGCTGTCATATGTTAACAAACATCGTAAAAAATTTAAGTTACGCGCATCAAAATAAATATCTGAATATAGTTGAATACATTTCGTTGCACTCAGTCAAGAACAGTCGGTCATAGAAAATAACCGTATGCATTTATAAAGAGTCGACCGAAATTTGAAATCAAAGAAGTAAAAAGGAATTAATTTTGATACTCCAATATCATTAATCATGAATCATAAATTATTAATTAATACGGAGTATAAGTTAAGAAATAATCAGAACACGAAGATCCGAATCATATCAAATCAATGAAGATACAACAGAAATTATATTTTATATTATAATTATTATTATAAAGTTTAATTTTAGAGAAATTCAATAAAATATATGTGGAAATAAAACTAGCCGTCCTTACATCTAGCATGTAGGCCTGTATATTCTAAAACATATATTTTCGGTTTTTATCGTACAAAAACAAGTCGCTACCGTACGTGTTTGCCGGGAGGGGTAACATATATGGATCAGCAGGGCTGACAATTCACAACTCGACCCTAAACTCGACACGAACCCAACTCGAAAATATTAAAGTTGGGTCGAAGTTTTTTGACTCGCGAACCCGTCAACTCGAAACCCGCCAACCTGACTATTTTTTGGGTTGGGTTTTGGTCACCTAATGAGTTTTTGGATTGACCCGACAACTCAAATAAATTTAAATGTCGTTAAAAATTTAGAAATTTTATTTTAATATAATAATCTAACATGTTTAATGGTGTTTTAGTATTAACTTTTGATCAACATACTAGGTGATATGATTTTTTTTTTTTAATTTTATAAATATTTTTATGCTTATTAATGATGAATTATAATTTTAGAGGTCGATCCATGTGACCTATTTGATCTGAAATTGATACGTCAATAAAAAATTATCCGAAAACATGTTGATCTCACTAGATAAATGGGTAATTTGGGTTGGGTTGAGTCGGGTTGGTTGGGTCAGGGTTGGATTGGATTGAAATACTCAACCCGATTATAAAATCAGGTCGGGTTTGGGTCGACTAGTTCTGACCCACCAACTCGATAACCCGAGCGGGTCAACTCGACCCAACCCAAATTGCCACCCGTGTAATGGATGGTAATTTTGAAATATAGTACTAGATTAAGAAATTAACCATTTGGCAAAGATGGAAGAAGTGAAAAATAAAAGAAAAGCCCAAAAGGCAACAGTAAAACTGTCATATTGGAAATTGGAATAGTAAAACTGTCATAGTGTCATATTGGAAAGACCATTTTTAAGAACGGGGATTGGGCTTAGGGATCAGACTCTAGGTCCAGGACTAATCTCTGAACCGTTATTAGTTGGGCTCAATAGTAACCGGGCTTATGGACGATATACAAGAATCCAGACTTGTTCGGACGGGCCCAAGACCCACTGTGTACCTCAGTACCTGTATGGCTGTATCCCTCCCTGTCCTACATTGCTCCCAAACCGAATTCGGGCCTAATACAACCCTTTTAAGTTTTAAGGAGTGGTTAGTGGGAATCGGAGTTAAAACAAGATTAGCTATCAAGCTTTATCATCATGCACAAACATATGGGGCAAATTATTTCTTATGGAGGTGATTCCTTATTACCTTGCAAGTTAAAACCTTAAAAGCAACGTTTGTTACGAGTACGTTACAATTTTTCGAAGAACCTTAAGGCAGACACCTACAGAACCATGGGAACATCATAGACCATTACAAAATCAAATCAAGATAGTTTTAGAACTTCTGGAGGAAGTCGTAAATGTGTTTGTTGACTTTATCCGGAATTTCTTGAGTGATGAAATGAGCTGCACCTTCAATCACAACAATTTCCTCCAACATCGGTACATTTTTGTGAAATCCACCATTATGTATATATTCCTTAGTACCTGGGACATTATACACCAAATCTAAATCACCAACAACGAACTTCACTGGTACACTTATTTTAGCGTACGTCCAGGGTGCTTCCAGTTCCCAGTTTCTACAAGGAGACAAATTTGAACTTTTGTAACATCTGTAATCACTACTTGATTACTTATCTCAAATCCAAAAAGAATTAACTTCGTACTCGTAAAACATAAATATTTGTAAGCAATTGTGGTTGATTTTTTTATCTCCAATAAACTGTCCATCATGATTTAGACAAGAATGTTCATGTCATGGTTTTATGAGATTTATTCGAAGAGCAATGATCATAAAAGTACTTTATGAAATTTTGATTAAAATACATAGAAGGGCTGCAGTGCCAACTCTATATTGGTTGATAAAATGCAGGATGAATATGTAAGATTTCGATAGAACTGCAGGGGAACTTACAGGTCAAAACAACGGTAGTAGTTTAATCCACCTGTGAAGCCAGTTTGATCAAACTTTTTGGTGTAATATTCAACGTCTTCTTCGGTTAACCAAGATGGCAAGATGATAGGAGTATCAAGTATATCTCCAAATGGTTTGTCTTTAGGGAAATAAAAAGGATCAGGATCGCAGTGTGTCAAGAATTTTGTAACCACTTTCTTAGTTCCAAGACTAGCAAATACAGCTTCCATTTCTCCTGGTTCCTATACAAAATACAAAGGTTAAAAACCATATAGAGAATTCAACAAACCATACGGAAAAATGAGAACTTGAAATCTGGGTAAGTTCTCGTCCTTATTTTCATTTTGACATTACGAAACATGATATGAGATCGAAATGATTAAGGGCTGGTATTTATATTACTCATTTCTGCTGGACGTAGGTCCTCCTGGAAGCAATCTCTTTACTCTCTGGTAGAGAGAAGACTTTCTATACCCTCAAGCAGAGGAACGACTTTCTAGATGAACGACTGTCTACGTCTTATCTCCAATATTACTCGCATATGTGAGCTTGGGTACTGTTGTTGTTGTTGTATTTATAATACTGTAACCCTAATTCTAATTTCGAGCGAAATACTAAAAACCCCTAAAATTAAAATTGATAAAAACGAAATTAAACATCCAAAACAATGTATTAATATTATATCATCATTTACCTAAAAATTTATAACAAAAGAAGTGAAAAAAGAAAACATTACCTGAAATCTGCAAATGTAATGATCATCACCATAGGCACCACGAAATTTCTCAACAACTTTCTGGAACGGATTTCTGGAATTATAATGAACACTCAAATTGACCAACGCTTTAACTTTATCAGGTCTAAACAAACACAATCTCCAAGCAATAATCGCACCCCAATCATGCCCAACAACAAAAACCTTATCATCAACACCAATAGCATCAATAAGGGCAACTAAATCACCAACAACATGGAATGCAGTGAACTTTGTAGGATCGTTTATGGGTGCACCAGTGGTGTCACCATAGCCACGTAGGTCAGGTGCGATGGCTCGGTAACCTTTGGATGCGAGATAAATGATTTGGTGGCGCCATGAGTACCAGAGTTCAGGAAAACCGTGGATGAGAAGGACAATTGGGCCTTGACCCATTTCTGCTATGTGCATGTTGATGCCGTTGACTTTTATCATCTTGTGATCTATGTTTTCCATTTTTGTGTTTTGAGATTTGGAACAGGGGTTTGAAGGGTTGTGAAAGGGGACTGGTTCGGTTTGATATGTTTGTTTGTTTGTGGGAATGGTGGAACCATCAGTCAACAATGTCACGTTTCTATTTTTTCTATTTCTGGAAGGTGGTCCCACCTTCCCATTATCATTATCTAAATATTACCAGTTAAATACCCACACGCGACGAAATAGAATATTTTCTTATAATTAGTGTCTCAATTATAGTAGTGTATTATCTTTATTTTTCATCGATGAATTACCGGAGTTGATAGTGGCAGTTTACTATTATATGAAGTTCGAGATGCACTTCCTCACTTTTATATTATCTGAAAGGAAAGATCTATCGAGAAAACAATTTAATGATGAGATTAATATCCGTGACAAAGATTGGAGATAATAGAAAAAGGCCTACATAAGTAAAAGTTCAATTTTAGTCCTCCCTTCAACCACAACCAGTCCACCACCACCACCACCGGTTCACCATCACACGATACCCAGTCTCCCTTCCACCTCTACCACCAGTCCACCACCACAAGTTATCATCATAATCACCATCGGTGAACCGGCTTCCACCAGACGTAACCAACGTGTTCCTTTAACCACCACCGCCAACGAACCGGCTTACTTGTCGGACCACCACCGTTAAAATTCGATCGTCGATCACCAAGACGTCGTCGATGATCCCCTTCACTTTGAAAAACATGTAGATCTGAGAAAATAGTTCTGAAAAAGTAGATCTTTAAAAGGTAAATCTGAAAATAGATTTGAAAATGTGGATCTACTGCATTTTACAATATGTAGTAGTATAAGATGCATTCAAATATAAAATTCAGCTAATCCTACTGCATTTTACATATATGCACTGCATATTAATTCTACTGCATTTTACATATATGAAATGCATGTTAATCCTGCTGCATTTTACATTGTAACAAATATTTTTATAGTGAATTCTTATGTATTTTAATTGCAATTCGTGTGAATTGTACTTCATTTTAAGTTCATATATTGAAAAAAAATGACTCCCGAAATCCGTCGACCGGCAACAGGCAGTTTGCAGCGGCTGATGGTGACAGAAGGTCGTGGCTGGTGTTGGGGATAAGGAGTGTGAATAAGGAAATTACAAATTCCGGGCAGATAGAGCAACTGCTTTAATTTGTCGAAATTATAGAAAAGCCTTAGGCGTGCTGACATGTCAGATTTCGCGCATTGGTTTGTCAAAAACCTTCTCACTTCTTCTATTCAAATACCACCTTCTCCTCGTATCTTTATCCCATATTCAAATATCTAGTCTGAGTAAAAAGTGAGAAATATATAACACCATATTTAATTAGACAAATATTTAAGTTAATTTGTTATATCTAAAATATTTTGGGTAGGTCTAATGTTCATTGGGTATTCATGTGAACATGAAAGTAGCTCTTTTGAAGTAGTATTTATTGCTTTTAATTAGAGCACATGAAGTGGAGACTCAAAATTTTAATGTTCAAGCAACTTAAATGCTCGTACCAACGTTCAACCAGTCCCCATCAGTGTTCAACTCCGGCATTCAAGCCTGAAGTGCAAGGTAGAATGTTGCATTCAAGGAACATTTTTTTTTCTTTCCTCATTTTTGATTGGTTGAAAATTATTTTTTTGAGCTCACGTGAACTCTGAGTTGAACATTGAACTACTCTCCTCAAAATCGTATCTATTTTAAATTTCAATGTTCAATTGAACACCAAGTAGAAAGGCAACCACCCTTGTTCTCTTTGTTAAGTCACACTCCAAAAATATGGATAGTATGTTGACAAGTATACAATATCTTACATGTCACTCGAGAATGTATCTAGTATCAAAAAGTGTTTTTCGAACAAAATTTATAACAAGTGATTGAGATAATTTATGTGTAACATCATCCGGAACCACTATTTCCACTGTGAGTTCCTCTAATAAATTATTTATAAAGTACATAAATTCTGTCCGGAACTCAAATTCAACGATAAACAACGGAGCTAGTTCAAAGCAACTATGTGCTTATTCTCAAGCATTTCCGGGGGTTCATTATTATCGAGATCTAGAATGCTGCAAACTGTTTAGTGCCAAGAAAACTCTTCAAGATCCAGCCAATGTAGTTGAAGTCTATGTTTAAAAGTTACACAAATAAACCCACATTTAGGCAACCAAACGTACTGAAAATGTGTTCCAACTCTGGATATCTACAGGTTCTTTTGACGTCTTCCAACATCAAAGTGCATATCCAAGAGGCCTGTAATCCCAGCTTCAATCTTTTGACCAACTTTAACTGGACCAACACCCTTTGGGGTTCCTGCTCACATATTGGACCAATTTACTCATTCGAATAGGCAATGCTAAAAAAAGGTCACACTCTGAGGGGAATATTGAGATTTTCAAATTACCGAAAGAAACTATTGGTGCACATGGTAGTTACACGAATAGATAGTACTCTGTATATTGTTTCCCAATATTGTAAGACACAAAGCATCATAATACGGAGTAACAAAAGTTTATAAAGGTACCTGTTAGTATGACATCGCCTACTAGAAGTGTCATCATAGAACTAATGTGACTAATTAGAAACGGGATCTTGAATATCATATCCTCAGTTGAGCCTTTTTGCCGTATTTCTCCATCTACCTGATCAATAATTCGACATCGATGATATCACCATATAAAATTATATACACCTACGTTTTCTTATATAAAAATGCAAAAGCAGCGATGCAAATTAATGAAAAAGGTGGTTGAAACTTTTATAGAAACATATGATTTTTGAAATTGAAAAGTGCCAAGTTTAAATGACTGACATCTTAAAACACAAAATAAGTTGCTCCGTATTATAGAATGGTAGGGGTAACCCATAAGACATTGTACCTTCAACCACAATTCCAAGCTATGAGGATCTGGCACCCTTGACAAGGACAGCTGCAAAAGATTTATTTCTGTCCATCAACAAATATAATACAGCAGAAACCTAATCAACAAAAAATTGAGCAACAAAAAACACAGAAGTTTCTAATTCTTACAATGGAGCTGATTGGTGTGAAAGTGTCCTGTCCTTTAGCAACGGTCCATGGAAGACCTGCAGACTGGCATGTAAAAATGTTCCAAAGAACAAGTGATTACCAATTAGGAACGAAATTTTTTCACATAATTTAATCCTGTAAAACTTTAATAGATTGAAAATCAAAATAAAAACATGCAACTAAACAGTCATATATCAAAGAAATGGATCTAGATGTTTAGTAATTACAGTATATCACCAAATAGTTGGAGATTTGAACCTTCACTTGTGATGTTTGACGTGTTTAAGCAAATATTACAAGGGAGACGTTAATTTACATAAGAATCTGGATACCAATAAAGCTTGAAATAGATTTTACACCTTAGCAGAAGCCTGGATTTCCCTTGCAGTCATATCCAATGCAAGTGCATAGCCTGAAATGAAACAAATTTCCAACTTTAAGATCATGACTATGCTCTATGGTACGTAAATCCTCAATTTGTTTTGTTTTTCTGTGGCGATCATTTTATAAACGATAATGTTCTTTGGTGACCTTATACAAAGGTTTTATAGATGTTTTTGTATAGTGTAGTGGGACATTACACCCAAAATGTTGTTACTCCAATTCTTTATTTTATTTTTTTCTTGCAATTTATTGAACTTATTCAGAAAACCAATGTCTTTCCCATTTCACGCCACAAACAGTTTATAAAAGCTTACTTAAGAGAATGTGGCTGCAACTTAATGTGCATAAGATGCTTAAAGCCAGTTTCAATATACTACAGCAGAATCAGTCCACAAAAGTTCCTTCTATCCCAAAATATTTAGTAAAGAACGGAAAGCACCGATTGTTTTACTTTCTCCTTCGCAACTAAAAGTAACTAAACACACAATAAGTGACATTTGCTTCCAACTCATATTCAACATAGACTGACTCTACACCGATTCAAAAACCAAGCTCGTTTTTGTGTGTCATTGTGTTCATACTCCTACAGTTCCAAGGTTTCATTTCATTCTAACTCAAGCCATCGAGCAAAATATATTTGGAAATAAATAATGCTTAATCAGTAAAAAAAGTGTTATAAATATTTTATCCTTTAACATAAGAAAGATTCAATCAGTAAACAAATTCTTCCTCATCACAAGCATACATACATTGATACATATACATAGCTCATATTTACCTCTACAAGTAAAAAATGTGCCTAAAGCTTAAACCAAAGATAAATAATACTGTAGTTAAATAAATTAAAATTATCTAATATGAATTTCACATAGTTGGCCTTACATTTCAAATTAGGTCATGTGTAAAAAGTTACTAGTTTATATCAAATTAAACAAACCATTACAGCAAATGATTGAAGGTTACAAATTGAATTTGGATTACCTCCGATGTAATCCATGGCAGTTGATTCAGGAACATCACGCGCTTTTTTGCTAATAACAACCGCTAATTCAACCTCATGATCTAGCGATTCTAACGCAGGCGGAACTTCGATCGTACCTCCATTTTCTAAATAAGATGATGTAGGTTTCATAAACAACACCGGTTCCTATTATTATTAGTATAGACAACGTTACAGTACACGTAATTATACAGAATCGATAAAATTGAATATTGATGATGATGAAATGGAATTTGAGGAACGAACCTTGGGGACGGCGTTACCGAGTTCTTTGGCATGAGCGGCGTAATTCCGGCCGACGGCGACGATTTTAGTTCCGACGCTTAGTAGCTTGTCCATGATTGTTAACGTTTTCCGACGACGGAAACGACGATGGATAATTATACAATTTTTGTATGGTCAACGGTCAATAGCACTAGCAATAGTCAAATTTTACTTGAGTTAGGCCATTGGGCTTACTTCGGATGCCCAAGCTCTTTAGGGGCGTTTGGGATTGTGCTGTTTAGAACCCGTCAAAATTTGTGAGACCTTAAATTCAATGTTTTACTGTATTTCGCTTGTTTAAAAAATAGTTAACACAATTTAATTGATGTTAAGTATGAGTAACTGAAATATGAAACTAAATATAGAAGGTGCATATTGGCACCAAAAAGATAATGTGTGAAATAATGAATTACAAATAAACGAAAAACAACCATACAACCAGTTTCATAAGTAAAACGCTTGAAAAACAGAATATTTTTTTTGTTGATTTTAGAACTATAGCTCCGTTTCTTCTGGAGTTACAATTTGAAAATCGATGCAACCATGAGCGTAACTTTCTAGAATAACACATTCATCACCAACTAAATCATGGTAGGTGCAGAAAAAATCTAATGTCCATTTAGTGAAAGCTGCGCCGGTAAGGGTTCCCGTGTTTCGGTCAGTTGCGAAGGACACGTTGATATGCCATTTCATATCCTCAATTCTTAGTTTTGTTATGTTCTCCAGACCGTCAAGAAGGTAGTGACGTACATACTCGCGGCTAACAGACTGCAAATGGAGACGATCATGTTAAGTATTTCATCATATTCATTTTATATGTCATTTATCGTATATGACTTATATCGCAATATAAATATTGAAAGAATCTTGTACATGAATTGGATCACCAACCAGAGAGCGAAAGAATCAGAAGAAATGTGTTATGTTAATTGTAGGGATAAAAACTTAGTAAAGACGGACTTGTTTTAGACCTATGTTGTTTGAGAAAATCTTTACAAAACTTCTGCCCTATGATTTGTGAAACCAAAATTAATCGAGAGATAAAATCCAGATTGATTAATCATAATATACGTGAATGATAGGACTCTATAACCCCTAACTCACACAAAATCGAAATTAACAGGGATAACTTAAACCATAATCGGTAAAGTCAAAGACAAAATCATAAACATATTAATTTACCTAAGGGTGCAGGCTTCTTGAATTGAGATCGTGAAGTTGAATATGAGATTAAAGAATTTTTCACTGTAAAACGACAATTGTACCTAATACATCTATTTTCCGCTTTAAGGTATGCAAAGCAATATCAAAATAAGATAAATAAAACAAAAATAGCATAAATGAAAGTTTCGTTGCATACGGTTTCCATGAAGAATTCTTCCTTATAGTCTCACACGTAAGAAAGAAAATCATCAAAAACCGGTCATCCAATTCCTCTTGCTCAAACAGTGCTGAGCATATGGTCCAAGTATTGGACCTTGTAATACCCTCACTGGAGTTATAGCCAAATTAAGTGGGACCACCGGTGGAACCCCAATTAAGAAGGAAATATAGCAAAGAATTTTGAGTCGCTAGAAATGGGATTCTTTTAGTGAACATGAGTGCATTTGGATGGTGCGCATTAGAACTATCTTCACAACCTCTAGGACTTGTAGGCACATGAATATGCTCTCCTGTCATACTCATACTTGGAAGTCAAACACCTATTTGCTTTTGTCATTGAGCAAAACTCAACATCATTCTTTAGATCATAATATACAAACAGAAATTGTAAATATTAATACTAAATATTCCTTCATTTTCATGTATTTGGAGCAAAATAAGTGGACTTGTCAAAATTACCATGAAAGTGTATGAGATGTAAACAATACGTAGCAATTAAAACTCAACATATGAAAATGAAAGTAAGTGACAGTAATAATATATTTTGCAGTTAGCACTTCACCTCACTATAGCCTCACTAACTTCATCTCTCTGCATTGAATATGCTCATAAACTCACATTACCATCCTCACAAGGATCAAGCACAGTTTTAACTTGTAATGATCATGAACATACAAATGAATATATTTTAAACCGTAACAAATTTAATATGCTATTGCACTCGTGACTCGTTACCTTCAGAGATAATAAATATGCTTGTTGTTAACATTCCCAACCGCCATTTTCAAAAGATTTTCGGTCCAAGCGTTATGAGTTTCTTACTCTGTAATGCCTCTGAAGAATGGAGGCTCGTAATCAGCATGCTACAAGATAAAAACAAATATTGTACATTACTTATAATTAGATCAAATTAGTGAAAGAGGCATACAAATCAAATCATATGGCTGATTTTTTGTTTTATAATATATATATATATATATATATATATATATATATATATATATATATATATATATACTAGTTCTAAAACCCGTGTATACACACTGCCCCGATCGATTTATATTTTTTTTCATAAAAATTGATAGAATCCTTGTATGATATGTGATAAATTAGAATATTTTTATGTATATAAGTTTTTATAAATTAAATTTTGTAGTTGTAGTTTAATTTATTTAATGTTATTTTCTTTCGTTTAAATCTTATTGTGATTGTGATTGTGATTGTAATCGAATTATAAGTAGCAAACGACATTATTGAAATTATATGAGAAAGTAATAGTTAAATATTATTATTTAGTAACTAAAATAAGAAACAAAATAATTCAAAACGTTAATTTAGTATGATTGTTGAATTTCTATCAACCACTTTTTGTTTTTATATTTACTTTTTGTTTGTTTTAAATTATTTAATATAATAATAACAATTATTGTTATTTAAATTAAAATTAAAAATTTAAGGGGTTTTATTAATAAAATTTTGTAAAATTGGAGGACCTGATTGACTAATTGAAATTTCTTAATTTATGACATCATCAATGAGTTTCCTATATATAATTTAAGATATGTATATAAATGATAAGAAAGCCAAGAAGAACCTATAAATTTCAAGATACTTCCTAGTTTCTAATGCCATCAACCTCTTTGTGCAAAACAAAATTCCTTCCTATCTTGTTGTGCTCATGTATCTTAGCACTCACCTAAGCATTCGTGAAAATTTTATAGGAAAATTAATAACTTTTGTCTATTAAACATTTTATTAAACAGTTGGTGTTGAGGAATAGGTAATAAAAATCAAATCTTGATACGAGTAATAACTTTAATTACACATATACATAATCGGCCACAATGAGATTAATATGATACAAATATACATGTATTAAAATTATCAATTTGAATTTTGGAACTCAAAATTATAATAATATAACAAAATTAAACCACAATACGACAATCCTACAATTGATAATAAATAGGCAATACAAGAATTGAAGAATGATAATCGATCATATAAACCCTAATTCTATCAAATAAAAAAGAGAGCGAAAGAAACTCAAATCTTAATACCTGATGAACACTGTGAAAATCGCAATATACATATTGAAAGAATCTTGCACATGAGTTGGATCACCAACCACAGAGCGAAAGAATCATAAAAAATGTGCTATGTTAATTGTAGAGATAGATCCGAATCAGTTGCCGAATTGGATGTCTGGTGTTCAACTCCGGTTCTGTCTCTTTTTCTCCCACACTGGTTTGTTCACAAAATTTAGTTATGGTAAATTAGAGTAGTAAATCGAAGGGAAGAAGCCATGTTGGCTACCGGATCCGAATCAGTTGCCGGATCTACACAACTAGGTGTGGTGAAGGTGTTTGACAGTGAATACACATCTAGGTTTATGATAGGTTATTTATTTTATTAAAGTCTATATAAAAAAGATGGAAGTTTGAAGGGTTTAGTATGACAAATAAAAGATATTTTGATGATGGTAATTTGAAATTAATCAATGGCATATTGGTATATTATTACACAATTAATGAATAAAAGTATGTCATGGATTAATCTAAAGGTTGATTAGAGAAGGATTATCTTCTAATTAAGGGGAGGATTCGTTAAGGATTTTTCTTATATATATATATATATATATATATATATATATATATATATATATATATATATATATATATATATATATATTAATATAGATTTAGATATAGATATAAATTATGCGTTTTGAATAATCGTCATACTTAAATAATCAACTATAATAAAACGTAATTTAAGATTGTAGTGTTTGGATTTGATTATGGTGTTTAACAGCACAATAATTCGACAATGAATTTTTTAATGTTTGGTTAAAAAGATTATTCAATAACTTTATAGGTAAAATAACTAAAATGTACATTTTTATAATTGCGTTAATTTGAGGTGACATGTAAATAATTTATATTTTATGACTTGTGACGATATATGTATAACAAGTTATAAAAATTACTGATAAGAGATCAAAAGAGCATGGGTGTTTTAGAGAGCAAGGAGAGCAACAAATCTCCACCCTCCATTGTAATAATCAATGGTTCATAATTCTCCAGAATTTTAAAGGGTGTATTTTGACCAAACTTAAAACTTTAAAAACTAAATAATATTAGTTGTTCACCTACACCCCCTCTACCATATCTACTTTTTCCTTTTAATCCCTCCACTTTCTTCCTATCTCCTTTATCCTTATTACTTCCCACTCCTACTCCCACAATCCCACACACCCCAACCCTACCACCACCACCAACCGGCGCCTGTCGCCACCAGCTGCAGCCGGATTCCGGCAGCGGAAATTTTTGAATAATAATTTTTTACAGATTTTTTTTCGAATTTTTTTTTATTTTATCATTTTACTACATTTTAAATAATTTTTTTACTTAAATAATTTTATAGCATTTTATAGTTTGTTTTGTACTGCATTTTGTATTACATTTTAAATAATTTTTTAATCATTTTTTTATAGCATTTTATAGTTTGTTTTGTACTGCATTTTGTATTATAATTATTATCATTTTTGCACTGCATTTTGTGTAAATTATACTGCATATTATTTTTTTACTGCATTTTGTATTATATATTATCTTTTTTGTACTGCATTTTGTGTAAATTATACTGCATATTGTTATTTTTACTGCATTTTAGATATACAATTGTTTAGTAATGTATTTTGTATTATATATTATCCTTTTTGCAGTTCATTTTGTCTAAATTAAAACTGCATACTGTAGTTTTTATTGCATTTTATAAATACAACTTTTTAGTAAATATTGTTTATTACGACTGTTGTCTTAGCGACACTATGAGCGAGTGTCGCAGTAAAATATTGTGCGCCACTTATATGAGTGTCGCCATTGTGTGTAGCGACACTAGGAGGGAAGTGTCGCATGGGTTGAAATAAAGTAAAGATTTGTTAATTATAAATAGAATTAATTACATATATCTACCTCGACAGGTATTTCTCGTAGCCGGTCAGAAATAAATAAAAGTCGTATTCGAGGTAAGTAATAGGAAGGAGAAACAAGAATTTAATTACTTAATTGGATTACTTATTTTTTTTTTACTACAAAAATTTATTGAAATAACAATTACTTAGATCACGAGTGTAGTTAAGTGATTGTTATTCTGAGTAATTACTTGAGTATCAATACTTAGATCACGTGTGTGGTTAAGTGTTGATTAAATGAGATACACTGATGAGTATGCCAATTGATTGAGTGAACAACTGTGCCATTGAGTATATGATGAGTATGCCAATTGACTGAGTGAACAATTGCGCCATTGAGTATATGATGCGTAAGTCAATTGACTGAGTGAGCAATTGAGCACTTGAGCACTTATTTGTTAGGCTTGAGAAAACAGGCTTGAGTAGCCATTGAGTATAATAATTGAATTCGAGGAGTGAGGCTCAAAGAGCCATGTGAAATTATTTGAGATATGATGATGTGAAATGATTTAGTAATATATTATACTCCATTACTTTCTAAGATTTGAACTTATGTACATTGTATGTGTGCCGTTTTGATATGTACATCGGGTGGGAATAAGGGTGAAGGTTCGGGAAAGCAGCCAGCAGCCTGAAGGCTGCTAGTGGTGGAACTTACTATATCCATATAATAAGTAATATATTTCGCGAATCATGCTCTGGAAACGAAGATTTTGAGCTAATCGCCAATTTTGTATAAACTATAAATGTGTTTTGTGAAACGATGATGACGTTTGAATAATATGATTATGTTATTATTAAAAATGCATGTATATTTATTTATATATATATATAAAAAATTGGGACGTTTCAAGTTGGTATCAGAGCATTGATTTAAGAGATTTGAGTATCCATCATTAGGGGTACTTGAACTTAGACTAAGAGATAAGTCTAATGAGCATGATTAAAGAGTGTTAAGTATCATGAGTTGATACTTGAGAAAATTTTATAAATTATGAGATTCGCTGATTGAGTAATTGTTTTGGCAATGTATGAATATTATGGAATAACAATTACGTCTGGCCAACGTAATAATTATAACATGAACTCATACGGAGCCACAACTGTTACGTGATGTTAAAAGAGATTGAGTTGATATTTAAAGAGAATAATGAGAAGTAGACTAATATGTAATAAGAATTTAGTCTTATCTAATTGATTTAGTGATAAACCTTTTCAGTATAAAATGGGTGAAAGAGATTTCAATGAGCACAATACAGAGAGCTCTGGATATGAGCATGTGATAAATTTGTCGTCCATGACTACGGACGAGACAAAAGAGTTTATAACTGAAGAGGTTGCGCTGACACAAGAGAGGTCACTTCCGTATTTATTGGAAAGAATCACTGAAACTGTCAAAGATGTTCTGGCAGAAGAGTTGCAGAAAAGAGATGCAAAGGGATCTGGAAAGAGCGATAAAATGAAATAAGAGAAAAAGAAAGTGATTTATAAAGATTTTGTAGCAAGTAAACCTCCAGAATTTGAAGGAGAGACAGATCCAATTAAATGTTATCGATGGATTTTTGAGGTTGAGACAGCGTTTGCCATTTCTGAGTGACCTGATAAACTGAAGGTGGTATATGGTGCTAGCTTATTAAAGGCACGATCAAAAGAATGGTGGGACGTTGAGCGTCAAACTATGGGAGAGGAACGTATTAATAATGTCTCCTGGAAAGAATTTAAAGACATGTTTGTGATAGCTTACTCTCCAGAAGCCGAGTTGACTAAGCTTCGTCGAGAGTTTTTATTTATGAAGCAAACCACAGAGATCGTGAATGAATTGACGGGAGTATTTCTTGATAGGGCTCGATTTTTCCCTGAATATACTGAAGATCCAAAAAGACTTATGTATCATTTTCATGAGGTGTTAAAGAAGGAGATTCGACAGTTTGTGGACCCGAGTCGTTGGGGCAAGTTTGAGGAATTATTCAATGAGGCGAGAAGAAGAGAAATTGAAATAAATCGTGAGGATGACAGATCCTCTAAAAGAAAGATTGAACAAGCCGGGGGATCTTTTAAAAGAATCAAGACTGGTGGAAGTTTTAAAAGAGATGATCGACGAGAAGCGCCTGTGTGCAAGAAATGTCATAAGAAACATTTCGGGAACTGTTGGAGTGAGAAGAAAACATGTTATCAATGTGGACTAGAGGGCCACATTTGCCGTGATTGTACAAAGCCTGTACGGGTATGTTTTAATTGCTATGTGTCGCACCCCCAAATTGTGATGCAGCGGAAGTCGGGTCGGGGCGCGACTAATCATGAATCATTACACAAGTTACATCGAACGACCACTATATGCGTCGTTTTGAAAATAGTACAAAATAATACATTGATAATCAAATTGTTTACATCTATTTCTGAGTTCGCGAATAATCGTAGAGATTTTAATACATAACTAATGATACAAAATAGTAATGCAAGGAAATCTCCAATGTTTGTAAATCATGCGACTCGAGCTATGGTATCCTGGGGTAATCCTACTCCTGTTGTGAACCTGAGAATACATACTAAAATGGTCAACAATAATGTTGGTGAGTTCATAGGTTTAGATATCAAAATGTAAATGTGGACAACGAGATTTCATATGAGTTGCACGCAATGTAAAATAATGTATACTACTGCCATGAGCTCATAGTCCGAAGCTTAACCAAATGAGTTTGCCTCCTACAGATGCCTAATCCAGAACATCCGTATGAACAAATAATAAAGCGCCCGTTTGACCAGTTAGAGCTACTAACCCGGACGGGGATGGTCAATCCCAAATAGTACTATTCTTTAATACTCACGCTAAGATCCATACTAACGAAACTATGATGTGTAGAGGACTTTTGTGTGGATTATGAAAGTGAAACTCATGCAATCCGTATATATGTGTAAATCTGTACTCGTGTTCATGAAAATAGTGTATGTACTCTCACCCCAATAGTTAAAACAGTAAAAGAGGGGCTATGAGACTCACCTGAGTCTTGAAAGCGAGCGTTTAAGTTAATAAACGTTTATCCAAAATGTAACCTGCTGGCGCCCTAAACACACAAGGTTATGAGTAAGTGAATGTCTCAAAAGATCATTCATGCTAGTTGTCCACTCAACTAGTTATGTCCAAGTGTTTGTTTATCGTTCGCGTTTAGAAAATATGTATGGCCCGTTGGTGATGTTTTGTAATAATCATTCCCGAAAACACTATTACTATGTTTGTTTCTTTGTATGATTATCATAGTACATGTATTGCGTGTGATGTCGTATATAACTACTTGTTTGCGATTTGTGATTACGCGTGTTCAGTACTTGTGAAAACACATTTAGAATAAGTCTGTGTTATGCGACACAATGGTTGTGTCGCTGTGTGGTGTTGCGACATAAGGGTAGTGTCGCTGAATGTGAATTTCAGATAATTGTGTGACATAAGTATTTGTGTCGCAGGTCATGATTTTTCATAAGTATGCGACACAAGTCATTGTGTCGCTAGTCTCAGCGACATCGAAAATAGTTGGCGACACAAGGTATGGTGTCGCTAGCTTTGGCGACACAAGCGTTAGTACTGTTAGTTGAATTATTGCGACACAAGGGTTACTACTGTTAGTTCAATTTGCTGCGACACTAGCTTAGTGTCGCAGGTTAGTACTGTTTTATGATTTAGCGACACAAGCTTTGTGTCGCAGATTAGTACTGCTGTCTTATGTTTTAGCGACACAAGCTTTGTGTCGCAATAGCTTTGGGCCATCTGCGACACAGACGGGCTGTGATGTTTTCGTTGTTCGGGAACTTGATCAAATGTGCTCGGTTTGACCCGAAACTTTTAGGGAAGTCTTAAATATGTTATTAGAGCTTAGGAAAATTGTCGTTACGTTTTATAGTCTACCCGAAAGTGTCGTTTCATTTTTGTCACAAAATCAGTCCCTTTGGTTAACTTCTCAGTTTTTGAGTCGTTTTTGGGGCTCGTTTTGGCAAACCAAAGCTTCGAAATAAATTTCAAGAAAAATCACAGTTGTTCATACATGTCTTAGCTACTTCCAGTAAATTTTTCATAATTTTTGGTCAAGTGTAACTCGCGAAATCGTCCAAGAATCAGACAGGGGTCCAGCAGGTCGGTTTTTGTACCTTTGCTCAGTGTTTGGTCTATATCTCACGATTTACAAAACTTCAGAAAAAGTGAAAGTACAACTTTGAAAGGTAACAGGAAAAGTGAACTTTTCCAAGTGGTTTCAGTCTATTTGGATTTGTAGATCTCAAGATATACTTTCTCAAAGTTGGTTGATTTTTCTGTCCGAAACGACAGTCCAGACACTTCTTTTTGTAAAATCGTTTTCGTATATCAAATGACCTCAGAAAATTACCAAACCACTTGGGTTCAAAAGTAGACTCTTTGAACTTGATTTTAGACTCAAGAATCGCTCGATTTGGTTAAGAAATGAGTTAGATATCATGTGTCAAAGTCGGGTTAAGTTTTTGTCCGAAGGTTAATAGTTTTACCCGAAAGTTTTTAGCATTATCTTTTGGTTTTCGGTTTAGATCTTGGTCATAATTAGCATAAACGAACTTCTAACATGTATATTAACATTATCCAAGGAAGATAAACAAGATTTGAAGGAATCCTTACAAAGAAAACTCGATCTAAAGCCGAAATGAGGAAGAGTGGACTGCTGTGAACGTTTTTCTTGTTTGTGAGCTTGTTCCTCTTCTTCTTGTTGTTGTAGATGATGATGGTGGTGATTTGAGAACATGGAAGAGGTTGTGGGATGTGGGGGTGGTGAATGATGGCTGTGATTTGGAAGGGAGGTAGAGAGAAACAAGAAACAAAAGTTTAAAAGTGTGTTTGGAAGGAAAATTGAAGAGGTGTATAAGTGTTTTAAAGGAAAGAGATGGGCCAAATGGGTGGGCTGGCTTTTCTGGGCTGGGCTGGCCGAAGTGGGCCTGACCCGTTGTGGTCTCGGGCTCGTGACTCTTTTTCTCGATTTCGTGTTACGTTACTCGTTCGGTTAAACGTTAATAGCGTGTTTTAGAATTTAATTGTTAACGTTTACTTTTCGCGTGTTGTTTTCGATACATACTTGTTATTTTAGATTGATCAAACATTTTCAAATCTTTTATTGGACCCTTTTCAAAACATTTGATGGGTTTCTTTCGATGTCGGGTTCGATTTGCGCGTTTTCATCGCGTACGATACGCTCTATACGAAACGTAAAACGTTTTAGATATTATCGTAATAATATAAGTTAAATAACAATTATTTATCATAATTAGGTTATTTAATAAATAAAAAAAATGTTTTTCACCAACGTCCATATTTATTGTGTCAGATTCCATCCGATCGAATTCGCGTAATTTAAAATTTATTACGTACGTGCGTATAATACAATATACAAAGTGTTCCGTAATTAGTCCTATTTCACACTAATTACAAGTGATAATAATCTACGATTAATCACTAATGAGGGCCTAATTCGCCGGGTGTCACACTATGAACCCGGTCATATGAAGAGTGAATGCCCGAAACTAACGAATTCAACAAGTTCTAGTGGGGCGAAACGAAGTGATGAAAAGAGAGTTGCCTGATCAGTCAAGAGTAAAAAGTCGATCGTTTCAATTGACTGCGGATGAAGCCAAGAATGCTCCTGATGTTCTTACGGGTACATTTCTTATTAACTCATTAGCCGCTTATATATTATTTGATTCTGGAGCTTCTAGATCTTTTGTATCTAAGAATTTTAGTAAGAAATTTCAAATGTTGTTAAGTAAGCTAGATACACCCTTAGATGTTGAGGTTGCAGATGATCGTGTTATTTGTGTAACTAATGTTTATAGAGGGTGTCGATTAGAAATTAATGATGAAATATTTATAATAAATCTTATACCCATGAGGATGGGCGAGTTTGATGATATAATGGGCATGGACTGGTTAAGTGAACACGATGCTATTATTCGATGTGAAAAGAAAATTATTCGAATTATTTCACCGAGTGGGGGAGTGATAGATGTATACGGAGAAAAGCTTAGACCCTCTTTATCAATTTGTACATATGCCCGTGCCAGAAAGCATATGTCTCATGGATGTCAAGCGTTTTTAGCCCATGTTATCGATACTCAAAAGAGTGAACCTAGTATTTAGAATATTCCCGTTGTAAGAGAGTTTCCTGATATATTTCCAGAAGAATTACCAGGCATCCCGCCTGAAAGACGGGTGGAGTTTCGAATTGAATTAGTGCCGGGGGCTACTCCTGTTGCTAAAATCCCTTATAGACTTGCGCCAACAGAAATGCGGGAAATGATGAAACAGATACAGGAATTGTTGGAAAAGAGGTTTATTCGTCCGAGTAGTTCTCCATGGGGAGCACCTGTGTTGTTTGTTAAGAAAAAGGATGGAAGCATGCGTATGTGTATTGATTATAGAGAATTAAACAAGGTGACCATCAAAAATCGTTATCCGTTACCAAAAATTGACGATTTATTTGATCAGCTTCAAGGTGCTACCTATTTTTCAAAAATTGACTTACGATCAGGCTATCATCAGTTAAGAGTAAAAGAAGAGGATGTTCCTAAAACTGCTTTTAGGACGCGATATGGTCATTATGAATTTGTAGTAATGCCATTTGGGTTGACTAATGCTCCTGCTGTATTTATGGATTTAATGAATTGGGTTTGTCAGTCGTTCCTTGATAAATTTGTGATTGTATTTATTGATGATATTCTAATATATTCGAAAACCGTGGGAGAGCACGAGGTACATTTGAGGCAAATGTTACAAGTACAGTGGAATGAAAAACTATATGCTAAATTTTCGAAATGTGAATTTTGGCTACAAGAGGTTTAGTTTTTGGGACATGTGGTCAATCAAGAAGGAATTAAAGTGGACCCAACTAAGGTAGAAGCAATAATGATGTGGAAACCTCCTAAAAATCCAACGGAAATTCGAAGTTTTTTTGGGTTGGCAGAATATTATCGGAGAATTATTCACGATTTTTCAAAGATTGCGGCTCCACTTACAAAGCTTACGTGTAAGAATGCCAAGTTTGAATGAAATGTTGGACAAGATCGAGCCTTTAATATTCTGAAAGAGAAACTTAGTCAATCGCCTATATTGGTACTTCCAGAGGGAAATGAAGATATGGTTGTATAATGTGATGCATCGCATGTGGGATTAGGCTGTATACTTATGCAACGAGGAAAGATAATAGCATATGCTTCGAGACAATTAAAGACACATGAAAAAGGATATCCCACTCATGATTTAGAGTTGGCAACAGTGGTTTTTGCGATAAAATTTGGAGACATTATCTCTATGGGGTAAAGTGCACTATCTGTACAGATCATAAGAGTCTTAAGTATTTCTTCGATTAACGAGATCTTAATATGAGGCAGAGACGTTGGCTCGACTTGGTAAAAGATTATGACTGTGAGATTTTGTATCATCCTGGAGTAGTGGCAGATGCACTCAGCAGGAAGGCGATCGACTATGCGTTAAAAGTGAAATCCTTACGAATGATAGTGATTACTGATTTAATTGAGCAAAAGAAAGAAGCTCAACAACATGTGCTACAGAGTAATAGTCTCCGAACGGAACGAATAAAAGGTCAAGAACGAAATTTTGTTGATTATTCTCGTGGGTTAAAGACCCGTTACGGCAGAATTTGGGTACCGAGTTCTGGAGAAATAAGAAAGTTATTACTTGATGAGGCCCATAAATCAAAATATTCAATCCATCCCGGTGCCACAAAAATGTATCACGATTTGAAAAGATATTATTGGTGGCCAGGTATGAAAAGAGAAATCGTTAAGTATGTGGAGAAATGTTTGACTTGTTCACAGGTTAAGGCAGAACATCAGAAACCCTATGGAAAGATGAGACCTTTAGATATTCCGGTTTGAAAATGGGAGCACATTACGATGGATCTTATTACAAAATTGCCAAAGACATCAAAACATCACGATGCAATCTGGGTGATAGTAGATCGTTTGACCAAAAGTGCTTTATTTCTCCCAATAAGAGAAGTTTCGTCTTCGAAAGTGTTAGCCGACTTGTATGTTAAGGAAGTGGTAGCTAGACATGGGGTGCCTATATCTATTGTATCTGATCGAGACAGTAGATTTACATCCAGATTTTAGACGAGATTTCAAGAGGAGATGGGTACACGTCTTAACTTGAGTACTGCTTATCATCCGCAAACAGATGGCCAGAGTGAGCGGACAATTCAAACTTTGGAAGATATGCTAAGAGCGTGCATTATTGATTTCGGAGGAAATTAGGATGTATATTTGCCGTTGGCCGAATTTTTTTATAACAATAGTTATCACTCTAGTATTGGAATGCCACCGTATGAAATGCTTTATGGAAGGAGATGTAGGACTCCCATCTGCTGGGGTGAAATTGGGCAACAAGAACTGGTGAGTACTAAAATAGTGTTGAAAACTACAGAGAAGATAGAACAAATTAGGGGTCGTTTGAAAGCTGCTCAGGATAGACAAAAATCGTATGTAGATAAGAGAAGATGTCCAATTGAATTCAATGAGGGAGATCGTGTCATGCTTAAAGTGTCTCCGTGGAAAGGCATTATTCGATTTAGGAAACGTGAAAAATTGAGTCCTCGTTTTATCGGACCATTTAAAATCTTGGCAAGAGTGGGAGAAGTAGCGTATCGCCTCGAGTTACCAAAGGAATTAGAAAATATTCATAACACTTTTCACGTGTCGTACCTAAGGAAATGTTTAACCGATGAGTCAACTTATGTTCCAATAGAAGAAATCGAGGTGGATGACAAACTGAATTATATAGAAGAACCGATTGAGATATTTGACGAGAAAGTGAAAATATTAAGAAATAAAGAGATCCGGATGTTGAAAGTTCAATGGAAACATCGTAAGGGATATGAGTTTACATGGGAACCTGAGAGTGAAATCATTCGATATTATCCATCTTTGTATCATAAGTGGATTGTGAGGACACAATCCTGAATAAATGGGGGAGAGTTGTAACACCCCAAAATTTCCAGCATTTAAAAGTTGATTATTTATTTAATTCTGTTATGGCGACACTAGTGGTAGTGTCACAGGTAGCGACACTGCCGAGTGCGACACAAAGTTAGTGTCGCAGTAACTTATGGGATGACGGTTAGCAGGGGTTAAATGTGTAATTGTGTAGATAATTAAAATATATCATTTTCTCCAAACTCTTCCAGAAACCAGTAGAAGCAAGGAGAACAAATTGTGTGTGTGTTGTGAGTGTTCTAGAGAGGGAAATAAGGTAAATACAAGGAGAAATCAAGGATTAAGCTTAGGATTTGATTCTTGAAAGTGTTTCTTGTATTGAAGGTAAGGAGTTAAACCCCTGATTTAAATTGAGCTTAATATTCATGCTAATTGATGAAAGATTGAATTTTTAATTAAGTTTTAATTGTGGGAAATTTGGGTAAAAAGGGGTTGGTATGTATTGGAGTGAGTTTTAGTTAAGTTTCAAGTAAAGTATGTACTATAACAATGGTCAAAACATGCATTAGCTAGACAGCTTAAGATTTACCCAGAAAACTTGCCAATTTCGAAAGGTTTCTGCCGACCTGTTCGTCATTGCGACACTAAGTTAGTGTCGCAGTTAGTGTCGCAGTGATGTGTTTCTACTGTCCTGTTTGTTGTTAATGTGACACTAAGGTCTAGTGTCGCAGTAGATGTCGCATGTTAATACTGTTTTGATTTTATTGCGACACTAACAGTTATTTTTTTTATTTTTTATTTTTTTTTAAAAAATCGCTTTGTTTCTATTGTTAATTACGACTGTTGTCTTAGCGACACTATGAGCGAGTGTCGCAGTAAAATATTGTGCGCCACTTATATGAGTGTCGCCATTGTGTGTAGCGACACTAGGAGGGAAGTGTCGCATGGGTTGAAATAAAGTAAAGATTTGTTAATTATAAATAGAATTAATTACATATATCTACCTCGACAGGTATTTCTCGTAGCCGGTCAGAAATAAATAAAAGTCGTATTCGAGGTAAGTAATAGGAAGAAGAAACAAGAATTTAATTACTTAATTGGATTACTTATTTTTTTTTACTACAAAAATTTATTGAAATAACAATTACTTAGATCACGAGTGTAGTTAAGTGATTGTTATTCTGAGTAATTACTTGAGTATCAATACTTAGATCACGTGTGTGGTTAAGTGTTGATTAAATGAGATACACTGATGAGTATGCCAATTGACTGAGTGAACAACTGTGCCATTGAGTATATGATGAGTATGCCAATTGACTGAGTGAACAATTGCGCCATTGAGTATATGATGCGTAAGTCAATTGACTGAGTGAGCAATTGAGCACTTGAGCACTTATTTGTTAGGCTTGAGAAACCAGGCTTGAGTAGCCATTGAGTATAATAATTGAATTCGAGGAGTGAGGCTCAAAGAGCCATGTGAAATTATTTGAGATATGATGATGTGAAATGATTTAGTAATATATTATACTCCATTACTTTCTAAGCTTTGAACTTATGTACATTGTATGTGTGCCGTTTTGATATGTACATCGGGTGGGAATAAGGGTGAAGGTTCGGGAAAGCAGCCAGCAGCCTGAAGGCTGCTAGTGGTGGAACTTACTATATCCATATAATAAGTAATATATCTCGCGAATCTGCTCTGGAAACGAAGATTTTGAGCTAATCGCCATGTTTGTATAAACTATAAATGTGTTTTGTGAAACGATGATGACGTTTGAATAATATGATTATGTTATTATTAAAAATGCGTGTATATTTATTATATATATATATATATATATATATAAAAATGGGACGTTCCAAAGATGCAGTACAAAATAGCAACGTTAATGCTGAAAAAATATATAAAATGCAGTAAAATATACTTTTATTTTGAAGTAATATGCAGTGCCCTCTTAAGAGAAAAGAGGTTCCAAAAAAAATTCAAAATAAAATTTTGAAAATTTTATTTTGAAAAATAAAAATCGCAGGTATTCAGCGACTGGCGGCGGCGGCTGGTGATAGGAGGTGGGAGTGGGTGGTTGGTGGGGGTGGGGGTGGGGGTGGGGGAGGGTTGGGTGGGGGTGGGGGTGGGGGTGGGGGTGGGGGAGGGTTAATTAAAAAAGATGGTCAAAGAAAATAAAATTTAAGTATAGTGAAAGGGTTCAAAATGAAATTTTTGTTGGACACATGGTGCTTTCTGGATGGTTTAAAAAACTGCTCTCTTTTCTCTCCAAATGAAGGCTGTCCGAACCTTACTCAAAATTACTAGTATAATTATAGTTTAGTCATAGATATTATAATACAAGTAATTATTATTATGCATTTAATCGAGTGATTTCCATTCATTAATTATATAACTTAGTGTTATAACGAACTAATGAGAGGACCTATCGAATGATTTAACATGTCGGACTAACGGTGGTTTTTATTTTTAAGGTTTCCTCACATTTTAAAAATATAATAATTATTTTCACTTTCACAATATATTTACAGAGTATTTTCAATGTGTGCATCGATTGTACTTTTTTGCATTATAATAGTGTAAAAGTGCAAAAATGTACTCCAGTGTATGCACTAAACTTTGCACTATTATAGTGAAAGCAAAAGTCAATGCAAAATTATATTATATTTGGTGTAGCACTAAACGTAGTACTAAAACACTATTCATCACGGTGAAAGTTAACAATTTATTAAATAAATATTCATCAACTAATTTTATGACTTAAAAAACTGAAATTCATCCGTTAATATATTTATTATAGCATCGATTTTGATTACTATTTATTGGTAAAAATAATTTTTTGTTGACGTTTTGATTAGTAATTGTAAGATGCTTCATGATGAATAATAATCACTTCCCTCTTCCCCCCCAAAAAAGCACTCCCCTCTTGATCACTCCCTTATATATGGTAGGGATCAAGAGGGAAGTAATTTTTTTAGGGAAGTAGAGAAGATAACCATTCATTCGCGATGAATGATAAGCAAACGTAAAAACACTTGTTTTTACCAAAAAATATTAATCAAAACCGATGTTATATCTACTAATATTCATAGATAAACTACTTTTTATAACTTACAATATTATATGATGAATATTAAGAGAATTTTCTAACGTTAACCGAAGTGGATATTATCAATTTTTTTTAAATTATTCGTTAACATTCGTCCACGATGAATGATAATCAAAACGTATAAAAACATATTTTTTACCAATAATTATTAATTAAAATCACTATTATAGCTACTAATATTCATAAATAAACTATTTTTTATAACTTATAATATCATATGATGAATATTAAGGGAATTTACTATCATTCATCATTGATGAATGTGTAGCTTCCATATTCCCTAGAAAATAGTACTTCTCTCTAGATCTGGTCCTATATATATATATATATATATATATATATATATATATATATATATATATATATATATAAATAAGTATAACATTTTTATACGATAAATGTGTTGAGTAGGAAAGTTAATACTCGTATTTTTATATATAAAAAAGAACCTTTTACATTGGAACTTGCACTAGCTAATTAACAAGCAACATTAATATTATATTTTTCCTTTCTTTTATAATAATTTATAAAGACAAATAAAAAGAAATCTTACAGAGTTAATTTGTGTCTTTTGCACTGTGACTAAAGTCTCCTACTAGATGTTGGATGATGTAGTACGTAGTAGCTGTTAATAACTAAATATATTGAGATAGTATATGTTTTTCTAAAGATAATTGGCCCTCTTATACCCGCGATGTGAATTGTTTGTTAACTCTTTCGACACATCCAATTGCGGTAAGCTACATACTATTTTGATTCAACGCTGCAAGCCTTCACGAAAAGACCATTAAACTCACGGACTCTTCACTTTTGCTTCATCTGCGAACTTGAACACCAAGAACCCACAACCACTTGGAGGTGGGACGCCTTTCAAAGTCGCTTACTTCATAATTAATGCATTGACCCAAAATGGTCACTTTAGATTTTGGAAAGTACATCCTCGGTAAAGTTTTTCCAAGAAGCACACTCTATGAAGAAAGTGCAAGTCATATTTCATGGAGAGGCCCTCAAGGAGACATGCAAAATGGGATATCTGTAACAACCATGCATTGTGCTTATTTTGAAGTAAAATAGATTGACAATGTGCTTATTTTGATGTAAATTTCCCCAACTCAAAAGAGCATTTAACATAAATTCATCAATGTTAACTCACAAAGATGTAAACCCTAGGCTGCATCTCTTCATTTCCCCCCTAGAAACTCGTCAGAAGCATGATCACAGGTTTACCTTCAAGCACATAGGAAATGACAATTTATATCAAAGAAGAAATAAAAAGATTGTCGCATGTGCAGCAAGAGTAGCTCGGGTTTTTCAATGTACAGCTTCCATTCTTGGCAGAACACTGAAACATTTGCTCCATCAAGAATTCTATGGTCGGCTGCTATATCCACCTGAAGTTAATTCAATTGGAACAAGTCAGTTTTTTTGCAAAGAAAGGAGAAAAAGTATAGTATGAGATGATAAGCTATTATCTTTTCTAAATCATTTTACAAGGAAGTAGATCTGCAACAACCATTACACCTACGTAGATGTATAGACTTGTGGTCCTATAGACCGACACAGGCATATGATTGAAACCATAATATAAAAACATTCCCTGTCCTACAAAGAGATGGTAACATTCTACTTCAAACTAAATTGGATTTTATTTGAAATTGAGAACTATAGTGCATATATAATGTAAATTAGAAATAAAACTAGGTTGATGCATCTTAATTAGACTTGCCGTCATTATAGAGGCAGGGTAAACAGTTCCATCATCTTTAAACTGGGCAACTTTCTGAATTCGGCCAAGGGCTATAATGGCAACTTCAGGAACATTAATGAGGTTTGAACCAAACTTCCCACCTATCGATCCAATATTGCTCAAAGTTATAGTTCCACTATATATATCAGAAGGGGGAAGCTTGTTTGCCATTGCTAACTTTTGTATGCGTGATAGTTCCTTAGTTATCTACACAGTAATTTGCAAATATCACTTAAAATATTTGCTAGAAATGCACTACACTTCTATTATTCATACTTTCAAACATAATTGTTATTTCATATTAGTAGCTTCTCCGACTGAAGGTACATGTTTCTGATTGAAGTGACGGAAAAACAAAGAAAGATAAACTACTAACCTCCAGTATGGAAAGAGATTGAACATTCTTGATGTTTGGTACTACTAGTCCAGATGGTGTAGCCATTGCAATCCCAATGTTGTGAAAGCCTACAATGATTTGAATAATATTATAAGAAAAAAAAAAATTCTAGAGAATCTATGAAATAAACAGTTTGACAGATTGAACCTTTTAGAGTGACTTCATAATTTTCCAAATTGAAGGTACTATTGAATAAAGAATGCGTTTTCAATGCCATAGAAAGGGACTTTATTAACATGGGAAGGAATGTGAACTTGACATCGGGATCAGAATTCTCTTTTTGGAAAGCTGATTTAAGCTTTACAAGCCCGTCACACTTTATTTCTTCCACGATATGTAAATGAGGTACACTTACAGCTGCAGTCATTGACTTGATCATTGCACACTGATAAGCCCTGCAAAGATAGAAATGAGGGATTAACGTCATTACGAGTATTTCAGATGCTGTCAACATAATCCAACTTATTTTTTCCAAATATAATTAAACATGTGTACTTAAATCAAAAACATGAAATTATTCAGATAACCTTAGATTTAATTTCTTGTCTCGATAAAGTGGGTCAGCTATCTCGTGGAGTTTTTCTTCTGGTCCCACCATGGGTTCGATAGAAGTAGGATTTAACAAGCTTGGTTTATCATCAATAACTCCTTTTTCTACAGCATACTTGCGGACATCTTCTTTCGATATGCTTCCATGTTTACCCGTTCCGACGACATCATCTATATCAATACCATGCTCCTTTGCAAGGCGACGAACAGCAGGGGTAGATAAAGCTGCACTTTTTTGAGACTTGCTAAACTTGGACTTGTGTTCATCAGACTCAGATGCATCAAAACCTAGTGATGCCTCAGATGCATCAAAAGGAACTTGAGAATCATCAGCCGTTAGTCTCAGCAGGGTTTCTCCAACCTACAATCAACATAGCTACAACCGTTGATAAATAAATAACTAAGAAAGACGTATCATGAATGTGTATAGTACTATTATTAGTATTACCTTTATAATATCACCAGGAATATGCAAAACATTAGCAACTTTCCTGTTATAATGACTAGTTATCTTTATAGTAGCTTTATCACTTTGAACTTCACAAAGAGGTTAATATTTCTCAACTTGGTCTCCCTGTCAATACAATATTACATCTATTCACACAAAACTCTACGTACGTAATTAAACTGTTACTTATCGTTTGCATAATACAATTTTTTAAGCATTGCACAATAACAACAAACTTATACATATAGATAAAACATAAAACAAATACCTCCTGAACAAACCACTTGAGGAGTTCACATTCTGCAATACCTTCACCAGTTTGTGCAAATGGTATATCAACAATCCCTTCAACCGGTTGACTATTCAACGCATTAGTCGAAAAATAGTGTCCCTTGATATTATACACATTGTTCAACTACATTGTAAAACCACATACAACACACCCAAATTATTACAATTTAATCCAATTTTTATAAAAAGTAATCAATATTCAAATCTCATACATGTCGTCGATTTGTTAATGCATGCACAAAACTTATATTCAAGAATCAAGAAAGTGAAACACCAACTCACACATAGATGTGAAAATGCCTGATGCGATTAAACATTAACTAATTAAATCATGATAATAACTGGTAAATTGGATTACATAACTAACCTTGTAAGAAAAGTCAAACTTTGACTTTGCAGAAACTGGAGCTATATGAGAAATTAGAAGAGGTTTCAGCTCCGTGACATATGCCGTCGTTGAAGGTGCCGTTGTGAGGTGACGCAAGAAGCTGCGGCGGATGATCCAGTGAGATAACAGCATCTTGTGGATGATCCGACCCGATCCACAGACAATATTCGATCAATAAATAGTTGACGAATTTAACTGAACCAACTGGAAAGTAATCGTAAGAATGAAGAAATTAAATCAGAAAAACTGAATTTGATTAATGTTATGAATTGATTCCATATGTATCAATGTGTGATAGTTATGGTGACATTAAGTAGTATTGTGTAGTCAACGAGCTCCTGCTTGCCTAACTCTATATGTGCCAATATGCACTAGGTAAGTAACATACAATTTTTTTGAAAATGAAACTTGTTAGGTTTGAATGCTTGATGTCTAAATACACAAAATAAGTTACTCCATATTATAGAATGGTAGGGGTAACCCATAAGACATTGTATACCTTCAACCACAATTCCAAGCTATGAGGATCTGGCATCCTTGACAAGGACAGCTAACTAATATAACACAGCAGGATCCTAAACTACAGAAGTTTCTAATTCTTACAATGGAGCTGATTGGTGTGAAAGTGTGCTGACCTTTAGCAATGGTCCATAGAAGACCTGCAAACAGGCATGTCAAAATATGCCAAAGAACAGGTGATTAACAATATTGAGAACGAAGTTTTCACATAATTTAATCCTGCAAAACTTGCATAAACTGAGACTCAAAATAAAACATGCAACTAAACAGTGATATCAAAGCAATGGATCTAATTGTTTAGTAATTATATCACCAAATAGTTAGAGTTTTAAACCTCCGGTTTTGATGTTTGACATGTTTGGGCAAATATTACAAAAGCACACGACGTTAATTTACATAAGAATCTAGATACCAATAAAGCTTGAAAAGAATTTTATACCTCAGCAGAAGCTTGAAAAGAATCTGGATTTCCCTTTCAGTCATATCCAATGCAAGTGCATAGCATGAAGCGAAAAAAGTTTCTAACTTTCGGATCATGACTATGTTCTATGGTAAATCCTCTATCCGTTTGTTTTTCTATGGCGATCATTCTTGGGGATTTATTCAAGATAAATGATACTGTTCGTTGGTGACCTTATACAAAGGTTTTATAGAAATTTTTGTATAGAGTAGCGGAGAACTACAACCAAAATGTTGTTACGCCCACTCTTTTTGTGCAATCTACTGAACCTATTCAGAACACCAATGTTTTTCCCATTTCACACCGCGAACAGTTAATAAAAACTTACTTAGGAAAATGTGGCTGCAACATTAATGTGCAAAAGATGTCTGAAGTCAGTTTCAATATACTACAGCATAATTAGTCCACACAACTTCCTTCTACCCCAATATATTAAGTAAAGAATGGAAAGCACAAATCGTGCTACTTTCTCCTTCCCAACTAAAAATAACTAAACTAACAATAAGTGTCCACATTTGCTATAAAAGACTCAAACTAAGCAATGGAACTAATTGTTAGTAACACCAAATAGTTACAGTTTTAAATCTCGCTTGGCATGTTTGACATGTTTAAGCAAATATTACAAAAACACAAGACGTTGATTCTCATAAAAATCTAGAGACCAACAAGGCTTGAAGGGATTTAATACCTTAGCAGAAGCCTGGATTACCCTTGCAGACATATCCAATGCAAGTACATAGCCTGAAATGAAACAAGTTTCCAACTTTGAGATCATGACTATACTCTATGGTATAAATCCTCTATTTGTTTTGTTTTTCTGTGGCAATCATTCTTGGGGATTTATTCAACATAAATGATACTATGCTTTTGTAAACTTATATAAAGGATTTACAGAAGTTTTTGTATAGAGTAGGGGAAATTACAACCAAAATGTTGTTACGCCCATGCTTTTTTGTGCAATCTACTAAAGTTATTCAGAACACCAATGTCTTTTCCATTTTTCTCCACGAACAGTTCATATAGACTTACTTGAGAGAATGTGGCTGCAACTTTAATGTGAATAAGATGTCTATAGTCAGTTTCAATATACTACAGCACAGTTAGTCCACACAAGTTCCTTCTATCCCAAAATATTTAGTAACGAATGGAAAGCACCAATCAAGTTACTTTCTCCTACCCAACTAAAGATAACTAAACAAGCAGTTCCACATTTGCTTTTAAAAACTCAGACAAAGTACTTTCCAATTCAAATTCAACATAGGGTGTGTTTGGCAAAACTAGCTGGTAGCTGAAACATGAGCTTATATTTGAAGCTGAAAGCTGGAGCTTATTTTTTTATATACTGTTTGGTAAACTAGTTGTGGCATTGTGTTCATACTTTATACTCCAACAGTTCCAAGTGTTCATTTGATTCAAACTCAAACCAATGAGCAAAACAGATTTGGAAATAAATAACGGTTAATTAATAGAGGAAGTGTTATAAATCTTCTTTACTTCAACATAAGAATGTGAGGACATGATTCAACTTATCTAAAATAGAGATTTGGAGATAAACTTAATTTGTTTAACGAATCTTTTAAATTGAGAGTCTGATTTGTTATCAAATTAGGATGATAGTGTTTTGCCTATATAAATATAGGAGTTATGTTGGAGAGAAAGGTGAGGAGGTAGGGAGAAAAAGAGAGAACTTATGAGAATCATCTCCCTCCGTTCCGTGTGATGGTCTCGGTAATTCAATAACGACGGCGCGAATTCCATTATTGTAATCAACCATTGAGAGTGGTGTGAGAATATTCAAAAGTGTCGAGAGTTGAGCGTTTCCAATTTTGTAATATCTTTCATATAATGGATGTTAAATGACGTAGGGGTCCAATGGTTTTTACTCTCCCTTGAGAGGTTTTTCACGCAAAATATCGTATTTTATGCGTTTTTTTCTGTTTTGTGCATTTATTTATTGACTTATATATGATTGTGTGATTTAGTATGGTGGTGATCGATCCCAACGAGCGGTATGAGAGCGGGGTCGATCCCAACAAAGAAAACATTCATTAAGTAAACAAATTCCTCATCAGAAGCATATGCATACATATATAACTCATTGTTGGGATATAAATGATTAGTACTGTAAAGCTTAGAAGAGTTAGTACTGCTATTCAAAGTTTCTACTACTCATCTGTCACACCCCCAAAACCGGTCAACGTTGGTCAGCGGAAGCAATTGGGTACAGAGATGGGGGGCGTCGCCGTAAACATTGAACATTCATACATATCAGAGCATATGATTATCGCAGAACATGTATGTATTAAGATGCCATAATTAATCGTTTACAAAAGTTTGCGATTCATCGAATCGTAGAAGTAGGAATGTAGTTTAAGTTATACAAAAGTGGATTTTGTAAATATGACTAAAACATATTAATTATACAAAAGAAATCCCATTGGCTTCAAAAGATGGCATCCTAAATTCTTTGTGGGTCGCCTATTTTCATAAGTATGCATGCTTACTGATGCAGCTATGTCCCTGAAAAACATAATAAAAAGTCAACATGGTTGTTGAGTGAATTCACAGGTTTAATGTTCAGAAGTATAGTTTAGTAAACCAAAGTCGTTTGTGAATCGTTGTTGTTGCCATAACAGTCAAATAGTGTTTCCTGGAATATTATCAAAAGTTTAGTTTAAAACTAGGTTTAAAACATTGTGCTGGTCGTTCTCCAGCGTAACACATTTATCAAAAACTACCGGTCGTTCTCCGGTTTATCAAGCAGCTGGTCGTTCTCCAGCGAAACAAAAAAAAGTACCGGTCGTTCTCCGGTTTATCAAAAACTACCGGTCGTTCTCCGGTTTATCAAGCAGCTGGTCGTTCTCCAACGAAACAAAAAAAGTACCGGTCGTTCTCCGGTGTATCACACTGCTGGTCGTTCTCCAGCGAATCAAAAGTTACCGGTCGTTCTCCGGTTTATCAAAAGTCGAAAAACATTTTTGTAAACATAAAACACAAACAGATTCCCGGGCAGAAACTTTGTCCGACTTTAAGGAGAAGTTTCGAGCTCAAAACTTAACGAAAATGGACGAATCAAAAGACAAAAATTAATTTTAAATAGTTAGCTTTCATCTCCAAGTGGTTTCATAATTTTTGGACACCGTTTGGTACCCGAAAACGATTTTACAAAAACATGTCGCATTTCTGTCGCGGGTGACAGATTTTTGACCCGACTTCTTGAGTCCATAACTCGAGCTATACAACTCCAAATGACCTGAAATTGGTACCAAAATCTCACTAATTCTGTTGAATTCAAAAAGTTCTTCTATGTCATCTCCTGAAAATACACGGATTTTTCTCAGTAACTAGATTTATGCACTTGTGTCCAGATTGGTCAATTTTGGACCTCAGAGGACAAATGTATTTATTTAAAATACTTAGACTGATTCAAAAATTCTATAAAAATTACAGAAAATAACTAAGACATGGGGGAACGTTGGGTAATTTTCTCGGAATTTTTCACAAAGTTTTACCTAGTAAAAGCGAGCTCGGAACAGGGCCTATTTTGAAGTATAAAACCGTCGGGACTGATTTCGCGTTCCCGCAAATAAAAACGAGACACTTCGAGTTTGAGATAAAATGTGAAAATTACTTTTTACGGGTTCAAATATGTTAAGATTTTATGTGTAAAAGTTTCGGGTCAAACCGAACACGTTTGACCAAGTCAACAAAAACGAACCTCAAACGATAAAACGCGAAGCATTTTATAAAACACTAGGATTCATGCCCAAAATGCGTTTTGGTAACTTCATTAATAAACTTAGACAAAAACAACTCGTATAAATTAAACCCGGACAAAAACATCACCAACGTATCGTACACATTTTTAACACAATGATCTGTCGGAACGAGTGAACAGTTAACATGGTTTGGCAGTTAGCCAACTACTTATATAAACAATCTCTTGCGTATAGGACAATAAAAGACCTTACTTGGGCAACCATTTTGCTAGCTCTCACACTTAGCTAACGAGGTGAGTTCACAGCCCCTCTTTTACTGTTTTTACTTCTTTTAAAATAGGGGTAAAAAACATAGTTACTGTTTTACTATTTGCCATAATCGAAAACTATTATATAATTGCTTTCAATGCTTTTATACAACCGTTTATGATCGTATTCATACTATTGTGCAACTGTATTTATGAAATGAGTTTCATACTCTTATACGAACTATTTACAAAAACGTTTTACTACTTGTGATAAACCGGAGAACGACTGGTAATTTTTGATTCGCTGGAGAACGACCAGCAGTGTGATAAACCGGAGAACGACCGGTACTTTTTTTGTTTCGCTGGAGAACGACCAGCTGCTTGATAAACCGGAGAACGACCGGTACTTTTTTTTTGTTTTGCCGGAGAACGACCAGCTGCTTGATAAACCGGAGAACGACCGGTAGTTTTTGATAAATGTGTTACGCTGGAGAACGACCAGCACAATGTTTTAAACCTAGTTTTAAACTAAACTTTTGATAATATTCCACGAAACACTATTTGACTGTTATGGCAACAACAACGATTCACAAACGACTTTGGTTTACTAAACTATACTTCTGAACATAAAACCTGTGAATTCACTCAACAACCATGTTAACTTTTTACTATGTTTTTCAGAGAATTAGCTGCACCAGTAAGCATGCATACTTATGAAAATAGGCGACCCACGAAGAATTTAGGATGCCATCTTTTGAAGCCAATGGGATTTCTTTTGTATAATTAATATGTTTTAGTCATATTTACAAAATCCACTTTTGTATAACTTAAACTACATTCCTACTTCTACGATTCGATGAATCGCAAACATTTGTAAACGATTAATTATGGCATCTTAATACATACATGTTCTGCGATAATCATATGCTTTGATATGTAAAAATGTCCAATGTTTACGGCGACGCCCCCCATCTCCGTACCCAATTGCTTCCGCTGACCAACGTTGACCGGTTTTGGGGGTGTGACATCATCATAATTAGTGCTGCTACAACAGTTTCTACTGCCAGTTCATTTCAAGAGTTTCTACTGCTAGATCAAGTCCAAGATTAGTACTGCTAGAAGGATTTTCACAGTTAGTACTGCTGGACTAATTTTCATTATTTCTACTGCTAGCCTTATCCAACGGATATGTGGCGCATGTGGGTCTACAGTTACCTAATCTTTACAAAACATGTGCAACAAAGCATGAGACACTTTACGACAACAAACCATGCTTAGATAGGTTGACTTTCATGCATTAATTACAATCACGTGTAATAGGAACTCTATATTTTATAAGTAGAGTTCCTTACTTTAGAGGCATGGAATGGTTAGGAAAGTGTATGTATAAATATAGATCAATTGAGACACCGTTAGATACACTTGTGAGACATTTTACAGATTAGTTAAGTTAGCTTCAAAGTTCTTGTAACCCTAATACAACCAAGTGTATTCGTATTATTTCATAAATAATATTGGAGCTTTTGTTATAATATCTGTTGAGTTTTGTTTATTACATTACATATTACAAACCATTACACAAGTTACACATTGTATCTTCTAAACTTAACAAGTATTATTCCGTAAATTTTTTGTTAAGAAGTTCAAGCATTAGTAAGTTTAATCTTGACAGTGATCAAGTCGATCCTGACAAGTGGTATCAGAGCATTAGGTTGCTTTGAACTTTTGGAAGTTAAAATTTTGGTTTGTTTAAGAGTTTCTTTCAAAAACTTTTATAAAATGTCTGCTGATATGGTTGATGCTACTCAAGCAAACAGAATCCCCATACTCAAGCTTGATGAGTATGATATGTGGAGAAATAGGATCAAGCAACACATGTTGTTCACTGATTATTTGATATGGGACATTGTAGTTAATGGTCCCAAGTATTCAACTAATGCAAATGGTGTCAGATTACCAAGATTACCTCCAACCACTGATATAGCAAGAAAGGAAAGGAGGATAGAGCTCAAAGCTCTTAGCACTCTTCTGGTAGCCTTGGCAAATGAGTATTAGAGGAAGTTTTGAGAACTATGAAGATGCTCAGATTCTCATGGAAGCTATTGACAAAAGATTTGGTGGAAATGAAAGCACCAAAAAGAACAAAAGATCCTTACTCAAACAACAGTTTGAAAACTTTGGATCTGTCAAGTGTGAAACTCTTACACAAATATTTGACAGATTTTCTAAGTTAGTTGGTGATCTGGAAAATCACAATGTAAAGATTGATAAGGATGATCTCAATAGAAAATTTTTAAGATCACTTGGTGATGAATGGACCATGTATATAGTTGGGTTAAGGCGGGGTAGTGATTTGGATAATAAAGAGCTGGATGATCTATACAATGATCTTAGATCATTTGAACCTAAAGTAGAAAGCAGAAAGCAGTCTAATGTACACACACAAAATGTACATAATATTGCATTCATGTCTGTGGGAAAGATGCATGCAGACTCAAAAGCTTTTGGATCTACATCATCTGCTACTGCATCAGGATCTGGATCTGGATCATCCTCACATGATAGATCATGTGATCATGTGCTAGAAGCATTCTTTGCTAGTCATGTGAACTCATCACTGACTAATGAAGAGCTTGAACAGATCAATCCAGATGATTTGGAAGAAATAGATATCAAATGGCAAATGGCCATGATAACCATGAGGGCCAAGAGGTATATCCAGAGGACAGGGAAAAATAACTTTGCATTAAAGAGAGAAGATAATGCAGGTTTTGATAAAAGCAAAGTGGAGTGCTACAACTGTCACAAGCTGGGTCACTTTGCCAGAGAATGCAGATCTGGAAGGCAAGAGGGGTATGTGCAAAGATCTGGAGGATCAAATGGGAACAATGGGTTCAATGGAACTCAAAGAAGGAATATTCCTGTTCAAGATCAGGGTACTATTACAAATGCTCTAGTGTCACAAGATGGGATAGGGTTTGATTGGAGCTATCAGGATGAACATGAAGCTCAGAATCAAGCATTGATGGCACTTCATCACCATCTCTCAAAACAAAATAATTTTCCAGAGGAAATCAAAGAAACTAGAATCAATTAGTTTCACAAAAATTGGGAAAGAATTTTCAAATGGTGAAAATAAAAGTCTGCTTTATCTGTGGTAAAACAAACCATCTTCAAAATGAATGTTATCATAATCCAAGAAATAAAAGGGTTATGAGATCATCATGGACAGCTACTGACAGTATTAATCATCAAAATTTTATAAATAAAATTAATTCTGTTAATAATGTCAAGAAGAACAAGGCTAGAATGGTTAATACTGCTGCACCAAAATCTCCTGCAGCAGCATTAATCAAAAACAAAGCCAACAGTAACAAAAAGACTCAAGCAACATTAAAAGTTAATACTGCCAAATATGTTAAGACTGCTGGTAATGTTAATACTGTCAAGCAGATTACTACTGCTTCAGTTAAGACTGCTGCACCAGTTAATACTGGTAGCATAGTTAAAACGGTCAAAGTAGTTAATACTGTTACACGTATTAATACTGTTACCAATTTTAATATTGTCAGACATAATCATACTGGATCAGCATTTAGTACTGCAAATTCAGTTTCTGCTGCTAAGTCTAATATCAGTTGGACTTGGAAACATCAATCAAAAGTTTCCAAAACCAACAGTACACCACAAGCAATGATATTTGAAAGAGTTAACTTTGTGGATGTACAAGGGAAACCCAAAACTAAATTGGTTTGGGTTCCCAAAGAAAACTGAATCTTTATTGTGTTTATCTGTGCAGAGCAAACCAAGGAGTTTATGGCATGTGAATAGTGGATACTCCAGGCACATGACAGGAGACAAAATCAAGCTACAGGACTTTCAAAGCATTGATGGTGGATTTGTAGCTTTTGGAAGTAATCCTAGATAAGGAAGGATTACAGGAAAATGAGTCATCAACAGTGACAAAATGAGATTCAAATATGTTTATTATGTTGAACAACTGAGGTTTAATTTGCTAAGTGTGAGTCAGATCACAGAGAAAAAGAATCCAGTTCTTTTCACTGACACAGAATGCTTTATTCTTTCTGACAAATTTAAAATTGATGAAAATTTGATTTTAATGAAAATACCAAGAAAGAATAATGTATACTGTTTTGACTTAGAAAATATGAAACCACATCAAAATTTAAATTGTCTTATCTCTAAGGCATCTATTGATGAGTCTGATCTTTGGCATAGAAGAATGTGTCACATGAGTTTCAAAACAATTAACAAACTGGTTAAAAACAAACTTGTTAGAGGTTTATCTGAAAAGACATATTCATATGATGACCATTGTGTTGCATGTCAAAAGGGCAAGCAACACAAATCTCCTTTTAAGACCAAAGGTTTGAACTCAAATTTCTCTCCTTTACACTTACTGCATATGGATTTGTTTGGTCCAACCAATGTAAGTAGTATAGGAAAGAAACAATATTGCTTGGTGATCATTGATGATTATAGCAGATTTAGTTGGGTGTTCTTTCTTAGAACTAAGAATGAAACATGTGACATACTTAGATCATTCATTACTAGGATTGAGAACCAAACTAATCAGAAAGTTAAAGTCATCAGGAGTGATAATGGAACAGAATTTAAAAATCATGAAATGAACAAATTCTGTGAAACAAAAGGAATAGAAAGGCAGTTTAGTGCTCCTAGAACTCCACAACAGAATGGAGTAGCAGAAAGAAGAAACAGGACACTAATTGAGGCTGCTAGAACCATGTTAGCAGATGCTAAATTACCTATGACTTTCTAGGCAGAAGCAGTTAGTACTGCTTGTTATGTTCAGAACATGGCACTAGTAGTTAAGCCTCATAACAAGACACCATATGGGTTGTTTTTCAAAAGAAAACCTTTAATTAGCCTTTTCAAACCATTTGGATGTCCTGTTAATGAGGTAGTCTTTATTGGATACTCTACTCGAAGTTGAGGTAGTCTTTATTGGATACTCTACTCAAAGTAAAGCATATAGAGTATTCAACCATAGGACTAGAATAGTGGAGGAAACCATGAATGTGACTTTCAATGAACACACACCTAGTGTTGTGGGCAAGGGTCCAGACTGGTTGTTTGATATTGATGCTCTAACCCAATCATTCATATATGTGTATGAGTTATCAAATGCAGGTATAAGTGCAGGTGAATCAAGTGCAACAAATCAGAAAAAGGAGACATCATTGGAGTATGTCACTCTAGCTTTCTGGTCACCTGATCCTCCTGCAGTATTTCAAAATCCTTCACAAGATCAAGCTCAGAGTTCAGAACCAATCACATCAAGTCAGGAAGAAAATGGTGTTTTTGATGATGGGAACACATCTTCAAATCCTGAAGTGCTTCCAGAAGAAGAAGCAAATGATGTGAATACATCTGAAAATACAGATAGAGATGCAGATAGAGAAACAGATGGAGTTGCTGATGGAAATGCAGAGGTGAATATAGATGAGAACAACATTCTGATGGAACAGAATGATACAAATCTGGAGTCTGGGATTCCTATGTCATCTACTGCTCAATATCAACAATACAAAGCTTATCATCCATTGGAAAATGTGATAGGTGATATTGATTCTGCAATGCAAACCAGAAGATCTGCCAGACTAAATGAAGAAGACATCAATACTTTTTTATTTGTCTGTTTTTTGTCTCAGATGGAGCCCAAGAAGGCAAATGAAGCCTTGAACGATCCAAGTTGGGTTGAAGCAATGCAAGAGGAGCTGCTTCAGTTTAAGATTCAAGATGTTTGGACATTGATGGATCTCCCAAAAGGAAAAAGGGCTATTGGAACAAGATGGGTATACAGAAACAAGAAAGATGAGAGGGGTATAGTGATCAAGAACAAAGTAAGGCTGGTTGCTCAGGGATATTCTCAAGAAGATTGCATTGACTATGATGAGGTTTTTGCTCCTGTAGCTAGAATAGAGGTAATTAGGTTGTTTTTGGTATATGCATCTTTTAAGGGTTTCAAGGTATACCAGATGGATGTGAAAAGTGTCTTTCTGTATGGCACTATTGAAGAAGAAGTTTATGTATGCCAACCACCAGGATTTGAGGATCCAAGTATCCAAATAAAGTGTACAGATTGCATAAGGCACTTTATGGATTGCATCAGACTCCTAGAGCATGGTATATACACAATCTGTTTATCTGTTGAACAATGGTTTCAAAAGAGGTGCAATTGACAAAACCTTGTTCATCAAAAGAATTAAGAATGATATCCTACTAGTTCAAGTCTATGTAGATGATATTATTTTTGGTTCTACAAGGGATAGTCTTTGTAAGGAATTTGAAGCTCTTATGCATTAGAAATTTAAGATGAGCTCTATGGGAGAGTTGACTTTCTTCTTAGGATTACTAGTCAAACAGCAGAAGGATGGGATCTTCATTAGTCAGGGAAAGTATGTCAATGACATTCCGGAGATGTTTGGGTACTAAGATACAAAGATTGGTAGCACACCAATGGAGACACACAAACCTCTGTATGCAGATCTTGAGGGGGGGATGTTGATGAACACCTCTACATATCTATGATTGGATCCCTAATGTATCTAACTTCAAGCAGACCAGATATTATGTTTGATGTTTGTGTATGTGCTAGATTCCAGGCAAATTCTAAGATGTCACATGTTCATGCAGTTAAGAAAATTTTTAGATATCTCAAAGGTCAACCCAAAATGGGTCTTTGGTATCCAAATAGTTCCTCTTTTGACTTAATTGCATACACTAACAGTGACTATGGAGGTGCCAATATGGATAGAAAATCTACATCTGGAAGTTGTCAATTTTTAGGAGGAAGACTTGTGTCTTGACAATGCAAAAAGCAAACTACTATTTCCACATCTACACCAGAAGCAGAATATGTTGCAGCATCATGTTGCTGTGCTCAAGTGCTTTGGATTCAGAATCAGATGCTGGATTATGGTTTGACTTTTCTAAATACTCCTATGTTTATTTATAATAACACTACTATCAATATTATAAATAACCCTATGAAACATTCAAAACTAAGCATATTGAAATAAAATACCATTTTATAAGAGACTGCAATGAGAAAAGATTAATTCAGATTTTTAAAGTTCATACTGATAATCAATTTGCAGATTCGTTCACAAAAGCATTTGATGTGGGTAGATTTACATTTTTGATTACAAGTATTGGCATGGTAAATTCTTCATAAATCTCTTCATTAATGTTGTTTTCTGTAAAATCTTGAGTGCTTGAAAATGGGTTAATACTGATATACTAATTAACGATATGAGTATTTTTAATACTGTTAGTTTTAATACTGCTAGCTACTTTTAGTACTGCTGGTGTTAATACTGATAAGTGTTTTTACTACTGCTGTCATCAATTACTACTGCTATGAATACTTGGCATAATTAATACTGCTAATGTAGTTTCTGTTACTACTGTTGATCATTATTAACACTGCTTAGTATATCTAATATAAGATAGTACTGCTTCCACAAGTTAGTACTGTTAGTTATATTAGTCTGTGTTACAACTGTTGGTTGTAATAAAAGGTTTTTGTTGCTAGCATAACATTAGTACTGCGCGTATTTTTAATACTGCTAGTACAAAATTCCACACTTAATACTGCTAGTACAATTTGTGTTGTTATAAAATTAGGGCATTTGATGTTGCGCATTTTCAAATAGTATAAATAGCCAACCTTTTTCACTTTTCGCTTTTTCACCTACTGTTACCTCGAACTACCAAAAGCGATCAAAAACCAACTTTACAATCTTTCAAAGAGAAAAATTTCAGTTTCTAAATTACTAAAATGACTTCTCCTTCATCTTCAAACATCATTTTACCAACAGCAGACAAGCATAATTTGCTTGCTTATCTGCTGAAACCAAAAGGGGGAGAGGATTTCTTTGAAATTGTAAACTTTTTGAAAAATAGCAACCTAAAACTTGCCCTTTCAGTTAACCCTATCATCTACATTTCACACATAAACGATTTCTGGACTTCTGCTGAAAAGGCAGAAGTCGATGGGGTTACTACCATCATCGGCAATGTTGCAGGGAACACTGTCAAAGTGACAGAGGCATCTGTTCGTGCTCATCTTCAACTTCATGATGAAGAAGGTATCGAATGCTTACCCGTTCCTCAAATTTATGAAAATCTTGTGTTGCTAGGGTATGAGGGGGAGTTGAACAAGCTAACATTTTTAAAATCAATGTTCTCTCCACAATGAAAATTTTTAATTCATACCCTGCAACAATGTATTTCTCAAAAGAGAACTGCATGGGATCAGTTCAGCAGCAACATTGCTTCTGTATTGATCTGTTTGGCTAATAACATGCGGTTCAATTTTTCAAAAATGATTTTTTCTAGAATGTTGTATAACCTGGAGCATACTGACTCAAAAATTTTAATGTATCCAAGGTTCTTACAACATATTTTTGAAAATAAATTAACTGACCTACCAAGAGTTGGTGGTAAAATTGTTCTCTGTCATACTCAAAAACTATTTTCAAATATGAAGAGAACAGGGTCAGTTAAAGGCATCATGTTTTCTGGGAGGGTCACAAATCTCACTGCTAATATGCTAAGTGCACCCTCCACAGCAGGTGAAGAAGTAGCCACACCCACTACTTCTCAACCCACACATGCTGTTACAAAATCCAAGAAAACAAGGGACCCCAAGCCAACCTCCAAGAAAGCCGAAAAGGCTACAAAACAGGCATCTGAGGCTCCTCTTCCTCAAATGTCTCAGCCACAACCTGAAAATGAGGTGGTCAACATGGAGATGAGAGACCATGTGGAAAGGGCTACCACTATTGATTCTGCCCCATTGGGAGAACATGACAGTGGTAATGGAATTGAGACCCAATCCACGGCAACACAGGATGTAGAGATACCATTGGATTCTTCTATTGCAGAAGATCCAGTGAATGTCAATATATCCAGTGGTCCCAGGTGCCAAGAAATCACATTGGGGGCCAATGATGTTCATACTAGGTTTGAGACATTGACTAAATCTTCCAATGATCCACTAATAGAGGTTAACACCTCTGGCAGTGGTGAGGATAGCTTATCACTTAAGGAATTGACGGATATCTGTACCAATTTATCTGAGGAGGTGTCTAGGCAGAAGGAAATGCTAACATCTCAGGGTGATGAGATTTCAAGGTTGAATGGGTTGGTCAAGCAGCTATTGGAAAAGATGAACATTGTTCCAGTTACTACTGCTAGTATTGAAGTTAGTACTGCTGATATAGAAGATGAAGTTAATACTGCTGGGCTTGGTGAGCCAGTTAGTACTGCTAGTGCAGAAGAAGTTAATATTGTTGGGCTTGGTGAGCCAGTGCAGATGTAGTTTCTACTGCTGGGCTAGATGAGCCAGTTAGTACTGCTGCAATTAATGAGGAGATTGCTGTCGTTGAAGTCATGTTGAGGGTATCAGAAAGCCCTAAGGAGAAGGAGAAATCAAAAGAAAAAGGTGTGAGCATTAAGGAACCATCACATAATGCACCTACAACAAAAGCAGATAAGATTGGGGCTAAGGATAAAGGGAAAGGGATATTAATTGAAGAAGTTAGGCCTCTAAAGAGAAAACTCCAAATTGAAGCAGATGAAGAGCTAGCAAGAAAGCTTCAAGAAGAAGAAAGAATGAGGTACACAGAAGAGGAAAGAGAAGTTGAACTTCAAAGATTATTAAATGAGAAAAAAAGGAGAGAGTCGGAGGAAAGATATAAGAAGTAGAAGGCTAAGCCAGAAACTAAAGCTCAGTTGAAGGAGTATGTGGCATTTCTAAAGGCAGTTGGATTTCATGTAAAAATTCTGTCAACAATAAAGTTCGAAGATTTAAAGAAAATGTATGAGAGGGAGTTTGAAAGGATGAGGAAAGGATCTGAAGATATAAGGATGTAAAAGGAAAGGTAAAGAAAGTGAAAATTATTTTGAAAGGGTACAGAAAAAGCAGAGGATAGAAAAAAAAGGATGTGCATTCTGAGGTGCCATCTACAGATGATAAAGAAAAGGAGGATGAAGATAGAAGATTGGTGGTTATTGATAAAGCTGACTGTGAGCCCTTGAAGGTGAATTATCCAATCATAGATTGGTTTCAGATACTGGATAGTTTAAACAGAAGGCATTTTAAGGTGGTTAGAGTAGGAGGGTCAATTGAGATGTACATAAGCTTCTTCTCTATGCTTAAAGTTTTCAGAAGAAAAGATTTAGATGAGATGTATGAAGCTGGGTTGAAAAGGTTTGGAGGAGTGAGAGGATATGATGATGATCATTAGTTGTTTGAGTATTTGAAGCAGATGTATGCGCCTGAAGCAGATATGAGGATATTAATGAAAGAATACTCACCTGTCAACTACTGGTATTATTTTGATAGATGTGGAGTTCACATGATAGGCCAGGTAGATGGAGGTGTAGGATATTTTTTTTATTGGTAAAAATTGTCCATGGAAACCTGCTGTGGTAGATAGCATGCTGAAGCACAAAGTCAAATGTACAAATGTTGAGGTTGCATTAACTTTGATAAAAGACTTAAAGAAATATCTTAAGAGAATGAATAAGCAGAAGAAATGATCCACAAAATAGTCAAAGATCAAATCTGAAGAAACTTAGTGCTGTTGGGTAGAAAGCATAAGTTTAGGGGGAGATTGTTGGGATATAAATGATTAGTACTGCCAAGCTTAGAAGAGTTAGTACTGCTATTCAAAGTTTCTACTGCTCATCATAATTAGTGTTGCTACAACAGTTTCTACTGCCAGTTCATTTCAAGAGTTTCTACTGCTAGATCAAGTCCAAGATTAGTACTGCTAGAAGGATTTTCACAGTTAGTACTGCTGGACTAATTTTCATTGTTTCCACTGCTAGCCTTGTCCAATGGATATGTGGCGCACGTGGGTCTACAGTTACCTAATCTTGACAAATCATGCGCAACAAAGCATGGGACACTTTACGACAACAAACTATGCTTAGATAGGTTGACTTCCATGCATTAATTAAAATCACGTGTATTAGGAACTCTATATTTTATAAGTAGAGTTCCTTACTTTAGAGGCATGGAATGGTTAGGAAAGTGTATGTATAAATATAGATCAATTGTGACACCGTTAGATACACTTGTGAGACATTTTACAAATTAGTTAAGTTAGCTTCAAGGTTCTTGTAACCCTAATACAACCAAGTGTATTCGTATTATTTCATAAATAATATTGGAGCTTTTGTTATAATATCTGTTGAGTTTTGTTTATTACATTACATATTACAAACCATTACACAAGTTACACGTTGTATCTTCTAAACTTAACAAGTATTATTTCGCAAATTTCTTGTTAAGAAGCTCAAACATTAGTAAGTTTAATCTTAACTGTGATCAAGTCGATCCTGACACTCATATATACCCTTACAAGTTAAAAATGTGTCTAAAGTTTAATCCACAGCTGATATTATAAATAAATTTTTAAAAATTTCTAATAAGTGTGTTTTAGATAATTGTCCTTAAGTTATAAATTTTTTGCTTCTGAGTAATTAATCAACTCATTCGAGTAAGGCCTAAGTACGACTTGAATTTTTCCAGTTGGCATTTTTCTTTTTTCCTGTTGGTTGGAAAAATATGAAATATGGGTGGCACAGGTCCCTGTGGTGGAGAGAATATCAGATGAGATTCGACCTATCGAAATGCCAAGCATTACACATTATTTTGATTTGAATGCTACAATAGCATAAACGGGTTGGTTTCAACGCATGTAGCTTTCACGAATGGACCATTCGACCTTTTGTTTCATAGTCTAATCATACTTGAAACAGAAATTAGATGGCAAGGCACAGACTCTTCACTTTTGTGCCATCCACGAACCTGAACACTACCCACAACCACTTGAATGCAGCATGACTTATATGCACCTTAAATACCAATAGGTCAAAGTGGCATAGTTCATAATTCCATGTGTTGACACCGATTGAAAAACATATTTGTTCTTATTTTATAAGTACAATAGGGTTGACAACGTTCTTATTTTGAAGTAAAATTTGTTTGCTCCGAATAGCAATAAACATAAATCCACCATTGTTTGATTACAAAGATGTACTCCTTACTTCCTAGGCTGCATCTCTTCATTTGCCCCTAGAAACTCATCATAAGCATGATCACCCGTTGCTTCTTATGATAGAGTTGGCAAGTAACTTCAAGCATGTATGAAATGAAAATGTCCATCAAAGAAGATACTGAAAGATTATCGCATATGCAGCAAGAGCAACTCAGGTTTTTCAATGTACAGCTTCCATTCTTTGCAGAATACTGCAACATTTGCTCCATCAAGTATTCTGTGGTCGGCTGCTATATCCACCTGAAGTTAGTTGACTAAAAACAAGTCAATTTTGGCCCAAAAAAAGGTAAACGGTTTAGTGTGATATGACAAACCAAGATCTTTTCTAAATCATTTTATAAGGAAGTTGACCTGCAACAACCATTAGACGTATAAATGTATAATCTTGTGATCTTATAGACTCACACATGCATAAAATTGAAATCCTAACATAGAAACATTTCCTGTGCTCCAAAAAGAAAAGTAAAAGTTTGACTGTGGATCGAGGTGAGCTGGTAACAATCTATTTCAAACTAAAATGGATTTTCTTTAAAATTAAGAACAATAGTGCATAATAAAATAAGACATAAAACCCAGGTTAATACATCTTAACAAGACATACCGTCATCATAGAGGCAGGGTAAACAGTTCCATCATCTTTAAATTGGGCAACTTTCTGAATTCGGCCGAGGGCTATAATGGCAACTTCAGGAACATTAATGAGGGGTGAACCAAACTTCCCACCAATCGATCCAATATTGCTCAAAGTTATAGTTCCACCAGATATATCTGAAGGGGGGAGCTTGTTTGCCATCGCCAACTTTTGTATGCGTGACAGTGCATTAGTTATCTACATGATAATTTACAAATAACCGTATCAAATATTTGCTTGATGTGCACTACATTTCTGTTAATGCACGCATTCAAACACTATTGTTAAAACTGAAGACATATTAGCTGGTTCTCCAAATCATTGTAATGATGAAAGATAGATAAACTACTAACCTCCAGTATGGAAAGCGATTGAACATTCTTGATGTTCGGTACTACAAGTCCCGATGGTGTGGCCATCGCAATTCCAATGTTGTGAGAGCCTACAATGATTAGCAAATATTATTAGAACAAAGAGTGGTGTAGAGAATCTACCGAAATAAACAAAGTGACAGATTGAAACTCTGAGTCATGGTGAAAACTGGTTATAGGAACATGTAAAATCGAGCATATATGAACCTTTTAGAGTGACTTCATAATTTTCCAAATTGAAGGTACTATTGACTAACGGATGTGTAGTCAATGCCATGGAAAGGGACTTTATTAACATGGGGAGGAACGTGAACTTGACATCTGGATCAGAATTCTCTTTCTGGAAGGCTGATTTAAGCTTTACAAGCCCATCACAGTTTATTTCTTCCACAAAATGAAAATGAGGTACACTAACAGCTGCAGTCATTGACTTGACCATTGCACGCTGATATGCCCTGCAAAGATAGAAATGAGAAATTAACCTCATTATTTCAGATGGCGTGAAGGTAATCTAATTAAACATGTGCACTTATATCAAATGCATGAAATTATTCAGATAACCTTAAAGTTAATTTCTTGTCGTGATAAAGTGAGTCAGCCATCTCGTGAAGTTTTTCTTCTGGTCCCGCCATGGGTTCGATAGAAGTAGGATTTAATAAGCCAGGTTTATCGTCAATAACTCCTTTATCTACACCAAACCTGAGCACATCTTCTTTCGATATTCTTCCATGTTTACCAGTTCCAACGACATCATCTATATCAATACCATGCTCCTTTGCAAGGCTACGAACAGCAGGGGTACATAAAGTTGCACCTTTTTTAGACTTGCTAAACTCAGACTTGTGTTCATCAGACTCAGATGCATCAGAACCTAGTGATGCCTCCGAAGCTTCAAACGAAACTTGAGAATCATCAACCGTTAGTCTCAATAGAGTTTCTCCAACCTACAATCACGTAGCTACAACCTTTATCAAATGAATATCTAAGAAAGATGTATCATCTATGCGTATAGAACTACTATTAGTATTACCTTTATAATATCACCAGGGATATGCAAAACTTTATCAACCTTCCCGTTATAACGACTAGTTATTTCTATCGTTGCTTTATCACTTTGAACTTCACAAAGAGGTTGATATTCTTCAACTTGATCTCCCTGTCAATACAATTTCTTATCAAAGGAAAGCCTAATTATGCAATTAAACGATTACTTATAACGAAACATTGCACAAAATAAACAAACTTTACAACATAAAATAGATACCTCCTGAACAAACCACTTGAGGAGTTCACATTCTGCAATGCCTTCACCAGTTTGTGCTAACGGTATGTCAACGATCCCTTCAACCGGTTGACTATTCAACGCATTAGTCGAAAAATAATGCCCCTTGACATTATACACATTGTTCACCTACATTGTAATAATAATAACACCACATACAACACAACCAAAATCATTACAATTCAATCCATCCGATTTGTATAAAGAGTTATCAATATTCAAATTTCAAACATTTTATCAGATTAATAAATGCATGCACAAAACTTATAGTAATCAAAACACTAAATCACATAGATGTGAAAAATGCGTAATGCAATTGTTAAGTCGTGATAATATATAATTGGTAAATGAATTACAAGAATAACCTTGTAAGAAAAGTCAAATTTTGACTTTGTAGAAACTGGAGCTAATTGAGAAATTAGAAGAGGTTTCAGCTCCGTGACCACAGCCGTCGTTGATGTTGCGGTCGTGAGGTGACGCAGGCAGCTCCGGCGGATAATCCGGCGAGATAACAGCATCTTGTGGATGATCCGACCCGATTCACGGAGGGAAAAATCAACAAATAGTTTAAGAATTTTTAAAAAACAATTAATCGGAAAGTAATGCTTAGAATGAAGAAATTAAATCAAATAATCTGAATTTGATTACTGAAATGAATGAATTGGTTTATATGAAATGAATGAAATAGTGTGTGATAGTTTCTGTTACAGAGTGTGTGTAGTCAACGAGGTCATGCTTAGCCAATTTTTTTATTTATTAGGCAAGATAAGCACGACAATACGACATTATTACGTTGCAGATAGAAAAGAAATTTGTAATAAACGCAAGGAAAATGTGATATATTATTTTGAAAAAAAGATTATCATAAAATCATTCTTTATTAAGAGTCTTTTCCATTTTCAATTTTAACGTACAATCATTCTTTGTAAAACAAATAATATCAAAATTATTATAATTTTATTCCGTACCTTTATAAAATAAATGTAAGGTTCAGAAGAGCAGAGACTTTATTAGAGGCAGAGAGAGCAAATTTTTAACCAATCAAAGACTGACAAGTGTCAGACACGGTCCACACCTGTTAGGTCGCTAGGGACTATTTTACAATTTCGAAAAAGTAAGGGATGTGCTTGAAAAATTACCTAAAAAAATTGTCCAATCAAAAAATATGATAAAACATGGTAATATGCAGTGTAAAAAAAATATTGAACAAAAATAAAATGCTTTGAAAATTTCACTAACACAAATATTGTTTCGTACAAAAGAAAGATTATTTCCTAAACTACTTAATTTCACTAATACATCATTTGGTAGATTTCTTCTTTTCAACTTCACGCTTAACCGACTTCAATTTGGTAGACTTCTTCATTGTAATATCCTTAACTGTTTTTTCTACAAAATGAATAACAAACATAAGTCAACTTATACTAAAAGCAAGCTGAATAAACATATAAAAATGCTAAAATAAAATAAAATGCAGTAACAATATACAAAATTCAGTAAACAAGTACTAGTAATTTTTCGAATTCAAGTATAAAATCAAGTTGCAGAAACACATAAAAAATGATAAAAAGCGCAAAATGCAGTAAAAATATATAAGATGCAGTAAACTAGTACTGGTAATTTTTTGATTTCAAGTAAAAGACCAAACTTTACAAACACATGAAATTTCTAAAAACATAAAATCACAATAAACAATATACAATATACAAGATGCAGTAAATAAGTAGTAACATAATTTACATGAATTGCAATTAAAATGCAATATCGTACGCAGTGGAACAAATGTAAAAGGCAGCGGAACAAATGTAAAATGCAATAGAACCAATGTAAAATGCAGAAGAAGAAATATCAAAATCAGTGAACTTTTTTCAGATCTACTTTTTATATATCTTTTAAAATACAGTAAATATCTTGTAAAATGCAGTAAATTTTCCAGATCTACTTTTTAGATATCTTGTAAAATATAGTAGATATTTTATAAAATGCGGTAGATATCCGGTTAATATGCAAAACAGAGTATACATCAATCAAATAAAATCATAAAACATTGATAGATATATAGATTAAACGTAGAAGAGGCATCACGAGATCTAAACTTTTGAAATTTTTATGATGTGTAAAATTTGATTTTTGGACAATTGAATTCACTTACATGATATTGTGGAATGTAAGAATAAATGCTTTAGATATTTTAGACTTGATTATTAAAGTCTGATGGAGATATTAAAGCTTGAAGGTTTATGTTTTGTTGAAACCAATTTTAATTGCAAGTGAAGATGCGGAGAAGACGAGCTCACATGTAACTTTTAATTAAATATTTTTTTTATGCCTCCTATTATTATAGAATTAACTATTTTAGCTCTCAACCTTGTATAACTTGTTAGTTTTAACCTCTTATTTTAGAAAAAAAAAACTATATAATCAATTTATATGGAGTACATAAGGATAAAATAACAAAAGGTGAACTAAAAAAAGTCATTACTATAGGGCACGAGAAATCTCATGACCGGCCTTGGAAGTAGGTAATTTAAAAATGTTCTTGAACACTGTTATGAATATTATTCTTAATAGGAAATTTAAGCCTCTTTAAAATATTTGAACACTTTAAGTGAGTTTCGACCAGTCGATCCATTTTCATTTTATGGGCTTTTTACACGGTGAATAGGTTGGAAATGAAATAAAACACAGACTACCAGTTTTTTTCTTTGGAAATGGGTCAGCATTTTCGGCTCTAACCTTTGAACTTCAATATTAATAGATACATCATGAACTATTTACTCTTTAAAATAAGTTTTTAATTTATATTACAAAACATATTGTGATATGATTAACGTAGCCTTGCTAATCATCATCATAACTAATAACTAATATAACTTGTCTAAAACTATAAGTAAAAGACATGCATAATAGATTTATGGGTCAATTCCAACCATATTATATAAGTGATTTTAATCATTATATAGTTATAATGTGACTCGTCCTTCATTCTCGTCTTCTCGATTCAGATTTTTTTTTCCTTATAGAGGCTCAAAATACAAATTACAGACATAAAATAGTAAAATGTTAAAAAGAAAATCAACAACTTCTACAACGGTAAGGACCACATTGAAATTATAAAGAGTGAGTTTACTTTACACATTAATTTGAAACAATATGCATATACAATGCTTAATCTATCCACCCTAGCTAATAAAAACTAAAATGTTGAAATCAACCATCAAAATCAATGAGATAACAAATTTTGAACCCTCAAAATCCATGTTGTTTCTAATTATCATAGCAACAACAAAATAAATTACCTTCTAGAAAAATATTATCAACCACTAAAAACTCAACAATAGCTACTCCAAACAAACAAGCGAGTACATAAAATAATCAGATAACAAAAACATAAATCTCATGTCCGGCCACATCCTTTGACATTTCTCAATTTGATGTTTCTCCTTATTTTCAATATGCAAATTCTTGTTTCAAACATCACTCGATGAGGACCACCTTACACATAAACATCAACAAACAAAAAGTTATAAACATTAAATATGATATTAAAGCACAAGATTAAAGAAGAGTAGAGAGGTTGGAAAAAAATAATACTTTATAACATTAATAAAAAGCAAAATGGATTAATTGTCGAAAAAGGATAACTAATTCACTTTTTATCATTTTGGGGTATCAACTAATTTTTTCTATTTAAAAGGGATAACTATTTCAAAAACACACGTTAAAGGGTATATGTTACCAATTATGAATGATAATGTAAGGCTAAATTCACTTTTAATGTATAAAAAGTCAATAATGTAAGGTTAAATATCATTTCACAATGTTTAATTATAGTCATTTAAAACAATTGATGTGAATTAATTGGACATATACCCTTTAATATGTAGTTTTAAATTAGTGATCCCTTTTAAAATGGAAAAAAATTAGTTGATACCTCAAAATGCAAAAAAGTAAATTAGTTGTTCACTCTCTGACAATTTACCAAAGCAAAATTGTAAAAGATTAAAGATGTATAAGTTAGGAATTTATTTAGGTTGATGATAAATGATGTCTTTTTATTTTCTTGATTTCAATTTAATGCATAGTGACATGGCATAGAAAAAACAACGAACGAACATGGTGTTGACACATTAGATTTAAGTCGAGTTAGGAGCGTAGGATGGCTTCCACGTAAGTTAGCGGATGCTTAGTTAGTATAGAGGTAAAATAAGATATGTTACAGTGATGCACGTGTAGGTTGTCACCATCTGCAGGCCATAATCACAACACAATATGCAAACAACAACTAATCCTTAGTCAGTCAAATCCATATAAGTAACTGAAAATTGTACAGAAATCATGCTCAAGCATTTACACTTTCTTCATCTAGACAAGAGTGTACCATGCCAATACAAGAGAATCATACCAAACTCTTGATGAACTATGGTGGAGTTCATCTCGTTAATGATACTAGCATATACAGAGATACATACAGAGTGCATGAACATCAATTTACAATTCACAATTTACTCTCCTCATGACCTCTTTTAGGATGGACGCCAAGATGGTGAAGGTCTACACATGAAGTGAGGATCCGAGTTATATGGTGATGAAATACATAACTAAGATTTGTAGAGGTTGATGCGAGTCCTTATCATATATAGATTATCGCTGATCACCTACAACCATTTATTACTCTAGAGCTTCTCTAATGTAAAGCATCCATACAAACATTGTCTTATTACTTGTGTTTTTAGCATATTTATAGTTGTTTTCATTGTATATCTATCAACTTACACAAAGACAGAGGGCGGTTGTTATAGATGATTGTTCATATATATTGCAAAAAGCACTAGACAAAACAATGTACAAGATGCGATTAAGGGGTCACATGAAGTATGAAAACGACATCATAAAGGATCCACATTCAAGTGAAACACAATGCAAACTATTTACCTAGAGCAATACCGAAAAACGTAAACAACTATCTCATGATAAGTTCAACCAGAACAAATTGTACAATGCGTAAAACATAGAGTATAAAATGCATGCTAGCATAGGAATTAGAGATAAAACTAAACCTTAATTAATTGTATAAATGCACCCTGGTGAGTTTTGGGGAGACAAGGCTTTCAATACAGCTACCTACAATTGTCAACTTCAGATTACGAGAAATCTCAACATTTTTAGATAAAGGTCTTCCTCCTACAATGTCGTATACCAACATTTTGTTGTTGCCAACAAGCAGAATTTTGCCATTGTCATAAAAAATCATAGGTTGAAATGACGTATGATATTCATCGAGTCCATGAAGTGTAATCTTAGTCCAAGATTCTTTAATCCCATACTCATTCATCAACCAAACCTCACCTTTCGATTTTGAATTCTAGAATATCCCAAGCTTTCCACCAAGATCAACAAGTTTAACATTATCATTCTTAGACACAATATCAACATCGGGTAATAACACTTGATTAAATATCTCATTTGATAAACTAAACGCAATAATTTTCGCTAAATGCCCAGAAGCTTTTATCGTAAACCAATGAAGAAACCCGTTAACAAAAACTCCTTTCGACTTCATTGGACAATAAGAATCTTGATAATAAGGAGAATCAATCACGCACGTCCAAGTATTAGTTCTAAGACTATAGACAAGAGCACACATATTAAGAGGAGGATGATCGAAGTAGTAAAATGTTACAACCTTGTAATCATCAGTTACAGAATCATAACCAAATCCGTACACAATGTAACCTTTTAGGTCATCTATCATCTCAAGACCCGAGTCATAACAGACGACATAAGGTAAGACCGTGTATTCACTAGTCGTTGGGTTTCTAATGACGAGTTTGCATCGAAAGTCAGCTCTAATATTAGTTGCAGTAATATAAAAAGATGTCCCAAAAACAAGACCATTGCAACAACCATGGAGAGTGAAGGAACTGTCAAGAGAATATTTCGGGGGAATTTGTGTTGGTGTTTTTTCATGGTGATCAAGTGGGAGTGAAAAGAATGAAAGGTGAGCGTAGGAGTGAAATATGAGGTGATTTCGGTTGAGTGTATTTTGATGGGTTTTGATGAATTCTGGTGACGAAAGTATAGATAGCCAATCTTTAGAAACGCACCGGAAACGACCAACCGATTTGGACGGAAGACGATATAGAATCTCGGTGATGATATCCGTTGGAATTGTGAAGCTGCATACCTTTGTTTTCTTTTTTTTTCAACGCCGTTGTTTTGTTAAGTCGTTTGTTTGAAAAAGGTTTTTTATTAATTGTTTTCTTCTTTTTCAACGCCGCTATGATGATCTTCTTTTTCAACGACATTGTTCTGTTAGGCGATCGGTCTTCGGGTTTGAGGTAGGGTTTTTACTAACGTGGTTCAAGTGTTATAATATGTGTAGTTCATGGCCCATAATATAGTATTTATTCTTTTGGGGCCCTTCTGATATATAAATGTTATAATAATGTGTAGTACACGGCCCATAAATTGATTATTGTTCCGTTGCCTCAAAGTCTCAAACACTTATTTCTACGTTTGACAGTTTTCCAAAGTTCAAATTCTATCACATAAAAATCCATTAAAATTTTGATTTCATTTTTTGTTATTCAATTATAAAGCTGGATATAATTGGATTTTTGTTATTTAGTTAACCTTTATTAGGTAATATATTGAATTGCTAACCATAACAAATTTCAATGGTTAATTATCAAATAATAATTTTGTTTGTTCATTAGCCATATAAGCTTAAGTTCTTCTTTCTTAAAAGGTGTTGGATTATTAACATCAATAGTAATATTTGTAAGTTTAATCTGTGCTTCTACGACACCACTTATTTGCATTTATAATCATTAGATTATTTTAAAAGTTTAGTTAAGCGAAAAACTCATGCATTATAATCATTAGATTAGATTAGATTACTTTTAAGGGCAAATAAATTATAGGGCAAAACTGCACAAATGATTTTATTCACTTAGTTTAAAATGAAGGATTATTTGTGTGCATGTGAAAAAGAAAAGGTTGAATGTTATAAATATAAATTACAAAAAAATTTGGAGTTATTAATCGGTCAACGACACAAATGAAGTGCATTCAACAACACAAATTATATACCTTTTTTTATAAAATTTAGCTAGAAAGCGAAAAACTTATATGTTAGTCACATTTTGGAGTTATTAATCGGTCAACGGCACAAATGAAGTGCAGTCAACAACACAAATTATATACCTTTTTTTATAAAATTTAGCTAGAAAGCGAAAAACTTATATGTTAGTCACATTTAAGTCTCTTCTTGTTAATGATATTTTGTTGACTAACTTTCGGTGTATGTGACTTGTTATCTTTATTATTCTTAATGAATTGAGCCCCCGTTAACCTTAAACTTTCAATATAAAATATATATATATATATATATATATATATATATATATATATATATATATATATATATATATATATATATATTGAAGAGATCTGATGAAAATTAACAATTGATGAGAACCGTGAAAACTAAATGCATATAGAATGATTATTGGACAGCTTTCAAGTTCATCCATTGAAAGTTGTTTCATAAGCTAGCTATATATGTTATGGAGCATTCAGCTAAGTTAAAGATGAAGTTGAAGATAGAGACTGAGACTCAATGGTGGAATTGAAATCTTTGGGAAAACAACTTAGAAAATATATGAAGTGTTCACATGTGCACATATCAAATGTGCACATGTGAACGGAAAATATAAATTTGATATTAAAGGTTATTTTGATATTTTTCTCAAACTATTTTGTTTTTAACCTTAATCTACATCAATGTTCAAATGTGATTGAATCATTAAACATGTTAAAATCCCTAAAATTTTAAAAGTTCTCGCAGTTCTGTACCTTTTTGTGGTTCTCATTTGACCCTTTGGCTATATCATAGCTTTGAAAAGTTATTTTATTAGTAATCATTGAAAAAGTTTTGAAAAAAATGTATTTTGGATAGTTAAAAAATGATTTTGAAGTTTTTCTACGTTCTCACGAAAATTAGTCTTTTTATTTGAACCAACATATATATATATATATATATATATATATATATATATATGTATATATATGTATTATGTATGTGTATATATATTATGTATGTGTATATTAAGTATATATATATATATTATGCCTTTTTATGCATATTAAGTATATATATATTATGCATGTGTATATATGTATGTGTGTGTGTGTGTATATATATATATATATATTGATGTTTAAATGAGTACAGCAAATTTCTTTGAGAATAGAGTAACTAATAAAAACGCACCACGTGTCACAAAATTCACTGTCCACCACGTTTTTAAAAACTAAATATCTCCCAATCGAAAAATCATAAAAACTGCATCATAAAGTTCAGCGTTTTTTTTCTCTTCGATTGGAGATCTCAGAAGGTATACTTTCGACAATTTTTTTTCCATTTTCGTTGGGTTTTGTAAACGAGTAACACATGTGTTACCAGCGAGTAACACATGTGTTACCAACGAGTACCACACATGTTACTAATATTGTACAATCATAAAAAAAAGTCGCCGAAAATATATCATGTGAGATGTCTAATCGAAGAGAAAAAAAATGCTGATTTTTATGGTGGAATTTTTATAATTTTTCAAAGAGCCATTCTTAAGATATTTAAATTTTAAAAACGTGGAGGGAAGTGGATTTTGTGACACATAGCGCATTCCTATTGGTTCCTCCTTTTCACAAAAAAATTCATTCTCATTTGAACCTCACCCATATATATATATATATATATATATATATATATATATATATATATATACTAGTTTTAAGGCCCGTGCGCGATGCACGGCCAATAATAACTTAGATTATATGTTCTATAACATATTTTATAATAATTAAAACCTAAATAGGAAAATAATAGCTTACATTAAAAATCAAAAATGGAGAATTTAACCACTTTAACTATCACGTAGAAAGGGAAATAATTTACTTACTCGGGCATATATATAATTAAATATAGTTCTTTCCAAAGACAAAAGGCATTTTGATTTACCCGTATTCATCATAAGTTACCCATTACATAACTTGTTAAACTCATACATTTTGTCGCTTTGCAATCTATTTTGTTACCCATTATATAAATTATTATATATTGTGATGTTTTGTGAAACCGTGAAGTAACTTATGAAATCTTATTAAACAAACACATAATGGATAAATACAATACTTTTTGATTTAGTTTGTTTTTGTAGAAACATAAGGATTTACATGTTCAAATATTTGTGTGCATACGTTTCAATAAATGATAATTAAATAAATTATCTACCGTGACAATTTTGTATGAGAGATAATAGGTAGTCACTATGGTTGCAATTTGAGTGACACGTAGAATTTTTTGAGAAGATGTAATAACGATAAATAAGACTTTTACTTATTTGTCAAAGAAATAGAACTTCCACATATAAGAAGTAGATTAGTTATATAGGTGTATATATATATATATATATATATATATATATATATATATATTTAAATTATGTTTAAATTAACATAGGAATCCATAATATCCATTACAAAATGGAAACATAAATACATTGAAAAATGATAAATGTAAAAAAATAACGATTTTACGAATACATAATGCGAAAATGTTATTTTTTATTAACAACACCTAACTTATAAGTTGTTAGTGTAAAATACGGGTTAACTTGTATACATGAAAATATTAAGGGTTTAAAATGCATAATAAGTTAAACATCCTATAATTAATGTGGTGTTGACTATACATATGTCTCCATACAGAATATTATTGTGTAAATTGTTGTAGTATATGTACTTGAGTAACAATTGAAATAATGTTGTTTTTTTAAATGGCTGAATGATGTAATTTGTAAAAAATTATCATTCACAAGGATGACCGTTGATATTATTGAAATTCGGAGAGGATTTCTAAGAAAGTGTCACCACATGGATGTTTTTTGTAATTTATTCTTTTCGAAATTAACATATATACGTCTGCAAAGGGAATAAACATATTCGTGATTAGCAACATTGGGACTAATCTTAAATGTTTCGACTTGCATATTTTCACATAATAATGCTCATAAATACAAATCAAAGCATAAATACATACTCAATTTTTTACATTAATATATTACAATTATATTATTATTAATAATAATGATGAATAATCCTATTAGAACTTTAATTAAATGGGCACGATAATAAAATATAGTATAAAACTTTTTAAAAGATACATTAATTAATTAATTAATTATAATAATGTGTCATGTGAAAAATTGAGTTTAAAAGTCTCGATCTCCGTAACTTTTCATGTTGGATATGTAATATGTCGCACTTTTTAAGTTTTTTCAATACGCTTAGAATTTTTAAAAGATAATTTTAATGTGAGAATTTTTTGTTAAGAATTAGATGGATTCAAAAGCATTTTCAATATCAATGACATGTATAATTTTTTGAGAAGTTAAGGTAATGACACATAAGAATTTTGTTTATTTGTCAACAAAATAAGGGTGACACATAGAAAATAAATTATCCTCAATTATTTATATAGATAGATATATATACACGTTGGTAGCCGATCAATATGTTTCAAACAATATTTATATTTTCTTTACCTTTAATTTTCTTATTCTTTACCTTATATATATTTATAAAAAAAAAAGGATAATTTCATATACATTCTTATAAAATTTTTAAAATTACACCTATATCCTTACAAATTTTAAAATTACATCAATACCGTCTCAAACTTCAAAAACTCACATATATATCCAAATAAACAATTAAATCATTTTTAAATGATTTTAACTCTTAACAAATTCATTAAAATTAACCAAGTCAATTTACTTATTTACCCTCTTTCTGACAAATACAACTCTCCTCTCTGTTTACCCTACACTTCTACGATCGCTAGTATCAAATGCAGCTCTCCTCTCTGTTTACCCTACACTTCTACGATCGATAGTATCAAATACAACCATAACTAAATCAATTTAATATTAGAAAGTGCACTAAGATTACAAAAGTGAAACAGTTTTTCGTAACTAAACTCACCCCTAACATTTCATTTTTTAATCTTTTTTATCTTTTTTAAGTTCAAGTTTCGAAAAACTCTTTTAAAGCAACATATTCTTGTGTATGTGCCATATTATCCATTATACTTTAGTGTTATATTTAAGTCACTAAAAGTGTTTGTATAGTTTGGGATTATTATGTAATGGTAAGCAGTGTATCAAAAATGGTAATTTTTTATAAAAAAAATGTGATACACATATAGAACATTTAGTGTGTATCACACCAAAAAGTTATGATGCACAACTTTAAGTTGTGTATCATATATATATTTTTTTACATAAATCGATTTCATATTTAAGAGAATAAAATTTTAATAATATTGGTGTTATTTATTTTACAAAAAGTATATATATGATGAAATTAAAAATGAAAAAGATAATTCATATTGTTCCTACCGTAAATAATGATTCTACAATAACATTCCTAATAATCTATTTCAATTTAATGTGTTACCCAAATTCAAGCAATCGGACAATTATCATCGCGAGTGTAGTTTAAGCAATTTACGATCTCTAACTTGTGCCAGTTTTCTGATCATCTCTGCATTATGTAGTTTTTGTTATAATTAGTTGTTATATAGATACTGTTATCTTGCAAGTTTCTATTCATTTTTAATTCTGTTAGGTCACAAGGTCCCAAAACTTAGATACAGATCAAATTATAAGAATTTAGTGTATTGTTTAATATCTAAGTTCAATCAAACTCTTAATAATCTTGGCGGAAACAAGATTATATTAACACAGATTATGAATGGTATGAATATTTATATTATTCACAATCCAACGTTTGTATCACAGAGATTACAAGGTATTCAAACTCACACAGGTGTTTGAATACGATCCAAGATTTATATTTAACTAATAAATATAAGTAATCTAATATCACTAAGAACTATAACAGTTAAAATGCTAAAGATTACTTTGCTTGTTTTCTTGGATAGGTTGATGCATGTTTGAACTTGCTATTTATAGAGTTTAGTACATATGCAGCTCATGTGATTGTCCAGAGGATAACACATTCATCCTGAGTACAATTTATGCATGTCCCTTTTGATTTACTTCTTAGAAATAGTAAAAAGCAAAAAGGTGAAGGTTTCTTTTCTGGAAAGGCAACCTTCTTCAACTTTAAACGATGTTTGACTTTCTTCAAACATCACTTCAGTTGTACTCTGCCTTGAGAATGAGGAACTCTTCAATCTGTGCTCTTCAGTCTGTGATCTCAGTCTGTAGTCTTCAGTCTGTGAAGTCTTCTGTCTTCATTCTTTAATCTTCAAGTGATGAAGTCATAAGTCTTCTGTTTAGCAAGGCTTTGAGTCTGTGAAGTTTCTTCAGTCTGTGTAAGCACAGACTCAGGAAAACACTAAGTTTTCCTGAATACAACTAAGTTAGATTTTGACACTTCAGATTTATAACTTAGGTTTGATCATTATTTTTCCCAACAAATTCGATTAGTTGCATATAGCATTATGATTATGAAATGAGTTGCACGAGTTTAGCTCAAACACAGATTTACTATATCTAATTGTAAATGTTGCCAACTTGTCTGTGTTATCGGTTATCCTGTAGCTGTTATATAGATACTGTAAGCGTATTAATTTAATCTGCTGCTTTTTAATTTTAAATCAATTAATCAGATATGGAGTTTGATAATTTGTGTGTGAAAAAGTTGACAATGTTTGAAATTTCTTAGAATGATACGCGTGATACGGAGCAAGACCATGAGCGTTTAGAAGAACTTAAATTTCTGAGTGAGAGAATTGAAAGGGAGAAAATTCAATGGACTCAGTTTAAAGAAAAGGCAGTTAAACTTGTGAAAAGTCATCATGGTTCATACCTCATAATCAAAAATCTTGGAAGCAGAAGTCAACAAATCCAAGGAACGGAAATTTTTGTTGATGCAAGAGATTGAGACTCGCAAAGCCTTGTCAACTGAACTCCACGAGAAACTTGAAGACCTCAGAATCCAAAACTTCGAGAACTATCAGACACTAAAAACCCAAGAAGCTAAATTGATAAAAGCATCAGTAGATAGTGTGGCCTCTGAAAAACAATAATTGAATTGAGGAACATGCTTGAAGCGAACACTACTCCGACTGAAACGAAGAGAAAGAAGATTTCTGACTTGACCAATCAAGTCCAGGAGTTAAAAGAACGTTATGGGGAAGATCAGAGGATCATAAAGAAGTTAGAAGATTACTTAAAAGAAGGTGGAGGAAAAATGTGCAGAAGAGATGAAAGATTTGAAAGCTGTACATGAAACGGCAACAAAAACATTGAAGAGAAATATCTCAAAGCTGGAAACACAACTTGAGAATATGCGCAGTGACGCTATATTAATTGAATATGGGAACTCAACTCTTCACAGTGAAATTGATGGAGTCTTCGCTTGATAATCCACTCCAGTCGTTCAATTTCACTGTGGAGAGTTGAGTTCCCATATTCAATTAATATAGCGTCACTGCGCATATTCTCAAGTTGTGTTTCCAGCTTTGATATATTTCTCTTCAATGTTTTTGTTGCTGTTTCATGTACAACTTTCAAATCTTTCATCTCTTCTGCACATTTTTCCTCTACCTTCTTTAAGTCATCTTCCAACTTCTTTATGATCCTCTGATCTTCCCCATAACGTTCTGTAAGCTCCTGGACTTGATTGGTCAAGTCAGAAATCTCCTTTCTCTTCGTTTCAGTCAGAGTAGTGTTCGCTTCAAGCATGTTCCTCAATTCAATTATTGTTTTTTCAGAGGCCACACTATCTGCTAATGCTTTTATCAATTTAGCTTCCTAGGTTTTTAGTATCTGATAGTTCTCGAAGTTTTGGATTCTGAGGCCTTCAAGTTTATCGCGGAGTTCAGTTGACAAGACTTTGCGAGTCTCAATCTCTTGCATCAACAAAATTTTCTGTTCCTTGGATTTGTTGACTTCTACTTCCAAGTTTTTGATTCTGAGATATGAACCATGATTACTTTTCCCAAGTTTAACCGCCTTTTCTTTAAACTAAGCCCATTGAATTTACTCCCTTTCAATTCTCTCACTCAGAAATTTAAGTTCTCCTTCCAAACACTTATGGTCTTGCTCCGTATCACGCGTATCATTCTAAGAAATTTCAAACATTGTCAACTTTTACACACACAAATTATCGAACTCCATATCTGATTAATTGATTTAAATTAAGAAGCAGCAGACTAAATTAATACACTTACATATATAGCAGCTACAGGATAACCGATAACACAAACAAGTTGGCAACAGTTACAATTAGATATAGTAAATCTGTGTTTGAGCTAAACTCGTGCAACTCATTTCATTATCATAATGCTATATGCGACTAATATATTGAATTAAAAATGAATAGAAACTTGCAAGATTACAATATCTATATAGCAGCTACAGTTAACACAAACAAGCTAGCTAGTAAATTGTGTTTAATAATGCTATATGTGATTAATCGAACTAGAAATCAATAGAATCCATACGACTAAGTATCTATATAGCAGCTAAATATAACAAAAACTACATAACGCAGAGATGATCAGAAAACTAGCACAAGTTAGAGATCGTAAATTGCTAAAACTACACTCGCGATCAGGAGCGGAGCCAATGAGGGGCAACCGGGGTCACATGCCCCTTACAAGTAAATTTTTTTTGATGCATTTGTATATGGGTTTTGTGCAATTAAATGTGAATTTGCTATATATCCCCCACTTCTCTTGTTGTTAAGCTTTTTACTCATTTCATACTGGAAAATCAAAACATATAAAAGGAGAAAAAGAAAAATGAAGCTCCTATTTTTATGGGGTTTTAATGGAAATTGTTTGGGTGAGGATGATGTTGCAGAGAAGATATATGCAGTGAACCTACTTCTATGTGTTTTGACTTATTATGGCATTTTTTCTTTGGATCCTCTATGTTTATTTAAATACGTATTTTGACCCTCAAGCTCTATAAATTACCAAGTTTACTTGCAATAAAACTAAAACATCCATATATTACAAACGCACTGGACCGTCATTATAAACATACAGTGAAAAGTGACTATTTTTACAAACTATTTTTATTCACTATATTGTTTGATTTTAGTAGTTGATTTATTTATCAGTGAAGTTTTTCTTTAATACCCTTATATGTATTTTTATACAGTTAAGGTACAGCTGCAAGTCTGCAACTACTTTGTTAACTGTCTACATAAATACAAAAGCTACAATTTATAACTCTTTATAAAAGTTACAGCTTACAATTACAATTACAACCTATGACCTACGATTACAGCTTACAGCTAATTTCGCTATGGATACACCTTGTAGCGGTAAAAAATCATCTTTTTAATTAACAAAGATTATAGAAATTTAAACTAAAAACATACATAAGATCATTTTAGATACACATAAGAATTTTTTGATTTGTCACTGTACATATAACATTGTAAAAAGCAACGCTATATATGATTTTGTAAGTAGTTTTTTTCGCCCCTCAACAAGAATTTCTGGATCCGCCACTGCTCGCGATGATAATTGTTCGATACGAATTCAATAACATAAATAACGAAATGAATGAGTAAATATTAAGGCATATTGATTAACAGATGTTGTCCTGAATGACGACGTTCGGTGACCTCCGATTCCTTCAATTTTTGTGAAATAGCCTGAAATTAGACGGAATTAATAATCAATTAGTAGAGAGTTAAATTAACTTATAAATAACCGACTTAAGTTATAGAGATGAAGATGTTTACCATTTCAGAATTTGAAATTTCAAGTGTTTTGTTTCTGAGGAACGTATGAAAAGTGATGGGCCAAGAAGAAGGCTGTATACACAGTAAAAAAATGGGAAAATAAACCTGTCTAACCATGGTTTGGTTAAATGAGGGCTGGCTTTGGAGTGGTTAAATGGATGGCTCATGACTCATGAGGAAAACAATATGACTGGACCTTTTTACCCCTCATCTTTTCCTATTTGCACCGGCTGTTACGTTTCCGATTGCTTTATACTTTGGGTAAGACAATAAATTGAAATAGATTACAACGAGTAAAATCATTATTTATGGTAGGAAGTATACGAATGATCTTTTTTACTTATAATTCGATCATATGTATACTTTTTGTAAAATAAATAACATCAATATTATTAGAATTATATTCTCTTAAATATGAAATTGATTTATATATAAAAAAGATATATATGATACAGTTGTTCAATATAACTTTTTAGTGTGATACTGTGATAGATATTAAATGTTTTATATGTGTATCACATTTTTTTAAAACATTATCTCATATTAAATAGCATAAAATTTTAATAATTTTGATATAATTTTTTTATCAAAAAAATAGTTAATCTTAAAATTAAAAATAAAAATATGCATTCCTACCGTTCCCACCATAAGAAGTATTCATATTTGAATTTTCTCCATAGATTATGTAAAACCCGTATAAATAGTTTTCAGTTTTTCCTTACTAGCTTACACGTGGAAACCTTGTACTTAATTTAGATAACTTACGAAATCTTTCAATTAAAATCAAGATATAACAAATGTTTTCATCTTTTATCTGTTGATATAATTTTCTGTTTTTAAATGATGATGTTTATTTACAAGATATCACCTAAATTAAAGATAAAATGTAAGAATTCTTCACACGTATTTTACGGAGTGGTTATACTAATTGTTAACGTCGCCTTCTTTCCAATATGTATAAAGTATCATTTTTTGTTTTTGGATTACGTTTAGTGAACATAACCTCTCATATTAGTATCAACATATCATAATTTACCGTTTTTGATACACTGCTTACCATTACATAATAATTCAAAACTATACAAACACTTTTAGTGACTTAAATATAACACTAAAGTACAATGGATAATATGACACATACGCAAAAATATGTTGCTTTAAAAGAGTGATTTGAAATTTGGAATTAAAAAATGATCAAAAAGATGAAAAAATGAAATGTTAGGAGTGAGTTTGTAAACATAAATGGGTGTTACTGTATCGATTTACGTACGAAGTTCTTTTTTTCTTTTTTCACAAGATAAATTTCAACAAATTATCGAGCAAAATTAGGAGAAAACAATGATATTCTTAAAAGGATAAACATTGATTTACATGATTCAAAGTTAAATATTTTTCAAAACGGTGAGGAGTTTTGCAACTTAAGAAAAATATATTTGATAAAAAAGAGGGTACATAGGTCAATTGAGTTGTTAATATATATTTAGGTAAAAGTTTTATTAGTTAATATAATAAAATATATTTAATAATGAACTAAGTCTTTGTTTGGATATATAACTTTCACTGCCACCCATTATTCAACTTCAAATTCAAGACGTCTTCCTCGTCTAGTAAGGTCCGGATCCAGATGGAAGCACTGTTTTCTGAGGAAGCTACACATTTATCAACGATGGATGTTAGCGAATTCCCTTAACATTCATCGTATGATATTATAGGTTATAAACAATAGTTTATTGATAAATATTATTAGTTATAACAACGATTTTGATTAATATTTATTGGTAAAAATATGTTTTGACTATCATCCATCGTGAACGGATATTAGTAGGTATAATATCCACTTCAGTTAATATTCATTAATGATGAATGTTAGAAAAATATCTTAATACTCAACATATGATATTATAAGTTATAAAAAGTAGTTTATCTATGAATATTAGTAGGTATAATATCGATTTTGATTAATATTTCTTGGTAAAAATATATATTTTTTACGTTTGATTATCATTTATCGCGAATAAATGTTTAACTTCCCAACTTCCCTCAAAAAATTATTTCCCTCTTGATTACTACCCTATATATATATATATATATATATATATATATATATATATATATATATATATATATAACCAATTTAAAGTAAGGGATTTAATTTTTAATATAGAAAAAGTTAAGGGACTTAATCGATTAATTGAAAGTTTATTTAATTAATAAAGTCATAAAGATGTTTTATATATTATATTTATATTACAAGATAAGATTAAGATAAGATATTATTTATACGTATAGTGTGTTGTTAATATTATATAATTTTCTATTGTTAAATGACGATGTTTATTTACAAGATATCACCTAAATCGACAAAGATAATCTAACAATGTATTACTTTGAATTCAACTCAAGGTTTACTGAGGATCAAGTTAGTTCCGTGTATTAGTCTCATTTTGATAATGGCATTATGATTTGTGAATCATTTTTTTTCCTTTGAAAATATGCAGATCGTTTGCATCATGAAGAACAAAAAAGTTCTAGTGTATAGTACATGTATTTGGTTATGAAGTGTGTTAGAACAATTGAGACAATTTTTTAAGGTCAAGTTAGTATAAATTTTAAAGAATTCACACAAAAAGAAGGTCACATTTCACCCTTTGTATCCTTCCTTACTTGAGTCACATTTCACCCATCAAGAATTTAGCTTGTCCTATCTATCCCATCTCCTAGAGATTTGTATTTGATAAAACAGATAGATGAATAATGCAATCTTACTTGGAATGATAGTATAAAATACAGAATTGTGCTGGTTGTGTGTATATATTCTACTTTGCAAGTTAATAAATGGTGAAGGGGTCAAAGTGTAACTATTGAAACTGAAAGGACCAAAGTTGCATATTCAGTATTGGTGAAGGGGTCAAAAATTTTATTTTCTATTAATTTAGTATTGTTTTCTGTATTTCTATTAATTTATAATTCTATTAATTTATAATCATTTAAATGTTCCTTCTTCCCATTAACAAACCGTAAATATATATTATTATTTTTTCCTTTTAGTCTATTTAAAATCATTTACGTTCCATTTATATACAACATTTTGTTTCAATAATTCATAATAATAAAAAACACAATACAAGCAATAACACACAATCAACATGAATTTCGACGATGATAGACTACAAGATCCGGCAACCTGCAACTCCAAAACCCTCCAAGATATATATATATATATATATATATATATATATATATATATATATATATATATCATTTTGAGATGTCTTCTTCATCACCCCCATCGTTCTACAACCGTGACACCTCCAGTTTGCAACTCCACTGCCGATCTGGAACTCTGCCGTCGTCGATTTGCAATGTCGTCTCCTTTAATCTTGAACTCATCATTATCGTCTGGTTTGTTCAGAAGTGATGATGGTATTGAATGTGATAAAATTGATATTGATGTTTTGCTTTTGTATTAATTATTGAAGGTTTGGGGTTTCGTGGTGTGCATATGGTAGCAAAATCCTCAAGTTTTGACATTATCTTACGATTTGCGAGTTAATTAGAATCGAAGTATAATGAGGATATTGATGAAAAAAAAGAATAATTTGTATATTGATGATTACTAAATTTTAGAGATTGATTTTTTGCAATATATTAGAGTTTATAATTATAATAGTTTGTTGGAGAAGATGATAGAGAGGAGTTACTAAACAAAATTAAAAAAGTAAAAGAATTTATTAGAAAAAGAATAAAAAATTAGATAATGGAGAAGTTAAGGGTATTTTGGTCAAAAAGATGATAACTGATTAAAACAACAAACACAAGGATATCTTATGTTATTTAAGTTTTTTAGGGACGATTCATACACTTTTGACAAAATACAGGGATGATCCGTGCAATTTGCTCATTCTAAAATCAACTATTATAAATCAACTATTATTGAGCAGGAGAACATGGTCTTAGCATCATTAGTTGATTATGAATTTGACATGATAAATGCAGTAACATTGAAATCGACGTTTTTAATATGAAGAATTAATTTGAAGCACCAACAAACATTTTACTTCTTACCTTTTTTAAGTATCATAAACCCACTAATTATTTACCTAATTTGTGAAAATCAAAGTTGCAACAAAAATAAAAATAAGGCAATATAAATGAATTATAAAATTTAGTGTAATAAAATGTTATGAACAAAATGAATTTATTATTGCAAATAGCATATTGACTTGTATATAATGAAAGTTCATAGTGATAAGTAATATACATTTCGTAATTTTGATTTATAAAGTAGGTCATAATTGATGAACTTCATAAGCCAATTATATTGTTTCGTTGACTTGATAAATGACACATTACAAGCTGTTTTTATCCGCGCGTTGCGACGGAGCAAAAAAAAAATAATTTTAGGTGAATATACTATACGCGCGTGTTGAATATAAAAAATAACATATCAAATATATATACTTAAATATATCAATTATCATACGTGGATCTTACACTTGATTACGATAACGTTAATGACAATCTTATATTGAAATAACTTACTTTTTATTTACGATAACAAATACATGTCATTTGTGATTTATATTAACAACCATATACAAAACTAAATAAAATATAAGTTATGTTATAATAAGGAAAGATGGTTTATTTTCAAGTTCGAAGTGAAATAAATTTGACTAAATTTTTCTGAATGACCTTAACGCATCTCTTTTTATGTGGTATGTCAACTATTCTATTTTGTTAAAAATTCCTTCTAAATTTGTTATATTATTGTTTATATTTTAATAAACTTTATATTATATTGTTGAAATAAAGCTACAACCTTTTATGTAAAATTTGTTATATACATACTTGTACAATATGTAATTTTCTTTAACGATATCTTAAAACATTAGTACTACTTAAAGCTTACAGTAAAAAAATATATTATTTTCTAGCTTCATTGACTAACTTATTAACTTTAAAATCACATTTTCAATATACATTATAATAAATGTTCAACCATTTTTTCATTTACTTCGTACAATTTATCACCTTAAAAATTAACCAATTTGTAATTTATACCATATCTTCCAACTCCAAATATTTGACAAACGTAATAAAAAATAAATCACTCTTTAAAGCTCAAATTAAAAATTATTATTTATGTACATGGAAAGATTCAAATTAAATTGGGGGTGTTAGTCTCGACTGATACTAAAAATAAATCATACTAATAAATAACTCTTTAAAAAATACATTGTATAAAAATATGTAACTTTGTGATGAAAAAAAAAAACTCTACTATTCATTGAATAGTCATACTCACTCCTAGTGAATATAGAGCTTTGGTAATGTGTTCATTATATTAGTGGTGTAGCTCAAGTGGTACGTCATCACAAACATTCAGACCTCACATGTTATGCTTTATATTAGTAGTGTTTATGGTTCGGTTTAATTCAATTTTAAAACTATAACCTAATATTTTTATTTTTCAATAATCAAAACCATTTGATTTAGGTTTCACTATGGTGCACAATTTTAAATTTTCAATTTCAGTTTAGGTTTTCTTATATGTTGTTTCAGTTTATAACCGAATTTTGAGATACATAATTTCAAAGATTTAAAAACAAACTTAGCAAGTATAACGTAACAAAATTTAATATATTCATCTCAATAAATCAAATGTTTAGATACACAATTTTATAGTAGAAATAGTACCTTACGTATTTATTTATAAAGTTCATAAGTTGATGATTTAATAACTTTTATGAATTCATATATTAAATAAAAAATAAAAATATTTAATCAATTAGTAACTAAATATTTTGATTATTCTATTATTAAAAGTCAAATTCTCAGTTTTGCCTTCTGGTTGATTTATTGGTTTACTTACATTGATTTTTTTATTATGATCTTATTTTTCTATTTCTCTATACACACCCTTGTTTGAAAGATATATATGACTTGACATAATTTTGGTTTGACTATCAGATTAAAGATGATCATAATAATTTATTTAATTAATTGATATCTACAAAAAGTGTTGTATAAATATAAATATCTAAGAAAACAGGGTAATGGATTAGATAGAATGTGCTATTATGCAATTGGAGATTACCGAATTAGTTAATCCACTAACTAGATCATAACCCGTAGATTTGCGGGGTTTTACATAAATTTAATACAAAAGTTATATTAGAATTAAAAAATTAAAAAACCTGAACTTGTGTATCTATGAAATCATATACATATATCTGTTGCTTAAAAAGTTCGTAGAAGAAATTGCACATAAATGAAGTAAGGGAGTATATCTTTTTGATTCATCTGTTGCCCTACACACGGTTTACCAAATCCAATTGACCTGATGAAAGCTATCAAATAACCCTGTTTCAAAGAAGTCAGTAGCTTCGGACGCAACTATAACTCTCAACACATAATAAACTGAATAAAAGCAATCAAGTTTTCAATTAATATCTGTTGCAGACTGTAGTTTAATTCGGTTACATAATTTTCATTCTTTAGTTCATTGTGCAACAGATCAAATAGATGTTTAATTGACTTTTATTTTACCAAAGAGCAGTTGGTTCGAGTTTAAAACTCTGGTGCAGGTCACCCCTTGTGAGTCCTGCATAATCTAACACTTCTAGTTAATTTTGATATATATCAATATAGTAAGTTTGACTACCAACATTAGCAAAGAAAAAGCAACAACCCAACATCTGTATTGTATTGTATTATCTTGTTAATTGCTGGTTAGACTGGGCAGTGGTAGAAGACATAAACTCCCTATTTCTGTTAGAGTAAAAAATTTCAACTTGGTCACAATCAAAATATGTAGATGTTATGAGGTTGAAGAGTTATAAGATTTAGTGCTGGTTCATTGTAGCAAGTAAATATAAAAATAACACCATTTCACAGTTTTTCTTTTAAAGCAAAACTTGCAGCCATAAGCCTTCAAGCACGATTTAATCCATCCATTTCCTTATTACTTGATTTGATTAGGCTTCAAGTATACATCACAAACAAAATCATACAATACAAAAAAGAAGTTTTTGTGAGAAATACCCCAATTCATTGCTTGTAAAATAAAGAAACTTACAAATAATTCTAATCCTTACCCAAATCATTGTTTTATTCCTAAATAAATATACCATCATAACCGATGTATACAAATTTTATTCTACTAACAAAAACAATAACTTTTCATAAAAATGGCATTCCATCGAATACCTGGTGTGCGGAAACATAGTAGATGTAGATCACATATTAACAATTACTTTTTGACAATTACTTCACTTTTGTGAATATAACATATAAAAATCATGAAATACTTACATAATTCAATATAATCATCCTTTTTATAATAATCCGTGCAGCAATGGCTGCGATATGATGACAGTCGAAGAAGAAGAATATGAAACGATTCTTAGTCAAATGCGTTTTTTCGAAAAGAAGTCGGACTGAATCGAAGGATCGAAAGGTCTAAAGATGGTACTGGAAGGAAAAGATCGACCGGATTTCAGTTTCTCTATATCAACATCAGTAAAGATACAAGGTTCAGGTTTGCAAATCAAGTTCTGATTGACAAAACCCTCGGGAATTTTTTTGATAAAACTTGTTTGAGAACAAGTAATTGATGCCATTGTAAAACCTAAGATTTTGAGAAAAACAAATTTTTTACAAAAACAAGAATAGAGAGAAAAAAAGAGATGTTTACCTGTTTCAAAAGGGAAGTGATAATGAGAAGTGACTGGGGGCAAATATTAATCAGAAATTCGATCATTACCCGGGCACGTTTATCTATAAGCTAAGACTTCTCACCTACTTTTGTGAACAATAAGGATTCTTGGAAGTTGTATCACCATCAGAATCCTGATAGCGGTACAACTTTGGGGGCAATTGTTGTGGGCTAACTTTTATGTCTAGAATGCAGGATCCCGAATAAGAGTATGATTATATTTTACAGGTATTCAGGATCCCGGATACGTTCAGGATCTCGTTACAGGTTCAGGATCCCGGGATCATATGCTTTTAAAATGTGTTTGCTTGTTTATTTGATCAGGTCATATGAAGACTCAAACGTGACTTATTGACTCCGTGATATATGGACCAAGACTACTTCAAATTCAAACGGAAACAAGTAAACGTGTGGAATAACAATTCAAGGAGAGCCCTGGGTGATCCCCGGATATTTCGGGATAGTCAGCAGAGTCTTTGTTGAAGACCGGAGGATCCCGGATATTTCGGAATTTCGGTTATATTGTATCTAGTATATAAATGAGGCATATGATGGATTAGAGGACACTTCTTACGCACTATTAACACTTCACATTCACGATTAACACTCCATTACTCATCTGCTTACGATCAAAACTCATTTTCACTTAACTTTTTACGAAATTCATCACACACACACTTTAGTTCGATCATATTGTGCTCCTAGTTTGTATTATTCTGATTTTAATTAATAGAAACAACAAAAGCAAGGAACGATTGTTCCTTCCCGAGGTTTTATGCCGGCGATCTATCAAGATTAAGGGCTTTCCTCGTATATCCTTGTGTCGATTGCATTTACTTTACATTCTAGTTGTCGAATTCGTTTTATATCAACTTTTCACGGCTATTAAAACTGATTATCTTGAAAATCACATAAGAACTCTACCTCACATTACTAATTTGATCACGAAATTATATTGTTAATTTTTGGTCAAAACAATTTGGCGCCCACCATGGGGCAAGTGGTGCTTTTCATAATCAAATTTCTGTTAAAATCTTTATTAAGTCAACTTTTCCAGAAACTTTTATCAAAAATGTCTACCCAAGGACGATCCACATCTTCTGCTATGACATTTTCGAGCTCTGCGATGACAAATCTTCCTCCTGCTCCACCTACTTCATCATCACATTTTAGGCCGGAGACCACCTATAGGAGAACAACTTCGGCAGGATCTACCTTTTCAGGATCCGGTATCTCATATTCTAATCCTGTCATTATCTCTAACCAAGACATTTTATCTATGTTTTCACAGGTTAAGGAGCAATTAGGGCGAGTCGAGCGCAACAAAGAAGTTCTGAAGAAAGATATGGAGAACCTGAGGACAAGGGTTAATACCCCCAATCCTCCAATAACTACTCCTATAAGGAGCAGGGTCTTAGACTTTGATACTTCGCCCTCTGAAAATCACCGTGGTGACTTCATTGCTATGCAAGGAAGTATCGGGATCCCGAATCCTACTTACTCGGTCGGGATCTCAACCGCTCGAGATCCCGCGCACACCCTAGGATCCTCGTTCCGAACGCCCAATATTGGTAACATGTCTAATGATTATTCTATTGTTACTAATATCTTGTAGGATTCTGAAATCAGCCCCGTCATGGCTAGAGAATTACAAAACCTTAAAGATATGATCTCGAGCGTGCCAGGTGTAATGCAACCTATACCCGAAGTGGCTCCATCCGCACACAGGATCTCCAGATTCGCACCCCCGATATGCGATGCCGAGATCCCAAAGAGGTTCCAAACTCCAAGTATGAAGCTATATGATGGGACTACGGATCTCGAGGAACATGTAGCACAGTATCGAGAAAGAATGGAGATCATTCCCATCTCCCCGGATCTCAAAGAAGCATGCTTATGCAAAGGATTCGGGTCCACTCTAACGGGATCCGCATTGAAATGGCTACTGAATGTCCCACCTTATTCTATTACTTCTTTCGCTCATTTAGTCAATCTATTTAATAATCAGTTTTCATGCAGTAGGACCTTTGAAAAATTGACTAATGATCTCTACATGGTAGTACAAAGCTCTAATAAGTCTCTCAGAAATTTTGTAGGCAGGTTTTGACGCGAGTCTCTGGACATCCCAAACCTAGACATGGCAACGGCAGTACATGCCTTCAAGATGGGGATCAAGAGGGATTCCCAATTCTATCAGGATCTTGTAATGAATCCTTGTAAGAATTTGGATGAAGTAAGGAATAGGGCCCTGAGATATATCTGATTAGAGGAAGACACCCTGATACAAAAGAAGGTAGAGACACCATCCAATTACGATCGTCCAAACAGGAAAATAGAATCATCCTCCTATAGATCAAATAGGAGTAAGCCATATTCCAGAATCGAGGATCACAGGGTCAACGCGGTTAAAGAAGATGATGAAGAGTATCCTAAAATTAATGAATATTGTTTTTCTGTTGATTCCACAGGCCTATTATACGCAATGCAGGGCTTGGGAGAAAAGCGAGATGGCCGAAAAAGAATGATAGAAGCACTGGTTGGAAGGATAAGTCTAAGTGGTGTGCTTACCATGAAGACTTCGACCATGTAACAGAAGAATGTATAGCGCTCAGGAAAGAAATTAGCTATTTGCTGAGCAACGGATATCTGAAGAAGCTGTTCAGCAAAAAGAAAGACTCCTTCAAAGATTCTGGAAAATTTCGCGATCCCGAATCCCAGAATAATTCCAGGATCCCGCAAAGAGCGGGATCACCGCCATCAGACGCTAAGGTAATAAATTTTATATCCGGTGGTTCTGACATTTGTGGTACCTCTTATTCTGCAGCCAAGAGAAACGCAAGAGAAGCAAAGACAGAGGCCTACGAGGACATCAACTTTGACAGATCAGAGGGTGATTTCTTTTGACGAAGACGATAGAGCAAACGTTCAGGATCCTCACCATGACGGATTGGTGATCACGTTATATGTGGCCAACCATTTTGTCCGCATGATCCTGATTGATGGGTGCAGCTCAGTCAATATCATCTTCCTTGAGACTCTAAAAGGAATGAATATACTAGAGACAGAGATCATAACAAAATCTACTGTGCTAGTAGGCTTCAGTGGAGAAATCAAGAACACGGTTGGAGAAATAAAGTTGCCAGTGTACATCGAATCGGTAAATTCTTTTTAAAATTTTTGTGTAATTGATTCACTGTCTTCCTATAATATCATTCTAGGTAGGCCATGGATACACGATATGAAGGCAGTACCTTCGACGTACCGTCAGCGTGTAAAGTTACCAACTCCTTGAGGAGTGGTAAAGATAGTTAGTGACCAACAGGAGGCCAAGGATTGTTATACGACGTCAATGAAATCAACAACTAAACCGACGCAAGCATAGCAATTAAAGAAACAAGAACCAGGCATCTTCGAAACTGAGGAACAGAATGTCAAGGAAATCATCTTTGACCCGCAGGATCCTGAGAAAAATGTGCTTGTAGGATCCAAGATCTCTGAAAATCTCGAGGCGGATCTCGTACATTTTCTAAAAAATAGAATGACAACCTTTGCGTGGAAACCAGAAGACATGACATGTATTTTCAAAGATATTATTACACATAAGCTTGGTATTGATAATAGTTTCAGGCCCATTCAACAAAAAAGGAGAAAATTTGCGCCGGAGAGGAATGCCATTATCCAAGCAGATGTGGAGAGGTTGCTAAAATCTGGAATGATCAGGGAAGTAAAGTTCCCAAGATGGTTAGCAAATGTGGTGGTAGTTCAGAAAAAGAACGGGAAATGGAGAGTGTGCGTGGATTATACTGATCTCAACAAAGCATGCCCCAAAGATCCCTTTCCATTACCACACATCGATTCCATGGTGGATGCGACAGCTGACCATGAAATGCTGACGTTCATGGATGCATCTTCGGGATTTCAGCAAATCCAAATGGAACCATCTGATCAGGAGGATACCGCCTTTATGACCCCTACAGGTATATATTACTATAGTGCTATGCCCTTTGGTCTTAAAAATGCAGGTGCAACCTATCAGAGACTAGTGAATATGATGTTCAAGGACCAACTGGGGGACACCATGGAAGTGTACATTGATGACATGGTAGTCAAGTCGAAGAAAGAGGAGGATCATCTCCGGGATCTCAAAGTAGCATTCGATATCCTGGACCGGTTCAACATGAAGCTAAATCCTGCAAAATGTCATTTCGGTGTGGGAGCAGAAAAATTCCTGGGTTACATGGTGACCAAAAGAGGGATAGAAGCAAGTCCAGAACAGATAAAAGCTATCCGGGATTTGAAATCCCCATCAAGCCCAAATGATGTACAGAGATTGACAGGGAGATTAGCAACACTGAATAGGTTCATTTCAAGATCATCGGATAGATGCAAGGAGTTTTACGATATCCTGAAGAAGAATAAAATATTCGAATGGGGTGAAAAACAAGAAGTAACATTTCAAGAGTTGAAGGCATATCTTTTATCGGCACCATTGTTGATGAAACCAGAAAATGGAGAGCCTCTGTTCCTATACCTGGCAGTATCCCGGAATGCTGTAAGCGCAGTGCTTGTCAAGGATTTCGAAGGACAACAACATCTCGTGTACTATGTAAGTAAGAGTTTACTAGACGCAGAAACCAGGTATTCTCATCTTGAAAAACTTATTTTAGCATTAGTTATGGCCTCTACTTAACTTAGGCATTATTTTGAAATACACCATATCTATATTAAGACCAATTATCCTATAAAATGTGTGCTAAGAAAGCCAGAAATGTCAGGTAGGATGGCAAAATGGTCAGTAAAATTAAGTGCCTATAACTTAGTATATGAACCTAGAAATGCTATAAAATCTTAAGCTTTAGCAGACTTTGTGGCAGATTTCAGTAGTGATCTCCAAAATGAAGTAGACTTAGAAGTTCAGCAATTAGAAGAATTAAAAGAAAAATGGACACTATATACGGATGGTGCCTCTAATGTAAAAGGAACAGGATTAGGGATCATACTAAAATCACCACAGGGGGACATAATACCCCAATCTATTAGTTGTGAATTTCAAGCAACAAATAATGAAGCCGAATATGAATGGTTCATATGCTGTAAAAGGAGAAAAATTAGTATTATATTTAGATATATTGAAATGGTCATAAAAAGTTTTACCTAAGTATCCTGGATCCCAGATCACGATAAATGCAAATAGGAAATTTCCCCAGTATCTCAAAGATAAAAGTTATAATAAAGATCCTAAAACAATATATAAACATAATATCCCGAGATCAATATATCCCGAGAATAAAAGTTCACAAATATCCAAAATTAAAATTAAGTGGCCAACATAAACCATTTAAAAAAATACCACCATGGTCGATCATACCAGATCAACCTCACCCCAAATCTAATTGTTCAGTGACAACACAACCCTTATAAAATTAAAATCAAAATGTTTAAAAACCTGGGCTTAGGCTTGGTCAACGTTACCCTCATCGCCCAGGATTCCACCATCACCATCCTTCTTTTCTTTGCCAGCATCCTCCATAGCCACTACTAAAGCTTTCTCACCTGGACCATCATATTCTTTTTCTGCATCAGGATCCTCACCTTTCAGCATCACCAATTTGTTTTTCCAAGCATGAAGCTTCCAAATCGATGCATCAAAGCCCCTCTCAATAGCTTATGAAGAATGTCCATATCCTGGGAATGCTTGGCTTCCATCTCCTTGGTCAGCTTGGCTTCGATAACCCTGGTCAACTTGGCTTCAATCTCGTTGGTTAGCTTGGCTTCAATCTCCTTGGTCTGCTTGGCGAGCTCAGCTTCTTGTTCTTCCAACTCTTGCCTCAATTTGAAGATTTCTACTGCATCTCTCTTTATGATCTCAGACTTAGCAGCAACTGTTTTCCTAAAGTCATCGATCAAGATAATATTTCCCTTATGATGCTTAGCTATATGCTCCATGGCCTATATATATATATATTTATGTAAATTGAAGTATTATTATTTTGACTCGAAAGTTTCAGGATCAAAGATCCCGAAATAAAAATAATGGAAGCTGAAATCTGAAATCCTAAGATTTATTTTTCAGGAAAGCAGGGATAACTTACTTTGTCAAAATCAGGGAGATAATCTTCTACACAAATTGGCTCATCATTCTTCCTCTTTTTAGAAGATGATTTGGACCGAAGCATTGGAACACGAGGCTTAGGAGGTATCGCAGAAGGTTTCTCGACCTTGATAGGAGTAGGAGTATCCTCATCGAGGTCTGAAAGAGTGAAGCGAGCAGAAGATTTTTGGGATCCTGATGAATAACAAAGACAGGATTAAATGATGGTCTTTAAACTACAAAATGAAGATAGTTGATTTACCTGACATAGTTGGTTCAAGGTCGCGGGATCCTGTGCTTTCTGTGTGAAGTGAATGATGAAAAGTCCTTTCAGCTTCTGGGATTTCCAGAAATCCCTTAATTTTGGCTTCGGTATCCTGAGTTGGAGGTGCTAGCCGAGCGAAGTTAGCTGCAAAACGAAATGCAAAGGTAAAGTAAAATTAAATGTAGATTTGAAACCCTAAAATATTATATCCTACCCTTTGTGGTTCAAGAGATTGGCAGGAGGTGACTATCAGGAAGGGAATCACGTTTCACGAAGAAGAATTTTCCCTTCCATTAGGGATCATTTTGAGTGGCACGGAGAACGAGAAGTTGTTTATCAGATTTGATTTGAAAAAGAAAGGAAACTGGAACCGTGACTCCTGAGATTGTAAACTTGAGCTAACTCAAGGATACCAAAATCAAGGGAGTGGGAATCGATGATGTTTTGGATTACAAAGAGGGTGCGCCAAATCACATGCATGGTTTGGGAAAAGCAAAGTTTGGTAGCGGCAAAGAACTCTGTAAATAACGGAGGAAAAGGAAAAGAAAGCCCTAAAGTAAAAGGGTACTCAGGGAAGCAAATCCATTTTTTCGAACAGAAGTCGGACTGAATCGAAGGATCGAAAGGTCTAAAGATGGTACTGGAAGGAAAAGATTGACCGGATTTCAGTTTCTCTATATCAACATCGGTAAAGATACAAGGTTCAGGTTTGCAAATCAAGTTCTGATTGACAAAACCCTTGGGAATTTTTTTTGATAAAACTTGTTTGAGAACAAGTAATTGATGCCATTGTAAAACCTAAGATTTTGAGAAAAACAAATTTTTTACAAAAACAAGAATAGAGAGAAAAAAAGAGATGTTTACCTGTTTCAAAAGGGAAGTGATAATGAGAAGTGACTGGGGGCAAATATTAATCAGAAATTCGATCATTACCCGGGCACGTTTATCTATAAGCTAAGACTTCTCACCTACTTTTGTGAACAATAAGGATTCTTGGAAGTTGTATCACCATCAGAATCCTGATAGCGGTACAACTTTGGGGGCAATTGTTGTGGGCTAACTTTTATGTCTAGAATGCAGGATCCCGAATAAGAGTATGATTATATTTTACAGGTATTCAGGATCCCGGATACGTTCAGGATCTCGTTACAGGTTCAGGATCCCGGGATCATATGCTTTTAAAATGTGTTTGCTTGTTTATTTGATCAGGTCATATGAAGACTCAAACGTGACTTATTGACTCCGTGATATATGGACCAAGACTACTTCAAATTCAAACGGAAACAAGTAAACGTGTGGAATAACAATTCAAGGAGAGCCCTGGGTGATCCCCGGATATTTCGGGATAGTCAGCAGAGTCTTTGTTGAAGACCGGAGGATCCCGGATATTTCGGAATTTCGGTTATATTGTATCTAGTATATAAATGAGGCATATGATGGATTAGAGGACACTTCTTACGCACTATTAACACTTCACATTCACGATTAACACTCCATTACTCATCTGCTTACGATCAAAACTCATTTTCACTTAACTTTTTACGAAATTCATCACACACACACTTTAGTTCGATCATATTGTGCTCCTAGTTTGTATTATTCTGATTTTAATTAATAGAAACAACAAAAGCAAGGAACGATTGTTCCTTCCCGAGGTTTTATGCCGGCGATCTATCAAGATTAAGGGCTTTCCTCGTATATCCTTGTGTCGATTGCATTTACTTTACATTCTAGTTGTCGAATTCGTTTTATATCAACTTTTCACGGCTATTAAAACTGATTATCTTGAAAATCACATAAGCACTCTACCTCACATTACTAATTTGATCACGAAATTATATTTGTTAATTTTTGGTCAAAACAAATAGCATGCTAAATTATTCGGGTTAACAAAACTAATTAGGGGCAACGGTGGAATTTAGGTGTAATATATTGTTAAGCTTAACTAATCAAGCATCTAATTAGTATCAATCGTTTAGATTAAAATTCCCTGAATCATTGATGGTGAAGATTAATTCTTAATATCCTATTTGCATGGTGATTAACTAATATAGTCTTTGTTTTATATATAAAGAGAGAAAAGAAAAGAGAAGAGAGATTTTTATTTTGTTTCTCTACGATGTTTTTCTTCTACTTTCAAGTATTACATATTCTTTTAAGTAATAGGGTCTTTTATGAAAAAATATATAAAATAGAGAGACCTAATTGATTTATAATTTTATTAATTGATGACATCATATAAGTATTTTTTATATTATATTAAGATTAAGATAATATAAGATCATTGTGTGGAGTGACCTTTTGAGTCTGTGTGAGGATTTAGTCTTGTTTTTGAGATATTAACCCGGTTTGTTTTATTGAAGTTCTTTTGAGAAATCTTGAGTTGATCTTAGATCTGATTGTTATTTGCTGTTGATTATATTTTGTTCGGTATTAATCTTGTTCGAATTTGTATCTAGTATTAACTACTTTGGGTACTTAATTTGTCATTCTATGTCCTTTGACGTTTAGTTTCTATACTAACTAAACGTACGTATGAGTATACTCCCTAGTCAATCATAGTTATACTCTTATAATCGTACAGACACAAGTACAAACATACTATAATTTTAAGATCACTTGAATTTAAGATTGATATTCATAATAATTCAAGTATAATTACAAATATGTATACATAGAAAGGTTTTTGTCGGTTGTCCTAGTTGTAATAGACACACTGATATGATTGAATTTTCAAACCAATCAATGTTTGATGTGATCTTCCTTTGCGGGTTCTCAATTAATTCACATTAAGCATGTACAATCCACTAATCCGTAACTAGTGTATGTTTGTTGTTTGGTAAATCGTACAATCAACGTATTAATTCTTATTAGACGTGTTTAATTTAATCGTTCATAGCCAACAATGCTAAATGATTTATATGTTTTATCTCGCCTACAATAATGTTGAATATACACTTTAACCTGACTTGACACTTAGTAAAAGTACTTTTCACCTATACTACATAGTTCTTCCTTTTGAAATCAATTAATTAGCGTATTTAAACTTAAATTGAAGTTATCCTTTGAGGTTAAAACTATATATTGCTATCAAAGTATTGGGACCAGTCGGAAAGGGGACGTTCGAGGATCGATTTTATCCTTAACCGAATCAAATAAAAGTAAAATTATAAACAGATCTAACGCCAGTAATAAACTTTTTTTATTAAATTAAAAGAAAATAAATAAATAAATAAAGTGTTCTGAGAAAAAGGGGATTTGACAAAAGAGTAAAAAAATATATGTGGTGATGTAAGTCGAACACGTCTTAATGCACGTGTACCAAATCGAAAGGGTATTTTTGTCATATTCCAAACACCATTCCCAAACACCATTCCCAAACAACTCTTTCTTCTTTCACTTTATCACTGTTTTCTCTTTCACACACTCAAAAACACGCACATACCAACAACTCTGTTGGCGCGTTGGTAAACTAACAGAGTCCATCAAGAAATTGCGTACCCACAAAAGATCAACAAAAACCCAACAACAAAAACAAAAAAAATATCCCAAAAACTCAATAAAAGCTACTCTCTTTTTCAACAAATATACATAACGTACATATACATACACGTATAGATATAGAGAGAGAATAAAGAAAGTGTGTGAGAGAGAGGCTCACTTCTTTCTCTCACTAATAAAGGCGATCAAGAAAACCCCATTAGCATTTTGGGGTTTCAGTATATATTGTTGATAGAATTGATATATTTATTATTTATATGCATAAAAGTATAACTGTAAATTTTTATATATTTTGTATAATCATATAATGGAGACGTCACAGTCCGATCCGGTAACTGAATGGAACTCATCAGGTGGCCAAACAAGGCTCGAAGGTTAGTTAGTTAGTTTGTTAGTTATTTGGTACACACACTTGCATTATTACTGTTATCTTTATTGTTAGAATTTGATTGTGAAATGTGAATTTTGGGTGATTGATTTGATTGTTGTTGGTTAAATGGTAAATGCAGAGCCTATGTGGCAGTTAGGGTTAGGGGAATCATACCCTGAACGCCCAGATGAGGCTGATTGTATCTATTATTTGAGAACAGGGTTTTGTGGCTACGGTTCTCGTTGTCGGTTTAATCATCCTCGTGATCGCAATTCGGTAAAAAAGTTTAAGCCTTTGCATTAGTTATGATGTGCTTTTGTTGTGTTTGGGTGATAAAAATGTGAACTTGATCTTGGGAATTCATGGATCTATATGCAAATTGGGTAGGATTTGTCATATTGACACGTGTTGTGATAGATACATTAATGATCATGTTGAATTGAGTAGTTGAAAATTAAGGCTGTTGTGATGAGTTTTTTGCCAGGTTGTTGGAGCTATGAGGTCGAGTGGAGGGGAGTACCCTGAACGTATTGGTGAACCTGTGTGTCAGGTACTTCGTTGAATTACTTGTTACTAACGATTTTTGCTGCTTTAGATAAAAAGATCCAATCTTGTTGAATGGTTGTTCTTGTGATACGTAGATTCGGTATATTTAGAAGAATGCTGATGTTGTTGCATGCTTACTTGTAGTTACTTTTGGATATTTGGTTTTCAGATGTAATAATCGCTGACTTCGTCTTTATCACCATATCCAACTTGGAAGTTATTTATTTGTGCCTCTTTTGTTAAACATTTTATGTTTATAGATAATCTGATTCTCATGAGATATGAAGAATGTAGATACGATAGGCATTTTCTAATTGGAAGGTTTTGTTGTTGTATATTAGTGATTGCAAGAGATGCAATGCTGGTTCTGTGGAGTATTTAAGATGCATGTCATGTTTTTGTTGTACAAAAAGTGACATCCAAATTAAATGCACAAAAATTCGTCTTTTGGTTAAGTTCAAGTTTGAAATTCGTAATTTGGAGTTTTGGCGCTTGTTAAGTTGAAGCAAGAATTCTGATTTTAATGGGTGATGTTTGATAGTTGACGAATGTAAATTGGTAAATCACTTGAAACATTTGACATATAACATATTCTATTCATAGATTCGTCTTTATCTGACATGTTCATCTTTTCCATTAACTTCTTACATGGATATTTGTAACCTTTTTCTATATGTTGTATCTTGTTGCTTGTATTATAAGATAGATTATAATGTGTAATTGACATATATCTATTTGTTTGTTAGTACTATATGCGAACGGGAATATGCAAGTATGGTGCTTCCTGCAAATATCATCATCCAAGACAGGGAGTTGGATCATCAAGCACAGTGGTGCCACTAAATATGTCTGGATACCCTCTCCGACCTGTGAGCTCCTTGTCTTTATCATTTTAATTTTCGATTATTCTAAAGTTGGCAAAATGGGCGGGTCAAACGGGTTGATTAAAAAGTCAAAGTCAGAATTCTGTTGGTCAAATCAGATCGGTGTGACCAGAGAATATTTTCATTTATATATGTCTGAATTTTTTAGATGCTTGATCTGCTAAATGTGATTTATATTTAAGAAAAAAACAACTTTTTTCAATAACTGCAATTTACTTGGGGTTTTTTTAGTCATTTGAATACACTTGGATGACTTTGAACCCATTCCACCTGTTTCCTTTTCAGTGAAATCATTTAGTTTAACCCGAATCGACCCATTTAGAGGTAAATGGGTCGCTATTGCTACCTCTATTTGTTTCTGCTTCATCCATTAAGTACATTCAACGACCTAAAATTTGTCATCTCAGGGTGAAAAAGAGTGTTCATACTATGTGAAAACAGGGCAGTGTAAGTTTGGGGTCACCTGTAAATTTCATCATCCCCAGCCGACTGGCATCATTCCTCTACAGCCACCGCCACAAGTACCTACACCCGAATCTTTATCTTCCATCCCTTCTACTATATATCCAAATATGCAGCCTCCGGTGGCCGGACTCTTGGCTGAAAACTGGCCAGTTGCAAGACCTTCTCTTCTTCCTGGATCATATTTTCCTGGAACTTATAGTCAAGTTCTACTTCCAACAGGAATGGTCCCATTTCCTGGTTGGAATCCTTACCAGGTATCTCTACAAAACTTATCTTGTCATTACTTTTAACTTGTGTAGTTTAATGTTCTTAAAATTGCTATGTTTTAATTTTTATTTCAGGCACCCATGGGTCCTAATACCCAGCAGCATCCTGTTACATCAGGCCCGTATTATGCAATCACTTCTCATGTATCTCCTCCCGTGCCTTCATACACCGGGTCCTACCTTTCTTTGCCATCGTCTTCTGGTCCTGTAAGTACGAAAGAACATTCATTTCCAGAAAGGCCTGGTGAACCCGAATGTCAGTATTACTTGAAAACAGGAGATTGTAAATTTGGTTCTTCATGTAGATACCATCATCCACGTGAGTGGACTGCATCAAAGTCAAACTTTATACTTAGCCCAATGGGCCTTCCTCTCCGTCCGGTAAGTATCTCTCTCTACATTGTAAATTTCAACTTCATTTGTGAAAAATTACTTCAATAGCCTTTTCTTTAAAAAGTCAATTGACAAAATGACATCCAAATATGTTTCTGTTAACAACCTACCATCCTATTTCACACACACAAGTACATAATGCCATAAATTCGCAAGATACACTAACAGATAAAAAAAACTGTCAAAAGTTAACACTTCTCAATGAAATGTCAACTTTTTGCAAAAGAAAACGAAAGGCAAAGTCAACATTTGTCAAGAAATTGTCAAAGTTCACAAAAGAAAATGGTCAAAAAAGCTTAATTCGCAAAATAATGTTGCGAATTAATTGCTATTTTGGTAAAATAAAAACATTATTTCATGTTATTTAGTTAAATGGCTTTCTAAAAAGTGGTATTAAAGTAATTTTTCCTTTCATTTTGTTGTTATTGTAAGTTAAAGAATCTGCTTTTTGAAATTAAAAGTTTTGCATGGGTAAGTTAACCAAATACATGTGATATTATTCTATTTATGTTCTATTACTCTGCATTACAGGGTGCACCTCTCTGTACACATTATAGTCAAAAAGGGGTGTGTAAGTTCGGGCCATCATGCAAATTCGACCACCCGATGGGGACATTAAGTTACAGCCCATCTGCATCTTCATTGGCAGACATGCCGGTTGCACCCTACCCTGTGGGCTCATCTATTGCCACTCTAGCCCCATCATCATCTTCATCAGAGTTAAGGCCCGAGCATACATCTGCATCCAGCAAGGATATTGGTCTCTCCACCAGTATGCCTAGTGGTTCAGGTGGGTCAAATTTGTCAAAAAGCATGCCGCTTTCTGAATCATCTGGTGGCAGTGGTAACAGTCTTGGTGGCGATTCCCATTCCACATAGGCGGTGGTATAAATTTTCTTCACAAACTTCATGAAGCTAACATGCCATCTTTTTTTTCTCTTTCTTTGTTTTTGGTTTTGGTTTTGGTTTTTGTGGCAAGTCCTTTTCATTGGACTCTATGTTCACATATTTACATGGCCTCGATTTTCACCTTTCAATAAACAAAAATGCCTAGAAAACACCCACGTATAGTGTCCCTCCCATTCCTATTTCCCCCAAATTAGCTCTTGAATAACCAGAAGGAAAACAAAAAACACGTGTGCAAATCTATTTTTGTTGTGTAGGAACAACAAAGGATGAAAGCCCTTTTTCCTTCTCCATCACGTGTTGTGCTTGCGACTTACAGATACAAAAGTATTCATCTTCTTCTCCCATCTTTTTGATTTGGGGCTGCTGTGTAACTGGGGAAATGGATTTAGTTTAGAGAATCGTATAGTGGTGCCTGCGTTCCAATATTTTGTCCGTCTGATATGATGAGATTCAAGGATTATTTGAATAATTTGATCAACTGTATACACCAACCAAACAATGAATATTCGTACTTGGGATTTTGTACATTTTTTGTTGGTCTCCTTTTGATTATTATGTCCATGAGAATGAGGTGAGTACTTGTTTTAAAAGTGATTATCCGCATCCATAATAATTAGGTACTAACATGTTTATTTACAAGTGCTTATACATTTAAGTAGTTAAATAAACAATCCTTAAACACACCTTGATGAATATGGCATGCTTCCTGTTATGAATGAAGTTTTGGTGTCCTTTTATTTAATGGTGTTTGGATGTTGTTGGATGGTCAAAATGCTGACATGCTGAGGTATTGTGATTGGATTAGTTACCATTTACAATTGCATCATTAGTTCATTAACAATTGCATCAAGGGTCTTTTCTCTATGTTTGTCTAAAATCACGTATGCGACGTCAAAACTCACATCTGTCCCAACCCCAAGCAGCTTAAACATAATTCGAGGTTTCGCGAAAACAAAATTCACATTTAATGGTGTTAATAGGTCAAAGATGAACATGAGGTTTGACTCTTTTTTTTTTGTTCAAGCTATAAACAGAGCAACAGACAATATCCTAAGCTCGGATTGCATTGAAAAGTCGAACAATATGATCCTTTAGATGCCTTGATATTGCAAGGCAAAGGCATGTTAGTTATATTATTGGTTGATCATGGAAACTAACCCAGGCTCAAGTTTTGTATCCAACCAAAATGTCAAGAGACGTGGTCAACAACAAATCAGAGGATGAATTGGTTACTTTACACCTTTAACGTGGATAAATAAAGATTCTTGTTATTTTTCGTACGTATGCAAAGAGTCGGCTGCTGGTGCTGCCTTAAAGTCAAAATTCATATGTCAACTTTAGAAAGTCAGCTGTTTATTGTAATTTATTTGCAAGATAGACAATTATCAATTGATATCAATTATCATTATCAACTAATATCAATTATCAAACACTTATAAATAGTAACTGTTTTATCCATTTTATGATTTATTATATTTCTAAATAAATAATAAACATTTTACCACTTTATCATATCGAATTTAGATTAAGTGGTTACTACAGTTTGTACTATACCACTTTATTATATTTCAAGTGGTGCAAGTTCTGTTCTCTACTATAACATTTTATTCTATACTTGCCTTTTATTTGAATTATAAAAATATTTTGAGGACTTTCATTTCTCACCTTTTCTTTTTCAATTCTTTATATTTATGTAATATGTATTATAAACTAGAATTTATTTTTTTATAATTTATTTTGCAACAAAAAATATACCCTTTAATTAAAGGCTACTGGTCAAACTTCTAGGGGCCACAACCGCCACTAGCCCCTAACATCCTCCGTCCTTGTGTCCGAATGATGCAGTGAGTTTAGTACGGTTAAATGTGTTCCAGAGTTTGAATTTAGAGAAAAAAGAAAACAGTTGAAAAGAAGAGGAAGGATTATAAAAAAAATACGGTGTTTCAGAGTTTTTTAAAAGGAGAAAAGATATGAATTGGAGGGGAAATTTTATCCCTTATAGAACTCCTACCTTTTCTCCCAAATTGGACTGATTTGGAGGGGCCAATATCATGCACGTCTCTTTTTTGTCTTTGATTACCAAAATACCCTTAACCTAATATACAAACTAATACTAATCTTATATATTCATCTCCACGTACACCCTCAATCACATGACTGCAAATGTGGTATCCTCTATATAATCACGGTTTCTAGCTATTTCCAGTGTTCTCAATCCACTTTGTCTATCAACTTGCGACATTTGACCTGGTAAGATCAAGACTTTATGTTTACTTGTTTCTAATAAATGCATGATTCTACTTTCTGACAACTTGTTTCTGATGCAGGATTGCTAGTTGTTACGTAATTGGTTATGAACGTATATCAATGACTACACTTCATATACACCTCATTATGATATATTTATCTCTTTAGATAAAGTTTTTTTTATTGAGTGGTAATTTTGTTGTCAATGTGTTTTTAGTATATATATATTTTTTTAGTTGTGATAATTAGATTAGATTTAGAAAGAGAATGTGTTATTAAGTTGTAATGTTTTGGTATAGATGAACATAATGAACTCGGTAAGTATTTGATCGGAATAATCCTATAGAACTAGTTGGTTATATCTACTAATTTATAAACTTTTCAACAGAGATTAAGAGTACAATGGATAACCTTACGATTGAAAGGATACTCACTATACGTCGTGTTGTTAGAGCTCGACAATTGGCATCGGTCCAGTTGATTTGTCTATTGCTTGGTTTTATTACTCGCCATAGATTTATAAATCGGATTAATTTACCTACCAAGATGAGCTCTTACATCGACGACATGTACGAGAAGAAATATTGCACAACCTCTCAATTAGTGAAAAATGTCGTGACCATATTTGCATGAATGCGCAAGCCTTTAAAAAAGTATGCAGAATCTTAGAGCGTGATGGTGGACTTCGAGCAACTCAACGTATGTCCGTTGAGGAACACGCTGCTAGATTTTTACATATTGTAGGAAATGATATAAGTGTCCGTTTCACCTCTTGGATTTATCGTCGCTCTGATTCAATAGTTAGTAGGTGCTTTCGTAGAGTTTTGAAAGCAATTTTATCTATAGAAGAAGATTATCTTCAACATCCCACTGGTGAGATTGTTCTCAAAGAAATTCAAGGAAAAAAAGAGATTTTACCCTTTCTTCAAGAATTGTATAGGAGCTATTGATGGAACACATGTTCGTGTGAAGGTACATAATAAAGATGCTCCAAGATATCGAGGTCGTAAGGGATACCCAACAATTAATGTTTTAGCTGCTTGCACGTTTGATTTGAAGTTTACATATGTTTTGTCCGTTGGGAGGGAACTGCGTCCGACTCGCAAATAATAAAAAACGCATTCACTAGAGAAGATAAGCTAGTCATTCCATCGGGTAATTTCTTAAACCAAATGTAGTGTTGTGCATGGTCTTATATTATTATGATATGATACTTATACTTTGTTTATAGGTAGATATTGTTTGGTTGATGCGAGCCTTCCCCATACGAGTAAATTAATGACGCCGTACAGAGGTGTTAGATATCATTTAAAAGGGTACTCCGCTGTCAATGCAAAAGAGTTGTTTAACCTTCGCCATGCATCACTACGAAATGCTATTGACGGGGCATTTGGTCATCCCATTTTGTTCTATTGATTGTAGTTTGGTCTCATGTGGGTTTTGTCGAAAAGTGGTTAGTATGAGTGTTGTGTTTTTTCCTTTTATATTTTTGGTAGACAGATTGTTTGTATGTGTAGGTTTGTCTTGTAACTTGTTATATTTTGGGTGTCCACTCCAATTTATAGTATGGGCTGTTTTGTAGATTGGGTCGTTTGTTGTTATAATCTTACTGCAGGATGATGCTAAAATTGTAAAATTATTCATTTTCTTTTCTTTTCTTCTGAACTCCTAAATACAAAAACTCCCACTTTATTTTCTTTTCTTTTGAAATGTGGAACACCAAAATTAAAAAATCAATCTCTCCTCTTCTTATCTTTCCTATCTTTTTAGTTTCCCTTCTTTTATTTTCTCCCCACTAAAAACTGTCAGAATAGGATTTGATGTTGTATTTGTATATGTATGTGATATTGGAATTGCATTGTTAGATCACAATATTGTTTGATGGTTGTTGATGTTATTAAGTTTTGTATTTTTCTTTTTTTCATCGATGATAACCAATATGTCGATGTGAATGTTTTCAACTTGATTCATGAACACAACACTAAAACTTGCTAAAAATTTACAGTTGATACAAATCGAATAAATAAATACTTTGGAGTAAAATTTAATAAAACGTTGCTAACTTGTTATCCAAATAAAAGTAATAAAAGTCAATGTACTACTCATTTTGATAAAGTAGGGATGGCAAAGGGTTGACGTGTACCGGTACCCAAACCCGTTTATAATTTCTGTATCCATACCCAGCCCACTATCCGGTGGGTACCCGATTAGTTTTAGCTATCGGTTTTTCGGGTTTATCCGTGAGTTTCGGTAATTCCCGTTTATGTAACTTTGTCCACCAACATACTATAATCTATAGTTTATTCAAGATTTCAAATATTGAAGTTAACAAATTAAATATTTAATTAATTAATTTAAAGTTTCAAAACATTCATGGTAATCATGAAAAATTCAAATATAAAAGCGTATATAATGGTATAAGGTTCACAAATTGATATGGACGTTATATAAAAAGAATTTCATAAAAAATATATTATATATTTATCTATTATATATTATATAAATACTTAAATTATAAATAATAATTAAGTGGGTATGAATACGGGTATGAATAATCGGAAGGTATTACCAAAACCATCACCGTACTTGTACCCGCCAAATAAAAACATTTGTACCCAAATCCCCATCCAAATCCACCAATCAGCCTCCAAACCCGCTCCAAATATTCCGGCTTTCGATTTTCCCCGTCGGTTTCGAGTGCCCGCTCCAAATATTCCGGCTTTCGATTTTCCCCGTCGGTTTCGAGTGTTATTGCCATCGCTATGATAAAGAGAATAATTTCTATGAAACTTTAAAATTCAGCCAAACAATGATAAATCAGCCATAAAATGCCACGTGAGCAATTTATGACCGGCAAATGGTGTAATTAGTTAATTACTACAGTACACACAGTAGAATTTTTACAAGTAGAACACATACAATAAAATTTCATGACAACTCCAATGCATTTTCATTGTTTAATAATGTGAGTTGTTGTCATTTTTAAATTTATTAGTTTTTCTAGAGACAAATTATATTTGTCACAAATGAAACTTGAACCACAAATATATACATGCTCCTCAAGTGAAATTTAATAACATGCAATATTAACACGTGTGCATATATTTGTGTCAAATGGAACTTAAACCCACAATTCAGTCATTGTAAAACACTTCGATTTTGTTAGGCCTTAGAGCATTTAATTAAAAAGTGATATACATTAGAGTCGATGTAACCCGACGTGAAGCATGAACAATAATTTAAACTATTCAGATAAATCTCGATATCGTTATTTGAATGCCCCGGTACAACGTGCGGGAATTATTAAACTAGTTGCTATAAAATATTCAAATGGTAATATACATATATATTTTTGAATTGATGTGAGGGTTAGCTACTCTAAACTTAAATGACAATTAAACAAAGGTTTTCCAACAACAAAATTAGATACCAATATTCATGATTGCAAATTGATTTAAATTTCTAAGATTCAGTTGATTCTGAATTTATGTAGCATTACGTAACTACTACGATACACTTTTCGGTTATCAAGCCTTCTACAATCAGTTCATCATCTTTGTTACCTACAACATTTGCAGATCATCTCCAAGAGTTCACGATATTATAGTTTTTCAATTCCCTTAGGTTCATTAACTCTGGATTGATATATTATGCAAATTTTGTGTATCCAGAGAAGATGACCCAGAAGATGTAGACAACTAATGATAAGGTGCTTTTTGTTGTTAGCAAACACAACTAGAATGAGAAGTCATGTCACAAAACAATGTCTTACTTTGGGGTAATTTAATCAAGAACCAAATAATTGTGTACCGAAATTTCTTTAGAGGGTAGAAGATTAATGCGGAAAAGAAATCCCCAATTTTGGCATCTAGTTCACCTGATGACATTCAGAAGTTCATGTATCTTAGCCAGATTCAAACTGATGATTAGAGGTTGCAATTTGATCGCGTACTTTTTGCATAAAACAATTTAGGACACTGAATGCATTACAAATACACATTAGGTGAGCTTCAACATGTTTCATTTTTTAACTAGAAAACTTATTTGGCTCGTTAACACGTTAGAAACAAAACATCACCCAAATCAACACATTAACAAAATAATAAGTAATTGGGTCAGAATTGCAACCTCTGCAGCTAACAGTGACTAGGATAAAACGGGAAAAAAAGAAAACAGAAAGCGTACCTTCTGTTTTTTATCTTTTTTGTTCTTCTTGTTGTTCTTCTTTTTCTTCTTTTTAGTTGGCTTCACTGTTAATTCTTCATCTTCTTCGATGATATCCTGCTACGTTAAGAGTCATTTAGAGATGGACATTGACAGTACAAACTACAAAACGTATCAATGGAGTGGATGGTCAAAGCACCTCAGAGTCACCAAAGGAGTTTACATGCTGAATTCTCCTTACTGAATTTGAAGCATTGCCTGCAGACAACTTACATAAATGTCTTAGTCATCCATGAATCATGCATGATATACCAAAACAAGTAGTTTCTGAAATCATAAAGAAATCAATCACAGGTGTTATAAGTGATGCCACTTTTTGAGTTGCAATAAAAACATGCAGCAAGAATACCCATGATTTCTCCGTCGTATCAAAAGGCAATATTGTAATTTGTAACACCCAATAGATAAAAAAAATCCACTTTTAGGTTGACCAAAAGATCTTCGATCTTGCTAAGGGATAGTATGGTAAGCAAATATTTACTTATTATAACATGTCCCGTGAACAACTATTTATGTTTAAAACTGCCAACACTGAAAGATCGGTTTCTAGTGCAAAGGTTACACTATGTATGAAAATTTGTAGAACATGCATGTTTCGTATCTGAGTAGATATCAACACTACTTAGCCTATGTTCATCATTACCATCTTCAAAACGACATATATAAATAAATTATTGGCAGCATTAAAACCAATGTTAACAATTGGTTCTAATCTAAATGTCTACAAGACTACAAGTCAAATATAATCCGACTACTTTCGAAGTAAGCAAAAGTTATGCATAGTGAGAGTAAAATGAAAATCATTACTTGCTCTGACAGTCTCTTTGGCATTTTTAACAGCCAATTCCACAAGTTTAGGATTTATGGAAGATAATCCACTTGGTTCCTGCGACTTTCGTTCTAGAAACTTTGCTAACGCAGCGGCTTTGTTAGTCTTCATTGGTCCTCCAGGGTGTGCCAATCTACAAATACATAATATTTATCACATTATTAAGTCCTCTATATTTCAAGGCTAAAAAACAATTATTAATAACTCATACTTAATTCAATTCAAAATATATATCATATAACTAATCACAAATTTAACATATGCATACGTGTATCGAGTTCAATAATTTATAATCCACAAGGAAATTAATAAAAACATAGTGTCAGATCTCAATCAGAATCAACAAATTACAGTAAAATAAAAGTGATATGTATGTAACTGTATATATTTCAGAAATTGAGAGTTGACCTAGGTTGAGATTGGGAAACGGATGAGGGGGCGGCAGACGGAAGAGGTGCAAATTTGCTACCACGAAGAGCTTTCCGTTCATCTTCTGTTAATCCCTCCATTTTAATCATCTGCTAAACACCTGTTAATCAATTGATTTTAGTGTCACTGAAATCTGAGTTCTTCAAATTCTAAACGACGTAGGGTTTGGTTGAAGGTTTTGGATATCATTGAATTGAATTGTCCCTCCAATTTTGGGGCTTTTGGGAATTCAAGAGGAGGGTTTCAGGACCCAGGTTGCTGCTGGTTTTGTAAATGTACCTACTGTAATACCTATTTTACCCTTCTATATATTTTCTTTAACCTTGTAATAAAAAAGAAGTAAGTTGCATTGTCATGACTCGTGAGGTTGTTAGTATATTAAAAAAAGAGTTGAGTTCTGTGACTGGAGTTTGTGGCTAGAGCCGGAGTTTGGACTTCTATCCAAAAGTCACTTCAAAAAGTTTCTTGTTTAAGGGCTTCTGAAGGCTTATTTTTTCAAGAAGTCTCATTTTTGTTTTGCTTACAAACAAGACTTATGAGTTGGAGCTTATAAAAAGTAGAAGCTCAAACCCCTAAAAGTTTTTAAAAGCGTTGTGCCAAACACACCCTTAGAGTTCTCGGGTTAGGTATTGTACAAATACAGTTCTTTGAGTCGGATATTTGTTTTGTTGTCAATATCTGACCTTAACGAGTGTTACTTTTTTTCGTTATCTCAAGTTACGTGTGACATACATACATGATGGTAGTTTGTATCACTATCAGTCCCTGAGATAAAAGACGTGACCTGAGATGACGTACAAACTTAACACTTGTTAGGGCTAGTAACTGATGATGACAATAAACATTCGTATCAAGGGACTGTATCCGCACAACACCCGACCCAAAAATAGGGAAAGTAACATATGTGCAACCACGTAAACTTGCAATGTAATTTACTCTTAATAAAATGTAGTCCAATGCAATTTTTATTTTTCAAAAGGAAGTACATCAATTGATATGTAGAATATTGGATTAGTTTTACAGTGTGAGTATTGTTAAATAGGTTCAATCTTGCACCTTTTATTTTGTCATATGCACCAATTAATTTTGTAGGTCTATATTTAAACATACGAATATTAATTTTACTTGCAATTTTACTTACAATCATGTTTTATGTGATTTAAATAATACTCGTAACATCATTAAAGTAAAAATATTAAATTAGGTATTTTTATCGATTCGAACGAATGCTCTGATAGCACTTCTCAAGGAAAACATTACCATAAAAAAAATATTAATTAATTAAATAAATGTTACTAATTAAGAGGTCAAAGGGACTTGCCTTGTAAGATTTAAGATGGAAGAAAGAATACACAAGTGTGAGATGATTGAGTCACCTTTTCAAAATAGGTATTCACTTATAAAATGAATGTTCACTATCTATTTAATCTAATGGATACATTTACTATTTGGAAATTAACTCACATTATATTATTTATATTCAAGATAATAATAGTTACTATAAATCTTTAATTACAGTCTATAAACTCCAAGCCTCCATGCTTCAACATTCTTCAGCTTAATTACTTAAAGTAATCGGATACTTTTATGACTAATGACGATCGATTACAGAAATGTTTTTCCTTCAACATTCTGCGGATTGTAATTTGCTACGAAAGGGTGGGGATGGTATGCTCGTGATTGGATTGATGAAATGTCTATAACATACCGTTGGATAGAGGGGATTAATTCGGTTTAAGTGAATGGTGGTTATGGATGATAGTTTGGAGTTGATATATACGTCGTTTAGCAAGTTGAACGTTTTAGTTTTATCTTCATGTGAAGGGTTCACTCATCATGGATCTATTTTCATTGCTGCTAATTTCGGAAATATTAGAGAACTGGACTTGAGTGGGCATTGGCTAAGCCAGTTCCCCAATTCGTGTACCTCGTTGGAGTCTCTCAAGATGTCCTGCTTGCGTTCTGAGGTCAGCCTCTGGAAACTTGAAACTGGAGACAGTGCGCTACCTTTGGATGTCATCATGTACAGTAAGTATTGGCACGTGTAAGCTTCTAAGTCAGAAGATAAACAGAAGTTTAGAGACGTCTCGATAGCTGTCTTGTTGAGAAGCTTTATATATGCCGCAGTGTTGCTGGGCCGAGATCTGACATGGCTGACTATGTATGGACTATGAATTAAGATTGTGAAGATGAAACTTGTTGAGTCATGTCCCTGTTGATTGAATCCTCATTCAAATTGTGGGAGGTAAACACTTCTATGATAGGTCATGATGTTTATAAATTTGTAATGTGGTATATGATTGATAGAGAATAAATTGAAAGCTTGATCTGTATAAAGCTCAACTAGTGATAGAGAGGAGGTATAATTGTAATAGTTAGCAGGAGAAGTCACCTTACAAAACAATACGGTACTGTAGAGTAAATTGATCGATAACAAAATATTTGGGTACTTATAACCTCTCTAGATGGTAGAAGATTGCTGCAAAAAGAACCACTTTCTGGCTTGTAACTAGTTCACTTGATCACATTCAGAAGTTCATATTTGGCCAGATTCAAACTGATGATTAGAGGTGGCCGGCAAAATGGACGGGTATTTTTTGAACAGAACGATTTAGGACATTGAATGCATTATAAGTACACGTTGGGCAGACTTTGCTTTACATGTATCTTTTTTAGCCAAAAATTTTATTTGCCTCGCTTAACCCGATTGAAATAATACATAACCCAATTTGACCCATTCAAAAGTAAATGGATCAAAATTGTAACCTCTACAAATAACAATGTCTGTTTGGGCCTACTATTATCTAAATTTTGAATATTAGAGCAGTTTTTACATAAAACCGGTCTCTAATGTAGCGCTATAAAAAAAAAAAAATTGTAGTAGTGATCTTCTAGAAGCCAAATTAAATTTGTTTGATTCGCGTTCACATACATACACACACAAAATAGCAAACACCATAAAGTAATATACGACGTTACTACGATGTGGACAAAGACCCGTAAACTTGAGGATACATTCTCAACCCCTAAATTGAACAAGTTTTTGAACACAAAATAATAGTTCCTAACTTGATCATATGTAACATTGGAACACATTGATCAAGATATATTACATCACGACTCGCAAAACACACACACACACACACAAAGAAAGTACGTTAAAAAGTCTTCCAAAATCGGCTCTTTTAATTTGGTTATGCTACGAGGATTCAATCTGCATCTATCCGACAAACGATATATAATGGAAAACGATGACTTGACGATTTGTAAAGTGCCTCAAGAATGTCTTCAAGCCGCTCGTGTGGTGGTAAGCTCTTTAACTAGCTCCATAATTTCCCCATGCATAAATGATTTATATATCAATCTTTATATTATTATGTGTATATGTAATGTAATCTTATAGTATGTATTAGTAAGTATGCATGCATAGTAGTATCATGCATGAAATGCGTAAATCTTTTGGTTATTAATTAGTTATACCTACGGATCCCAGAGAGAATCATCAGGTATATCGTAGTCACAGTTATTCATATGATCGAAGTTGGTAACATTGGGAAAGTACATTTGTGGGTCGTCCCACATTTCGTGGGAATCGAGTGGTGAGTCATTGATGGCTTGAATCTCACTAGCCGATAGCCCAACGTTAGTGGGAATGGTACTGGCCACATAATGAGTTGAGCTCGAGCCTCCATCAAACTCGATAGTGGAGTGTGTGAGGAGTGATGTAGCTTCTTGAGCCGCCACACGTATGTCATGAGCTCTCGAGCTAGCAGGGCGAGGGAGAGCCGTTGCCATTTGTGGGAAATTAAGGCGAGCATTGTCTCCACGAAAATAAAAGGAGACTGCATCGTATGCAATGGCCGCCATTTCGGGTGTGTCAAAACTTCCTAGCCAAATGCGTGATTTGGTCATTGGAGCACGTATTTCCGAAACCCATTTGCCCCATTTTCGCTTGCGAACACCGCGGTAAACCGAAGAAGTTCCACCACCACTACTAGAATGAGTGTCACTCATGGTTGAGTAAAAACAAGAATTCTAACCATGTATTTATACATGTGGTTTCAACAGTTATGAAACTTATGAATAGTACTTAATAATATTTATATCTAATTTAGTATATGCAAGTTTAATAATTTATATGAATCTATTTAAGTCAATTATCACTAGATCGAGAGGGACTTACTTTAATCTATTTGACTAGTTAAAATATAGGGGCTATATGATAACATGTTGAATTTCCAAGTAGGTTCAAGGATCTTTATATATAATTCTTGAATCAAGACAATAATCATTTTTATGGGCTTGTTCTGGCGAATGAAATTCTGCCACGTATACATGATAAGGATGTTTAATATAATATTTTGTTTCCAAGTATATGCACTTCTGGTTGGATAGCACTTTGAAATTGGATAACAGGGAGATCGGTTGGTGATCACATATGTTGATAACGCGGTTTCATTGTTATATTTATGTCTACATGTATGATTGTATGTATATATGTATATATAGCATATAGAAAACGAAAATATGGACAAAAATGTGTATCAATGTATAATCTTAAATCTTAAACTTATTATAAGTTATAACTAAGGTTAATAATATCAACAATATATCGAACCATTTGAGTCAATACATAGGTGGATCGAGTCATGGAGGTGGTCGTGTGCGATCTTGGCTCTCTCCATTTTAAAATGTATACGATAAAACGAACTAGCGATCGAGTTAACTAGTAAGTTGGAACAAGTAAAAATTTTCAAGGTTGGACGGATTGGATTAAATTAATAGTAAAAAATATTTTGTCTTAATTTCATTTATGTAAAATATTTTATCTCAAACCAACATCCATGTGTGTTTGGATTTTACAACTTTTTGATGTGTGTTTAATTACCTTTATATATAATTTTACAATATTTATAATGTAGCAATATATATTTTAAGGATCTATGATTTTGTAATGGTTAATCACATTATTTTATTACCCGATCGAGGCCAATAATTTTTTCACCGCAACACGCTGATAAATAGCTACTTGTAAATAATACGTGACATATATGGGCGGAGCCACGTTGAAGGTTGGTGTAGCAGTACGTAGCTACAAGTCCATTCGCTATACGAAGTGTACATTTCTTATAAAAAATTGCATTATTTGTAGCATTCTTTGTTTATGATACGAGTTCATAAAAATTGAGATGTCAATGCTACGGGTCACCTAAATCTTGAATCCGCCACTGACTGACATAGATTGACTTTCTTTTACATGAAATAATCTAATTGCAGTTTATATATATCCGGCCAATCTCTTATTTTATTTTACTTCTGTTTTATTCAAGAAGATAAAAACCCCTTCTTTTGTATTTTAGATAAAGGTTTGGTAATATAATAAGGTTAAGTACTCTAAAATGTACTTATTTATGGTTTGACATTCATAGTATGCAACAAAGTATTCGTACTTTCATTGTGTGTAGTAAACTTGTTATTCATTGCTATTGTATGCACCTTTTGGTACTAAAACTTGTGTGTCAGCTGTATGAGATAACACGTGGTATAATTACAAGTTAACACGTCACAAAAATACATACAATTGAAACAAATTGAAAGTTTATTACACACAATGTTTGAGTACTTCCTTACATACTATGAATGTCGGACAATAAATAAGTACATTTAATAACGCAATATAATATGGGTGTTCTAAAACATCTAAATCTATCTATATGTATTTAGAAAAACAGTATACGTGATGCAAGAAAAACATCAACATCATAGAATATCGAAACAAGATCATTGTTATTGAACTTTTTGTGCATACGTAGGGTTGGCATATGATGTTGCAGGGTTAAGTTTGAGAAAAAGGTCAAACTTATCCTAACAACCAATCAAAATTTAAAAACCTTAAAAGGATCCTTTAACCGACATCCACGTCGGCATGACAAAATGTCACTTTATAAATCCAAACGTTAAAAGTTCACAACATCTAATTTGTTACGCTTTCCTCCTTTTCTACTGAACATTATTACCATACAAATTAGTTTCCGAAATGCTTCTTAAGAAACAAAATGAAAAGCTTGTGAGCCAATATCCTCCCAGTTTTCTGTGTAATGAATGTTACACACAATAGTCAAAAGTTGAATCGAAATCTTACCTTAAATCGCATTATTACATGACGCAACGCAGAATGAAAAAGGTCTGGCCTATATTTCAGGATGAATGAAGTTGGAGTACGAAAATGCAAACGATTAATGAAATAGGATGATTAAAACTAGGTATGTCGAACATAAACAAATATAGGAGACCTGAATCGAAAGAATCTTGCAACAATTACATTTTAGATATATGCAATTAAAAGAATTAACCATCATGACATAAAGAACAGTCGCAAGATCCCAAAATCTCCAAATTAAAAAATATATATACAGTTTAAATCCAGGTCTAAATATAATTGATTCACAACACAGCTTCTTCCTTCCGATCCAAAATAATCCTCGGGTCCAACTACCGGTTTGCCCTGGTTATTTGGTTGTAGGAGAGCTTAAATTCATTTGATCCAAAAAAGACATAAATTTACAATTACGCATTAGTCCTTTTTCATGCATAATACATATACAGGCTGTTTGAAGCAGCACACGCGATTAAGTTTTCATCTGGGTGCCATGCCAAGTGAAGCAACTTTGTTGATAAATCAAATGTGTTTCCATTTACGTCAACTCCTGAGCTATCCGATCCTACGAAAATAAAAATGAAAGAAGCAGTAGGCATATGCATTTAGTGTAGAATACAAGGCATCGATGAAATAATTATCAGTTGAAATGATGTGAACTGTACATACCTCGCCTGCTAACACCAGGGGAATGGTTTCCAGGGGATCTAAAGATTCTTGGAGGGGTCTGAATTTGTCTCCTATTTGTTCATTACAGACATAAACAACATCAAATAAGATATGCATATAAAATTAGGTAAAAGGATAATTCACATTAGTGGTTTGGAACCTTGTAGGATTCTTGGTTGCCTCTAACGTTGTTGCTTCAGAGCTACCCTCAGAACAGCCAAAAACACGAAACATATTGCTGGATTACACTTATAGTTAGTATCAGCACACAAAACATTATAATTATAATATAGGATGATTTGATAAAGTATTAAAACAAGTGAATTAAGAAAGTGTGGGTCAGACCTGTATGAACCAGTTGCCACTCGCTGTCCATCTCCACTCAGACAACACTCGAATTTGTCGAAGATCGCATCATTTTCATACAAATCACACAGCTAAGGAAATAAAAAGAATGAGAGACCTTGTTTCTTAAAAATGAATTTATTGTGCTATTATGATTCTAATATTTCATTGAACAGCAGAAGTGGTTGAAAGATTTATTACCTTGGGTCTCAAATGTTCATGCACCTGGAAAGTTGAAATTGGACCGGACCCCATATTTATGTCCCACAGCTGACAAATATGAACCAAAACCAACTATGAGAGCATGCGACGTAAGTTAGGCCTACTAATGTTTCAACAAGACAGTCACGCAAGTAGTTGATGAGTTAAACACGTTACACTTGTATTACCAAATAACAGGATGTGGGTCCAGTACTCGTGTATACATAATATAGTAGACACGCAGTTTTCTTAAAATCAAGAAATTTACACAAATCTTCAAGGATTTTAAAGGAATATCTATCTAGTATGCACATGGCAGACACCTATAGAAGGCAGATTTCAGCAAGTATGTAGACCCCAAATCCACTAAAGTAAACCAGAATCACATCATTTTTTCATTTTCTTGGTAACATGCAAAGAAGCAAATACTCATATCTATGTAGCGCGCTTAACTTCTCTTTTACCCTTTGCCAGCATCTAAGGCTAGTTATCACCAAGGCATAAAGCATTGTGCAAACTTATGGTGTTATTTTTCCTTGACTAGGAGACATCCATCTGACACATCGTTTTACAAAATTGATGTTATAAAAGATTTCTTGATATACAAATGTCATGCTTGAGAATTCGGTCTCAGAAAAGGCATTTACATTATGAAAAGTATGTCATTAGAAAAACTACTTATAAATCATATTTAAACGTTATTACTAATTATGATGTTTTATTTAATATTTAGAAATAAAAATGGATAAAATAAAATTTTAAACTATTGAGGATGATTTAAGTAGGGGTGTTATATGAGAAAATATTAGATGAATGTGATCAATCTAGACAGATCATGAATCAACTCTGCATATACACTCAACTGAGTATTTATGGATCGGAATTGTGATGGCAGCAATAACGGGCATAGCCACATTATTGACCACCGAACAAAGGGCCTAAAAGGAAAATAATAATTCAGAGATTCCTATTCAGGCCCAAACAACCATACCCTAAGAATGCATCCCTAGGGTACCATCTTGGACATAACTCAGCATCATTAAAAATCAACAAAGGGACATCTAACATAGTGAACCAATATGGCACTATAATTCCTATCTTTTGACTTTGGACCACTAAAAGCCCAATAAGTCTCTACACAAGTATCCAACAGTAATCTCAATAGAAAAAAGCATACAAAATGGAATATTTGCAATACATACCTTAAGGGTCATGTAGTTACGGCTTAGTATGTACCTACCCCCCTTTGCAAACTTGATATCAGATATTGATGATATGATATCTGTGAAAAATGATTTTGAACCAGGAAGCTCATGTTCTTCGAATCTGAAACAGTAAATGGATAATTTAAAATTTACGGGTAAGGAAAAAAAACTTTTCTTCTTCTCATAAAAAAAAATTAACTTCATATATGTAGACACCGTAAATGTAGACAACTGGCTGAATATATGTCTTACGTAAGAGCATATAAAGCAGATTAATTCCTTGGGCAATCACCAATATGCATTATAATACACTTACATCTTGCTATGAGTGTCACATAAAGCTGATTGTCGCAAATCGAGAAGCCTTATTGAGCCTTTTGAGCTACTATATGCCAGCATATTGCAGTGTGAAGGATGAAACTCTGCTGATGTTATCACCTCTGCAGCAACAAATTTATTTACTTTTTGTAAGAAGTGAAACGAGTTTTCAATATAAGCGAGATCTACCAGTTAAATCCTCCATGTTTGTAGGTTTCATGTCAACGATATTAAAACTCTGACTGCTAATTTCCATGTTCCAAAGGTTTATACGTAGATCATCAGCTGATATAAACGTTTCACCGTCACTAAAAAACAGAAACAGGAGAAAGTTACATCCGTATGTTTTATAGATGTCAACACAATAAAAGAAATAAAAAGGCATAAACCAGTATTTAAAAGGTTTTTTGCCGAAAAATGAATCAATAGTTCCCGTTTTTGCATTTTCGGTATCGACTAATTTTTATTTTTTAAAATGAACCACTAATTTAACATCGAACATTTTCGAGTATTAGTACTTTAAAATCAAACATTTTCGGGTATTAGTACCTTAAAATCGAACATTTTCGGGTATTAAAAATGAACCACTAACTTAAAAATGAATCAATATACCCGAAAATGTTCGATTTTAAATTAGTTGTTCATTTTTAAAAAACAAAATTAGTTGATACCCGAAAATGCGAAAAATAGAACTATTGATTCATTTTTCGGCAAAAAACCCTATTTAAAAAGACATTTAGACCATTTAATTCTCAATCCATGTCTAAATGATAAAATATTGGAGCTCACCTGTTATTTGAGATGGAATTAATATGATAGTCGTGGGCATGCGCATACGTTCTTCGACATCTAGCTAAAAGGCTGGTTTCATGACTGATTACCTGACATGACAGTTCGACATTGAGATAAAAAAATAAGTAATTAATTATTAAATGATAAAGAATATGTAGTTAGGCTGCATGCAACTACCGTAGGTAAATGTAGAGATGCAATTCCGATTGCAGAACATGCTTTAGATGACATAGGCACATTTGAACTAAAATTAAAACCATTGATTGTTGGTTTTGGGGGCTCTACATTAAAGTTGCATATCTTCTTAATCTTCTTTTCTTGGACCTGGTTAATATAGAAAGAAATTTAAGTTTGGAAAATGGGCGTTCGAAACCCCCACCTCTAGAAATTAACATACCACAAAGAGATGGAAGTAAAACCTTAATGATAACAAGTGCCATCAAACCTGTTTAATTCCTACCTTCCAAAACTTAATGGTTTTATCGTTAGTGGATAGCAAAAACATGGCGCCGTTAGCTGTTTGAGACCATCTAATCTTGTTGATTTTCTCCTCGATTTCCAAGCTTTTCAGATAGTCAAACTGGACTCACAAGCAACAATGGTAGAATAAATAATCATGATCCAACGGGGTGAAAAATGGACAAACTGAGAAAAGATGGACACAACGAGTCTAAATTCCTTAAAATAATGAGAAAAATGTAAACCTCTGGCTCATGACTCTGGAATTCAGTTCTATAGCGAAATTCAGGGTGACGGCTGCTGGAACAATCCATTCCTTCTAAAACTCTACGATCAATACCATCCTATTTTATACATATTTAACGTTATAACATTGGATGTTAGTGAACAATCTAAAATTTTAAATCACAATAATTCAAGAAGAATATACTTGAACAACATTTAAAGTAGACGGCCAAGAAGCATACATCTATTTTGTCAGTTCTTTCAAATAAAACCACACGACCCCCACGATCTCCGGTTGCAAGATGATCCCCAGTTTTATCAAATTCAATTGCTGAAATGATGTCAACTGCAATGAAAATATTCAAACTGTAATCAGTAGACGACATTGTCAACTTCTAAAGAAAGGACTAAACTTGGTACAAGGATCTAAGTGGCTGTAGCTTAACAACAATATAACTTTGAACCACATTTAAGAAAATGTTAGACTACAGTGATGCTATAGGAGAAGGATCGGGTAAAAGGGAAGGGTTCTGGTGTTGCGCCATTTTTAAACTTTGATTTGTCAGTTTGAAGAAATGATGATTTTAAGTGTAAAAAATGGTGCATCATGACACGTTTCAACATCATAATCCTTCCTACCATTTTTACCTTAAGTGCCTTTTTCTCCTAAACCGCACCATGACACTATAATCATGTTGACAGAAATTGCAGAAATTGTCAACAACCGCACCACAGCAATTTCTACACTATGAGTTCCCTGTTAGATAGCTACTCCATCAACTAACTTATGATCTCATTTAGCTTACACCATTTAATGTTTTCACTCTTTGTGCTTTTAAGTTTTAACACCAAAAAGGTTTTAGTGGACCACCTAATTCTAAAGTGAATTAAACTACAAGTATAGAGATGATTAAAACAATTAAAGTCTAGCTTCTCACACATCAATTCCTATCAAACAACCAATATCCTTATTCAACCGTTGATCATTAATTTAATTAACTCACTATAAACATTCAACTCATTAATCACAAAAGTACATGTTCAATATCAAAATGCCTCTAACTACAATCTCAATTTTAAAAACACCAATTGAAGATAGAACAAATATACGGAGTATTAATAATTATAATATTATTTGTACCTTCTTGAACGTCTTCACCGGCAGCACGTTCACCAAAAACCTGAGAAAATTTCCAGTCTAAACCCTCAGGGACCATGGCCACGTCACCATCGCCGTCCATTTCGCAAACCTCAATCAATCGAAACGATTTCTACAAATTAATAAGCATTTCGTTTCTCGAATAAATAATCGAAAAAAACTTAAATGAAATTTGGGGAATCGAGCGAAGTAGCTGTGTTACTGTGTATAATAACCTTAACTCACAAAGGAATGGAATATTGAGGAGTAAATAAATTTCTAAAATTGGAATTGATTCTACAAGTAAAAGATAAATGTATATATATTTTCATCCAAATATTTATTTATTATTATTTATATATTTATTTATATGTATTATATTATATGTATATTTATTTATTTATTGGTTTTTATTTATTTGGCAAATGGAATCTCTGGCTTCCCCCACCCACAAGTCCACAACCCACTTTCGGTCCATTGCGTTTCTCAATATCAACTAATTCACCACTAATTATATTAAGAGTAAGAGACCATTAAACATCAAAATGATAAAAGATAACTTTAATAAATGTTTTTTTTAATCCGTGTATTTTTTGTGTTGTGACAATAATTTAGGACGGATAGAGTAACTATTAAAGTTACTTTATTTTTCATAAGAACCGTTAACGATCATACATCTTTAATCTTTAATCATGGATTATATGAGCCTTTAAAGCTACTTTTAACACGCTTAAAAAATTTTGTATAATAAAAATAAATTTTCCCTATAATTAATATTTAACTTCCAGATATAACATTTTTAAACACATTAATAAGTGCCTTGAGCTCTTAAGGGCTACATTTAAAAAAAAAAAAACTTTGATTATATTAAGTACATATTTTATATTTTAGATTAGATTTTTCAAGTATTTATCTACAAATAAATCCATTTGAGAAAAACATGAACACATTCGTTTTATGGACATTTAGAATTTGTGTATAATTATGGTGGCAGTGGAGGCCCACCGTCGTTGTTTTCGATTTATTTGTCGATCGATGATGTAATCTTCATCTGTTTCATTATTTAAAAAAGTTGGTGCTTTTTGTAATTTCAGTGATGTCGCTTTTTGTACTTAGCGTTTCCATTGTAGCGGCTCCCTTTTGATACTAGCAGCAATAAACACCAACGCATCAACATATTTTCGATCAAATGCATAAATCAACATTTTTTCTATCTCTAGTCTCTACAAATGATTCTAAAATAGTCACTAATTTCTTTAAGTTGACTTTCAAGTTTCAACCTTTGTTGCACGTCTCAAATAGTCAAATGTTATCCTCCAATAGTCCAATGCCTATTCTCTATTGAAGCTTTGAATTACGCAAGTTCCTATAGTATATCAGTATATGTGTGTGTCTGTATCTTTTGTTAGCGTTAGTTAAAGTTTGTTAGCGTTAGTTAAACTTTCATTTGGTTAAATCGATACGTACCCATGAAAAGTATATTTAGGGTGTGAAACCTGATTCACGTAGTGATTGTGACATTTTCTTCTTTTTACGGTTTTCATTATCCTTATAAAGAAAGTCAAATAAAACTATTCTGAACAATGCAACTACTTAACTATGTCAGTAGTATTTTCACTTTTTATTGTAATGAAAAAATCATTTCTACCTCCCTTTTTTTTCCCCAAAAAATCACAAATACTCCATTTGTCTAAGTTTACATATCCACTTTGAAAATACACATATTTTTTTAAGATATTATTGTTGTTAACTAATAAAAGATTATGGTTGTCTTCTAAAAACTTGTTTGATTGGTTGTAATATTAAAGTGAATTCTTATTCTAAAACAAGTCAAAATAATAATAATGAGTTGAAAAGGAGATGAATATATATTTCATTTTTTCGATATCCGTGTCTTTCTTTCTTTATATTTTTATGGCAATTATGTCTTCCTAACTGCCTGTACTTCTATTTTGCCTATACTTCTATTTTGATATATTTCAAAATAACTATAAATTTTAGTTTTAGTCGATCCCAATATGTTTAAGTGGTTAAATATGAAATTTTAATAGTGTAATATTGCATTTTCTAAAAAAACTTGATTCGATTATGTAGTGGAGAATTAAATTAGAACGATTATAATATTTTGTATGATTAAGATAGGTGGTGTTGATTTGCATTTCTAAAATAATAATATTTTGTATAGGTGACAAATATAACAATTTTTATTAGTAGGCATATCAAATTGCTAACACCTCGAGGCATACGATAACACCTTAATGCATAACTATAATTTTTATAAACCGATCACATTATCACCATTAATTACTCACAACTCAAACACTCAAAAATACTGTTTATTATAACTTACTAACTACTTAACAAACTGCTTACCTATTTTTTATATTAAATAATTAAAAAAAAAAACGTTGAAAATGTGTAACACCCTCTCTTCATATTCTATAAAATATTCTTTTATTTCGGAAGCGTAGGTCAAAACATATATTACATTAATAACATTTACAAAAGGTATATATATATATATTGTTCAAAACATCGTACATAACCAAGTGTTACATAATTTCAACTTTCATTAGTTATCAAAAACATATCAGAGTTGTCAGCTGGTCAAACATTCCTTGAACATAATCTTTCTGCCCGCCCATTTCAATCATGACCTGCAGGGATTAAGGTGGGGGATTAGCACAAAGCTAAGTGAATGAATATGAAACTAACAGTTCAACTTAGCATAACAATCTGTTTACATCAATTAATCGTAAACACATATCGTCAAAGAGGATCGGTGGTTTTTGAGGAACCCTACTGCCGCGGTGGCCCTCAAGAAACGCTTATCACAATCTGTATTGGCCTATACAGAATATACCGATAACTTGATATTACCATTTCACAACACATGTTTTAATACAACACATGTACAAAACCCTGTATCTGTAATCCTGTAATAACCAAGTCCAACAATCTGTTGACCTCTTTAATAACAACCAATGCCCGAAGGTCACATTGCACGTAGATTCATAATCAGCAAATCAGACTAAACAGTCTATTAATTATATCTACTTTTAATTGTTGCAACCAAACCGTTACAACCAAATCAAACTTGTGAGTTCCAGATCCACTCACCTGTCAATCTCAGCCCAACAACTTAGAAGTCTAATGTTACTGAGTCTTCTGCTGATCTGAGAATACATCAAATAATGAGTTAGTAACTCATTCCATACTTGTATAACATATTTCAATACATAGTATCGAAATGACAAACAATTTTCAAGTTATAACAATGCACTTATATAATTATTTACTCAATCATCATAATAACATATTTAAGCGAACAAGCAAATCCCTGAACTCTAAGAAACAAAAGTTCAATCCGAAGTGAAACTAGAAACTCCCGAAACGATGTTTAAAAACTGAAAAATGTCATTTTCGACCCCAAGATGACCCCGAAAGACCTAAAACCGCCTAGGCGAATCTCGGCCCAATCCGTGTTAAATGAAAATTGGGTAAATATTTAGTCACTAAAAGTATCACTAACACTTATGTATTTTTGAAATTTGCAAATTAAAACTTTTAAAATCTCAGTTCGCAAAGCAACATCTCAGTTCGTAATAATCTCAGTTCGCAGGGATTCTTAGTTCGCAGGGATTCTCAGTTCGCAGGGATTCTCAGTTCGCAAGACAACTCAGTTCGCAAGACAACTCAGTTCGCTAGACAATAACTCGGTTCGCAAGGCAACTCAGTTCGCAGCGCTATATCTCAGTTCGCAGGGATTCTCAGTTCGCAAGACAACGCAGTTCGCTTCGCAATCAAGCACTGCGAACTGAGTTCATCTTCAACCTGCGAAGTTCGCTACCGCAACCCAGAATTCCCGAACCATCTTCTTCCATAACTCACAAATTCGACTTCCTATCATTCTAACAAGTTTTCAACAACTTATATGCATCAAATAACATCAAGTAACATCTTTCAAGCCTCTATTTCACAATTAATTCATGAATTGGCTAATTTCATAAAAACAAGTTATAAACACTAAAATACTCACAGGAACAAGATGATGATGATGATGTGAAATTCGATTTTTAAAAACAAGATGATGATGCTACTGATGATTTAATACTTCACAAGAGTTTCTTCCAATTTTTGTTTTTCAATTCGCAGAGTGTGTATATAAAATGAAAGGAGGTTAGAAAGTTTTGAAAGAATATATATATATATATATATATATATATATATATATATATATATATATATACACACACACACACACATAGGAGATTTGAGGAGGTTAAATCCCCTTCTTAATCTATTGTCTGGAACCTAAAACCATTTTGTGAAAACCAACTATTTTATTTTATCGTCAACTAGATTAATTTAAAACAACGAATTATTTATTAGTCACAATAATTCATTTATCCTTTTGACTAATATTATCAAATAAACATAATAATACTAAAATATTCCTAACACATTAAATAATAAATTTAAAGTTAGGAAATTATCCGTATATTTCTAGGCCCTTAGGGTGGATGTTACAAAATGAGTGCGGTGCATGTACACCACAATTAGGCACTTGATATAGTGCAACTCGTGTAGGTACTTGAACGAAGCCCACAACTAAAATAATAGGGAGTACTTTTAACGCATATGTATAACATCATAATGTATACTTTTGTTATATTTATTCAATGTGCATTTTATTTATCACCTCTTATTTTGTATTATGTATATTATAGATAGATCATCACTATGAAACCATCTTTAGCAAAGGAAAAAAAAAGGTACAGGAAATCGGTTTAAATTAAGTTGGTAAAGAACAATCGTGACGATCGTATTTCCCTGAGAGAAATGACATGTTACAAAATTAATACAAATTTTTAAGTGTATGAAAATATAATTATTTATACTTTGACATTTATAGTATGCAATAAAGTATTGGGGGTTAAATTGTGTGTCATGAACTTTAAACTTATTGTTATTGTGTGTATTTTGGTGAGGTGTTAACTAGTAATGAGGTCACGTGTTACCTTATACAGCTGACATGCAAGTAAAAGTGCTAAAAATTACATACAACGACAATGAATATCAAGTTTCTTACACACAATGGTGTTGGGATCGACCCACTCTCCTACCACTCATTGAGATCGATCACCACCGCAATAAAATCACATAACTTTGTATAAGTCAATATTAAATCACAAATAACAGAAGAAGAAAAAACACGACACACAGTTTTTGTGTGGAAAACCTATCAAACGAGAGTAAAAACCACAGGAACCGTAGGCCACTTAACATCCATTATATGAAAAATATTACAAAATTGGAGACGCTCAACTCTCAACACTTTTGAATATCTTCACACCACTCTCAACGGTTGATTACAATAACGGAATTTGCGTCGTCGTTATTGAATCACCAAGACCACCACATGGGACGGAGGGAGACGACTCTCATAAACTCTCTCTCTTTATCTCGACCTCCTCATCAAAATCCTACCAACTAAATCCTATTTATAATAGGCAAATAATTTGTTCTCCAAGTAAACTTGTTACTCAAGTTACTTGATCTTCAAATCTCGCTAATTTAGAAAATTGAATCATTAGCCCAATAAATCCTCCATAGATTCAAATTCCCTAAACCCCCGCTATGATGTGGATCTCATCTTCAACGATAATAAGATTGAGCTTCATCTTGTTGCCGCCGACTTTCTCTCTACCGGGACACGCCGCCAAACAACCTCTTTGTTAGGAAAACTTTCGTCACAAGTAACCCTCGCGATCAACATACTCCACCGAGTTTCATCATTTTTGAACCTCTCGGCATCTACATCACTCGCTTTAGCAGCAACAATTCTAATCGTTTTCCTCAAAAATGAAAGTTCACTCCAAATTTAACCCTACAACCACATCAGAATTCAGCGGCAACTTCGAACGCATGTATCTCCCACTTGGATGCCCTGATCACTACGAAATTCGGTCACAATGTGGATCTATATGTCTTAAACCCTCCGTCAAAAAAATCAAGATGATCCGATGGTTAACGATTCTGCAACACTCTCTTATTAATATATGCGCAAAAACCACACACATATTATGCATCTAACTTCGACAGTTAATAGCTCTCCATTCGAACATCCAATCGACAATCCCAACGGTCAGATCATACAAAAACTCTTATGAACCTACATTTCAAATTTCACCACGATCTGACGGTTAACGAACTCACACCGTTAATTCTCCCGACGCCGCACAGAATATGACGAACCGCACTATGTTTTCTCCTCGTATTGACTTTCTCTCGGTTATGTGATTTTTCTACTCGAACGTCGCTCTGAAACCAGTTGTTGGGATTGACCCCTCTCATAATGCTCATTGGGATCGATGCCCACCACAATAACTTACATAACTTTGTATAAGTCAATAATAAATCACGCAAAATAGAGAAAAAAAAAACACGACACACACACTATTGTGTGGAAAAAGCTCTCAAACGAGAGTAAAAACCACGGGACCCGTAGACAACTTAATATCCACTATATGAAAAATATTAAAAATCGGAGACGCTCAACTCTCGACACTTTTGAATATCCTCACACCACGCTCAACGGTTGATTACAATAACGAAATTCACGCCATCATTATTGAATCACCGAGACCACCACATGGGACGGAGGGAAAAGACTCTCATAAACTCTCTCTTTTTTATCTCGACCTCTTCACCAAAATCCTACCAATTAACTCCTATTTAAAATAGACAAACAAATTGTTCCCCAAGTAAACTTGTTATTCAAGTTACTTGATCTTCAAATCTCGTTAATTTAGGAAATTGAATCATTAGCCCAATAAATAAAAGTATGAATAGTTCGATATACACTATGAATATACACTATGAATGTCAATACTTATATAATTACATTTTCGTACATATATATTTACATTTTCGTACAGTAATAAAAATATTTAGTAGTACATATTGAAAAACATAATTATTGTCTTTCAAATTTCTCACTATTAGTCAAAGTCACAACTATCAAGGATTGTAATAATACGCGTACCATCAAATATGTTTGATTGGATTGATTTAGGTATTCTTTACAAACTCTCAAGCCAAAATAGTGTTTTGTAAGCAACCTCATAGACGATTCACATTTTCAACCTCGTAGATGACTCGCATTCTCAGTAGTTTAAACGTAATTCTAATCGACCATCTTTCTTGTTTAGCATTGCCAATCTTTTGCCTGAAGATTCTACACATTTGCATAGATTAATACTTTTCATGTATTCTCTTCTCATTATGTCCACTAATAATTTATTCAAAATTCTTATTTATACAACTAAACTATAGATGAAGGGGATATTTGAGATTGAGTTTTGAATAGATTATATGATTATTGTGTTGGCAAAATGCAAATAATTATCATAAAATGTTTGATAAAAAGGTGATTATCTATGTTTCGCTAAAAAGAAAACGCATTTTTGAAGAAGTACGGATATATTTTTTCATAATGCTGTTTTGTAAAAGCAAAAGCTATTCTAAAAATGCAATCTCAAATACTCACAAAATTATTTCTCAAAATTATGAATAAATATATTGACATACTCCATTTTTTTACTGATATATTTCTTATGTCTCATAATAAGTATTTACAATCAGTTTTCATAAAGTTTAAGAAATTACATTGTCGTGATGCGAAAATGAAACTGTTATCTTTGCTTTTTGCACACACTTTCATATATCAGTCAGTTTTGAGGATATGTATATTGAGGATAAAATTGGTATATTATTTTTATAAGTCGACACTTATTTTAAAACAAATTAAAATAGAACACTTTATACTTATTTTTCAAGCAAAGGAGTATTTATACGAAGAAAGGAACATGTAAAGAATTCAAATTCCGTCCGTTGGGGGAAAAGAAAAATTCCCCAAACTTCCCTCGTTCCTTACTTACTTCACTTCTTACCAAATTAGGGTTTTAGCATCTCAATTCTCAGTTTGCCATTAGCCATTAACCTCAAAACGATACGATTCTTCACTATTTTGAGTTACACTTATAATCTAGTCTTACAGATTCCACTTCTCATAGCTGTTTAATCCTTCTAATTATAGCATGAAGTTACAAACCCTAACTTCACCATTACTAGAAAATTTACAACCAATGTTAAACGAATCAATTTACCACTTTTTAGTTGAATTCCAAAACGGACGAACTGATTTCTCAGAACTCAGTTCAATTTTCTTCCGTCTGATCCAAACAATGACTGATCCACCGCTTGAATTCATCTGGTTTTACTCTGCACTCACATTTCATACTGCTAACTCAACTGACGTAACTAATTCACATGCTCGATTATTATCTGTAAAGGACTTGTTTCACTTATTAGTTTCATTTCGGAATCCATCTGATTGTAGTTACTTAAAACAAGTGTCTATTGTTGCTCCGGTTTTGTATCATTTAGTAAAGTGTAGGTTTGAGTTTTCTAGGTTTAAGATGGAAATCGAGAGCCTAGCGGATACGATAGTTAGTTACATTGTTATGTGTTGTGATAATGATTTGGTGGAACAAAAGGTGGTTGAGAAGTCGATGGTGAGTTGGGTTGGTGTTGTGCCGGTTTGGATTGCGGATCAGGTTAGGGAGAATGGAGGTCGTGTGGATGGTCTGCAGCTGTTTTTCCCTTTCTCGACTGAGGATATTCGCCGGGGAATTGATGGGGAGTGTGGGATGGATTACCTGGCTGCGGTTGTTATGATCGAGGCGTTTTTGTTCAGGTTGTGTTTGATGTTTGATTCTGGAGGTTCTCGGATGGAATTGCGTAACGATCTTAAGAGTTATGCTGTTCAGGTTATCAAGGGATTTAAGAAGAATTCGACCTTTGTGGGTGAGAATATACGTGATCCTTGAATTTAGCGTATTTTGTTTGATGTTAATATTGTATTAGTTTTGGATTTGTTTCTAGGAAAATGATAATGTAGGGCCGTCGTTAACATAAAAAAGGAGACATTATTTCAGTAAAGTGTGATCTATGGACAGCACTTATGGACATAGAAGAAATTGAACAAGAATTTAGTTTACTAAATGCATGTAGGTCTTCATAGACAGTTTCGTCATGGTTATAACATCTTTAACACATAGATTCTGTTTTCGTGACTTTTAACTGCTTTAGCTGTGACAATAATTATGAAGTCAAAGTTATTCATTGCATGAATTTATTTCAGATGGTGACAGGAATGATATCTTGATGTATACTCATTTTGTGCCAAAAGGAAAAGAAATTGTAATCGATATGGAGTAAATAGATGATTTGGTGGACCAAAATCATGTTGTTACTATTGTGTAACCATTTCTAATTAACGTAAAAGAAACATGTTTTGTTGTCTATTACCGTTGTTGCTAGGCGAAGAGTGGTTCATTCTCTTATTAGTGGTTTCTGATCTTTTTTATTGACTCAGTTATGCTTTTCAAACTGCTGTTGGAACCAAGTTTGCCTGTCGCAGAGCTCGTGGTCAGTTTTTCTATACCATCAACTTATTTACTACACTGAGGATCCATATAATACATACACATCTGCAAAGTAGGATCCACATAGCAGGAATGGTAACATATGATTACTGATTTGTTGACATGTTCGTACAGTCTACAACAGATGAACTCCTCCTCAGGCAACTGCTTTTTGAGGTTGTTTTGGATTTAGGCTCATTTCTCAGCTGTGATGCCTATGCTCAGCTCTCAGATGTTAAGTACAAAGAGATTGTCATCCTATGGTTGTTTGTCACAAACTCTGCATTCCAGTTTGCTGCAAGGTAAGTCGTAGGTATTAGCCTATTAGTCAAACATCTCTAATACTGTTGACGTATTGCGTATAAAATACTATTTAATTAAGAAATGTTTTAGCAAATGTTCGAGTTTTAGCTAGATGAGCCTTCACATAAGTACATAACCGTCATAACAGTGAGGTCTTGCGGACTAATATCTTACATTATGTGAGATGATCTAATAAAATTCTTGATTACTCGTATGTTTGAAATGTTTTTCAACTTTCACGTAATTGTAGTCCTGTGGTGTGTGGACCATTATGTGTATAATGGTGTTAAATTTTGCAGACATTCAGATGATGTCTAAACTACCTTTTGAGTATGACATTATCTAATAGATTGCTCTAATATTGTTAAGTCTAGAATTCGTTTCAGTAATGACACGGTGGAGTTTTGTGGGACAGCATCGACAAACTGACAATGATGTATCTTGTACAAAACTTTGAATTATGTAGTTCATATTGTGATGTATATATTCCTTTGGTTGCAGTGAAAATGGTGACCATGCTGGAGGCGATTGTAATCTTAATGCCTTTACTGCGTCTCAGCTTCCAGATCAGATAATTTCGTGGGTCACCGGTATTACAAGTATAAAACCAACAGCACCTGATATTTCCTCCCCGAATGACATTATTGGTACGTTGTTTTTTATTATGTGTCCCCTGTACTCTTGCTTATTTCTTATATGCGTGATTCCTATAACGCACTAATATTCACATAAAAAACGAGTAAATAAATAAATTAATATTCCTATAAGCCAAGCCCTCCTGATTATAAAGAGGACCCGACCTGCCTGCCCCGCCTGTTTTGCCACCTTTAGTGGAACTCATGTAACAAGCTTCCACATAACTTATGCAGACTGGCTGTTGGTCCTAGAAAAACAGGGACATAAAATATGTGATCTCAGCATATCAGAGTTGCATGTAAAAGCGTTGAGTTACAAATCCATGGGCATAAACAATGAAGTCAAAGAATGTCAAACTATCTCTGAGGATGCACCTGTAAGCATCAACGGAAGAAGAAAACGCGATAGTACTGGGTTTCGGGAGGTACAAAAGCAGATCAAGGTAATGAAATGCTGCCACGAGAATCTGGGGGATGACAGTTTTCATGGTAAAAATGAAGTTGGAAACTCGGTCCCCGATCAAGAGATGGTAGATATGGTCTGGTGAGGCGATTACTGCATCGGTAGTTGTACAATGTGCTAGAAATGTTTATTAATGCAAAGTTTCTGTTGTCCAAGTCTAGCAAATCTGACAGAATGGATTCAAATAACCAACTTTCTTTTGTTACATCACTCAACTTTGTAAAACCTATTATTTAGGATAATTAGTAGAGTTGATGATATGTGAGATCACATGTTTACGTGGCATCCATGTCAGTGGCCGTGTTAATAGTTAATGCACACGGTGTCAATTATGCGTAGACTTCTCCTGATATTCGGCAAAGTTTCTAGCGACCTTAAATACTCTCTACTCAAATGTCGAGTTTCTAACGATCTAGATTCTAGCATAATTTATGTGATCACAATCATAACCTAGTTTTCTCATTGATAAAATGAGTCCATCAACAATTTGATTCAAGATGTAAACGTTAAACGGAGGACTGTAGGAGGTTTTCTTTATTTAGGTTACCCAGGGAGAGCGATTATTTTTACTCAGATGTACTCGACCTAACTGGGTTATCCCATGACTGTTTCCGACCATATCCTTGATCACTTAAAGATGTGTTGCTAGTGAAGTTTGAAACTGAGACCTCTTATGAGGATACGAGGACAGCGGATCACTGGTCATCTTGTCATGGTTATTTTGACTCAAGATGTATAAGGTAAAAATAAGTTTAGTTTGTTTTTGACTTGTTTTCTTTTTAGTTAAATCATTTTCATACCAATTTAAGTACGTAGAGATGAAATATGATTTGTATGACATTCATAAATATAATAGTCGACATATTTTATACTACGTAACTCATAATAATTGTCGACAATGAATCAATGGCATATTTTCAGCATACTGGGAAATTGAACTGAAAATGTCGGTATCTAACTCGGGTTAAGCAACTAACCATAGTATCGGGTTAACTATTTAATTTAGAGGAAGGGTGACTAGTGATGGGCCACTCCCACTCGTGACCTGTACATAAATACAAATGGAAAGAGAGAATGAAAGAGAGCGTCGGTAGCTCCTTCAGTTATTTACATTTTTGACACCATTCTTTTATTCTTTTCATTTTGCTCACTATGGTTCACATCTACTCTTTTTAGGTAATTTATTATGGTAAAAGTAGAAGTAGATAAAATGCTCACTTAAAACCATTTCCATTCTCATAATTGTAAAAGTTATTGTGTTCTATTCAGATTTTATAGCATTTATTAATAATAATATATAGATTAGAAGACACTAAATGATCAAGAAAATTATGTATAACGGTATAAGTAATGGTTTGAAGATGAAATGATGTGACTTTTTCTTTTATGAAGTTTCATTGCCCTTTTCACATTCAAACTATGTCTTATTCTAAAAGAAATTTTATGTAGAATTACATAATCCTTGAAAGATTAAATCATATACTTATTAATCACGGCTTTTTACCGACTATTTATGTTTAAAATCCTTATATTTGAATGAGCTTAATTCTGTAATAACACTTTAAAAAACTGTGAATACAACAATATAATGAGTGAAAAAAAATGTAACAATTTCTTCCAATATTGAATCTTTATGGCATTCAGATATTTTAATAAATATTTATTTCTTTCATGTAAACAGATATACTTAGAAATTGTTTGACAATATATATGAGCATTTAGAACTCAAAGAGTGCATCGAAGCAAAATCTTTTAATCTAAAAACCTAACCGGTGCAGTGTTATAAGTCGAATCACTAATGCACTATCCGAGTTGAGTTTGAGACTAGCAAGACTTGGCGTTCGAGAACCTAGAAATGAGCCAAGTCAACATGTTTGATTCTACCTAAATCCAAACTCTGTATTGCCTAGCTAGGCTTGCTCTCTGGTGGCTCAACAACCTCAAATGCCACCCATGTCGTATTACAATTTAGGGGCATACTTTAGTTATCCCATCATCATCTTAAGCTACTTTTGAAGAGCTTTCAAAATTAAATTTGAAACGATACTCAACTTAATTGAAGTGTTTGGTTTTAACTTAGCATGAGTATTTAAACTTTATACGAAACCATAGTGGACAGAATGAAAATATCAAAAAACAATAGGGACCAAAAGTGTCATTTGGGTATAATAGACGTAAATACATACACACAAAACAGCCAGTTAGCTAGCTCCCTATAAATAGATTTAGAGAGAGGAAGTAACAAAAATATATACACTCTATAATCACTGAGTTATTTAACTAGAGAGAGAGAGAGAGAGCCAAAAACGTAGATTCGTATATAAACAACTCATTCTTCATGCCAAAAATGGCGGATTCAACCGATTCTTTCTCCATTGACATGGAAACCAGCCGCTTTCATGATGATGGAAAGGTACGTACGATATTTACTATATAAAGAATTAGCATAATGTTGTTGAGGTGTGTCGGTTTGTTTGTTTATCAGATGATCTTCTTGTTAACATGTTATAATGTTTAATTAACATTGATTGATTAGTTAATTCACGAATACCACATCCCAAAGAAATCTTTTAAATCGAATGATCTTGAAATGAGTGAAATATGATCGATCAATACGATAAAATATGGTTCATGTTGAACACTTGCTCGAAAATTGGAATATTGACGATTATAAATGGTGAAGATTTTGTATCAAATTAATGTGAAGTGAGTAGGTCTTGGATATGAGTAACTAACACTCAATGTTAAGATTCGCAAATTTCATGATATTTATGATAAAAATATATAACTACCCACAATATTTAAAGTTTATGTTTAATTTATTCAATGATTGGTATAAACTATATACAAAGGTACCTGCTTTTTTTAAAATGACAATCACATAATCTATCACACGAATATATAGTCTTATTAGAAATATAATATAATACTATGGTTAAAGTGTATGTTTAATTCATTTAATGATCAACATAATTTAACTATTTTCTTTCTTCTCGTCTATATTTTTAAATTCGACATGTGCCTCAATTTCTTTTTAACTATACTTTTAATGATACATTTTAGGAAACAATGTATTTATCTTTATGATATGATGTGCAAATTTGTGTTTATATAAGAGTCATTATAATTCGTGTCGCCATGTTTGTCCAAATTATATGAAAAAAAGAGTTTGTTGTCTTTGTTAACTTTTTCCTCCCATGTCATTGGAGGCGTTAAGATTTAGTTATCAATTGTGTTCTTTTCTTGTTAACTATTGTTGTTTTATTTTAGTTTATTTATTGGAAAAACTTTTAGTTATTTATTTATTTAATTTTTACTAAAAGGCTCATAATTTCAGTTTTTGGTAGGTTATGTCTATTCAACCAATTAAGGAGAAAGCATGATTAATATAATATTAATGAAAAGGATAATATTCCGTATTGTTGAACTGTACGGATCAAAGAGTACTGTTGGTATTAATAGAGGGACCAAATATGTATATATAAAAAAGTAAGAGGGTCAAAAATATAAAATATATAATTTTTAATTAATGTTGATCGGCCAACTGTACAATTATTTTGTGTTGTCTAACAATATAGTTGATTTGTCCTTAATGAAATCACATTTCAAATGCTAAATTAGGCTACACAGTGAAAGTAAAACTATACACCTTTTAGGAAATTAAACTTATATTTCTTAAGAGTAAATTACATTCCCACACGATGTTCGAAATTTTTTGCGTATTCAGTCTCTTAACTGAGTTTTTGTTTCACTCTTGGCCCCTTGTCCAAATAAAAAGACTAAAGGAAAAGACTATTTTACCCTTATCTTAATTGAAAGAGATACCGATAGTGAAACAAAAATCCGAGTTCATAAACTGAAATGCACCCGACTCTGAGACTGAGAGTGAAACGAATCACATGACATAAATATTGTGAATTTCATTTACTCTATTCTTTTAATATCATGATATCGACAAACGGACGTTATTTTTGTAACAAACAAATATCTCACTAATTCACGAAATTTATGTAAAACGTTATTTTGGTAATTTCCCGACATGAAAGTTGTTGACCTAACAACATTAATTGAAAGATTGTACGAGGAGATTTGGTGGCTAGTAGTAGTAACTATGTGCTCTTTTTGACCAATACAGTAAATAAATAAAAAATATATGTGCTTCATATGTTGTCGTTATGTAAATTAACGCTTTTAGTAAAATGCATTAAATTCAGGAGCATCTTATAAACACTGCCACTGGATTTATTTCTGTTGCCATCTTTGGTGACGTGGACAAACCAGCTCTCGTTACCTATCCTGATATAGCTTTAAATTGTAAGTGAAGTACCTTTTTGTACCATTTATTAATATGTTTTCATGAATGTGATGTTTACGTACTTGCTATTGGATCAGAATTGTGTTAGATACTAAAAGAATAACAAAATTGTACATTTACTGTATTATTTAAGCAGGTGGCAATTTATAACTATTTTGTTTGATATAACTTGTGTTATATCTTATATCTAACGTGTCAGATGTTAGTGATTTTAGTGTTATGGATCAAAAAAATTGAGATATACTCAGAAATCGAATGGATTTTAGATTAAACTCAAATAAGGGTAAGTAGGGTGCGGAGTGAACGCTCGTAAGAATTAATCTAATTCTGGGGTCAAGAGGTCATGCCGCAGCACCCTGAAACCTCAAAGGATTTTTATGTTAACCGAATTAACTTCCAACAGTTTTCCAGCCAATAGAAACTGTTTTTCACACACATGAATATCGGTGAAAAATGAAAATACTACTCTGAAAATGTATTATATCATGCTTCAGAGTGTTATCGGTATTATTCAGTGAATATTAGAAATCACAATCTAAAATTTTCAACATCAAATGGGTAAAAAAATGGTTAAAAAGCAAAAGTTGTCAAATGAGTCAAACCTGTTGAAAGATGCTCTGAATGCATTCAAAGAAAGAGTGATGGTGGATCAACCCAACGAAAACATTTGCATTTTGATCGGTGCTAAGATTACCTGTTTTGAGCAGTTATTCATGCAAGATTCGTCCATTGTTCCACTCTATTGTAGAAGTTGTATGATAAATTTTGATCGAAAATATATAAATAATCATTGAATGATATAAGTGATTTTTCATTATTAAGATAAGTTTTATGTGGCTTCGTGTGCAGATATGTCCTGTTTCCAAGGGCTGTTCTTATGCCCAGAAGCATTCTCGCTGTTGCTTCATAACTTCTGCATATATCATATCAATCCTCCAGGCCATGAGGTCAGTAAGTCGTATCTTGATATTTTTTAAGTTAAATTGCAAACTTTAAGGCATTAATTAAACATACTACAGTACAAGACTCACTTAATAGACCATAAAACTTGTATAAAATTTGACCACTTTCGTGTCACATATTCGTACCTTTTTATGCAAATAATAAGTTTGTATCATTTACATACACTTGATCATTCCGTGATATGAATTATTGTATATATTATTTTGCATCTTGTCTTATGTGGTACCTCCTTTTAAGAGTTTTTGCAGTGGGGAGCTGCTGCAGTGTCATATGACTATCCAGCCTTATCTGCCGATAATTTAGCTGATCAGGTTGCTGAAGTTCTAGATTATTTCGGGTAATTGTAGTATTACTATAGTTTTATTAATCATTCATTTGGATGAAGTTGAATAGACTTGTGAATTGTTCTTCCAGACTTGGTGCTGTTATGTGCTTGGGTGTAACAGCTGGTGCTTATGTACTTACCTTGTTTGCTGTAAGCTGCTTGCCTGTTTCTTATGTGCTATGTTTCACCCGATTCAGAATAACATTACTCCTTGATTGATATGTTGTTCGAACAGATAAAATATACGCAACGTGTAGTTGGCCTTATACTCATTTCTCCACTATGCAAGACTCCTTCTTGGTCAGAATGGTTGTGTAACAAGGTTAGTTTCTCAAGACCCTTTTCATTTTAAAGTCTGATCAGTCCCAGTGAGTTCTGATAAGTGGCCAACTAGTTTTTTTTAGCTATAACCCATATGATCAAAAGTCACCAAATGTGTTATTTTATTGCATATGAAAAGTTCAGATTTTGTTGTAAGAGAAAAGGTTAACAAGGAAGTGAAATAGTGAATATTTTGAGGGAAGCAATGAAACAGTGATTTTTGCTTGTATATTCATCCATGAATATTTCGCTATATACTTTTAATACTTCATATTCACCGCATGATAAGAATTCATCAATAAATTATAAAGCTATTAATACTTAATATTCACCGGATGATAAGAATTCAACGATAAGCATTACAGGTAAAAATGGTTGCTTCTGTATCTCTCAAAAAGGATGCTTCCCCATTGTAATAAATTGTAATAATATAGTTTTAGTAATTCTATTTACAGCAGTATTTGTTTAAGAAATTCTTTTAAACATGGACAAGAATGTGTGTGGGCCAACCCGAACCCATCAGTACCCACAATTAAATAATATTTATGACATGTCACCCAATGTTCGACTAGCCCATTTTGCCATCTCTGACATCGTAAAAATACTGCTAATTAAACTTGTACCATTTTTGTTATCAGGTTATGTCGAATGTCCTACATTACTATGGAATGTGTGGTCTCGTAAAGGAGTTATTATTGATGCGTTATTTCAGCAAGGTACAAATCTTCTCATTAACAGCACTGACAATTGGTTCATGACAAGTGAATGATTAAATATGAAATTATTTGTTAAACTGACAGGAAGTTCGTGGAGGTGCAGTACCAGAAGCAGATATTGTTCATTCATGTAGAAGAGTGAGTGCCCAGCACCTTGATGTCTTTTCTATCGCAGTATGTAAATTATTGAGTTGTCAAAATGGGCGGTTATACAACACTTTAACCAGGGTTCTTTCTAAAGAGATAACTTGTTGGTATGTTTTGAAATGTGTTGGGTTGTCCCTATATTCCAAAACACTCGTTTTCCAGAAAATTTAATCTTTTTATAATAAGTATAAGTATGTCAAATATAATTACAAAATACTTGTTATTTCTATAAAAATCTATATGTTTTAATTAAAATGATTTTGAAGGTTTTACGCATCATAAAAATTCCAACCTGTGACACGTTTTATTTTAAGCTGCTATTTTTACTAGTTTGACCAGTTAGATACAAAACATAACCTGAATCAGCCATTTCATTAGTAAATGAGTAAAAAATAATATATACATGTTTTGATTTTTGAACTGGTTTTCTACAGTCACTCGATGAGATGCAGAGGCTTAATGTAGTTAGATTTCTTGAAGCTCTTAACGGGTATTTTTTTTTTCTTTCTTAATGAAAGCATTGTTTCTCAAACTGGCTTGAAATGTGTTAAACGAACATGTATTTGGCTCTCTTGATTCAGGAGACTAGACATCACAAACGGGTTGAAAAGACTGCAGTGCCGAACACTGATCTTTGTGGGGGAGAATTCGCCATTTCATTTGGAGTCTCTTCACATGACTTCAAAACTAAATAGAAGATTCAGTGCACTGATAGAGGTATATGCGTATTTCCTATTCCAGTAAGATAGTCCAAAAAGATAATCTTTAATGGAATATTGAAAAAAGTATGATATCAAATGTTGAGTTGTATAAATAGAATGACTATGTATTCCATAACATGTAAAATTGTAGCTATAATAGTATCGCAGGAAGGTTCACAAAGATTACTAAAAGAAGGTTATATATGGTAGGGTGCATCTAACAAGAAAATGCATCAAATGGGTCGAAAATGCACCCAAGATGTATATTTAATGCATTAACCCCAGACCCTAAATCATTATATTCAAAGACTTAAAAGTATTATTAATAACTAAAATAACATAATTTTTTGATCACACATTAATTGTTTATAACAAAAAGTGTTTTGGGTCAACCTAATCGGGTCCGTATCAAGATATAACCCGTTATCAAGTCTGCACATATTGCAATCTGTACATCTAACAATAAACGTTTTAGGTTGGAAGATGTGGGTCGCTGGTAACCGAGGAGCAACCTGACGCGATGTTGATGCCGTTGGAATACTTCTTGATGGGATTCGGAGTTTACAAACCATCTCAGTTAAATATAAGTCCAAGAAGTCCTTTGAGCCCGACCTCTATCTCCACAGAGCTTTATACACCCGAAAGCATGGGTTTGAAGTTAAAGCCTATTAAAACTAGACTTCATCCATTATGAAGTTAGCAAAAAAGTAAGCATCAGGAGTTACCATTTACACATTGATGTAAAAGAAGAATTTGTGAAGGTATGTACATAGGAGGTGCAAAATTTTAGTTTACAACAGATGCACGTATAAAAAATCCGTACAACGACTTTCCTGTTTGGCATCTCTTGACCGAATTAAGAAGTAGAGAGCCAAGGGATAGTCATTGTTTATGTTGAAGAATAAATCAGTTTGAAGGCACCAGTCTTTTAAATGATAACATTTGGTTCTTCTGGTTTCACAATAGTAGTAGTATTTAAGTGTCTTTTTGAATCAAATAGTTGTAAGTAATGGTAAGAACTGAAGGCACCAAATATACATAAAAAAGTCAACCTCATTCATATATCAGTTAATGTGCAACTGTGCTTTCTAAATTATACAGGTGTTTGATGTAGTGATATTTTCATGTAATGATAGTAAGTTAGATGATAATATAAACTTCATTCATATGTATCTTATTTTCCCGGAGCCCCAACCCAAATGTCAGCATTTAGATTTTAACCGGTCCTTAAAAGATTATCCACTTTAAACAATAATTTATAAAATTTAGAGTAAAAGTTAAGATGTTTGAAATCCAGTAACATGCTTTGCAAACTTAAAATTGGTGATCGACATTGACAAGTTGAATTTTGGGATTATAAGTTTTACAATTATAAATATTCATAACTAGAACTTGATGTGTGTCACCTTGAAATAAAGATAATATACAGGGTAAATTACAAAAAATATCTATGTGGCGAAATAAAGATAATTTTGGGATTATAAGTTTAACACCCGAACTTTAATAATAACAGCCGTCACAATCTTGTGGTTCGCAATTTTTCACAAAGGACATCCTTCCGATACGTAAAATGACCGAAATACCATTTTCTTCAATTTTTCAGATTTAAAGATCAAAGAAATTTAGAAGGGTATTACGATCATTTAGGTGGCGGAAAGATGTCATTTGTAAAAAATTGCTACCTACGAGAATGTCCGCTGCTATTATTGAACGGTTTCTGAAAAAGTGAACAACCACGAGGATGTGTTTTTGTAATTTACCCTAATATATAGAGATTATTGTCGTGCCAATTAACTAAGTCGATCACATTGATCAGTTCAACCACGTTAATCGTTGTGTACGTGTGTTTAATTTCTTCCTCATTTTGTTGGTACGATAATAAATATTAAAACTCGGCTGTTATATGTTTTTGGTGTGAATATTGTAGTACATTTTATTAGTAAAACTTTGTAATGGTCACGTGTGGATGGCAAAATGTCCAAAAAAATAGATATGTTTGACAATAAAAACATTTTATACGAAAATAATTAACTAGAAAAAGCTCTAAAGACCATTTATAAAAGAAGGTATGGGGACCCACGTGGTGGATGGTAGTTTGGGTAGCATTCAATATTTGAGGTCTAAAAATGGTACTTGGACTAGGCTCTAGGATGTCCTTTTTTATTATATAATATATATATATATATATATATATATATATATATATATATATATATATATATATATATATATATATATAATTTTATTATTTATTATTTATACAGCAAGCTTTTTTACTAAAAGAAAATATTTATTATTGTGATTTTGTAAGTTACAATTTATTGAATTCGACTTGGGTTCGTTTTGTTTGAACGAGAGTATGCAATGGGAATAGGTTTGACAGTAAGTTGGAAATATATATATATATATATATATATATATATATATATATATATATATATAATTATTTAAAAATGTTATTGTAAGTTACAGTAATAAAATTCTATTAACTTTAACTATATTATAAAAACTACTACAATCATAATGTATTGAAATTCGACTTAACCCTAGAGTCTTTGGATAACTAAACAAACTTGATTATTTTTTGTGATTGTTATGTTAAAAAAATGGATTTTTCTAAACACAATCATAAGAGTTATGTTTAAGAAAACATTTTGTACATAAATGGTGGTACATTAGATGAGTGAGGTGATTATTAAAAAGTTAATGAGGTGGTTATTATTATAGTACAACAGAATAATACGTGTCTGAATATCTTAAATGTAGCCCTTATGGCTGTCATTAGAAAAATTCAAAAAGAATATCAAAAGTATTATGAACGGCACAACAAAGTCGTCTTATTTTGCACACAACAAAACTTGATTCTTTTAAAACTAGCTCCTGTAACCAATCTCACCATTAGCATTTTTCGGGAAAGCGCTGGCAACAACAGAAAGGAAGAGCTTTCTCTGTGCAATCGAATTGTCTAGATAGCAATAGCGACAATAAAAAATAAAGAACAATATTATTATTAATAATAAAAAAAACATCTATCTTTATTCAAATGGAGGTCATCGTTCGCCCCACACTAAAAAAAGAGTACAACACGAAGATGAATGAAGATGATGATGTGCTTTCTATTCCCTTACTAGATTAACATACAATGCGAAAATAACAATTAATCTAGGGCATGAAGGAAACTAATCCCTAAAGGATCTTAACTTAATAATAATACGCAACAAAACAAAATAAATAAGAAAATACTAACCTTTGAGAAAATCGGATTTCTCACACGCAGACCACCTTAGTAAAGCTTCCTAGCTTGGAGGCGAGTACTCAAACCAGAGCACCTTTAATGGTTCACACCCACGAACCAAAGAGAAAATTCCAACTCCTAAGGTCCCGATTAAATCGTGTAAACTCATACAAGGAGAGGAATGAGAAAGAGAGAATTGAACAATTTTGAAACCATGGCATGTCCCCTATTTATAAGAGAAGAGGGAAGCTTAGGGTTTGTTCATGGGCCGATGTGGGACAGCCTGATTCGGGCTTCCAACCGCCGGTTGGATTATTCAGCCGGCGGTTGGGCTTGCTTTCTGCCCGAGAACCCGAGCCACGACCCGCGTGCTCCACCGCCTCACTCTAGTCGCCGGTTGAACATTCCAGCTGGCGGTTGAATGTGATTTCCAGAATTTCTTTTAGTTTCTAATTAATTCATCAACTTTGATAATTAATAAACTAAATAATTAACTATAATACTAATTCCAATTAATATTATCTCTCATTTATTTCTCTTTAACTGTTCGAATGAAGGCGACCCAAAAAGGACTCTACTTTTAATGATACACTTACCAATTAGTTATGCACTTGGACACTATATCCAAGAGATGAATGATAGAGGTAGAAAGACATATCTTGACCCTATCCTTCTTCTATACTCACAGTCAACTCAGAGCTTGAAGAACTTAATGGATGTGTCACAAAAGACAATGATTAAGTTGGTAATTGTCGCATGTTAGTGTAGAAATTCAGATAGAGGAACACAAGCTAGAAACAGCTCTATAAGCGAAAAGAGAAAGGGCCAATATATGACTGGGGGAGACCTGGCCTATAATAGGTGGTGTAAATATTCTAATTATTACAAGACTGCAAAAGCCTCTTACTTTGGCTCAAGAAAAAAAAGGGTATTCATGAGATGTGTGCCCGTAAATCGTTGAGTTAAGAAAGGTTCCTAGACTAACTCCATTAAGCAAGAAAGGTAAAATATACTACTTCGAATAGCAAAGTGAAGTTGGTGTATAAAAAGAAGTTCTTAGTTCTTAGTTAGGAGTGTGGTGGTAAAGATAGAGTCATCTGGGCAAGACTCATAATTCATAGGAACATTCTATAGTTTTAATAAGAGGAGACTTAACACTGCTTGCTTTCAGCAGAATCACCCTTCAATAGTTACTCTCACCTAATTCAATAGAAAGATGACTATAAAATAAAAAGTTATATGAGATCTGATCGGTTAACAATACACATGTGTTGGTTTGGTTACGTGTTTCAGCTAGTTTGTTGGGTGCAAAAAGTTCATGATTTCAATCAATTTGTTATATGTTGGTTTGGTTGATTTGATTTTGGAGCAATCGTATTCTGCATGCCTCGGTGGAGGTGTTGGATGTGGTTCGTGTTGAGAACTTATTTCCGAAACTGCAAATGATGTTTAGAATGTGGATTTCACCGAGATCAAGCTGAAAGACTTGGACCGAAGCAAGTGGGTGACTGATCCTAAGAGTATGGGTAATGCGTAGAACTCTAATGAGTTGTATGGAAAGCCAGATCACTATTTTATCATTCTACACAACTTTGAGTTTTTTTTCTTCATGTAGTGCATACAACTATCAAGTTTAATAAATTGGTCTCACTTTATACTCTCTTTTGTTTATTTAAAAAAAAAAAAGACCCACTAAATATCTATACTACAGATTCATGAGATGAACTCGTATCATAGAAAACATGTCAGCTCACAGTTCTGTAATGAAAGGTTATACAGATACAACGTCATGTTATTGACTTTTCACCGTTACAACATATTTCAGCTGGTTTAATTTTTAGGTGGTGTTTCTGGGGTATTCTTTTTTTATTTATTTCTTCTTTGTGAATTTTTGTTGCTGATTGGTTCTTCTTGAAATCTCCAATTGATATACATCTTTTGTCTTTCCTTATTGTTTTATGGGGGCCTTTTAATTTTTTTTATTTTTTGTGGGCTTTGAAAAGAAAGAAAAAGTACAGCTTATCTGCACTAATTTCTTTTTCATAGCCTTTTAACTAAAGAAATTAATCATTAATGAAATATAGTCATAGTCATAGTCATTAACAATATAATAAAGTGTTAAGGCAACCTATTGGGATAAAGGTCGGGCGAAATGACCAGTTTAGTCGTGGAGATTTGTGCTCCTCCAAATAAGGTTTTAAGTTTAATTCTCACTGGCATCGGAAAAAATATCCCGTTAGAGCATAGGAAATGGAATGCGTTTTCGTAAAAGTTTATAGCCTTGAACGACGTACTCGACATTCTTCCACTCCCTTATGAAGTTCTTGGTCGAAGTTCTTCCTAAAGTTGAGAACTCAACTTTGGCATTTTTATTTTTTCCTTTTATTTGATTGGTTCAAAATCATTTTCGTGTCCCCTTTTTAATTCCAATTCAACATTGAACCACCCCTAAAAATCGTACCCAGTGTTGAACTCGACCGCAGCAATAATTCTTTGTGCTTTTAGAGCTAGCCCGCCTTCTAAAAGGAAGTAGATTTTTCCAATTTGTGTGAATGATATATTTTATTTTTGCATATGAATCTTATGTGCAAGAAAGAAAAGGTTAGGCCAATTATTATGTATCATGTTCGAATCTCATAAATGCTACCGACATCTCAATAAATTAATTTTTTTACCCAAACCATAGTAGAAAGAAAGAAGTATATATATTGAACAAATAACAAAAAGTGCGTAGGAACAGAGAAACCGTACAAGGTGGTGTGCTATTTGGTTAATTAAAGTTATTTCAAGAAAGAAAGCATTTAAGAGAGAGATCTATGATCCTGAAAATGCAAGATTTCATACTTCGTAGACACAAAACAAGACTCCATATTAGCTTACATCATACTCCCTCAAACAAAACCAGTACATGCTAGAAACAAAACCACATAAACCCTACTCACTGTAACCCAAACAGTAGCTAGCTAGCCAGTTAGCCCATATCACTTATGCCTTCAAGAATCAAAACCCATTTCTTCAAACAAACAAAAGCAACCAACTCTCTTACCCTCATTACCTTACTCAATTCACATTCCCCCAAAAATGGTTAAAAAAGCAACACCCTTTTACCGTTTCTTGGTTTTTCATCAAATGGATGGTGGGATCATACCCATCATTCTAACCCTAATCTCAACCTATATTATTCCTATTGGGTTTTTCAAAACAGAATAAATTCAAGATTTTTATGTGTGATGATTGCAGGATTAGCTAGAGAGAGAAATATTTGGGCCCATTTTAATTTCAGGCTAAAATAAAGCCTGCAACAGATAATGAGTGGCACTGCACCATTTAAGGGAGAATGGATGGTTTCTCTCTCACATCTATTCGTGTGGAGTATTTTACAAATTAAAGCTATATATTATTTTTTACAACTATGTGTTTTGTGGCTTAAAAATTTCATGGGTCCATATTCAGTTCCATTATTGTTTTCGCAAATATATCAAAAATATCAATGTAATGTAATGTGGTAATTCTTTCTACCACTGTCTGCAAAAAACACCACCTCTTTATTTCTCTCACCCCCTATTCTTTTGGCTTTTTGGAACACAGAAACAGCTTTTATTTATATGCTTTTAATGGGTTATTATTCATTACACAAACCCACAAGTGACCTTCATTTTCATGACCATTTTGTCTTGTTTGCTTTTAAAAAACCTGTGGGTATTCTTGTGTTTGCGTGTGTGCTTCAACTGGATGACTCAGAAGGAATAGTATTAGTGATGATCATCATGATTCTTTACTCAACTTTCTGTTTCTTGGGTTCTTCAAAATCATTGAAATAAATACATCCATATATCACATAGTTGATATTTATCTCGTCCATGCAAACCATAATAATAATATAATGGGTTCCAACTTTACTACTACTATTATTCATTTTTTCCTTTATTTTTGTTGTTTTTTATTGGCTTAAAAGCTAAGATCCTAAGCAACTGTAGGCCACATGTCCCTTTATATATCACTGTTTTCATGCCTTTTTGCATAGTACTACTTTGTTTGATTTTGGTTCAAAGGGAAATTTCAAATGAGGTTTTCTTTTCATACCAACAGCTTGATTTGGGTTCTCTGAGTGAACCTACTTAATTAGCACTTTGCAGGGGTCAAGTGTCAAGCACCTACATCAACAACCAAAGATCCCATTCACATCCCTCATTCTCATTTTCACTTTTAAACTCCAATTTTTTATTTTTTTTTAAAAGAACTTTTTTATTTATTTTGGCTTTCTTGGTGGAGAGCAGTCAGGCTACTGTGGATCTTCATCTCATATTCAAATGTTTACAAGGTTGGTTTACTTCTATTATGTTTATACCATCCTTGGTTATTTACTATTGGTCACTTGTTAAATACTGAATCTATGTGTAATTTGTTGTCTATATCTATAAAAATCATTTAAATAATGACTTCCAAGTAGGACCTCTAAAAGAGAAGGATTCTTGTGAAAGTTGTTCTTGCTTTATCTTTCTTTTTGTGATAAAATTTATAGAATGCAAAGATATCAATGAATCATTGCATTTCTAGAGTTTGACTGTTAGTATTTCATGATAGTTAGGTTTAGAATACTTGAAATATTAACAAAAAGACCTCATTAATGACTAGTAAATCCATGGAAGAAAAACTCCATCATTTATTGTAGCAAAAGCTTGATATCTTGGAGCATTTATGTTGCTATCATTTTTTCACTTTTTAGTGTGGGCAAGTGTGTTTTTTTATCTACATGAAGAAGAAATCTTGATATTTAATGGCAAGTTGTTGAATAGTCTTTTGCACTGTTTCAACAGGAATATGATAGTGAGAGTTGAGCTTTGAGAAGTCACTTCTTGACAGTGAAAAAACTTACATTCCAACTAGGAATGTGTCTTGCTGTTTATCTTTTTGGTGCACCATTTTTGTTTCTTCCTTTGTTGGCTACTATTTTTAAACAGGAACTCTTCATTAAATTATTAAAATTTGAATTGAATGGTTGGTTATAGTCTAATTTCACGAACAAACCACTTTCAAGATCTTAAACTTATAATGTTGTTTTCATCTTTTAGGTTGGAATTCGAATTGATTTGATTCCAATTTGATCATGGAGAACAGTGGGTTCAATATCCCCATGGGTATTCCTGGTGAGAATTTCATGATTCAAGATGAAAACTTTCAGTCTGCAGCCATGGTTTCTTTTAGTCAAAAACCATATCTTGATCATAACCAACAAAACCACCATTTTATGCCCGGATTTCCTACTCTTTCGATGATCCCAAATGAACCCATAAACGGTACTGAACATCTTGGAAGTAATTTCCCTTCAATTGGTCATATGGATGTTCCGATTTCTGCTACAGCTCTAGCAGCCCTTCTTGCCTCTAGACATGGTCAACACAGTCAACACGGTCAATACGAAAGCTTAAGTGTCCCTACTTTTAGTCAAAATCTCGAACTTCCAAAAACCGTCACTCCAAACAATTATTTTCCTAATACAATACCATCCGTATACAGCACCTCTGAGAATTTTGGATTCGATGAAACGCTTAGTGACGTGAGTAGGAAATGGGAATTCAACAAGTTTTTAACACCCACAAACGAACGAATGGCATATAACACACATCCAAACGAGTGGATAGCATCTGAAAATCACCCGAGTGTGAGTTCAGACGGAAATGAGTTATCTTTGAGTCTTGCCACATGTTCTGGCATGAGCAATCTTTCTTTACATGGAAGACAATTGGGGAGTGTTGAACAATCGAGTTCTTGCAATAGTAAAAATATCTCATTAGGTTATGATTCTACTAGCACGAATAGGCCGATTCAGGTCTTGCAATGTTCGTCTAGATCAAATGGGTATCTTAATATAATGCAAGAGATCCTTACAGAAATCGCAAGCTATTCGCTTGGAAATCTTGATCATGCAAGCTTTAAACAGATGAGTTCTAAGGATTTTTCTGATGGAAATAACAAATTTGACGAAAGATTCAATCCGAGTTTATCATTGGGTGTTGAAACGAAAAAGAAACATTTGCTGGCCTTACTAGATATGGTATGTCACGTGGTCACCAAGAATGAGGATTTTCTTGAATTTGGTTCTTAATTTTCTATATTATAACCAATTTTTATATCCAAATGGACTAAAGTTCCAAACTTTTTTGTGACCCAGGTCGACGAACGATATAACCAATGCTTAAATGAGATTCATACAGTGATATCGGCCTTCCATGCTGTAACGGAATTGGATCCCCAAATTCATGCTTGTTTTGCTCTTCATACAATCACTTTCTTTTACAAGAACTTAAGGGAGAAAATAAGTAATCATATACTTTCAATGGGAGCTGATTTTAGCACAATGGATCCTGGGGAAGAAGAGCTCTCGTCTTTTGTACCGAAACAATGGGCTCTTCAGCAGCTAAGAAGAAAAGATCATCAGTTATGGAGGCCCCAACGAGGCTTGCCAGAAAAATCCGTTTCAGTGTTACGCGCGTGGATGTTTCAGAACTTTCTTCACCCGTAAGCGCTATTTACTAATCTTCTAATTTAACTTGATATGTTGTATTCAGACTTATAAGGTTACTTTCGCTTGCAGGTATCCTAAAGATGCAGAGAAACAATTGTTGGCTGTAAAAAGTGGATTGACAAGGAGTCAGGTACTATACACAAAAATACTTTCCTATTCATTTTTTAATTTAGATAATGATGTTATAAGGGGTTCAAGGTAAAGGAGCAAATTAATTTGTAACATATGATTACAAATATTATTATTTTGTCCAAATATAGATTTTGGATAAAAGATAACCTGAAACAACTCATTCATAAGTAAAATTGGTTGAAAGGGTTACCTTTTTTAACGTGATAAACTGACCCCAGGCATGTCAAATGAAGTTAGACTACCTAAGTGTTGACTCTTCACTGATTAGTGTTATGGTGCACCATTAGTGACTTGGTAGTAGCCTAGTAGGTCCTGGCCAGGGTTCATTGGGTTCTATGGTCGGAGTCATGGTCACAGACTAAATGGTACTTGTGAACAGGTTTCAAACTGGTTTATAAATGCAAGAGTTCGTTTATGGAAGCCGATGATTGAGGAAATGTACTTAGAGATGAACAGAAGGAGAAGTCGTGATGAAGAAATAGCAAGTAGTCACAGAAACCAGCAATATCACAATTGATTATGTGGCTAAATTTATTGTTAATTATGTATCTTCTGCTTATGGGAAAACTCCAGCTATTTTCTGAACTTAAATCTAAGTGTATATTAATTAATAATCATTTATATTGTATCTATCAAGAGTATTAATTATCATTTTCTGGAGTATGCAAAACTGATGGTTATGTAGTACTGTAGTCTTATAATGGGTCAAAATGGATGGCATAACAAAGAGTATATTGTATTCTCATAAGAAAGGAGAAGTTAAGGTACAAGAAGAATCCTTTAAAGTGAATCAGGAGAAAGGTGAAAGCGAATCTTGGTATAACAAGAAGCAAACCATGCAAAGAATCTGTGTTAATCAAGTTTGTGTTTTTCGGATTCCTATTCGATTTGTAGTTCCTTAAGAAAATACGAAATCTGATAATCAAGCTTAAATGACAAAAAGTTTATGTTTTAGAAAGAATAACAATACCATGGAAAAAAAGTACTGCTTGTTACTTTATACAGCATGGGTGATCATGGGACTGTTAGGTGTGGCTATGGCTCAAAACCAACCCATAGACAATCGGGTACCAGTTAATGACTGGTTAGGTCAACCAACCTCAGAACACAGTTTGAGTTTGTTATCGGTTATTTCAGTTTTGACCATTTCTCTAGACTCGGGCCCAACAAAATGTAACATTAATCATTTACTTGAACAATATATGGCAAGAGGGAGGTGTAGAATACTTAACTTTAAAATCCGTAAGTGCTGGTTATCTAAGGCTCTAAGCTACCTTTATCTCCGTTAAACATTTGAAAACACTAAACAAATGTTTGATATCAAAACCCATTTCAGAGTGGTCTGGTTAATGTTATATGATTTTTTAAGCATACTCATTACTGAACCGAACATTTAGGTTGGTCCAAAAATGAAACCAAATCACTGGTCATGTGAATGAGTCGGTTAATTTGATTAGGTTTTGACGGTTCATTTGGTTAAGGCTAGGTTGATGTAATTTTTTTGCTCACCACTAGTAAATTCATTTGATCCCTTCTTCAGGGAATTACCACTCTGCACTTCCATGATCATTAGGACACAGTTTACGCTTCTCAATCATTTGGTTTCTTGGTCTTTGCTTTCAAGTTCAAATAGAAAAGAAAAAAAGAGAGACTTGAAGAGGAAGTAATTTTAGAACACGATTACTCAAATGTATGATCAATATCAACCAAGTATCTAACATGTACATCTTGCCTTTCTTATCAGCAATATTACATTCTTTGCTATGCATCCACACATATATACAGCAAATGTTCATGTTTGTGGTCTTAGAAAGACATGCCCTGTACATAATACGTGTTTTAACTACATGACCAACTAGAACAGGACGTACCAGGGGTTCAACTCTGCACCAATTCTGTCATATATGTGCATAGGATTAGATGCCACCCATGGTAATCAAAGATTTCTTTGAGAGGTTTATAATCGAGTCAGCAATCACTCTGGCACTTGATTTCATATAACCACCTGAGACAAGCACACTTCATTACATTTTTTTTCATTTTTAAAAGAAATATGTTAGTACACAGTAAGACATGTGAATGTTTTAAACCTGATGTCAGCATTACGAGTGGGATTTTCTTATCACGAGCAAACCTGAATACCTTCTCATCTCTAATGCTTACCCCATCAGGACTAATCTGTTAAAATGAATCATCTAATCACGACATAGCCTTAAATCTTGAAATACATTTCAACTTTCTGTATTTTCTAATTTTATGGCTAGAAAGAAATATTCTAGCATTACCTTCAGTCTTCCTAATGGATCCCCATCTAAGATATCAGTTCCGGCATTATAGATCACCAATTCAGGGTCAAATGCATTCCCTGCAACCTAAGATTGCATTCCAAGGACAATAACAGTGAGTGCGGGGCAAAAATACATTTAAGGGAACATCTACATGCTTGAAAAATAATACTTGCCTGAAGTGCTTCATCCAGCTTCACCAAGTACTCCTCTGTTGTGGTTCCACTCTGTTCATAAAACATACTTATACTTATGTAAAGTTATAAAGAACAACAATAGAATAAGCAGAAAATCTAGTGCAAAAATGGATAAAGTGACTCACTGGAACTTCAACTCTCTGATCAATATATCTCCTGGCCTCATAATCCTAAACAAAGATCAGATCATGATAAAGGGAAATAGTCCCAACAATACTTTCTTCTTAAAAACTGAAGTTACAAATGATTTTGCAGAAGGCAACTTACAAGTGGATAGATATAAGGATTATACATATCCAGAATATAGACTCGTCCTACATATAACCAAATTCTTTTAGTTGACTGATTTGACCATGTATTGTTATAAGGCAATGGCAGATAGGATTCGTAGGAAGCATACTGTCATCTGAAAAATCTGTTTCATGACCATTTCCTTGATGAGCATCGAGATCAATTATCATTATCCTGCATATAATTTAAAAATTAGAAGAGAACCAGCAATATGCCAGCTGAATTTCATCCACTTGCTAACTACCATGAGCTTGTAAAGTGTAAAATACCGTGAAATATTTAGACGGATGAACGCATAATTTATGCACAGAGATATGTCAGCATAAACACAAAATCCTCCTCCACGATCTGCACAACAGTGGTGGAAGCCACCACCTACATTGATGGCGTAACCTCGTTCATTAGCAAGTTTAGCGGCCAGAATAGTTCCTCCCACCTACATCAAATTGTTTAGTAATACCCTACATATAAAAATGTTTGAAATTAAAAATACTGAACTCCCACACAGTTACCTGTTTACGGAATGGGAAAAGGACCTTTTTCTGAACAAGGCAATTGGGAAATACTGCAACAGGAGGGACCTAAATTCGTATTGACAAATAAATAAATATATATATATCAGTTACATGCAAGTCTATTTCCACATCATTTCAGAATGAGATGGTCAAACGAGCCCTGATAAAGTGATAATACAATTTGATATACACAACATATGGTTCTTATTATTTCTAAAAAGAACCATCTAAGCTGGGCATACATAACTAGGGCTCAATGGTTCGTAAAGTATGAGAATTTACAAACCTCTGTAATAATGGAGACAGTTAAACTGCTTTTGAGACTACTCAAGTATGATTCTGAATGTACCTGCCACATAGTAATCCTAATAAAGTTTAATCAACGAATGGGTACCCTGGGAGAGCCTTTAGCACTCATTTAATCCCCTACGACAACAGGAGCAAAATAAATAATATTATATTATTCAATATTCTAAGGGATGTGACTGATACCACTAGAAGATCATCTTTGGTTGCTTCTAGAGGCTCAACTATACGAGTTTTGTCCAAAACGCCATTTGCAATAAGAAACTGACAGATGCGGCCCCATTTTGAAGAATCAAAGGGGTGCCTGCATTAGTTAGACGATTCAAAAAGTTAGAGAAACACCATACGCACAACATACAAAAAAATGCACACTAAATTTACACATATCAATACACAAAAGTAGTGATACTAAGTTAGGAGCATGCGATACCAAGTCCAGTTACAAATTCTACTATCTAAAGCACGTTCGTTGGATATACTAAAAAAAAGGCAGTCTATCATTATCTTCTTAAATGTATACTCTTTACACGTAGGTATTCCTCAATCGAGATTCAATAGAATCATGACATATTTTCACAAACCAACACTATACCATTTTTCATAGAATCCTTTGAGCTTCTATCTCAAAATCAGTAGCACATCCAATATATAACTTAAGGTTTCATCTAATAAGCTATTTTAATTTCTTTCTGGGGACCCTAAAATAATGAACATATAGTCTTCTCATATTTCCAAAAAGTCTGTATCAATTGTAGCTAATGTTATGATATACAATCTGTATTACGCTCAACACACTTCGATATATGTGTGTGTATATATATAGAGCATAGATATAGATATAAATATATACTTACAGTTTTTCAATTCCCAGGAATGAAATATCGTAAGAAGGCGAATAGATTATCGGAGCCTACAAATAACAATTTTAAAACAGTTAAACAAAATTTTAATGAAATTTAAAGTTAAATTTCAAAAACGGACTACAAACCTTAGAAGGAGATATATCGAAGTAAAGCTTGCTCGATAGAATTCGATTCCGGCGAAGTGTTTCGTCGTTTTCGGAGTTTTTTGTTGCGGAATGTGAAGGCGATGAAGGACCGGCAGTAGAAGGAAGTGTGGACATGGTGAGTGAGTCGTGGAGAGTGTCGGATGTCGGCGGCGAATAAAGATGGAGTAGGAGTAAGTGTAGCGGCACCGGTGACGGTTAAAAGGCGGTGTTTTTGTGGTGGTGGGTAGGAGATACGTAAAAGTACAAACCTTTATGCATGCGGTACATACGGACTAAACCGCATGGTGTCCGGGTCAAGAAGGCGGTCCAAATCTATTTTTGGATACATCTCAAGTGACGGTTGAAATCGAGTTTTTGACCAAACCCAGATTTATCATTTTTTAACAAGAATGTCGATTTTGGTATGCTCATTATTATTTTATTTTTTTGATAAACAGAAGTCGTAACCCACTTACTCACTCAGACAGCTAATTGTTTGATTGTTACATATTCCTTCATCAATATTATATCTCACTATTTGTTATAATTGATTTGAATATTCTTCGGTGTTATAATTGATTTGAATATTCTTCGGCCCGGTTCAGAGGGAGAGGGATTATGTAGTCAAATTTGTAAAGGTAAAATACTAAAATGTAGTGTACGCTAATGATGCATTATAAGAATCTGAACTGTAAATTACAAAAGTCAATGACTGAGATCTGTGACCTCTTTAAGCCACTGTAATCCATAACAAAATGTTCCACCAGGTATTAAAATATTATGTAATGATTGTGTTTATATATTTCACTTTTGCTATGCATGCTAGATGACTAAGAAATAACTCGTACTTTCATGCATCCTTGTATATGTTTGTACTAAAACAATGTGACAAAGCTAGAGGCAAATAAAATACACAGGAAATAGGTTTATTACTGTTATAACGAGACAAATTGCTAGTTATACAAACAGAGTCATACCGAAGGTAGATAAAAACACGGAAAACAGCCATAAGCTTATTTGCAGAAGTCAACCTGCGCGAACTATAAGTTTCTAATGTCGATCAAGCTCCATACTTGGGTGCCTTCCAAAGCTTAAATGCAACTTCATGAAGAAATCTATCAGCAGGTATTGTCAGGTTTCCTCCATTCTGCATCAACATCTATTTGATTAATAAACAGATACATTGCCAAAGTACCATAAGTTTCTTACTTCCATTATATAATTATACAGAATTTGTAACATATTTGACCTAAGTTTACCAAACGGCATTTTCTTAGCAGTTTGGGAGGATCCCATTAACCAAGAGATTGTGGTTCAAGTCTCAATTGAGACGGTGTAGGTATGTATATAATATGTGTGATTGTAAATAATAGGTGAGATAGGTTGTAGATTTTCCCCAAAAAAATAGAAAACAATATTTGACTTAAGTTCTATACCTCCATAAAATCTTGAAAGGAGAAGGTTTCCACCATATCCTTCCTAGTAACAGCATCTTGCCATTGAGCGATCAACATCGGGCAATAATATCTGTTAAATAACACTTAAGTTAGTAAAATTGCGAACCACGAAAAGTGCACAAATGATTTACATAACATTTGCTTGTTTACCTAACATTAGTCCTCGGATTGCTGCCTTTCATCATGTAACTTTGATGAGGGTACAAATAAGAAAAATCAGATTTCATAATTTCACTTCTATTTGAAATGGTAAATTTTGATTCATCATCTTTCAAGGTTTCCCCAAAGCTTAACACAACAGACAAATGAAGTCGAGAACCTATCTGGGATTTAGGTTTTGCTTTGGATATTATCTCACCAACCAACGAGTTAATATATTCTGTATATTCACCAACTGAATTTTCTTCATGAGCTCCAACGTGCACAAAAACTAAATCAAATTGATTTGTATCTAAAACTTTTTCTTCGTGAAATCCAAGCAGATTCAGCAACTCCTTGGCAACAAGATTGACGGGTGAATCAACAAGTGAACAACTTTCTTTAATTAACTCATTTGGCTGCAACACAGAAAGACCAAGTTTGCCTCCACATGATTTTAACCTTGTATTTTCGGTAATCAAAGCTGCTCTAACTCCCATAAACCTAAATTGATGAAAACCCATTGTTTACATTTAATAACCAAAGTAGTTCAACTTTTATATACACTAATCACAGACCTCTGTTATAGCCTTATAGGTGTTATTGAAATAGTACCTCTCTGATATAGAAGGTGTTATGCACTTATTTTGAGAGTCTACACTCTGCAAAGGAATAAAACGAACAAACAAAGATGACAAAACTTAAAAACTCAGCCACCATACTTTTTATAAAAATTAAATTTGAGAAGGAAATTACTCACCAAAGTGTTATAATCTTCATATGCGTCCATTAAATTCAGAAATTCTCCAACTGTTTGGCCATCGTCTTTGTCTGAAAAATCATATCCCCAAGTATATTAACAAATATGAAAAAGTCACAATTAATAGCTGGGATTGATTTTTTTAAAAAAATACATGTGTAAATTAGTGGATCTGTTGTACTGTGATCAAACCATATGGGTTGCAGCAATAAACAGATAGTTGTATTTGATGGCAATAATGCACATTGCATTACTTGTCTTCTTCCCAGCAAAGAGTCCGTATGATATGATACAAATTGGCTTACAACATTAAAATGTCAAGTTAATTAAGTGGTAAAAAAGGTTATTAGCAAGGTTGGAACTTACTTTTATCTAGTATTTACAGTAGTATCTCATCAGAAACATCATCTAAAGCACATACAATATACACTTACATGCAATGCTGATTTCAATCACATGAAGTCATACCAAGTCAGGATGCCAATTTATCAACCATACCACTATTCTAATTAATCTAATAAACATAAACCTTAATAGCATGTAAAGAGCTAATCAGAAAAAATACCTCTCACATGAACATGAATCGCAAAAGGGAAAATAAATAAATCAAAAAATAAATAAATCAAGTTTCCAGCACCATCTTGAAATATATTACAAAAAGCTTCCAACTTTGAAACTAATTCCAAAAACCCATTTCCCTTACATACCCCCCTTGATCTCCAATATCAATTTCAACAAAAGATTAAAGATTAAAAAAAAAAAGATTTTGGGTCAGAAATTAAGTTGAATATACCTGTAGTTGTAGGAGGAGGAAAGTGAGGGAGAGATAAAAAGCCACATAAAGATTGAACTGCTAATGAATGGAGATTTGTATGAGATGGACTCAAGAATCGAGCTAATCCATCACCAAATAACACTAATCCTCTGCTGGGTTTATCAGCCATTCGATTCAATTCTTGATTCCCAAAGGAGTTGCGTTGATTATCAGATATGTTAAGAAGCTAAGAATCGATTCTTTCAATTTAGATGTATTTGTTTTAACTTTTAAGTGCAGTGAAAATCCGAGGCCAACCAGAATGATAGATGAAGAGGGTTTTTACTTTTTAATTAGCATTTTGAGTTTTTTTTTTACAACTGCAAAATGATGTTAGATACGTGAGTATGTTATTCTTGATTTATACGTACATTGTTTGATATATGTGCTATACGACTATTTCTTACCCGTGCATCGCTGCCGGGAGTTTAAATTTATATATTTCTAATGTATGATTTGCATAAATGCTAAATACGTAAAAGGTTATTTATATACTTGAAACAATATTTATCATAAGGTCGATATTCCATAAAATATGTGTAACATCTCATGGACGATAATATGATATACAGACTCACTGACAGTAAAAAATAACATTTATCTTAATTATTTTAACTAAGTTATATAACGTTATATATATAACATATATACTGTCATACATGTTTATTATAATTTTAGAGTTGGGCTTTCAATAACGTGCATATATCGGTTGTACTTCAAGTGATATTTATGAGGTCAACTAAAATTCAGGGGGTCAGAGAGTTTATTATGGTATTAATACAAATATTAATGCGTGTTCTAAATTCTTATTAACAACCCTTAGAACTATCATCATCATTTTTTATAATTTTAAATCATACTAATACTCTATGGGTGGTGATTTGTATACTTATAAGTGGTGTAATGCACCTTTTGATTATGTATGACTAAATTTATATTGTGTAAATTTCTATTCAAATTATATATAGCTTAACATTTTGTATAACATATATTATGATTTTCTAAATTAGTTATTTGTTAAATTTTATAGAGTATAGTTGAATTTAATTATGACTATATCACACCCATACCCATACATGATTGATTGATTGATTTTAATAATGTTTTAGACACATGGATTAAGTATGTCATAAATGATGCTTAATCCAGACAACAAGAACACAAATGGTTGAGAAAGGAAATTTAAGGCTAAATCCATATACAATAACAAGAGTCAACATGTACCTTTCATGTTTATACCCTATCAAATACATTAAGATGTGTGGATGTATTTTGCTTTGCAAATTATAAAAGTTACTGTTAAAATGTACAAATTACAATCTTCGGAGGCCAAAATAATGAAAGAAAGATTGGATTGAACCTTTGCAGACACCACCAAGTGTATACAATTTGGAAGCTGCAATTGCTCACTTTATGACCTCCCAACCAAAAACCGTTCTTTTTTTTCTTTCTTTGTTAACAATTTTATAGACAACATTATTACATGACCTAACTTAGCATTGAAATTAACCACTTGACTCGTGTAGAGTGCATCGATCTGGCTTGGCTGTGCTTCGTCCCCCGTCTTTTGGAGTGAACCAACACTTCCCAATCCGCCACCACCACTTCTTTCTTTTCTTTTTTTTTTGAACTTTTCTTTTTTCCTTTTTTTGCCTTTTAATCTGCTACAACACTCTCTAGATACATACAATAATTCCCCAATGTTTTTTCAGCCTTCTCTATTGTTGATTTATACGAGTTTGTATCCGTTCCACTGAAAGACGCCCAAGACTTCTGAGTCGGGCAATGATCTCTTTGAACGATGGCCTGGATTGTGGTTCGCTGGACAAAATAAATTCAACTTCATACTTCTAAAAGATATGACTGATGCAAGTACTCTTAAATCTTAATGAAAAATTTATGAGAAAAGCATTCACTTACGGATGCCAACAGTCGGTTATGATTCTTGCAACAACAGGATCAACTGTTTCTGGAATATCAAGATGTCTGTATTGAAAACCAACAGCACCCACAACTTGCATTGAATTCATTTCTGTCCAAGGTATGCGCAAGGTTGCCAATTCCCATAAAACGACACCAAAGCTATATACATCACACCTGCAAAATCAGCCATCTGTTCAACTAGCTAGTTATTGAAAGATGTACAATTGTTTGTCAAGTATATTTCATATAAGAGGCCACTTACTTCTCATTGGATGGCTCATTCCTCAATACTTCTGGTGCCATCCATTCAGGCTGTGGATAAAATAAACAACACTTTAGTGCAATGCGTAACTAAAAATTGAAGATGACATCTTTAGTAAGAACGTACAGTTCCAGCAGTTGATTTCGAAGACAGAAATGTATGGTGTTTCATGCGCGACATGCCAAAATCACATACCTGAATACATTAATTGGCAAGTTATGTACATATTAAAACATTAACAACCATACTTTAATCACGCTAGAAGGAAAGATACAAACCTTAACAACCCAATTTTTATCAACAAGAAGATTTGGGGTCTTCAAATCTCGATGCACAATAACAGGATTGCTAGTGTGCAAATAATTCATTCCTTTGGCCTGCAAGTATTACATTAAATTATTAAATAATCAAAACTACTATGTAAACAAGGAATCATTCCAGATTTTTACCACATCAAGAGCCATACGCATTCGCCTCTTTTCATCAAGTTGGACATGTGGACGATGCAGCAGCTTATATAAGCTACCCCTGGATAGCATAAATTCAGACAGCATGAGAGATAGAATAAAACCATATTATTGTGGAACTGAGAAATGGTTCAGACTCTCCATGAAGTTAATGCACCAAAACCACCCTCCAGTATTATATGTATCAAGTACATACAATTAAGCAGTCAATTTAATTATCTCTGGTTAGTTTTCCTTCCATTTCTGCTCAATTTCCTCCTCTGTTATGTTTACGGGGGACGGGGAAGTGAGTTATCACACACAATGAATGGGTGCTTGGGGAAGCTGAGAGAGAGCACAAGAAACCTTGTGACATTCCATCAACTCTACTTGCAAAATATGCTTGTTCTCCATCTGCTTCCACAATCACTATTTATTGTGTGCGATCACCATGATCCTTTATAATGAAATATTAAATAGGTAAGTCGAGCAACTATAGGGTGCTAAGAACGATTAAAAAAGTAAGTTCCATTATTGCTCTAAAAAGAAAGGTCATTTCATAAAATTAGAGAGAGAGAGAGAGAGAGAGAGAGAGAGAGAGAGAGAGAGAGAGAGAGAGAGAAGGTAGAATCAAATAACTCCACCTTGGTAGAAATTCCGTCAGTATGGAAAGGTTCGGTGGACGAGTAACTGCTCCCATAAATAGAACAACATTAGGATGTCTTAACCTCAACATGATCTCAATCTGCAATAAACCAACAACCAGTCATTACGTCTGAATAATAATTTGCTTTTAATAAAACAATTTGAAGTAGTGAGGTAATATATCTTTTTATTTATTTTTTTCGAAAAGTAGTGAGGTACTACGCATAACACTTTGTGCAACTTTTGACCTGTTTACTTTTAAGCTAAATTATGTTACTCTACCCATTTGAGAAATTGGAGATAACATGTATACCTAAATTGATTGGCTCTAAGCGATGGGTCAAATTTCAACATATACTATTTCGACTCCAATAAATGACATAACTCGGGAGTTCTAGCACTTACTTCGCTTTTAAACTGGGTTAGTGCATCGCCTGAGATATCCTGGTTCATAAACTTCTTCACTGCCACCTCCTGTTACCACATACCATTGTAACAATAATTTGGAGAAACTAACTAATCCTAACAATTAGAAGAAATCTTTTACAGTATGTACTAGAATAACAATTACAAAAAATAGTATGTGTGGCCAATGATGCAGCCACTTGAACCAAAACTATCACATACTTTTTTAATCGAGCATGTATGAACAGCTTAATCATTTAATTAATAACTCTAATTTTAAGTGACGTCTTGTTCTAGAACACTTCCGCTGTTCCAATCGCAACATAACTTGCAAGGCAATTATATTCAACAAGATAGCCAAGTGATTCTGAAGCAACTTACAGTTCCATTCCATTCTGAACGATAAACCTCACCATAAGAGCCTGTAAGAAAGGGAGTAATGTAAGATTGTGATGCAGCATACAATCTCTCATTCACACATCATTCTCCGATAAAAAAAAACAGAATCAACAGAACATCAATTTTGCCTACCATGCAGAAATATATAGTGAAAAAGGTTTTACCACAACTAATGCAAACCAAAGTAGTTATTAACTATTCAAAAGGGTATTCAAACGCTTTGCTTGTTTAGTTGTGTTATAATAACTAGCATGAGTGATTTTTCACATTTATAGTTCATCGTATATTTCAAGTAAATCAGACCTGATTTTTTATTTATTTTTGGAAAAGCAAAAAAATGTCTTGAATTGCTAACAAAAGAAACTAAAACTTCACCAAACCTTGGTCAACCATATCATAATGTTGCGAGGTTTATAAGCTACAATTATTGATACGATCACATTCTAGTGAACCCCAGTAACCTGGAACTGAAGAACCATACTCTTTGTAAGGATATTATTTTATTATTTGCTATACATTTAGGAACACGAATCCGTTAGTTTTGTCATGCTAAATTGCAAATGTAATACATATTAATAGCCGAACTAAAATCGTGCTCTTACTGTCTTCTACACATTGTGCTTTCCCCCTGTTTTCATTTTCAAGTTTAACATGATCAGATCTATATTTGTAACTAGATGCAATTGGTTCCGAAGTTCCTCAATTATTAATACAAGCTGTTTCTATAAAGCTAGTGATAACAGATAAGAAATATGATATCTGAATGTGGAGTATTCCGAACTGCTGAACCAAAATTAAAGTATATATCTATGTGCTAATCTATAGAACAGGTATTCAGAAGAAATAGATAGAATATCAAGAGATTACAGTAAGGATGCATTCTCCTGCGGGATATTACAAAGGATGCAAAAAATATTAACATTAGAATATTAACACTTAACAAGCATCGTACGATTATCAACTTCAACACAGTATAAACAAGGATTTGCAACAAAAATAGCAAAGAAAAAAAAAGTAGTCTTTATCAAAACTTGAAAACTAAATTAGTAATGAACATTCTATAGTATCAATCGAACTTTATTAAATAGACGGGTATATTTCAGACGTGCCCAGTCTGGTTTCATCAAAGATCAAGTACCCTACACATTTACACATAATAAAACCTCCACACTGGACCAAAAAATATGAACACCCATCAGTCCAGATCAAAGTAGGTTTTCACATATACCCAGAACAGCCTAATGCAAGTTCGGTGTTAATCAAGCTTAATAGATAAAATTTTATATGCAGTTTACTACAGAGTATCTTACCTATGCCAATGCGCTCTCCAATCTCAAGATCCTCCCACAGAATCTCCCACTCAACTTCAGTAAGGCTAATCCCCTTCTTGCGAGTGCTATACGCTGTTGGGTGGCGTATAGAGGATGTCTCCATTAAATTCATATCCAAGTTTGTACTTATTTCATCACCTTTATGAACCTTCCCTGCGTTATTAATCATGCTTGGTTCAAAACCAACAACGCCTTCTCCGCCTTGTATTTCCAATGGCTCCACTGAAGAAAAAAAAAAGAATCATGAGTATGCTTCACATCTAGGGTTCTTGGAATCACTATAAAAGAATAGGCAAAACCTTACAAATTAGGTTATCAGCCAGGGCAGCCAGGGCAGCCTTACTATTACCAGCATGAGCCAGTACAAAACCATGGCTTTCACTTGTAGATTCAGAAGGTAAACTGTATCTGATGTTATCTCTTTTACATATTATTTCATGTTCTGCATTGTTATCATAATGAACACTACGGTCCTCATTATTAGACATGATTAATGCCGGAACATATTGACCCCCAACATTCAACATGTCCGCATCTAACAAATGAGCAGTTTCACATAATTGTGTTTCGCCATCTTCTTGGTTATTTAGAAGCACTGCATGGAGCTTTTGAGCAAATTCTGGGTTTTTCGCAGCATTTATGACACAATTAGACACATCTTTAATCTGCAACTTTTGGGCTTGGGATGCTTTCCCACCAGCACCTGATGGGCCTTCATTTGATCTGCTGAGAGATGGAAGAAGCTGGCCAAAGTCGTATTCAAACCTCTCAGTTTGATTTCTCTTCAAAACTTTTCCAGCCTGCCCTTTTGATTGTGAGCCTTTAAAAGAAGCCACTTCCGAGCCTGAAGTCCCAACGTTGGCAACATTACCAGGATGTGGTGTAACTGACACAGAATCTGTGGCTACTTCAATCAATGGAGATTGATTACCAAAACCGGGAAGATTAAAGCTTTGCACCTCTGCAGGGATTAGAGTGCCTGGAGCACCCATTAGATCTATAATGTATTCACTGCATCAGGGGAAACAGATCCTACATTAAATTTTCAGATTTTAAACATATGTATGTGCTATGACTTGTAAAGTTAAAATGGCTAATGATGCATCAAGGAAAACAGATCTATAATGTATGGCTGTCTGTGCTATGACTTGTAAAGCTAAAATGGCTAGTAGTAACCAATGATAGTTGGAAACCACTGGAATTCCAAGAGTTAATCCTTAAGATCATTACATTACTTGTTGTAATATACCAGTAGATAGAAGCATTACTTATATGACAGTTGTAATGTTACACAGAGTATGATGAAAGAATTACTGGAAACTAACATAAGCAACCACACTTCACTTACAGTGGCTACACCTTAAGACTTTATCTAGAACTGGAGTCTTGCTAAACTATTTCCCGATCTAATTTTTGATATTCAAACATATACAGGTACTGGAAGCTTGTATCTGCTTTTTAACTGCGATGCACAGTAATCAATTCAAAGAAGATCAGAACCTCAGAGAGAATTCACAACTACTTAGAAACGTAATAAACATGGACAGCTGATAGTAGCATCCGGGAACAAGCCATCTTAACCATCCCAATGCCTAACCTATATGTTACACTTACATAGTGATAAAGGTGATTAGTGATGACCGATAACTATACTGTTTCAAAGGAAGTAGCTAAAGGATGATAGCAATTGCCTATAACATCTGTAATCATAAAGCTAGCTACTTAATTGCAATTCCCAGCCATCTTATGCAATAGTTATTAGGTCCCTTGTAACATATCTATCTCACAGATAAACCTATGGCTCAATTTAAGATTGATTACGGATAGACAGAAGATTTTAAATGGATGCTCGAAGATGACCATTGTTGGCGAATACATACTTCTAATACTACCTTCAATGAACTCAGCTTCTTATCAGTTAACTAGAGATAGGAAGTTGAAGATAAAGACATGAAAAAACAGAAATGTGCATACTATACGTACCACGTACACAAGCAAAAAGTCATATACATCTGTTATTCTGTAAATCTATACGAACTGGTGCAACAAAGGTCATGATCACCATACCTTCCATTATCAATCCTGATCAAGTTCACAGCTCCATCATCAGTGCCAGTATAGTAGCTCCCTTTGACCAGACTACACGGAAGGTTGATCTTATCAGCGAGTACCTAGCGTTGAATAAATAGTTGACAATGTGCTCAAAGAAAACGAAAATTTTAAGAACTGAAGACGCTAAGCTAAACTTATGTCTTGTGACAAAAATGTCCGGGTTTAAATTTGAAGATCAGTTTCAAACTATTATTTTCTTTGAAAGTTATATCTACAAACTGCTGAAAAAACCAAACACTAAACTTCTTGGACTATATTATCTTCTAAGATCAATTCTCGACTTTGCATTTTAACCTCGCTAACAATAATCTATGTGCCATTTCAACGAAAGAATCTGTTCTTCTTTGATTTAACACATGATGATAATAAAAAGTACAGAGGAGACAGACGCGCTAAACAAGCAACTAAGTAAGTTGATATGCAATTCAGCAATTGTATTCATATGAAGCCTGTAAATTATGGTATCCTATAAAGACCTATGACTCTGATGTACAACTTTCAATTACATGAGGATGCCAGCAAACTCGGATGAAGGAAAAGAAAGACCGCCAATTGACTGTCCCAGAGCAGACAGCTCACCTATTTTAATTATGCAAACCACAAAAACTTGTGTTGACAGAAAGAAAATGCTAGAAAATGTGAAGTAAAAGAAAGGAGAGTTTATTACAAAAATAAGAAAACATTTAGCCTATATAATTTTATTTGTGACAAATAACAGATACCTTAAAGAGCAAGGCCCTGTGGCGGGAAAGTCCAACATCAAGACAACCAAGAGGAAGAATGATGGTGTTCATGGAGTTCCGCAACTCATAACTTCTGAGAGTCCACCTTCTCAACATTTCATCTGCATCACTGACAGGACCGCCCATTTGAGCAACAACAATGTTCGCAATTCTCTGGATTAAAGTACTCATAATCTGCCTCGTTCCAGCAGCCTGGCATTCGAGTGAAATAGTAGAAACTCTTTCCTCGAGGGACCGCAATTCCTTATCAACCAATCTGTCGACTAAAATTACTTCGAAGTCAACATTATCTGAAACAGTTATTGCTTGAAGATCCACTAACAACGGCATCTTCCCTTGGGTGATTGAATTTGAAGTAATCCCATATACATCATAAAAACCATCCATCACTTTCTCATCATAATTCACAACATTATTGCTCTGCACATACGAAACTCTCTCAATTAGTTACAAGCTTCTCTTAAAAAGCAAGTTGTGATCAGAAGCATACAGGTAGCCCTATATTTCACAAGATACCAGTCATATGCCAGCAATAAATTAATAAAGGTGCTTCTCGTGATCTCATGTATCTACCCGTGTATGTAAGGGATGCTTAATCTCACATACTAAAGAAATAGACTTAGATGTTCAATAAATCCAGGTTGTCACTAAAAGTCTAAAACTATGCCACAACTCCTTCTGTCAGGGTAGCCATAAGGGCACCACTTACTTGTAAAGATTTTATTTTTATTATTTATTATTTACTACATATAGCTTTCTATGAGGGTGTTTGGGATTGCATTCTGAGAGAGATTAGTTGATTATGACTTTTGCAAAATGTAGAATATCAGGAAAAAAATTGTTTGGCATATCATTGAAAAGGTGATCATCCACCATTTCTCTCTAAGAAAACAAAATTTTGTAACAGCAGGTCTCAAAATTTTCGAAAACTCCCCAAATGTAATCCCAACCCCCACCCCCCCTATATCCAGCTGTCTGGAAACCAGAAATGGTGACAACCATTCGTCCCACGTTCATTCCGTTAACACACTAAGTTCACAGGTTAATTGTGGACTATCTTTAGATAACCTTAATACTTTTCAACATATATTTTGTTTTCCCTTAACCTAAACAGAAATATGTTAGAAATTGATCTCTGAGATTAAATCATCTAAAACTTGTATCATTTCACATGATAAAGTTAGCTAACTTGAGTTATATCAAGCAAAAGGAGTATATCCCTTATTTCACATTTTAAAGTTAGCTGACTTTAATTCGGTTCAGAACCAAACCAAGTTCATAATTCTAAAATCCCTTATTTCACAGAAGATGTCATTATGAATGGAAACCAATCTATCATTACAATATTTTAGCAGTTAACGAAGCAGTTGCATCGAATCTACAGTTGAAGTTAATAGCATATATAACTATACATAGATATAATTATATATTTAAACACAAAAAATATAAAAACTTAATTAATTACATTACCCAATATCGAAGCGAAAGAAACTCAACAGAAGGAGAACACCCTAAGCTTCTTTGCTTAGCAGCCTTAATTTGTTCGGATTCAGCATCAGGTTGACCCGACCCGACCGATCCCGACGAAACACTAATCGCAAGTGCAAGCTGCATCTGAAATTCCTCTTCAAAGAAACTAGAATCAACAGTTGATGAATTCGAGTTCTCGTTCACGCTACCGTTATCAACAGACGAAAACAACCCGGCACCTGTTCCAGTTCCAGTCCCATCGAGAACCGGCAATAAAGACGGAGAAGGTAACGACGGCGTTGCCGGAGGCCGTGATGAGGTGTCGGTAACGGTTAATCGATTGTTGTCACCGCCGATGTGAAGCTTACGCAAGAGATGTTTCATCTTTGACATCGTCGTTGATCGATTCGCATCAAAAATTTGCACGCACAAACGGTGTTTCTCTCTCTAGGAAGTTTCTCTCTCTAGAAACAAGAAGTAAGAGAGGGGGTTGTGTTAACCTACGCCCACTACTACTACGAGCTCGGAGAAAAAAGAATTAAAGTTAGGTAATTATTACTTTTCCCAAAGTGTACTATTTTACAATTGGTTCTATTCTATTTAATTTTTAATTTTAATTTTAATTTTAATTTTTTATTTTAATTTTTAATTTTTAATTTTTAATTTTAATTTTTAATTTTAATTTTTAATTTAATGAATCTTTTGAAGATATTTGAAGTATTAATAATATTAATTTAATCATATATGCCAGATGACTCATGGATAAGTATTAAACGATAATTCACCTTTATTCTTTTAGAAAAAGTTTTCGTCGTAGATGTTTTAACAGTAAAGACCTTAACTTCCATTGTTCTTTTATCCTTTTCGAGTTACTATATATTGATGTACTAGTAAAAATTTGTTAATCGTCGAAGCAATTATGTCACTAGGTCAATGTTGAGGCGTTATGTTTAAGAACTAAGAAATGTCAGACTTATAGATTTATGAAGAAATTATTTGCCCGCCGAACTATACAGATACATGCAATAAAGTATAAATGAAAGATATTTTAAAAACGTTAAAAAACTGAATAAGTAAATTTTATTATCCTCTGAAGCTTCTATTATATACGACGTCAATATATGATCATCTCAAAGTTTACTTACGATATAATTATTTCAAGTGTGACAACTAATAATAAATAATAAAGAACAAAGAAAAGTGTAAAATAATACTAAAGTGGCAAATAATATGTTACACCTGCTCTGTAGAAAATTTTCAAAACATATGCATCTAATAGATATCTAATTATTAATTATTAGAAAATAATATGCATATAATTAATATGTTCGTGCAAGGCTTTTTCCTTTTCTTTTGTTTTCTATATATATATTAAATATTTAAAATTTAATTTTTAATTACTTTACAGTATAACTGTTTAATTAGAGTTTTAATAATACTGAATATTGATGTTCACTGTGAAACAAAATTAATAAAGTTTTTATTTAATGGCCCACATGTTAAAAGTCTATACACTACATGAATTAAATTTCTAGTGGCAACATTAAGGAGGACATAATAAATTTAGTAACCAAGAGTTACATAATGACTGTGTTATACTGACATTATTAATCTTACATTAATTTTGGAGAAAGCAATAATGAGCTTTAGAACTTACTAAAGCATGAAATAGAGAAAATTACATAAATCGTCTTTCAAGTTTTCATCAAATTTAATTGACTGTCATTTATGAATTTTAATTACATAGATTATTCATATTTTTGAAACTCGTTACACTCATAGTCCTTTAGTGTAACAGACTTTAGTTTGATCCGTTACAATTAACAATATTATCCTTATCTCATCATGACTAGCCTAACAATTAATAATATCATGAACCATCTCCATTTTCCTAACTTAAATTACACAAACAAACAGCAAGACCACTTAATTAACAGCATCGTCACCACCCACATCCATCAAAGCCATCTTGGCTATTTTCAAAAAGTAATTATCTCGTTATAACCTTGTTAATCTGTCACTTAATTCTTACTCCATTCTTAGACTATTTCTTCTCACAATCTCATATATCTCTAACTCCAATTAATTCAAACAATATTAACAAATAAACACCAAATAAGTCTTGGGTTTTATTGAAACAAACAAATAAACTTCAAAGAAGCAGCAAGATACAAGTGTTATATAGGGCTATTAACGATCCGAATCGAATCGAATATCAGAATGTTCGAGCTCGACTCGTTTACTAATTACTCGTTTCGAGCTCGACTCGAATTCGAGTAAGTTTTAAAAGTTGTGTTCGAGCTCCAGTTCGAATGATTTGTTGTTGTTCGAGCTCGAATTCGATGCTCGATTATTTAATGGGAAAGTGTTTTTATGAACCACAATTCCAAGCGTAATCTGCTTGTTTATGAACTCGGGATCGATAAACTCATTCCATAGCTCGAAATCACGCTAGAATACCCTCATTTATACTTGACGCCTTAGGTTTAAATTTGTTAGTTACATATATTTAAAGTTCTAAGTATAGAAATTTCTTATATAAACTCGACTCGTTCGACTTGAATAGCTCATTTGACTCTGAACTAAACGAGCTTTCGAACGAGCCGAGTCGAACAATAATTTTTTATGCTCAACTCGTGAAACTAATCGAATAGTATATTTCATTCGAACTCGTGATCGAATATTAACAAACTTTAACTCAGTTAAACGAGCTCGAACTCGAGTCGCTCGTTAAATGCTCGACTCGTTAACACCTCTAAACTGTTATATGCCAAAAAGAAAAAGGCAACGACAAAAATGATACAACTTCTTTTTTTGCAAAAGGTACAAGTAAGAACATATGCCTAGATTATACGCTCACGTGAATATGCTCTAATTTTGGCCCTCATACTATTTGTTTGGTAGAACAAATTCAGCTTTAAGACTCTTTAACTTTAAACTCCCAAAAGCCCACATATTTTTTTCCTCAAAATTCTTACACTTATAGTGTCGTTGGCTGCTTACGGTGGTCGAGGTGGGTTTGTTGGTTACAGAAGAACGGGACGTGTGTGTGTGTGTGTGTGTGTGTGGGGGGGGGGGGGGGGGGGTGGTGGGGGGATGGGATGTTACTCAAATTTCAATAAAGATAGATAAGAAGAAACACAAGAAACACAAGAAACTTGGAGTAAACACCAATTTGATAAATTGTAAAAGTAATTTCGAAATCATGGTTGTAGTGGTGGTGTTGATCTGATATTGTTTTTGAATAAGAGATAAGAAAGGAGAAGTGATGAAGAGAAAAAATGAAATAAATGAGAGAGAGATTAGAAGCAGTTAAAGGAGAGTGAGAAAAGACCATTTTACCCTCGTGTGCAAGTCACATGAGTTGGTTTAGCCTACCAAATTCACGGAGGTTACGCTAAAGGACCATGAGTGTATCGAGTTTCCAAAATAAGGATGATCTATGTAATTAATGTTCGTAAAAGACTGCTAGTAACATTTGATGCAAACTTAAATGATGATTTGTGTAATTTTCACCGTAAAATATGTAAATTGAAAGCCTTGTGACTGAAAGAAACATTTGCAACCATGTAGATTAAGGAACTGAGTTAGTTGAAAGTTGTCCAAACTTTGTTTAAAGAATCAGATTACTATTTTGATAACATAACTCTTGTAATCATATAGAAAATTTGGAGGAAACGTGTTCCAGGTTAACCCTGCGTAGGAAGTACCAGTTTGACTGTTTGACCCATCCATTTTGCCATCTCTAGTTAAAACGTTGCCAACACAAGCCAGTGTATGGAAAATACACAAAAACTGTATAAAATGCATCAATGGATGTATCAACCTTACATGATTGAGTAAATTATCAGACTGCCCTAAATTCCTTAACAGGTTTTAATTTTGACTGTAATTTGGATAGCTGATGCTGGTGAATACAGTGTCTTTCACAACAAGTGAAAGCTGTACATTAGAAGAGATTGTGATAAGAGCAGAGCAGCTGGTCATCATGATTACAGGAATATCATAAAATCCAGCAGCCGTAAGGCATAGGAATATGAAACGTGTATATACAAGAGCAGATTGAAGTATAAATCTGAAAAAGAACCATGACGCACATGCAACGGTTCATAGCTTAAGCAGTAGCTTCGGCTTTCTCTTCATACTCTTGTGGCGATTGAAGGGTGCAAATGAGGTTGCGATCACCATACACATTGTCTACACGGCCTGTCAACAAAAACATTCCGCACAAAATGAAAATTTCAGAGAAATAGAAACATTTTCTTTTCTCATTTATGATTGAGTAGCCAATATGCACTTGCAACTTGCGATACTCCGTTGCTTAGTTAGTGCAGGTGCCAATTTTAACCCAATTATATTAAACGGGTCATTTATGGTTGTGTTTTATATACAACAGCTCAAATGGTAAACTATCAAAAAGATTCAAATGTTTAGGATGTCTAAATCATTCTACTTTAATAATATATTTTTGTGTAATCATTTTTATAAGGCATTAGACATTTATAAAATAAACAAAAGGACAAAATGAGTTGGTAGGCGATCCCCACTCACATAAAAGTTGACCATTTTGACCTAAACCCATTTGAGTAGTTGACCCAAATGGCCTGACCCAGCCACCTCTAATATTTAGAATATGATTATTTGTTAGTTTATGTATGAGAAAGAAAGAGAGATACGCACATGTAGTAGGCCAGAATTTGGCAGCACGAAGCCAGGGAGCTGGGTAAGCTGCATATTCTCGAGAATATGGTTTTGTCCACTTATCAGCCATGAGTACATGTGGCGGATGAGGAGCTCCCTGCAAAATATAATTTCTCTTAAATCACTGTATAACTCATAAAAAAAAAATTTGAAAGTAGTCAAACTGATTGCTAAAATACCTTGATGACGTTGTTGTTGATATCAACTTTTCCTTTCTCAATCTCTGCTATTTCTTCTCTAATGGAGATTAATGCATCACAAAACCTGTCCAACTCCGCCTACAAATTCAAAGTTCCACGCTTTTAGTAAAATGCAAGAAAAAAGTATACAAAGTCCTCAGCAGTTTAGAGGAGACAATCTCAATCCACTTAGTTATGAATGAGTCGACTTGGGTTGCATTTATCTTTAACAGGTCAAACTGATAAAATAAAAACAACTTGCTACCAAGGAAATGGGTCAAAGGTGTTGACAGTTGACCAGGGTGTATCTTTGATTCCTAAAGTCATTTTATTAAAAAAAAACAGTTTTTATTAACATAATAAACTTATTGTAATCATATCTCACACAATAATATTTTGTGGAGTAATAACTTAAAGTTTTCTTGGCAAAAAGTGTGAGGGGTCATCCCCACCTGATCCCATTTTGCCCCATCTACTGTTCGTACTGTTATAACTTCATATAAACTATACTCCAGCACATACCTTGCTTTCACTTTCAGTGGGTTCAATCATCAGTGTTCCTGGAACTGGCCATGACATTGTGGGACCATGAAACCCGTAATCAATAAGACGTTTAGCAACATCTTCTGGTTCTACTCCAGCAGTAGTCTGAAAGTGACTACATTTAGTCCCGATATCTTAGAATAAACAAATGAAAGAAGCTGATCACAAATAAAATTAACCTTCAGTGGTCTCAAATCAACAATGAATTCATGGGCAACCGTTCCATTCACACCACGGAAAAGAATTGGATAGTGAGACTGCAATGTAATACCAGAGTTAAGTCATACCACAACTCATTGATGATAATGAATTTAATTCCTTTATCCTAAACTAATAAGATGATATCTTGTTTATTGCAAGGAAGGTAAAGGAAACAAAAGGAGACCTCTAGACGTTTTGCCATATAATTTGCATTCAGGATAGCTATCTTTGATGCATTTGTGATTCCTTGAGAACCCATCATAGCAATGTATGTGTATGATATAGGCAAGATAAGTGCTGAACCCCACGGAGCAGCAGAAATTGTACCAAGTGGCTGACTGTGTTCAGGGGCCGGTATACCACCCGTCGCCACCTTCAAATCAAGATGTATAGTTAAATCAAGACGTGGACACATTATCATGATTGTATACAAAACCAGATCAAATCCTTTTCAGTTCTATTTCTTGGAATTTATTGCCTCAAATATCTGATTTTGGTGCTTACCACTGGGTGTGAAGGCAAGTATGGTGCCAAGTGTTTCTTCACACCAATTGGACCCATTCCAGGACCACCTCCACCATGTGGAATGCAAAATGTCTTGTGCAGGTTTAGATGGCAAACATCAGCACCAATCCAGCCCGGACTTGTCAGACCAACCTGTAACAACAACAAAAGTTCACCAAAATGTAAATTTTTTTTTATCAAATTTGATGCACTTGAAAGAATCATACACATTTTTGGAATAAGAGGACAATTTTTGTCCATTTTGTATGTTGTTTTTCAGATACCTGTGCATTCATGTTAGCTCCATCCATGTAAACTTGACCTCCATTGTCATGAATAATTTTGCAAATCTCATCAATACCTTCCTCATAAACTCCATGAGTTGAAGGATAGGTAACCTGAAATTAGTTTTAGTTAATTCCTTGTCTGTTTGATCGCTTCAAAATAGCTATTATTGATTTCCGAGTACTTACCATAAGAGCAGATAAAGTGTCTTTGTTCGCCTCAGCAGCCTTGCGTACCTCTTCAATATTAATGTTACCTTTGGAATCAGTTCCCACAGTAATGATTTTCATTCCACACATAGCAGCACTAGCAGGATTCGTTCCGTGTGCAGATACAGGAATAATGCACACATTCCTATGGTGATCTCCTCTTGCCTACAGTGGACCAAAAGTCAGCAACACAACCTTTTATTTTGGCATTTATGGTGGAAAAAATCAACAACTAATTTACACATACCATATGATACGCTCGGATAACCATCAATCCAGCATATTCTCCAGCAGCACCAGCGTTGGGTTGCAAAGAGAAAGAATCAAATCCAGTAATGGTGCACAACAAGTCACCCAAATTCTTGAACATTTCCTGCAAATGAATGCCACGATTATGTTTCCTTTAAGTTTTTAAAAAGATATAAAATTTAAAATTCTAAAAGAAAAATCCAGTTACCTGGTAACCCTTTGCTTGTTCGCTAGGAGCAAAAGGATGCATATCTGCAAAGGCTGGCCATGTCACAGGCATCATTTCTGTAGTCGCGTTAAGCTTCATAGTACAAGATCCGAGGGGGATCATACTGTGGCACAATGAGAGATCCTTCGATTGCAACTTGCTAATGTATCTTAGTAGCTCATGCTCCGTATGGTAACTAAAAATAGAATAGAATCAAGCAAGTCTACAAAAGTCAGTATCATTCTCCTGAGCAACTTTACTTGAACAAAACTAGAGGTAGCAAAACGGTCGGGTTGGGCAAGTCAAAACTGGAAATCTTTTGTAAAGGTTGGATTGACCCAAAACACTTTTTGTCTACAAACTTTTTGACTTTTTTTATAACTAAACAGCGTATCAAATATGCTCACAATAACTATATTGTTTCAATCGTAATCTACTTCTTAATAATATGATATAGAAGATTTTAGGCATTAAAATTATTTTTTGGATGACTTTTGGATAGTTAGACCCATTTTTATTTAATGTTACCCATTTACCCCATTAAAGATGCAACATAACCGGAATTAACCGATTCATAAGTCAAATGGGTCAAAAGGGGCATATCACCATTTACGTTTAAAGATGAAAGGTTTTTTTATTACTGTGACAAATCTAACTTATCACCATGTAAACATCATATCACAAGATGCTAAGCATTCCGTTTATTACATGTTAAATATTCAAAGGTAATTTTGAAACTCAGATTTCAAGTTTTGAATAAAACAAGATCGGAAAGAATCATACGCATTAAAAATCGGATGAGTTAAAAACGGAGTCTCCCTTACAAGCCCCGAAGGAATAGCATCCTGAACCTCTGGCGCAATAGATGCAGCAGTGAAGGTCACCTAAAAAGAAAACATTCAACTTTCTGTCTAAAAAATCTATACAAATATTTTAAATATTGGAAGAAACAGCACACTCACAGGTTTCCCCAGGGCAAAAACTTTGAACAACGTATCAACATCTTCAATTGTTGTTGTCTCATCAAAAGATACAGTGATCTGAGAAGAAGATAGTTGAGAATAAGTTCAAGATTTTGAATACATAAACAACAGTTGGAACCATACTTACGGTGTTTTTATCTACAATGCGAAGATTCATCTTATGCTTGTAAGCTTCATCAGCTATTGCACTGGCATTAGCACATGTTATCTTCACAGTGTCAAAAAATGGGAGATCCTGAACTTGTACTGTCCCGAGTTTTTTCAACCCTGCAGCAAATGTGCCCGCAAGACCATGGACCCGTTGGGCTATGGTCTTAAGGCCTTCTGGTCCATGGTATACACCAAACATAGCAGCCATGTTTGCAAGCAATGCCTGTATAATAAACAAACAAGTGGCAATCTCATAAGAAACCTCGGTAAGCCTTCATATGATTAAACCACAATATATTACTTATGGCGTGTTTGGATGAACTTTCTGAAAGGGCAATGTAACTTCAAAGAATCAAAATCAGATAGCAGCTATTCAGATGTAATAAAACGAAATAGTGTTTAGATGTTCTCTTGTTGTTTTAAGTTCCAATAATCAGATAAGCAGTTGTTTGCCTGTTTAACAAATTCTGATTAGTAAAGAAACTAATAACGTATATCATCATTTTGCACGTCTGTGTGTGAAAAGGAGTATGTCATGTGATAGGGGAGTAAAAGTCTCTCAAATTCGGTAAACCACAGGAGTAACTAAATAACTCTACTTCAGTCTTTGATAATCATTTTTGTTGCAGATATGAAACTGATCAACAAAACCTGATATTTGACCCTGCATAATTATATAATCAAAAACAAATGTTTATACAAATATTTAAAACTGATTATTATGATATACCTGAGCTGTGCAAATGTTGCTGGTTGCTTTGTCCCTCCTGATATGTTGCTCTCGGGTCTGCATCGCCATACGTAAAGCAGGTTTACCAGAAGAATCGACACTAACACCAATAATTCTTCCAGGCATCATTCTTTTATACTCTTGTGAAGTCGCAAGAAACGCCGCATGAGGACCTCCATACCCCATCGGAACCCCAAACCGTTGAGCCGAACCCACCACGATATCAGCTCCAAACTCACCAGGCGGCTTCAAAATAGTCAAAGCCAACAAATCACTAGCCATGACAACTTTCACCCCATTCGCATGCGCATTCTTAATAAACTCACCATAATCCAACAACTCACCCTCAGTCCCTGGATACTGAACCAACACCCCACAAACATCACCAGACGAGTAATCGAAATCTTTCAGATCAGCAGTCACCACTTTCAAATCAAACCCATCAGCTCTAGTCTTACAAATATCAATTGTTTGTGGGTGACAGTTACTTGCAATAATAAAGGTCTTCTTTTTACCCTTTTGAATATTATTACACATAGCCATAGCTTCAGCAGCTGCAGTTCCTTCATCAAGTAATGAAGCATTCGACATAGGCAAACCTGTAAGATCCGTAACCATAGTCTGGAAATTGAGCAGGGACTCAAGTCGTCCCTGCGCGATTTCTGCTTGGTATGGAGTATACTGCGTATACCAACCCGGGTTCTCCATAATATTCCTCAATATAACAGGAGGAACAGAAGTATTGTAATACCCCATACCAATAAAAGACTTAAAGATTTGATTTTTAGAAGCTAAATCTTGCATATGTGCAATCATTTGTGATTCAGTTAAACCTTCATCAAACTTAGGGAACTTCATTGACTCTAAACGGATAGATTTAGGTACAGTGGCATCAATGAGTGAATCAAGATTTGGGAAACCAACAAATTCAGCCATTTTGGATTGGTCTTCTGGGGTGGCAGAGTTATGTCTACGTGGGAAAGTGTCACTTGGTTTCAACGATTCAATCGATATGGATCGAACTTGTGAACCGAACCCAGTAATGTTTCTTTCTGATTTAAAGGTTCTTGTACCACTACATACATATGGAGATAATGAAGAAACATACCTTGATGGTGAATAGAGTGCAGGGGATGATGGGTTATGTTTAGTTTGTGAAACTAAACGTCCAAGAATGGCTTTGTTTGCTAGCCTGCGTGCACGTTCCATTGTGTTTAATTGACTCAAATGAACTTGAATGAATCAAGCTCAAATGAAAACGATTAAATTTTTTTGGTTAGTGATTGATATGGTGAATGAGTTTTGGGTTCGTGATAAAAAGGGGATACTGGGAATACACTGGCCTCATATATGCTCACCTAGTCACGTGTCATCAAGAAAGGGTTAATATTTATGTTTTTTATCCTAAAGTATATACACACTTTCATATTTGGTTCCTATGTTTCATTGGTGTCTGGTATTTGCTTATTTAAAGTGTTTGATTAGCATGTTAAAAGATTCATGATCTGTTGTATTTATGTCTTCATATTTAGTTGTATATTTTATATCAAGTATTAGCCTTTAAATCCGTATATATACACGGAATATTCGATGAAAATATTATATCGTAGTAATACTTTTCGAATATCTCTAAAAATGATTAAAGTTTAATTCACAAAATGTGACAGACTTATAATATTTTTATGTATAGAGTTGGTAATTCATTGTAAAAAATTGGAGGACATAAATAGCAAAATGTATATTTGTTGAACAAATCATGTATAAAGATGAGGATTATTTTTGAATTTAATATAAAAAATATATAAAATAATGTATATTTCTATCAAGTTTAATTTAATTTAATATAGATAAAAAGATTAAGTAATCGTATGATCTTGCTTCTAAAAAAATAAGAATTATTTACACGGATGTAATGAGTATTACTGTTAAATTAAATTTTACTATATGTAAAATGTATAATTCAAGATACGTCCCTTCACGAAAAAAATAATTATTTATCGGTACATGCTATAGCTAAATATAAGATATATAAAATTGAATAAAATAATAGTTTTTATTTAATTGTTTTATAAATCATAACTTATGAATTTATGATTGATGTCGTCATACCCTAAATTTTAGCTAATTAAACAAAATCAAGTATTCTTATTGGTCAATTGAGTTTTTGATGACATAATTAATGGTTTCATATATTTAGTTGTACTAGTCCTAAAACTCCTGTGTACACACGGACCAATGGATTTGTATTTATTTTTTATAAAAATTGATAAAATCCTTGTATAATATGTGATAAATTAGAACATTTTTAGTAGTATAAATTTTCATAAATCAAATTTTCTAGTTGCAGTTTAATTTATTTAATGTTCTTTGCTTTCGTTTAAAAATTATTGTGATATGATTGTATTCAAATTGTAAGTAGCAAGTAACATTTTTGAAATTATATGGAAAGTAATAGTTAAATATTATTATTATAGTAACTAAAAGAAGAAATAAAATAATTTAAAACGTTAATTTAGTATGCTTATTGAATTTCTATCAATCACTTTTTGTTTTTATGTTTACTTTTTGTTTGTTCTAATTTATTTAATATAATAATAACAATTATTGTTATTTAAATTAAAAATGAAAATTTAAGGAGTTTTATTTTTAAAATTTTACAAAATTGAGAGACCTAATTAACTAGTTGAAAATTATTAATTGATGACATCATTAATGGATTTCCTATATATAATTTAAGATCTTTTATATCAAGTATGGTTGATTAGTATGATTGCATATCAACGTAACAGAATCAAATTTATGCTCATTATACGACACCATGCATGCGTCTCCATGAGCCGCATTTTATTGCTTACAAATCATGTGAAATCTTAATCTTAATCTTAATATGCTAATAAAATAAAAGTAACATCTTACACTTTAAACTGTTTATCCTCTTCAGTATAAAAAACAAGCCCAAACACCCTATATTTACATTTACAATTACAAATGTCCATTTAAAGAAAAACAATATATACTGTACATAATTTGAGTTATAGCCAATCCTATAATAACCAAAAAACCAAGATTCAATAGTACTAAAAGTAGTTGTAAACATAAAGGACCAAATATGACTATATGTATAGTATATATACCAAAAATGAAAACGATAAAGATTCCAGATCTGAGGTGGTGGGTGAGTCAGTGAGTGTTTGCTTAGATAAAGAAAGATTACTTGCCTACAATTTGCAAAATGAATATGACGGCATTGGAACACGTGGACATGATGTGGTTTTTTGGTGTCTGTACTGTACTATCAGACTGCAATCAATCAAAGCCAATCGTTTCTTATCGGTAACTCTGAAACAGTAACCAGTGGCATATGTTTGATTTTTATTTTTATTTCAGTTAGGCAAATCGTCGAACATGTGGCAGGCATTGGATATATTGGATTAGGTTTCAGTGGAGCAAATTGCATTTATATCTATAGGAAAAAAATTTGTGTAAATTGGGAAATGGTGTTGGGTTGGCTGATCCTGTTTCACATTCATCTTATCTCTCTTTCAACCTCCCATTAAAACATCATAATACTCCGTATCAAACAAGTGTCACAGAAAATTATCTTCCTAATTTCTGGGAAATAAACCTATTATATAATACTAGCACAATACATCTTCATTCGATATGTATTATGTAATCATAATTATTGTATTTTTAAAATAAATAAAATCTACCTTTTTACGCTTTTATAAAAAAATTAAAGCAAAATACCCAAAAATTATATATAAGAAATATCGTTGCGAACTCGATGTTTATAATGGTCGATGTTCATAATGGTCCTATTCACGTTGGGATGTGTGAGGTCGTTGGTTGGATCGAGAGTTTAACTATCAATATGTTTTTTTACATGGGTATTAGATAATAGATACTAAACATTATATACGTGAAATTGAAATGGTAAAATTTGATCAAAAAATTGAAACTTTCGAATATAGGAATTAACTATATAAAAATAAAATTAATAATGTAATAAACGCTTATAATTTCATAAAAAACACTAGTATGAAGAGTTTGTTTCTACTTTTATATAACACTTTTAAACGTGTAAGATTGGGAGAAAATTGATTTTAAAGGCTTTAGAGATGGAATTTGACTACAAATGCTGGACAAATCACATGTGACAGTTTCTAACATGTTCGTCTCGTTCTGACCTTTTCGTCCATAATTAATACGTCTGGTAACTCCTTACGGTTAAAAAATTATGTCATATGTTTATTAGTTTAAGTTTAATGATAGTAGTATAAATAAAAATTTAATAATATATATGTAGAGATATGTTAGTAATTTCAAGTAGATATTTCAAATATTAATAAAATGTTATGTTATGGGTAAATTGGTAAATTTCATCTTAAAAAACATCACAAATATATTATATATTAGTATATATATAGATATAGAAATTTTTTAATTAATTAGAATTGAATGTCGTATGTTTATTACTTTAAAGTTTAACAAGGATAGTATGAATGAGATTTTAACAAATGTATGGGTATGTTAGTAATTTCAAGTAGGTTTTTCAAATATAATTGGTAAATGTTAAGGGTAGATTAGTAAATTCTCTCTAAAAAATTTTCACAAATGTATTATATATTGAAGTATCTAATTCACCAGGATGTGAATAAGGAAGTCACTATTATATGAATAGTGAAAGGTTTTTTTTTATATATATTTTTATTTTACATACTAAAATATAAATAAACTTGAAGATCATTTTAGCTAAATATTTTAGATGTTTTATTCAACAATACAAAAAGAAAAATTAGAGATTACTGTACTTTATATCTATGATTAAATCACAAACATCCTCTATATCTCTCTATTATTAAAAGGTTAAGATTATTTATTTTATACGAGTAGTTAGTAACATTGTAGAGTCCGACGATATGTTAGAAACTAATGTACGAGTTTGGTGGTAATCTTGAATAATTTTTTGAATCGTGTAAGATCATCTTTTGAATTCAAACATTTCGACTCTGTTATTGTTTGGGTTGAACGAAATTGTATTAAAATAACTGATCTAGCAATGAAAATCAGAGCAAAACAAATAGAACTGTTATTTTGATAACATAATCAATCTTATTATAAACGGAATTTAGTTAATAGTGGTGGAAGAAAAGTGTTACACGTCCTTTCATTTAGGGTGATGATAGATTCACCTTATTTATTTATACAGTACAATTTTATAATATTGTTCGTGGAAATGAAAAATAGTGATAGAAAATATCAACCTTTCATTTACGGCGGGAAAACTTGTTACATTATTCTCCTAGAATCTTTTTCCTTCTTTAGTAAAATATAAAATATGATTCATCGTGTTATATAAAGTTGACCAAAAAAATCGGGTTCCGACCCGAAACCGAAAAAAACCCGAACCCGAAACCGATTAAAACCGGTTTTTATAAAAACCGGTTCGGTTTTTATAAAAACCGGTTCGGTTTTTATAAAAACCGCCGGTTTGAAAACCGGTTTGAATAAATCCGTTGGCGAACCGGTTTTACACGAACCGGGTTGGAAAACCGGTTATAAAAACCAGTTTGGAACCGGTTTTTGAGCTGTTCGAAAAACTAGCCGTTTCTAGCCGTTTTTGACCATTTTTTTTATTTTTTTTACCAATTTGCCATCCTAAAACTAGTATAAATAGATACCTTGGGTTTGGTTTAGTCACAACACTCAATCTTGCTAATTCTAGTCTTTAAACACTCAAAACGCTTACGATTTACGTACGAAACTCTCAAAAAATTCTCTACTCCTCTCGAAACGCTCTCGAAACGCTATCAAAATGGCCACTCAATCTTCTTCAACTTTCGCCGGTGTTGGTTCTTCAAATGCACCAACTATTGTTCAAGTTTTGGTAACCAAACGAAATCCCGATATTTGGTGTAATTACGACAAAGTGTTATTGTTGGATGGTTCCACTAAGGCATTTTGTAAACGTTGCGGGAAATTTTTGAAAGCCGACTCCAACTCTACTTTGAAATCACATGCTACAAAGTATTGTGATGGAGTCAAAAGTAATCCCGAGTCGAGTCAAGCAACTATCTCACGGGATGGGGGTATTTTTACATACGAAGCGGAGCGGTGTCGAGAAGCATTTGTCGGCTTTGTGATTCAAGAAGCTTTGCCGTTCAACCACTTCGACAACCCTCGGCTTACTAGGGTCATTCAAAATACTCTTCAACCGCGATATAATCATGTAAGTCGTCTTACTCTTAGACGTGATGCTCTTAAATTGTGGAAAAATGTTAAAAGTCAACTAATAATCGGTTTTGAAAACTTAAATACAAATGTATCTTTAACAACCGATGTTTGGTCGGCTCCTAATGGTTTGCCCGGTTCGTACCTTTGTGTTACCGCACATTGGGTTGATCCCGCAACTTGGCAAATGATGAAACGTACCATTGCTTTTGAAAACTTTGACTATCCTCACACGGGTAAAAACTTATTTTACATGTTACGAGATGTAATGAAAATGTTTAAAATAGAACAAAAGGTTTTTTCAATCTCGTTTGATAACGCGACTAATAATACAAACGCCGTTCAAAGGTTAATACTAAAATACGAACCACCTTTGAAAGGCATTTTCTACCATAGTAGATGTGTTGCACACATCATTAACTTGGTTGTGCAAGACGAACTAGCGGTTCAAGAAATAAGCGTAGTAAAAACGCGTATAAAATTATGTTACAAGATATATTTTGTTCGGGTAAGGCTAGATACAAACATTATATGAGATTATGAAAGGAAACGGATTCCATCTTTTTAACCCCTAATTGGGACATGCCCCTAAGATGGAATTCGACTTACAACATGTCTATGTGTGGTTTACGGCAACGCGACACTTTATACGTTTTTCATGATCAACTTGTTCAAAAAGGTCTTGCAACATCATTTTCCTCCGACTATTGGGAGGTTATTCAAAAGATAACCGAATTGCTCAAAGTTTTTAAAACCGCAACTACTTTATTATCGGGTGTTTATTATCCCACAAGTCATTTGGTACTTAATCAAATATTTTTAATGAGTTCAAAACTAAGCGAATATAAATTTTTTGGTAATGTATATGCAATAATGGTGGCTCCCATGAAAGCAAAATTAAGAAAATATTTTAAAGAAATGCCACCGGTAATTAGTTGTGCCGCCGCGTTAAACCCATGTTTGAACATTTCCGGGGTGGAATTACTTATCGATAACATTTGTAACGATTTGGATTTGAATGATGAGGATCCATTTTTTCACAAAATACAAAAGACTATTTTAACAAATCTTTTAAAGATTTATTTGGTCATTATTTTCAAAAATATAGTTCAACAACAATGGTTTCTTCTAGTTCGGCTTCCACAATGTTTGCTTCATCATCTTCTTCCCGAGATCCAATAATTAATTTATATAATAGTTTAAGACAAGAAAACCATAAATGGGCAAGGGGTGATGGTGACCAAAGGGCCACTAGCGAATATGGGAGATATACCGGGACAAATTTTTTAGCCTCAATGGGACCCGAAGAATTCACACATTTTGATATTTTGGTTTGGTGGAAAGGGAGGGAATCTCAATTTCCCATTCTAACCATCATGGCCCGAGATTTACTAACCGTCCAAGCTTCTACGGTAGCTTCGGAATCCGTTTTTTCTCTTAGTGGCAGGGTACTATCCATACGAAGAACAAGACTCACACCGGCCTCATTAGAGATGTGTATATGCTTGAAGGATCACTTAGACGCCGCAGAACGTATACAAAACGTTTCAAGTCTTGAAGGTGAATTGGAATACGAATGAGATATACACGATATCGAGGTGGAAGCGGGTATGGCAATATCACTTTCCGATGAAGAAATTGCTCTCGATCAAGCTTCGCGAGAGGCTTCCTCCGAAGAAGATTTCGACTTTTGAAGACTACCCAAATTGAAGATGTTAGAAGAATTGAAGATTAATAAAAGTTGAGGATTTTTGAAGATTATGAAGAATTATGAAGAATTATTGGTTTCAATAATATTTTTATGAAGATTTAGAAGACTTTGTTTTAAGTTATTGTTAGGTTATGTTTCCATTCATAATGTACTAGCATTCTATCGGGAAAAATTTGAAGAATACGTTGGTTTTCCCTAAAACGCTTAACGCTCGAATAAGATTGAATTATATAGAATTATTGGTTTCAATAATATTTTTATGAAGATTTAGAAGACTTTGTTTTAAGTTATTGTTAGGTTATGTTTCCATTCATAATGTACTAGCATTCTATCGGGAAAAATTTGAAGAATACGTTGGTTTTCCCTAAAACGCTTAACGCTCGAATAAGATTGAATTATATAGAATTATTGGTTTCAATAATATTTTTATGAAGATTTAGAAGACTTTGTTTTAAGTTATTGTTAGGTTATGTTTCCATTCATAATGTACTAGCATTCTATCGGGAAAAATTTGAAGAATACGTTGGTTTTCCCTAAAACGCTTAACGCTCGAATAAGATTGAATTATATAGAATTATTGGTTTCAATAATATTTTTATGAAGATTTAGAAGACTTTGTTTTAAGTTATTGTTAGGTTATGTTTCCATTCATAATGTACTAGCATTCTATCGGAAAAAAATAGAAGAATACGTCGATTTTCCCTAAAACGCTCAACGCTCGAAAAAAACCGAATTATATAGGAAAACCGGTTTCAAACCGGTTTTTGAACCCGAACCGGTTCCAACCCGGTCCAAACCGGTTATAACCGGTTAGGGTTTTTCTCCCCCTCAAACTGGTTCGGTTCCAACCCGATTTTTGTAAAACCGGTTTTTGACTTTAAAATAAAAACCGGTCCGGTTTTTCAACCCGAACCAGTTTTCCGGGAAACCTGGTTTTGTTCATGCCTGGTGTCATAGAAGAATCAAGTTTGGGTCCATAGTTTCAAGTTGGGCTCCTGTAGTTTGATACAAACAAGGCCCAACACGAGTGCAACTAAGTAAACTCTGACTATTTCTAGTTGGATAATGATACACGATCTACTTTTATAAATCCACTAAAAATATGTGTTAACCGATTGTATAATACATATCTTTGGTAGATTTATCTACTTACCACTTTCTATTTACCATTGATAAGATATTAAGATGGCATGCATATTTATTTATGGTCGTCGAAAAATGTCCACAACCATGGACGAGCTATCATGACCGTTAGCTAGAATTACGTTGCTCGTGCCACAGAACACGTCAATTTGAATATAGAGTAGATATTACAAATGGCATAATCTGAAAACTTAAATATTACCGTAGGCCGTCAAACTTATTGAATGGTGTGTATGAGAAAATGAAAATTTATAAGATTTAACATATAAATTTAAAAACAAAGGCTAAAATCATTATTTGGTGGGTGGTTACTACTTACTATCCAAGTTCTTTGATAAATGATTGTGTAGTTGCAACTTTAATTGGAGTCTCGGTCTAAGGTTTGACATGATTAATAATTTTTCGTGAAAGTTCCTTTGGGCCTTTAATTAGGAGGTGGGTTTATGTTTCATTGATTTAGAAATCAAGGAATCTGAATAATATCTGTGGTTTTGAATATGATTTTCGAAACTAGCTAGTAGCTGAAGTCTGAAACGAGAAGCGGAGCCAATTAACAATTAGGGGGTCACGGGCCCCAGTTACCTTGGCCCAACTAGTGTTAATTTATGTGGCCCAAAAGCTAGGCCCTCAACTTAAAACTCCCATCATTGTTGTTAATTTGTTAAGCCCAAATGAAGGATTAAAAAAAGAAATTAATAAAAGTACATCAATACCTCTGTCCTATCTACGTGTAAAGATGGGAATTAAATTATTTTTTTTCTGACCATTGATTCACAAATATGATGTAGATATACCAAACGAATCTAAAATGTATCCATTTATTTTACATGTACTGAAGAATAATTTAATAATTAATCAACATATATGATTTATATAATATATTATTGAACATTGTTTTTACTATTTATCGCAACCTTTAACTTGTAGAAATTATGCTAACTAAATTGTCTAATGATATAAATTCCACTTTATAAAGCTTTAATGGTTGATTAAGTATATATTAACGATGTTTAACTAATTATAAGTTGCTTATTCATGATGTTTTATGAAATGCTACGTGTTTTATTTCATTTGAATCAAACCGCGAAATTTAAAAAACTGAATATATTATATTTAAATAACCAAAACATGATGTACAATACCAAACTTCAATAATCCAAACTCAGGAAAATCTCTAACTTGATTTATCTTGTTAGTATTTTTCATACTTGTTCTTTAAAAGTGACATTTGATATATTTACATGGCTTTTGTACATGACTCGTTTTGACCCGTTGTGCAACCTTTATTAGTGCTAACTACCAAGTGCCCCCCCTCTAAACAAATTTTCTGGATCCGTCACTGGCTGAAGCTGAAAGCTTATATCCGAAACTGATAGCGGGAGCTTACTTTTTAAGTTGGAAGCTGGAGCTTATTATTTTTTATAAGTATATGGCAAAGTAGCTGAAGTTAAATGATTATAGCCGTGAATTCACTTAAAAGGATAAAATAATACATGATAAATAATTATATAAACAATATTTATGTAATTTATCATTTCATAAGCTAAGAGCTTATTTTAAAAACTAGATCAACTAATTTTTTTAGAGCTTATTTTTTCGAGTTGTAAAATTTTTATCATCCAAACAATGCTACTGACTTAAGTTTATTTTTACGAAAAAATAAGGTTAAGCTCCTGTAACCTCTAATAATCTATTCACCCAAACACACTCTTTGTCGCTAGTATTATCCCCTTCTTTTAATATCTTCGAATCATTTTCGATTAACGACGTCTAAAAAACAAGTGTTTTTTTCAACTTTTTCTTATTCATATACCTAAAATTGTTAACTAATCATATAATACGATATTATCTACTTGGATGAACTTTTAATCATCCGTATTAACATTACCATTCTCATTGCCCACGACAACAAATCAAATGCATCGTAAGCTCTTGATGATTGCTACAAAGAGATAATGTTACATGGTTTATGTGTAGTGATGGTTATTTGTTTGATGTCCCTCTTTATACGTCACTGCCTTCTAAATTGACAAACAAGATTAGTATAATTGATTGACGCTAACACACTTATTAAAATTATCAGACACTATAGATTTTTCTTGAAGAGACTTATACTGTATAATGTATTCTATGATTTCAATTTAACCTTCAAATAATAAATAAGCATTTAAATAAGGGTGATAATTCGTACACCGTCAAAAATTATCCGTACATCACTAATTGTGTTTTACAATGTTTTATTGTACAACACGATAAAACACAATTAATGGTGTACATTATTTTTTTTAATGGTGATAAATAAACAATTTCAAAAAACCATTCAATGAACTTACTTTTGTAAACCTTTAATTATAGCTAGAGGCCAGAAAGTAGAAACTGCTATGGTAGGCACCACTAGTTATTAATAAGTCTGGAACCATTAGCCCATTAAGTGCAAATTTGTATATAGGCCTAGTCTAAACTCCAAAAACAGCTACAGGCCCAACGTTGGGTCTTGAAAGGAAGGTTCGCTCTCCTAGTATTCTATTTTTTTTTTTTTTTTTGGTTGTGTGTACCTATACTCATAATATTCATGCTTATAAAGTTATAAACTATAGAGTAAATGTGAATTTGCATATATATATTATTTCTTTAAGAATCCAATTAGTTTCGGCAACATAGCTTCTAAATTATTTGACATTGTCAACGTTTTCTAACTTATCCTCAAAGATATAGGTTGAAAATCAACTAAAGTCAATTTTTCATACACATATGTAAATGGAAACTAGAAAGTTCACTAAATGAATTTAACTATAACTGCATAGCATTGGTGCCAAAGTTTAACATATATTGTTAAGACAAACCCATTAAATAAATATGTTGAGATATGATTCGATTTTTTAAATAGAGAGATTCAAGAAATCAATTTATTTTGGGTAACAAATAACTTGATGGACAAGCTGAGTGATGCATATATATATATATATATATATATATATATATATATATATATATGAGTTGTTTATAGGGTTTAAGTGAGGAGGTTGAGAAAGAAGAGAGCGCATTAGAGTGGTGTGGGGATATTCAAGAGTGTCGAGAGTTGAACATTTTCAACTTGTAATATATTTCAAATAGTGGATGTTAAGTGGCATACGGGTCCCTTGATTTTTACTTTCCCTTAAGAGGTTTTGTATGCAAAATATTGTGTGTTATTGCTTTTTCTGTTTCGTATGCGTTTGATTATTGACTTATATATTGTTTGTGATTTCTTGTGATGGTGATCGATATCAACAATTGGTATCGGAGCGAAATTGCTCCCAACATAATATTCATCATTTTCAAATCATGAATCAAAGCACTCTCTAACATCATAAACCTCTTAAGTTATCATCTTCATAAAAACTTATATACATATTTAAATCTTTTTATTTTTATGATATGTTTAGCCTTTTTATTTATTTTATACGTGATTTCACGTCTATATATATTTTGAGCAAAGATTTATGTGACATTAGGCAGGACAATTTTCCAACATGCTCCAGCTGGGTTGAACAATATGCAAGCTGGACCATTAATTTTATATTTATTATTACTACATTTATACAAAAATAAAAATGAAAAATCCAAAAACTTTGCAATCTAGGTGTGATGCTAATGCTACCGACAAATGTGTCGTTGTACCAACAAAAATATACATTATAAATACTCAAAATGGAATTCTTACAAGTAGAAACAATTATAAATACTCAACATTATAAATTTTAAATATTCATTCGTAAATACAGTAAAGAATTTAAGAACTTTAAGATGTGAAATCTAATAACTTAATTCATACAAGTAGAAAAAACATGTTACCGTTATAATAACATATCTCATATCTCTAATCTCTAATCTCTAATATATATAAAGCATTTTAGTATTTATTCTAAAAGTTATAATAATCAATAATCAACTCTAAGAAATTAATAAGTTGCCTCTAAATAGTTATTGTGACATGTAATTATCTTAGCAATTTTTCTCATTAAAAAGGAAACGTTAATTAAACAATAATATTTGAAAATTAACTAACTTTAGAAGGAGATCTACACATAAAGTATATATAATCATGTATTAACCATGATTGTAAAACTCCGCCAATTCGGCCTAGTACTCGTGATTCGGGTGTGATTCGAGGCGAGTCGGTCTAACTCCGATTGAAAATTCGATCAACTTCGGTCAACGCAAAAAACTCGGTCAAACTCGGGATTACTCGGTCAAGGTCAAACTTGGTCAACTTTTTAATATTTTTTAAAATTAGAGTTTTTCATCCAATAAATGTTTGGTTCAATTTATTTCCTTTCGGTCTCATTCTTTAATGTTTTTCACCAACAATCATCATTCTCTAATCTATATGTAAACATATAATTCTAAAATTTATCTTTTAAGTATAAAAAAAGTCAATCCGAGTACTTCCCACCTAGACCGAGTATTCACTACAAGGTCCGTACCGAGTACTCTCCGCCTAGCGAATTAAACAAACTTGGTATTAACCGATTGTAATAATAATAATATAATAAAATAATGATACTTTCTAAAAATGAAATAATATAACTCAAATACACCTAAATGTTATATTCACTCATGTCAATATAGTAATCAAACGCTAACTGAATTAAATCTCCAACTTGAACCGAATAATATAAAATTTGTTTAATAACTTCAACACGCGAAATCTTCACCGGATGATGTGCGCGGGTCCGATGCTAGTTTTATAAAATACATAAAATAAACATGCTAAAAAATTTCATGTTTTAATATTAGGATCAAAGTGACAAAAGTGAGTTGACTGAAATGAACGACATATAAGACATGTAGATTGAATAATAAATAAAAATAATATATCAATATAATATATAAGGATAAGTATATAAAATAATTAAATAACGGTTACATGATAATAAATAAATAAAGAAGGGCACCGCAAAGAAAAAAATGGTTATGGGTTTCCACTATTTTCATCTCCTATGTTTCCTTTTGACATCATCAATTACATTAAAAAAAAAAAAAAATACTCACAAATGATACCAAATAATTAAATAATTAAATAATTAAAGAAAACTATTTTTTCTTTTATGAAAGTTAACAAACTCAAAAAGTCCATTTCCAGATCTTGATACGAAGATCAATCTTACATTTTGCAGCAGAAACATTAGCAGCCACCGATGTTGACGTGGAATTTTTCAAATTACTCTTCGGAACTAAACTATGAATTCCTTCACATTTAATCCGTATTCCAATTTTTTTACTTCTTATGGATTCAATCTTCACTCGCAAATCGGTATCAAGAATTATCTTCAACGGCAGTCCAGATTTCTTTTTTAAATCCGATTTTATTTCATTAAGATTTTCAGTCTCAATAAGAACCGAGTTTCCGTACAACGTGGAACGGAGTACGGTGATGTTATTCGAGTTACTAATAAACGGGTTACGAAACGACCCGTTTGCGATTAGTGTATCACGTGTCAAGCAAGTGATTTTTATTGTGTCGTAAAAGAATGTGATTTTTTTGTTGGGGTTTTTGGTTGAGATAGTGAGGTTAAGTTTGGAAGTGAGATGTGTGGTGTCGTCGGCGGTGGTGGTGGTGAGGTTGAACTGGGAGATTTTGACGGCGGCGATTGAGAATGATGGACGGTGGGGGCGGTATAAGAGGTAGAGTATGCAGCCGGCGATGGTGGTTATTAAGAGGAGGAGAATTATGATGAGAATTGACCAGAAACAGCATAAACAGAAGTAGTTGCGGCGGCGGGGGCGGTGGATTGTGGTGGGGTTAGGACGGTAGGGGTGGCGGTTGGTGGTGGTGGGGAGTTGGGTTTTGTTTGGTGGTGGTGGGAGTGGTGGTGTAGTGGTGGTGGGTTTTGATGATGGGTAAACTCTGTCGGTCATTTTTTGGTGGTGTATTTTTGGAAAGATAAGGAGTTTTTAGTGAGGTTTGTTGAAATAAAATGTTAAATGTTGTGATATTATAAAAATGGCAACAAAGGTATACGTTATATGTCACACGTGTGTATTTTTTTGTAAATATAAATAGTAAGGACAAAATATAATGAGGCGCGTTATCTTCTCTTTTACTCCGTAATTAACCAACTATACATATCCAGTTCGACTTTATTTTATATGGTTATCCTCTTGGTTTAAAGGTATAGTTGATGTTAATAAACCGTATTTATAACGGTAATAATCGTTGATGTTATCCAATTAATCTTTCGAGTGTCATTGTCAACAAGTTTTATATTAATATTGAACCGTTAGAAAGGTCGGCAATCATTGAGTCATCAACTCATGCCCTACTTCAACGAGTCAAACGGTATTATTATTGCAAAGTTATTATATCAACCAAACCTTAGGGTATGATTAAATACGAACGTCTTCCGTCCCAATTTAATTGTTATTTTTAAATACGTAAGTAGTTTAAAAAAGGTATAGTAATTACATTGTTGATCAAGTGAAAACTATTGAACTAAACTTCTTATTCATATTTTTCTGAAATACGTCATACCTTATCTCTCAAAATTTGACGAAGATTAGATATAAATATAGACATCTTTAATATAAAAGTATACAAAATTGGTCATTCCATGCTAAGTAAAACACGGTATTATTTACAGAGGTTAAGTCATAATTCTTTGAAAAAACGTGCCTACTTTTCTACACAAAATGATCTAAAAGCACTTTTTGATTATAGTCTTAGAAATATGTAGAATGTACAATAATTCTTTTTTGTTTTATAGCATACTTTGGAAGCCATTTGATCTGATACATCTTCACCATTCATCTGATTATGAATGTTTCTATAAAACAGAATCCTATAAATCTTTTACCTACACTTATATTAAATATGAAAGTAAATACCAAAAATCATTTCAAATATATACAAAATAAATTAAAGCATGAAATATAGTTAAAACACATGTTAAATAGTTTAACAATGTACAATAATAATATTATCATCTATAAATTCAAAATAACACCTCAATTTCTCAATTATATATGTTGTTCTCGAGATGGCCCCTCAGTTCTCGGGATCACCTCGAGGTGCATTTAATTGTCTTACATGAGACTTGCAACCCTTTCTCATACTTCTCGTGAAACATAATAGTTTCATGTTCTTTCATCGATTGGTTACATATATATATATATATATATATATATATATATATATATATATATATACATATATACATATTAATTAAGGTTTGATAATAATTTGAGCCGAGCTCTTTTGAGCACTACTTTTAAGTTCGATATTAGGCTCGAACTCGATAGAAGCTCGACTCAATTTAAGCCCTAATTGCTTATTTATAAGTTCAAGTTAATATGCTCGTAAGTCGTTACGAATGAGTTTATTATGATTTTTTCAAATTCCAATAAGCCTAGAAGCTGAAAAAATAAGTTTAGTGAAACAACATAGATAATAGCTCTCTCGTTAAATCGGTTATACATAAACTTTATTGTTTTTTTTTTAATATTTCAAGTAAGGGTGTTTGGTTAAGCTTACTGTAATTATAAAATCAAGAGTACTTAAATCGATAAGCTCAAAGGCTAGTGTGAAAAAGCTTATGATAGAAAGCTTGCGGGGTCGTTAAGAACGTAACTTAGATATGAATTGTGTACGTAAAATTTTGCAATTGTGGATGATAAGGTGGACTATTAATGTTACAACGATTCCAACTTCCCCGATAAGGTGGACTATTAATGTTACAACGTTTCCAACTTCCCCGAATTACCTAGTTTTATGTTGTTTCACAAGATTGATAAGAGTTCCAATTTACCTTTTTGATGAGTTGTAGTATTTGTTCTGCTTGACTTTGTTAGAATTGCTTTCTCAAGTTGGAACTTTATTAGGTGGGATTTGCGTATTTATTTTTCTAGTATGCAATCAACTATCTAGATCGAAGCTTAACAGACAACATGGCCCCATCTTGGCTGATTATTTGTCTGATAGTGGCTACTAAAGTGGTGGACGGGAAGAAGCCACACGTTAATGAGGTTGTTTATTCTAACATTTTATATACCTACTAGGTGAAGGACCACCGACAACGAAGACTATGAAATTTGAGTTTGTAAAATTTAATTTTTACGTTACAAGAGTTATTCATTTGTTGCGTTAAATGTAGGATACAATAAGTAAATGTCATCTACAGGTTCGGATGCATTATGGAAATCTGGATCGCATTCTTGTCATAGTGTTTACATTTAACAAATTTATGTGCAACATTCTTACAAATATAATAGGAATTTCATAATTAGTATTATAGGTGAAAAAAAAACCGGTTTTTTTTTAACCGACCGGTTAACCGAAAACCGGTTTTTAGGAAAACCGGTTTTTTTTAACCGAACCGGTTTTGGAATAACCGAACCGGTTTTGACCGGTTATCAGTTTTGGGGAGAACCGGTTTTTTTCCGGTTTTTAAACCGGTTTTAACCGGTTATTTGAAAAAACCGGTTTTAACCGGTTTTTTTCATAAAAAATCAAAAAAACGGCTAGTAGCCGTTGGAGGGGGGGAGGGGGGGAGGACGGATTTTTTGAATTTTTTTGACATTTTGACACTTCCAAATCCCTATAAATAGCCCTAGTTGGTTTGGGTTCAAAACACACCAACAAACATTCTCTTCTTCTCTAAAAAACACTCTAAATCTCGATATTTATATACTTTTTGTTTGCGAAAAATGGAAAACATACAATCACAAGCTTCCGCTTCCGGTTCCGCTTCCGTTGGTAGCAATGTACGAAACAAAGTTTACACAAATGTTGATGTTGTGCAAATTAAATCATTGAATCGGAATCCGGAAATTTGGTCGAATTACGAGTTGTGCGTTATGAATGATGGGGTGGAAAAAGCCCGTTGTAAGAGATGTGGGAGGTTTTATAACCCCACATCAAACTCAACATTAAGAAGTCACAAAAACGGTTCTTGTAGGGCGGCTAGTCAAGATGTGTCACAATCGACACTTGGTTCGGATGGTGGGGTATTTATATACGATAATGATGCGCTTCGAGAAGATTTTACAAAGTTTGTCATTCAAGAGGCGCTTCCATTCAACCACTTCGACAACCAACGGCTTACGAATATCATCAAAAAGAGACTACAACCGCGATACCAACAAGTAAGTCGTACTACCCTTAGAAACGATGCGTATAAATTATGGAAAACGGCTAAAAAAGATATAATTGATGGTTTTCAAAACTATAAATATGGCGTTTCTATTACTTGTGATGTTTGGACCGCACCACATGGTACGGCAAATTCTTATTTAGCCGTTACGGCCAATTGGTTTCATCCCGAGTCTTGGTTATTAATAAAATGTACAATTGCTTTTAAATTGTTTGGTTATCTGCATATGGGATGTAATTTGCGAAAAATTTTAAATGACACTTTAATTGAATATAATTTAGACGATAAAGTTTTTACAATTTCACTAGATAATGCGTCAAATAATAATAGAGCTATGAATTTACTAAAATTACGTATAAAACCAATTTTAGATGGCGCTTTTTTTCATTCCCTTTGTGTTGCTCATGTTATAAATTTGTCCGTGCGAGCGGCACTACAAATATGTGCTAATATACGTGAAAAATTTAAGAGTTTATTAATAACTATATATAGTTCGAGTAACGAACGACAAGCTAATTATAGACGTTTTCGTGCACAATGTGGTGAAACTCCCCTAGGACCTTGCTACGATAATAATACTAGGTGGAATTCTACTCACACTATGTTTGAAAATATTTTACGGCAACGTGCTACTTTAAGTGCTTTTAATGATATGTTAGTTGCTAAAAATAAGTCCGTAGCTATAACCGATTATGAATGGGATCGACTAAATGATTTAACTTCATTTTAGTAGTTTTTAAAGAGGCTACTACTATATTATCGGGTGTATATTACCCAACTAGCTCGTTAGTTTTAAACCAAATTTTTATAATGACCGAAAAATTGAAAGAATTTGAAACCTCGCAATATCCAATGTTTAGAAAAATGGTTAGAGCTATAAAAAAGAAATTTATAAAATATTTTGGTAGTTTGCCTTTGATTTTTACTTGTTCCTCCGCACTAAATCCAACTTTAAATGTTGACGGCGTACAACGTATAATCTCAACAATTTTGGAAAATTTAGACTTACACTTAACCGACGACTCGCACTATATAGCAAATGAACTTTCTAAATTTGAAAATAATTTTAAACAATTATTTGGGATTTATGCAACAAAATATGGTCAACATCATAACCCAATTGTTGACTCAATGCGGGAGGGAACATCCCGATCATCATCCTACGACATAAATATAAATCTTTATAATGCTTTACTTGAAGACGCTACAAAGCGTCAACGAACATCGGCTCCAACAAGCGAGTTGGGACAATATATGTCTACAAACTTTTTAACCACTTTAACTGTTGAGGAGTTTCGTAATTTTGATATTTTGAGTTCGTGGAAAGAAAGAGAAGTACAATTTCCCATTTTATCTGCTATGGCTCGGGATTTATTATCCGTCCAAGCTTCGACGGTAGCTTCCGAATCGGCTTTTTCTACTAGCGGCAGAATAATATCGGAAAGAAGGTCAAGACTAACCGCTCAATCCGTAGAAGTATGTGTATGTTTGAAAGATTACTTGGACGGAGTGGATAGGATACAAAATGCAACAACGTTGGAAGGCCCACTATTAGGTAACGTTGAAGAAATTATCGAAGATGAAGAAGTCGAATTGGGAATATCACCTCCAACGACCGAATTAGATGAAGGTGAATTTGAAGAACTTGAAGTTGAATCCGTGGATGAAGATGAAGTTTAGGACGATATAACTAGTTAAGTGTATTCGGGTGATGGCAATGCCGAAGCTCGATATACTTACTACACGATTACGTTTCCGGGTGATGACCATGCCGAAGCTCGAAATGTATTTGTATTTGTATTTTATTATTTTAGTTGTAATTGTATTGTTTAAATAAAAGTTATGTTTGTATTTTATAATTTTAGTCGGAATTGCATTGTTTAAATAAAAGTTATGTTTGTATTTTATATTTTCATTTGTATTATCTAAATTTTATTATACACTTATAACGAATTTGAATCCGAAAAAAATCCCGAAAAAAACTAACCGATTAAAACCGGTGCAAAAACGAAAAAACCGATTCCGAACATTTAAAACCGAAAAAAACTGATTCCGAAAAAACCGGTTTTAACCGAAACCAGTTTTTCAAATAACCGGTTTTTTTAAAACCGGTTTTTAAAAAACCGAAAACCGAAAAAAACCGATTTTTTTGCACCTCTAATTAGTATACACAATGCAACCCAAGAACAATTTTATTTATTGAATCTACATGTATCGCATAGTGGAGAAAAGGTTAAAATGACATTTTCTTGAAATAAAACATCATCCTTATTAATTAGCAATCATGTACGACAATATACACACATACAATTTTAATTCTCCTTTGCTTTAAGCCATCCTTTGAGCACAACTTCTTTGGAACCATTGGATCACACTAACATATTGAAAACCTCATTTCACCTTCTTCTTTGCTCTAAGCCATCCTTTGAACACAGCTTGTTTGCAACCATTGGATCACACAAACATCAGAGGTTTTAAAATGAGATGAACTACCTCTGTAACTTTCAATAGTTTCGTGAGCACCAAGAACAAACTCTGAAGTTACGAAAATCAGGTCCCAAAACCTTGGAATCCAACTAATATACATTGGGCCGGATCTACAGATATTTATATATAATTTGTCTAAATTTTTAAAAAAATACAAAGACCAACTAATATACATTGGGCCGGATCTATACCACCCACATATAAATCCCTTACATAAATAAGATGATGTTATGATATGGTATGAGATGAGTGTGTGAGTTATATTTCAAACATAATTACTCATCATCTTTATAAATACAAACCTTTTGGATTTCCCCTGCACAAATGAAACAAAAATCAACAAAATAAAAAAGATTGAGAGAAAAAAACATATACAACCAATAAATCCTTTATAAAAATAATAAAAACTGGTGGTCAGGTTAGATGTGAGCTATAAATGTATGGTGAGATAAAGATTTCATCACTAAAAATCACAATATATCATTCTTAGCTTATGGTACTTTCTCTACAGTAGCCAAAAAAGAATCTAAAATCAATACCATAACAACACATATGGTAAAATGGGCAGAGGTAGCATGTCACTACCATATGAAATAGAAACACTTTCATATTTTGGAAAGATAATAAGTTGGCCGCTCTGATGTGCTAAATTTATATATTTGAAAGGGTGATGATTCGTACACTATCAAAAAATCTCCGTACACTACAAATTGCGCTTTACAGTGTTGTACTGTACAACATCATAAAGTACAATTAGTGGTATATGGAGAAAAATGAAGCGATTTTGATTATTAATGATGGAGAACTGCATGAAATTGTTCAACAAATGTTAGCCATATAACCAAACAAAAGATGATTGATTCTAATGTAGTAAACATGGTTATAATATTATAAATTTCTAAACAATGCTATAACTGTAAAGGAGTAGATTTCATGTTCAAGTAAATTAGTACGCAATCCTCAAAGCATCTAAAGGCAACACTAAAATCAAAATAATTTAGGAGCTTTCTGATGGTCCTTTTCAGTTATGTAAAAATGTTTACAAATGAATGAATTATATTAATTTTTATAAGTTGAAACCATGGAAAAAGTTTTAGTTTGAATTTTGTCTTCAAGCTTATGTCGAATTACAAGACAAGCTTTATGCTCAACCGAATGGTAACAGCATGAATATCATGATAAGAATGGAACCTCTTCAAGAAGATTTCTCATCTTTAAAGATTCTTTCTTCTCATCTTTAAAGCTTCTTCATAATAACTGTCGTGAAGTATAAGATGCTAAAATGTAGGTGATTACAAAATCTATCGTTCTATTAGTACCTGATTGATGTTAATGGTCTAAACAACAGTTTCACGAGTAAAGGCAATCACATAATTTCTGTTTTCAGGTTTTCCTCCCCCAGTTTGGGACTCCAGGGAGCATAGCATAGAGTATCAGGGGAGCTTCAGAAGGGAGTTGATAAAGAAGATGAAAACGATATATAATAAAGTACACAGGCCTACCCACAGACAAATATACAACACGCTGTAAAAAAAGTCACCTTGGCTTTATCACAGTAGTGAAAAATCACCAAATCACCACTGACGCAACTTCCAGCTTCAAAGATCTGTGAATAAACATTATCGCCGTATAAATCAATTCATGTGCGTCTTCCAAATTGTTAACCATGGCTTAAATTTTAATAACTAAATAAATTTAGAAACGCACGTTCTAACATGTTTAAATATCATCCTTATATGTTGTCAACCACAAACAATTTACAGTCACTTCATAAATTTATCAAAACAATATAATAGATTTGATAAAACAAATCATCGCAATTTTAAATAGCAAACACCAAGTGTTTGTCATTTCTGAATCGGTGTGAGTCTATAATACTATTTGTTGAAACAATATTAAAGGATGAAAACATGATATAATATTCATAAATGTGATAGTGATGTGCACCATAAAAATTAAGACCATGTAGGCATGCATGCCCGCAAATTCAATAGCCCAGACTTTTGTTACCAGCTCGCAGAAGCAAAAAGATAATACGTTTATGAAAATATTAACGTTTTTTATTTCTAATTACAGGGAAAGCTTATTGTTTCATTAACCTATGCTCCTTTGGTCAAGATATTTGTCATACTTTGACCAAGTTGAATGGACTATATTTGCAGTAGTGGAAGCTTCTTGTAAGCATTCTTTTTATAGCTGCAATTCAAAAAACATCAGCCGATTCAGATACCGAATCGTATCTCTTGGAGAGAGGCGCAGAAATCTATACTTTGTATAAACCTAAATGGAACCACATTCAAACGTTTAATAACTTTCAAATTCAAAATCAGTTTGTATAACAAAGAGAATCAATTATCTTGAACTGTGATGATCAAGACTTCATTTCTTTAGCATGAATCACTAACTTAATAAAATGAACCCTATGGATGAAATCAACAACCACTATAATCAAAATTGCGATCTTGTGACTAACCATTTTTTTTCCTTAGAACAAAAATTACGTATCATTTTTTAAAATCAATCAAACAAAATTCACATTTCATTCTTTCATTTGCTACAAATCCTATAACGATTCACACAAAAAATAATAATGAAATTAAGTTAAAAGTTTGAACTCACTGTTCCTAGGGTCACACACACATTCATATAAGCAAACTCGCATGATAAAAATGAGAATCTGGATGAACTTTCGAGCAACCGGCCTGTAGCAGCTGCCCATGGAAAAGAGCACTTCTCACAATTATATCAAGCATTAGTACAACACGAATTATAATTTGCAATGGTTACAGCTTGCAGGTGGGAAATAAAACGGACAACTACTTTAATGACTCCTAGCGTGCACCAGTAATTAAAAGATATCATGTTGGGTCTAAAGATGGCTAGAGAACTTGATCGAAGACTAATACTGCTGGTTAGACTACAACTGCTGGTTACTACTGGTGAAGAGGAGTTTCTACTGTTAGAACAAAAGTTACTACTGCTACCGGGTTTTACACTACCAGTAGAAACAGTTACTACTGGTAGAAAAGAATGAGTTAGTACTGGTAGAACAAAGTTAGTGCTGCCGGGTGAAGTTTCTACTGCCAGTACAAAGTTACTACTGGTGAAGTAAGTTAATACTGATTATAACTTACTACTGGTGATAGTTTATACTGTTCTCGGAGTTTCTACTGTTCTTCAGAAGTTAGTGCTGCCGGGTGAAGTTTCTACTGCCAGTACAAAGTTACTACTGGTGAAGTAAGTTAATACTGATTATAACTTACTACTGGTGATAGTTTATACTGTTCTCGGAGTTTCTACTGTTCTTCAGAAGTTAATGCTGCCTGAGTAGTTTCTACTGTTTATAATCAGAGCATCTTTTAAACCAAGTGGGCCAATCAAAAGTCTTCTCTGCAAAAGCAAAAGCGCTCAGTAAAACAGAGCATGGCTCAAGACGATAGGAGGATTAGATAGAAAGGTTCTTTGCATTAATGACTGTAGCGTGTAAATGGAGCTCTATAGTTCTATAAATAGAGCTCTTTACCTTCAATAGAACAATATAAATCTTAAAAATCAAAAAAAAAAATCTCAGAATCTTAGCATCTCTTTGTCTAGCTTGTATAATTATCATTTGTAAGCTTCAAGGTTAAATTGTGACCCTGATACTTAAGTGTATCCGTATTATTCAAAAAGAAATAATATTGAAGCTTTTGATAATTGCTTAAACTTTACTTGTTATTATTAAAACGGAATTAGTCTTACTTCTTAAATTATAGATTACTATTCCGCGGTATTTCTATAAATATTCAATTGCTAAAATTATTGACCCAAGAGGTTCAATTCGATCCTGTCAATTGGTATCAGAGCCACAATGTTAATTGATATCATCTTATAATTTGATATCAAGAACGCCGTCTCAAAAAGCATTGAATTTTAAAGAAGTTGAAAAATCACTGTTCCATTAATTTTTTATTAATCTCTGTTTTTCTTTAAATTTGTTTTAAAGATTCACTATTCCATTGAAATCTCTCAGTTTTTGAAATATTCTTTAAAGATGACTTCTGAAACTAGTGATGGAGTGCAGGCCACAAGAATTCCCATGCTCAAACCAAATGAGTATGAAAAATGGAAAACCAGGATTAAGCAATACATGCTTCTTACTGATTATTCTTTATGGGAAGTCATAGAATGTGGACCTAAATATGCATTAAATACTGATGGTTCTAGAATTCCTAGATCACCACCAACAAATGATGCAGAAAGAAAAATAAGATCCACAGAATTAAAATCTCTAAGTACTCTGTTGATGTCCATACCATATGAGTACCAAAGACGATTTGAAAAATGTGATGATGCCCAAGATCTTTGGAAAGCAATTGCAAAGCGTTTTGGTGGCAATGAAAGCACAAAGAAAACTCAAAGATCGATTTTGAAACAAGAGTTTGAAAACTTTATGGGTATAAAAACTGAAACTCTAACTCAAACTTTTGACAGATTTTCGAAATTAGTTGGAGACTTAGAAAATCATAATGTCAATATTGACAAAGATGATTTAAACAGAAAGTTTTTAAGGTCCTTAGGAGAAGAATGGACCATGTACACTGTATCATTGAGACAAGGAAAAAACCTTGATGAGAAGGATTTAGATGACTTATATAATGATTTAAGATCATTTGAATCAGAGGTTGAAGGAAAGAAACAAACCTCTACTTCCTCAAATAATGCTGCTTTTCTGTCCATAAATAAACAAACATCTGAAAATCTAAATCAATATGGAACTACTTCTATGAGTTATGGAACATCTTCCAATGAAAAACAAAATGACTCAGTTCTAGAAGCTTTTTTTGCTAGTCATGTGAACTCTTCACTAACTAATAGAGAACTAGAACAAGTAAATCCTGATGATTTAGAAGAAATGGACTTAAAATGGCAAATGGCCATGTTAACCTTAAAAGCAAAAAGATTCATACAAAGAACTGGTAGAAACAACTTTGCATACAAAAGAGATGATGGTGCAGGTTTTGATAAAAGCAAAGTTGAATGTTTTAACTGTCATAAACTAGGTCACTTTGCTAGAGAATGCAGAAACACAGAAGGAAACAATCAAAGAACTGGAAGTTTCAGTGGAGCTCAAAACAGAAGTATTCAAATTCAAAATTCAACTGCATTAGTATCACAAGATGGACTAGGTTTTGACTGGAGTGACCATGCAGATCAAGAACTGCACAACCAGGCACTTATGGCAATCACTGAATCAGAACCTTCCTCTGAAATTCCTTATGAGGTACAAAGCAAATTATGTTCTTCCATTTGTAAGAAAACTGTTACACATTATAGAGATCATAATGCTAGAATACTTAAGGAATTTGACAAAAGTGAAATCATGAACAAAGCATACATCAACACCATTGAAAAATTTGAAAAAGAGATCAAATCATATCAAGAAAATGAAACACAGTATGATTATGATCTTAAATATGCTAGATGGGAAAGAGATTGCTTACAAGATAAGATAGATGAGCTAAATAAAAAGCTGATAGAAGTTAAAATTGAGAAGGATAGCATTAAGTTAAAAGTAAGTGATTTAGATAATGCTTCCACTAAACTTCAAAATCTTCTAAATGTTCAAATTCATGATAAGCTTAAAACAGGATTAGGTTACTCTAGTGTTCCACCACCTTATAACAATAATTATTTTCATAAGACTAAAATAGATACAAGTGACTCAACACAAGAAGTCCAAACTAAAGTTGTTGAGGCACAAACAGTTAAAAGTCTAGAAGAAAATGATAAGGTTGGAGAAAAGAAAGAAGTGCTTGAGAAAACTGAAAAAACTGAGCTTACTAAGCTAGCATCTAAAATTGGTAAAACTAAGCTAGCAGAGGGTAAGAAAATGTTTGAAGCAAAGGCAAAAATGAATCAAAGATCTAGAAATAGAGATGAGAAAAAGGAAATAAAAGCAGTGAATAAAAGGCAAACTGTTAATAATGACTGTGTTCATTGCAAATGTAAAGCAAGCTTCTCCTCACAAAACTTTTTGAGCCCAAGAGGAAATCAAAGAAATTGGAACCAAATGGTTTCACAAAAATTGGGACAAAACTTTTCAATTATAAAAAGGAAGAACTGCTTTATATGTGGAAGATCTAATCATCTTCAACATGACTGTTTTTACAATCCTAAAAATACTCAAAGGATTGTACCTTCAGCATGGAAATCAACTAACAGAGTCAAAGATACAAGTTTTAAAACAAACTCTGATAGTACTGGTAAAGAAATGAAAGCAAAGAAAACTAACAGTAGTAAAACAAAGAAGACAGTATTAAAAACAAATATGCATATTAATGCTGCTAAACCAGTTAATACTGTGAAAACAGTTAATACTGCTAGGCATTTTAATACTGCTAAACATTTTAATACTGTTAATCATACTACTACTGCTTTAAAGAAAATCATTTCTAAAACCAGTTGGTGTTGGAAACCAGTGACAAAAGAAACTTCAAACACCAAAAGTGCATCAAGATCAATGATCTTCAACAGAGTTGATTTCATTGATGCACTTGGGAAGCCCAGAACCTCTCTGGTTTGGGTTCCCAAAAGAAATTAATTTTTTTTCTTTCTTTTAATGTGCAGAGCAAAAGAAACTTATGGCATATTGATAGTGGATGCTCTAGACACATAACAGGAGACAGGTCCAAGCTACAGAACTTCAAATCAATCAATGGGGGACATGTAGCATTTGGAGGTAATTCAAAAGGAGGAAAAATTACAGGAAAAGGTATGGTGAAAGGTGAAAGACTGAACTTTAATGATGTTTACTTTGTTGAGGAACTCAAATACAATTTGTTAAGTGTCAGCCAAATTACAGATAAAAGGAACCCAGTTCTTTTTACAAACACAGAATGCTTTATTCTTTCTGAAGATTTTAAACTTGATGAAAGTAAAATTTTACTCAGAACTCCCAGAAAAGATAATGTCTATTGCTGTGATTTGACAAAATTGAATCCTCAACAAAATATACATTGTCTTTTATCAAAAGCATCAGTTGATGAATCTGATCTTTGGCATAGAAGGATGTGTCACATGAATTACAAAACAATCAATAAACTTGTTAAAGGAAAACTTGTCAGGGGATTACCTGAGAAGACATATTCATGTGAAAATCACTGTATTGCATGTCAAAAGGGCAAGCAACACAAAACTTCTTTTAAGACCAAAACTTTGAATTCTAATTGTTTTCCCTTACATCTTCTTCATATGGATTTATTTGGACCAACAAATGTAAGGAGCATAGGACATAAAGTATATTGTCTAGTGATCATTGATGACTTTAGCAGATTTTGTTGGGTCTTCTTTCTTAGAACTAAAGATGAGACAGGTGAAATACTTAGATCATTTATTACTAAGATAGAAAATCAAACAAATAAAAAGGTCAAAATCATCAGAAGTGATAATGGTACAGAATTTAAAAATCTTGAGATGGATAAATTCTGTAAATTCAAGGGAATAGAAAGACAATTTAGTGCTCCTAGAACTCCACAACAAAATGGAGTTGCAGAAAGAAGAAATAGGACACTAATTGAGGCTGCTAGAACTATGTTAGCAGATGCTAAGCTACCTATGACCTTCTGGGCAGAAGCAGTCAATACTGCTTGCTATGTTCAGAACAGAGTGTTAGTTGTCAAGCCTCACAACAAGACACCATATGAGCTATTCTTTGATAGAATACCATTGGTCAGCTGTCTTAAACCATTTGGATGCCCTGTCACTATTCTGAACACCAAAGATTACTTAGGCAAGTTTGAGAGCAAAGTAAATGAAGGAGTCTTTGTTGGGTACTCTACTCAAAGTAAAGCTTACAGAGTATTCAATCATAAGACCAGAATTGTTGAAGAGACCCTAAATGTGACCTTTAATGAACAAACTGTTAATACTATAGGAAAGGGTCCAGAATGGTTGTTTGATATTAATGCACTAACAGAATCTTTTAGATACATGTGTGGATCATCAAATGCAGGAATATCAGAACAAGGAGCTGCAGAGAAGAAAGAGAATAAATCAGAATATATTATCTTTCCTATCTGGTCTGTTGATCCACCAGAAATATCTCAACCATCTCAACAGGATAGTGAAGAAACAGAAGAAATATCTAAATCATCTGATACTGCAGAAGATCAGGGAAGCAATACCAAAACCACAGAAGATAATGCAGGTGAAGAAATGATTTCTGAACCTATCTTTCCTTTTAATGAAGCAGACAGTGAAGAAACAGGAAGTCCAGACATGAATCTCACAAATCTGGAAGTTGAAATTCCTGTAACTTTTCAACCATCTGCAAGGGTTCAACTCAATCATCCTCTAGAGAATGTTATTGGGGATATAGGGTCTGCAATTCAAACAAGAGGGAAAGCTGTTGTTCACCAAGATTCAGAAAGTGAAAGTTTTATAAGTGAATGTTTATTTGCAGCTTTTCTTTCACAAACAGAGCCTAAGAAAGTGGTAGAGGCTCTAAAAGATCCAAGCTGGGTTGAAGCTATGCAGGAAGAGTTACTTCAATTCAAAATTCAGGAAGTGTGGTCATTAATAAATCTTCCTACAGGAAAAAGACCTATTGGCACTAAATGGGTCTTCAGAAACAAAAAGGATGAGAGAGGCATAGTGATCAAGAATAAAGCCAGATTGGTGGCTCAGGGGTACACTCAAGAAGAAGGAATTGATTATGATGAAGTTTTTGCTCCTGTTGCCAGAATTGAAGCTATAAGATTATTTTTAGCTTATGCTTCTTTCAAAGATTTTAAAGTTTACCAGATGGATGTTAAAAGTGCATTTTTATATGGCAAAATTGAAGAAGAAGTATATGTCTGTCAACCTCCAGGGTTTGAAGATCCAAAACATCCAGACAAAGTTTATAGGCTTGACAAAGCCTTATATGGTCTACATCAAGCTCCTAGAGCTTGGTATGACACTCTGTCCATTTACCTGCTGCAGAATGAGTTCAATAGAGGAGCTATTGATAAAACCTTGTTTACAAAGAAAATCAATAATGATATTCTTCTTGTTCAAATCTATGTGGATGATATCATTTTTGGATCCACGAGGGATTCTCTTTGTAAAGAATTTGAAAAACTCATGCATCAAAAGTTTCAGATGAGTTCCATGGGAGAATTAACATTCTTTCTTGGACTTCAAGTTAAACAGCAGCAGGATGGTATCTTTATAAGTCAAGGAAAATATGTAAATGATATTCTGGAAAAGTTTGGTTTCAAAGATGCAAAGATTGCAACCACTCCAATGGAAAAACAGAAGCACTTACATGCAGATCTTGAGGGGGAGGATGTAGATATTCATCTATACAGATCTATGATAGGTTCTTTATTATATCTAACATCTTTAAGACCAGATATTATGTTTGCTGTATGTGTTTGTGCCAGGTTTCAAGCAAATCCTAAGTTATCTCATCTACATGCAGTCAAAAGAATCTTCAGATATTTAAAGGGTCAACCAAAATTGGGCCTTTGGTATCCAAAGATGTCATCTTTTGATCTTACTGCATATACAGATAGTGACTATGGAGGATCAAATATGGACAGAAAATCAACATCTGGTGGATGTCAATTTCTAGGGAGTAGATTGGTCTCATGGCAATGTAAAAAGCAAACCTCTGTCTCAACATCAACAGCAGAAGCAGAATATGTAGCAGCATCAAGTTGCTGTGCACAAGTGCTCTGGATTCAAAATCAATTGATGGATTATGGTTTGTTTCTTTTAAATACTCCTATGTTTATTGACAATAACAGTGCAATCAGTATTATTAATAATCCTGTTAAATATTCAAAAACCAAGCACATTGAAATCAGATATCATTTTATTAGAGATTGTAATGAGAAAAGGTTAATTCAAATTTTTAAAGTTCATACGGATAATCAATTTGCAGATCTATTCACTAAAGCATTTGATGTTGGTAGATTTACATTTTTGGTTACAAGTATTGGAATGATTAATCTTTCATAAATGATCTTTCTCATAAATCTCTATGGTGCTTGTACAAGGATTAATACTGATACACTAGTTAGTGTTGCTTATAGTAATTTTAATACTGTCAATATTAGTTACTACTGCTACTTATCAAGTACTGGTAAACTAATTAATACTGTTATGTATTATTACTACTGTTTTCACTAATTAGTACTCTATCCTATATATTATTTGTTTTCCTTAAAAAAAAAAAAAAAAAAAAAAAAAAAAAAAAAAAAAACCACTAATACTGCTAATTCTCTTAGTGCTGCTTGTAATAAGTTTCTACTGTCTTGGTCGGTTAGTGCTGCTTATAACCAGTTAGTACTGTTAGCAATATTAGTACTGCTCTTTAACTCAGTGTGAGAGTTAATAGTGCCAGTTGTTAATACTACTTGTACACTTTCTACTGTCAATATAGAACTATAAGAGTATTACTACTGTCTTCACACTTTCTACTGTTTATAAATACTACTGGCATCAAGTTACTACTGGTTATCAATTACTACTGCCGGTGAGTATCTTTCTACTGATTGGAAGGTACTACTGTTTTTAAAATGTTACTTTACTACTGTTAGTATAGTTAATACTGCTTTCAAGTTTCTACGGACTGCAAAATTCTAGGGCTTGGCAGTACTAATACAACAGTATCAAGGGATTAAAAACACTTTCATTCTCTCAACAGCAGAAACCTAAAAACAGCAGAAACTTCAACCACCTTCAAAGCTCAATCTCTTTAAAATCAACCATTCAAAATCAATGGCGTCCTCATCCTCATCATCTACAACTCTTCCAGTTGTAGATAACCACAATATGCTTGCATATTTGGTCAAAACCCAGGATGCGACGGACTTTCATGAAATCATCGATTTCTTGAAGGAAAGTCACATCCATTATGCTTTGACTGTAAACCCAACAGTCTACTACAAGCATATTAACTCCTTCTGGAACCACGCCAAAATCGAATCTATCGACGACGCTAAACTCATTGTGTCGAAGGTAGAGGGCAAAAGGGTGGTGGTCACAGAGGAGTCTATCCGCAACCATCTTCAGCTAGGAGACAATACAGGTATTTCTCTACTCTCAGGCACTGTAATTTTTGAAAATTTAAAAAATATGGGTTATGAAGGGGATCTCACAAAATTTACCTTTTATAAAGGGCTTTTTTCTCCCTAGTGGAAATTCTTGATCCATACAATACAACAGTGCCTGTCCACTAAAAGAACAGGTTGGAATGAGTTTGGGAGTGCAATTGCTTCTGCAATTGTATGCCTAGCCACAGATCAACTGTTCAATTTTTCGGAAATGATTTTTAATGGGATGCTCAGAAATATTGAGTAGTCCTCTAAAACATTTTTAATGTATCCAAGGTTTGTGCAAATCTTCTTAAATGAAGAAATAAATAATTTAAATGCACATTCCAAAATTTTGAAAGTTCTGTCTCATACTCCCAAAATTTTTTCAAACATGAGGAGACAGAACATCGGATTTTCAAACAAGGTCACTGCATTATTTCCCACAATGCTCAGTGTACCTGCTACTAGGGATGAGGGAACAGAAAACCCATCTGTATCCCAACCCACATCCACTAGAAAGGCTCCCAAAAGAAAACAAGGGACCCCCAAGCCAACCAAAGCTAAAAAGCAAAAACAGGCTCAACCTGAGGTTCCTCCCCTCAATGAGTCTCAGCCAAACGTAGCAGAGGAGGTGGTCCATCAGGAGTGGGGTGACCATTCTGGAAGGGCTGACCCTACTGCTTCTAGCCCTCTGGCAGAGCAGGACAGGGTCAACATCAATAAGACCCAACCAGAGGCAACTGCACATGATGAATCTCCTTTAGGAGATGATTCTGCTGCAGGTCCCAGTACCAAGAACCAAGGGGCCTCTGCTGATCAGGCTAGGCCTGAGGCAGAAGGTAACACTTCCAATGACTTGCCAAGGGATTCACATCCTGAAGGTAATGAGGATAGATCTTACCAAGAATTGACGGATATGTTAGAGTTCATGTGGGAAGAAGTGAAGAGTCACAGGCAAATTATCAAGAAGCAAAACAGGGATATCATGAAGCTGTCTGAATTTGTTGGGCAACAGCAGCAGCAAATAGAATATCTAAAAACTTTATTGATCAAATGCCTAGATGAGAAGAAGAAATACATCTGGGTACAAGAGGAGGATATCCCTGAGCCTGTGACTCAGGAGGAAGAAGAAGAAGAACCTATGGGTGCAGAGGAAGAACCCAGGGGTGAAGAGGCGATGGGTGAAGAGGCAGAGCCCAAGGGTGCAGAGGAAGAGCCCAGAAGGAAGGAGAAAGGGGTCTCATTCTCTGAACCTACAGAAACATTTTCTGGAAGTGAGATGCCCAAAATAGACCCTAAAGATAAGGGAAAGGGTCTATTAGTTAAAGAAGAGCCTGCTAAGAAACCTAAAGGAAAGTTTGGGGGGTTCACTACCAGAGAGGAGCAGGAGGCTCATGACCATGAGGTAGCCCTTAAACTACAAACAGAAGAGCAGGCTCAGTATAATGAAGAAGAGAGGGAGCAGGCCCTGAGAGATCTGCTGGAGAAGAAGAAGAGAGCAGAGGCAGACAAGAGGGCAGCTGCTAAGAAAAGTAAGAAACCAACCAAAGCTCAGTTAAGAAAGACATATATTAGGAGATTGGGGGGTTTGATTCCAGATAGGGAGCTAAAAGGAATGAATTTTGAAAGATTGGAATTTTTGTATAAGAAGGAGGTGGAAAAAGAAAAGATGGAAAGGAGTAATAAGGAGGGTCAGGATGAAGGGACAGGAGGAGAAGAAGAAAAAGAAGATGAACTAGAAAGAGATGAAGCACAGCTGCTCAGTCTACTGATCTTGAGGGATGATGGGGTAAAGGTAGATCCATTAGCTACCAAGCCTCCAAAGATAGTAGATTGGGATCATGTACAGCTGGTGCATAAAGGACCTGATTTGACCAAGATTACAAGGGAAGATGGAGCTACAGAATTCTACAGGTCATTTCAGGAGATTTTAAGAAAACTAGAGAGGGATGATATTGAGAAGATGTATGAGGTGGGTAAGATAAAGTATGAGGGAAAACAGGTAGAGAAGATCCTGAACAGAATAGTCTGGGGATACTTACTCATGATGTTTGAACCTACAAGAGTACCTCATATCTTCGGTAGATTCTCTGTAGTCAAGTTTTGGATGTACTTTCCAAGACCTGGTGTCCATCAAGTTGCCTTAGAGAATGGAGATCTTCTTTTCATGCTCACTGAGAGGAACTACAACTTGAATCTGGGGTTGATGAGATGTATGATTCAAGTCAAATTGATTACCCCAGAGGACTCAGAGACTGCTAGAGTTCTTCTTCATATGATCCTAAATCAGATACATCAGAAGACTGAAGCTTCAAAAAGGAGAAGGTAGTACATTAGCCTCCCTAGATTTACTTGAAGATCTTTGTAGAAACTTGAATCTGTAGGAGACAGATTAAGTTTAGGGGGAGATTGTTGGGTCTAAAGATGGCTAGAGAACTTGATCGAAGACTAATACTGCTGGTTAGACTACAACTGCTGGTTACTACTGGTGAAGAGGAGTTTCTACTGTTAGAACAAAAGTTACTACTGCTACCGGGTTTTACACTACCAGTAGAAACAGTTACTACTGGTAGAAAAGAATGAGTTAGTACTGGTAGAACAAAGTTAGTGCTGCCGGGTGAAGTTTCTACTGCCAGTACAAAGTTACTACTGGTGAAGTAAGTTAATACTGATTATAACTTACTACTGGTGATAGTTTATACTGTTCTCGGAGTTTCTACTGTTCTTCAGAAGTTAATGCTGCCTGAGTAGTTTCTACTGTTTATAATCAGAGCATCTTTTAAACCAAGTGGGCCAATCAAAAGTCTTTTCTGCAAAAGCAAAAGCGCTCAGTAAAACAGAGCATGGCTCAAGACGATAGGAGGATTAGATAGAAAGGTTCTTTGCATTAATGACTGTAGCGTGTAAATGGAGCTCTATAGTTCTATAAATAGAGCTCCTTACCTTCAATAGAACAATATAAATCTTAAAAATCAAAAAAAAAAATCTCAGAATCTTAGCATCTCTTTGTCTAGCTTGTATAATTATCATTTGTAAGCTTCAAGGTTAAATTGTGACCCTGATACTTAAGTGTATCCGTATTATTCAAAAAGAAATAATATTGAAGCTTTTGATAATTGCTTAAACTTTACTTGTTATTATTAAAACGGAATTAGTCTTACTTCTTAAATTATAGATTACTATTCCGCGGTATTTCTATAAATATTCAATTGCTAAAATTATTGACCCAAGAGGTTCAATTCGATCCTGTCATATCATGTAATACAAAATACATAAATCCACTTTTATTTAATAAAAAGTAAGCGTGGACCAAACTGAAGGACTTTATTTATTGCGTTTACCTAGAAAACATAGTGATGTTGGCTGGATCATACTCACAACCAGCAAGGAATCATACTCACAACCAGCAAGGAATCGCTCCATATCTTCTGAGAGCACAGGGTGTGGTGACTGTCATCACAGTGTTCTGGACAGTGTTCCGGAGAATGTTGTAATTGAGGATTTTGTGGTGTGGTGACATTGTATTCACAGTGTTCTAGAGTTTTTTATTTATTTATTTTATTTGTTTTTTTAATAATGATAATTGTATAAATTAATATATAAAAAACAAATAAATCAAATAAAACAAGATTTAATTCATTAAAAAGACATAAAAAAATTACAAGTCCTAAAATTAAAATACATAATTTAAAAAGTCCTAAAAATTTAAAATACAAAAGTAAATAAAATAAAACAAATTCAGTTTCCCGATCCCGAACCCGAAGCACCATCTTCCGCTCCCGTTCCGTATGGCCATCTCATTGTCTCGCAAATCTTCCTCTTCTCCATTTCCAAGATGAACCTTGCTTGCTCCGGTAAATGCTCAGTCGGCATGGACAAGATTCGAAGTTTGGCCTCGAGATCCTTCGTCTTGTAGTAGCCTTGCTTGTCGGATCAGATGCCTTCGAATGTTGTTGCGAGTGATTCATCAAATGAAGCACGGGAGGAACCGGCCGAACCAGAAGAAGTGGTTTTTTGTGACTTCTGTTTCCTTGACTTTCCAGTCGGTCGTGGATGCTGATCGTCCCCAAATAAACCTTCATTCGGGTTTTGCGTTTCTTGCTCCGGTGGTTCATCAAAGTCTAAGTCATCCAAATTGACCGTCTCGCGGCGTCTTGGAACATTTCGTCTACCGACGACAAACGGATCGGGATGTAGCCACTTCTATTTATCCTTCAAAAAGTTCCACGCCAACGAACTTGTGAAAGTTTTTTCGTTTTCCAACTTGTATTGCGTGTCACAACGGATCATCAAATCATCCCCGCCTTCACCACTCCTTAGTTGATCCGAAAGCCTTTTCCATATGCCTTGACACTTGTTGCAGTCCGCGTTGAGTTTGGTCCATTTTGACGACAACGCGTCTTTTCCTCGTTGGAATGGTGGATTCCGGGCGTTGTACGAATCCATAACGAGATACCAAAACGAAAACCCTTCTTGGTCAGTTCCACGTTGAGAATTTTCGGAGACCGAAATCCAACTTTCGGCCAAACGAAGCTCGTCCTTCGGTACCCAAACGTTACGGTTTGGAATGACTTTTTTGGTTTTGGCCGGTGAATCTTTTTTGGACTTTTTGCCTTTGGTTTTTTTTTGAATGATTCGGGTGTCGGGTTGGTGTCTTCAACGGATTGGACGTCGGGTTGTTGTTGACTTTGACGCCACATTTGAAATTGGGTGTATTCATCGAGTGACAATTGTGGTGGTATCTTGAAGCATACCAGTATTGTAAAATCAATTTTAAAATACTTGCATACCAGTATTGTACCTGGGAAAAAGTATCTTGCATTTTAAAATCAATTTTATTTGTTATTATTATATCATTGACACTTACGGTTATCTACAATCATTATAACGCATACCAGTATTGTACCTGGGAAAAAGTATCTTGAAGGATACACTGTTCTTGGCAACCTTTCATCTATGTTTAGTATTGTTGCCCAGCAATCAATTAGTTTGGTAGAGATATTAGTTTGATGTAACACAAAATGTTCTAAAAGCACTTTTGCTAAATTCTATTTATATAAATATTTATCTTTATAAAAAATGAATAGTTATAAAAGTTGCAACATATTATATGTCACTTAACATCATATTTGTAGTATGTTTAACAATTGTTATTTGTGTGAATCAAAATAAAATTTAAAAACTAATGTCCGCATGATTTTCTGGGAAAAAAAAAGATGAGAAAAAGAGAAGAATTTTTTTTTGAAAAAAAGAATGTAGTAGTCAAGAATTGAACTTGCATCTTAACGAACTTACTTGTTTTAATTGCATCCTAGTCACCACTTAGTCTACTTAATTTTTGTAAAACTTTACAATGTATAATATAGACAAAGCACTTACTATTGTTGCCCAACCTTTCATCTACACAAAATGTTCTAAACGCACTTTTGGGTTATAGTCTTAGAAATCATTGAGTCATCAACTCATGCCCTACTTCAACGAGTCAAAAGGTATTATTATTGCAAAGTTATTATATCAACCAAACCTTAAGGTATGATTAAATATCAACCAAATTTTATTCCATGCTAAGTAAAACACGGTATTATTTACAGAGGTTAAGTCATAATTCTTTGAAAAAACGTGCCTACTCTTCTACACAAAATGATCTAAAAGCACTTTTTGATTATAGTCTTAGAAATATGTAGAATGTACAATAATTCTTTTTTGTTTTATAGCATACTTTGGAAGCCATTTGATCTGATACATCTTCACCATTCATCTGATTATGAATGTTTCTATAAAACAGAATCCTATAGATCTTTTACCTACACTTGTATTAAAGATGAAAGTAAATACCAAAAATCATTTCAAATATATATAAAATAAATTAAAACATGAAATTTAGTTAAAACATATGTTAAATTGTTTATCAATAATAAGGTACAATAATAATATTATCATCTATAAATCCAAAATAGCACAACAATTTCTCAATTATATATGTTGTTCTCGAGATGGCCCCTCAGTTCCTCGAGAGCACCTCGAGGTGCATTTAATTGTCTTACATGAGACTTGCAACCTTTTCTCATACTTCTCATGAAACAGAATAGTTTCATGTTCTTTCATCGATTGGTTACATATATATATATATATATATATATATATATATATATATATATATATATATAAATGTACATATTAATTAAGGTTTGATAATAACTCTAGCCGAGCTCTTTTGAGCACTACATTTAAGTTCGATATTAGGCTCGAACTCGATAGAAGCTCGACCAATTTAAGCCCTAATTGCTTATTTATAAGTTCAAGTTAATATGCTCGTAAGTCGTTACGAATGAGTTTATTATGATTTTTCCAAATTCCAATAAGCCTAGAAGCTGAAAAATTAAGTTTAGTGAAACAACTTATGATAATAGCTCTCTCTTTAAATCGGTTATACATAAACTTTATTGTTTTCTTTTCTTTTTTAATATTTCAAGTAAGGGTGTTTGGTTAAGCTTACTGTAATTTTAAAATCAAGAGTACTTAAATCGAAAAGCTCAAAGGTTAGTGTGAAAAAAATTATGATAGAAAGCTTGTGGGGTCGTTAAGAACGTAACTTAGACTTAAATTGTGTTAAATTTTGCAATTGTGGATGATAAGGTGGACTATTAATGTTACAACAAGATCATTACATTTCAATAAAATTCCAACTTCCCTGAGTTATTTCCAAACTTTCCCCGAGTTCTTTGAATTTGTAACCCATGTTCTGTCTCACCGCAATAATCAAGTACCTGTATTTTTGTGAAGCTCGGGTTATGTGGAATGATTAGTGAGGGGTTTGTCAAAAAAAATTATGGACCATGCGTTCTCACACAATGTCCAACAATTGAAGAGCAAATGAAAGATGCCTACATCAATTTGCAAAGATGGAAGCTTGGCTTTCTAGATGAGAAGCCAATACACGGCGATAAAAAGATGCAGAGAAGCTTCTCCAATATATGAGTAATGTACTACTCATCTCATATGAATTTATTTATTTAAGTCAATTTATGAAGAAATCTAGATATTTTCGTTATTTTATATGATACTTTTGTTAAACAAATGTAAAAGACTGGAACTTTGATGTACTAGAGCTTTGGGTTGGATGGTGGTCAAATGCAATGCTTTTAAAATTATATTTGTAATGTATATAGATTGTGGGATAAACATACAATTTAAAAAGTGTGTTACTTAATTATTGTATATCAACCCTAGAAGCATATATATCTTTAAAAATTGGAAACAGAAGCTACAAATCAATCATAAGATGTGAACTTTTTTCAAAATTCTCAAGTTTTTTGTAGGTATTTTTTTTTTCAAAGTTGGAAAAGCAACCTGAAAGTCTTAATGACAACAAGAACAAAGATTTACAAAACACAGAGGACAAGCGAGTCTAGCGATCAACAACACAATGTACAGGTAACAGATCTTTGGTATTCACAAATTTCTTCAACCTCTCAACTTGGAACCGACCGCAATATCTTCAGTCTGTTACCATCTACTTGGAACCGACCGCTCCATCTTCACTGCTTCCCTCATTATTCAACATGGACTTGATGACTACTACAACACATGATCTGGAGGTTCTCCTACAAAACCAAATAATCTCTATTCTAAGATGGATATTAATATTCATTATCATTGGATCAAGTATAGTCTTCTATGACACGGTCTAATGGTAACTTGAATTACTTTGGGAAATAGTGAAGGAATGAGAATGACGTAATTGGATGCAGCTCCCATTTAAGAATTTTCAAGAGATCCATTTGAGTTTTATTGATCATTTATTTTTTTAATAAATTTATATTTGGCACACAACTCCTGAATATATAAAAAAATTTCTTCATATAACTAGCATTCAAACGAGGTGAGGTGAAGGACCCGCGACAATGCGGGCCATGACATTTTTTTTTTGTTAATTTATAATTTTAAGATTAAAGAGTAATTTATTTGATTTTAAGTTGTACATATTTTACACATATATGTAATAAAAAAAAGTTCATATACTCATCAATATAACACCATTTGTCCAACTCAATAAATTAACTTAAAAGCAAGACATCACACCATTTATTGGTTGTATATGTTCTTTTGCTCTCAATCTTTTTTATTTTGTTGATTTTTGTTTCATTTGTGCAGGGGAGATCCAAAAGGTTTGTATTTATAAAGATGATGAGTAATTATGTTTGAAATAGAACTCACACTCATTTCATATCATATCATAACATCATCTTATTTATGTAAGGGCATGTTTGGTACAGAGAAATTGGGTAGGAGAAATGGAAATGGGTTGATTTCACATGTTTGGTAGGCCAGAGAATTGTGTTTGGCGGAGATATTGTTTTCACGGAGAATTTAGATCCTTCGTAATTTGATTTCCACCCATTTTGAAGAGAATTTGATATTGCAAAGGACATTTCTCCGTGTTTTTTTTGGAGAAAAGGGTTAAGCTTAAAAAGGAAGAGGTATTTATTGATAAATCACGTGCAAGGCACATGTACAATACTTCTGAAAATCAAACAAAACCCTAACCCTTGCGAATTTGGGGATTTCGCCAGAAGTTACCCTCAATCTTCTTCTTTCATGTTGCTGCTCCTCCATCTACATCCGATTGACTCCAGTAAGAAGTAGACATCTACTCATCTGCTTTTCTCACACAAAATCTCTTTCATTATGTTTCTCTTTTTCTCTAATTTATTTGTTTTTTTTTAATTTCCATCTCGAGTGCTTCTAGCATCTTTTATCCCCCTCATCTAAAATTAATGTATATGTATATGCATATGTATATTAAAGAAAGAATCATAGCTACAATCCAACATATATTAATTTTTATACATGAACACAACATAGTTTGTTGAACACTTGAACCTATAGACATGTATTTGTATGTACAGACATACTCCTCCATAAGCATATACTGATATACAATTACATAAGCGTTAGCTGTAACTTCAGAGCAACTTGTTCTTCATCTTCTTCTTTTTTTGTATATATCATAAATGTAATAGTAGTAGCAGCTCTCTTCGATATATATGTCGTGGTTGGTGTTTATCAAATTTTAATCGATTAATTTATTTAATTTTCATATGTTATGTAGATGACTAAGATCACCACTTACTAGAAAATATGGTTAGTTGGTTTTCGTTGGGTATTATGATCATTAATTGTATGATGACTATGATCGAATCTAGAAGTCTTCTTAGTAAATATCTAATGAATTTTATTAGTGGATGTGTCAATATGTGGAAGATGGTGTACTATTTGTCTGAGTGCTTCGAGATGCTATTATGTCCATATTCGCGGACATTGTTTCCATCATGTCCGTATTCGGAAATATACTTTAATAGCTATTTTTTTTGGGCATCACGGGTTCGATTACGTTTAGAGGTCTTCGGAAGTATGGTGCAACTAACGGGTTAAAGCACACTATTCTAACCCGTTGAGGTGGTGATCATTACTACCATATGGATTGCACAAAAGTACCATAATTAATGAAGTTATATATTCGATCCAAAAAGACCAAGATGTGATACGCTCGAAGAGACAATGTCTCGAAACAATGTCAAATAATTTTCGTTATGCACATTAATAATAGTCGTAGTTTGTTAATAGATGTTCACCCCTTGTAAATAACCTTGGGTTTTATTAATAAAAATTGTGTGTTTTATTGATATTTTACCTATTAATTAGTAACCTGATATTTGAGATAGCATTTGAAGTGTTGCATATTACTCATATAACTGTGCATATCTTTTGTAATGGTAATGCAATTGTTGAATGTTTTTGAAATTTATTAGTATAGTGTATTCATACAAATAGTACATGGTAATTATAAGCTGTCGAAGTTTATTTTATAATTTCTATCATATTTATACACGTATTATAACAACAATTTCTTTATATACAATGGCATTGTTTATAGTTTATAGCAACAATTGAGTTTTTGTTTATTTCTCAAGTCTATTTCTCAGATGCTACCAAACAATGGAATTAGTTAAATTTCTCGGCCAATTTCATTTCCCTACATTTCATTTCTCTGTTTCATTTCATTTCTCTGAATTTCTCCCTACCAAACGAGCCCTATATGTGGGTGGTATAGATCTGGCCCAATGTATATTAGTTGGTGTTTGATTTAAATAAATGTAGCCGTATTTTTTTAAAAAATTTAGACAAATTATAAATCAATCAATTTAGATCCGGCCCAATGTATATTGGTTGGATTCCAAGGTTTTGGGACCTGATTTTCTTAACTTTAGAGTTTGTTCTTGGTTCTCAAGAAACTATTGAAAGTTAAACAGAGGTAGTTCATCTCATTTTAAAACCTCTGACGTTTGCGTAATCCAGTGGTTGCAAACAAGCTGTGTTCAAAGGATGGCTTAAACCAAAGGAGAAGGTGAATCTTGCAAATGAGGTTTTCAATATGTTTGTGTGATCTAATGGTTGCAAAGAAGTTGTGCTCAAAGGATGGCTTAAAGCAAAGGAGAATTAAAATTGTACGTGCGTATATTGTCGTACATGATTGCCAATTAATAAGGATGATGTTTTATTTCAAGAAAATGTCATTTTAACCTTTTCTCCATTACGCGATACATGTAGATTCAATAAATAAAATTGTTCTTGGGTTGCATTGTTTATACTAATTAGGAAGATCCTATTATATTTGTAAGAATGTTGCACATAAATTTGTTAAATGCAAACACTATGACAAGAATGCGATCCAGATTTTCATAATGCATCCGAACCCGTAGATGACATTTACTTATTGTATCGTACATTTAAACTATTTACTAATTATTGTATCATACATTTAACGCAACTAATAAATAACTCTTGTAACGTAAAAATTAAATTTTACAAACTCAAATTTCATAGTCCGCGTTGTCGCGGGTCCTTCACCTAATAGGTATATAAATGTTAGAATAAACAACCTCATTAAAGTTTGGCTTCTCCCCGTCCACCACTTTAGTAGCCACTATCAGACAAATAATCGGCCAAGATAGGGACATGTTCGATCTAGATAGTTGATTGCATAAGCTATCGTTGGTGGAGTTGAATTAAACATCAAGCTAGCCTCAAAGATGAGTGAAACTCCACCTTCTCTCAGTTTCGAAATTGAACATTTTGGATTCATGACACTTGTTGCGTACTCTTTTTTCTGTAGAAGATCTTGTTAAGAGTCAGAGATCATCGATTGATAATCGAAAATTGAATTAATCCTAATTACCCGATTGATGAAGAGCATCAAGAACAGAGGGAGAAAAGGGAATGGGGACGACATTTTAAAGGAAGAATGCGTTCATATTGATTCCCGGAGATGGGGTGACGTAACGGCCGGAGAGAAAAGAAACTCCTTGTTGTCTTCATAGCAATTTAATCACCATCGGTGACATAGCCTTGTGGGTTCAGAAAATCGATATATTCGTCGCAAAATAAACTAATATCGGGTGAGTTTCGGTTGCCATGGATGAAATCATCTGTTAGAAACTTAGAAATATGAAATGGATGTGATGATAATCCGGACAAAATTCCCTAAATCGTGCTGAGTCATTTTCACAATAAGGCACAAAATCCTTATTGGGATAATTCAAGGAATCACTCAATATCTTGGCAAAAAATTTTGAGTATAACAAAGAGATTATGTTGTGTTTTCATTTGTGCAAGAGAACCAAATGTTTCTGTGTTAGAAAAGATTTCGGCGGTTAAATCAAGACGCAACCCTTGGCGTAAAGGTGCGATGTTTAATGAACAAACACACATGTCTGTTATTCCTGTTCGTTTTGGCAGGAAACCGGTTACGAGGGTTAATGTATAATAATTTCAATACGGGTCGGAGCGTTGCCCTGAACCCCATTGGGGTCGCTGCCCCCAGACCCCAGCAAGGGTGGCTCCCCTAGACCCCCGCAAGGGGCACTGCCCCTTGACCCCCGCTTTTAATGGCGGTCCAAATTAGTTTAAACAAGTGTGCACCTCGCACTACCAATTTATTTTATACTTAACTTAGAAAATCCTTTGTTCTCGAGTAACTTCGATTTACACTAAAATTACCAAGACCTTCTTGAAAGAATATAGAGATACATTTTGAAAGAAGATGACCATTTCTTATTGAATCCATCTATCCAAGCTCTGCATGGAGACTAATTAACCGCCTCTTAAAGGACAAATCAGACTTAATTATTTACACTTGGACCCCTTGACTATCACAAAACTATAGTTCATCCTTTCATAAAAATATAAAATGTAAATGTGGAAAAACTTGAAAAACATGCTTAATATATTTATAGAAAAATATTTTGTGCTGTTAACAGCACCTAACTTTTGATGCTGTTAAGCTAAAAGGGAGGACTGAAAGTGTAGATTTTGAAAAGTTTAGAGTTGAAATATGTAAATAAAAATATTTATGATACACATGATTAGTCAATATCATACAATAAATATCAACAGAACATATTATATCTCCAATATTTATTGCATATCTTGAAAATTTAACATATATTGTCAAAATGATAAACAAAAAAATTTGACAATGTATATTGAGAAGAGAAACAGGTGTAAATGTGAAAGTTTTTAGAATTATTTTTTAAAATTATATAGGTGTTAATAAAAAATTTATATTATGTTATAATCAAATGTGAGGAAAAAACTGAGTCAAGAATGGTTAATAACGTGATGGTATGTTAACTGCGCGCACTTAAAACTCTGTTTCATTGCAATAGGGAGAAGAAATTTGTGTTATATATTTGATTTGATTTGATATTTTTTAAAGAGATTTACATCATTTCTTTTGAAGTATGATCACCATACTTGGTAATTGATCGAGGGTATTTAGTATTTACATTGTAATTGTGTACTTGTAATTGTTATTACTACCTCTGTTAATGGTATTTACTATTTACTTTCAATTTCAAGCTTCGGTTGTATGCAACATTTCCATATTCAACCACTTGTGTCTCCGCTTATCTCTTACATTTTGTTGTGTCATATTTTCGAATAAACAATCACCAAAGGTGATAATCCTGTTCCTAACCTTAGTAACCCAGTAACAAACTCATCTCCTATAGCACATGAATATATGTTTAACATTTAACATAAAACACATACACAAAAGTTCACTTTTAATTGCACATCAATCTCGCACTCACATCCCCACACTCCTCCAACTGGCATAGACTCAATCTTCGGCACCGGCTCAGCTTCTGGCCAACACCTCTGCCACGAGCCTCTGTTTTTTATTTCGAGTCAACCACTCTATTCTCTCTCTCTCTCTCCCTTGTTTTTTAATTAGAGTTTTTTGTTTGTGTTTGCATTTTTTATGCGTGTTTTCGTGTTCTGTTTTCCGTCAATTTATCAAGATCCAGGTTTTCTTTTTTGATTTTTTTAGATTTGTATGTATATGCAGGTGTGTTTAGATCTATGTGTTGGTGGGGTTTGGATAAAGGGCGGATTTACATTGTTATAAAGTGTGTTCATAAACACACTTTAGATTTCAAAACATTGTAAAAAGCCTATGCTAGCTTTTCCATGGAGACATTTGAAATTTGGATTTTAAACGTAGTTATGAAAAAGGAGAAAAAGTGTTCATGAACTTGAATTTCTCTCTTAGATTATAGATTGATAGAGATTTTATTGTGAAGTATGAAAAATAAGTTTGTAGGGATATAAAAGGCTGAAGCCGTGAGTTGCAGGAAGAAACAAAAAGAGGGAGATGAGTTTTGTGATATGCACTAGCTGTTTGTACTTTGCAAGTGGATAAGTGTGCCAAGTTTATACTGGTCTTGTTCGAAATTTCAAAATGACGTCTAAAAAGGGAGTGATTATAATATATATATATATATATATATATATATATATTTTAAAAAAGATTGTATAACCGAAAGAACGAGATGCCTATAAGATTTTTTTCACGTAAAATAAGATAAGATAATGAAAGCATAGTTTCATCATTTTCCAATGATTCTTTTGGTAAAGTGATCTCACCGGAAAATAATTTAGAAAAAATAATTTTAGGCTTCAATAGGTAGACTAGGTTCGATTATCATTTGCAATTTTTTTATATTATTTGAATTTGATTATCAACATCTACAATTTCATTATTAATGTCTATATTCTGATTATCATTCTCCACGTTAAAATCATGTGCATTAAAAATAATTTTGTTATTATCTACACTCCACATAATCAATTTGACAATCACATATGTTACAAGTGTTTTAAAAATTGAGAGCTTAATAAGTATTTATGGTTTAATATTTCTTATTATTTGTTATTGATTGATTGATTTTAGAAGACCTTTTAGTTGTAGGGTCTCCGGGTTGAATAGGTTAAGCAAGTTTATTTTTGTTTTGTCTTCGTAACAATAATTTATTTGGAGGTCCAAAAAATATATTTGTATGTATTTATATACAAACACTTACTAATATGCATATATACATCCATATAATACACTATGTATAAAATTTTGAGGCCCTAAAACTTCGGAGGCTCTGTGTGGTGGTACCACTTGCACACCCTCGAAGACGGCACTGGTAATGAGTTTTGAATAGGGTAAAGATGAAAGGGATTGGACTGTGGATTTATGTGTATGTTTGTGTTTTTTTATTCAAACAATTAGTAATCAATTGCAAAAAATTGTTGAGACTTGAGAAACTTAATTGATTATTAAGTAAAAAACTAAAAATACGCATAGAATTTCATAGATATTATTATTTAAAATACAAATCATCACTACTAGAAAAATATCCATTTCTCACGGAATTTGCTCTTGTGACCAATCCGTGAGAAATTATCCACGAATTTCCCATGGATTTTCGATGGACCATCTATTAATGTTATATTAGAAGTCGTCTCACGGGTTTCTCGTGAATTTCCCACGGAATTCGCATCCATGGGAAATTCGTGAGAAATCCGTCGAAAACTTCTCACGGATTACCAACAGATGTTCAAAATCCGTGGAAAATCCGTAGGAAGCGTAGTTATATTATTTTTCTAATTAAATTTAAATAAAATTGTGAAAAATCCGTGGGAAATCTATGGATAATGTTTCCCATTTCCCACAAATTTCTCTTGAATCATTTATTATTATGTATTTATAATCGTTTTTATCATTCTATGGAAAATCCGTGGAAGGAAATTCACACGGTGCAACATCACACAATTTAGGATTAGGGGTTTCGTGGGAAATCTGTGAGAAACTCAAATTCGTGACGAATTTCCCACGGATGCGAAATCACAAAAAATTAGGGATTAGGGGTTCTGTGGGAAATTAATATTTTTCTGCGGGAAGCAAATGCACACGATGCGAATTCACGATGTTTAATATATGTGTGTATACACTATTAACGAGTACACATACAAATACATACTAAGTAGAATGCATGCCATGTACCCATACACACTCATATAGATACATACACCTATACAAATATAGTATATGTAAATACATATATACATACATAAACATGTTATATGAAGAGGTATAACACGATAGTCGTAGCTAATGGCCACAACAAGCACAGTTGACCAATATGACATGTAACCATTGGAAAGCGACCTCACGCTGGACAACCAGGTATGGAGCAGAGATCATCTGAATCTGACACCTGACACGTAACTACCATGATTTATGACCTCACACACGACAAACAATGATAATGGGTGTGATCAATACCAAACAGAGTGTCATCAAGTTCAATACAAACAATGGTAATGGGTGTGATCAATACTCAAACACTTCAAGACACTTCATTTAATACCCTACATTTAGTCCCCCAATTCTATGTTTCTTACGCCTGAGCTTGGTCAAGGAATAACCCCTTCCATCCCTTGACGAGGTCGATGGTGGTTTGTTTTGTTTTAGTAGGTCATCGCAGGTTGCTACTCCGAAGTTCACCGACATAAATACATACATGCATAGATACACTAATACATGTATACACCATACATACACCTAAACAAGTATGTAGACATACATGCAACGTAATATACAGAGAAATAAGTTATCGATTGAATCCATACATATATGTAGACATTTATACAAATACTTATTATGACTTATAAAATTATTTGTTAAATAAAGTTTTGACAATTTTTACATAACTAAAACCCTTAAAATTTTATGTTTATTTTTCTTTAGCGTTAATTAGGTCATTTTTAATTATATAATATATATATATATATATATATATATATATATATCAAAGCTATATATTCTATAATGTTGTAGTGTTTATATATATAATAAATTTAATAGAATTATTTAAATACATAGAATCGAACCTTTATATAATTCATTTACCATTTTATTATAAAAAACCTTTTAAGTTTTATCTTAAATTTATAAATTTTATATCATATAAAAAACCTTTTAAGTTTTATCTTAAATTTTATTATAAAGAACCTGTTTGTCTGGTTGTTGGAGGAGCTATAGAGAAGATTGCACTAGCTAGTAATAATGATGGTGATGATGCTACTATGGAAGCTAATGATGAGGAAGAAGAGTTTCAAGATTTATATGGTGATTCAGATGAAGATTGTGAGGATGAACTTGTTTTATCAGATCATTCATCTGATGACTAGTATGTTTCCATCAATCATAACATAAAAGTTTATTATTTTTATTTTAGGTATCCCAGTTATTCAAAAACCTGGTAATAAAGTTGTATTTCCTTAACTACTAAGTTTATGAGCTGTAACTGATTGAAACCTTTAACATGTTTTCTAACTGATCACTTTTTATTTTCAAAGGTAATGGGACGTGGAGGCGATATACGTAGAGGTGGAGGTCGATGTCAAGTTAGTGATCGAGGTAGTAACAGTATACTTTTTATAAGATCCATCTATATAGATATCACCATCTACATCCAGAAAGCCGTATGCTTTGGAACAAGCTTGTACAGTTTGGGAAGGGGTTTTGATCGGTTTAGTAGGCGTTTTCTTTTATGGTTCATATTCCGGATTGGGTTCATCCCTGTAGTAATCCGATGAATTGAGCCCCCAAAAAGCATGTTTTTTTTTACCGACGCACAAAGAAAAATTTTTGTTGCTGCTACGAAAAACACCATCGGATTTCAAAGTAGCACGATCTAATTCAAAAATTTCCCCCAATTGAGGACGGATGTAAAGCTAAACAAATAGCTTCTGCTCCAAGAACAGAGGATTGTAGTTTAATGTTTTTTATTCAGTGGACGTGGTTATTGGCAAGAACTTATTGAATCCATCGTTTGGGCTCATAATAAATTAAAAGTTGCTTCCAATGCCAATAAAAAGTAACCCATCCAATGGTATTTAATATCCAAAAAACTGCCACAGTGACACGGAGGCATGGAGGCAGATGAGTCCCTTTCATCACCTGTTGGAGGTGGAATTGAGGACAGGATTGAGGATGAAATCGGGGCTGGAAATCGAGGCTGGAAATGAGAATATACCACTTACTAGTGATGGTGAAGGCTTAGGTGAATCTTCACAACGCCAAGTAACGGGGCAGAACAGAACACATGAACCATCTCATTCATCCCACAAGACTTACTCTTGCTACTGACATGTATTTTGATTGAAACACAATCTTACTCTTGCTACTGATTCTAATGCATCATTTTAATTCTATAGGTTTGATGAGCAAGATATAATGAAATCAATTTTTAATATTATAAAGGAGATGTTCAGCGGTAGTTGGCCAACATGGACTAAAGTTCCCAACTCTGATCGCGAGTTGATGTGGCAGCGCTTCCAGGTATCTACTTACTATTTTTCTTACCTTCTAAACGTATAAAGTTATTTTACAGTGATTTTGTATATATTATTGTTAGTTGGGTTGTTGGGTCGGGTATACATTATAGGTGAATAAAGAAACCACATGACAAACAACTTATATTATGCTTTTAAACAACTTAAAGACATCATAATAACGGCACAAAACAGCAGCAAAATAATGTTGTTTTATACAGCAAAAAATTGTTGTAAATAGCAGACAAACAGCAACAAATAAATATTATATTACGCAAAAACCGTTTTCACTTTTTATCACAAAAAACTGAATAGAAACAGTAACAAAAAACTGCACTATAGTGCTTTAGATGAATACATGTTTTTCAGACATAAATATAATAATAACGAAAAGTTTAAACAGTAAGTGATTCGTTTTCAGGGATTGTTTGAGTGGGATCCGAAATATAATGAACTAGCTAAAAAGAATTGGGCTTATATGATGGGTCTATGACATCGTGATCTCATGAGGGGTGCTCGAGATGTAGCCAAACGTAATTATACAAAGGAGGCGGGTTTGACTGTTGGTGATGATTTATCTGTTCTGAACCCATTTTTCCCTGTGTGGATTGATGAGGACAACTGGGCAACCATAATTAAAGACTTTTGGAATACCCAATCTTGGATAAAAGTATCAGCGGTGAATAAAAGAAACCGGGGCATATCAGAAGATGGGGAGATTGCTACACATTCAGGTGGATCATGTAGCATGATGCATACGCAATTGAAGATGGTAACCAATTTTCAAATTTTTAAGATCCAATTCATTTGTATATAACTTTCATGTACACTTTTTGTTGGAAAAGAAAAAAGGAGGTCAAGTGTCATTTATAGAAGTTTATGATGACTACTATACAAAGAAAGTGAAAGGGTCGACATCTGAGCAGCCCTCTCAGTATACAACGAAGAAAGCTGGAAATGTCATGGTAATTTCGTTTTTCCTATATGACTAGCTAACTACTTAATTATTAATTATAGCAGGTAAGTGTTGTCTAATTACTATTTATTATAGGTCAAGTACAAATGTCTTACATCGGAGACTAGTGGGTTGATTCCGGTGAATATTGACAGTGGTATATGGGAACAAGCTTGTGGAGGGAAGAAAAAGGGGAGATTGTTTGGGGCAACCAAAGATATTCTGCACTTATCTTCATCGCACACATCGTGTCCGAGTTTGTCTACTAGTCAGGTGGCTAGGGCTGATGAGGTTAGTTTATTCTTGGTCATATGGGCTGTGATAGGCTGTTGTCGGGTCTGTTTGTGTATATGTATTTATGTCGATAATCTGTATGTATATACGGCCGTTGGGTTGGGTTGGCTTCAGTTTTTGGGTCAGGTTAGGCTACTGTTGGGTCTCATTATGCTGGTATGTCCTTTGTATGAATATACATTCGAATGTATATGTGCGTGTGTGTGTATACATATACATATATATATATATATATATATATATATATATAATATGTATGGATTTCGAGCAGCTGGGTTTTGTTGGGGTAGGCTACTGTTGGGCTAAGATATTGTCAGGTTGGGTTGCTGTTGGGTTGGCCAGAATCTGAAAATAGCTCGTTCCTAGGTAGTATTAGATTGTTAGAAGCCTTTTCCATTTATTTCTTTTACTTGCTAGTTTTTAATTAAGTTACAAAAGTAAACTTCGTCATTTACCCATTTTGACCTGTTAATGGTACTATTATTAAGGCATAATAATTTGTTATAATGTGCAATTATATGATTCATTCGTATTGATTGTTTATGTGTGTGTGTTTCACTTCATAGGTACAAAAGTTGAAAGAACAACTTGTTGAATCTCAAGAGCGAGATCGGACAAGAGAAGCGGACTTGAAAAGTATTCAAGAACAAATTGCACTTTTAACAAAGGCTTGGAAAGAGAATTTCCCACCACCGCCTAACTAGTATTGATCCCTGCATAGTTGGTATTGATCTAGCTGATTTTTGAACAACAAATGTTGTTAAGTTAACTTATAACTCAGCTTTAGATACTTAACGAATTTGTTGTGTATTAGGATGCTTGACTTGACTCGACTTGTTAGGTGTATGTAATTTTGATGCTCGACTTGTTTAGATGTATGCTATTTGGGTGATTGTTGCAAATCTTGAGTTATCGTTTCGAGCGGGTGACAAGGTATATAATATAGGTAATATGAATAAAACAGGGGCGGTTTTGGATAATTTGATGAAAATTTTCATGGGAAATCTGTGGGGAATATATTTTTGAGGAAAGATATCCCGTGAAAAATCTGTGAGAAATATAACCGTGAAAATCCCCTGGGAAACGTATCCCGTGGGAAACCTGTGGGGAACGTAGCCCGTGGAGTGGGAAGCGTATCCCATGGGAAACCTGTGGAAAATGTACCATGTGGGAAACCCAAGGGAAACGTATCCCGTGGAAAACCCAAGGGAAACGTATCCCGTGGAAAACCCGTGGAAATTTTTATATTTCCCACGGAATATTATAAATAAATCTGTCATTCTATGGATTATCCACGGATTATTTCGTCACAAAATTGACCTTCGTGGGAAAATCCGTGAGAAATTTTATTACCCACGCCCCGTTTTACCTCGGACCAAATTCGTGGAAAATCCGTGAAAAATCCGTGAAAAATGGGGATTTCTCACGAATTTCACACGGATTTGACCATGTGAATTCGAACATTTTCTTGTAGTGCATGGATCATGTGATTTTTTTTATTCAAAATAGTTAATTGACAAACTTATATATTATAGTAACTACGTTCAAATTAACCTAAATTAGAGCTCTAAGTATATTAATGACAAATAATTTTTCTAAAAATGTAACATATTACACCCGTCGCAACGTGCAGATAAAATATTTCGTTAATATCAAAACCTAAATATGGAACATGATGAACATAGGATTTCTTTGTGGCAATACCAATGCATATATTCCGGAGTAGCAATAGGGTTAGCACTTGGAAATCCGTTGCGCTTACAAAAGATATGAACATTTAATAACATTTCTATGTAATTTGTTGCGCTTATATGTAAAAACAACGTAATTTAAAACTTCTCGCAGTTCTATACCTTTTCTGGTTCTCGTTTGAACCTATCCGAATTACATATAAATGTTATTAAATGTAATTAAAGGTACAGAACTGCGCAAACTTTTAAATTACATTGTTTTTATACATGTAAGCGTAACAAATTACATAGAAATGTTATTAAATGTTCATATTATTTACAAAATAAAGTTAAAAATCACTAAAAATATGTTAAATTATTGAATATATGAAATGTTTACATGTGCAAAGGTTAAATGTGCACATGTGTACAAAAAATATAAATTTGATTTTAAAGGTTATTTTGAGGTTTTGTCAAATAATTTTACTTTTAACATTAATCTAAATTAATAATCACATGTGATTGAATCATTAAACATGTGAAAATTTCTATAATTTAAAAGTTCTCGCAGTTCTTTATTTTTTCTGGTTCTAATTTGAACATATATACATATATATATATATATATATTTATACAATTCTTCATTTATATCAAGCGAGTCACTCAATATTTCAAATAAATACGACAACTATATTAACATGAAATTAACATCGGTCATACTTCTAAATAATCACATAAAAGCAGGTTAATTGTGACAAGATATGAACACCACCACTCATTCTCTGCATACCCTTTCTAGAAACTGTGTGTAGTAAGCACTGCACGGTTTTAACTATCTCTATCATTTTCCACCAAGACATGTCAGTGAAGTCAAAGAAATTTAGAAATCGGGCTTGGTAAACCCGGTTTCTCACTCTACTTTTCAGAAACCGTATGTGGCACACCTGTTCTTAATAAGGCAAGCTAGAAATCGGGTTTGGCAAATTCGATTTCAATAATTTTGGAAATAGGTACTTTCAACCAATAGTTTTGATAAATTGTTTAGAAAAAGCTATACTTTTGAAAAATAAATACTCTGTAACCTGTGAACAAAAGGTGATTAGTAGAAAAAGTTTGTTAAAATGTATCATTATTAAATGGTTTTTTCACATTAAGCTAAAGTAAAGACATGACAACATTCTCTTGATTAGATTGAAACTTTACTTTTACTTTATCCATTTTCCTAATTAAAACGCAAGAATATATACTACAAATCTCATTTTATTCTATACGTATTAATCATTCGTATAAATTGTAAATACAACATATTTCACAAGTCTACATCAGCGTAAAGAACTACTGTTATGCAAGATTTCTTAAGCCAATGCAACATAATTACTAACAACGCTCATCACAATACCTTACGATCCATTGTCCCTTTGAAGCATAAAAGGCCGGTAAAACATATAATCTGAAGAGGCCAAAAGCTAGTTTGAACTGATGTTGGCCACTTGTTGTCATCAATTTCATTTTAATAACTTTATGAATTACAGGGCAATTATTCCTTGGGTAGTAGATTATTTCTTTCTTACTGCTAAGGGAGATTTGCCCAGCAATTCATCTACTATGGCAATTTACAAGAAAAGGGTTAGATAACAATGATATGGCATCAGGTAACATGTGCACAAATTCTGTAACGAAAATGACACCAGTAGCAGAGGCTTTAGTGGCAGACAAGATACTAGAGTCTGATCTGAGAAGTAGCCATTTCTTGCCAATCAACATTGGGTCACCGTTTTAGGATTTGCAGTGAAAACATCCAACTAACAACTATCAATTGTTAGCAAAAATCAAATTCAAACAACGCTCGTGTGATTTCGTTACACCCACAAACAATAAACGGATCATAATTACTAACCTAGCAATTAAACCAAAGCAACAAGATGAATAATAAACAATACAACATAAGGATTTAAAGTGATTATGTCTAATCTCCAACTTTTTAGTCCACGGGATCAAAAACTAGAGAGTTTTTGTTTATTACTTTTATGGCTCAAGGATTAAAAAAGACATTAGGGTTATATTTATAGGGAAGAGGATAACTTAGCCAACAAGTTAAACCGAAACCCTAGCCCACCTAATAATCTTCACAAGCGCAACACATCGCACCAAGTCAGATCCTCCCAACAGGGACATCACATTTTCGTCACTAGCTTAAGCTTATAACTTAAATAGAACTTTTCTGAGTTTACTGAAATTGGCATAAGCCAATAAGCTTAAGCTACAAGCTCACCCAAAATTAACATCCTCTAAGGTTTGTCAACATGGTGATAAAGGATAAAATGTCATCAGATTAAACCTAGCCAGTGACATCAGGTTTCTTTTTTGTTGAAATGTAACCTTAGAGTCCAAATTCATTGTGTTACAAACTTGCTACAGTATAGTTTATGGTGTAAATACCTTGTGGGAGATAACTGTAAAGGTGGTACTTCGAGAACTGCCAAACAAATAGTTTATGACTTCAGTAGGCATGTTTCTTTTTTTTGAATAAACGATCAAACCAATATATATTCTGTGGTAAATCCTTCAACTTTTTAGATTAGCAAAGGGAGAATATTTGATGTGAGAATACTTCCACAGATGACAAAAAGAACCTGCAAAAGAATTTACAAAAAGAAATTGTATATGAAAACAGAAACATTTAATGCATTCTTCATAATTATGCATCAGAAACATGGGGTTACAAATTTGGAGAACTAGGGCAACATTTGAAAATCATCACTATGGGAAATTGAGACATGGGACTGAAGTCCAAATAAACCTCCATCTGGATGACAAAACACTGGTTCCCACAACATGTTTAGTGCTAATAGAAGAGAGGATTTTATGAATCAGATCATCAGGTAATATGCTTAGTCTATCACCTTGTACGTTCATCCTCATTCTCTACCTTATTTTTTGCTCCAAAAATCTGCATTTTGTATAATTCAAGAATCGGTACATACTAAACACTATTGACACAAATAGCTACATAACCGAAACTGATTTTTAGGTGTAATAGAACACCAGATCTTTATTACTTTTCTTTTCTATTGATATAGATGGATTGCAAGTAGTACAACGAAAGGTCCAACTTGAATAACCAGTTTCAATTCTAACAATGATGTCAATCCGAATTGATACTAAGTACAGTTCACCATACAGTCAGTATTCTAACCAACCTTGTGAAACAATTTAAGATGTTGTAATTCATGAAATTAGTAATGAATTTGTGGGTATTAAAAATCCACCTTATCATCTACAATGCGAAACTCTTACACAATTTATGCCCAGACGATAAGTTATTACAAGATGCCTTTTGTCCCCTTTGATCATTCCGCACCCTGCCGATGATGTGGCATAACCTGTTACGTGTCAAGTTGGCAAGTGACACGCCATTTTTTTGTGTGCATCCGTTTGAATCATTTTCTTATTACCTCCACATAGCCAAATGACCCAAGCGGGACACAAAGATACGCGTTAACGACCCAATAAACTCTTTATCATAAGCTTTACCCAAGCAACCTCAGTATTAGAAAAAAAAAAAGAACAAAAAAAAAAGAAGGAAAAATTACCTGGCCAACATGTGGTCCCCTTTAATATTCTAAGGTTTAACACTAAATTTCGCATACAAACATGTGAACAAGGACAATTTCGCAAAAACTGCATAAAATGGGTAAAACTAGGGTTTACGGGGACAAATTTGCAGAAAACAATGGGCTTTGTGCGAATATGGTCTGATTCGTAGAACATTATGTGAATACAGTAAGTTTCGCAAAATACAACATTCCTAAGCTTCGAGCTCATATCGGTCATGGGTTGTTTGAATTTGTTCATTTGGAATCTGAGTTCTTCTACTTCATTTTTATTTACTTATTTTATTGATTTATCGATTCAATAGAAGCCCAAAGAGGTGAATAGGGTGTAAGAAATATATGTATTCCAAAGATTTTCGGCAAATCCAATTACGAAGTTAAAACCAAATACTTGGAAGATTCACGGATCGTGAAGGTGGTATGTGAAAGTCGTAACATGCAAGATATCAATATATGTAAGTTACCAAATAGGTTGGAAATGAATAAGGTTAACTTACTGGATCATCATCCATCGTTATAATGTAGAGATGCCGGTGTGATTTGTGAAGTTTAAGTTGGAATACATTCCTAGGGTTTTTTTGAGACGGTCACGAATTTGTTTAATTTCGCATATACTCTCCTTTTCATTGTCTTAATTTTTCATTTTCTTTCTTTAATTCTTATAGTAAATAGTAATAGTAATATAGTAAATACTAAATAGTAATTTTTAATTTTTTTTTCTTAACTTTTTAGTTTTCTTTCTTTTTCCCCTTTAAAATAATAATAAACAAAATTCAAACCCAACATTTTAAAATCTCTTTATATAATTATAAGAAAGTATAAATTAGGTAGACATATTACAAGTAATCACCCTTAAATTAATCTCAACCATTCAATAAATTAACCTCCCTAATTAATCACCGTTGATTTACTCGACCTAATTTGTCCATGTCATAAAGTGTCATAAGCCTTAGCTCAATTACCTAATTACCCTTAATTTTCAATACATGCTAGCAAATGCCGTACTTTCAAAACATGGTATTCCTCCACCTTACGCGAGTCTTCACGGCCGATTCAATCACTATCAAATACCTCTGAAGAACTCCATCGGTCCCTATGTTAATTGATTGGAAAGGCAAAATATTGAGAAAAACGTGTATCGGCAAATCCCTATGAATCACCGCTAGGAACCCTCCTAAGATTAACATCTTCCTTTTGGAACCCTAACATTTGTGCTACACCTTCATCCTCTAATCAGGTAATTCAAGATTTGCATTGTGATTTACAAAATATTGAATATATCATATAGACTCTTTTAAAAGTACATGTTTATTGTATAATTGTTTCAAATCGGAGTGTTATTTTACTACTCATAGCAATTATTTAAGTTTATCCTTTCAAATCGGAGTGTTATAGACTCTTTAAAAACTGATATACACATATATCAGTTTATCCGGTATGTGAAATTATTTTGTTAATTTTGATAATCATATGTTGATTGATTTGATTTCGTTTTGTTCTTAACTATTATGTTATGTTTTTGCAAAAGATGATTATGGAGATGATAAAAACGCTTCTGAAGCAGTACTTGAGTCGAATAAAGGTATTTGAATCATTCATTATTTTCAACCATTTGTCGCTTAATTTTTCAATTGACCATGATATTTGATTTCAATTATCATTTATTTGATTTCAATATTTCATATATCATAAAAGTTGTCTTACTTTCAGTCGTGATTTACTCACTAAATGAATTTACTAAAATAGCTCTATCAATTTGGAAACTAATTACTGTAAAATCGCCATTTTCAATAGATGAAATCTGGAAATAAGTTTTTGAAAACCTTTAGTCAAATTACTTCCCGCCTACCTACAATTTTGAATCCTTGCTATATATACGACCCTTGCCTATCATATTAAAGTTCAGAAACATAACCAACTTATTACTAAAAGTCTGTCACTTTTTTGCTATACTATAAATGGCCGATTTCAATGGTTTCACGCCTTTGAATCTTCTTAACAAATCCAGGGTTGATTGGAAAATACGCGTCAAGGTCTTCTTGTCGTGGACCCAAACGTACAAGGACAATCCTAACCAGTTGGCTTCGTTGGAGATGATACTAATTGACCATGAGGTATGATCATTCACTACTAAATATATGTTTCTGCCCCTACCTTCTACTCAATTTCTTTTTATTCTGTATTTGTGTTCTATGTGATGATGATTTCATATGTAAATAAATATTTGTGTTCCATGTGACCATGTATTCATTATCATATTTTTTTTTATCTTTTATATAGTGATTTAATATATATGCAATGAAGCCTTAACACATGATTGTTTGTTTTGTGTCTTATTCTTAAACTAATGAATACTTATCATCATAGTTTTTGACATTGGAACTATCTGTTTTAATTTGAATCATGTATTTATACAATGAATAATATAAGATCTGTTTTAATTTGATGATTCATGTATTTATACAAATAAAATGTATGAATATGTGGATTAAAACTCAGCTGAACTGTTTATAATTGGCCTCTTACATATAAGATCTGCTTCATTATCACATGCTTATGTCATTTTGATTGTGGTTGTCCATTTACACAGGGTCACAAAATTCAGGCCTCTGTTCTGAAGTACCTGATTCCTGACTTCCGTGACACCATCAAGGAAGGGAGTTACTTTGAGATAGCCAATTTTGGTTTGGTTCCTAACAAAGGAAAATATTTTTTAGTTGAACACGACTGGAAGGTCAATTTCATTAGGCTAACCAAAGCTAGAACGTGTCCCTCTTTTGAAATGTCTACAGACGGTTTCAATCTTGCTACATTTGATGACATTAATAGACGGACTGTTTCTAGCATCTATGCATTTGGTAAATTTCTAGAATCTGTATTATTGCTTACACACTTATTATTTCATGTGTTCGTAATAATAACCTTTAAACAAATTTGCAGATGTGGTTGGTCATCTGGTTGAAATAAAGGAAGTACGTGTTAATAGGGAGAGTGGCACAGAGTCCAAATCAATAGAGTTCGTACTTGAAGATGTCGAGTAAGTATTAATTATATAATGACCATCCATATCTAAAACCACATTGTCAATAATGGATCATATACTATATTACACTTATTCTATTAAATCACATCAGCTTATTATTTGAAGTTCTAACTAATTCTTGATAAATATTGTTGACAGTGGAAGGAACATCAATTGTGCACTATGGGGTGACTATGCTACTCAATTGTCACGAACAATCGGAGCATGGGTGAACACCTAATTGTGCTTATCCACAATGCTAAGCTTAAAGATTGGAACAGTATGTCTTCCAATTTACACTTATTGTGATTGTGTAGTTTTATTTTCACTAATTAATTTTCAATCCTTACCACTATTAATACAACTTCTTACTTTATGATTAGGATTGCCACAAGTTTCCAACCAGTTGTTTGGTTGTCGGGTGCATCTAAACTCTGATGTGCCACCAATCCTGCACTACAAACAAATGTATGCCAACTATACAGATATATATATATATATATACGTCTTTACGTGTCTAAATTTTACGTTGCCCATCGTTTTGTAGCCTGCTTAACAAAGGTGATAATGTTGTTCCTTCAACCCTTCCTGAGGAATTTACTCCAACTATTGTTGTCAATGATGTTTTGGAATACTTCAAGAAAACACCTGTTACAACAGTTGATACAATTCGTTCAACTATCGAGGTGATTCACTTAATTACTAAACTTTGGTAACATGACTCACACCTAACTTTAGGATAAGAACGAAGACTTCAACTACTTTTATTATAATTATAATAAATTATAAAAAACGATGAAGTTATAAGCATCATACTCAGCATATCAATCAATGTTTCAGGTTTCTGAATGGGTAGTCAAAGCTACGGTCACACAGGTTCTTACCGATGAGGGTTGGTTTACGTATTCCTGTAATGGATGTAAAACCAAAGCACAACAAATACCGGGAAATGGCAGTGTGAAAAGGCTGTTTTAAGTGTAACAATTGTGGTACTGTAACCGATGTTGAGGGCAAGTAAGTTCAATTTAACAGTTAATGTAAAGGTACATTGTTTTGGTGATGCACGATTAAGCATTTTTTGTAACTTCTCATACTGAATTTCAAGTGTTTTCATAGGGTTAGGACCACAATCCGTGTCCAAGATGTAACTGGTTCAGTCATGTTGGTTCTATTTGATCGGTAGCTGTCCAAGCTACTCAACAGGAGCATAGCATGGCTCAATAGTAGAATTGAAAAGGTAAATGTTTTCAATTCAAGTTACAATTTGATTGTGGTCCAGCATGATCCTTGTCTTGTCATATTTTCGAATTTATACAATTTAGTTTAATACTTTTTACTAATCTGTGTAGATTGGTGATTCAAACGTGCTTCCTGAGGAGGTCCATAGGCTGGTCAACAGGGAGTTAGTTTTCAAAATTGGAATTACCGAGATCAATACTATGCATGGATACCCTGCTTATACGGTTGCTCGTGCTACAGACGACCCTAAAGTCATCGACTACATTCTAGGTAAGTTGAATTATCCACAACCACAAGCTGATGTAGATGACTTCCAGGATGTGACTCCTAATGGAAAGGTAATATTTTTTTGTTGTATTTTATGCAATATTGAATTGCACACACTTGAAAACTTATTAATACACTAATTATCTGTTCAGATAAACAACTAATCCTACCTTTTATTGTTATATCGTTTAGGAATTGGGAAAGAAGCCAATGGATGATACATCACCAAGTTCGGGATCCATCATTACCCCAGTTGCTTTTTCACTCAAGCGGAAGAGCGAATCACCTCCTGATGAAAATAGTAGCGGACATGGTACTTCCAACACTGCCCATGTTATAGCTGCTTTGAAGATAGCAAGGATGGAAGATATTTGACATATATGCGCTGCTCCTAAGGTCTTTCGATCATAGATAGCTTACAAACGCCCGTTGTTCTCGCCATCGGATTTTTATGAAATTCTTATTGATGTTTTGTCTTTGTTAAGAACCGTCTATCTATTTTTGTCTTTTGTGACTGCTTTTGCTTCAACTTTTTGAGACTATTCATGAGCTCCATGAGTATCCTTCAATTCGTTATATTTTATAATGAAGTTATGTTTTTGTGTTTCAATATCCTTTATTTGTTTGTTGGAAGTGAGGATAGTAACTTATGCTTATTATAATACTGCTATAGGTTGAAGGATAATTCATTTTTTTATGATTGAATTCAAGGATCTGTTTTTTAAACCTGCTGCTTATAACTATATACGTTTTATATGCATTAAAACTGCATACAAAAACTGCATACAACTATATACGTTTTATATGCATTGATATTTTATTTACAAGTATCTAAATATTATATTTTAATTTCATATTCAGGCAGAAACATTGAGGGAGGAAACCATCAAGAAGGTGCATGTAATACTAAAAACAAGACAATCAGCACATGCGTTACTTGCAATTAATAACTACTTCGTAAGGCTACAAGCACTAACCACTCTTTGGAATGCACGACCAAGATAATAACATTTACTATTAAAAAATATCCTTTAGTCATCACATTATATAGCGTCCAATGACATTTTTGTTAAGGATTAGAATTTTCAACCATTTATTATTGCAAACTATTCAAGCATTTATTATCGCATAAATATTTGCTTTTCGATTCATTGCAAACTACTCATTAGTAACCTAAATATAAATTATTAAGATTACTTTGAAAAGTGATTTGGATTAAGGCAGATCATTCAAGAAATGTAATTACAAAAACAAAAACAAAACAAAAAAAGAATTTATTTTTATCACTTTTGGGTATTGAAAACCTTTTTTGGGCATATAATGTGATGTATCATGTATGATAGTAGTTGCCATTTTAAAAGAAAAAATGGTTAGTGTTTCCAAATAATTAATAGAAGTCAAATTTAGATATAATAGGAAATTAATCGTGGAGTTGGTTTTTTGTTAATGAACTGGCCTAAAATACACAAGTGTAAAAAATATTGACATTTAGATTATTTTGAATGCAAATGAATTACTGTACTATTAGTTTATATTTGTATATGACACAATCAGATTGTATAAGTTATGATGCTTCCGATGGATGAATGAATGATGGTTTATACCTTGTGTGATTCCTTAATCCAGGTATGTTATTTTGTCGTGTAAAGTATCGTTCTCATTTTGCGTATCGGATATGCCATGGTATGATTCTTGTTAAGGAAATGGAACCTTGCTCGAGATTATTGACATATGCTCATCGTTTTTAAGATCTAGACAACACTTGTGTCATCAAAACGCAAGAATATATGCTATGAATATCATGTTATTCGATATGTATTATCCTTGGGGCATCCCGACTGGGAAATCTTTTTTGCAGAAGTTTTTTCTTTTGGAAACAAAACCTCAAACCCATTATAAAAGTATATGAAATAAGGATGAAAGAGAGTCTACTTGTCCAGTCAACGTTGCTAGTTATTAACATTTTTGTAATAAAAAGTGTGTATTTGTAGTAGCTATATTTAGAGTTTATTAATGGATAAAAAAGTCTTCATTGATCTTCAATAGGAAAATGTCTTTCAACAAGCTTTTTGGATAAGTAAAACGCTTTATAAAAAGCTATCTTGGGAATGCTCTTGCAAATTTGATATACATCAAATTTTGCAATTCTACTTCAGCCTAGTAAAAACCTATTATGCAAGATTTCTTAAGCAAATGCAACTTACTATCAATGATCATCTCACACCTTTCGATCCAATATCTCTTTGAAGCTTAAAAGGCCGGTAAAACATATCATCCGAAAAGGCGAAAGCTAGTTTGAATGAATATGATATTGGCCACTAGTTGTCATCGATCTCGTTAATAACTTTTCCGCATTATGTACATAAAATGTAGTACCTGGAATAATGTGACGGATATTCTCTAAGCATAATAATAAGTATACAACTTACCGCCCTATATATAGCTTTCAAATGAATGACAATGTTTCATAAGTTGAGATTGAGTTTAGAGGTTCTAAATGTATGGATGAATTACAGGGCAATTACTCCTTGGGCAGTAGGTAGTTTCATTCCTACTGCCAAGGGAGATTTGCCCAGCAATTCATGATCTACTACGACAAGTCACTAAAACAATGTATGTATCTAAGGATCTCTAACGCGTATATATAGTAGATATGTACGTGAATTTTTCCACCATCGTAGTGCAAAAGTAGTTTGCTCAACTTTTAATCCGCTATGGTAAGTCATTAAGACAATGGACCAAAAGAGCTAGCTATGCGGTAATGTTCACAATCTGGTGGGGAACAACAACATTTCTTACAACTTTTGTATGCATCATCACTAAACACCTCTGAGGGCTCATGCATTTGACCATTTTCTTGAAGCTTTCTCATCTGACATGCTTCTAGGTTCGGTGGGTCGATGCAACTACTAATTGACATTGATGCACAAGTATTCACCGAGAGCAAGCTTTTTTGGATCCAAATACAATTTTTGTTTACTAAATTTTGGTCCTTAATAGGATAGCGAACGAATAGTTAGCTCAAACGGATTAAGATAAGTGGCTGGAGCCCTAGAGGCGCGGAATTCAAATTCTTGTGACTTTTGTATTGTTTCAATGCAGTTGATATGCCACAATGATCCTCCAACGACGGAAAACTTGCTTTAAGAAAAATACAGAAATTAATGGATGTAGAAGACAATAGACCAAGTTTTCAACACAAGAAATAGAAAATTAAAAAGGACAAACCAATTCTCTATTTATCTGTTTAGTTTTTTGCTTTGGGCTAATACATAGTCAATTATACAAAAATGCGAAAATATAAGATGTTGAATTGGTACATGAAAATAAGGTAGGTGACAACGAAGAAACATCAGGGGCTCCAAAGTCGAGTCATTCTCATCATAATGATATTTTTTCAAAAGTAAAATTTCATAAAACTTAAAATGATATATAAAAATGCCCGATTAATTGCACATATAATGATCATGCACAGTAAAACGCTTACTTAACACCCAAATAGAACATCTAACCTTTTTTCACTTAGAAGACTACAAAGTGTTATAAAGAGGGAGGGCGCGACTCAATGTGCAAAATAGAACATATATGTAACTTTTTATCGTGCAAAATAAAACATGTAACCTTTTTACTGTGCGGAATTGTTTTATTTTCACTTATCGATCATTTTAATATATTATATTCATCTTTTACTAAATTTGAGATATTCTAAAATTCAGTTCATATTGAAAAATCTACGTTCATTGATTAGTTTGCAAGTTTTTACAAAACTCTTGTCAAATGCCCCAAGGGCATGCAGTTGTTATCGATTACAACCATTAGCCGCATTAGTCTTGTCATTTTTAAGTGTGTAATTGTCATGATCAACTTGATCACTATCAAGATTAAACTTTAACAAATGCAATGAACTTCTTAACAAGAAATTTGCAGAATAATACTTGTTAAGTTTGGAAGATATTTTAGTGTGACTTGTATGTAAATAAAACTCAACAGATTGTATATCAAAAGCTCCAATATTATTACTTGAATAATACGAATACGCTTAATTGTATTGGGGTTACAAGAACCTTGAAGCTAATCTAAACACTCTGTTCTATCACAAGTTACAAGTACTTACACACACTCGTGTTTTTCTTTGATAGTCTAAGACTGTATTTATACACAAACATACAATGCATACCCATGCTTCTAAGGTATGGAACTCTACTTATAGATTGTAGAGTTCCAATTACACGTTATAGTAATTAATGCATAGAAGTCAACTATCTAAGCATGCTCTGTTATCGGAAAGTAGTCCATGCTTTGTTGCGCATGCTTTGGTGAAGATTAGGTGACTGCAGACCCACTAGCGCCGCATATCCATTGGATAAGAACCAGCAGTAGAAACCTCGTGATTCTGGTCTGGCAGTACTAATAGTGGAAATTCTTCCAGCAGTATTAATCTTCAATTCATACCGGTAGTACTAACTCTGGAAGTGAACTGGCAGTAGAAATGATTGTAGCAGTACTAATAATGAAGAGTAGTAGAAACTTTGAATAGCAGTACTAACTCTTGAATTTATTGGCAGTACTAATCATTTATATCCCAACAGTAATATCTAACGGCTTAATTGTGTACTTTGGGCCGAACGGGCTTTTAGGATTTTTTGATGATCTCATCGTTTCTTTCATTCTTTGTAACTTAAAGTTTAAGCCCATTTATTTGCAAGGGTTATTCCCTCAGCATAGAAACAAAACATGTTTGTTACTCGTCCACAAACGTTGCACTTTCAACTAGACAAATACTATCATAACACAAGGTATTAGTTAGCAGGTGTGTTTTAAAGAAAAGGATAATAATGGATATGCACAAATGACAAATGTCATCGAACGCGCGTGCTAAATGAGTTTTGGAAGCAAGATTTTCAATCCTAAAAAAGATGACTCCTTAATCATTTCTAGCTATTGAACGTTTTGCGATACCTAAAATTATAAGAAGGTGGAATATTCATGGTGAGTTCTTATTGAATACAATGAGAAAGATGGATAAAATGAAGAAAAAGAACAACCTATGGAAGATAAAACGAACTTGATAGAACACAATGAGATGCTCAAAATACGCCATATGTAGTTGATTTGGGTGATGAAGTTGCACCTGGTTTATGATCAAGCAACTGGAATATGAATTACGGAAAATAAGATTTTCATCACTCACGCTTGTATATACATATTCCTTAGGTCGGATAAAATTAAACAGAGATATTAACCGATAGTACATGAACTTTTGTTTAATAACAAGCATAAAAACTAAGACCGATTACTCACTCTTGTTTTCGAGTCTAAACTAATTAATGATGAAAATTCTGAAACATAATCTGTCGCTAGTAATAGAAAGAAAAGATAATGTATCACCAAGATAAAAACTTACATTATATGAGTCCTAAGTCGTCTTATGTTATTTACAATACAGAACTACCTTGATTAATTGATGCTCGTACATAGCAGATGTATTGCAGGGCAAATCTCCCTTGGCGGTAGGAATGAAACAACCTACTGCCCAAGGAGTAATTGCCCAGTAATCCATCCATACATTGAATGACTTCGCACTTGATCTCAATCTATGAGACAGCAATGTTCTTTCGAAAACAATTTATAGATCAATAAAGTAATGTACATATTCGTATGCATATAGAATATCCTTCACATATTTCATTTGTACGACATTTTACGTACATTATGTGTAAAAGTTGTTAACACGACATCAGATTCATTCAATGTAGCTTTTTAGGTAATATTGTTAACCGGCCTTTTAAGCTTCAAAGAGCCAACGGAATCGTAATGGTGAAATGAGCATTGGTATTAAGTTGCATTGGCTCAAGCACCACTGCATAAGAGTTCTTCAGTCTCGAAATTTCGGGTATATGAATATTATGTGAAAAATATGAATCAAATAAAATGAGACATAAAGCATGTATTCTTGCATTTTGGTAAGTGTCGTAATGATGAGGAAAATGGAGAAAGTAAAGGCATATATCTTCACTTTAGCATAATGTGAAAAGGCCTAATCACCTTTTGCCCAAGTGGTGTAAGTTAATACTATTGAATTAGCAAATTGTACAAATGTTTAAATCGTTCAGATGCAAGTTTTCTTAGATACAAATTAATTCCAAAATGCAACAAGCTTGATTAAGGGATAAAGTCACGCTTTAGTCATTTAAAAAAATTAAATAAAACTGTATGTTTTTAAGAAGTTTTTACTGGATTTTAAAGGTAAAAAAGTTGTAAACCGAGTCACATTCAATCCTATATTCGCCACCGAGTTGGAAACAAACAAATCTTGCAGACAACTACATACAGTGTTTAGGCAATGGGGGTGAACAAGAAAAGCATCAAGATCTTAAAAAGGTCAAACAATACTCTTGACCAAGGTTTGTACCTTGGCATATCCAATAAGCATGGAGAGAACTCAGAACCATGCATGTATGTCCTTGCATGCACAAAATAACATATCAAGGAAAATACATGGCACAAAACATTATTCATTTACACTGTTAGCATCAAATTTCATAACAAGTAATGTTAATGTGTACAACTATTTCATCAAAATGACTATGAGCCTTCCAAATAACCTACATGTCAATATCTTTTTTTATTGTCATTATTATTATTATTATTATTATTTTGGTAATAGTGTTTCCGATCTTTAGCTGACTAGTTTTGTTCTAATCACAAAACAAATGTCTAATGAGGCTCTTAAACTAAAAGTCTGTTGGGGTGTGAAGATTAAACTAGCAAAAGAAGTACCCGGTTTGGATCAAGAAGTACCCGACGGGTACAATTCTTGTAAACGGATAAGATGTGAAGAAAACGGGACAGAATGTTGGGGCTTGAAGTCTACCCGGTGGGTCCCGGCGGGTAAGGTGGTCCACCCGGCGGGTACTAGGGCGGTTCCAGCAGATTTGCAGTTTTCTTGTTGCCTAAGTTTGTGTACCTTATATATATTGTAACCCCTGTAAACCCTAACCTACGAAAATTAATAGGATTTCTCTCTAATTGGCCGTGGATTAAACCAATCTAATAGATTGGATATAATCAAGTTATATTCGTGTGTTCGTTTACATTCTCACATTATTATTTATTATTTTGCTTTGTTTGATCCGTTTATTGTCGTGCGGTATAGTCTAGTGATTGTACGTTTTCTTGTTTGGGGTCCATAATTCCTTACAAAGTCATCGGTATATAAACCTTAGCTTCTTGAAAGACAAAGTTCGTTAATCATGCTTAATACATAATCAGAAGAGATACAATACAAGGTACCGTTTCACACTTCTGTGCCGTTGTCTTAACTTCTTTGGGGCTCCATATATATATACATACTACTTGTAAAAAATACTTTTGTTTACATTTCCAAATATAATATAAGTACAGTAAATCACAGGGAAATAATCAAAACGTTGCGATCCAGTTAGATTAGATACACTTAAATGAAGAAGGGCAGATTTATCCAAGCTGCAAGAGAAGCCATTTAAAGACACTATGTGATCACCCAGATTGCTTCTCATCCTCTTACTCAAGAATTCAGCAGCAATTAAATCCACTAAAGCCATATAAACTAAAATCCCAGCAGAAATGGAGTCTAGAATACCTTCAATAACAAGAGCTCTAGGGCTATAAGGGTTGTAAAATGATGATACACCTATCCCTATGTCCACACTTATGGAAGCTGTTATTGTGGAAAAACCTGCCATCTTTATTGAACTAAGCATCCCAAATCAAAGAATTGATACAAAGAGAACACTCCAAGCAAAGGTTTAGTTTACATAAACTTTGTGAAACTCCTAGTGATAAGATTCCATGTTCCAATACCTGTGTGAAAGTGAAGTGGGTTAGTTCGTTGTGTAATAGATCTATAGGTGACAATTTCAACCCATTTTCTTAAGTCGATTTGGGTTGCATTTAATCTCAAACAGGTCAAATATTAAGATTAACTAACAGAGGAACATGTCAAACGGGTAGAAAGTCCTATAAATTCTATATTTTAATTACATACAACCTCCTAAAGTGTTTTATTCTAAGACCTAAAGTATTATTGTAATAATATGTATTTTTGTAATTATAATCAACACATTAAGAATTTCTTTTACAAAAGAGGTCTAAAATGTGTCAACTAAACCTGACCCGACCCATTTCTGCCTGTACTAAATAGTGACCCATTTTAACTGGAACCTGTTTTGACCAGTTAGCCAACCCGTCCATCTTGACACCTTTACATAGACCATTCCTATATTTTTGAGAAGATCACCTGTTCAACTACAACATTTGTAGTCTGAATAATCACCAAACATCTCTGAGTGCTTATGCATTTGAAACTCCCCTCCTTCCACACCACCCTCTTTCACCATCAACTGTACCACACTACTACCACCACCGAAGCCAAGTTATCCAGCTCAACTCCAGCAGTCGTGATATGCTTTTCTTGTTTATTCTCATAGTGTTGAATAATTGAATACTAATAAAGTCAGCTAGCAATGTGGCCAAAGCAGCCATCATTTCACTGAAACCTGAAAATGGGAAATTGGACTAAGGGGTTTTAGGGAGACAAGGGTTAGATAACGCTGATGTGGTATATCTGGTAGCATGTTCACTGTAGCGAGAATGACACCAGCAGAAACCGCTTTAGTGGCAAAAAAGAAACTGGAGTCTGATCTCAGAAACCGCCATTTCTTGCCAACCAATGAAACGTTTACTCTAATAATTCTAGCCAAAAGGATGGAAGCAATGGCCACAAACTTGAAAATACAAGCCGCATTTTATCATACTTGTAATAATAGATATTTCTTATAAATTGGCTATTTGTAAGAACATAAGAACTATATGATCACACTACGATTTGTCTGACTGATAACTTAGTTGGATAAAAATCAAGATATAAACGTCTAATAATACCTGAAGTTTATTTAGTAACATGAATAAAGTATAGGATGATTACTACTGTTTTCAAGACATGCATTACTTAGTATGCCGAGGATTTCTAAACCGAAATCTACTGCTAATAAGAGGAAGATAAGACAAAATACCACCAAAATAAATACATATATTCTATGACTCATAAGTCATCTTATATGTTAATTACAATATGATAGCTTTAGAAGGAACTCGCCTCACCTAATTGACGTTTCGTAGCAGATGTATTGCAGGGCAAATCTCCCTTGGCGGTAGGAAAGAAACATCCTACTGCCCAAGGAGTAATTGCCCAGCTATCCATCCATACATTGAATGACTTCAAACTTTAGTGCAATCTATGAGACAACATTGTTCTTTCGAAAACAATTTATAGAACAATAAAATAATGTATATATTCGTGCATATAGAATATCCTTCACATATTTCTCAATGTACAGCATCTTACGTACATTAGTGTGAAAGTTGTTAACACGATATTGGTCACAACTAGTGGGGCAAACATCAGACTCATTTTAATTAGAGTTTTGGGTAATATTTTAGCCAACCTTTTAGGCTTCAAAGAGCCAACAGATCGTAAGGATGAAATGAGCACCGGTAGTGAGTTGCATGCATTGGCTCGAGCGCTATAGCATTACAGTTCTCCACCAGAGTGATGTAGACTCAGAAATATCACATATAAGAATATTGTGTTAAAAAAAAATGAACAAAATAAAATTAGATGTACAGCATATATTCTTGGCATTTTGTGGGTCATATAAGAATGAGGAAAATGGAGTGTAAAGTTTCAATTCAAAAGAGTGTTCGCTCTTGGTTGAATGCGACACTCTCAGCGGACATGTTGATTCTTTTGAATTAACAAATTGTACGAGTTTTTATATCGTTCAGATAAATATATCTTGTTCTTACAAGGATCCCCTGTTCATTACATTAAAAGCTAAATCTTAGCACTTTGATTCATCAAACTTCTGTATCTTAAATTAAAACAGTAAAAGTTTTGTAGACGTTGAGTATAAGTACAGTACTTTTTGCGTTACCATTTCCTTTATTAAACTGTTGTATCTTAATTTTTTTTCTTGATTTCATTTTCGGCCTAGATAATATATTAGTAAGAAATAAAACTCAAAATGAATTCCAAAAAGCACCTTGAAACAAAGAGATCTTGAACAGACAAATATATACTATATATTTTCACTTTTCAAGCAATGGGAGTAAGCTAAAAAAGCATCTAGATCTTAAAAAAGGTCGAGCATATGTCTATAATTGTAAGCAAGGTTTGTACCTTGGCATATCCTATGGTTGAGAATCATATATATCCTTGCATCTTAAAATAACATATCAAGATTCTGGAGTAACATTATTAATATACACTATTGACATCCACAAAACACCATAACAAGTAATGTTTCTGTGTACAACTATTTCATCAAAATGACTATGAGCCTTCAAAATAACCTACATGTCAATATGTTGCACTTAGCTTCTTGAGCGACCAAAGTTCGTCATCAGTACTTTTGTGTGGTTGTCCAAAGTGAACTTTTTGCCATTTGTTTGTTTACATTTCCATGTATAATGGTACAGTAAATCACAGGGCAATAATCAAAAAGTTGCAATCCAGTTAGATTAGATACACCTAAATGAAAAGGGACATATTGAAGCCCAAGCTGCAAGAGAAGCCATTAATCCAGCACGAAGAAAGAGTGCAATAAAAGACACTATTTGGTCACCCAATTTTTTCTCATCCTCTTACTCAAGAATTCAGCAGTATTTTAATCCACTAATGCCATATAAACTAAAATCCGCAGAAATGGAGTCTAGGATACCTTCAATAACAAGAGCTCTAGGCTATTAGGGTTATAAAATGATGAGATACCTATCCCCATACTGACACTTATAGGATCTGTTACCACAAAAAAACCGGCCATCATTGTGAACCAATGATCCTGAATCGAAGAATTGATACTAAGATAAACACTCCAAGTAAAGGTCTAATTTTACAAGAACTTTGTGAAACTCCTAGTGATAAGATTCCAAGCTACCATACATGTTTAATACATCTAGAGGTGACAATTTCGACCCATTATCACATGAGTGGGTCAATTTGGATTGCTTTTATCTCAAACAGGTCTTACTAAAATTAGCTAACAGGGGAATGGGTTGAATGTCTTATAGATTATATATTTTTATTACATACAACCTCCTAAAGTGTTTTATTCTAAGACCTAAAGTGTTATCGTACTAATATTGGTTTTTATAGTCATAATTATCACACTAAATTTTTTTAAACAAAAATGGACTAAAATGTGTCAACTAAAGCTGACGGGCCCGTTTCTGCTTATAGTGATCCATTTTGACTGGAACATGTTTAGACCAGTTAGCCGACCCGCCCATCTTACCACTTTTAAACAGACCATTCCTAAATTTTGAGAAGATCACCTGTTCAACACCTCTGAGTGGTCATGCATTTGAACCTCAACTCCTTCCACACCACCCTCTTTTACCATCAACTGTACCACCACCGAAGCCAAAGCATCCGGCTCAATTACAGTAATAACGATATGCTTATCTTGTTTATTCTCATAATATTGACAACTAATAAAGCCAGCTAGCATTGTAGCCAAAGCAGCAGCCATCATTGAAATGAAACCCGAAAATGGGAAATTGGACTAAGGGATGTTAGGGAGACAAGGGTCAGATAATGCTAATGTGGCATATCTGTTCATTCAAGAATCATGTAGTAAGAATGACACCAGCAGCAAAGGCTTCAGTGGCTAAAAAGAAACTAGAGTCTGATCTGAGAAGTCGCGATTTCTTGCCAACCAATGAAACGTTAACTCTAATGATTCTAGCCAGAAGGATAGAAGCAATGGCCACAAACTTGAAAATGCAAACAGCATTCTCATCCCGATATGCTTCTAAGTTCAGAGAGTCACTGCAACTACTGTTTGTTTATATATTAACAGTTAACATTTCTTATAAATTGGTGATTGTAAAAACATAGAAACTATATGATCACACTAAGATTTGTCTGACTCAAACTTAGGGTGGATTAAAACCAAGATATCAACTAATAATACATGAATTAATTACATGAAGAAAAAATATAGGATGATTACTATTGTTTTCCAGACATGCATTACTTGCTGATAAGTTCTGAACTGAAAGCTACTGCTAGTAATAGGAAATTAATAAGACAAAATAACACCACAATAAATATAAATACTTACATTATATGACTCATAAGTCATCTTGTATGTTAGTTACAAAATGATAGCCTTAGAAGGAACTTACCATTTCTAAATGACGTTTCGTAGCAGATGTATTGCAGGGCAAATCTCCCTTGGCGGTAGGAATGAAACATCTTACTGCCCAAGGAGTAATTGCCCAGCTATTCATCCATACAATGTAATACTTTCAACTTTAGTGCAATCTATGAGACAATTAACATCGTTGCTTCAAAAACCATTTATAGAACAATAAAGTAATGTACATATTCATATTGCGTTAAAGTTCTCCACCAGGGTGATGTAGACTCACAAATATTATACGAATATTGTGTTAAAAATATAAATAAAATAAAATAAGATATATGTACAGCATATATTCTTGGCATTTTGTGGGTCATGTAAGGATGAGGAAAATGGAGACTTGGAGAGTGTAAAGTTCCAATTCAAAAGAATGTCTCATATACTCTCTTAATGATATTAACTTCTTTATGTACTAATCACCTTTTGCATAAGTTTTTATGTCCTTCAGATAATTATATCATGTTCTTACGATGAACCCATGCTCATTAAAAACTAAATCCAAGCACATATTTGATTATTTGAATTTTTTTATCCAAAATTGATAAAGTAAAAGTTTTGTACATGTTGAGTGCAAGTACTTTTCATAATTTCATTCTCTACATATATATGATAAACTGTAAGAAATAAAACTCATATATTAAAAATACAAATGAATTTCAAAACGCACCTTGAAACAAAGAAATCTTGAACAGACAACTTTTAGGCAATGAAGGTGAACTAATAAACAAGTTTGTAAAAGTTACTAGTAGGGGTCAAGTCGGTTGGGACCTCGTAAGGACTAGCCGGCCAAGTCGGGGACTAGTCGGATTTTGACTTTTGTGAATTTTTTATATTTAACTAATAAATTTCAAAATTATATGTATAAGAATAGAGTGAACCTTATATATTTTAAAGATATGGGACTAAAATGTAAATTTTTTTACTTTTTCTTGAAAATGTACACTTTCTCTCTCTGATTTCCCTTTTTCCAGATCTGAGATCTCATTCATCTTCATCTTTTACATCTCATTCTCTTCATCTCTTACTCTATTCTACCACTTTTTTATCTATTTTCTCTCATATTTAGCAACAAAAAGCAATGAAGAAACACATCTCAACCATAGACCGAACGATTCTGACATATTGACCGTTTCGGCGTTGACCGACTTGGGTTGGTCGAGTCGGAACTCCTCCAAAATCCGCCTAGGTGGGGACTAGTCGGCCTGGTGGCAGACTTTTACAACCATGCTAAAAAAGCATCAAGATCTTAAAAGGTAGAGCAATAATCTTGAACAAGAATTGTACCTTGGCATATCCAATTTAGCAGGGTGAGAACCAAATATGTCCTTGCATCACAAAATAACATATCAGGATTTAGGAATAACATAAGGCACATAACATTATTCGTATACACTATTGACATCCACAAAACAACATAACAAAAACCGTTTCTGTGTACAACTATTTCATCAAATGACTATGAGCTAGCATGCAAAATAACCTACATGTCAATATGTTACACTTGGTCTTTGTTCTAATCTCGAAAACAAGTGCTAAATGAGGCTCTTAAACTAAATGTCATCAGTAATTAAAATTAGCTTCTTGAGAAAGCAAAGTTATCAGTACTTTTGTGTCGTTTGTCTGCTCCATATATATACTTGTAGAAACAATTCAAAAGACCACATTGTGCATTATGAGCTTTTTACCATTTGTTTGTTTACATTTCTATGTATAATGTACAGTAAATCACGGGGATATAATCAAAAGGTTGCAATCCAGATAAACTAATTAAAGCAGAATGAAAAAGGGCATATTTAAGCCAAAGCTGCAAGAGAAGCCATTAATCTAGCACCAAGAAATAGTGCAATAGAAGACACTATTTGTTCACCCAAATTGCTCTCATCGTCTTACCCAAGAATCAGAAGCAATTGAATCCACTGAAGTCATATAAGCTAATATCCCAACAGAAATGGAGTCTAGGATACCTTCAATACCAAGAGCTCTAAGGCTATTAGATTTGTAATATGATGAGATACCTATCCCTAAGCCAACACTTATAGGAGTTGTTATCATAAAAAAACATGCAATCCTCATTGAACGAAGGATCTTGAACAAAAAAATTGATGCAAAGATAACACTCTAAGCAAAGGTTTAATTTTACATTAACTTTCTGAAACTCCGAGTGATATGATTTCATGTTCCAATACCTGTGTGAAAAGAGTAAAAGACTGAAAGAGAAGTGGATGAGTTTGTTGTTTAATAGATCTAGAGGTGACGATTTCGACCCATTTACTTATAAATGAGTCGATTTGGGTTGCCTTCTTTGTCAAGCAGGTTATATTAAAATTAGCTAACAGAGGAACGTGTTTAACGGGTGGAAGGTCATACAAGTTCTATATTTTTATTACATACAACCTCCTAAAGTGTTTTATTCTAAGACTTAAAGTTACCCCTTTTTTATGTAAGGCTAAAGTGGTGGAAGGTCATACAAGTTCTATATTTTTATTACATACAACCTCCTAAAGTGTTTTATTCTAAGACTTAAAGTTACCCCTTTTTTTTGTAAGGCTAAAGTGTTCTATATTGTACACATCTAACTCCCAAACCTCCTATTTGTACACATTCAACCCGTCTATTGTATGTTTTTGGCTACATAGATTGACTTTTTCTTTTTGTAAGTTCTATACATACAAAGTAAGTTAAATGCATAAAATAGACGGTTTTAAAATTTGAATATATACAATAGGAAGTTTCGGGGTTGGATGCATACAATAGTAAAAGGTGTAAGTTCGATACACTCCCGAACTATAAACCCTATTTTGATTATAATTAACACTCTAATTTTGTTACTTTTGTAATTTTTAACAAAAATGGACTAAAATGTGTCAACTAAACCTGACCCAACCCGGCCTGTTTCTGCTTGTACTACATAGTGACCCATTTACATTGGAACCTGTTTTGACCAGTTAGCCAACTAGCCCATCTAGCCACTTTTAGGCAGACCATTCCTATATTTGTTAGAAGGTGACCTGTTCAACTACAATATTTTCTTTTAGTAAACATCTCTGACGGGTCATGCATTTGAATCTCACCTCCTTCCGCACCACCCTCTTTCACCGTCAACCGTACCACCAACGAAGCCAAGTCATCCAGCTCAATTCCAGCAGTCATGATATGCTTTTCTTGTTTACTCTAATAACATTGGGTAGTAATAAAGTCAGCTAGCAACGTGGCCAAAGCAGCCATCATTGCACTGAAACACGAAAAAGGGAAATCCGACCAAGGGAATTTAGTGAGACAAGGGTTAGATACTGCTGATGTGGCATATCTGGTAGAACGTGCACGAATCCTTTAGCGAGAATGACACCAACAGCAAAGGCTGTAGTGTTTAAAAAGAAACTGGAGTCTGATCTGAGAAGTCGCCATTTCCTGCCAACTAATGAAACGTTTACTCTAATGATTCTAGCAAAAAGGATGGAAGCAATGCCCACGAACTTAGAAACGCAAGCAGCATTCCCATCCCGATATTTTTCCAAGTTCGGAAAGTCACTGCAACTAACGTTTGTGTCTACATTCTATCATATTTGTAACAATTAATATTTTTTACAAAATATTAATTGTTACAAATATGATAGAATGTAGACACAAACGTTAGTTGCAGTGACTTTCCGAACTTGGAAAAATATCGGGATGGGAATGCTGCTTAGGTCGTAAGTACATAAAAACTTTATGATCACACTAAGATTTGTCTGTCTGATAACTTAGGTTGGATAAGAACCAAGATATCAACTAATAATACCATGAAGTTTGTTTAAAAACATAAACTAAAATATAAGATGATTACAAGTATTGTTTTTATGACATGAATTACTTGCCGAGGAGTTCTAAACCGAAATCTACTGCTAGTCAGAGGAAATTAATAAGAGAAAATACCACCAAAATAGACACATATACTATATGACTCATAAGTCATCTTATACGTTAGTTACAAAATGATAGCCTTAGAAGGAACTTGCCTAGTCTAATTGACGTTTCGTAGTAGATGATGTATTGCAGGGCAAATCTCCCTTGGCGGTAGTTACGAAATTAAACAACCTACTGCCCAAGGAGTAATTGCCCAGCTATACATCCATACATTGTATTACTTTAACCTTTATCTCAATCTATGAGACAACATCTTCATTCGGAAACAATTTATAGAACAATAAAGTTACGAATATATTCCGAAATTCGTATGCATATAGAATATCCTTCACATATTTCTCATTGTAAACCATTTTACATACATTGTGTAAAAGCTGTTGACACGAGATTCGTCACAACTAGTGGGACAAACATCAGATTCATTCAAACTAGCTTTTTAAGTAATATTCTTAGCTGTCCTTTTATGCTTCAAAGAGCCAACACATATATCGTAAGGATGAAATAAGCATTGGTAGTTAATAAGTTGCATTGGCTAGCTGAAGCACTATTGCATTAGAGTTCTCCAGCAGGGTGATGTAGACTCTCAGAAATATGGCTTATATAAATAAAATAAAATAAGATATATGTACTGCATATATTCTTGGCATTTTGTGGGTCATGCAAGGAGGAGGAAAATGGAGAGTGTAAAGTTTCAATTTAAAAGAATATTGTCAAATCCACTCTTTATGATATTAACTTCTTTATATACTAATCACCTTTGGCCCAAGTTGATTCTCTTCAATTAACAAATTGTACAAGTTTTTATATCGTTCAGATTATATATATATCATGTTCTTACTAGGATCCCCTGTTCATTACATTAGAAGCTAAATCTTAACACTCGGATTCATTAAGCTTTTATACCTTAAACTGTAACAGTTAAAGTTTTGTAGATGTTAAGCATAAGTACAGTAATTTTGGCATTACCATTTCCATTTTTGAATATTTTTTTCCTTAGATTCATCTTCTGCCTATAAATGATAAAGTGTAATAAATAAAACTCAAATATTAAAAATACAAATGAAGTTCAAAAAGCACCTTGAAACAAAGAGATCTTGAACCGACAACTATATACCATATACTGTTTTCAGGCAATGGGAGTAAACTGAAAAAGCATCTAGATCTAAAAAAAGGTTGAGCATATGTCTATAAGTTGAGTGAGGTTTGTACCTTGGCATATCCAATAAGCAGGTTGAGAATCATATATGTCCTTGCATCACAAAATAACATATCAGGATTCACGAATAACATAAGCGAGACATATAATATTATTCACGCGTCTACACAGTTAGCATCCACAAAAACATCATCATAACAAATAAAAATGTTTCTTCATACAACTATTTCATCAAGATGACTATGAGCCTTCAAAATAACCTACATGTCAATATGTTACACTTAGGTTTTGTTATTATCACAAAAACAAGTGCTAAATGAGGCTCTTAAAACAAAACGTCATCAGTACATAAAAATTAGCTTCTTGAGAGACCAAAGTTCGCCATCGGTACTTTTGAGTGGTTGTCTGCTCCATATTACATATACTTGTAGTAAATAGTCAAAAGACCACATTGTGAATTATGAACTTGTTGTCATTTGTTTGTTTACATTTCCATGTATAATTTACAGCACGGGGCAATTATAAAAGATTTGCAATCCAGTTAGATTAGATACACTTAAATGAAAAACATATTTAAGCCCAAGCTGCAAGAGAAGCCATTAATCCAGCCCCAAGAAATAGTGCAACAAAAGACACTATTTGTTCACCCAAATTGCTTCTCATCCTCTTACTCAAGAACTCAGCAGCAATTAAATCCACTAAAGCCATGTAAACTAAAATCCCAGCAGAGATGGAGTCTAGGATACCTTCAATAACAAGAGCTCTAGGGCTATTAGGGTTGTAAAAAGATGAGATACCTATTCCTATTCCGACACTTATTGGAGCTGTTATTGCGAAAAAACCTGCCATCATTGTTGAACGAAGGATCTCAAATCTGGCCTGTGAAATGCAGCCAGCCAGTGCAAAACCTTCAAAGAATTGATGCAAAGATAATGCTCCAAGCAAAGGTTTAATTGTACATGGACTTTGTGAAACTCCGAGTGATAACCCGATGATGATCGAATGTGATACGATTCCAAGTTCCAATACCTGTGTTAAAGTGATGTGGGTGAGTTTGATGTTTAATACATCTAGAGGTGACAATTTTGACCTACTTAATTCTATATGGGTCAATTTGGGTTGCGCTTTATCTCCAACGGGTCATTAAAAAAAATAGCTAAAAGGGAAACGGGTCAAACGTGTTGTAATCAGACAAATCCTATCTTTTTATTGCATACAACCTCCTAAATTGTTTTATTTCACAACTTATATTTTATAGTAATAATATTGATAATAATATTGTTTTTTGTAATTATTATTCACAAATTAACTATTTATTAAATAATTTAACAGTTGTACTATAATTGAGCCATTTCGACCAGAACCTGTTTTGATCAGTTACCCAACCACCCCATCTTGCCAACTTTAAAGAGATCGTACATAAACTTTTCACAAGATTACCTGTGAAACGACAGCATTTCTTACAACGTTGTCTGTATCATCACCAAACACCTCTGAGTGGTCGTGCACATGACCATTTTCATGGGTGTGTCCATCATTATCAGCATGACCATCCATACCCTTGATATGAATCTCACCACCTTCCGCACCACCTTCTTTCTCCAATAACGATACCACCACCGACCCCAAGTCATCGGGCTCAACTCTAACAGTCTCAATATGCTTTTCATGTTTACTCTCATAGTATTGAGTGCTAATGAAGTCAGCTAGCAATGTGGCCAAAGCAGCCATCATTGCAATGAAACCCGAAAACGGGAAACTGGACCAAGGGATTTGGGGGAGACAAGGGTCAGACAATGCTGATGTGGCGTCTGGTAGCATGTGCACGAATCCTGTAGCGAGAATGACACCAGCAGCAAAGGCTTTAGTGGCAAAGAAGAAACTGGAGTCTGATCTCAGAAGTCGCCATTTCTTGCCAACCAATGGAAGAGATACTCCAATGATTCCAGCCAAAAGGATGGAAGCAATGGCCACAAATTTGAGAACGAAAGCGGCTTTCTCATCCCGACATGCTTCTAAGGTCGGTGAGTCAATGCAACTACTGGCAGACATTGATGCAAAGATATTCATCGAAAAAAAGCCTTTTTTCGGATCCAAATCCAAGTAAATTTCAAATTTGGTACTTAGAACGATGGTGATCAAGAAATAATTAGTTCAAACGGTTAAAAATAGGTAGAGAGTATGAGTTCAAATTCTTGCAAAGTAAGTACGGTTCTATTCAAAAACCACGTAGATTCACCCTTGTTATGTCATCTAAGATCCTGAAAAAGAAAAACCGAAGATATATGTTCTTACAAAAATGTCAAGACTTTAGAAACGAATAGCCAACTTTCTAAACCTTTCTATATAGTTTTGCATTGTAAAGTAATAAATGATCTTACAAAAATGCTATAAAGATGGTTTTTCGCTAAACAGATACAAAATTTGTTGGTCATAGTTTTTGCAAAAACATTTTTACCCCCTTCATTTTTTCACTTAAACATCATCACCCCTTTAAGGATCTTGAATAATACGAGTACCTTGCTGCACGCAAGCCTGCGTGCATCTAAGATCTTATAACACTTACCCTTAGTCAAATTATGAAAATATAGATGGAAAACCAACCACTTCAATTGGTATGTTTTTTCCACAGTTGCTCATTCATGCCAAGAACACTTTTCCTTTTCGGATTTTCAAAAAAGCATGGTCAATGTGTTTAAAACCAGGAAAGCCAATAGATTTAACTAGGAAATGCAACCCATTTGGGCCTACAGAAACAAAAGTTTGTATTTGCACTTCAAATGAAAAAGGTACATATTGGGCCATTGATATACTTGTTAAAATCATTTCATGGTATCTTTAAGATAAATTGTTATGTTAAATGAATTACAAGTCTTGATGGTATGTTTAATGTGGTTCTAAGACACACACTTGATCAACAAACTGAACTATTAACAAATTATCCAGCAAAGAAACATGGTAAAATTCTTATCAATCCACAAGCTATAATTAGTAATTAAATGAAATAGTAGATATAGATATATTCGATTAAACCAACGAAAGAATTGACGAAATTACCTGAAAAAGGAATATTTGCTATGATTTTGTCCAGGAAAAACAGTCGGACATGATGGATTCAAGAATATAATTAAGAATTATTATTTTTTTAAGAAGAAGGACCTGAAGCGGTGTGAATTTGGGGATTTAAGATAGCGTTGGTTTTAATAATTGAATTATTTAACTATTAATAATGGCGTTTGAGGAAGATGGCGAACACACTCTTCCTCTTTCTTTCTTTTTTTGTTTCATCAAGTTGACTTTGGAGAACATGTCAAACTACTCTGTCTACCAAAAATATAAATGTCCGACTACTTATGATGAATTATAAAGGGATTCTGTGCTTTTTTGTGGCAACTTCTGTTTTGGGAATGTTTTATTTTACTTTAGATTTATAGAAGATTAAGTAAATTAACATCAACAACTCATGTTATAGTATTAGGAGTGGTCTTGAACATAACCGAATTGTTCAATTGGACAATTTAGATCGGACTATTGAGTTTGAATATTTGATTTTTTTAATCGGTTTGGTCCAAAATTGAATAATCATTTTGGTTTATAGATTGGTTTTCATTCTAACTAGAAAAACCGAATAGTCCAAATATCGAAAAGTAACATATTTTGGTTATATTTTTCCAGGTGTATACACATTTATCAAGTTACTCATCACATTTTATATAGACTTGATACCAATATTAACGTTTTATAATCATTTATCATCAAAGTCTCAATTATATCTTAGTTTTGCCTTTATAACTTTATATAATTTTCGTCAAGAACTTACGTCGCATGACAATTACGTTTTTTTGATACTCGAGTTCTATTATTTTTTCAAATGTCTTTATTAATATATTAAAGCATAAAACCGAACAAACTGAATAGTAATATGGTTGGGTTCGGTTTGATTTTTTATTTTGATTGGACGGTTCGGTTTCAATTTTTCAAAACAAAAAACCAATCGGTTTTATCTATTCGATTCGGTTTAAACCGAATGAACACCCCTGACTTAAATCAACATATTTGAGCTCCACTTGACACATCAGTACATCAGTGCTACACGATTTTTCACTAACTTTTTTCCTCAACAACCACTTTCAATCCTTTTTCACCCGATAGAACTTCTTTAAACCCTTTTTCCCGTTTCTTTTTTAGAAAAAAATTAAAAAAAATAAATAAAAACATATTTCAATAAAAATAAATTGTGTGCATTAAATTTATATTACATATCAGAGTTGGGTTCAAATGAGTACATGAAATTTGATGAGAATGAAAGAACCAATGAGAAAGTTCTATTTTATTTTGAAATCCCACCCAACCCCATGTTAGTGTGAATGCTCTTATTTGAAGTTTGTATCCAATTATTTTTGCGAAGATCAAATAAAGTGGTTGAACTTTTGGCTAGAGGTAAAAGCTTCTAGTTATTATTAACGGTTGAATTTATAGTTACAAATGACACTGTAACAACTTATAGTTATTTTAAGTGGTTGAATAGCTATCTGACGACTTCTATTTACAACTTTCAACTCCATTTACAAGTTTTCTTGCCAAATATGCCATTTAAATTGATATGAACTTATCTCATACTAGGCCCATACCAAGCCATAAGCCCAAGTGTAGAACTCACTCCCAAAAGCTAGCTTGTAGGAGGAGGGGACACCTAGACTTATAAGCCACCAACCAATCCCATACTTGGGCGATGTGGGATCGTAACAATACCCCACGCTTTGAAGAACTAACGTCCTCGTTGGTCACGGCTATGTTGGTCACGGTTGGCACCCTCTTTTTGGGTACAAGCCACCACTCCATAGGCCACCACTACGAGGCCTCGTTGGTCACGGCTATGTTGGTCACGGTTATCACCCTTCGTTTCGGGTCCAAGCCATCACTCCATAGGTCACCACGAGTTCCTTATTATGCCCTCTGGGCTGACAAATGCTCCTTCTACATTTCAGACTCTAATGAATACCATCTTCAAACCTTATTTGAGGAAGTTTTTACTGGTATTTTTGGATGATATTCTTATTTACAGTCCTACATGGGAAGCAAACCTAGAACATTTGGCTGTCGTTTTCAAATTGTTGTTACAACACTCACTTATTGCTAAGTTGAGTAAGTGTGCATTTGGTGTCAAAAAGATCGAGTATTTGGGCCATATTATTACTGAGGAAGGAGTTTCTACTGATCCGGCAAAAATCAAAGCTGTTGCTGATTGGCCAGTACCCACGAATTTGAAGCAATTAAGAGGATTCTTAGGCCTAACTGGCTATTACAGGAAGTTTGTTCAAGGGTATGGTAGTTTGGCCAAACCACTTACTCAGTTGTTAAAGAAAGATTCTTTTGTGTGGACTTCAGTAGCTCAACAAGCATTTGATGATCTTAAAAATGCTATGATCAGTCCTCCAGTATTAACATTACCAGATTTCAATGCTTCTTTTACAATTGAGACGGATGCTTCAAGTCACGGAATTGGAGCGGTGCTTATGCAACACGGGCACCCGATTGCGTATATCAGTAAAGCTTTATCTCCGAGAAATGCATTACTTTCCACTCATGAACGAGAATTATTGGCAATTATTCATGCGGTGCAAAAATGGAGTCAATATTTGTTGGATCGACATTTTATTATTAAAACTGATTAAGAGAGTCTTGAGCATTTATTGGAGAACAGATTGTGTAATCCTTTTCAACAAAAGTGGCTTTCTAAATTAATAGGATTTGATTACGAAATTCAGTATAAAAAGGGTGTAGATAATAAAGTGGCAGATGCTCTTTCTCGAGTTCATGGAGGTGAATTACTGCAGCTAGCTTTATCTTCTATTTCTTCTGAGTTACTAGAAGAAATTAAAGCTACTTGGTAGAGCGATGTTGGCTGCAAGTCTATTGTTGCAGATTTAGAAGGCAATTCTATTAGTCATCCAAAATATACATGGCAAAAAGATGAATGACGAAGAAAAGGCAAATTAGTTGTTGGTAACAATCCTTCTTTAAAATCACGGTTGCTAAAGTGGTTTCATGATTATGCTCAAGGAGGACATTCGGGTGTAGTAGCTACTGTCAAACGGATATCTGCCCTATTTTATTGGCCACACTTGAAAACCGAAGTTACTGATTATATTCGTGCTTGTGTAGTATGTCAAAGGTGCAAGTCAGATTTGGCAGCTTATCCAAGATTACTTCAGCCTCTCCCGATTCCAAACAATATATGGGAGGATATTGCAATGGATTTCATTGAAGGTCTTCCTTTATCATCAGGTAAAAATGTTATTTTGGTGGTAGTTGACAGGCTGTGTAAATACGGACACTTTATGGCTTTAAGTCATCCCTTTACTGTGGTGGATGTGGCTCAGTTATTTTTGGATACAGTTTTCAAGTTACATGGTTTTTCAAAAACTATTATCTCTGACCGCGATAAAGTGTTTGTGAGTAATTTATAAAGTGTTTGTGAGTAATTTCTGGAAAGAATTCCTTGTTCTTAGTGGGGTGGATCAAAGAATGTCAAGTGCTTATCACCCTCAAACTGATGGCCAATCAGAAGTTTTGAATAGGTGTTTAGAGGGCTATTTGAGATGCATGTGTCACTATAAACCAACTGATTGGTATAAGTGGCTACCACTTGCTCAATATTGATATAATACCACTTCTCATGGAGCTACAGGTTATACTCCTTATGAGATTGTTTATGGCTAGCCTCCTCCATTACATCTTCCTTATTTGCCCGGTGAAAGTAATGTTGATGTTGTTAATAGAAGTTTAAAGGCTCGGGAAGAGACTATTGAAATTTTAAAAACTAATTTGTTTAAGGCTCAAAACCGGATGAAACAGTTGGCTGATAGAAGAGAACTAATAGAGAGTTTAAAGTGGGCGATTTGGTGTATTTGAAGCTGCAATCTTATCGACAATCTTCAGTGGTGTCGAGGTCTAATACCAAATTGGCTGCTAAGTATTTTGGTCCTTATCCAGTGATTGCTAAGGTGGGTCAGGTTGCTTATACTCTGCAGCTTCCCTCTACTTCTTCCATACATCCTACTTTTCATGTTTCTTTCCTAAAAAAGCATCATGGTCCCATTTCCAACCCCTAGTGTTTCCCCTATTTACAATAGCCCCAGTGATTTGTCTGTGGTTCCTGCAAAGGTGTTGGAAGTCAGATCTGTAAAGAGGCAAAATCGAGTTCATGTAGAATGGTTAATGCAATCAGTCTGAAGAGAATGCTACATGGGAGTCTGCTGAATTGGTGTGTACCAGGTTCCTTGATTTTAATCCTTGGGGACAAGGATTTCCTTAAGAGAGAGGTATTGATATGTGTTGTATTACAAATATTAGTAGTATGTGTGTTTTGAGTAATAAAAGGCTTCAATCCTTAGTCCTTACGTGTAGTATAATAGATCACGTGCACTTTGTTAATAGCATGTGAGTCACATTCTAAGTGTTAGTCAATTGTACATGGACCGATATATAAAGTCCCCAAAGTGTTCATAGAATTCAGTTGAAAAAGTTAATACAAATTACACGCTCTTCTTCTGTAAAACCCTAACTCATCAATTTCATCTCTGCACAAACTCGTAGGCTATTCTCCATCAATTTAGCTTACCTATTTGTATAATTACATCAATTGACCATTGATTATTTAGTCTCGATTGATTAAACCACATCATAAATATATGCACCTTATACAATTTTTTTCAACTTTCTTTACAACATTACAACTTTAAATATTGAAAATGACGAAACTACACCTATTTAGAATGAAAAAGACAAAATTACCCATTACTAAATTATGCACCATTTATAAATAAAGAAACGTATTGATCTTTATGAACTACTTTGAACTTTTAGTTTTGTTGATTTCTTTTAGTTTGATATAATAAATTGTTGATTTTCTTCGACTTTTCTAATCAACAATTACACAATAAAACATGTTTAACAACACGACAAGCAACACACGACATGATCTATCAATACTGCAATCAATAATACGAAATGATCGAATAATTTTTTTTCGACGCAATTAACTATTTGATCGCCGCCATCCGCCTCGATGCGTGGGCACGCTCCGTCATTATTAATCATGTATCCAAGAGGCGACGTCAAGCTAGCCCTTGTTCTTCTATGCCCTAATTTGGAGTATTTTAACCCAAATGTATATGGGCTTGAGCCCAATAGATAAAAAAAAACACAGCCCTATTGCCCTAATCCCCTCCTCTTTACCGAATTTGAACTCAACACCCACTCACTACTACTGACGTATCTCTGTGATCTTACAAGCGATTTACAACAGCACCCCAGATCGAACACAAAGCAAGTATGTTTCTTCATCATGTTTTTCATATATTTCATTTTCAATGTATATTTTAATTATAATAAGCAAAAGCAAATTCATATCCAGAGATCCAACCTTTTGGTCGAACTGTTGATACTTGCCAATACTAATACTTGTACTTTTGTTACGTTTTGATTTATTTGTTAATTTTTCGTGAAATATGAAATGTTCAATTAATCACGAACAAAACACTGAAATCTGAATTATGACAGCAAAATTTAGAACCCTAGGAACAAAATTATTGAAACCCTAATTGTATCCATCGTCATTCATTGCTGGAATTGTGCGCATTGAACTTGTATTACGATACATATCTTATACGGAGTAGTATATTCTTTATTAGATGATAATTACTATCTAACGAGAAACTTGATCTCTTTTGATTTAGATCTTATTAAACTTCAAAGCTATTCAATCCCGGCTTACTTTTAATGGCGGTAAGTTACACAGAAAACTAGCTGAGTTACATTTTAATATATTTGAAATATCTGTCACCATGCCCCTGCCGTAAGCAGTCTACGTTTGATGTGTATCTCAGATTGGACAACTTTTAAAAGATGAGGCTACCGAAGAGAAGGGTGAACGTGCCCGTATGGTGAGCTTTATGAGATTTGCTTCTCATATGTTAACTTTACTCAAATAATTGTTACTGAATACTGGATGTCAATATTCGTTATGGTTTAGGCATCGTTTGTTGGAGCCATGGCTATCGCTGACTTGGTCAAAACAACCTTAGGGCCTAAAGGAATGGTTAGTCTCCTACTTAACTTTTATTTACGCGTCAAGATTTTGATCTGCATTTTGATCTAGTTAATCATTTCAAGTATTTTCTTAGGATAAAATATTGCAGTCCACGGGTAGAGGACACAGTGTCACGGTGACTAATGATGGTGCTACTATCCTAAAGTCCCTTCATATCGACAACCCTGCTGCTAAGGTTCTTATTGGTATCCTTTTGGAATAGTTGTTTATCATTATGTGGTTGTAAGTTAAGAAGTTAGTATTATTGTTTTAACTGTTGCAACTGCTTCTAGAATCGCTTTTTAGCTGCCTTATGTGAAAGAAATTTTATTTTGCGGTTTGACGGTGGAGATAACTATGGATTTAAGATTTGCAGCAAAAAAATTTGTTTGTTATGTTTCTTAATTGAATGGTTAGACATCTCAAAAGTTCAAGATGATGAAGTGGGTGATGGGACTACTTCAGTGGTAGTTTTGGCTGGGGAGCTTTTGAGGGAGGCTGAAAAGTTAGTTGCATCTAAAATTCATCCAATGACAATTATTTCAGGTTTGTGTTGTTGATTTATATTGTTTTTTCATATTATCAAATGCTGAATGCATAACACTGTATTTTTTTCTCGTTGTTTCTTTATGATGTAGCTGAAATTGAACAGGGGTGTCAGTTTTTAATTGAGTGTATGTATGTTAAACTGTTTGTCTTTATTTCAGGTTACCGAATGGCTGCCGATTGTGCTCGTACTGCATTGCTGGAGAGGGTCAGGGATAATAAAGAGGATGCAGGTTTTTTATAGTTGATACAAATATCGAGTTTATGTCACTCTCTTCATATTGTGATTGTGCATTTGTATGTCACCTCATATAGCTAAAAATAGCAGAATACGTTTCCGAACATTTGTAGTTAGTGGCTCATAAAAAAGGGATTCAACAGCATTAATGTGTTGGAGGCATATTTAAAGTTTGATTAATTGATCGTGTCTTTGTTTATTCTTGATAAATGTGATATGTTTCTTTATGCAGAAAAATTCAGGTTAGACTTGATGAGGATTGCAATGACCACTTTGAGTTCAAAAATTCTCTCACAGGACAAGGAGCATTTTGCAACATTGGCTGTTGATGCTGTTATGAGGCTAAAAGTGAGTAAGGATTGTATTTGTTGAGTTAAAAAAGTTGATAAACATTATGATGACTTCAAATGGGCAAAATTGTAACATATAACATATGTTGATGTTATCATGTTTGTGAAGATTATTATCACTAGCTTTTAATAATATTCTCAATTTTCAACTATGTTAGGGAAGCACAAACTTGGAATCCATCCAAATCATCAAGAAGGCTGGAGGGTCACTAAAAGATTCTTTCCTGGATGAGGGGTGGGTCATATAATCTTATGCCTTAACACTGTTATTTTGTAGTTATTGATTAATATGAAAAGGAGATAGATGGTATCCCAAATATAATTTGTATCATATTGCTAATGCAGATTTATTCTAGACAAAAAGATTGGCCTTGGGCAGCCTAAACGCATTGAAAATGCAAAGATTTTGGTTGCAAATACAGCAATGGACACGGATAAAGTAAAAATCTATGGAGCACGAGTTCGAGTGGATTCAATGGCAAAGGTTGCTCAGATAGAAGGAGCAGAAAAAGAAAAAATGAGAGAGAAGGTGCAAAAGATAATTGGTCATGGGATCAACTGCTTTGTCAACAGACAACTAATCTACAATTTCCCCGAAGAGTTGTTTGCAGATGCAGGCGTTCTTGCAATAGAGCATGCTGATTTTGATGGTATTGAACGTCTTGGTTTAGTTACTGGTGGTGAAATCGCATCAACTTTTGATAATCCAGAGTCTGTTAAACTTGGGCATTGCAAACTTATTGAGGAGATTATGATTGGTGAAGACAAGCTGATCCACTTTTCGGGTGTAGAAATGGGCCAGGCCTGTACCATTGTTCTAAGAGGAGCAAGGTGTGCCTTTTTTGTTAATTTATGTTACCTTAATATTGGTTTAAAAGGCGATAGGTGCTCCGAGGCACTAAGGGCTCGAAGGCCGAGGCGCTAAGGCGAGCACCTCATGTAGATGAAACCCCACTAGTTGTGTTAGAGCCGTTTAGTTGTGTTGAGAACTTAAACTTAGGATAGGGTTAGTATAGATAGACATATATTGAATAATGGGCATAAAGAAAATAGCCAGTTAGAGCTTAGTAATCAGAACCACACAATTACTTGTAGAAAAACCACTAATTACACAAGGCGCCTAAGGCACCGCCGCACCGCCGCACCACCTATGCAGCTCCTTATGTCAAAGTCTCGCCTAGAATCACCCCAGGAGCTATGCCTAATGTCTAGAGGCGCCTAGCGCCTAGGCACCTTTTAAACCAAGATTTTATTACATAATGTTCCACCTTTCACAATACCACCTTATATTAATGTTCTCATCACATTAACTTTATAGCATCATCTTCAAACTATTGATGTACCATGGTAGGGTAACGAGTGTTTGGAGGTTTGTTATGAAAGTGATTATATGCTTTTGAATGATCAAAATCAAAATAAGATGTAATAAAACGGGCTGTAGGACAGGAGATAGTGATTGGATGATGCTTTTTTCTGTTTGAAGTGTTACCACTAAGAAATGTTCGAGTGTTTGGAAAATTCTAATGTTATTATATTTAAGATTTTAAATTTAAAATGACCAAAAACTCAAAAAGGACACCTATGTGAAAAGACGTGTTTTTGATATGGCAATAAAAATGCAAGTCTTTAAAATTAGGCTAAACTTACCCTTTTGATAGTATTTGTAACAGCTAGTATGAATCTGATTATCCAAATATATTTAAAGTGAATCTGTTTATCAACTTAAAAGCTCGATTTGTGACCTGAAGTTTCGATAGTCAGTTTGCTTATCTGTTGTAGTGTTTTATATATCTGACATGCGTAGTGACGCTATTGGATCTCAATTTTGGCAGTTTCCATGTTCTTGATGAAGCTGAGCGATCCTTGCATGATGCGTTATGCGTTCTGTCTCAGACAGTAAATGATAGTAGGGTTCTTTTAGGGGGTGGATGGCCTGAAATGGTGATGGCAAAGGCAGTAGATGAATTGGCCCGAAAGACACCAGGGAAAAAATCTCATGCCATAGAAGCTTTCTCCCGTGCGCTAATTGCCATTCCTACTACTATTGCAGACAATGCCGGTTTAGACAGTGCTGAGTTAGTCGCTCAACTTCGTGCCGAGCACCACAAAGAGGCGAGCAACGCAGGGATTGATGTGATTACGGGCTCTGTAAGTAAATGAAACATTAAATCTATTTTTTTTTAGTTTCACAATAGAATTACGTGAAAAGCATAAACACGCTAGAAATTTTCAATTGCTTGTGAATTTTTTAGTAAAAAGCAGTCTAATTTGTTTACCCGTTAATATTTTCTTTTTATCTTTTTTTAATCTGAAAATTTATAAAATGTTGAAGTATTAAATATGAGTAGAAAAAGTATACTGGGTAACCTAATTTTTTGTTATAAACAATTTAGTAGATATTGTATTTAATACTTTTGACCTATAACATAGCCAGCATTTCTACATTTGTACTTTGATGTTACAGCTTATTATTTTTAGTGAGAAAACATAATTAAAAAGTGCATTTCATATTTTGGTGACTATAATATGTCAACAAATTAAAAAAAATAAAAAAAATACTGCCCTGTTGTCATTCGTAACCCAACCCTGTTTAATGTTTTAAAAATAATTTGTCCTCGAAGGTCCGCTGAGCTTTTTCCTTTGCACTTAATATCGATACTCTACCATGAAATCAGCCTGAATCAGTTAATCTTTACTAAATATATTAATCTACTAAAAAAAAGGTTCTGTCATCGCACTATTTGAATTGTGTACTTGATGGAAGTGATTCATTGGCTAGGTAACTAGGTTTCATCAAAATGAAATAATTGAGGTTTGAAAATTGAACAGGTTGGAGACATGGCAGAGCTTGGAATATCCGAAGCATTCAAGGTGAAGCAGGCTGTATTGCTCTCAGCAACTGAAGCTGCAGAAATGATTCTGAGAGTCGATGAAATCATCACTTGTGCACCAAGGAGGAGAGAAGATAGAATGTGAACAATCTAGTAGGTTGTGGTCAGGCATTTGTGGCTGACCCATTCGTTTTTGTGCTCGTGGTGTTAGGTTAGGTACCACTAGGTACCAATGTTTGGTTGAGAAAAGAATTGTGGGTTTGGTTTTTAGTCTTACCGGGGTGTAGTTAGCTAAACTCTTTAAGTTTTGTATGGTAGTATGCTGTAGCAGATTCATGCATTAGTTGTCTATTCATCTATATGTTCCCTTCTGTTTTGAAGGGGGACTAATTGTGTGTTTCTTTGTGCAACTGTTTTGATATGTGTACACATCTTGTTACTCACGAACTCTTTGCATGAACAACCACTAACTTAGGAAACTCGAAGTTAGTTGTCCTAATAGTCGCCTGTTTTAAGATGAATCATGTGGTATTAGCTTCAATTGTTGGTTGCATCTGTTCTTTTTTGCTAAACAAATCGTCATGTATTTTAAAACCCGTGATGCCTGCAAGTAGTAATTACGTTGGCTCTGCTCTAGTTACTTGAAATGTGATCGTATAAATGACGTATACCTTTCAGGGTAAAACAAGTTTTGTAGGACGTCGTGTCATTTTTTATGTGAAATGAACCTCTCAACCTTTTTAATTGGAAGTTTCATAAAATAGATAAGAATCTTGTGCTTATAGGAAACTAGGTGGGTGTAGTAAGAAAAAGGTAATCGTCCAAGGGAAATGAACACTATTTTGAAAAGAAAAAAAAAGAAAAATCTTTTTAAGATCACATTGTAGATTATCAAAAATAGAGGAAATGAGGGTAACTAGAAAAGGAACAAGTGAACGATGATGCGTGTTATTCTCTTTAGTTTTTGATGACCGAATAAGTTATCAACAAATTCAAATAAACATTATCGACCGAATACGATGTCCAATTAATTCAGCATAATAAGCTACAACTGAACATGCCGTAACATCCATTTGGTTTTCTGCATCAAGATTAAGTATGTTTTACATATATAGATTAATGAAGGTCTGAAACTCGTAGCAAACAAAGGTGTATTTACAAATGTCTAACTCATCACTAAAAATGTTATAAAGCAAGCTGAAAGGGCCAATTTTACCATTTTAACAACAAAAGTGATACTCCGTATAAATAATTAAAGTTAAAGGACCTTTATTGCACATATATAAAGAAGCAGAAATGGGTTAAAAAGGAATATCCATTACAAAGCTGCTCCGATGCTCAATTTATTGGATATTTTTAATTTAATCCAACAACAAAAAAGATAAACGGAGTAACCAAGTCCAGAATCAACATTGCAACAAATTTTGTGCTGTTTTCATCAATAATTGTACTCATCTTCAGGTACATACAATATCTTTAAATTTATATGCAATTGTATAATCATTCACTTATGGACTGAAGTTAAAATCATTTATAGTTCAATTACAAAAGTATTGCATTCAGAGAAATTGAAGATAAACCTAACTTTATAACTATTTGTTGAATTTTAGGGTTTAGTTGCTTCAGATAGAGGATAGACCCTTTAAAGTTTAGGGTTTTGTTGCCATGCTATACATTTGATTCAGTTAGAAACATTTTTGACTTTTGAATTATAAAAGGTTGTTTGAAATTATTTATTTCAATAAAGCATTTAATTCAATATTTTATTGTTTGTGAACTTTCTACTTTTCTAGAAGTATAACAGTTAACTATCTGACCGGAGTACATAAATATTGTAACAAGATCTATATTTGTTTCTGATAGAAATGTATTTACTTTCGTGGTTATTACCACAATAATTGACAATCTTCTGTATTATATATACGTATTGTAGGTACTGATAGTTTGATACTGCAAATCCTGGGGTAAAAAGATTTTTGATGTGAAAATGGCACATATACTTGCTGCTTCTTGCCCGTTGAACATCTCTTCTTGTTCCAAAAGTGGCGCCAACTCGTTAAAACAAAGCTTCGCTTCATTACCTACTTCACTCACTTTCCGCACTTCAAACGAACCATTAAAAAGCCTTTCCGTAAACAAAAAGAATGCACAAAGACTTTTCTCGGTACGTGCAACCACCCTTCAACAACCTGGAACAAAGACGGGCTCTGGCTCTGACCAAAGCTCGGGTCAACCATCTAGGCCAACTCGGGTGATGGTCATTGGTGGTGATGGTTATTGTGGTTGGGCTACTTCCCTTCACTTATCCAACAAAAACTATGAAGTTGCCATTGTTGATAATCTTGTTCGTCGCCATTTTGATCACCAACTCGGGCTTGATTCACTCACACCCATTTCATCGATCCATGACAGAATAAGAAGATGGAGGTCTTTAACCGAAAAAGATATAAATCTCTACATTGGTGATGTTTGTGACTTCGAGTTTTTGTCAGAAGCATTCACGTCATTCAAACCTGATGCCGTGGTTCATTTTGGAGAGCAAAGATCTGCCCCATACTCCATGATTGACCGCTCGAGAGCTATATACACGCAACAGAACAACGTTCTTGGTACACTTAACGTTTTATTTGCTATAAAGGAGTATGCTGAGGATTGTCATCTTGTGAAACTTGGGACAATGGGAGAATACGGGACGCCAAATATAGATATTGAAGAAGGGTTTATAACTATTACTCATAATGGAAGAACTGATACGCTACCTTACCCGAAACAAGCCAGCTCTTTCTACCATTTGAGTAAAGTGCATGATTCAAATAATATAGCATTTACTTGTAAGGCGTGGGGAATACGAGCAACGGATTTGAACCAGGGAGTGGTTTATGGTGTGAGGACAGCTGAGACCGAAATGCATGACGAACTTTACAACAGATTTGATTATGATGGGGTATTCGGGACGGCCTTGAATAGGTTTTGTGTTCAGGCAGCGGTTGGTCATCCACTTACTGTTTATGGCAAAGGAGGCCAGGTTACAACCTTCAGCTAAAACCCAATCAAATCTTGCTAGTTAAATTAAACTTGTTATATATATTTATATGACTTCTTTTAGGGTTATGAAGGTCCAAGTGCGATCCAGTTTGGTGATTTTTTGTCATCTTAAATGTTACTAAACTGGTCGATGGTTGATTAATACTTAGTTGTCATGACAATATTTACATAGCCCAAAGATGCTACAGGGTTTGAGATATGTCGCAAAATAGGCAGGCATGTCAAGTGACGGGTCAAAATGAGTATAACTTTAGGATGGATCTCAACCACATTGAGTCGGGCCACCAACATTTGACCCGTTTTCTTTTCTAGCTAATTATTTTAATTTTACCCGTTAGAGCTCTATATGTTAAACGAGTCAAAAGCTGCAGCATTTATTTTTTTACCCATTTGATCATTTATCGATAGATAGATTGCCTTTTTCTAAATTTTGGGATGTTCAGACAAGTTTGCTTTTCAATAGCTTACTTGAGCTAAAGTTTTGATTTTAGTTATCATGTGGTCTTTTACTTGAGGATACAATTAGGTTGCAAGAAATTCTAGGTTATTTGTGGTCTTGTATATTAAACTGTAAGTTTTGTTGACGCCTTCTACGTGCATATACAGACTCGAGGGTACCTGGATATACGAGACACAGTCCAGTGCGTGGAGCTTGCAATTGCAAATCCAGCACAACGTGGTGAGTTTCGGGTATTTAATCAATTTACAGAACAGTTTTCTGTGAACCAACTTGCATCACTCGTTACAAAAGCTGGAGAAAAGCTTGGAATTGAGGTGAAAACAATATCTGTGCCCAACCCAAGGGTTGAAGCAGAGGAACATTATTACAACGCCAAGCACACCAAACTGATTGAATTAGGACTCGAGCCACACCTTCTCTCGGACTCACTTCTCGACTCACTGCTCAACGTTGCGGTCCAGTTTAAAGACCGTGTGGACACGAAACAAATTATGCCCAGTGTTTCTTGGAGAAAGATTGGGGCGAAGCCAAAAACTGTATCTGCTTAGTTATGTTTTAGAGGTGAGCTTTACTTGGTAAGTTATATTTGTATTTCGGGATACTATGGGAATGTCCCTGAACTGGAAGCTAGAAAGAGTTGTACTGCAACATAATTATATTTATATATTAACACGGTCCCTTTTCTTTTCATTCAAAAGCGACCTTTCTACATGTACGGGTTGAGGTAGTTTAGGTCATTTGGCTAGCATATATTGTCCCATAAGAGTTGATAACTCACGAATCGCTCAATTGACATTCTAATTTGTTAGGTTATGGTAAATTCTATAGGTGTCAAAACGAGCGGGTCAGGTGAGATAATTAACTAGCTGAGAAATGGCTACCCTTCAGAATAGGTCATCAAACGCTTGGTCATTTTTCTATTGTTTATATAAGTGATTCACTTATAATCAAGTTCCTTTTGTTTTTAAATGGCAAAACTACATCTATCCCACCTACACAGTAAGAGAATTATAGATGCACAATCACATATTCTGTATACACATTGTTTCCCATTACACTTGAACGCACAACCTCTAGAAAAATGTGAAGCTTGACTAAGAAAAGGTCAATTATGACTTGTGTCAATTATGAAAAGCAAGTCCGTGTATCATTTAGGTGGCTTTTGTTAAGTTAACGACAGAACTGTGACGCTATGAACTCTAGTTTTACTGTTGATCTACCATTGCGACATAAATCGCGGCAAGTTCTAAATTATAGCACTTATGTAAGTGTTGTTTACACTTCACATATGATATAAAGTTGTGGCTTATGTTACTGCGGAGCTTATGATTAATTGATAGTTAATCATAAATTATAGTACTTATGTTATGTTAATTACTCAACAAACATTAATTATCCAACTCCTCAAACACGTAAACTATCACTTCATGTAAATTCTCTGTTCTAGTTTCTTGCTACTTTTCACTTGTTAATGCAAATTCGCCATTAAAAGAAAGTTAAATTAACAAATATCTTTCCTTTTTAAATATATATTTGAAAAACATGAATACATTTCACGGTGTGGATCGAAAGTAAAACCATCGGTAGAGACAGATCCACTTGTCACAAGTTTTTCTCAGCCCAAACTGCATCCAAACCTGTTTTGTTTTTGGCAGCATTTATTTAGTTTAAAATAATATAGCAAAAACCAGACATGCAAGCGATTATCATACTACATACTCCAACCCATGGTTGCTTCACTTGTAAACTGATGTATTCATATATAGTACTAAAATTGTGCATTAAATTGTTAAAAGTATGCATTGATAATGTATAATTATGGCGTAATTCATGATTTATACACCACTCGTTTTTATCTATTCACCACTAAGTGTATGATGTTTGACCATTCTACCTCTATCAATCGTATTGTTCATGTTTTTAGTGAAGGGTAAAATAGTAAAAAAAAAATCATCTACTTAGTGGTGAATGTACAGAAAAGGGTGGTGTACAAATCACCACCAAATATCATATCCCATATCAAAAACTATAAAGAAAAACATCTGAATATGTGTATTAAAAATAAAAATAAGAATAAAAAAAAATGTTCATTTGTTTAAAACTTGTGTTTTAGTGGTAACGAATTGGGTGGAGACAGAGTTAGAGGGGTTATGATGGTGAAGGAATAGGGAGATAACAAGCATCCAAATATGTCCATAAATTCCATGTTATCTTAGTGCATCAAACATGATTTTATTCATTTAAAAAAAAAAAAAAAAAAACTAGCACTCCAATCGAATTTCATCATTGTTTAATGGATCATCTCAGTGAAGTATGTAGGTTTGCTGATTCATTATTTCGACTAACCCTTTCATTATATAATTATAATTATAATTATAATTATTATTATAATAATTAGATAATTAGATTGAAATACAAAGTTTAATAGGCAAATAATGCAATGACAATCAATTAATGATCATGACAAACAAGGAACAAAAGGTACATCAAATGACTTGATGTCATGGGGGTGGTAGGGTAAGTGTACCATGAAAATAATTGAAGCACTGCCTTTTTGTGTTTTCCTTCAACCAAATATTTAATGTTTTCCACACTACCTTTTTTATTTACTCTTTCATATTTACTTCAGACTTCTAAAATTAAATATTCACATTTTTTTTAATTTGTCTCAAAATAAGTTTCCATTTTAAAAAATAATATACTAACTTTATCATTTTACCTTCAATATATTTTTTTTCAAAATTACAAAAAACAATGGTAATAACGTCATCTTCACTACCAAACAATGCAATTCCTTAAATTTTGTATTTGATTATTTATTTTTATTTTTATTTGTTATTCTTTTTTTAAAAAAAAACTATTGTTTTTCATTTCTAATAAATTAAATACGGGTATATAAAAAAAATCCATTAATGACGCGAATAACCTAAAACACATTTAATTGAACATATGTAATATTTTAATACTAGGTAAATTGTATATTTAAAGGCATCATTTGCCACTTGTTAATTAAATATGGTAACTATAATAAATATATACTAATCCATCGGTTAAACACACACTATAATATTTAGATAAGGTTAATTATAAACTCAAAACGATAGTGATATTTCCATAAAAAACATGAAACACTAATTTTCTAAAATGATTTAAGTAAAAAAAACGAAAATTAAATAACGATGCATAGCCTAATAATTCATTTAAAATACACTGTAATTTTCATTTCAATTTAATTAAGGGGGTATCTATATTTTATTATATATAAATGATGATGATGATGATGATGATGATGATGATGATGATGATGATGATTGTAAATCTAGTTCATCATGATTCAAACAATATTATATTGATATGAAGTGGACCATAAGAGGGAAACCACCTTTATTATATAAAATTCTCCGATCTTAAACAAACTTCACCAACATTTGGTAAGTAATTAGCGATGAGGAAAAGTGCAAGTATTTTTTTGGGAATATTTTTGGTTCTTCATTTCAACCATGTCCGATCAACGTCGGAGCAGCCTTATCGAACTGCTTTTCACTTCCAGCCTCCTCAAAACTGGATGAACGGTTAGTTAGTTAGTTAGTTTTTTTTCCTCTCTTTGGACTTTGACTTTGTTCTGAATATTTGGCCTTTTGGTTTCATTGATGTGTGACGATGAACATGGGTGCATGATTCATGATTGGTGGTTCATTCATTGGCTGCAGATCCTAATGGTAACCATAACTACTTTCACTACCTTTTTTTTTAATCAATTATTAGGTTGCTAGTCCATTGTACTTGAATACTTGTAGTTATTTCACAAACTAATAATTAAGAATTTGTTTGATAGTACAAAATGAAACATCCAATAATGAATGCTAGAATAAATGAATGATTTAAGTAGTTTTTTTTAATAATATATAGTTTTAGCAATGTAGTACTGTATGGATGGCTTACTTTACTAATTGGCTCTTTGTATTGTAGTTAATAAGGTAGGTAGCCTTAGAGATGTCAAAATGGGCGGGTTAGTGGAGTTTGGTAACAGGTGAAAATAAGATCGAATCAAAACTGTGATTACTTGGTAGGGGTCTAAATGGTCTGGGTCGGTTTGGGTTGACTTTGTAACCATACATTTCTAAAATCTCTCTGCTTATTGTAAAAATACAAAATTGAACTGTCCTGGCTAATGATAATATACATGCATCCAGGACCAATGTACTACAATGGAGTCTACCACCTTTTCTTTCAACACAACCCATTTGGCCCACTCTTTTCTAACCAAATCTACTGGGCACATTCTGTTTCACATGACTTAATAAATTGGACCCCATTAGACCTTGCCATTGCCCCAACAGAACCCTTCGACATCAACAGTTGTTGGTCTGGTTCTGCCACAATCCTCCCCGGAAACAAGCCCGTTATACTATACACAGGAATAGACTCCGAAAACCGCCAAGTCCAGAACTTGGCCGTCCCAGCAAACTTATCCGACCCATATCTTAGAGAATGGGTCAAGTACACGGGAAATCCAATCATTAACCTGCCCAATGGGATTCAAAACGATGACTTCAGAGACCCGACAACTGCCTGGCTTGCAGACGATGGAAAATGGAGAGCACTTGTAGGAAGTCAGAAAGATAAGATGGGAATTGCGTTCCTTTACCAATCTGAGGACTTTGTTAATTGGAGTAGATATTATTCGCCACTTCATCAGGTTGTAGGCACTGGGATATGGGAATGTCCTGATTTCTTTCCGGTTTGGGTTGATAGCACGGATGGAGCTGATACTTCTGTTATGAATGCTAGAGTAAAGCATGTGTTGAAGGTAGGATTGTTTGATTATGCAAGGGACTACTACATGATTGGGAATTACAGTCCTGCAAAAGAAAACTTTGTTCCTCAAAATGAATTAAATCTTGGTACTTTAAGATATGATTATGGAAAGTATTATGCTTCCAAATCATTCTTTGACCCTGTCAAGAACAGGCGGATCTTGATGGCTTGGGTGAACGAGTCTGATTCGGAAGCAGATGATATTGCTAAAGGATGGTCCGGACTCCATGTAAGATTAATTTACCACTTATTACTTATAACTGTTGATTTATAAAATAAATAATTCACTTGTAAGATAATAATATGCAGTCATTTCCAAGAAGTCTTTGGCTCGATCAAAATCAAAAGCAGCTTGTACAATGGCCTATTGAAGAGATTGAATTGTTACACGAGGACAAAGTTAGCTTCCAAGATAAGAAACTTGAAAGTGGATCTATAGAAGAAGTTTTGGGTGTGACTGCTAGTCAGGTAAGCCATGGAGTCGTTACAGGTTCCTGATTACAGCCCTGTTTCTGTTTCAACTTCTTTTGCACTAACAATGTGGTGTTTCTTATACGATAGGTAGATGTGAAGATTTCATTTATACTAAGTAACTTAGAAGAGGCTGAAGAACTGGACCTAAGTTCGAGTGATCCACAACTTATCTGCAGTGGTAGCAATGCATCACAAAAAGGCAAATTTGGACCGTTTGGGCTGTTAGCTTTGGCATCCAGTGACTTGACTGAACAAACTGCAGTTTTCTTCCGCATTTATAAAAATTATGGACGATACGTTGTGCTGATGTGCAGTGATCAAAGCAGGTTGGTTTTCATTAAATCAATTATCTCAAACATACTCAAAAGTTAACCAACTAACAGTTCCAAAATCTAATTTCAGGTCATCAACAAGGAATGGGCTCGATAAGACCACATACGGAGCATTTGTTGATATAGATCCTCGACATGAGATTTCACTCAGAACCTTGGTGCGTACCACTAGTTCCTCCATTGTTATGTTCTTTTTTTGTTTTTATTTATCTATAGAGGTAGCCAGACGGGCTGGTTGGCTAACGGGTCAAAACTGGTTTGGTTTGAAATAATTTTATAGTATGGGTCAAACCAAGCCAGGTTCACCCACAAACGGTTTTTGTCCACTTTTACAGGATTATAAATGACTAAGGTGTTAATTTAACTCTTTGAACAAGACTGATTATGGAGGTTGTATGCATAAAAAATAAACTTTGGACACTTTCGGTTCAACCCATTGGTGGTTATCCTTTCCTTTTAGCTTAATTGTTCGATTTTCCCGCTTGATATAAGATACAACCCAAATTGACACTAAAATAAGCAATCGAAATTGCCACCTCTAGTTGAACTTGACCTCTAACGTAGTTCATTATGGGATCCTTGCAGATTGATCATTCAATCGTTGAAAGTTTTGGGGGAGGAGGAAAGACTTGCATTACTGCCAGAGTTTACCCAGCAATGGCCATTGGAGAAGAAGCCCGGTTGTATGCATTTAACAATGGAACTGAAAGTGTGGTGATCTCTAAGTTGAGTGCTTGGAGTGTGAAGAAAGCTCGGATTAACGTTGAAGAAACTAAAAGCTGTACAGATCAATAATCTGAAGAAGATGATTCATCTATCAGATGCATTCAGGTAGTTGATTTGTTATATTGGAAGCAAGCTAGAACGGTTACATGATTTAAGTACTTAAAAATGATACGAAGACTGCACTTCTTGTTGTTAAGGTTGTTTCAGTAGAATAAGTTTCCATATTCAATTACCCAAAAAGGTGAAACTTGTGATGAATATTTGCCAATTTTATGATGATACCTTCAAAATAACGTTAACTACCTCCTTTCATTACGAATATATATAAAAGTTAAAGCGGGCTGCTATAATAAAAAAAATTACGTTGCTATGCATTTACCTAGGAGGTGAAAGCGACACCAAATAGATGGGTTAGGGTTAGGATGATCAAAAGTCGTCAACCAGAAACCTTCCATCCGTTTAACTTATCAGCTCGTGTTCGGGGTTAAACGGGTCAACTGCCAACTAGAAATAGTTTTATACATGTTTGGTACTTTGGTTACTGAAGACTTATGTTTTGTTGGATATGAACTTTTAAGTAGGTGTAGTTCCAAAAAAAACATAGATTTATATGGGTTGACCCATTTGACCCTCCAACCCGAAACTAACTCATCAACTCGCTTACCTGTTTGACCCATTTAACTAAACGGGTACAAGGGTCATGTCCTGGTTAGGATTGAATTCTCAACCCGTTTTATGTAATGAGGTCGGGTTAGGGTCGACTGATATAAAAGTAGATAAATGTACAATGAAATAAAATCTTAAAATCCTTTTTCAGGAACTATACTCCTAACTAACTCAAACAAAAGCTAGTATGATAAAAAATAATAATAATAAGAAAAATATAAATAAAAATTTACAACCGCCTTCTCAGACGTACCCAAGCTATGACCCCAACCGCAGCACCACCCAAGTGAGCAGCACCCGAGATTCGAGTATCATTCTGAAACAGTAAAATAAATATTAGTTATATCTTTACAAAATAATGAGTTTGAATTCTTATATCAGCCGAGGCCTTTCTCTAATCTGAAAACTAAAGATATTGTCAACAACGAGTTCCATTATATGATCTTGTGTTATCATATTATCGATTGTTAAGGAGTAAACAGATTGTTGATTTCAGATTAAGAATCATACCTTTACTCTCTTTACATCTTCCCATACCATATATATCCCCTGCAGTGATCACACAGAAAAACGGTCATGAGATATAGGATAACTAACATTGTATCAGTACAATAAACCAGCTAATTTTAGACGATTTTTAGCTATATTAATATATTTAAATATGTGTTTTCCTTATAACCTTGCATGAAGAAAGGTATGATGACTAATTGCTTCTTAAAAATGCAAAGGAACTAGTTACAACTTTTCACTTATGTTCATGCTTTTAGTGTCGACATTTTTTTTTCTTTTTAATATTTTCGCAACTTATAAGCTTTTATGCGTTTGTATAAACAACTCATATATTTGTTAAACTACTGCAGAAATATAGCATATGATTTACCGCAAATATAGCCGGGACTGGTATTATGAAATATAGTAATACTATATTTGTTGGGAAAAGTAACATATTAAGGAACGCCATAGTACTCACTGCGCCACTTGCTCCCTGTAATGACAGATCACAAATCATATTAGATGTGTTCCAGTTTCCAAACAAGAATCATGAAAAATGAACAAGATTTATAGAGACGAGAATGAAAATGTACCACTGCCATACGTTTCAAAGGGTGAGGTCTAGACGATTGTGGGTCCTGTAGTAATTAGTGAACAAATATTGAAAAGCATCAATACAATGTACTTCCTTTTATGAAAAATATGAAACCAATGGACATTTTGAAATTGAAATAATGCGCGTTTTATGAATTGTAATAAGACGTTCATATTATCCATACGCTAAAGATGGATTATTACAACTTCAACTCACGACTTACCATCGAGTCCTCTAATGATGTGGTCGGCTCTACCTCCGAGTCCTCTAATATACGATATGGTTTTATTTAAATTATTCATTGTAATCTAGTCCTTATTTAGAGGAGTCTTTTAAGGAATGTTTGTTGTTATCATTCCTATATATGTTCATTGTTTGCTGCATGGAATAAAAAAAGGAATATGTTGACTCTCACTTCCGTTTAATTCAATATGGTATCAGAGCAGGTTTTTTAACCTTAACTCTCGGTCGAGAAAAATGGCAGGAGACGACATTCCAAACAAAACCAAAAATGGAGAAGGGTCTAGTGGTGGGATCACATACGACTCACCCTACTACCTTCATCCATCCGATTATCCAAAACAATTACACGTGAACGAAATTCTTAACGACAACAACTTTGCAGATTGGAGCCAAGAGATGACAACTTTTTCGTTTGCCAAAAACAAAATCGAATTTGTTGACGAGACGATTCAGAAACCATAAAAGGGAACAAAGGATTACATGGCTTGGATGCGAGCCGATGCTATGATAAAGGGTTGGTTAACTACCGCCATGGAGAAAAGCATACGAAATAGTGTCAAATATGCAGAAACAGCGTCGGAGATATGGACCGATTTGAATGAACGTTTTGGGAAGGAAAGTGCACCTAGAGCATATGAATTGAAACAGAAAATTGCTTCTACTCGACAAGGTAATGCTTCTGTTTCAATATACTTCACGCAATTACGATCCATATGGGATGAAGTTCAATCCATATACCCTTTTCCTCGATGCACTTGCAAGAGGTGTGAATGTGATGTTGGCAAAAAGCTAAATGAACATCAAGAAAAAGAATGCCTTTATGAGTTTTTGATGGGATTGGATAGCGAGTTTTCTGTGATCAGAACCCAAATTTTAGCGACAAAACCGACCCCCTCACTTGGGACAGCATACCACATGGTTGCTGAGGATGAAAGACAAAGATCCGTCTCAAACGAGAACACCAAACAACCTGAGTCAGCTGCTTTTAGAACCTTTCAAAAACGCAACACTTATGCGGGTTCGAACAAAGAAAAGACGATGACAAAAGGCATGAAAGAAGAACACTGCACCGAATGCAATAAGGAAGGGCATAGCCGTGAAGGTTGCTTCAAAATAATCGGGTATCCGGAATGGTGGCCTGGAAGGAAAGGAGAAAAGACAAAAGGCAAGGCGGCATGCGTCGAAACGAGTCCGATCCCAGGTTTGACAAATGAAGATTATCAACTTTTCTTGAAACATTTTTCTGGAGCAGGTAACGGTGAAGGTACAAAGCCAGTAGCTAACATGGCATATAAACAAAACGAAGAAGGTGAGTGGATTCTCGATTCGGGTTGTACCGATTACATTACCTACTTACCTGATGCTCTTGTTAACATGAAAATAACTGACATTGAGGCTCCCGTTCTTATTCCAAATGGTGACTCAATTCCAGTTAAAGCAAAGGGTGACTGTATCCTTCCAGGAGGGACGAGAGTGAACGGAGTTCTCTACGTTCCTAATTTCAAATGCAATTTACTTTCCGTTAGTCGTCTTTGTCGTGATCTGCAATGTTCTATATCATTCTTTCCTGACTTTTGTGTTATGCAGGGGCTACTGAAGAGGAACTTGATTGGTACGGGGAAATGCCGAGGGGGATTGTACCGAATGAAGATGATTCAAGAAAGAAGAGCTATGGCTGTCACCATTGAAACATGGCATAAGAGACTTGGACATGCATCAAAAGGGAAGCTTGCTAGAGTAAATTTTCTCAAGACTAGTATAAATAGTTTAGATAATTTTTGTGATCCTTGTGCTAAGGCAAAACATACTAGATTACCTTTTGCTTCTAGTTTTATCAAAACAAATGCACCGTTTGAATTAATTCATTGTGATATTTGGGGAGGTTATCGTATCCCATCCTATACTAAGGTCAATTACTTTCTTACCATAGTTGATGACTTTAGTAGAGCGGTTTGGATATTTCTTCTTAAACACAAAAACAAAGCAAGTCAATGTCTCAAAGACTTCCATACAATGATAGATGTACAATTTGAAAAGAAAATAAAAAGAATTAGGTGTGATAATGGTGGGGAATTCACGTCGACAAGTATGATTAGTTTTTATCATGAAAAGGGAATTTTACTTGAGACTTCGTGTCCTCATACCCCTCAACAAAATGGCATTGTTGAGAGGAAACATAGACACTTAGTTGAAACCGCTCGAGCTTTAAGAATTGGTGCAAATCTTCCTAAGATGTTTTGGGGCGAATGTATTTTAACCGCGGCTTACATCATCAACCGTCTTCCTTCCAAAGTCATTAAAAACAAAACTCCTTTTGAATTAATTTGGAATAAAGAACCGGATTATGATTTCTTAAAGGTTTTTGGGTGTCTTGTTTATTTCAAAAACACGGATACGAAAGGTGATAAATTCAAAGAAAGGGGGAAGCCGGGCGTTTTTCTTGGATATCCTCCTCGAACAAAAGGATACAAAATATATGACATCGAGACTAGAAAAATGGTGGTTAGTCGAGATGTCAGTTTCCATGAAGAAAGATTTCCTTTCAAGGACATCCAAGAAAATCATGAGAATGATGACACTGAGCCAATAATATATCATGATTGTCATTGTCATGAGAATATTTTACCACAAAACAAGGAACAAGACTCCATGGCATAAACTGAGCAAATTCACGATGGGCATAACAGTGAATCAAATGGCCCAAATGAAATCCATGATGAACATGAAATGGATCAAACAAATGGTGAAAGTGAGCCCAACATCAATGAGGTTGAAATAAACGAACCAATTGAAGGGGCCCAATCTGAAATAAGGCCCACTAGAACAAGAACACAGCCATCAAAATACAAGGACTTCGTGGTACAAATCCCTCCTTCGGTCAAACACCCAACTTCCACATCCAATCAAGTTGCCTCAACGGTACGCCATTCCATCTCTAATTTTGTATCTTATGATAGCTTTTCAACTAATCATAAGGCATTTTTATCGGCCATTAGCAATAATGATGAGCCAAAATATTTTAAACAAGCTTCCCAGGATCCTCGTTGGCGTGAAGCAATGCAAACTGAGATCAAAGCTCTAGAGAAGAATGGAACTTGGACGTTGGAAAATTTGCCTAAAGGCAAGCGAGCAATAGACTCAAAGTGGGTTTATAAAATCAAATTCAAACCAAATGGGGAGATTGAACGATATAAAGCACGTTTGGTTGCAAAGGGTTTTACCCAAATGGAAGGAGTGGACTATCATGATACGTTTGCACCCGTCGCTAAACTGGTTACGGTACGAACATTGTTGGCGGTAGCTGTAAAACGAGATTGGATTATTCATCAACTCGATGTGAATAATGCATTCTTACATGGCGATTTAGATGAGGAAGTCTACATGAAGATTCCCCAAGGGTTTTCTAAGGATGGTGAAACTCGTGTTTGTCGTTTACGAAAGTCATTATACGGCTTGAAGCAGGCTTCACGTAATTGGTATCACAAGTTCACCGCATTCCTTTTGAGCTTGAATTTCAAACAATCAAAGGCTGACCATTCATTATTCATTTATGAAACTGAGAACATGATGATAATTGCCTTGATTTATGTAGACGACGTCATTATCACTGGAAATTGCCTCAACAAAATTCAAGAAGTTAAGAAACAACTTGACAAAGAGTTTAGTGTCAAAGATCTTGGACCGTTAAAGTACTTTCTCGGGATAGAGGTTGCTAAGACTAGCGATGGCCTAGTTCTAAGCCAACGAAAATATACGTTGGATATTCTAAAAGATTGCGGGAAATTGGATTGCAAACCAAGTTCTTTTCCCATTGAACAAGGCCTGAAACTCGACAAAGGTGAACACGAATCCCGCATTGATGCAGGTCAGTACCGTAGATTGATTGGGCGTTTATTGTATCTTCAAGCCACATGACCAGATATTACTTATTCGGTTAATGTCTTAAGTCAATTTGTGGCTGATCCAAGAAACAATCATTTGGAAGCGGCAAATCGTGTTCTACGTTATTTGAAAGCTACGCCAGGACAGGGAATACTTCTTTCTCGAGCAGGAGAGCCAGTCTTAGATGCGTATTGTGACGCTGATTGGTTAGGATGTTCTTTTACAAGACGTTCGCGTACCGGTTACTTTCTACTACTGGGCGGTTCACCCATTTCTTGGAAAACGAAGAAACAATCAGTCGTGTCACGATCTTCAGCTGAAGCAGAATATCGAGCTATGGCTTCCACAGTTAGTGAAGTTATTTGGGTCCGATGGTTACTTAGCGAATTAAAAATTGATGTTACTTCACCAACTTCTTTGTTTTGTGATAATCAAGCGGCTCGGCACATAGCAAACAATCCGGTTTTTCACGAAAGAACTAAGCACGTCGAGATGGACTGTTACTTCGTTCGTGAACGCATTGAATCCAAAGAAATTATTCCCATGCAGATCAGCAGCAACATGCAAATAGCAGATTTACTGACGAATGGGCTTACTGCACATCAACTCCGTTTTCTTCTTGGCAAGATTAGCATTGCAAATTTACATGCTACATCTTGAGGGGGAATATAGGATATGGTTTTATTTAAATTATTCATTGTAATCTAGTCCTTATTTAGAGGAGTCTTTTAAGGAATGTTTGTTGTTATCATTCCTATATATGTTCATTGTTTGCTGCATGGAATAAAAAAAGGAATATGTTGACTCTCACTTCCGTTTAATTCAATATCTAATGATGTGGTCGGTTCTACCTCTGAGTCCCCTAATGATGTGGTCGGCTCTAATGACGTGATCTGATAATAACAATGCGGCAAGTAGGCGACCCCACCACCTATAGCCCCAGCTAGGTACAAAGTCAGCAGATATCTAGGACCAACTATACGTCCAAGCTGTTGAATGAAGTATCAAAAAACACAAGTAAAAGCCATATATTGATCAATTGACTTCAATGAGTTTAGCTTTGAAGATAGTAAAACATAACTCTCTTATTTTTCATCGTTATTCGTTTTCTACAAAACAACTTTGCCAAAAATTATACATGTATCCTTGTTTCCAATAAAAAAGAAGCGTAAACGTAAAGCAAATGCCATCTAACTTATGCACATAAACTCATAACAATACCAATCATAACTACTAGCAAATGAAATAAAAAGGAGAGATGGAATTCCCCATGTGACCTTACATGCTCGCTGAAGCTATAGAGCGCGATCATGTTTAGAGCTATATGTAAAAAACTGACATGACTGAAAGCGTGAGTTATCAGAGTATGGTACCATCCACTTTTAATGCCATCAATGTGTAACTGCACAATCAATATCATTTGAAGAACAGTAACAATGATGTCAATAGAGAACGGCAAATTAGAGGGAAAGATCATTATGCTAACTATCGATATGCTCCGGCATGATTGTTTATTGTCGTTGTTGACATAATTGGAATAATAGAATTGCACCTAGAAAACTCTTTCGTCTAAAAAATGATAATATCGACTTTTATCTAATAAAATAAGTGGTTGTTCGCTTAATCTAATGACCAATTTTGCGTGTTTGTATGAAGCCATCTAAATATACTTTTAGAGGCAAATTTACACAAAGAAACTGAACTAGATTTTCTCATAAAACGTTATACGTGAAAAACACTTTTAATAAATTTCAAGCTTTTGCAAGCTTTGAAGTTGTTAGATCAATTTTTAGAATCTTTTATCGTCCTCTAAATAAAATATAATCATTCATGCGTAAAACGGGTTACATTGCAACCTCTAATGCAAGTTGATACTAATATGGGCTTTATTAGATTAGTAAAGAACTGACCGTGAAGTTTCGGATCATGAAGTCACGGTCAGCAACTTTCCACAACAAAAACACACCCACATTTGTATATACCAAGCCTCTTAACACATAATCGTACTTTCATCTTGTGGGTTCCTGTGAGAGCAAATTATTATATACTCCGTATAAGTTATCGTATATGATCAAGCATGTTAAGTCTCATACCACACATAGTAATAAACAAAGAAAATTACCACCTTTTTGGATAACTATTAAAATGTCTTCTGAATTGATGATGTCTTAAACACCTGAACTCATGACCCACAAACAACTGCTTCCAACTTTTGCATTAGTCAAAAGGCAGTTTACAACGTGACAGGATCGACTTGATCAAGATCAAGATTAAATTTGTCTGTGCTTGAACTTCTTAACAAGAAATTTACGGAATAATACTTGTTAAGTTTGGAAGTTATATGTGTGTCTTGTATAAGTGTTTGTATTTAGTAAACAACAGAGCACACCAATTGTATAACAAAAGCTCCAATATTATTTGTGAAAATAATACGAATACACTTGATTGTATTAGGGTTACAATAACCTTGAAGCTAACTGATGTATGTATTTACTCTGTCTAAGCTTACTCACTTGTATATGAACCTAGGATTTACACAAGTTACAATGCTAAGCATGCCACAAAAGTAAACTAGACACTCTGTTACACGTTATAACAATTAATGCACATAACTCAACTCTTCAAGCATGCTCTGTGTCTATAAAGTAAAATATGCTTTACTGCTTTACTTTTGGGTAGTCTGACAGCTCCACTAAGCAGTAGAAACAAGCAGCAGTAGAAACTCTGTAAATCGAACCAACAGTGGAAACAATGGAAACTGGTCTAGCAGTACAAATTGCAGAAATCATGTTAGCAGTACTAATCTTTGTAAAATAAACTGGCAGTACTAATCCTGGAAATCATACTGGCAGTACTAACTCTGGAAGTGCACTGGCAGTAGAAATGGTTGTAGCAGTACTAATAATGAAGAGCAGTAGAAACTTTGAATAGCAGTACTAACTCTTGAATTGCTTGGCAGTACTAATCTATTATAACCCAACAATCTCCCCCTAAACTTATGCTTTCTTCCCAACAGCACTAAGTTTCTTCAGATTTGCCTTTTAACCAAATTGGGGTTCACTTCTTCTGCATACTCATCCTTTCTAGATAATTTTATAATTCTTTTACCAAAACTGCTGCAACAATCAGATTTGAGCATTTGACCTTGAGCATTAACATGCTTTTTATTACAGCAGGATTCCAAGGATATTCTTTGCCCATCAAGAAATATCCTACACCTCCATCTACCTGGCCTACCATATGTACTCTACAACTATCAAAACAATACCAGTAGTTGGCAAGTGAGAATTCTTTCATAAATATTCTCATTTCAACTTCAGGCAAGTACATCTGCTTCAAATATTCGAACAGTTGATGATCATCATCATAGCCTCTCTTTTCACCAAACTTCTTCATGCCTACTTCAAACATTTCATCCAAGTCTTTTCTTCTAAAAACCTTGAGCATTGAAAAGAAATTTCTGTATAGCTCAGATGATCCTCCTGCTCTAACAATTTTATAGTGCCTCTTGTTTGCACTATCCAGTGTCTGGTACCAATCTATGATTGGATATTCCACCTTCAAGGGCTCACAGTCGGCTGTATCTATGATTACCAAACTTCTATTACTGTTATCCTCCTCTGCTTTATTATCTGTAGATGGCACCTCAGTATGCATATCTTTTTCCTTATCTTTTCTCTGTTTCTTCTGCAGACTTTCAAAATAGTTCCCATCCTTTGGTCTCTCACCAGATCCTTTCTTTCTTACAAATTTCTTAAAACCCTCTGCATCAGGAGTATCATGCATCCCTTTTATTTTCCTTTCTCTCTCCATCCTTATATCTTCATATCCCTCTTTCAGAATCCTCTGCTCTCTCTCATACATCTCCTTAAGAGTATCAAACGACATTCCCTGGAGGATCTTCACATTTATGTCCAAAGCATTTCTTAAAAATGATACATAATCTTTCTTCAGTTGAGCTTTTGTCTTTGGCTTGGCCCTCTGCTTTTTATATTTAGCCTCAGACTCCCTTCTTCTCTTTTCATTTAATAACCTTTCTAATTCAGCTTCCCTCTCCTCTTCTGTATATAACTGCCTCTCCTCCTCCTGCAGCTTTCTGGCCAATTCCTCATCAGCCTCAATTTGATATTTTCTCTTCAATGGCTTATCTTCTTCTACCATTATCCCTTTACCCTTATCCTTTGCTCCAATCTGATGTGCTTTTCTTGTAGGTGCTTGTTCAGATGGTTCTTGGATGCTCACACCTTTTTGCTTCTGTTTTTCCTTTTCTTTTGGGCTCTCAGACACCCTTATCAATGCCTCAGTAGCAGCAACTTCTTCATTGACTCCAACAGTACTAACTGGCTCATCTAGTCCAGCAGTATTAATATTTTCTTCATCAGCAGTACTAACTCCAATACTAGCAGTAGTAACTGGAGTAGTATTCATCTTTTCCAACAGCTGCTTGACCACCCCATTCAATCTCACAATCTCATTTCCCTGAGATGCTAGCACTTCCTGCTGCCTAGTCACCTCTTCTGACAAATTGGTACATAAAACCATCAATTCCTTAAGTAAAGAACTATCCTCACCACTTCCAGAAGTGTTACCCTCTCTTAGTGGATCATTGGAAGATTTAACTAATGTCTCAGACCTAGTTTGAGCATCATTAGCCCCCCTTGTGGTTTCTTGGCACCGGGGACCACTGGATGCATTGATATCCACTGGATCTTCTGCAATAGGAGAATCCAATGGAATCTCTGTATCCTGTGTTGCCATGGATTGGGTCCTAGTTCCATTACCACTGTCCTGTTCTCCCAATGGGGCAGAATCAGTAGTGGCAGCCCTTTCCATATGGTCACCTTCCTCTTCATTGACCACCTCATTTAGATCAATTGGCTGATGCATCTGAGAAAGAGGAGCCTCAGATGCATGTTTCTTAGCCCTTTTGGCTTTCTTGGAGGTTGGCCTGGGTTCCCTTGTTTTCTTGGATTTCACAACAGATATGGGTTGAGAAGTAGTGGGTGTGGCTACTTCTTCATCTGCTGTGGAGGATGCACTAAGCATATGTGCAGTCAAATTTGTGACCCTCCCTGAAAATGTGGTGCCTTTTACTAACCATGTTCTCCTCATGTTTGAAAATAGTTTTTGTGTATGAGAGAGGAGAACAATTTTACCACCAACTCTTGGTAGATTAGTTAAATTATTATCAAAAATATGTTGTAAAAACCTTGGATACATCAAAAATTTTGAGTTGGGATGCTCCAAGTTGTACAACATTCCAGTAAAGATCATTTTTGAAAAATTGAACTTCATGTTATTAACTAAGCAGATCAAAGCAGAAGCTATGTTACTGCTAAACTGATCCCATGTCGTTCTCTTTTGAGATATGCATTGTTGCAGGGTATGAATCAAAAATTTCCACTGGGGAGAGAACATGGATTTCCAAAAAGTAAGTTTATTTAACTCCCCCTCATACCCTATCAACAATAGGTTTTCATAAATTTGAGATACAGATAAGCATTCGATACCTTTTTCATCATGAAGTTGAAGATGAGCACGAATAGATGCCTCTGTAACTCTGACGGTTTGCCCTGCAACTTGGCCAACAATGGTAGCTACCACATCGACGACTGTCTTTTCAGCATAAGTCCAAAAGTCATTTATATGTGAAATAAAAATGATGGGGTTGACAGAAAGAGCTACCTTTAAGTTGCTATGTTTGAGAAAATTTACAATTTCGTAAAAATCTTCTCCTCCTTTTGGTTTTAGCAGATAAGCAAGCAGATTGTGCTTATCTGCGGTTGGTAAAACAACGTTGGAAGATGAAGGAGAAGTCATTTTAGTTGAAAAGTTGAAAATTGTTCTTTGAAAAAGTGGATTTTGATCACTTTTTGGTAGTTCGAGAGTAACTGTGGGTGAAAAATGAACAGTGAAAAAGGTTTGCTATTTATACTATTTGAAAAGGGGCAGCATTAAATGCCCTAATTTTGAAATAGAATAAATTGTACTAGCATCATTAAATTAGGAATTTGGTACGAGCAGTATTAAAACATACTCAGTACTAAAATTATGCTAGCAGCAGAAACCGTTTATCACAACCAGCAGTACTAATATAACTAACAGTACTAACGAGGGAAAGCAGTACTATTATATATTAGTTACAGACAACAGTATTAACAATGAGTAATAGTAGTATTGTAAACTACATTAGCAGTATTAATAATGCTAAGCATTAATAGCAATACTAAACAAAAGTAGCAGTATTAAAAATATCTACAATATTAACATTAGCAGTACTAAAAGCAACACGTATAACAGTATTAACATTGACAGTATTAAAGATACTGATATTCTTATTTAGTAGACCAGTATTAATAGCAGTACTAATTTTAACAGCAGTATTAAAATACTTAACAATATTAATACTAGCAGTACTAAAAGTGACTAGCGGTATTAATATTTGACAGTATTAAAGAATACTAACAGCATAAAATAGTAGATCAGTATTAACCCATGAATAAGCACAGAGTTTTACAAAGAGCAATATTAACTAAAGACTTATTAAGAATTTATCATTCCAATGCTTGTAACCAGGAATGTAAATCTACCCACATCAAATGCTTTTGTGAATAGATCTACAAACTGAATATCAGTATGAACTTTAAAAATCTGAATTAATCTTTTCTCATTACAATCTCTTATAAAATGATATCTGATTTCAATGTGCTTAGTTTTAGAATGTTTTACAGGGTTATTTATAATACTGATAGCAGAGTTGTTATCAATAAAAATGGGAGTATTTAGAAAGGTCAAACCATAGTCCAACATCTGATTCTGAATCCAAAGCACTTGTGCACAGCAACTTGATGCTGCAACATATTCTGCTTCTGCTGTAGATGTGGAAACAGTAGTTTGCTTCTTGCATTGCCAAGACACAAGTCTTCCTCCCAAAAATTGACAACCTTATGATGTAGATTTTCTATCCATATTGGCTCCTCCATAATCACTGTCAGTGTATGCAATCAAGTCAAAGGAAGAATTTTTAGGATACCAAAGGCCCAGTTTTGGTTGACCTTTGAGATATCTAAAAATTCTCTTGACTGCATGAACATGTGACATTTTAGGATTTAACTGGAATCTAGCACAGACACAAACAGCAAATATAATATCTGGTCTGCTTGAGGTCAGATACATGAGGGATCCAATCATAGATCTGTAGAGGTGTTCATCAACATCCTCCCCCTCAAGATCTGCATGCAATGGTTTGTGTGTCTCCATTGGAGTGCTAGCAATCTTTACATCTCTGTATCCAAACTTCTCCAGAATGTCATTAACATATTTCCCTTGACTTATGAAGATCCCTTCTTTCTGCTGTTTAACTTGTAATCCTAGAAAGAAAGTCAACTCTCCCATAGAGCTCATCTTGAATTTCTGATGCATAAGAGCTTCAAACTATTTACAAAGACTATCCCTTGTTGAACCAAAAATAATATCATCTACATAGACTTGAACTAGGAGGATATCATTTCTAATTCGTTTGATAAACAAGGTTTTGTCAATTGCACCTCTCTTGAAACCATTCTCCAACAAATAAACAGATAAAGTATCATACCATGCTCTAGGAGCCTGATGCAATCCATAAAGTGCCTTGTCCAATCTGTACACTTTATTTGGATGCTTGGGATCTTCAAATCCTGGTGATTGGCATACATATACCTCTTCTTCAATAGTGCCATATAGAAATGCACTCTTCACATCTATCTGGTATACCTTGAAGTCCTTGAAGTCCTTGAAAGATGCATATGCCAAGAACAACCTAATTGCTTCTATTCTAGCTACAGGAGCAAAGACTTCATCATAGTCAATGCCCTCTTCTTGAGAATATCCCTGAGCAACCAGCCTTGCTTTGTTCTTGATCACAATGCCTCTCTCATCTTTCTTGTTTCTGTATACCCATCTTGTTCCAATTGCCCTTTTTCCTTTTGGGAGATCCACCAATGTCCAAACATCTTGAATCTTAAACTAAAACAGCTCTTCTTGCATTGCTTCAACCCAACTTGGATCTTTCAAGGCTTCATTTGCCTTCTTGGGCTCTATCTGAGATAGAAAACAGACAAATAAGGAAGTATTGATGTCTTCTTCATTTAGTCTGGCAGATCTTCTGGTTTGCATTGCAGAGTTAATATCACCTATTACATTCTCTAATGGATGATAGGCTTTGTATTGTTGATACTGACCAGTAGATGACAGAGGAATCCCAGACTCCAAGTTTGTATCATTCTGTTCTATTAGAATGCTAGTCTCAGTCAAGGATAGACTAGTTGGATCTTGATTCTCATCTACATTTTCTTCTGCAGTTACATCAGCAAAACGATCTGCTTCTAAATCTACATTTTCTTCTCAGATGTATTCACACCATTTGCTTCTTCTTCTGGAAGCATTTCAGGATCTGAGGATGTATGGCCATCATCATAAGCACCATACTGTTCCTGACTTGATGTGATTGGTTCTGAACTCTGAGCTTGTTGTTGTGGAGGTGGTTGAAAAACTTTAGGTGGATCAGGTGACCAGAAGGGTAGAGTAATGTACTCTAATGGAGTATCTTTCTTCTGATTTGCAGCACTTGATTCACCTGTATTTGTACCTGTATTTGATGACTCATACACATTTCTGAAAGATTGAGTTAGAGCATCAATATCAAATAACCAATATGGACCTTTTCCCACTACACTAGGTGTGTGTTCATTAAAAGTCACATTCATGGTTTCCTCCACTATTCTAGTCCTATGATTGAATACTCTATATGCTTTACTTTGGGTAGAGTATCCAACAAAGACTCCCTCATCAACTTTGCTCTCAAACTTGTCTAGGTGATCTTTGGAATTTAGGATAGTAACATGACATCCAAATGGTTTTAAAAAGCCAATCAAAGGTTTTCTTTTGAAAAACAATTCATATGGTGTCTTGTTATGAGGCTTCACTACTAGTGCCCTGTTCTGAACATAACAAGCAGTACTAACTGCTTCTGCCCAGAAAGTCATTGGTAGTTTAGCATCTGCTAACATTGTTCTAGCAGCCTCAATTAGTGTCCTATTTCTTCTTTCTGCTACTCCATTTTGTTGTGGAGTTCTAGGAGCACTAAACTGTCTTTCTATTCTTTTTGTTTCACAGAATTTATTTATCTCATGATTTTTAAATTCTGTTCCATTATCAGACCTGATGATTTTAACCTTTTGATTAGTTTGGTTCTCAATCCTAGTAATGAATGATCTAAGTATTTCACATGTTTCATCCTTAGTTCTAAGAAAGAATACCCCAACTAAATCTGCTAAAGTCATCAATGATCACCAAGCAATAAACTTTCTTTCCTATACTACTGACATTGATTGGTCCAAACAGATCCATATGCAGTAGATGTAAAGGAGAAAAGTTTGAGTTCACACCTTTGGTCTTATAAGAAGATTTGTGTTGCTTCCCCTTTAAACATGCAACATAATGGTCATCACATTAATATGTCTTTTCAGGTAAACCTCTAACAAGTTTGTTTTTAACCAGTTTGTTAATAGTTTTAAAATTCATGTAACACATTCTTCTATGCCAAATATCAAACTCATCAAAAGATGCCTTTGAGATAAGACAATTTAAATCTTGTTGAGGTTTCATGTTTGCTGAGTCACAACAGTACACATTATTCTTCCTAGGAATTTTCATTAAAATCATGTTTTCGTCTAGATTAAATTTATCAGAAAGAATAAAGCATTTTGTGTCAGTAAAAAGAACTGGATTCTTTTTCTCTGTGATTTGACTCACACTTAGCAAATTGAATCTCAACTGTTCAACATAATAAACATCTTGAAAGCTTATCTTATCACTGTTGACAGTCCCTTTTCCTGTAATCCTTCCACCTTTAGGATTACTTCCAAAAGCTACATATCCACCATCAAGTTCCTTGAAGTTCTGTAGCTTGCTTCTATCCCCTGTCATGTGCCTTGAGCATCCACTATCAACATGCCACAAACTTTTTGGCTTGCTCTGCACAGATAAAAACAATAAAGATTATCAGTTTTCTTTGGGAACCCAAACCAATTTGGTTTTGGGTCTCCCTTGTACATACACAAAGTCAACTCTTTCAAAGATCATTGCTTGTGGTGTACTGTTGGTTTTGGAAACTTTTGATTGATGTTTCCAAGTCCAACTGATATTAGACTTAGCAGCAGAAACTGGGTTAAAAGTGCTACCAGTATAATTTTACCTAGCAGTATTAAAATTGGTAGCAGTGTTAATATGTCTAGCAGGTATTAACTACCTTAGCAGTTCTAACTGTTCTACCAGTATTAACTGGTGCAACAGTCTTAACTGAAGCAGTAGTATTCTGCTTACCAGTATTAACATTGATAGCAGTGTTAATACGCCTGACAGTATTAATTTTTAATGCTGCTTGAGTCTTTGTACTGTTGGCTCTGTTTCTAATTAATGCTGCTGTAATAAATTTTGGTGCAGCAGTATTAACTGATTGAGCCTTGATCTTCTTGACAGTATTAACAGAATTAATTTTATTTTTAAAATTGTGATGATTAATTCTGTCAGTAGCCGTCCATGGTGATCTCATAACCCTTTTATTTCTTGGATTATGTTGACACTTATTCTGAAGATGGTTTGTTTTTCCACAGATAAAGCATGTCTTCATCTTCACCATTTGAAAATTCTTTCCCAGTCTTTGTAAAACTGATTGATTCCAGTTTCTTTGGTTTCCCTTGGAAAATTGTTTTGTTTTGAGAGATGGTGATGAAGTGCTTGCTTTGCATTTACAACTAGTACAGTTAACATTTGCAGATTTAACATGTTCAATTTTGTTAACAGGTTTACTAATTGCTTTTGTCTTTTGATTTACAAATCCTAGGCCTCTCCTAGACTTGTTTTCTGTGGTTGTCTTCTGTTCTACCCTCATTTTTGTCTTTTCTTGAAACAACACTTTACTCTCTGCTAATTTCTCACCAGAAATTTTAGAAATTAGCCCAGTATGCACTTTGTTATTTTGCAACCTATTGTTTAAACTAGTGCTTGTTGTTTCAGATTTAAACTCAACTTTCTTAAGCCTATCAGGTTTAGACTCTTCTTCATCATCAGATGTCCACTCAGTTATCTCAACTTTATCAAGATCATTGTCTTGATTCATGATAGGATCAACCTTCTTGACCATATCAGACATTTCCTCCTTTAAATTATTTATGTCTAAATCAGATATAGGTGGAAAGTAGTTGTTGTTGTATGGTGGGGGTACATTATAGTAACCTAGGCCTGTTTTGATTTTATCATGTATTTGTGCCTTGATTATATTTTGTACATTTTTGGATGTATTTTCTAAGTCACAAACTTTTAGTTTTATGCTTTCTTTCTCACAAGTGACTTCTGCTAATTTTTTTGTTAGCTCATCCACTTTGTCTTGTAATACATCCCTTTCCCACTTAGCATACTTAACATCACAGTCAAACTGAGTTTCATTTTTCTTATATGCTTCAATGATTTTTTCTAGGTTTTCTATGGCAGCAGTTGTATGTCTATGTTTAATGTCCCACTCTTTTAATTCATCACAGATTTTAAAGTTGTGATCTCTGTAATGTTTAACAGTTTTCTTACATATACTAGAGCACAATTTAACATGTACCTCATATGGAACTTCATCTGAAGTGCTTGCAGCTTCTGTTTGTGCCATTAATGCCTGATTCTGAGCTTCATGTTCATCTTGATAGCTCCAATCAAATCCCATACCATCTTGGGATACCAAGGCACTTGTACTAACCCCCTGACCTTGAGCTTGAGCAGGAACACTTCTTCTCTGTGCTCCATTGAATCCTCCAGTCCTTTGACCATTCACCTCCTGTCTTCCAGATCTGCATTCTCTGGCAAAATGACCCATTTTGTGGCAGTTGTAGCACTCCACTTTGCTTTTATCAAAACCAACATTATCTTCTCTTTTTATAGAGAAGTTGTTTCTGCCAGTTCTTTGTAAGTGCCTCTTTGCCCTCATTGTGATCATAGCCATCTGCCATTTGATGTCCATTTCTTCTAGATCATCAGGACTGATCTGTTCTAGTTCTTCATTAGTCAGTGATGAAGTCACATGACTAGCAAAGAAGGCTTCTAGAACTTGATCACAAGATTTGTCCTGTGATGATGATCCAGATGCAGAATCTGTAACAACAGAGGTAGATACAGATGCTGAGTTTAGTTTATATTAAGAATGAAAAAAATGAAAGAAATGAAAAAAATGAAAAAAATGATCTGTTTATATTAAGAATAAAATAATTGGTGCAACAGAGAATGGGTTAGTTTAGTTTTTTGGATCTTAACTTGTTTTTTGGTTTAAGTAGACAATGTTTTATGTCTGTGTATGTGTACGTTTATTATTTGAATATATATAAATATTGTTTCTGCATATGTATGATTTAGGCCAGACAAACTCAAAAGACACATTTAAAATTCGTGTTACTCATAAACAGCACAAAAAGCCAATTAAATTTTGTGTGGTACATAGTTTGTATGTTATAAATTTTATAATACGGCCCATGTGAAATCAAATTAACTTATGGGCTACATATATTAAATGTAATTATGGCCCATGTCAAACTCATATGTAAAGCGATTGTAATACAGTATTTGAATTTCAAAAACTTAACAATCGATTACAATAACATCGAAATCCAATCAAATTGAATATATCAATAATCTTATTAAATAACAAGTATAATAACATAAATTAAAAATGTCATAAATAGATTACCATACGTAAAACGATTTTAATGCAAGATATGAATTTAAAAAATTTAAAAATCGATTACAATAATAACATAATAAAATTAATTCCATTCTGATCCTCCGGTATATAGTATATATCTTTTTCAAGTTATAAGGAAATCAGAATCCAATTTTAATTGAATAATCAAATCAAAAATCTTATTAAACGATATTAAAATATTAACATAAGAAAACTAACTAAATCTCGTATAAGATTATCTATACTATTCCGATCCGATATAATATACCTTTTCCAACTTTATGTATATCTTCAAGTATTTTAGTCATAGCCTAATTAAACAACCTAATGTAATCCCGCGTGCTAATCAATCAACTACTATATTGAAAGCGAAAAAATTAAAAGCAATAACATATTTACAACTTTAACTAAAATACATGTTACAATGTAATGTTAAATTAACATCCTTGATTATGAAAAGTTATGTTAAAATTAATTTTATTATTGCATCATACATTTAACCAAGGTTGTTAAATGCGCTAGGCGGAGAGTACTCAGTCGGAACCTTGTAAGGAGTACTCAGCCGAGGCGGGGAGTACTCGAATTAGACCTTTTTTATATTAAATTAATAAATACTAAAATTATGTGTAAATACATAATATAAACATAAACATAACTATAATTGTCTAGAAACAACACACATATTAAAACTTATTAAAACTAAAATTAAATTAGACTATAAAAGGTAAAATCCCTAATTTAAAATATATTAAAATTAAAATTAAAATTAAAATAAAGTGTTCACCAAGTTTGACAGAGTTGGACCGAGTTTTTCCGAGTTAGACCGAGTTTTTTTCGTTGACCGACCTTGACCGATTTTTTACCCCGAATTAGACCGACTCGCCTCGGACCAAGGCCGAATCCCGAGTACTCGGCCGAGTTGGCCGAGTTTTACAACCCCGCATTAAACACAACAAATAAATAACTCTTTTATCTTAAAAGATAAATTTTACAAAATTAAATATTGTAGTCCGCGTTGTCACGAGTCCTCACCTAGTATATCTTTTTATTTAACAAAGAAATCCCTATCCCTATATTATATATATATAGATAAAAATATTTAGTAAACTTTTCTTGGTGCGTTATCTCAACGATACTAATTAATTAATGGTGATATTAAATTTCTAATTTGTTTTCCTTAAATTGTTTTTTGTCCTTCTAATTATTCAAATTTGTGACATTTTACATAACTTGTCTTCAAAAAATATGCCTTATCTATTTATACGAGTAATGTTAATTTGGAATTAACTTATATGAGGTTGTAAGTTCAACTTATAGTAAAAAAATGACACATACTAAGTGGTAAAAAACATGACACATACTAAGTGGTAAAAAACGACATTTATATTGCATTTTAATTAAAAAATCGAATTAACGTTGTCGAAGAAATATAAAACCACTCCCAACGCGTTTCTTTAGGTTGGCAACGACGAAAGCTGGCCAACCGACACTGTTGGCACGGCCTCGTCGGTTGCTTTCGTTGGTTTGGCCCGTCAATTTGGCAACGAAAGGAAGGGGGTTAGGGTGGGTCCCACATGCAATAAACTTTAAAAAAAAAATAGTCGTTCGAAAAAAAAATAAAAATATATATATCCGTTTTATAACGGATACATACCCATTTTTTTTCAAAAGGTAGTTTTTTATTTTTTTTCTCATTTTTCCAATCATAATTCCTATATAAATACATATTTCAACCTACCTTATTCCATACAACAATTTAACCTTCTTTCTCATACAAATCAACATTCTTTCTCATACAAAGTAACCTTCTTTCAATTCTAATTTACAAAAAATGTCTAACCCCAACAACAATGATTTTTGTAAAATTTACTCAACACTCCCATGCCTTATCCCAATTCACCAGCTAATTCATCTTCAGCAATTACCTCCAGCAATTCACCAACCAGTTTCGCATCATATCAATCCCAACCCCAACAATAGTATCCCCAACAACCACAACTACAATACGGTTACCAACCATACCCACAACCACATCAAAAAATGAAGTTTGATAAGCAAAAATGGTGATGAAACAGTGAAAGTTTATCCAAATGTCGATACCGTCGCACTTAACGGAACACGAAGTTGCAATGCTTCAAGAAGCTAGGGAAAATGTGGTAAAGAAGCATCAAGAAGATTTTCAAACGACGTTCGATACAAGTTCGCGAAAAACTGTATTCTCTGACAGTGACTAGGTTCATATTTTAGAATTATAAAGTTTTTTTTTCCATTATCGTAAGGTTTCTTTTTTAATTATTGTAATGTTTTTTTTATTATTTTAATGTTTTAATTTAATTAATATAATGTTTTTTACTTTTAATGAAAGAGTTTTAATTTAATTTGTGTTTTAAAAATTGGGTTCCAGAAATTCATATGACGAAAGGACAGTTGGCAGTTATGTGTCTGTCTTTCTTCAATTGTGTACTGACGTGACATTTAACTGACAAAATTAAAAAAATAAGTGACTAAATCACGGTTGGTAGCGTTATGGATCAATCATATGAGAAAGATAATAAAGATGATTTTTGGAATGGCCCGCTTACACGATCTGAAACATGGTATCAAGACTTCATTTTTGTGGTTAAATTTGTGTTTCAGTGATAAAAGTTCCATGTTCAATCACCCAAAAAGGCGAAATTGATCATGAATATTTTCCTATTATTTGATAAGCTTTCACAATCATGTCATTTACCTCCCTATTCTCATAGTTTTTTTTAATAAGTCTAGAGTACTAATAATCCTGATTATTCCTGTTTGGCGTGGATGATTAAAAATTAAAAAATTAATAAAATAATCAAGAATCTTAGTACTTTTATCATCACGAAATAATTGGACAAGTGACACAATTTTAAAAATATGCAAATATTGCGATTTTTTTTCTTCAAATAATTGTAAGTGGGACCAAGAAAAGGACATAATTAAGTATTAACCTCATTATAATCCTCCAACATTATTGGTACCAAAAATACCAAATGACCAAACATTAATTTTGTTGTTGTAGTGATGAAAACAAGTGCCATCTTCTTCCTCGTATTTTTGGCGCTCATCTTTGACTATGTCCGATCAAATACTATTACGTCATCGGAGCAGCCTCATCGTACGGCGTTTCGCTTCCAGCCTGCCCAAAACTGGATGAACGGTCAGTTTCTTTTTTATTTTACTGCTTAATTAGGCTTTGACTTTGTTCTAAACATGTTGATTGATTCATTGAGATGTGACGATCAAATATGGTGAATGATTGATGATTCATGGCTGCTTCAATGGTAGCAGATCCTAATGGTACGTAACTATAATTACCCCTTGACACACATTTATCATTGAGAAATGGTCAAGTGTGTAACTCTGTAAGCCGTTTGATTGCATACATATTCTTAGATTCTGGCTAATGGTTGATCAATATATATAATGCATACAGGACCAATGTACTACAATGGAGTATACCACATCTTCTATCAATACAACCCATCTGGTCCACGCTTTAGTAATCAAATGCATTGGGCACATTCTGTATCACATGACATGATAAACTGGATCCCTCTAGACCTCGCCTTTTCCCCAACTGAACCCTTTGACATCAACAGTTGCTGGTCGGGTTCCGCCACCATTCTCCCTGGAGACAAGCCCGTTATGTTATACACAGGAATCGACTCTGAATTTCGTCAAGTCCAAAACTTAGCTGTCCCAAAGGACCTATCCGACCCATATCTTAGAGAATGGGTCAAGTACTCTGGCAATCCTATTATTACCCTACCCGATGGGATTCAACCCGATGACTTCAGAGACCCGACCACTACTTGGCTTGCAGAAGATGGAATATGGAGAATGATTGTGGGAAGTCAGAAAGATAAGACGGGGATTGCGTTTTTGTATCAATCTGAGAACTTCATTAATTGGACTAGATCAGATTCGCCACTTTATGAGGTTGCAGGCACTGGGATATGGGAATGTCCTGATTTCTTTCCGGTTTGGGTTGATAGCACGAATGGGGTTGATACGTCTGTTATAAACCCAAGTGAGCGCTTAAAGCATGTGTTGAAGGTGGGATTACTTGACCATTCGAAAGACTACTACATCATAGGGAATTATAGTCCTGAGAATGAACACTATATTCCTCAAAGCGACTTAACAGTTGGTACTTTGAGGTTGGATTACGGAAAGTACTATGGTTCAAAATCGTTCTTTGACCCTGTGAAAAACCGAAGGATTATGATGGCGTGGGTAAACGAGTCTGATTCTGAAGATGATGTTATCGCTAAAGGGTGGGCTGGAATTCAAGTAATGAAACTTCTGTATGATTTAGTTTGATCTCCATTCATTTTTTTTATAGAATCATTAATTTTCTTATGACATACAGTCGTTTCCGAGGAGTCTTTGGCTCGATCAAAAGCAGAAGCAGCTCATACAATGGCCTATCGAGGAAATTGAAACGTTATACGAAAATGAAGTTAGTTTTCAAAATAAGAAACTTGAAGGTGGATCATTACATGAAGTTTTGGGTATAACAGCTTCTCAGGTAATCCAACAATTTAAAAATCATTACATTACTTTAATTCCCTTTCTGCTTCTTTTGAACTAATGTGTGTATCGTTTATTTAAAAGGCTGATGTGAAGGTTTCATTCAAACTAACTAATTTAGATGAGGCTGAAGAACTTGACCAAAGTTGGGCTGATCCACGAATTATCTGCAGCGATTTGGATGCATCTCAAAAAGGCAAATTCGGACCATTTGGGTTGTTAGCTTTTGCTTCCAGTGACTTGACTGAACAAACTGCAGTCTTCTTTCGGGTTTTCCAAAATAATGGACGACACGTTGTGCTAATGTGCAGTGATCAAAGCCGGTTGGTTGGTTTTCATTAACTCAGTTATCTACAATATAGTCAAATGCCAACCAACCAACAGTCTAACACGTCCAAAGTCTACATATTTCAGATCTTCCACTAAAAATGGAATTGACAAAATGACGTATGGAGCGTTTGTTGACATAGATCCACAACAAGATGAAATCTCATTGAGAACCTTGGTGGGTTAACCGAGTTGTTTCTTGTTTCTTTTCTTTATGCCATATTTGACTTCTAATGAGGTTAACCTTGGGATATTTACAGATTGATCACTCAATCGTTGAAAGCTTTGGAGGAGGAGGAAAGACTTGCATTACAGCCAGGGTTTACCCAACATTCGCCGTTGGAGAAAATGCCCGGTTGTTTGCATTTAACAATGGAATTCAAAGTGTGATGATATCCAAATTGAGTGCTCGGAGTGTGAAAAAAGCTCGAATTAACTTAGTTGAAGAAACTATAAGGTGTGCAGATCAATAATCTGAAGTAAATGATTCATCTATGATATGCATTTATATTAGAAACAAGTTATCTTGCTTATATGATTGCATACAATTAAGCAATAATGTTATCTTGGACCACTTCACATGATTTCACCATTTGCCAATAAAAATATAATTTGAATCTGCTTATATATCAAGGATTAACTGTAAATTACAAATTGTTAAACACAATCGATTCACGTCATCACTAGCTTCACCATGTCTTATAGCGCTCGATAACTTCCTCCATTTGACCTTGAACTAGGAGCATGGGTCGTCGACGTTGGTTTCCTTCCCGACAATGACCCAACTGGACGAGAGTGAACTGAATCTCTCTTAATTTCCTGTGAATCATGAAACATCAAAGAGTTAAATTTAAAAGTAAAATTGACTTTTCAGTAGTTGAAGCATATGATGAAGGAAACGGAAATATATACCGTATCTAGTGAACCCTTAGACATGATCTTTCCATAACCAAATCCCTCATTGATCGAGCCATTGAGTTTTTTCTCTTCGACGTTTAATTTTCTAGCATTCATCATTTTGTCCACCATTCTGCTTCCATGAACTTGACCCCCATTTCCACCTTGAAACATTCTACTACTACTATTCTTTTGAACAGTCACAGCATTCGTACTTTCTTCATTAGCAGGTGCCACTTTTCGACCTCTAGTAACACTTGGTGAACATGACTGCCTTCTTCCTCTCATAATGAAAACATCAGGTTTTTGAGGTGCAACCACAGGGGCGGTTTGAGTACTTGGGTTAACGGGTCGTCCTCTCGAGGCCGAAGTGGATCGATCTGTCCTTAGATTTGGTGGTGTTTCATCTGAAAAACCAGAAATTTGTGTTATCCCTGATGTTACAAGAGGCAAAACCCCTATAGTTTTCTGTGTGGTTCTTGATGATGAATTCATTCCCTGAATGCTTTTCGATTGATTTGAACCAACGGAATTGAAACGACTGTCTCTTTCACCCAATGGTTTTGACATGGGTGAAGTTGTGTTAGGCTTGTTGGGGAGGTCGGTAACACTGGTCTTGCTGATCAATGGGATCGGAGCGGTTTTTATGTTTTTCTTATTATCGGTAAACAAACTGCTTGACCTCCCACTAGGGGTTACCGATCTTTGGGGAAACCTTGGTCTAGGAGTAGTCGGTTTTGGCTTTCCTGAATTGGCTACAATTGTTGTTTTCTTTGTTTCCTTTTCTTCTGGTTTTCCTGCAAACTGATCAAGATTGGTGTTAGGCCAAGAAAACAATTCTCAGGGTTATAATTTGAGGTGGAAAATGCAGACCGGGTAACGGGTCAAAATGGCTCTCAACGAGATATAGCGGTTGACCAGACACTTTTTGTCCAAAATTTTGAACTTTTCTATAGACAGTCCATGTGTCAGATATGATTCTAAAAGATATATTAATAATAATTTAGTGTTTTGTATAGAATGATTTTGGAAGTTTTATACATTAAAGTGCACGCTGGACGACTTTTGACCCTCTTTTTTTCAAGACTTAGCATGATGCCCTGGATCAAGCCATTCATAAGTAAATGAGTCAAAAATGTCACCTTCAGTTACAATTGTCATACAAAAGGAGAAACAAACACATGTTTAAACATATACATACCCGTGAAAGCGGCTGGATGATGGGCAATTCACGTTGAACCACGAGTTCATGATGAGGATTTTTCGTTTCCATCTCAAGGGATGGGAAGAGAGGTGTTGCGGGTGGTGTCTTCAACCTTCATTACAAGCACAACCATTATTACTCTGCTTCAATTTATAATCAATATATATAAACACAATAGTCAATGACAGTGCCTTACCAATCGTAGTCGTTTTTCTCATGACTTTCTCCAAGAAATCCTGGCCCTTTCTTTGCGGTTGCCATCCCGTACAATGGATAGTTTCCTGCAGTCAAAATGATATCAATATCAAAACTACTCGCTTAGTACTCAAGACTAGGCTCGATATAAACATGTAGATATATATAACTCTTACCGTTGGGTTCAAATTCATCGGAAACAGGTTGAAGAAGGCTAACAACTCGATTCTTGTCACGCTTATGCATTTCTTGGAACAAAATAAGATCTTCGTCTCTATCTTTTGAACGGTTCGACAATGGTGCACCCATTTTCCTCCGTGCACTGCTACCAGTACCACCAGTCATTTTTGTTTTTCTTGATCAAGGAATGTGGATGTATAACTTGAACTATGATTCTAGCATAAGTTATGTTATTTTAAGGAGATGGGAGATGAGACATTCATATGTGGAGATAAAGACGTGTATAAATGGCCGGCATATTTAATGTGTTAAAAAATTTAAGGTGATGAAACCAAAGAATGATGTTGTCTATCTAGGAATGTTGCATTTGGCAATTGTGGGTGTGTTTTTGTTTTGTATAAATAACGTGATTTAGTCATCTTTTTAGGCCCTTTTAATATGAGAATATGATCTAAAGAAATATAATCTAATGTTTTGTGATACATCAAGTGATGGTAGCTTCATCAACTTCTGGTGAGTTTGAAATCTTCTTTGCTGGCCTGCAGGCCGATTGTTTTACCACTTCCATTATATCTAAACTGGTGATGTGAACGAGTCAAATTTTTATCGAATAATTCGCCTCAAATGGATCAACTTGTTCAAGTTTGAGGTCAAGCTATAAAGTCGAGCACAAATTTAAAACGACCTGAGCACGAACTAGAATAATATTGCAAATTAATTTTAAATGTATTCAAATTTATCATGTTTCCTATTGTAGGTAATTACTTTGGCACTTTTCTAATTAAATAAATAGGTTATTTTTTTACTAGTGTTATGGCCCGTGCGATGCACGGCAATTTGGATCACGCTATCATGAATTATGCTTTGCATGGTATACTAAAGTGTTAGTTCATCGGTGAGAACCTTTTTATGTATCAACATTCCACCTGGGTGGACTTCATCATTTGTATTAATCTTATGTTTTCTGTACCAGCATTTCAAAGGCTTTTTTAAAATAAAGAGGACAGTCTAAGGTTTCAAACAAACTTTCATTAAGTGACATTGGATATTGATACTTCTATATTTAACATGTGTGGTCGAAAATAGCAAGTTAGATGTTCTTCTTGTAATCTTTGCATAATTGCAAGTGCAAATTTAAAGATAGCCGCCAATCAATATCAACACACTTTTTTAACATGTTTCTACTACACCAATATGACATAAGTGACACTAAAACACCATAACAACACTTTCTAATCTTTTTCAAACAACTTTAAGTTTCAACGAGTATAAGTTCAAATTGTAAATAAGAGAATAGCTTGGTATCATAAGTATACCATCAAGTAGTTAGTGTTAAACAAAAATCATGCTCAATTGCAAACGATAACTATTGAAATCCTACAACATTATAAATTAAACAATGTAAACTTGAAAGAAAAAATGGTGTATGAGCAATTTTATAGAAAGGGGGGCCTTTTATACAAACGATACACAAGCAGTTTGTTGCATTGTACCACCCCAACAGGTAATAAACTGTATTCGACATTGTTCATCGATCAAAACATGAAAAATTCAAAAACTCACCAAATACTTATAAACCGAAGATATATAAAAACCACCCATACCCATATTCAATTTCGATCTATAAACAGTAAGGACAATCAATTATGGCATTACAGTTGATAACAAATATTAAATAACTAACAGAAAAGGAAAACGAATTAAAGGGGGGGAAAATGACATCAAGCCTTTCAACTTCATATTGGCATAACATTAAAAGTAGCTGCTTTCTCTTCTCCATATTAGTAGCATTATTCTCATTGATCCCCAAATTGAGTGATGCAAATTAATCTTTATGAAGTTGATGATTGAAAATTACATGATCTAAACAACCCACATACATTAAATACATTAAAAACTAAAGACATGAAACCAGTCTAGCTTTATTGTATATATCATTTGAATACTTAAAAAATATCAAATAGACATTCAGCGGCCCCGTGTGAATATACAGGTTTGAAATCTAGTTAGCTAATATAGAACTAATATTGCTTGAAAAAAAATTAGGCTTGATTGAAGCATTTCATCGGACCTAGTACGGGTGTAGAATATAAGGAACTATGATATAACCCAATTTCCATAATTCACCGTTTTAGATTGATAAGAAGGTAGTATCATGTAAATTTAAATATTTAATTAGTCATTATATCCTCTTAATGCAGGCTTGAAAACACAAATTATGAACATGTTTAGAGAACTTACCTTGGATCATAGTATTGACACCAACAAAATCAGTATGTACAGGGTCTACGTATCACATAAGAGTTAAAAACATATTATTAGAAAATACTAAAGAGATTTGGATGAGAAAAAACAACAAAGTCCAATTATACATGTATCTTAAATATGATTTAAAGAATATAATTCACAAAAAAAAAAAAAAAAAAAAAAAAAAAAAAAAAAAAAAAGTATAATACCTCACACGTCCACCGACTTGAATCAAAATCAGTTTGATTTCAAATGTCAACTTGAAGGAATTTACAACCATGGTAGACTAACTCGATTGATATACATGCATTAATTGGAATACCAATAGTTAAGTAAGAGACAAGGGGAAATTAATTGGAATTGAATTATGATCATGAATTAAAGACGGGTTGATGAGGTGGATGGCTCTAATAGTATTCTTTAAGAGATAAACCTCACAGAAATGACACATAAGATTTAGAGTGACATGAACATCACGAGAAGTTTCTAACTAAACTTGGGGATAGCCGATTAGAATATAAGTAAGAGGTAAGATGACAGAAAATTAAATTTACATATCCATAACGTTATCATTAGAAATCCCACTAATCATAATACATCTACTAATCAAAGAAATTCGAAACGAACGACTGTAATTTTTACATAATCATTGGATTAACATCCTTCTAGCGGTTTGTTTGCTCTCGATTACACCTGAGTCTGACTCATCATGATACCAACCCACTGATTTTTGTGCTTCCAGAACAATTTCCGAAAAACCTGTATATAGAAACAAAATTAAACAACTTCATCTTACATGCTTGTAGACATTAAAAATTACATACCGCCGGAGACAGTTTGTTTGTGATGGTGAATATCGTGAATAGTGGCGGAGATTTTCCAGTAGAGAGGACGGCCGACGTAAAAGAGGAAGAAGAAGAGAAAAAGTATTAGGATTGTACGGAATATAACCCCAGAGATTGAAGACGCCATTGTTGTTGACTTGTTCGCTGCTTTTTGTTTCTTTAGACACGTAACTTTATAGTACTCCGTACTATTTTTATTTTATTTATTTTTCAAATACTAATACTAATCTATATTATTTTTATATTAATTTTTAATTTTTAACGCTAATCTGTATCTATTTATGTTACTATTAATTATGGCGGTCATGGGGGGTGTTTGGTTTGTGAGGATATACATCTAGGTGATAAAAGTTAATAGAGTCATTGTACCGGGACTATTTCTCTCGCCTCAAATTTTTCAAAAAAACCTTTTAACTTTTTATTATCTTTATCACGTCACTTCATCTATTTTCTTTTTACCATAAAATCCTCATAACTCATCTCATAGTCAAATCATATTCTCCATCTTATATAATTCTTTTTATTACATATAAAATTTTATAAAAAAATATAACTCATTTTTATTAAAAAAAAACTATAAAAAACATTTTAATAAAAAAACATCTTAGATCATATTTTTAAAAAGTTTCTTAAACTTTGTTACTATATTTTACTTTATAGGTTATTTTTTATAAAATTTAATTTAAGTTACAGAATCTTTTTATATAACTTATGTTTTGAATCTTTTATAAATATTCGAATGAATTATTTGACGCAACTAAAGCAAAAGTAAAAATTATTTGACGTGATTATAGTAAAAGTAAAAATTATTTGACGTGACTAAAGCAAAAGTATAAATTATTGACGTGACTAAAGCAAAAGTATAAATTATTTGACGTGACTACAGCAGTGTATTGTTTGAAATTATGTATTCGTATATTTTTCCTATATAAACACTTCGAAAATTCATTTGAAATCACAAATCTTTCGACTCTTCTTTTCACTACATCAAAACACTTTCAGTTTGAGAAATAACAAATGTCAAGTGATAATGCAAATGCTATATCGGCATTTTCTACCAGTCAGGTATAACATATATATATATTCTTTATTTATACAGTTTATATCCTTGTATGTTTACAAATAAATGTTGCTAATTCCTACATGTGTTCTCAATATTTGATTATAGGCATTTAAATCTCGTGAAGATTTGATGAATTGGGTGCAAGACGTTGGTCGCAAATACGGTTACGTTATAGTGACTAAGAGATCCAAAACAACGTCGAGTGGTGTTATGTATAAAGTCATACTTATGTGTGATCGTGGTGGTGTATTCAAGTCGCAAAGTAAACAAACCAACACACATAGAGAAATTAACTCAAAAAAATTAACTCTCCTTTTGAATTGGCAGGGACTTATTCGCAAATCAATAACTTATGGACGTTAGAGGTGAAATGTGATAAACATAATCACGACCTTGCACTTTATATGGAGGGTCACTCATTTGCAAAGAGACTAAATGACGATGAAGTTAGTTTGGTAGCCGACTTGACGATGAAGAATGTCAAACCACGTGACATATATTCAATAGTTAAGAAACGGGACAAAGAAAACAAATCCACAATAAAAATTATATATAATCAAGTTGCAAAAGTTCGGATGAAAATGGCGGATGGTAGAACTCCAATACAAAATCTTTTTCATACTTTGCAGGGTCTCATTATGTGAAAATGGGACTCATTATGTGAATGTTCATACTTTGACGAGTGGAAGTATTTCAATGCAAAATATGACTCATTATGTGAATGTTCTACTTGGGATACATACTTAAGTTGTTATGCAGAACTTGAAGCTTTACCAATTGAACATCAAGGTACTACATATATATATATATATATATATATATATATATATATATATATATATATATATATATTGTCTAACTATTTTTTTACTTTAATAATTTACTTTATATACTTATATATGTACCATTTCTTTTCAGTTGTTTTGAAATATGTGAATGAAGTGTGGTTACACAAATACAAACAACTGTTTGTATCTTACTGGATAGACAAAGTTCTTAACTTTGAGAATCATACCACCAATAGAGCTGAAAGTCAACATTCTTTATTGAAGTTGCACTTAGGGTCATCACACTCTAATTTAGATACGTTTGTATACTATATTTATCAAATCGTGCAAGGACAGTTGTCTGAGATCAAAGCAAGCTTGGAAAGAAGTCTGATTTTTATAAACCCGAAACACAACACATATATGTTCCAACACTTATTGGGTTTTGTTTCGAAAGATGCAATAGGGTTGATCTATAAAGAACTTAAGCGTTCAAATGCTCTCGAGATAACTTTTCAAAATTGTGGTTGTACATTGCGTACAAGTTGTGGGTTACCATGTGCATGCGAACTTGCCACACTTTACTCGGGTTAGTATATTCGACTATTAATTAAAAATGAATATTTATTTGTTACTTATACCAAATGATATTATATATCAACACAAAAAGACAAAATTGATGATGTAAGGGGTTTTTATGGGAATTGAAAGGGTGTGTAAAGAATTAGCTATTATACATTTATACTCATAAAATTTGTCAATACCATGGGCCCCACTACCTAATTTTTTATTTATAAAAATATAGATATGGATACTTTATCAGTATTGCCCACCTGTCACTCTTTTTCTTTCTCTATACATAACAAGTATTTATATAGAATAAACAATCACTTAATAAAATATAATAATGATGATATGGAAGTGTAATGAGATTGTAAAGTTTAATGGATTATTTGTTTAGAGTTTCTGCATTATTAGCTCTCTTATATATTAAAAGAAAATTATATTTAGGTAAACTTTTTTAAATTAGACAATTTTAAATTAATCTTGTCTCTTAGATAATTAAATTAAACTTCATATATTATAGCCATTGACCTAAATTCAAATTATGATTTTCGTCACATGTCTAAAGACTAATCTACCTTTACAATTTTAGCCTAATTACCTAGACTTAATTAATTCAACATTCAATATACAACGTATACACACAGCTAACTCCTCATATTTAATTGAAGCTTATCTTGATCAACACTAATTAAATTTATGTTTAAATATTTGCTACATTAATCAGAATGACAATAATATTGTATTTATAATTAATATAACTTACTTGCTACGTAAAAATATTGTTTATATGTTAGAAATTGATTTTAAAAGAATCCATTCTAATCCTAAAATTAAAGTTAAAGGTTATGTATATATTAATGAAGCATATATGTTTTAGATATTTTTAATTTTTTAAACATATATGAATGAAAATGTAATAGTTATTACGTTAATATAAATAATGTAATAATATTAATGTTTATAAGTAAATTTTACAGCTAATATCAAGATATATTTAAATTGTCTATGATATTATTATATTAAAAATACGAATCACAATTCTTTTTTACGGCTAATATCAACACATTAGATAAATATATATGATTTTTTTGCAGCAAGTTACTATTTACTTGAGAAAAATTCGATTCAAATTTATAAAATTCAGATACAATTTTCATAGTAAAATACAACTTTTTACGAAATTTATACAAAGTGTAAACATATAGTTCCTAATCTGATTATTAATACTTTTAAAGTCCGTAGTAAAATTTGTGGATCAAATTTCACGCCTATATATAACGTATTATTTGGTTGTTGATTGTATTTAGTTGATTTCTGAACTGTATAATAGCAAGATCCTTATTTAAATTACTTTTGATTGAGTTACATAATTCTCCTATTTAAATTACTTTTCCATTTAACATTTAATGTCGATAGTTAATTTATATTTAAGGTTATATTTTTCTCTAATCTAAATATCTTTACCGATATGTACCTAACAATCGTATCCGGAAGATCCATGCTCCAAAGTAAGTATTTGTTTCTCAATAACGTAAAGACGTTAATTTTTAATTTTTTTACATGATTCTGCAACTTTTTTTTTTTGTATTTTTTAATGACAGTGTTTGTGATCAAGTTACACGATGATTGACGTATGTTTGCATTACGATTAAAATATTTTTCGATCGGATAATTAATTTCATTATTTAAACGGAAATGAAACAATGATGTGTTCAATTGCGGCCAACGAATTTACATTAGAATAAATAAATCAATGGCTTAATGCAGATTTTCATATTATATTACCTCTTCAATGCTATGTAGCTCAGCATCCACAACGGAGACTTAAAAAATGAATTCTCTATTAAGAATGTGTCATAACAGTGACCTCCACAATTTAGTATCAATATGTGAATGTAATTGCATAATAGATTTTTACATACCCAACCGTCGACAGATCCCAACACTACCACGAGTTCAATAAATTTAATATTTTAATATGTTTATGATAATAGTTACTTATACTTTGTATTGAAGCATTATTCTCAATTTAGGTGTCTATTTTATGTTTCATTGTATACTCTGATGTTTCGTATTTTGTTCTTTATAATATCAAAAGGTCTCATGTCATTAATTGTCTGGACTGTAATTATAAAGATATTCACTTCAACATTTAACATTCCATTCAACATTGCATTTTATGATACATATCTAAAAAATTGCAGATCAAACTTCCACATACAGTTATTTACTTATATCCTTACATTACAATACTGACTTCTTACGAATTTAGCAAATGTTCATCAATATATATATCTCTATTTTATGGGATTAGTACAGGGAAAAGCACTTAATTTTAGTCCGATCTATATAGTGTGTACTCAACTTCATTTTAGTCTATTGTGTATATCAACCTTTCAATTTGGTCTATTGTGTGTATCCGACTGACATGACACTCGTTTTTGATGATGTGTCAATAACGTGTCATATGATGTGGCGCATTATACGTTTGTCACATCATCAAATTAGTCATTGGATACACACAGTACACTAAAATAAAGTTGGGTATACACTATAGATATGAGACTAAAGTTAAGTGTATTTCTATGCACTAAACCCTATATATATATATATATATATATATATATATATATATATATAACATCAATATGTTACACAAAAGACCGCATAAAAGACAGTTATTCCCAACAATTTTCTCGTTTCAGAAAAACCTAAATCAAATCATACTTATTTAGTTTTTAAAATACAAAAGTATATAAGAAGTTAAAAACAAAGTTATTTAGATAGATTAATAAAAAAAATATATTTATTGTAAACTAATGTAGTAGCACACAAATTTCGGAGGTTATGATCTAGTTGTTATATAAAAATAAATAAATAAAATCCTAAAGTATTTTATTATTTAGGAAATTAGCTTTAAGAATCTTTTAAAAAAATCACATGTTATTTTATTGATCGATGAACTTGATGGTTGACTAAATTTAATTAACTTAGAGAGCATTGCATTTGAGATTGAGTTTTGAAGAACACACATAACTTAAATAATATTAATAGGAAAAAAATGTTTAATAAAAAATAGTCATCCACGCTTTTTAAAAAATAAAATTCTAATTATTAAAGTTGTGAGTTGTGGCTGAGGTTGGAGCTGAAATTTGTGATCGGAGCTTGTGGCTGGAGCTGGGGTTTGGGATTCTATTCAAAAAGTATATAGTTTAAGAGTTTCTGAAGGCTTACTTCTTCATTATTTTGTGTTGCAAAACAAAGCTTATGGACTGTGGTTTATTAAAAATATAAGCTCAAGCTCCTTAAAGTCTTTAGAAGTCCTGCGCCAAACACACCCTAAGTTGGAATATGTTTTCTGTAAAAACGTCATTCTAAAAACACAATCACAAACCCTCTTAGCCCACAAGAAACATTATTTATAAAATATCCAAACCTATCTCAATTGTTTATTATGTATGATCAATCATTTAAGATTTTTCTTTCATTGCGCTTAAAGTTTAAAACTTTTTAGCCACCAAATTTTGTATGATTAATCTAAAAACAAAAAAAGTTGTGATCACTTTATCTCTAACTACATATAACACATCTCTACCGTTATCTTAAATGTCAACACAAGAAAATGTCTAAATTGCCCTTAAGCCATTTATAACATTTCTATAATAAAAACTATTTTCTATTCTCTATTAATAATCTACCTACTTACTATATATATCTCTAATCTTTAATTACATATATCTTTAATCTCTAACTACATATAATGCATCTCTATCATTATCTTAAATTAGTCTCAACACAAGGAGATGTCTAAATTGCCCTTAAGTCATTTATAACATTTCTATAATAAAAACTATCCTCTATTCTCTATTAATAATTTACATATTTACTATATATATCTCTAATCTTTAATTAAATATAATGTATGTCCATCAATACAATTTCTTTTATTATATTAAAATTAACATACATATAAACAAAATAATACTCTATACAAAACACATTTAACAATTTTAAGTTTTTCACTAGCACCGTCACTACTACCGTCATCTATCAATATTACTTCTACCGCTGCATTGCACATGTATTATTCTATACATATAATCCATGACCTCTGTTTTCAAGTCACAAAACTCGGGTCGCAAGTCACAAGAATTCCGGGCACAATCGCGTTCTCGGTCATGACTAGTTCCGACTCGTTCACGGTGTCCGGTCGCAAGTCGCAAGAAGCCAGTCACAAGTCGCAAATTTGTGACTTGCTTTCGGACCCAGACACAATGACGTTCTCGGTCATGGCTAGTTCCGACTTGTTCACGGTGTCCGGTCGCAAGTCACAAACCACGAGCCGCAAGTCGCAAGAAGCCGGTCACAAGTTGCAAATTTGCGACTTGTTTGCGGACTCGGACACAATCACGTTCTCGGTCATAGCTAGTTCCGACTCGTTCACGGTGTCCGATCGCAAGTCACAAACCACTGATCCCAAGTCGCAGGTTTGTGACTTGTGAACGGGTAGGATACATCGTCAAGTTTTTTTTTTCGGGGAAAAATCGATATATTAGTTTTTTTTTGGGCAAATCCATCAATTTCCCATAAAATAACTCTTAATATCGTAATATCTTTGTTACTATATCGCAATCCGCCCACCAACTCTATTTAAAAATGACTCAAATATCGCAATATCGTGGTTACCATATCGTAATCCACCCACAAACTCAAAAATAGAGGGAAACATTCCAATATAGAATCATACTTGTTGCAATATAGCAATAGAGCTTGTAGCAATTACACGTGATAATGATTTCACCATAATCTTACTCTAACCGTAATGTAACAGCTAATTATAACTTCTTAATCTATATAAATTTAAATTAATTTTCTAACTCTTAAGTTATTCAATGATCTCAAAATATACTTCATATAGTTAAAATCTTTAACTTGTTAAATTCTACAAAACAAAATTATATCCAAAAGTTGCACCAAAGTGCTTCTAGTGTGTAGTTATTTTAAGATCAATACACAACAACGTTGATTAAGGACCAACATAATAATTTATATGCACAAATTATCAGGTGTAACCAAGGTTGTCAAGATCATGATTTTGATCGTAGGATCGCACGATTTTACAATCTTACCAAATGAAAACGTGCAAGATCGATGAACAATCCGACCCTACAAATGGGCTAATATGTATATTTTTTTTTTTTTTGTTTACAATTGTCTACTACTATTTCAACTTTTCAATAAGTTGCCCTAAAGTTCATTTACCCTTTTTCCCTTTTTAACATCTTGATTATTAACTAGGTTCATGTATAAACCCTTTAATAAACTTTATGAATACATATTTCATATTTGTAAAAAAATAAAAAATAATAATAATAATAAGGAATCTGGATAACACAAAAAAGTGGGCATGAATGGTAAACGCGAAGATGAGTCATAGGCGTCACCCAAAAAAGAAACTGAGACCATCCCTATACTCAACGATTCCCTAATAATCAAATCATACTTCATTCATTACCAAAATCATCCATTTGAAACCCGAATCAGATTCGACCCAAATAACAAAATCTAATTTATATCCAATTCAATTAACCCACCAATCAGGTATTAATTCTTGTGTGGGGATATGGTGGCAGAAAATGGAGAAGAAGAAGAGGGAATAAATGATAATAAAAATGGATCATCGAAAAGCAAGAAATTAGGAATGTTGAAAATTATGGAGTCAAATTTCCCGCGAGATCTGATGGCAGGGGCATTAATGGGTGGAATGGTGCATACAGTTGTAGCCCCAATTGAAAGAACAAAACTTTTATTACAAACACAAGAAAGTAATATAGCAATTGTTGGTGGTAAACATAGAAGGTTTAATGGTATGATTGATTGCATTCTTCATACTGTTAAACATGAAGGCCTTTTATCTCTTTGGAGAGGTAATGGAAGTAGTGTTCTTCGTTATTATCCTTCTGTTGCCCTCAATTTTTCGCTCAAGGTATCCCACCCCCTTTTCTGTAAAGTTTTGCTTTTTGTGTCTAGTTTTCATTTCTTGCATATGGGTTGTGCTCAAAATTTGACCTTTTTTGCTTTGAGTATAATTTTTGGAAACCCAATTTCCTATCAAGAACTAATTGTAGTTATATATATTAATAGAGCTGTAGATATCCCCTTTTTGGATTCTTGTTTTTGATTGTATCTGTTTTCATTTCTTGCATTTGGGTTGTGCTCAAAATATGATTTTTCAACTGTAAATATAATTCTTGGAAACTGATTTTGCTACCAAGAACCAATAGTTAAGTAGTTTCATGATAGAGATGTAGAATGGTGTGTTTTGGTATACGAAAGTTAGCTGAAATGGTATGTTTCAAACATTACGGTAGATGATCACAAAACCAAGATGAATATCAGTTTGTGGTGACTAACCTTTTGTAAGATTTTAGTTTAGGTTTTGAAAGAATGATTTTGGTAAATGCAAGAATACTTTATGTAGTTACCGTACATGGAAACTGTAGTTTGCAAGTCTTCGTGTGGAAGTGCTTCCTTAATAGTTTCAAGAGAAAGAGATCCTAGTTTGCAAGTTTGCGTGTGGAGTCGCATGCTATAGATTTTTTTTTGTTTTTGTCGTGATATGGAGTTTCTTGCGTTATTGGTTAACAATTACTTTGGGAAGCTTTTATCGAGTTGCCGCTTTGATTGATCTTATTGATCGACCACTTTTAAAAGTTTAAGAATATTCGAGTAAATTAATATATCATTCAATAGGGAGATGATTATTGAAAATTTGAAGGCCTTTTTGTTTTTTTCTAATACTTTTCCCAACATAGTCTTCAAGGGGAACTTTCAGTAGTGGTGGAATCGATAGAACAGTTTAAATGTGATAATAGTTTTTATAAAAATGTTAAGCAGACCAAGGCATTGAGTCACAATCACCTAAGTAAACATATGATTATTATAAATGGATGGAGTGATAATCTTAGACTAGGTAAACATATGATTATTATAATTTTGATGCTAATATTATTTGATACAGTAGTTTCCTGATTGTTTTATTTTCATGATACCACTGATGAATTTGCTCTGAAAGGATTGTGAAGATACCTTTTTTTAAGTATGTTTTATTCCACAGTTACTTGCTAATCAAAGTGGTGAGGGTCGCTTAAGCTGCCCTAGGCAAGTACTTTTAGACACAACTTTTCTAATGATTACGCAGGATCATGAAATATAAAATTAGAATCAGTATGTTAGAGGTGAAGTTAGTTGGGGCATCCTGAAAGAAAAAGTAGCACTTTTCTGTTTAAGCTGATCCACTAGCTACTGCTGTAAGGACAGGTTATGGGATATGAACTCTTATATGTTTACCTTTTGTGTTTTCATTTTAATATCTGTGTGTGGATATGAGTTTGAAAACAGATGCTGCTAATTGAGTTTATTTATTTATTTATCAGATACCAATGACTAAATAGCCTAGCGGTAAGGGCAGCCCTTGACTTCCTAGAGGTCATGGGTTCGAAACCTGCCATGGGTACTATTTATCATAAAGGTACCTACCACCAATGAAGCGCATGACCCACAACGTGAAGGCTTAATCCGTGCGAGTTCCGGCTCGGACGTTGTGGTATATGTGATGGAGGTGATTTGCCCGGCGATGTTGGACCTTGTGGGGGGTTCGGTCGTGCTCCATTGAAATATGGAGCGGCTCAAGTGGGTGGCCCAAATACCCATTTTTTTTTATAGATTCTATACTAGACAGCATAACGTGGTAATATCTTGTTACGTTTAAAACACACATGTACCATATCTTTTTAACCTGACGTCACATATTTAGTTAATAACATACCAGATGAGACTACCCCTACAATTCATGTACTAATTTATTGTTCGTATGTGGCATTTGTACACATATGGCAAACCAACGGTTCTGTTTGGTACCAGACATATATGGACATGACAACAGATGATAAGATAACACCAAACATTAATTAGTTTGACAGATGATTTCACGAATGAATGATCATAAACACAACCATAAATGAAAATAAATGATATAATAAGACATCCGGCACCCTTCCATGTGTTTTGATACTAAATACCATAAAGTAGCGTTTGTTCCTTAAAGGTCTGTCACAAAGTTAATGTCAGTGTGAACTTATTTTGGGTTCAACTATATTGTATGAATTCGGAACTTGGGTTAGCCTTGATTGATCCACCTTTAAATCTGAATTACATATAAAATGAAATTATGGAAAATAAGGGACATGCTTAAATGTTCGGTTCGTTAGATTGGGTGAAGATATTGACATTGATCTTACTGCCTTTAAGGTGTCTTGAATTGTGTTTGACAGTGATGTGTGATTTTGAGTATTCAGTATCAGATAATCAGCTATGTTATAAGTAGAATCTATATACTATATATTAAAGCCGTAGAATCTGATTGGATAATTATCTTTTAAAATGTAAATTCAAACGCCCCCCTCAAGGTGACTGAAAATAACTTCTTTTTATTCCTGCTAGTTTTGGAGGTAAATGCATGGTTATAATGGTTGATTGTATTTCTTGACAATTTTCTTTCTTGCTCTTTGTGAGCACAAAGGCTTTTATTTACTTATTTTTGTAATTTTTTGTTTCTTGACATATTGGGATTAATTGAGTACTTATAAAATGTTCATATGTATTATATTTTTTCCGAACGACTAAATGGGTGCGTTCTGCGGGATGGGTAACGGGTTAATATGGGTACTTTCTCGTACCACTTGGATTGGTTGGCCCGAAACACTTTTTCTCCAAAAACTAAAGTATTATATAGATATCTAGCTATTTAAATGCGGTTAAAATAGTTATATTATATCAACAATAATTAATTTTCACTTAAAAATTGATACAAGGAGGTTTTATGTATTGAAAATACATTATGGGCAACTTCCAACATGTTCGACCCATTGACCTGTTCTCTTGTAAGCTACTTTTTTTCTTTATTTTTTTTTACCCATGAACACACGCATTGTTAAGTAAAATTGAAATTGCTAATGATTAAAGTTCTGCAGGATCTTTACAGAAGCATTTTGCGCAGTGGCAACTCTCAACAGTCGACATTCTTATCTGGTCCGTTTGCCAACTTCATAGCCGGATCTGCAGCTGGATGCACAACGTTAGTCATCATCTACCCTCTTGATATCGCACACACTCGGCTTGCTGCAGATCTTGGGAGATTCGAATCCCGTCAATTTAAAGGCATCCGTCACTTCCTTACAACAGTCTGGGCTAAAGAAGGTTTTCGTGGGGTCTACAAAGGCCTCCCAGCATCCCTGCAAGGAATGGTGGTTCACCGAGGCCTTTATTTCGGTGGGTTCGATACAATAAAAGAAAAAATGTCAAAAAACGCTCCGTCAGAAGTTGCATTATGGAAACGTTGGATTGTAGCTCAAGGTGTGACAACATCAGCTGGACTATTTTCATATCCAATGGATACTGTTAGAAGACGAATGATGATGCAATCGGGGATAGAACGACCTATGTATAGGAACACGTTGGATTGCTGGAGAAATATCTATTCAACGGAGGGGTTTGGGTCGTTTTATCGTGGGGCCCTTTCGAATATGTTTAGGAGTACAGGAGCTGCAGCCATTTTGGTTTTGTATGATGAAGTGAAGAAGTTTATGGATTGGAGTGGATATAACACACCTAATGTTTGATGGTGTGTTGTTCATTAGAACAGAATAAGAATTAGGATAGAAGAGTAGGGTAGGATTATACTGAAGAATGAATACAAATGATACAGTTTGATGACTTATTTAGTAGGTGGCAACAGCAACAAGAATGAGATTTTGTTAGCCAATAAATCATAGATTTTGAAGCTGAAATATCTAGGAATCAAAGATTGCCTCTCTTCTTTAATTCTTGTTAGTTTGTGTTTATCTGGAGTATTGCAACGACACACCAAGTTTATGGTGATTTACCATCAGACTAGTTGTCTTATTTCCAGAAGGAAAAAAAATGTGTTACCATGGTAACTTATCTTTATTTATCTTTTTGGTTCCTTTTAACTAAAGGTTGTCATCGAACTGTTTGGACAATGCATCAATAATATCACTCATATCAAGATCATCAAAACCTTGAGACTTGTTATCCAGGACCATGTTCAGAAATACCATAATGAAAGGAAGATGGGAGTTTTGCACTACGACACTAGGTATTTGACCTAATTACGTATATACAAGATACCGTCTCAATTCATCCTATTTTATCATATTCAGGATGTGATATGGTTCCGAATGATGAACCAAATATGGACAGTTCCAACAAGATTTCATTCTTGAACAAAAATTCAGTTTTTGAAATCGAACTATTTGGACAAGTATAAATGATTGTAAGTTAATCAATATTGAGAGGACATAGAGTTTGTTTTGATAGGAGTATTAACATATTATTAAGCTGTGACCCTTTGTTTTGATACGAGTATTAACATATTAAGCGTGACCCGACGTTTTAATAACAACCATAAGAGATGTCGCCATTATTTTCTTTTTCTTTAGAAAATCCCATAGAAAGTTTGTGATTGGGGTTTTAATCGTGACATTTGAAAACTGTTTTCGAGTATCTTTGTATAAATATGATTTGTACATCAAACACTTAATGAGTATTACATTTAGACTAGTGCCAATGGCATGACACCGTTGGCACCACTTCGTCACTTGCTTTAGTCGGTAGCAACTCGTCGGTTTGGCGAAGAAAAGGGAGACGCGAGGTGGGGCCAGTAACATTATTAAATGTTTTTCTTTAAAATGTATCCGTTGGGCTAAAAAAATAAAAATTAAAATAAAATAATAAAAATAAATATAATGGTAATATAACCGTTTATTTTCAAATTAAAAAAAAATAACATTTTTATCCTACCTCAACCGCACTATAAATATATACACAACTAAACTTTAATTCACACACAATTTTCATTATCTTTTACACAGTAACAACAACTACAATATTTCACAAATTCATACATTATACATCCATATTAACACACAAAAATATCACAACATCCCCACAATTCACACCTTGTCATTTATTGCAAGGGTTGTAATGTTTTTTAAATTAATGTATTGTTTTATTTTAATTAATGTAATGTTTATTTAATTTTAATGAAATAGTTTTAATTAAGTTTATGTTTTAAAAATTAAATAAATAATGTGTGGGTTTCAAGAATTCAAGTGACGAAAAAAATGTTAGCAGGGGTGTGTTAGTTTTGAGAGTGCTGATGTGGCGCTGAACTGAGATAACTGACAAAAGGACGGTTGGGAGTGATCTTATATACACTTTTGGTTATAGTTGTCACATCAGGTTGATCTTTTCCAACTAATCTTTATTCTAATGTATTTGATTTGATTAATTAGCGGCAAAATCAAGGGGTGTTCATTCGGTTAATTTGGTTTAAACAGAAACTAATAGATAAAACTGATTGGTTTTCGATTTTGAAAAATATAAACCGAACCGAACCAAATTACTATTCAGTTTATTCGGTTTTTACTATTCGGTTTATGCTTTCCTATATTAATAATAAGACGACGTAATTTGGCCAAAGAAGATGACGTAATTTCGCAGGAGAAAATCATTAGGATTCCGACGGATGTAGTTTGGATCTAGATTTTTGTTAGTGAGAAATGTGAGTGAAAAGTGAAATCTGTGAGTTTTTTACTTTTAGAAATGAGAGTTAAAATGATGGGCACGTGTATAAACCAGATTAAACCCTATCATTACTACCATAATTAGAGTAATTGTATTTGAAACCAACCCTTAAACTAAGCACAACTATTGCACATATACTTTTATCAAATCATGTACCTTAGACTTGAATCCCGTAGTAAAGTGTGTTTTTTTTATACTTTTAGCACGTAGCTTCTTTTCTTTATTATTAAAATAATGATAAAAATCAATTGCCAGTAATTTGATTTGATATTAAGTGATTAAATAAATGGGATATTTTTAGCATTTTGGTTATTAAGTATGTACTAACTTTTTTTTAGGGTGAAGTCATGTATGACCACAGGTTCCTTATGGTGTTAGTATAATTAATTTGGTTTATTAAATTTATTAGGTGCTTTTGGTGTTTAGCATAATATTCATTGGAGGGAATCTTACCAAACATTTGACACCTAACTAAATTAATAATTTTGTTTTAAGTGGTACTAATATAATATATTTTTTTAAATTCGTGCATTTGGGTCTATTTAGAATATTTAAATGTAGATTCATTTTGTGTTTAATTATAATATTTGGAACCCTCGAGTATTTGTTAGTAATGACGGAATCAGGGTGAGGGCAATATAAGTAGACACCTCCTTGAAAATGATTTTCTAGCTTCGGTTCTGTTTATATTAAAAATTTTAATATAATAAGTAATTAATTAAGATGATTATATTAAGTAATTAGTCAAGATGATGAACAAGTACAAGTTTAAAGACATCGTACAATACAAATGATAGACACTTTAGTTTATTTTTATTTGGGAAATAATCCGTGTTACTAAATTGTACGGTTCATTCGTGCTGCAGTGTAAATTGAAAGACCAATATTTTAAATATAAATAAACTTCATGGACAGAAATTGTAAATTCTATTTGAAAAAATATTTTCAATTGCACCAAACAATTGTGTAGTCAACTGTACAGATTATTTTCCCTTTTTATTTTATTTTATTTTTATTGTTAAAGTTAAAAAATAAAGGATGGAATAATGGAGAAAAAAGGGGGTGATGTAGACCAAGTGAAGACAGATTGTGCACCCAAACAAAACCAAAACCAAACCACCCCATTAAGGAACTTGGATCCATTTTGGTTTGCACTTTACCATCATTATTGTTTCCTCAATGCGCTTAAAAGATTCATTATTAGATTCATTTGCTTCTTCTTACCTCGTCATCTTATTCTTTCTCATATTCTAAATGGGCCCTTCTTTTCCAAGTTTGTTTCACAATCTTTTTTTAAGTTACATGAATTCATTCCATTTCAATGAATCTTTAATCAAAGTCCCAATGTTATGAATTCAAGAAAAATAGGTTCTCTAGCTTTTCTTATAACTAATTTGGTGCAAGTGGTAGACCATCACATAGATGGCATAGTGTTAATACGTTATGTTTCATAACAATAGGTCACAAGTTCGAATCTCACTATACTAACATTTTAAAAAGTGTTGAAACGGTCACCGGGCTATTTCAGTTAGGCATCATACATTTGAGTTAAAAACGGTCACGAAACTACTCCGATTAGAGCAGAAAAAATCTTCTCCGTTTACCCATTTCGTTGGAAATACTAATCTCATCATCTGATAGTTTGAAAGGTTATGTTAGACGAAATTAGTATGTATATAATTTACTTTAATGCAAAATTGAAACAAATTAGAAAATAAGAAAATGCCATATATAATAATTTATAATTTATAATATATTTGTTACACTTATTGTTAAATTATTATAGGTTTAATTAAGTGGGATGGCCATTTCATCATTCTGCCACATAAGTAATAACATGAGTCATACTTCCATTATATTAGCATTTCATTATTTATTAGTCAAATAGATAGATGATACTGTCTCAATTGCATGCTCATTATATTTTTCACTTTTGGTGAAATTATTATTATTTTATTAGCTATACAAAAACTTATAAAAGTAATAAATATATTAGATATAAACTTTGGTCTAATGTTGACTATTATAAATAGTATCAGACTTTTGTTTCTAGAACTAGAAGGCTAGTTTCATTATAAATATGTCATGATCAGGTAACGTACAATGGCAAAATAATGTTAATTATTGTCGATTTTGGTTTACAGTAGTATATTTAGTTTTCTATATTTATTTAAAAATACGAGATATAATATATGTTGTCAATAGCATACATGATATGTGCACAATAGAGATAAAGTCATTTACACATTCTTTCCTCGAAATTTCTGAAATATACAAAATTAGTTCCTCCTATATACCTTACTGCACGTTACAATCCGAGCAGTTTGATGCACGGATGATTTTTCCACTTAAATATCCGATATACATAATCATCGGTCAGATACTTTCACCAGAATATATAGTTTTCATGTGTGTGTATCAAAATATACCTTAAAGATTTCAAGTTGGAGTATGGGTTTCATCGGGTGGTTATGCAGCCGAAATTCGATGAGTAGTTTTGTTGGCTTTTTTTATATTTAAATGAGTAGCTTCGCTGAACCTCAATCAGATTTTTTTCTTTTCGGAAAGACAAATACCCGTACACTCCTATCACGAATAAATGCATCAATCACTCCGACTATCCAACAAAGGGTCATTCAATTCATATCTCATGCGCGCATACATGTTGAAAGGTCATTTCGATAACGTTAGATCAATTGCCCTTCGATTCAATTGGAGGTTTTAATTCACCCTTTTTCTTTTCGACACATGTTTCGTTCACCCTTTTTTCTCTTTTTAAAAAAAAAAAATACGACGAACGCATTAGAAATCCACTCCAGCTTTATGTGATTTAGTGTACATACGTAGTTGCGTACACAAGTACACAAAGTGAAGACACAAAATTAACATTAACATAGGGAATATAATAGTGACTAGAGATTTTGGGAAAATGGAATTGAGGATGATGATGTCATGATTGAGAAAAAGGTAAAGGTGAAAAAGGAAAAGGAAAAAGGGGAATTTGACAAGAGGTGTGGTTTCAAGGCTTCCCCTCATATTGGCATCTCCCATCACATCGTTTTTAGCTTCATTTGGAAAAAAAATAAATAGCCATTCACTTATTTAACTAGACAATTAATTAATTAATTATTAATTAAAAGCATATATTAAAATACTACGTTGCATTTTATATATATATATATATATATTCATCATGGTCCTATTGCCGACGCACTAATATGAATATAAATTAATAAAGAATGGGTATAGAATCTCTATTATAATAGTTGTGGTAAATTCCTCAACAAATTGAAAATTGTATTTTAGTTTTCTTTTTCGGACCACTTGTATTCGTGATAGAAATATCATGCACGAATGATCGCCATTGAAAAACTACTCGCAGTAACAAAAAACGATTACTGACCGAACACGACTGAAATCTAAACCCCATTATAAAATAAAAATCGAAAACTAGTTATCTTAACGGCTATTTATTTTAAATATCATTATATCATTAACAGAACGGCAATTAGGTTTTTCAAAGGATGTAATTAGGTTTTTCAAAGGATGTTTTTTCTTCAAAAGAAAACTAGCCAACGTACGCTGAGTATGAAAGGGAAAAAAACTAATAAATAAATTCGGCAACTGGAATCGCATTTTCCTAATTTTTATAATTTTTCAATTTGTCGTTTGTAATTAATTTTAAGATCTTGAGATTAACAAATATTTCTATTCTTTCAAAAAATGTTGTACTCTAATAAATTTTTCTCTTTTCTACGTAGGTACAATATATTTATCAACTTAAAAGAAAGTGTTATACGTGCACATAACCAGTTTAGAGAAAAAAGATATGTATTATTCTTTAGCTTTTGGTAAATAAAGAAATAATTTATAAATCTTGAAAATGATATGGTAAAAGTAATGGTGCATCATGATCTAGTGTACTTTACGCTTTACAAGACCCGCCAAGTCCAAAATCTCCATGACCGAGGGAGGGATAAAGAAAGTGCCACGTGCCAGTGGGCCTACCAATTAACTACTTACGTCACTCGCAACTACTACTATTCATTTCTACCATTATTTTCTTCATTTTAACATATTTTTGTACTATAAAATATTACAAAAAAAGTTCAAATTGATATTACATATTTCGGAATCAATATTAAAAAGTCCATATTGTTTTGGGTTTTTTTTCCTGATACGATAATGACTATAATGACAAAATATGAATGCTAAAGTTTTACTACAAAACACGTTTCGAAAAATAAACATAATGATTAAAATATTTTTTATTTAATTTATTTTAAGGAATTGATAATGACAGTCCTAAAAGCTATCAATTAGAAAATATAATTCACAAGCATTTTTAAGATTTACAATATATAATAAATTGTGAATCATAGCTTACTTTAATAGTAATATGTAGCATTTCTTTTAGTAATTTAAAAAAAAAATTAAATAGTAAATTCTTCTTCAACTTATATTTTATATTTTAATATGTTTGTTTTTCATTGTCAAGTAATATTTTCTTTATCTAAAGTTTATGACATAAATAAAAAATGATATAATATTTAAAGTAAGATTTGATTTCATATTATCAATATCGCACTTAATAACAACACAACTTTAATTTGTAAAAAATTGATAAAATAATAACGATACTTATAATCTTAAGAAAAACCTACCAATATTATGTTTATTATTCTCTTTTACACCGAACGAAGTATTTAAAATGCTAAAACAACAGTATTTAAAAGGTGTTTAAAACTTTATATAAGATAAATGTATATGAATTTTCAAGAATTTACATTTTAATTGAAATGATCTTTTTAATGTATATAAATTTTATTTATAATTAAACAGATACTTTAAAAAAAACACTATTCATGTCAGTATTGCTCGCACAGTAATTTAGCAGTTGCTAAATGTAGGATTTGATTTGTTGAAGTTAAAGTTTTTTTATTAAAATTTTTATTTAATTCACTGAAATTTTTCTTGTATTTGTAATGCATTAATAGTTAATAATTGAAATATTTAATTATAGAAAAATTAATTTAATAAATGTAGACAGTTCTAAACTGTGATTTATCATTTGAACAACTAAAAATAAATAAATCAGGGATACATTGACAGAGTGCTGTTGGTTTCGCTTTCAGCTGTGGGCGTGACGTAAGCTATGAGATTACTTTTGCTGGCGTTTCCACGTTAGAAGTCAAGATGACGTCAGATGCCATCAATGATTGGGTCCCACCATTACACCCATGTGCTAGGTTTTAACGTCAAATATTTACCCGGCAAAACTCCGCTATTTCTGACCCTACTCCCCCTTATTATTAACGGTCCTCACGCGCCCTTTTTTTTTTTTTTATCTCACCTTCCACACTCTATGCCAAACCTCCGTGACATCATCCTTCTTACCAATGGCCCAATGTGTTTCAAAAAGATGGGAATTTTTATTAAAATCATTATTATTGATTTTTGGTATCAACATTATTATATACCTTGTTATTTGTCAATTAAGGTGAAGTTCATAGGGTGTTTGTGAGGCTTGTTTTGATCGAGTGTTTGCTTAATAAGCTCACTTACAAGATTACTTCGATCATTTTTGTATCAGTTATGTCTCCTAACTACTTTTTAAATTAACACACAACTGCACAACGGTGTTAGAAGATATATTCTAGAGATATGGTTTAGATTTATTTGTAATTATATTTAATTAATATCTATTTATATTAGTTTGATATTATTTCCAATTAGTATTATATTATGTTACTTGCTTATCAAAAATCTTTAAGCCTATAAATAAAGGCTCTTGCAATCTATTCTATAAGAGTTCAATAATAATATTATTCGTAATTTAATATGGTATCAGAACTAGGTTTCTAAACCCATCGAAAAATAATCATCCTCCGGTCGCTAGTTACATTGCGGCGGTCCGGAGGGATCCTCAATCGTTGTCTTCACAACTTAGTTCTTTCATATTTTTCCTTTAGTCGTTTGCATTTAATACGTTTCCTTTATGTCTAACTGTTAGTGTTAATCCTTCAAAATAGATTTCCATGAATCTGCTACGTTACACATGCGTTCTCGATCGAAGCTAGTCAGCTACGTTACCCACTATTTTTCTCTACAAACCTTTTACTTCTCTTTCCGATTCACAGTTTAATATGCATCGTAGTTCGTATTCTTTAATAATAATAATAATAATAATAATAATAATAATAAGTTCCCACTATGAATTTGTCTAGTTATCCATTTAATTGTTCGCTATCCTCTATTTATCTCCACTAGTCTATCTCTTTTTCCTACATACCTGATTCTCGTTCTATGTTCTAATCTTTTTGGTTCGTGCAACACAAACAACAATAAAAAGTCAAACTCTGCAATTAGCCATCGATTTCTTCAAATTTTAATTTAGCCATCAAAACCCTAGTCAACGAAACCCTAGCCGTCAATGTTGCCTACCTTTTTGTTTTAACACCGGAGATCATTGTCGCCTTCGAAATTAGTTGATCTAAAAATTGTCGCTCCTACCTAAGGCAAAGCAAGCCATGACGTGAAAAAAAAACGTTACAGAAAGGAGGATGTCTTCAAGCAGTATACAACTTTACCGTCGAATACAACTTTATCGCCGTGTCAACAACATATAAAGAAAGAAGCAAACAAAATCAAAAGAAGATGAAGTAATCAACATATGCTCCAGTTTGTTCGTCCGGAAGCCTCCCGTTCAAACTGCAGGGGAGTGTTAAAAGATATATTCTAGAGATATGGTTTAGATTTATTAGTAATTATATTTAATTAATATCTATTTATATTAGTTTGATATTATTTCCAATCAGTATTATATTAGGTTACTTGTTTATCAAGAATCTCTAAGCCTGTAAATAAAGGCTCTTGCAATCTATTATATGAGAGTTCAGTAATAATACTATTCGTAGTTTAATAAACGGTACTAACAATGATTGTGTCACTTTAATTTTTAGCTCTCACATTTACCAATATACCTTTATTTCAATACACTAAACAAAAAAAGTAACACAGTTAATTTTTACGTCGGTTTGGCGCCGCGTTTCAACTTACGTAACAAAGGGACACACCGGTGTCAACCGTGTCAGTTAACCAACGCACGTCACTTTGCAAAGTGAAATGCCGTTGGAGGTAGTCTAAAATGGATAAGCTTATTTTGTGAAGCTTATTTGCCTATTTAGAGGTACTCATCACCTTGAACGTCAGTTCCTGACGTTCACCGTACCAGGCCGATGTTCATCGGTGACGTTCGGGTAGAGCGCTGCGTTCTCAACTTTTTCATTTTGTTTTGTTATTCTTTTTAATAGATTGGTTCAAAACTATTTTTGTGAGCCCATTTAAACCTCGAGTTGAGCATTTAACCACTCCCCTCAAATTCGTACTTGTGTTAAGTTTCAATATTCAATTGAACATCGAACTGAACATCGAGCAACTACTTGTGCTCTTACAAATTTCAAGTCAAACTTGTCTTGAATATAAAAACAAATGTGAAGTTTACTTACTTTATCTTAAATCTAAGAATTTTTATTGAGTGACAATAGAAAAATGCTATATGTGCTTAAAACCATAGACCTAAATTTATGTTTAAAGATGTGATTGGTGCATATTGTAAAATGATTTGTGAATACAAGGAGAGAGAATTAGTGGACTCCATGTATCAATAATTATATGGTTATGTCTAAATTTAGCGTATATAATTAGATATATTTAACTTTACGAAAATATAAATGAAATAGGGGGAGTATTTTATATGATGATTATTTAACATCACTAAACGTATGTTTGGTAACCACTATAATCGTATGTTGCTATGTGTCGAAATATCAACCGTTTTAGTGAAATAATTGAACCAAAATGTTTACTTTAATAATCACAACTATAAAAAAAAGTCCAAAAATACAACCGTTTTGTAGCATACGTATATGACAAGCGCGTGTTAACCACGCGCCCCAAATAAAAGTAAGAAAAGCGTAGAGTCTACGTAATACGTTTACTTTTATGATGTAATGAATCACCACCTCCCACAAATCTCCCATTTATAACTCTCTCTTCCTTCACCACAAAAACCACACACACCATCAATATATACATACACCCATCTATCTCTATCAACACATCGTTGCCGTATATCATATCGATCGATATGCAAGGCCTTCACGGCTACCGTAATCTCCGATCCGACGGCGGAGTTCGTCTCGAACTCACTCCAACAACTAACTCACCTCTGGCAATCGATATATCTGAATCAACTGAAATGAGGATTCAACGATTAATATCTGAAAATCCGGTGATTATATTTAGTAGGTCCGCTTGTTGTATGTGCCACGTCATGAAACGGTTGTTTGCATCGCTTGGTGTTCATCCTACTGTTATTGAATTGGAAGAGGATGAGATCAGCGCGTTATCGGCGTCGCAGGATGGCGGAGAGACGGTGGCGCCGGCGGTGTTTATCGGCGGTGAACGTGTTGGTGGATTGGAAAGTTTGGTTGGACTTCATTTGAGTGGTCAACTTGTTCCCAAACTTGTTGATGTTGGTGTTTTGGTGTTGTAGCGGTAAGGGTAATTTGGTAATTTTAAGATTTGATAAATATTTGTGTTTTTTTTTTCTTTTGTAATTCTTTTTTTCTAGTTTATGGATATGTAGCAATTTCATTTTCTAATTGTATAAAATGCAAAATTTAAGTTGGAGTATTAGTATTATTTATAACGGTATGGTACAAGTGTGTATGCAGAAAGTACAAGTTATGAAATCAGATATTATGAGAAATTTACCTAACTAGACGGAACACACAATTTTCATTAAATAGACCGTGTCAGAAACCATTTACAAAACTAGACTCAAATTTCGCCGAAACTCAATTTAACTTTAGGCGATTAGGCAAAATTTATTTAGACGAATAAATGTTCGCCACGTGTACCAATATTTCGCTGTATATTTATTTCGCCAAAATAGAATTGTCGAAACTCAATTAAACTTTAGATGATTAGGAGAAATTTCTTTAGACGAATAAATGTTCGTCACGTGTTCCAATATTTCGTCTGAGTCATTTATAAATTTCGCCAAAAAAAATCGTCGAAATACAATTTCCTTTAGGTGAATGGTCGATTTTTTTTAATTCTCGGGCCCTGTGCCTTGCTTTGGTAAGTCGTGTCAATATTTAATTTATTAGCATGACTTACCAAAGCAAGGCACGGAAATCGAGACTTCGAAAAAATCGCCTATTCGCCTAGCGAAATTGCATTTCGCCGATTTTCTTTTGGAGAAATTTATAAATGACTTGGGCGAATAATTGGGACACATGGCAAACATTTATTTGTCCAAAGAAATTTTGCCGAATCGCCGAAAGTTTAAATGAGTTTTGACGAAATTTGGATCTAGTTTTGAAAATAATCTTTGACACAGTATATTTAGTGAAAATGAGTATGTTGACCGTCTATTTAGGTTAAACTTCTCTGTTATTGTGAATCGTTCGTTTGTCTTTATTTGTTGACTGTTGAAGTCAGCTGTGAAATTAGGACCCTTGATTTTGCATGTTATTCAAATGGTTCTTTCATTACTTCATTGTCATGTATTTTTTATTTTATGTATTAGTCAAGTTTAATTAAAATAATCCCTTATAGTACCTTTGCTTTAAAAGGAAAAATATAGATGGTGTTATTTTATTAACAAATTCTTATATGTGTTTTAAGGTCGGATGTTTTTTGAAAGCAATTTCTTTAGTTTTGAATACTGTCTAAATTTCACTAGGATCGGGTACTATTGTTGTTATATGTGTTTTAAATAATATTTTTTTATTTTCTTAGTTGTTGCTTCAAATTAGTACCTTTTTCGTTTCAAATTTATTGTTCACAGACAGAAAACATGCAGTTTAAGAAAATATAATTATTACATTGTACTTTTATATATTATCACAGTTGTAACCCTTAACTTTCACTCATATTTTTATGACATACATGTAAAGTAGGTGTAATATATAAGAAGTTTTGTTAATTATGTCCTTCTATTTTTGAAAGTGGATTTGAAAGTGAAAAATGAGTGGTAGATCTAAACTTGTAGACCTAAATATAGGGTTAAAAATTTGATTGGTAGATGTGAAAAATTAATTGAATTAGTTTTCAGGGGAAAAAATTTACTTATAAAAAACAGTATGTAACAGTCCAAAAATTGTAAGTTTCATATTATATAAAAGTATGTTATTTAAATTAATATATTTGTATTTGGTGTTAAGTACAAATATAGTTTTTGGGTGAGAAATATAAAAGAATTATTAGTCGAGGGGTTAAATGTGTTAAATGATGTAAGAAGAGGGTGAAAAGTGAAAAGGGTCAAATTATATCATTCTTCTTCTTCCAAAATCTGGAAGCTATCTCATATGTGTGTGTGTGTGTTGATACGTACGAACAAGAAGAGAGAGAGCAAGAAGAAAATTGAATTTTTGAAGCTAGGGTTCTTGAAATTGAAAGTTTTAATACCTAATTCTACATCCCTAAGGTAAGAATAATCCCCCTAATCTCTTAATTTGATTCCTTTGATGATTATGTATAAACCCTAGAATTGGGTTAGAGAGGAAGGGGTTAAATTGAGGTGGGTGTTGGGTGTGGGATGCATAACTAAGTGTTGTGAACTATATGCAAACATAGAAATGATGTTATGATGAAAAGAAATTTAATTGATGAAATTGTAAGGGATGTTTAAATTACTCAGTATGTATGTAAGTGAATATGATGATGATGGTGATATTAGAATTGTTATTGTTGTTAGTTAACAATTTAAGTCACCTACAAATAAGTGTAAGGTTGTAAACTAAAAGTATGAGCAATGAGTTAGTGATTTGGGTGTGTGGTGTAGCATGCTCGAATCCTAGCTAATTAGATGTTAATGAGTTAAGTCAAGTCTAAATGAGTTGTATGTAACTCATAATATATATTGATATGTACAGGTGATTAAAGAGTGAAAGCTTGTTTGTGCCTAATTGATCATCAAGCTAAAGGTAAGTAATGGTTGAGTATATACTTATTTAAAATGCTTGGATTACATTGAGTAGTCAAGTATTTCTCTTTTGTATGGTATGTATGAAGTGGAGTCATTGAGATACAAGAGTATTCAATGATCACACTAAATGGTGAAATTCAAGGGTGACTTTGAGACTTGAGAAACCTCAAATGTTATGCCTCGACACCACGGTATGGACTCTTTGAGTCAATGTGTATGGAATCAAGGATCCTTAATTCATGTTATGTTGCTATGTTCATGTTATTGTTGATGTATGCTTTCCTTTACTTACTAAGCATGTTGCTTATAGTTATATTGTTTATGTATGTAGGTGAGCAAAGTGGGACAAGGGGCGATTTGAGTAAAAAGTCCAAGAGGGAATAGAGGTGGACTTGCTACAATTTGGTAGTAAGTATTCCTTTCGAATCATGCTCTTGATATGTAGAAACGCCCTCATTGCATAGTTGATGTTTTTGTACATGGTCAACCTTGTAACGAAATTGTTAAGTATGAAATCTTTTGTAAATAATGATGTTAGGTTTGGATTTGGGTTGTAATTACCCTTTTGTAAATGTTGATATAATGTTTGTTATGTTAATTGGTTGAAGGTGTCAAAATGGGTTCTCAATGGGACATTTGGTTAAAAACTAGTCAAATGATGATTTGGATATTTTGACATGTATGGATGTGTTAAACTATGCTAGTAGAGTAGTTAAAAAGGGGTAAGGAAAGTTATATCAAAATGATAGCAAGTATTGGTTTTAAAAGTGTCTAAATAGCCATTTTTTCGGATCTAAGTTCAAAACCATCGCTTGTGTGAATTTTAGAAAAGTGCCAATAGGGAAACCTTTATGATGTCATGTGAAAGGTGTCTGCAAAGTTTCATGTCTTGATTCTAAACGAGTCAAAACACAAATACGCGATCCCAGAAGATAGCTAGGATCGCGTAGTATAAAGGGAAATTATTCTGATGTAAAATCCTTCATAAGTACGCGATCCCAGAAGGTAGCTAGGATCGCGTAACAGTGAAGGAAAAGTTTCTGTTGTGTTTTCATGTACAAAAATGCGATCCCGGAGTTATGCTAGGATCGTGTAATCTTAAAAGGATAAAAAAAATAAAATTTTTTTAGGGGCGTTTCATAGTAGGTCTACTTTTAGATCTATGTAACTAGGCCTGTATAACATTACTCGTATTTTGTTTTACGAAATATCACTCTTTTCAAAATATGTTTTTCTTTGCAACTCTACTTGGAAATTATTTCAATTTCTTTAAACAAAAATTGTAAAATAATATCTAAAATAATGTAACACCTCAAAATTTGAGGTATTATTATAATGAGCGTAAAATATTTATATATTATAAAGTATCGTATAAGTTATGTATGAAATTAATTGTTGTGTGATGTTCTAAGTTGTCTAACTAATAAGAGTTGGGGGGCTAATAGTGTAAATATCATTTAAATTAAATAAAGCATATACATACATTCATATATCGACATATGCACACACAGAAGTGTCTAAAACCTTCCAGAGAATTTAGAGTGAGATATCTTGAAGAAGAAAAGGAGAATTCCAGCCCTAATCTTCAAATTAATCATAAGAAACTCGAATTCAAATATCCTTAATCATCCTAATCAAGGTACGATTATGTGTTCTTATTAATTTTAACCTAGAAATGGGGTTTTGTGGGATTTGAGGGTGTGGTTGCATGCAAAATGAAAATAGGGTTGATTATGATTGAGTAGTGGTATATGAGAGTAGAAAACATTGTTGTTAACACTAATTTAATCCAAAAGTTGATAATTTGATTTGTGAGTATAGTAATTAAGGTGGGTTGTGTCCAATTCTTGTATATCGTTTTTAACTCACCCTAATTGCTAGCTAGGAAGGTTATTATGGTGTGATTGATGAGAGTTAAAACGGTAATTCAAGTGGTTAAACATTGTAGTGGGTCATGATCATGAAAGATGAGTTATATCTACTTTCACTAAAAGTAAAACCTGGTTAACCCAAGGGGATGATGGGTTGATGATGATGAATAGCTGATTATAGTGATGGTTAGATGCTAAATATGTTGTTATATTGTTGTGTTATGTGATAGGTGGTTATAAGATGTAGCATTCATTATCGAGCGTTAAATCACATATTTGCCTAAAACGTCAAGGTGAGTGATATGGGGGTTATTTGGGTAATGGTTGTGTGATTCCGGATTCATCCGTGCAAGAGGTTCACATGACCGAGTGGAGTTGTTTATTTTATATTTACGTTTGTTGATTGTTGTGGATTTAGCATTGTAGAGATTAGCTAACTTATGTTAGTCTTAGTTGTTGCGATTTATCGCTAGTTATTCCCAGTTGTTGCACTTTGTGCTAGTTGACAGTTGATAGCGGATCCGCCTAATGGTTATAATCTCTATATTGCTCAGTGGTTACATGTTTAGTGGTTATGATTTTATTGTTATTTGCTAGTTGATTGTTGTGTATTACTCACTTAATTGCCCGTATACTCACTAAACGAATTGCTTATCCCTTTAGTTGTTTAATGTTGTAGGTACTAGTGGTTCGGTTGAATCAATGGACATATAAAGGGTAAAGAGGTGGCAAGGAGATAACGTGGATCAAAGCTTGCTAAGTACGGGTTTGGCAAGTTTCCCTTCTTTTGAATTGTCGTTTTGATAGCCATATTGTGTAAACCACCCGGTTGTACTTTGATAAAATTTATAATCAAAATTTGTGATGTTAAAACAAGTAATGGTCGTAATTGTAAATGGCATGTTTGGTTAGTCGTGAAAGTATATGGTTTTGATCAAGATCTTGGTTATGATGTGATTAAAACGTCTAAAGTTGAAGTCTAGTGGGTAAATTGTTGTTGGTTTCGAAATGGGTCAAGATGGGTTTCACAAACGGGTCGTTTTGTGGGAACTAGTCGAAATAATGATTTGAAACACTTTGTTGTACGTCATTGTGTTAAAACATGTAATTGCAATAGCTGGAATGTGGTTAAAGTGAATGAGTTGAAATTGTTGCAAGTATGATTCCAAGTAATGTCCAAATGGTCACTTTTCGAATTTAAGTCCAAAATCGTCATTAGTGTGAATTTTGAAAAAGTGCCAATTGGGAAACCTTCGTTATGTTATAAGAAATATGTTTGCAAAATTTGGTGGTTTGAATGTTAACGAGTCAAAAGTTAGACCCGTTCGAAATTGAGTTCAAAACTTGAGTTGTGCAGATTTTTGACCATTCAGGACTCAGTACACGATTGCGTAGGGGTCACGCGATTGCGTACCTAATGAAGAAAAGGTCACAGAAACTTTTACGTTGTAGGTACGCGAGCGCGTACCCTTACTGGGATCGCGTATCTTGTACTAAAACTCGAACAAAAACTTTCCATGTACAGAGTATGATTGTGTACTCACTTCTTGGGTCAGGTACGCGATCACGTACCCCTTTCACCAGGATCGCGTACCTGTTTTTTTTTTTTTTTTTTTTTTTTTTTTTTTTTTTTTTTTTTTTTTTGGCGTTTCAAATAACATAGCAACTTTAGAAAAATTTAGAAAACAATGTCAGTATTATAGATATCGGCTGTACTTTATAACTGAAAAATAAAAAATAAATATAATAAAATTATGAGTAAATTATATAAATGGTCCATGTTAAATACATTGTTTATGAAAATCGTCCATATACTTCTTTTCACTTTTCAAGACAAATAATATTATGTTTTGCTCGAAAATAGTCCTTCATCCACCTAAAATTAATAAAGTACCATTTCTCTTGTCATTTTCAGATAGTAAGGATCTAAATGGTCACAGAGTATTTTAGTCATTTTAAGTGGACGAGGGACTATTTTCGAACAAAGCGTAAACTTACTGGACTAAAAAAGTGAAAAATAAAATATAGAGATGATTTTTGTAAATCGGTGTGAACTACAAAACTCTAAAATTATACTAGAATGTCATGGCATGTTGATAATCAATTAAATAGTTGGAACTGTTTCAAGAGAGCAATGATATGGTATTTACACATTATTTTTGATAGAAAATTCATTTAAGATTTTGACATATGAAGTAAAAATTATCGTGTAAACATGAAGTAAAAATGGGAGGAAATTAGGGATGTGCATTAAATGAGAAGAACCGAAAATATCCGAGGACCGAAGAGGAACCGGACCATAACCGAAATACTCGAGGATATATGGTACGGTCCATCGTCCATAGCTTTTTAGATATTCGGGACTCGGTCCGGTCCTAGACCAAACCCGAGAAAAATGGAAAATGGACCGAACCGAATATCCGTATACATTGATTAAATATAACATATAACTTCCTTATGTATCGTCAAAAAAACAATTGCTCATCCAAATTCCTTTTTACCTATGTGGGACTCGGTTGGTTATTTTAAATCATGTGTATATACGTTTATACACCTTCATTGCTTCATATTATATTCCCTATAAATTTTATATCTAAATTATATAATGGTCAGCATAACCATCACCAAGGTGGTCTATTGGATGACATCGTGGTACCCGATTACAAGAGGTCTCGAGTTCAGACCTTTATAGCAATACATCTTGGGGTGGCTATTAAAAGCGTGGGATTGTTTATTTAACCAAGGTGGCCTATTGTTTAATTTCTTTAAACCTTTATACTTTGATTTGTTTATACACCTACTCCAAAATATACAGCTCCTTTATTTAATCATTATTTTTCAAGCTTCAACCCTTAGAGTGCCATCAATTTAGACTGTCTCACAATTGGAAAAAATGAAATATGAAAATGCTTATGTAGCTTTTTACCCCTTGAACCTCAATCACAAATTACAATGGTACACATTATATATGACTTTAAAGTAAGCCCCAAAAAAAGACCCAAATACATGAATCCAACAAATAATTCTCATGTAAACTAATGATTAAATATTTCTCACGTCAACAGCCACTATATATCGGCTAGACACAAAATGATAATGAAATTACGCATAAGCAATCGGGTCGGTCTTTTGGACCGAACTGAGCAGACCCGTTTTAAAACCGAACCGAACCAAACTGATGACATATGGTCCGGTCCTCGGTTTAAGAATCTGCTACAAATTGAGTCTCAACCCGAACCGAACCGAGACAGTTTGGTCCGGTTCTGGACATGCACATCCTAGAGGAAATGGGTTTGGGTTTCAAGTCATTATAGTTTCAAAAGGTTCAAAATGTTGTTTGTTAAAAAAGATTAATGCAAAATATGTCTATATCTATATGTATTTATTCGTAATTTGACATATCATATATGTATTTTTCTCTTTCAATTTCTGCTTATAATTTTATAACATTAGCCAATCAAATCTTTAGGTTTATTTTAGGATTACAAGTTTAGCATATATTTTCTAGTTAAAATGATGAATGTTAATTATTACTTTACAAATAAATAAAGCAAATAGTACGGAGTAGTTAATATTGTAACACTATTTATTTGTGAATATATTAATTAATTAATTAAAGTTTTATAAACAAAGGAGTAGGCAAAAAATTTTGTTGGTGGCCAATCCCACCCAACTTTTTTGAATTCGCATTAAAAGAGTAATATTTACTTCTTTTATCACATCTAAATCTTGTTTAGCCTTTTTTCTGAAGTTGGTACGATCAAATTCAACCTCGAGACTCGATCATTTTACACGAGGACAGCAAATATTTCATCAGTATGCAAGATTGATATGAAGCCCGTGATCTTTGGTTTCTTGAAACGAAAGGTGAGGAGGCACTTATGACTTATCATTGATTTAATGACTGAAAATTTCAATGCATTTTATTTTTTTATGTATTATATATACAAAATACAAAATAGTGGACGTTTAGAAGAAGTATGGCGTGAGGATGTAGAAACAGAGGAGGATGATGGTGAAGCTAACCCTTTTCCGTTTGATTTCTCCTCTCGAAAAATTTAATGAAGTGCCACGTTGAGCAAAAATTGATAAGAATCGTGAGCTATAATGGAATTCATAGATAGCATGAAACATGACATTGATCATGACATTGTGATTCGCAATCACACGGACAACTTAACAAAAGATCGAATAATTGCTTCGTTGGGTTTTTATCGCCTGATCTGGCGCTCTTGATCATGCTAGCGCTGTTGTGCTCGCTTTTGGTTATTATTTTTTTCAAAGAAAATAGACAAAATTGCCATTAATAAAAAGAGTACAATACAACAAGACCCAAGATTAAAAGAAAACAATAACCATCCCACATCCTAAAAGATGTAAAATGAGGGCCCAACATAAACTAAACAACCATAACCCATACAACTTAAAATGACAAGAACCCATACAAGATGTAAATCGAGGCCTCGCTTTTGATTATGTTGCTTCAATTCTAACATTATTTTCACCCTTTAAATTTCATTATATTTTCAAGATCATCTTATGTGGTAACTTTTGGATTGATGAAAGATGATGATGTTTTGGACTTTGATTCGAACTCCACTATTATGGCATACAGAAGGCGTTCAAGAGATTCGTTCAATTTTTTTCAGCAATTAAGGGTAATTTTATTTTACGTAAAGGAATCATTATGAATACGAGATCGAATGTGGTAATCTTGAATCTCTCATTTTGAAGTTTTCTTTTCGTTATCAAATTTTAAACTTCATACCCCTAAACCAAACACTAGGTACCCTTAACCAAATTTTTCCAACTTTTTTTGACCATTGTTAATTTGTTATTACCGCTTCTTGACTTTCAATAATCTTATACGGAGTAGTAGTAATAAAAACTAAAAATAATCAAGTTATAATCAAAGCTTCTACGAGAAGTAGAACGCATTTCCCCCCAAATTATATTTCCACATTAAACCCTTAAACTATTATCCCGGCCAAAACCCTTCCTTCCCACGGCTGCCGGATCATCTCTTCCACCGCCGGTAAGCTCTCACTTTTTCCTTCAATTCCATCTGTCACTTTAAACACACATACATACTTTATTGTACTCTGTAAGTTTGACTTTGTATTTTGTCAGGTCTCGCTAGTAGTTGGCTACTTTCGTTAGGTTAAATGGATATGGATCCTGATGATGTTTTTCGAGATGATGAAGACGATCCTGAAAGTGATTCATATCAGGTTTCCTTTTTCTACTTATTTATTATATTTACTTCATTACTTATTGTTAGGGTTGTATTTATTAAAATGATGAGTTTTGAATTCATTTTTCAAATATGTATGCTATATATTATATTATTATATCAACGTATTGATTTTGATTTAATGTTCTTTTGGTCTCCAGGACAGGCAGTCCAGCAAAGAATTAGTGGTGTTTCTGGTGGACGCTTCACCGAAAATGTTCAGTGTCACTTGTCCCGGGGTTTGGAATTATCTTTCTTTATACACATTTGATTTATGATATTGTTACATGTTTTTAATCTGTATTACTGTATATATTGTTGATGATCGTCATGCCTCTTTATTTTGTTAATGTGTTCTGAAAGGTATAGATGTTTACTGTAGTCCTAGTCCGATTAATTGACTTGTATTCTGCAAGGTCTGATTCAACTATTAATTGTTAATTGGGGTGTTGGCTTCTTAGTGCTTTGGCTGCTGGTTGCCGACTAGGAGGACTTTTCTAAACACTTGTGGAATATGGATAGGGTTGGTTGTGGTTGCGTGTTCGATACAAAATGTTACCCGTATGAGTACTTTTTTACATTTGGTCACGTGGCAAATACTAGTTTTTTTGCACCATCTCTTATTCTCTTGTCCCATGAAGTTGGAATGTTTGAATTTGGAAGTAGTTTGTCTTTGACTGTTTGCTATACATCCAACGTACTCTTATGTAATGCCAAAATATGACTAGTTGATATGACCAACAGAATACGATGATGATAATAACTAGACATGTAATTCAGGATTGAGAAGTTTTCATATGAATTTCTCAAATGAAAGTTGTTGAATGTAAAACAAGTCATACGTTTTATATGAATAATATTCATCTATTCATACAACTTCATCTTAGTTAGGATATTACTATATTAGTTAGTTCTATCATCAAATTGCACAGATGAATTTGTGTCCCTTAATTCCTGTCATGATTTTGGACGGAATAACAATTTTCACCCAATAACTTTGTATGATTTTAGCTTCTTAATATTAATTAGTTCTAAATGTTGTTGCTATTTGTATTTTTAACAGAATTTGGGTTCTTTGTTGATTGCGATGTTCTGCAGGAAGATCAAGAGAATACATCTCATTTTCATGTTGCTGTCAGTTGCATTGCACAGTCTATCAAGGTTCAGATCATCAATAGGCCATATGATGAAATTGCAATATGCTTCTTCAATACTGTAAGTGAACGACTCATTTAAACTGAAATGTTTTTGTGCGATGGTACACCAACTTTATTTAGTCTTTATCACCAGAACTGATTAATCTGTACGTACTTCAATGGGTTTCATCTGCAGAGAGAGAAGAAAAATCTGCAAGATCTTAGTGGTGTTTATGTATTTAATGTTACTGAAAGAGAACATTTGGACAGCCTTACAGCGCGGTTTATTAAAGAATTTGATCATGTAGAAGGTTTGCTTGTGGTTTTATCATGAAGTAACATTTTCAATTCTAATTGCATTTGAGGAATTCCCTTTATGAATGATGGACCAGATGTTCCTTACGGCATCAGTTGGTTCATTGCAGTGAAATTCACACGTTCATCTCCGTTTGGTTTTTAAGTGAATACCTTCCTATTGGTGTTTTAAATGCTAAGTTGTTGCTTGCCAAGTGGGAAGGGTAAAATGTTAACTCAATATAATATTAAAGATTAAGTGAGGGATCGATGTTAAAATAGCAGCTGGTTAAAAGTATGTGGGCATGCTGGTCAGATGTAAAAAATTCATTGAATCATGATCGTTCTTTTGAACATTCTTGCAATTAAGTTTCTAGTCAAAATATTTTTTCTTGCTTACGTTCATGCTTGTTACATGAATGCAGAATCCTTCAGTAAAGTTATTGGGAGTGAGTATGGTATCGTTCCTGGGTCTAGGGATAACTCTTTGTACAATGCACTCTGGGTTGCTCAAGCACTACTCCGTAAAGGGTACGCATTTAGGTTTTTGCTTCTTTTAGGTAATTGCACTGGGCTACCAGGTTATAACAATGTGAGAAAATCTTCAGATCTGGCAAAACAGCTGATAAGCGCATCTTGTTGCTTACAAATGAAGACGATCCTTTTGGAAGTATCAAGGGAGTGACAAAGCTAGACATGGCTAGAACAACATTGCAGCGAGCTAAGGTAATAGATCATTATCAAAAGAAGATCAAATAGTAATGTAGTTACAAGTTTGATATTTATGAGTTTTTAAGTAATAACACAAACTATCTGATTGTTAAAAGGTATTTTTTAGTTAAAATACTTATATATTATATTTTAACTGTTGCAGGATGCACAAGACCTTGGAATATCAATTGAACTTCTACCTTTAAGTAGGCCAAATGGAGAATTTAACGTCTCACTCTTTTATGCTGTATGTTAGTGCTAAGAATACGTGTCTTAGATTATAAATGTTTTAGTTATCCATACATCATTGCTTTTTCGTTTACATACCAGGATTTAATTGGACTGGAAGGAGATGAGCTTGCTCAGTTCATACCATTGGCTGGAGAAAGGTATGCAGGATCTAAGTTATTTAGCTTCATGTTTTGAATGTAGAATTTCTAAAGGCTAACCAGTGCTCTTTGTGATATCCTGTAAGCTAATATCATAGCTGGTAACAATGCTATCATGGAATGAAATGAACCACACTACAATCCATTTCTATAATATTCAAAAAGTTTGAAACATTATTAAATACTAGGTTTTTAGTTCTCAAAAAGTAACTACAGAACATATATTTTTTTTAGGTATTATAACATTTAAGATTTTCATGTTTTTTATTTTAGTCAACTATTATATTTAATAATCTTTGTTAGATTGTGTGCTAACTGGAAATAAAACAAACTACCCATAATGGTATAGAAAGTTCTTTGGAAAACAACTATTTTGTCAGGTAGAAAATTTTAAAGCAACTTTTTGAGCTTACAAATAAATACCAACATTTATTTATTTATCTTCTTTCCTTGAATAAGTGAATGTTGATTATTTTTCACTACACATTCTATAACTGTTCTCAACTTCATGAATATTAGAAAATATAATCTTGCTAAAAGAAGCTCTGAAATGGTGAGCAAATGTTTGTTTGACTCTTTGTTAAGTATCTAAACTATTTATCAAGTAAGTATTGAATACTGTTAAATACAACTTATCTAGTGGTATATTTCATTTTGAATTACTATATATTTTCACGATATGGTGTTTTAATCTCTATATGTCAAGATAAATTTATTCAAGGGTCTGTTCATGCATACTAAACGCCATGTTTTGATTACTCATTACATTTTGGTAGGCTACTAAACATGATAGTTAGTTATGACGTATCCTATTGCCTTTCTTATTGCATTACCTTGTCCATTCGTTTTCCATGAATGAGAAATATGTTTGCTTGCATTAGGCATAGCCAAATCCAACAATAGTTAGTCAGAAAGCAAAGTGATGTTATAGAAATTGTTGATTACCTTCCGTGGCTTCTTCCATTGATGCATCTTTTATCCAATTTCAGATTTGAAGACCTGAATAAACAGTTAAGAAAACGCATGTTCAAGAAGCGGAAAGTTCGCAGGATTACATTTATGATTGCAGGCGGCTTATCAATTGAACTAAATACATATGCTCTCATCCGTCCCACTGTTCCAGGTCAGCAAGCTGCTTTTTGTTTGTTTATGCAAAAATATGTAAGATAGGAATTTGGGGGCCATGAGGATTGAGGACTGATTCGTTTTACTGTTGTTGCAGGGAAAGTTACATGGCTCGATTCTGTCACAAATCTTCCTTTAAAGGTAATTAGTTGCTTGTTCTTGTATGATTTTTTAAGTTGTAGTGGTTGATCGTGTATTCTGCAGGCTGAAAGGTCGTTAATCTGTGCTGACACTGGGGCACTTGTGCAAGAGCCTCCAAAGCGTTTTCAAAATTACAAGAAGTAAGTTACTCATTCTTAGTTCTCACTTAAATTTGTTCTATACATTTTTAATTCACCGTTTCTACGTATTAAAGGAGGCATATATCATTTCACATTCATCTTTTAATGCCTTTATTCTGATATAATAATCTCATCTGACAATGCCATATACTTCTCCAGTGAGGATATCAAGTTCTCAATAGAGGAGCTCTCAGAAATCAAAAGAGTTTCAATAGGAAACCTACGGCTTCTGGGTTTCAAGCCATTAAGTTGCTTGAAGGATTATCACAACTTAAAACCACCGGCATTTGTCTTTCCTAGTGACGAGGTATTTACCATACATAAAAAAGATTACTTCAATATGATACAGATTCTCCAGATTTCTATCAAAGTTAACCTTAATATTCCAGGCATCTTGTTTGTTGCCTAATTGTTAACCTAAGGGCTATACCAATACTACTTTGCAGACGAAGGTATTTGGAATCATTGGCACAAAATAAGTTAGTGGTCATGTACAAATAGAATAGTTTTGTCAAAGAAGAATATATACGCTTGCATGATAGAATACAAAAAAGTAAGTATTCGTGATGTATAAATCAAAACATTCATTTAGAGCCGTGTGCTTTTTTGAATCATGAACTAATTCGAACCATGTAATCGCTTCATTACGATTTTATTAAATGAAGTCACACACTCTAAAGTCCAAACAACTGATCGAGACATCCATATCTAGTTTGTTGTGATTGGTTTTTTACTTCAGTGCAATATTCTTTTGCAGGAAGTGATGGGAAGCACTTGTATTTTCATTGCTCTTCACAGATCTATGATACGTCTTAAACGGTTAGTAATGGAATTAGTAGTTTCCCGTTTCAGGGTTTTATTTTAAGATTGATATGAAAGAGCAGAACCTTACCAAATTGTTGAAAAACCTTTTTAAAGAAAGATCTTATATTACATCCCCTTAGATCCCTAATGAAATTGGTTTACATTACAATCTTGATAACTATCAATCTATCAAAGTATCACACAGTTGAAGAAATATAACTAGCATAGAGCAAACCATCTTTGATTCAAGAAATGCATATGGTTCTAGTGTAGCTATGTAATCTCTTGTCTGTATGATTGGACTAGCATGTGTGTGTATCCTTGTAAGGATTTAGTTGAAGTCTCTTATACTTTTTGCCCTTTCAGTTTTGCAGTTGCATTTTACGGGAGTTCAACTCGTCCTCAATTGGTTGGTCTGATTGCACAAGTAAGATATGATTATTCGCCTACTTGTCTTGAAGTCCCTACCTCCGGATTAATGATTAATGTATCATGGTTTTTATGCTGCTATCATGTGCTGCCTCACCTTTTTCTTATGTTTCATTTTATCTCTCTTCAAGGGAAAGGCACCATGAATTAATTTAGTGCTGTAACCAAATTTAATGTATTTTTTGCGTCGATATGTCAACCTAGTGGTTTAGTGATGAACATCATCTCTATAGTGTTATTAGCTTAGAATATGAATGTCAAACACAAAGATCTACAATGACGTCCATGACGCTCATATGGAATGGAACCTTTGTCTTTGGTCATGATAAATGAAAAGTTGCTTCTGCTTCGTCTTTTAGTACTATTTTATTTTTGTGAAACTTTTTGTGGGTTTCATTGAATATGCACTTTATGAGTTCAGTTAATCAATTTAATTTATTTTCTCCTTGATACTAACCCAGCATGCTGTTTCATTCTCATGATTCTTTTTAATTATTTTGAAGCACAGGAAGAAATCATTGAAGGCGGTGGTCAGATTGAGCCACCAGGAATGCACATGATATATCTTCCTTATTCTGATGATATACGACTCATTGAAGATGTAAGGAGCCTTGGTCCAGTTGTAATGGCGTTTCTGTTTATAGTGTTTTTAGCTTTCACTCTTTTAAACTGTAAAATGACCATAGTGTTTGTCCCGTTTAGAGCATTGATATTTTCTTTGTCCTTTCCGAGATATAGGAGTGACAGAAGGTTTGTTGTATTCTGGAAATCAATTATTGAACTTACAACATTACAAGCACCTAACATGAAACACGTTCCAGTAAACTAGAGTACATCCATGATTATTTAAAGTACAAGAAAAATGTTAAATGACTTCTTATTTCTCACATAACCCTTTTGCAGTATCATGCAGAACCTAGTGGCGTGATTCCTGTGGCCACCGATGATCAAATCCAAAAGGCTGCTGCTTTGGTAAAACGTGTGGACTTAAGAGACTTTTCTGTCTGTCAATTTTCAAATCCTGGTATTCTTTTTCTTTTTCTTTTTCTTTTTCTTTTTCTGTTCTTCTGGATGATAAATTTTATTCTAGGCATTGAAAGTTTAGATTGGGTTTTCTTTTGGAATGTAGTCTATTATTAGCTGTTATTATCTTTTCCATACGAGTACTTAATTTCTGCACACGTCCATATAATGTGACATTGTTTATTTTATTTTCTGCAGCATTGCAGAACCACTATGCAGCATTGCAGGCTCTGGCTCTTGATGAAGATGAGATGCCTGAAATTGTTGATGAAACACTTCCAGATAAAGAAGGCCTGTCAAGGTACTCACAAACTGTTCGATGTTTATATTTCTCTTTTATACACATACGCATACGCATACGCATACGATACACATGCAAATATGCTTATACGATGAGTTCTATAATTGCAGGCCAGGGATTGCTAAAGCATTGGAAGAATTCAAGATTTCCGTTTACGGAGACAACTATGATGAAGAAATTGAAAATGTGGCACAAGGGAAGGCAAATAATGCCTCCAAGAAAAGAAAATCAGCTGCTGAAGAAAAGTGTGCATATTATGATTGGGGTAAACTTGCGGACGATGGAAAGGTGATGTTGAACTTTATTGTCTGTGCTAAAGGCATTTTTATTATTTCACTAATTAGAATTTTATTTCTTAAACCCATGTCAACTTCAAAGATGTTTGATGCTTCTCACTTTCCAATATTTAAGTTTATTTCAACATAATCCGAACCCGTGCACAGGTTTCATATGCAGTTTAATAATGATTACTTTCCAGTAATTTTATTGATTTTTTGTTTATGTTTTTGTGGATTGCAGCTGAAGGATTTGACTGTAACGGATTTAAAGTACTACTTAACAGCTAACAATCTTACCGTTGCGGGGAAAAAGGAAGTTTTGATCAATAGGATTTTAACACACATGGGTAAATGACAAGTAGCATGTAACAAGCTTTTCTCCTTAACTGAGTTTTGTGTACCAATGAAGATGAAGACATTGTAGAATGTACATAACTGAATTATTGCCGAATGTTTTTCTAATTCTAACCTGGGTCACCTACTAAGTAAGATTTGTGGATTATGTTTTCTACTTTATGAGTTGCTTCAAGTAGGGATGAGTATATGTACCGTACTGGTACCAACCAGCTTAAAAAATGGTCCGGTACTCGGTACTAAAATATACATCTTTTTAGATGTGGTACTTCCAGTTCGGTACTGATATTTTTCCGTACCTATTCGGTAATGATAATTTCCGTTAATACCCAGCCCCCAGCCCCGGAATATGGAAAGTGCGCTTTTTTTGCCGGCATATGAACTTGTGTGAAATTTAAAAAAAGAAAAGAAAAGTAGCCAGAGATGTATACTGATCATCTTGTGCGCCATGTCATCATAAATTCAGAATCAGCTACAATCATGATCATATACGAACACTAGTCTTAAAATCTGTGTATACACACGACCTTATAAATTTGTAATTGTTATTGATAAATATCGATAGAACCATTATATAATAATTTAGAACCTTTTATATTAATTAAGGGATATGAAATATTGTCTGGAACTAAAATACGAAATCGAGGGTGTAGAAAGTAAATGTTTAACGGTAAGCATTTAATGTAAGTCAAAATACATTGAATTGTAAGGTATCTAATTAGAAGACATAAGCAAATTAATAGTTTGAAGAAATAATAGAAGGTTCCAAGTATAAGCGATTAAGTTGAAATTTATATTTGTACACCACATTTGTAGTCTTATTTGTATAGGATATTGTTAGTTATATTGATTTTTTTAATATCATGTGTTTACAATGTATGCATTATTTGGTATTTTTCGAGATTAATTATTAGTATATGTAGGCCGTTTCGGTATTGATGAATGACATATTGTTATAGTAATTCGATTTGTTGAAGTTTTGTTATGTGAAGGTTGTTGATAGCTTACTTACATATATAGTTACTAGTTGTAATCCCGTCCGTTGGACGACTTCTAGAAAGAATAGAATTACTAAAATATATTACATAGGTAATAATATTTAATATATATATATATATATATATATATATATATATATATATATATATATATATATATATATATATGTATATCCAATATTTAAAAAGTATTAACATTATTTTCTAATTTAATGTGGATAATTGTTTTTAGTATAAAAGAATAAAGTCAATCATAATTATAATAAAAATTGAATGTTAACACTACGAATATCGATATTTTAAATAAAAACTAATATAATTCCGTAAAGTAAATTATTAATGAACATTACGACATTAATTAAACCGTCGAGAACTTTGATGTATAAGACAAACTTCACTTTTCTACTTCTAGTGATGTCACATTTTTAATTTAAACATACCATTCACCAAGTAATACATCTAAGGTATGAGAAAAAATTTTGTTCCTTTTTTCGAATTGTTTTTTATATCATTGGGTCACCATACCCATATAAGTGTCACAAAAAATATTGTAAACTCCATACATCACTATTTTATAGTTGTTGCTTGGTTTGTCATATTTTTGTATAAATATTTCTATTGTTGTTTCTACAATTGTTGCTTGGATAATTGTGTTTAGTACAATAGAATAAAGTAAATCATAATTATAATAAAAAATGAATCTTAACACTACGAATATCGATATTTAAATAAAAAGTAATATGATTATGTCAACTATTAATGAACATCACAACATTAATTAAACACGTCGAGGGCCTTGATGTATAAGAAAAACTTCACTTTTCTACTTCTATTGATGTCACATTTTTAATGTAAAACATACCATTCACCAAGTAATACATATCACAATATGAGAAATCTTTTGTTCTTTTTTTGATTTTTTTTTTCTTTTTATGTCATTGGGTCACCATGCCCATATAAGTGTCACAAAAAATATTGTGTTCAATTATATTATAACTTAAGATTGTAAATGTTAAATTTAAACATATGATCTAATATTACTATGAAGACACTTAGTAAGGCTTAAAAAATATATATCGACGTTTAAGAATATTTAATCCACCGGATATATGACGATGAGATAATAATTATAAAACGGCATTACATGATGCAAATGTATAAATATAATATTCTCATTAGTAGTTGATAATATAAATAGTAAACATATACAATGTGTTGTGATCGATATTTTATTTTTTAAAGTAGTTGAACATACTAAAAAAGTGTCTATTATTATAGAAAATTTGAAGGCCGAAATCAGAAGGTATGCTTATGTGATGAAAACATAAAAAAATATCTTTATCAATTTGTAGGTGATCAATGTACGGTGAATTTCAACTATCTCTAGTTTTAATTTTATTGATAGGTTAATCATTATTTAGTTCATTTAATTTTAATATTTAATACAATAATAAATATAGAAATAGATTATGAATGATACATGGAGCATCTAAACATTATAATTGAATTGTTGGACACATATAATTTTAGTCATTTAGAGGTATTAGATTATTGCTACATAAGCTAGGGGGAAACTCAAATAGTAATACAGAGAGATATTATAAGATGATTTTAATTTTATATACAAAATTTTTTGTTGACTTGTATATTTTTGTTGTTTTAGATACTCCATGTTTTATTAATTATTCGTTAGCTACTAAGATGCTCATAAATCATTAAGAATTAACGTTGCTTTATTAAATATAAATTAAATTAAAGACAAATAATGAAATTAAATACTAAATTGTGATTTCCTTTTGATAGACTAAATAGTTTACAATTTGACGAACTAATTTTTTTATTAATCATCTTGACTCTTTAGAGTATTCTTGTCATTTTATATTCATAGAAAAGAGTCATGATTTCATAATAAGTCCCGAACGTTATGATCGATTCGTAGTGATTCCTGAGGGCATCATAACTACACTTTATCACATACGGTATAGACAGAACCAAAAAAATTCTTGTAAGTTACTACTAATTTACTAATAAGTTTGATTATTAGTTGAATACTTTTAAGCATCTATCAATTGTGCTGGCAGACCTCATGATACTAAAGGATATCGTTTTATTTCATTAATATTGATTGAAATAATGTAATGATATATTTGAAATTTTTATGAGTTCAAATATATGCAATACTCTTTGAAAATAAAGTATTTTGGAGGGTAAGTGACCTTTTAGCAGCTCCCGTGTATTTAAGATGATAAAATGATGAAGACTTCCACATAATGTAATTCGAAAATTATAAAAAGTTACTTTTATAAATACTAATTACCAAGTAAATCATACATATAATGTATTACTCCGTATTTAATGATTTATTCATAAATTTCATTGTACCTTATATATGTAGAATTATTTTGTACGTGAAAATTTCAAGAGTTAAAAAAAAAGATAAATTAAAGGATTATATTTCATAACATAAATTTTAAAAGAGAATTGTAAAGAATTCGTATTCCACTGCACTTACGTCTCAAGTTTAATATAGATATTAATTATTACTCCGTATGTAACTTTTTAATATGAGAAAATAATTTATCTTGAGTTTTAGGAAGAGTTAGAATAATACTAAAGCTATTATGAGTTATCTTCAATTACATCGAGAAATCAAGAATACATATGCTAATACGATTGGGATAGTATATTGTTATTATTAATAATTTAATAATAGCCAAATAACACTTATATAAATAAACATAATTAGAGATTTATTTTTGAACTAAGTGAAAATCGAAGGACCTAATTGCTCAATTGAAACTTTTTTAAATTGATGATGTCATACTAATGTTTCTTATATTATATTTAATAATAATTAAGATTATTAACATAAAAAGGAAAAAAAACATGGGAATAAGTTTACTAATTCTAATCTTTTTTATTTAGATTTCTTTTATGATTTAATTATAAACTTTATCAATTGTTATCGTTAATGTATATGTATGTATTGATTTAATTTAAAAGTCATTGATTTTTTTGGTTCTTTCAAGTAAGTTCTTTTTTTTTGTATGGCTAATGAGTAAATTAGTAGTAACTTACAAGAATTTTTTTGGTTCTGTCTATACCGTAATGATAAGATTGCGGGTAGCTATATACTAACGAAGACCAATATAGTAGATTTAGATATATTCAAATTGTTATTATAAGTCCAAATACTTGTGCATGTGTTAGCTATATTTTCTTACACGGTACAACTTTTAACGTATCGTTACCAACCCGCTTCTAATAACATAGTACTCGATACTCACTTTTAATGCAAGAAAAAGCGGTACTAACTGGTTCGGTACCGATTTCGTCCAAAGCTGATCCCTAGCTTCGAGGCTTTACAAAGATGGAGTATAGTAGCAATATTTATTAGGGAGTTTGGTATATTACAAATTATAGTTCCTTGAATTGGAACCCTTTTCTTGGTCAATTATTATAAGTATATATGTTAAAAAATATTAAGTTAAAAGTGTTTTGTTACAGTATAATGTTTGTATGTTTAATACGTATTACTTTGGGTCAGTTTCAAACCTTTGGTTTTCTATTGGTGGTGGGTCAATACGAGTCGGGTTTTCTGCTTTACTTTTGGTATTATTTCATGTATGATGCCTAAAAGGTTTTCAGTGTGTTTGGTTCATATGTATACGTATGGATTTTTTAACACGCTAGATTATATTAAAATACTAGCAAGATGCTATAACTTACAAATGCCAAACGATAAATATTTTAAAGACATAACCAAACCGAACACCAAACAACAAACTTTTTAAACTCACCTTTGACATAACTAAACCAAACCAAACACCAAAACTAGACCAGGAATATAAGAAATCTAATAGCAAAACCCCATGGACCAAGAAAGTAAAAGTGGATCTCAAATTCACCGAACACCTATTATACTTCCAGCCAAGATGTTTATCAAGTCACATGTTTGTATTCTTGATAATAATTGACGGATCCGCTCTTCTTTGCCATCTGTGTTATGACTAAAAAGATCGAAAGTTATAATCATTTTATGAACTTCACGAGATAAAGGTTCGGAGTTAGATGTCACCGAATCCACCTTTTCAATTGAAGCTACCGAATCACAATGAGTAATTGGTGAACTTTTGTTAACCCTTCAGTTTCCTATTCCTTTCCTCCCGAAAATTCAATTTCTTTCGAATCTTGGGGTTCATTCGTCGATCTTTTACTGGCCTATTAGAATCAATTTGGGTTCCATCCATTTGTTTAAGTCCATGTGAGTGAACTAGGGACCAATCCTTTGATATGCTAGGCTTAATTCTTTGTTGACTTGTTATGCAATCTTGGATCAGTTATGTATAAGCCGCTGATTTTTGAACATTTTTGAATCGTCGATTATCAACATTTTGTCACAAATAATACAAATCACCATTATATATCTTTAACTAATTCGGTTAAAAATAAAAAAATGTTTATCATGACTCTACGCAAACAACTCCTTTTGTCTTACGTTACAAGTTTTTTTTAATACATTTTCATTTATTTCATTAAAGTGACATGTATCATGCTCATTGCATTCTGCAAATCAGTTTCATTTATGTTTTCAGATAAAAACGGATAATAAATCTCGATTTTTAAAATAATAAAAAAAAAGCACCACCCTCCACTGGTAAATCTGTAAACTCCATTTTATGATCAAAAACTTTCCTGTCCCCAAACCATCGTCCCATTTTTCACAAATGAACTTTTTCCAATCCGTCTTCGCCGACGATCCGGATACTTCTGATCCGCAACCCGAATCCGCATCCGAACCCAATTCCTCACCTTCACAATCCCTTCCACCAAACCCTAACCCTAGCATCCCGACCATTACTTCCGCATGGACCTTCGGTAGCTCCTTAATGAAAACCCTAGCTTCCAAATCCGAATCCGTAATCGAAACTTACCGCCGTGATCTTGAAGAATTCAGCTCCGGTATTAAAAAAGAAACCGCCGTCATTCGTCAAGCTGCCGTTAATGCCGTTAAAGATCTACCGACTTCACTCGAAGCCGGTGCCGGATTAGCTCAGGAATCGCTCGAATCCGTCGGCCAAGTGATCGACGATCTCGGTAATACCGTCACTGAAATCATCGCTCAAGGTAAGGATTCAATACTAGCCGTTGATTATTCTGATTCCGATTGTGATGTAACCGATAGTAATAATGTTAGTAGAAGGATTGATAATTTAGAGATTTCGAAACCGTATAGTCGACTTGATGCGCAAATTAGAACTGTGCAAAGCGATATGAATACTTATTTGAATGAACCTGAGGATTTGATTGAGTATAATGAGTGGAAGTTAGGGTTTAAAATTGGGGAGATTGATGATGTTATGAATGAGAAGGATGGTGTGGTTGGGGAGATATTTAGGGAGATTGTTCCGTCGAGAGTTGACCAGGATTCGTTTTGGAGTAGGTATTTCTATCGTGTTTATAAGATTAAGAAGGCGGAAGAAGCTAGGGTTAAGCTTGTGAAACGAGCGATTTCAGGGGAGGAAGATGAGGAATTGAGCTGGGATGTTGACGAAGATGATTATGAAGAAAACGCAGAGTCTGATTTGAAGGCTGAAGAGAAGGAATCTGTGGGAAGTTTTGTAAAAGAAAAGAAAGATGATGAGAAAACGAGTGTTACTGAATTGAAAGATGGGGATGAGAATGAAACTGAAGGTGATAAGATGGAAGTAAAATCGGATGTGAAAACGGGGTCTGAAGGGAAGACGGATAGAGATAGTGATATTTCAATTGTTTCCAGTCAACCTTCGCCTGAAGAAGACGGGTCATGGGATGAGATTGAAGATATTGGCAGTAGTGACGAGAATAAGGAAAAGGCGGTTTCTCATGGAAGTCCTGATAGATCTGAGTTGCGTAAGCGATTGAGTGTTGCAGAGGAAGAAGAAGATCTTACATGGGATATTGAAGATGACGATGATGATGAGACTGTTAAAGCATGAAAAGTATTGACATTTTCGAATTTGATTGGCACCAAAATTACACCTCTTTTGCGGTTATTAATCTGGTAAGTACTTGGACATGTGAATGTATATAATGTGTGTGTATCTTCTACAGGAGCAAAATGCAATTTATATTTGATCACATTTTCAGTTATATGCTACTCTTTTGTTCATATGATTGAAACCACATATTTGATACACTTTTTCCGCTATCATCTAACATATATTGAACATTTGTTTCCGATTTGTTGCATTTAACTATTTAAGTTCGGTTTTGCAATCACAACTTGAAGCGAAGTTATACGCATTGTGCGTTGATAGCGTTACTTAACCGGTTTATAAGCCAAAGCATGTTTATTTATTATACTCTGTGTTTGCATTGTACAGTTTGTTTGAGTTGAATTTATGAGTAGTTTTATTTTCGTCTTCTTTGTTGAATATGAATCGTTTATAAACAGATATACGGGACATGAAATATACGGGTTTGGGCCTTCAACTATTTGGGCTCAACTTAACTTATAGAACAGCCCACGAATTAGAGTTGCTATATTTTCTAGCCCAATAGAAATATTTAGCCGAACTTTTAATCACAGAGTATTTAGCCGAACGAGGTTTAAACACGTATTGAGTTGTTACATTCGTGCGTGAATAAGTCCTCGAAAGAAAAAAGAATCTTAGAAAGTTTGTATACAATGCGCCAATCTGCTCGGAGGATTAAGTTTTGCAAAACAATGGCTGCTTCTGAGGTACCAATTGAGATTATCACCGAGATCCTATATTATCTTCCGGCTAAATCTATTTGCCGTTTCAGGTGTGTTTCAAAGGATTGGTTATCTCTGCTTACATCACCACAATTCATTAAAACCCATCAAAACACACTTCAGCGGAATCACCTTATATTTGTCTCCTACGCCGACCATTCACTCTATTCTATCCCACTTGATCACCATGAAAACCCCCCAACAAAACTTCATTCAAATTCGCAGTATGTCTACTTCATCAATCTCTATGGTTCTTGTAATGGCCTTGTTTTGGTGTCAACTTATGACGTTCTTCGTATTATTTTTAAGCTCGTTGTTTTAAATCCGGTGACTAGGGAATTCACGGAGCTACCTGAATCATGGTACGAGGTGATAGGTAATAGGTTAATTTTGCATGGATTCGGTTATGATAATGTAACTGACGATTACAAGGTTGTTACAATCTCCTACTTTTGTAATTGCTATCCAATTCATCCTCATAATATGTATGTCGACGTTTATAGACTTCGAGTGAATACTTGGACGCGGGTGATTGATACTGCTCATGATCATTCTTTTCAAAAGACTTTGCCTGGTGTTTTTGTTAATGGGTTTCTTCATTGGTTTGCTACGAAGCGTTCTGATGGTCTACCTATAATTGTTGCTTTTAGTTTGGCATCTGAAAATTTTAATGAAGTGCCATCACCCGATGATGATATTGTTACTATGGATGGTTGCAAACTTGTTGCTCTGGGTGGAAAGCTTGCTATATTTTCGAAAGTTGAAGGCGAGGTTTGGTTGATGAACGAGTATGGGGTAAAAGAATCTTGGACTAAGATTTTACTTCATGAATTTCCTATGTTATTTCGACCAATGATATTTGACAACAATGGCAAAATTTTGGTTGTTGGCGACAACCAAATCTTGACATATGACGTTGAAGAAAGACGTTTCTCTAAAAGAGTCAAGTTTTCTCATAATCCGTTGTTGACAATTCAAGGTAGTTATGTTGAAAGCCTTGTCTCCCCAAAACTCACAAGGACCAACTGGAAATCGGTAAATTCAAGAAAACGCAAATACGTATCAAGTAATTAAGGCTTAAGTTAATTATATCTAATCCCTCTAGCATGGTTTTTATACTCTAAGATTGACTCAATGTACCGTTTGTTCTGATTGAACTTATCAAGAAATAGTTGTCTGATTTTCTCCGTTATGTTTCTGTTAATGTGATTCCTTCATGATGTTGCGTTGCAACTTCATATATGACCCTTAATCACGTCTTGTACATTGTTCTGACAAGTGTTTCACGATAGTAATAATCTTCCATAAGAACTGCCTTCTCTTTTGGTTTAAGTTGATAGATATACAACGCAAATAAATGTAATCATATATGCATATAAACACAAGCAACAAGACCATATTTGTATCGATGCTTTACATTTGAGAAGCTCTGGAGTGGAGCTGACAAAATAGGCCCATTTAGATGATTCTGGGCACTTTTGCGCTTTTAAATTTTTGTAATGGGTGACTTTGAACTTCACTTATATTTTAAATCGATTTTTCACATGGGCTCATTTGGACATGTTAAAATAACTGAATTGGTGAATTGAGTAGTCCATAGCCGTTAGTCACTATTCTTTATTAACGTAACGAATACCTAGAAACCATCGTCGCCAACTTGCCGGATTCCTTTTCTTGTCGCCGTTCTCCAGCCATTTTCTTCCGGTCGCCGTCCTCCGGCCATCTTTTTCCAGCCGCCGTCCTCCGGCCATCTTCCTCCGTCCGCCGTCCTCTGGCCTCCTTTCTTCTGCCGCCATTCTCCTTTATCAACGTAATCGTTTCACTTTTTTTTGTATATAACATATCAATTTTAAGTTTTGGCCTTCTTCAATTAATTTTTTTTTGTGTATATACAGACCCTAAAATTGCTATGAATTGCATTTTAGCAAACAATTTTTTGCACATTTTTTAAGTATGAGAATTGATCAATTTGGGGTTTTGTATTCGATTTGTTTTTGACATATATTATTATTTGATGATTATATTTCTTCATAAGCTTCAGCAATTGTTGTCTCTCTGCTTTATGGTACACCACAATTTGTTGTGTATTTACGAGGCCAGTTGAAAATCATGATATAATAGCATGTACCAACGTTAGTTAAATTAATTGAAAATTGATCCACTGACTAGAATACAATGAAAAAGAGACGAATAAAACGGAAATGTGTGTGTGTGTTTCTAAAATCTAAAAGAATGTGATCAGTGAATCTGTGAATGTATGGGTCTAGATTAGTACATATTATTCAAAGTCTTAGGAGTTTGGTTTCTCTCAAATTTTTTGTTTTAAAATTTGTCTATTTAGACCCAAGCCCGTTCAGACCCAAGCCCATTTAAACTCATGCCCGTTTAGACCCGAACCCGTGTAGACCCGAACCCATTGTAACCCGAACCCATTAAAACCCGGCTGCCGAACCCACCCACCTGCCCATTTTGCCGATACTACCCATGCCCGTTTAGACCCGAACCCGTATAGACACGAACCCATTGTAACCTGCAGGCTTCCCGAACCCAACCACCCGCCCATTTTGCCGGTAATACTCTGGAGTAATAAATGGTTGTAGGCAGTCAGTAACAATGTATAATTGTATATTTATATATATATATATATATATATATATATGATGATTACGACTTGCTGTATCATCACCTAATTATAACTTGGATCCTAACTTCATGAGAAACTTGAGACCTTAACCATCTCGGCCTCCGTCTTAAAAGAGGTCATAAGGAGAGTAGACAACCTGCTGTTCGCAGAAGCATTGTGAAATAAACAGTTGTTAACTGATTTCAGGCACTTTGTATGTGATCATATGCTACTGTCATCCTTTTATTTATAAGGAAAGTCTTACAATTTATATTATTGGGCCTAAATTACCAATATTAGGTTAATTTGAATCGAGAAACATTGTTGTTTCCAGGGCTGTAATCGAGTCGAGCCGAGCTCGAGCTCGACTCGACTCACTTAGGGTAGGCTCGAGCTCAGCTCGATAGCTCGACGAGCTTTCACGATGAATGCTCGAGCTCGACTCGAAAATGTTTCAGGATGGCTCAAGCTCGGCTCGAAAAGCTCGACTATTCTTATAAAAAATTATTTTTAACACCCAAACTTATTTTATATTAGATTAAAAATAAAAAGAAATACCAAAAATCATTTCAAATATATAGAAAATACAAATAAAGCGTGAAAATTAGTTAAAAATATGTAAAATAGTATAACAATATTTAAAGTATAATAATATTATCATTTATAGATTAAAAATTACATATACATTTATATAAAATATACATATTAATTAACGCTCGAAAACAGCTCGAGCTTGGCTTGATATATATTTCGAGCTCTACTTTTAAACTCGAGATCGGGCTCGAACTCGATAAAAGTTCGACTTGAACGAGCTCAAGCTCGAGCCGAACTCGAGTTGCTCGATAAAAGCTTGACTCGTTTGCAGCCCCAGTTTCTTTCCATTAAAAGAAAAATTGAATTTGATAAATGGATCTATGTAGTTTTTTAATTAATAGATTATTAGAGGACCTTAATTGTAATTAAAGGAGACAATGGCAACGGCAACGGCAACGGCAACGGCGTCTGATCCAGCGTCACAATTCCACCGGATATCATCACCGAGATCCTGTATCGTCTTCCAGCCAAATCAGTTGGTCGTTTCCGGTGCGTTTCAAAAGACTGGCTTTCTGAACTTTCATCACCAAAACTGATCAAAACCCATCAAAATACCCTCAACCGAAACCATCTCATTTTTGTCTCCTACGATGACCATTTACTCAATTCAGTCCCACTTGATCATCACCATGGAAAAACACCAACAAAATTTAACTTGAATGTACACTTCCTCATTATATATGGTTCTTGTAATGGCCTTGTTTTGATGTTATCTTGGGACAAAGATGGTAACGTTAAGCTTCTTGTTTTAAATCCAACAACTAGGTAGTTTATGGAATTACCTGAATGTAATGTGCTGATTAATGATATTCATGAAAATGAAAGGTGAGGTTTGGTTGTTGAATGAGTATGGGGTAAAGAATCTTGGACTAACATTTTATACAATGGACTCCGTGAGTTACCTCCGTTATTGCGACAAATGTTTTCTTACAACAAAGGCAGAGTTTGGACTGTTGGCAAAACTCCGGTTGTTGGCAACAACCAAATGTTAATAGATGACACTGAAGAAAGACGTTTCTCTGGAAGTATTGAGATTTCTGGTAATCTGTTGTTGATGATTCAAGATAGCTATGCTGAAAGCCTTGTCTCCCCAAACCTGATCAGGATCAATGAGAAATCGACGAATTTAAACTAAGGTATATATGCATAAATACAAGTAATTAAGTCTTAGTTTATAATCTAAATTCTATACTAGCATGCTTTTTATACTCTACATTTGACGCATTATACAATTTGTTCTGGCTGAACCTATCTTGAGATAATTGTCTACATTTTTCGGTATTGCTTTTGGTAGATAGTTTGCATTGTGTTTCTGTTGAATGTGGATCCTTTATGATGTTGTGGTGGTACTGCATACAGGACCCTTAATCCCATCTTGTAATTGTTTCGACAAGTGTTTTCCGATAGTATTAATCTTCCATAAGAACTGTTTTCTGTCTTTGTGTAAGTGACAGATATACAATGCAAGTAAATGTAATATATATCAATATATGCTAACACACAAGCAACAAGACCACATATTTGGATGCTTTACATTGGAGAAGTTCTGGATTAATAAATGGTTGTAAGTGGTGAGCAACAATATATACACGATTAGGACTCGCAGCCACCTCCACACATGTCAGGCTTAGTTATGTGTTTAATAATCTACTAAAAATCACTTACAGCCTAATTAAGTCGTAACACCATGACGAAATGGGGAGGTCGTGTAATGGGTCAAAATGGGCATTTTTGGATACGGGTCAAATTGGTTGACCCACTAACATTGCTACTTCTTTTCCCATGCTTTTTAGTTTCATAAATAGGTATTAAATATGAATATGGAATTTATACTATCCAATGTATAGTATATATGGCTTTTGTCTACGACTTCGGGTATTTAACAAATTCATTTTTTTTACAACCATAACCAATGTGTTTTGCCTTTACTGGCACAGTGGCACCATCACAAAGCCCATGTTGTGATGGCCAGGATTTTGATAAAAACATATTGTTAGTTACTGTCCAAGAGTTTATGTCTTTCAAGGCTTATAGAGAGTTGGATTTTCGTCTATGTTATTAACATACCAAGCCTTATCCATCCCCTGTTTATATGTGGTAAAGCTTATTGTGCAACATAATGGCAATCCTCTAGGATATTGATGTGCAAACCCTTTTGAAATTAAATTTTCACATACATGTGAAAATATTCATTTGAGTAGGAATTGCCACTGTTATATGCATTTAGTATTGATATTTCTTTGTATTGTTAGTTGATTAGGGAATGTCCTAAGTCAACTGTTGGGATCTTTTGTCTGTTTATAAGTTCGAGATTAATATAATTTTCACCTTCAAAAAAATAACTATATAATATATATATATATATATATATATATATATATATATATATATATATATATATATATATATATATATATATATATATATATATATATATATTCACTTTTGGTTTCAGTCTTTTTGCAGGATGACTAGCTTCAGAAAGGGCCTCCATGGAATCAAGAGAGTGGCACTTCAAGGTTGTCCTACAAATGGATACAATAGTTTTAACACTTTTTGCTACCCTATATATATATGGTTCTCACTCTCTTGATTGTGTATTTTTTATCTTAATGTGATGCCTATTTTCTTGCAATGTCTCCCTTTGCGTTATGTTTCAATGTAACTGAAATAACCATTAGAACCAGCCAGCATATAGCCTTCTATTAGAAATTAAAAAAAAAACCAAGAAACAGGTTTGAAGGTCTGTGAGTGTGTGACTATATACGTACGCTTTAAAACAGTTTGAGCCTTAAACAATTACCCAAAAATGTGTTATATGCTGGTATATAGACTACAAAAAACTGGACTCGTCGTGATTATAAAGTAAGTTCATATAATTGTAGAAAAACAGTTACTATTTTTTTTTGGGTGTTCGTGGGTCAGTTTAGGTCAAGTAAAGCTATGTTTCAGTTTAATGTGAATCCTTCATGATGTTATGTTGCTACTTCATAGATGACCCTTAATCTCATCTTGTACATTGTTTCGACTAGCTAGTGTTTCCCAGATAGTAATAATCTTCCATAAGATCTGCCTTCTCTTTTGGTTTAAGTTGATAGATCTACAACGCAAATTAATGGAATCGTATATGCTATAAACACAAGCAACAAGGCTGTATTTGTATGGATGCTTTACATTAGAGAAGCTCTAAGTAATAAACTGTTGTTGGTGGTCAGCAACGATATATATGTATATATGATTAGGACTCACGGCAACTTCTACAAATCTCAAGGTCAGTTATATGACTTGGATTCTAACTTCATGAGTAGTTACATAAATAATTGAGACCGTAACCATCTCGGCATCCTTCTTAAAAGTGGTCATACGGAGAGTAGACAACGTGCTGTTCACACAAGCATTGTGGACTAAACAGTTAATAATTGAATTAGAAATTGATGTTCATGCACTTTTGTATCTCATTATATGCTATTGTCAGTTAATTTTGCTTAAGAAACTAGAAAGGAGTTGCACTCCACCATAGTTTATCGAGAGCTTCTGTACGATTCTCTTGTTATTTGCATGGTAGAATCTTGTGTAGAGAAAGAAATTGTAGAGCATTCCGTTCAACCTACAGGTTTGTAGTTATTTCCATATTGTGTTATGATGGTGGCTTGTAGTTGGTGACAACCTACAGGTGCGTCAATGTAACATTGAATTACTAACTATTTATTCGTTTATTGTTTCAAAGTGTATTATATTTTAACTTTTTAGTATTGTAGAGGACGTACTTTCATTTGATCTATTGTATTTGATCTATTGTATGTACTGAATTTCTAAATATGTACGGTTTCCTTATTTGATATTGACAAAAAAAAAAAAAAAAAAAACTTTCCATTTGAGCCTTCAACACTACGATGAAGTTATTAGTTTAAGGTTTGATCTCCAAACTTCCTAACATATAAAGTTTTTATAACAGAAAACTAAATCACCAAATTAAATTTTGCATGAGATCTCACTCTCTTCAAGATCGATCTTAAAGATCACGCTGCCAACTAATCAAGAAGAAATGGCGTTACAGAATCTACCAAGGAAAGTTGTGGGAGCATAAGAGCCTGGTTTATTACTCGGCATCCCTAAACAAATTACCGAGTAAAAAAGGTGGTGAGAAAAAATAAGCTCACATCTACAACTAGTAGCAGGTAGCTACGGTCCCGGACTCACGGCCCGTTTTTCAGCCACGACCCCTGACAAGTAACTCACAACTGGCGGCTCTGCAACCAGCCAATTGCGAACCATGGTGGCATTTTTTTATAAACATTTAGCCACGACCTCGGAAAAGCAACTACCAACCAGCCATTTGCGTCCCATGGTGGCATTTTCTTATAAACATTTTATGGAAGTAAAATTTTGTAACAATTTGGAAAAGGATCTTCCGGTCGATTTTCCTTATTAGTTAATTTTACGACAGCCCTTAGGACTCTCATTAAGAAATTTAGACTTGCATAATTAATTATAGCTTAACTAATATTGAAGGGGTTAAACAGATATTTAGGGAAACATCTAGTTTATTTTGGTATGTGCAGAACTACTCGTGCGTATATGAAACTATGAAAGCCTATTAATAGCATTCAGACTCTCTTTATCGTTTTCTCTTTATCGTTTTCTCTTAGACCACCTGTAGTGGTAAATGGGCGTTCTGGGCGCCACGTCAACAACCACACCACGTCATCTCTTGCAATGGTAAAACGAGAACGCCCAGTTTTGCCGCCTAGGCTCCACACAAGGTCCCGCTAGTTTCTTTTTTTTTCATCCTCCTATATGCCGATAGGGTGGTAGGATCCGTAACGTGTTCGGTGTTGAGCGTAAGGAATGTTACACCTTGCATAGCAGTCCAGAGTTTATCATTTCGGGTGAATGTTTCAACCGCTTTTTTCCTTGCGTATAACATTTCATTATTGTTTTTGGAAATATCCTCCATCATCTCATTCATTTTTGATTTTCGGGTAGATGTACGTGATGAAGTCGGCGTGTCAGAAGAACCGGAACTTCTAGCCGCTTTCATTGCTTGGTTCCGACCCATGGGCCGTTGAAATAGGTCATCCCCAAAAAGCTCGTTCAGAAGTGTAGCCGGGTTGTCGTTGGAGAGATCAACCGAGTCATCAAAAATGTCGTCATCCTTGTACTGTAAACCGGATCCACCAATCCCCGGTGGTGCACGCCATTTTGGATGGTCTCTTACAACCTCCCAAGACGCTTTCATGTTGAAGTTCTTTTTGTACATGGTGAAGTATTCGGCAAGGGCTCTTTCGTACACCATGTTGTCGTCTCGACCGCTACCCCAAGCGTGGTTAGAAGAATCGAAATTGCGTTGAAGTTTTTGCCATTAGTATTAATTGTACGCCACTTGGAGGATAGTTGGTCGGCTTGGTGAACCCAACCATGATTGTTGGCGTTGAACTTTTCTTCCAACGTAGCCCCCACAAAGTACCTCTCTTTTGTGAGTTGCCAACTATAGAGTTTTCGGACGTGTCACACCAACATGTGGCCAACCACGCTTCTTCCTTTGCCGACCAATTCCTCTTGGGGACATGTTTTGGGACCCGCATCAACTCGCTTTTTATGACTTCTTTTTTTGGGAGATTATTGGGGTTGTTTTCCGGATCGGTGGAAGGTTTGTTGTTCGAGTTGTTGTTGGGGTTGTTGGTCGACTTGTGGTTGGGGTTGTTGTTGTTGTTGGGGTTGATAGAATGGTTGTTGATGGAACATAGGGTTTAGATACGTTTCGTATGGTGGTTGTTGGTTGTAATCGATTGGTTGTCGATAATATTGTGGATACATTCCATATGATGACATATTCGGATTGTGAATTGGGGGAGAGCTACTCGAGCCGGGTGTATTTGGTGTTCTGAATAACATTAGTGACTAGTGAGGTGTACGACATGTCATTTGGATTTGAGATTTGATTTGAGTTGGATTGGGGTTTGAATTTGGGTTAGCCATTGTTGATGAAAGTGTATTTGATTTGTGAATATGTATGTAGAAAATGAGATGGTGAATTGTTGTGTGAAAATATGTAAGTGAGTATGTGTATATATAGGAGTGGGTGAAAGTTTTTTTTTTTAAAATGTTTTTTTATAACCGTTGGAATCGAACGGTAGAATTTCTTAATTTTGTTTTTTAAAAACGGCATTATAGCGGTTAAAGTTTAATTTTTTTTGTTTTGATTCATTTAATCCGTCGAGAAAAAAGAGAAAGAAAATGAAAAATGGAACGTGGGTCCCGCTTGCACGCCTCTTTTTCCGTTTTGGGCCACGCAACACCGGCTATAACGCCCTCATTGCTGGCGTTCTAATTCCAGAACGCTCTCGACACAGACGCGTTGCAGCTGATCTTGATTACTATTATTTTTCACTTATCCAAAATAAATTCACCTCTAGCAACATTGATTTTATGGGATTTTGGTTTATAACCAACTATATGTATTTTTAAAAAATGTAAATATGGTTTTAAAAAAGCGCACCAAGCATATATGTTATTCCCAAATTAAATAATCAAAGACCCTCTTTCAAACTGAAAACCTAGCAAACAAAAAAAAATGGCGTTGCAAAAGAAGAGGACAACGGCATCCAAACGCAGCATCACAATTTCACCGGAGATCATCACCGAGATCCTGTATCATCTTCCGGCCAAATCCCTTGGCCGTTTCAGGTGCCTTTCAAAAGACTGGCTACGTGAACTTTCATCACCACAGTTCGCTAAGACCCATCAAGACACCCTCAACCGAAATCACCTCATATTCATCACCTGAATCTACGCTTTTACACTGTTCATGGTTCCTGTAATGGCCTTGTTTTGGTGTCATCTCGGGACAAAGATGGTATTTATCAGCTCCTTGTATTAAATCCAACAACCAGGGAGTTTATGGAGTTACCTGAATCTAGTAGATATGAGCTGTTAAATCATATCCCCAAAAGCCACATCATGTATGAGTTTGGTTATGATTCGTTAACTGATGATTACAAGGTTGTTACTATCTCCTATAAATATCTGCCTCCTCCTTCTGGTACCACTTGGTATTTTCATGTTTGTAGTCTTAGAAATAATAGTGCTTGGACACGGGTGAATGGTTCTCCTAATGGTTATTCTTGCATAAAGGATTTAACAGGTATTTTTGTTAACGGGTTTCTTCATTGGTTTGCTAACAAACGTCCTGATGGTTTATGGGTAATTTTAGCTTTTCGTTTAGCAAATGAGAAACTCACTGAATTGCCATCACCCAATGCTGATATTGTTGCTAAGGATGGTTGTAAACTTGTTGTTCTTGGTGGAAAGCTTGCTATATTCTTGGAATATGGAGGTGAGGTCTGGTTGATGAATGAGTATGGGGTTAAAGAATCTTGGACTAAGATCGTACTCCATGGACTCTATAAGTTTCCTACGTTGCTTCGACCAATGATTTTCTATGACAATAGGATTGGCAAATTTCATATTGTTAGCAACAACCAAATGTTGATGTATGATATTGAAGAAGGGCGTTTCTCTAAAAATGTTGAGATTTCTCATAAGCGTTTGATAATTAAAAGTAGCTATGTCGAAAGCCTTGTCTCCCCAAAACTCACCAGGATCAGTTAGAAACCCAATAAACTCAAGCAGAGGTAGATGCAAAACGTTTTTCAATATTTCTCTTTATAAATAGTTTTCGTTATGCTTCTGATGAATGTGGATCCTTTATGATGTGTTGGTATGACCCTTAATAACATCTTGTACGTACATTGTTTTAACAAGTGTGATAAGAGCTGCCTTCTGTCTTGGTGTAAGTTTATAGATATACAATGCAAATAAATGTAATTATATATGCTAAAAACTCAAGAAACAAGACCATACTTGTATGGATAGTTAACATTAGAGAAGCTCTCGAGTGATAAATGGTTGTAGGTGGTCAATAACAATTTATATATGATTAGGACTCGCGGAAACCTCTACAGATCTCAGGCTAAGTCATTACACCCGGGCGAAATGGGGAGGTCGTGTACCATGTCAAAATGGGCATTTTTTTATATGGGTTAAAATGGGTTGACCCACCAACACATCTTACTTCTTTTCCCATGTTTTTGAATTTCATATATAGCTATTAAATATGAATATGAAATTTAAACTAATTAATTAGTTTATACCTTCCAATGTATATCGTCTATGGCTTCGGGTAATTAACAACTTCAATCTTTCGTATAACTTACAACCATAACCATTGTCTTTTTCCTCTACTAATATTTATGCTAACAAAGAGGATCATTGTCACAAAGCCCATGCTGTGATGGCCAGGGTTTTTGTCTAAAAAAGCACGATGCTAATTACAGTCCAAGAGTTTGTGTCTTTCGAGATACATGGAGAGAGTTGGATTATTGTGTATGCGATTAATATATAAGCCTTATTCATTCCCTGTTTATATGTGGTAACGATTTAAGTGCAACATAATGGCAATCCTCTGGAATGATGTACAAACCTATTCAAAATGAAATATTGAGTTCACATAGATGTGAAAGTAATGACTTTTGGTTTCCGTCTTTTTGCAGGATGACTATAGCTTCTGAAATGGCCTCCATGGAATCAGGAGAGTAACACTACAAGGTGTTGTCCTACAACGGGATACAGTCGAGTTAACACTTTTTGCTACCATATATGTCTTTCACTCTCTTGATTGTGTTTTATATCTTTATCGTGATGCCTATTTTCTAGCAATGTCTCCCTTAATTTGCACTTGCTATGTTTCATGGTAACTTGAAGTAGTTAACCATTAGAATCAGCTGTAGTCTGGAGCATATAGGCTATAGAATCGTTTAAGAAAAATAGACATGACGTGTACATGATTACTAAAAATGTGTGATGTGCTGAGTATATATGACCACAAGAAATTGGACGTCTCGTGATTATAAAACAAGTTCATATATAACTGTAAAAGAACATACTAAGGATAGTCGGTTCCAAGGGTGCCAATATGGGTGCTCTGAAGACGATCTTGCTGATGCCAAGGGAAATAAGGGTTCAGCTGGTAAAGTTATTCTGGGTGATGGTGGAAGATGGTTGTAGGTGAGAACCATTGAGAAATTTTGACAAAGTGTGGAACCGACACTCTAATAAAATGTTTATACGATTAGGACTTGCAGCAACCTCTATAAATCTCAAGCTCAGTTATGTGTGTCATCACCTAATTATAACTTGGATCCTAACTTCATGAGTAGTTATATAAATAATTGAGACCTTAACCATCTCGGCCTCCATCTTAAAGGAGGTCATAAGGAGAGTAGACAACATGTTGTTCACAGAAGCATTGTGAACTAAACAGTTGATAATTGAATTAGAAATTAAAGTGCATGGACTTTGTATCTCATTGCATCGTTCATCAGTTTAATATGATTCTCTTGTTATTGGCATGGTAGACTCTTGTCTTGAGGAAGAAAGTGTAAATTCTTGAGCATCAAATTGAGAAACATTGCCGTTTTTCTTTTCTTAGAAAGGTAAGTAACTACCACAACCACCATCGGAATATACACATTAACCACGAATATTTACATTTGTCCCATTCCAAGGATTCCAACACCCAACCCTATGGTTAGAAGGTTACTCCGATACCGCTAGGCGAATGATCCTTTAGTTAAGTTGGAAAACATTGCCGTTGCCATTCAAGTTTTTTGAATTTGAATTTGAATTTTGTAGACGGATTTATTTGGTTTTTAAATGGATTGTTTTTAGGACGGTAATTGTAAAATTGAATATGTTGCACCTTGTTAAGTTAAGAGTAATTTAGTTTAGTCTATACATAACAAGAGGGACAGTTTTGATGTCATCATTAGAATCAATGATGAGATTGGTGAGAAAATATATTAATGGTCGTGGTTTGTGCCAAGGAAAAAAAAAGGTCAAAAAATGTCGTAATTTAGATTTGCCTATAATAGTCAAATAGTACATACGAGTAGTAAATAGTAACAGTAAAAGGAGAAGAGCTTTTTTTACTTATTCAAAATTGGCAACAATGATTTTATATGTCAGAACATCAGTACGGATGGCAATGGGTAAAAAAAACCCGCGACCCACGGGTAAACCCGTGAAATTTTAACCCATGGAGTATGGATATGGGTAAAAATTGTACCAATTAGGGGGTATACTCGACCCGCAAATACATAAAACCTTTTTAAATTACCCACATCTTATAATAATAATAAATATCTTAAATTATATATAAGAAATTCTTATTGATGTCATCAAAAATTTAATTAACCAATATGATTGATTGATTTTATCAAATTGACTAAAATTTAGGACATGATGAGATAATATATAAATTTATCTAAATATAAATGATTTAAACGAATTCAAATCTTATAAGTTTAAATCTTTTTGCTTTTCCTTTTTTTATACAAAATCCGTTTTTATCTCACTTGATTTTCTAATTTTTTTTTTCTTTTTTTTATTGGTTTTATAGTTTAACAATCAAAACTTCTTTTACTTTATATCTTCTTATTATTATTTTTAAACAAAATATTTTTATCATTATCTAATTGTGTGATTTCGGTAGTTTTAAAATAATTTAAAAAATCTTCTACGTACACTTGATAAAAAGTTATTCAAATCATATAAATAAACAAACATTTTTTATGAAAAAAAACCCCACACCATACTAAAAATTGCAGCTATTCGATTAGTTAATAAAAAACTAAATAAATAATGAGTATCGCGTAAAAAAGACTCATAAACATGCCTTATAAATAAATTAAATTCATGTTACAATATGATTCTAACCTTATCTTAAATATATTACACGAAGCGAACTTACGATGTCATTAATTTAAAATGTACAATCAATCGATTAATGCATTGCTAGGTACATCAACAAACTTTCGATCAATTGTTTAATCAATCAATTAATCCTAAAGAACATTGTACTCTAAATATATTAAAGTTATATATCTTATATTTGCTTTATTTACATTTATAATAATTTATCAAATCTTTTTTGATAATTACCTACATCTTTTAATTAATTTCAATCAATTTGCCACAAAAAATCCTAGGAAGAAAAGGAGAGACATGACTATCACTTGCAATTCTTATAAATTAGCTTATGTAATTATGTATAACAAAAACATAAAAGGAAAATTAAAGGATGCTTCTAGCAGCACCTATTATTGATTGATAATGTTTCTTTATTTCGTCAAACAGAATCATGTTAAAAGTGTACAAATAATGAATCATAGAATTTTATTTATGGTGACCATTTTTTACTCATAGGCAGTTATATATAGTTGTTTCACGTATTGAAACTAAAAAGGGATTGAGGGGGATTGAGGGTTATTACTTGTGACAAGAATGACCGCGAGATAAATACATAAATAAGTCTTGCAAATAATATGATTGTTGCTTTATATAACAACTTTATCATATATGATTACCTTAATTTTTGTATACTCGTAACTTGATGATGTATAATTGAATTTCTTTATACTTTTATGTTGTTCAACTTATCTTAAATACTCCAATTCAAATTTATTTGTACACATTTAAATTCATATAGGTTGGAGATGACTTATAACTTCATATAGAAACGACTTAACTAAATAAACAATAAAAATGGCATTAATATGCCACCAACTAAATCCTTATTTTAATTTTTAAGGAACAAATTACGTATTTAAATTTTAAATTTCATTGCATATGTTATAATTCATAATAAACATTTCAGTTCACCATACATAAATGAAAATTAAATTCAAAATTCAACGGCTATGTAACAAAATTACTATAAAAGATGCTCAATTGTAATTACTAATAATTTATAATTGTTGCCTTATATAGTTTATACAAACGTTTTATTTGGTTATATATAATTAGATACCTTTATAGTTCGATATAGTTTGACTTATCTTAAATGCACCGACACATTCAATTTCGTATACAAAAGGTAACATTAATATGACACCAATTACATACTTAATACTATCGAAAATAATTTAATTCCAACCAACATTGTATGTCTTTCAACCCATAAAAACGTTCCAATTTATCATGTACATTATATATTCATAGGAAAAAAACTACAACTTCAACGGACCGTGTATATACACGGATTTGAGGTCTAGTAATATAATATAAGAAACATCTTTGTGATGTCATCAATTAAAATAAATTTGCAATTGAGCAATTAGGTCCCTTTATTTTATCAAATTTTAAAAATTAAACCTAAAAAATATTAATACATTTATACCCAAAATAATAAACAAATAAAAATTAAATCTAAAAAGATTTATACATTTATACTCAAAATAATAAACAAATATTTTTTACTCCAATGAAAATCGATCTTCATGTTTACGAAGTTTTTGATTCAATTTGATTTCGATTAAGAGGCAGTTCAATTTGTTTTATGGTTGAACGATTGACTTCTCATAGTTGAGAGTATATCTTTTATTTTTTTGATTCAATATCTTTATAAATATGAATTTTGGACTTTAACATAGACATGTGTGGTTATGATTTCATACTTTGCAAAGCAATTATAAACACAAGGGGAAAAAGAAAGTGATAAAGTGTAGTTATGATGACTTCCGGAATCACCACAAATCGATCATAATATTATGAACTTACTATGGATTCATGACTCTTTTCTATGAATGTAAAATGACAAGGATACCCTCAAGAGTCAAGATGATTAATAGAAAATTTAATTCGTCAAATTGTATATTTAGTCTATCAAAAGGAAATCACAATTTAGTATTAATTTCATTATTTGTGTTTAATTTACTTATATTTAATAAAGCAACGACAATGATTAATGATTTATGAGCATCTTACTAGCCAACGAACAATTAATAAAATATGGTGTACCTACAACAACAAAAATATGCAAGTCAATAAAATTATTTGCATATAAAATCATCTTATAATATAAATATAACAATATGTCATTCATCAATACCGGAACCGTCTACATATGCTGATAATAGATCCCGAAAATCACCAAATAATGTCATGCATTGTACTTTCATTGCATTGTAAACACATTAATATATATATGTATATGTATATATATATATATATATATATATATATATATATATATATATAGGAGTCGGTTCCAGGGAGAAGGAAATTTAGGGAAGAGAGAGAAACAATCTGATTCAGTATTTTAATACTATGAATCATATTTTTATTACCTATAACTTTTGAATCATAGAAACAAATGACTAAATCTTATTAATAAAATATTGAATCAAAACAATAAAATGTAGAATTATAATAATAAAAATTATCATAGTAATAAAATACTGAACCATATTGTTTATTCCTCTTCTCTCCCTTAATTTTCTTCTTTTTTGATCCTCCTACTATATATATTACATATAATATAATATAATTTATGCTCCGTATTTCAACTTAATCGCTTATACTTGTAACCTTCTATTATTTTTTCAAACTATTAATTTGCTTATGTCTTCTAATTAGATACCTTACATAATGTATTTTGACTTACATTAATTGCTTACGTTGAACATTTACTTTCTGCACTCTCGATTTTGTATTTTAGTTCTAGACAATATTGAATATCCCTTAACTCATAAAAACGTTCTAAATTATCATATAATGGTTTTATCGATATTTATCAATAACAATTATAAATTAATAGGGTCGTGTATTTACACGGGTTTTAGGACTAGTTTATATATGTATGTATGAATTTTCAAATATATATATACTAATATATAATGTAAATATAACAAAATATAAGGGAATTATTTCATATTATATATGAATACAATACAATGTATATCATTTACGCTTCATTTAGTAACTAGTAAGATTGCATAACAAATTAAGGAAAAAGTAATAATCAAATAAATCAGTAATGATCAAATTTTTGGTTCTTATGTTTTAAATTTTAACATTTAGTAAGATGGTTAATGTGTGTTTGAACATTTTGATGATAAAATCTTTGATTATCTTAGAATTTTTTTCAAATCCTATAAAACCCGCGGCATCCGCGAGTCACGAGTACGGGTGATTTTTTAGGGTCCTTTTTCATACATGTCCGATATATACTGTATAATAATATTTTTAAATTAAAGTCACTATTGAGCGCAGTCCATCTAATTTGTTGATGGTTCAGTCACTAAGTTGAGCCCAGTCAAAAAATTTGAGGGGACCGGCCTATTCCTTTCTTTTCCCTAGAGAAATGTCCAATGGAATCAGAGTAAATAACAGCCAAGTATTCTCAAAATAAATAGAGACCCTCTCCAACAATGAAGATCTAACTATGGCTAGCTTTCAAGATGAAATAACAATGGCGTCCGAATGCAGCATCACAATTCCACCGGAGGCTATCCCCAACATCTTATGTTGTCTTCCTGCTAAATCGGTTGGTCGTTTCAGGTGCGTTTCAAAGGATTGGCTATCTCTACTTTCATCACACAAATTCATCAAAAACCATGAAAATACCTTCAACCAAAAACACCTCATATTTATCTCCTTCGGTGACCTTTCATTATATTCAGTCCCATTAGATTACCATGAAAAAACACCAACAAAACTTGGGTTCAAATCGCATATTCTCTTGTTCATCAATCTCCATGGTTGTTGCAATGGCCTTGTTTTTGGGTCATCTTTTTATTTAGATGATAATAACAGGTATAAGCACGTCATTTTTAACCCAACGACTAGAGAATTCGCGGAATTACCAGAATCCGGATATGAAATGATAGATAATCTCCCAGATGATAAAGGGCAAATTGTGTATGGATTTGGTTATGATTCGTTAACCGATGATTACAAGATTGTTATAATCTCTGACTTACATAACGACAATATGATTCGTCATGATGCTATTATGAATTTTTATGTTTATAGCCTTAGAACTAATACTTGGAAACGAATGATGAATTCTCCTCATAATCATCCTTATGCGAAGAGTTTGCCAGGGTTTTTCTTCAATGGGTCTCTTCATTGGTTTGCAATAAAAGGTTTCGCGCATTTAGGCAAAATTGTTGAGTTTAGTTTGTCAGATGAGACATTTAACGAAGTGTCGTTACCTGATGTTGATATTGTGTATAAAAGTGATTGCAAACTTGTTGATGTTGGTGGAAAGCTTGGTATGTTCTTGAGATTGAAAGGTGAGGTTTGGTTGATGAATGAGTATGGGGTGAAAGAATCTTGGACTAAGATTTTACTCTATGGATTCAATGAAATCCCTAAGGTGTTTTGACCTATGATTTTTAATGACATTGGCAAAATTACGGTTGTTAGCATCAACCAAGTGTTTATATATGACACTGAAGAACGACGTTTCTCTAAAAAAGTTGAGACTTCTCATAATCTTCCGTTGACAATTCAAGGTAGCTATGTTGCAAGCCTCACCTCCCCAAAACTCATTCAAGGACAAGGTAGCATATGAGAAATGTGTTGTCGTAGTTTTATTTTAATAAAAAGTTATTATATTAAAAAAAAATGTGTTGCCGTTGTTTTTATTTAATAATCACTGCTACATCTGATAATTGCATGGGCCTGGGCCTTTAAATTTGGGCTCAACTAAGCATATAGAACTAGACCTTCTTTTGGTAAAACAGCCCACAAATTAGACCTTTTTACTAAGCCCAACAGAAATTGTCAGCCCAATTAAACACCATCGTAACTCTTAATCACAAAAACCACATATAACTCAGAGTTGTTACATTCGTGCATTAAACCTGTAAATAAAAAAGGAAGCTTAAGAACCTCCTGTTTTGATGTCTTCCTCTTCGTTTATCACGTAGCTTCGGTTAGTCTCTCAAGCCCCATCAAGAGAACTCGGGGCTGCTATCAATAACGATTTACACCCCCCTCAAACGAACGAGGCTCTGATACAAAGTGTTGGAAATCAAAGAGTATAAAAATTAAAAGAATAGCTACTATACGTTGATGAATATAAATGGAGAATAGTTTGGAGCAATTTTCTGTCACTCTTAATAAAAACGCAGAAGTACAACTTATAATGAAAATAAGAAAGACTCATTTCTAATGACCTCACCCACTAGGCTACAAATGAGGAAACGTGCAGAAACAAAACGTGGATTATGGTACTTCCACTAGTGGGGAACATGCTTATAAAATGCCTACAATTAAGGATAAAATTGATTGGAGAATGCATGTTGCTAACTGACTGTGGACTTCTTCAAATTCTTCTAGACGGTAAGCTATTGAACTGACTCGTGATCCATAACCAAAAATCCGATTGATCCAACATATACAACAATGGCGTCTGAGGTTCCACCGTAAATCGTCACCGAGATCCTATGTCGTCTTCCGGCCAAATCAGTTGGTCGTTTCAGGTTCGTTTCAAAGGATTGGCTATCTCTACTTTCATCACCAGAATTCATCAAAACCCATCAAAATACACTCAACCGAAATCACATCATATTTGTATCCTACTACGACTCTTCACTCTATTCACTCCCACTTGATTACCATGAAAAAACAGTTTTTATATCGACAAAGCTTCATGTAAATTCGCGTTATGTCAAGTTCCTCAATCTCTATGGTTCCTTTAATGGCCTTGTTTGGTGTCATGTCAGGACTTTCAACAAAACTATTCGCTCCTTATTTTAAATCCAATGAGCAGGAATTCATAGAGCTACCTAAATACAGTAATAAAGTCACGGATAATATCACAAACACGTTAATCATGAATGGATTTGGTTATGATTCGTTAACTGGTGATTACAAGGTTATTCAAGTTTACTACCTGATATCTCTTTACTGTATATACGTTCATGTTTATAGCCTTAGAACAAATACCTGGAAACCGGTGAGTGATTCTCCTTACAATCAATTTGTTGGAAAAAGTTTTTCTAGTGTTTTTGTCCACGGGTTTCATCATTGGTTTGCTAAAAGGTGTTCTGATGGTTTAGGGGTAATTTTAGCCTTGTCTCTAACATATGAGAAATTTAATGAAGTGCCATCACCCGATGTTGATATCGGGTCTAAGGATGATTGCAGACTTGTTGATCTTGGTGGAAAGCTTGGTATATTATTTGAAGTGGGAGGTGAGATATGGTTGATGAATGAGTATGGGGTAAAAGAATCTTGGACTAAGATTTTACTTCAAGGACTCCATGAATATCCTATGTTATCTCAACCAATGATTTTTTATAAAAATGGCAAAATTTGGGTTGTTTGCAACAACTTAATGTTGATATATGACACAGGAGCAAGACGTTTCTCAAACAATATTGAAATTTCTTATAAAATGCAGTTGACAAGTAAAGGTAGCTATGTTGAAAGCCTTGTCTCCCCAAAACTCACCAGGAACAATTAGAAACTGGTACTTCAAGCAAAGGTATATGCATATATACAGGTAATTAAGGCTTAGTTTATATGATTATATCCAAATCCTATACTAATATGCTTTTTTATACTCTACATTTTGCGCATTGTTTAAAATCGTTCTTGTTGAACTTATCATGAGATAGTTGTCTGTTTTTCTAGTATTGCTCTAGATAAATAGTTTCCCTTATGTTTCCGTTAAATGTGGATCCTTTATAATATGATGTGTTGATACTTCATATATGATTGTTAATACCATCGTGTATATTGTTTTGACAAGTGTTTTCCGATAGTAATAATCTTCCATAAAAATTGCCTTCTATCTTGGTGTAATTTGTATACACAATGCAAATAAATGTAATTATATTTGCTAAAACACAAGCAACACAACCATATTTGTATGGATGCTTTACATTGCTATGTGGTTAGCACCAATGTATATATATATATATGATTGACTCACAGCAACCTCTACAAATCATTGGCTGATAATTGAATTATAAATTGATGTTATGCACTCTGTATCTCTGTATGATAGACTCTTGTTTCTGCTATCATCTTTGTGAATGAGCAGTTAATTTGTAGTTTACACAGTATGCTTTTGCATATTCATCTCGGGAATGAAGATTGCATGCAAAGAGATTTCATTTCAAAATTTCAATAACAGTTTGGTAGGATTATGTCGTTATCGAGCATGATTTCCATTCAATTTACACTTGGATCGGTTAATGGGTTTGACTAAAGGTTTGTAGTTGGTTGCATATTGTGTTTGTGATTGTCGCCTGCAGATGGTGACAACCTACATGTGTGTTTGAACAGTTGATGAATGGCACAAGCAAGTGTGATGTTATTGTAGCATAGAATTATTGGTTACATGGACCATTTTGAAAAGTAGAAAACACATGTTCGATTATATATCCATTTGATTGACGGTGTGTCAATATCAGTTACTGCTGCTGTTCAAATTTCAAACTTATGTATGTGCACACATACAAGTTTAAAATGTAATAATAGGTGATCAAGGAAACCTTTTTCTGATGTAATATAGATATAGATATATATCACTATATACAACACAGAAAATAACCATGTAGCTTTTATTACACCTTTGTGTTCATAGGGCAACATCAACTTTCATGAACTTGGTACAAGTTACAAGCAATTAGAGTACATGTGGACCACTTGGTTCAGGTGGTCCCGATAGCCCATATGGGTTGGGAGGTCTGGGGTGCATCAAAGAACCGTAGCCTGGTGGAGGACCAGGTGGGTGAGAGGGAGGCCCGAATGGACTGTGAGGACCTCCTAAATCCCCAAGACGACCATCCATCGCGCTTGGGGGTGGACCCAATAAAGGAGTACTTGGTTCTTGTTCTTGTCGACCACCAAAACAGTCTCGAAATAGCCAACAGCAACATAACAAACTAAGACTGTAACAAGAATAAAAACAAAGGCATACAATAGCAAAGTATCACAACCACAATGCAATCAGGCTCATTCTTAACCTATTTAATATTTTTTTATGTTTTTCGCAACACTTTTTCAATAAAATATATTATATATAATATAATAAAATAATGTCAATTTGGATTTGGAGACCTCAAAACCTCCTAACACATGGCAGCAGAGTTTTTAAAGCAGAATGATAGATCACCGAAAACTTTGCATGCGATCTCACCCAAAATCACTCTCGCACCCGAAAAAAACCCATAGAAAACACACTTAAGTAGTTAAGTATACCAAAAACATGTTGATGAAAGTAAGGTTGAAAGAAGCGAACTAACCAAGAAGAAATAACGTTACAGCAACTACCAAGGAAAGTTGTGGGAGCATAAGAGCTTGGTTCATTTCTCGGCCACATCTTGCCACAAATTGCAAATAGAAAAAGGGGGTGGTGTTTATTTATTAGTGATTTAGTTTTCCCAAAACCTTTGGCGGCAAGTTTTGTTTCCATACACAGAACATTGAACACCCTCAGTAGTTGTACTTATCTTCTATTTTTCAGCCCAAAGGCCCTACAGTTGTTGGGTCCAAAATTTGGGTCACCCATATTGGCTATCAGCCAGCAAGCACTGCTGTTTTAAGTAGCCCATTAGAGGATGTTTATAATATAAAGTAGGCCGACCTGAGTAACATTTACAATGCTTGAGACTAAGAGGAGCTTCTTCTCATCATTCCGGAAAAAGAAAATGAGTACAAATAATGAAAACAACAACAAAATGCTTTACCTCACCTCTCCAATTTAAATTATAAAAAACTTTATCCCAGCATCCCCCCAAGAAGTATTTGCTCATTTCCGACTCATATTTCTGACATTCACTTTTCCCTGGACCGACCCGAAATCTTATGCTTTGATGACTTGGAAGTAGAATCACTATGTTTCTTTCGCAATGGCCCTCCTGCAGAAGCAGGGTCCACCAAGGGACCAGACCAGGTCTGGATAGGTGCTTTTCCATACGAAAAGTTGGAACTAAATGCCACATCTGGAGGATCAAAGTGTTGTGATGAACCCAATGGGTACCCAAGTGTCCCGTCTTGATGGGGTGGAGGGAACTTCTCGCTCTTGCTCTTTGCATTTGCATGCGTGATTAACCGCCGTCTCTGCCAAAAAAAAAACGGGGAAAATGATTGGTGTGAATAACATGTAGTAATAATAACATAGTAGTTCGACAAAACTGTACAATAAACTAAAGTTACACTGGCTTGAAGTTTTTGTATGAGGCTAGTAAAAAGTTGCAGTTATCTGAGTTATGCTTCTGAGCCTTACAAGCTACATAAAGTATATCAATTTATAATAGATAAAAACTTAAACCCATTTACTTATGAATTGGTTGATTTGGGTTGGGTTTTTATCACAAACTGGTCAAAATGCTTCAAGTGATACAATTCAACAAAAAAAATGAGTGGGTCGAATGGGTTGAAACTTGAAAGTCATCCTAAGTCTACTTTAATGCCCACAACCTCTGATATCGTTTTTATTCAAATATTTCGTTTAAAATACTATTGTAATAATATTGTTCTTGTGTTCATATTTAACACATTGATCAATTTTAAAAATGGACAAAAAAGTGTTGGTGGTCAACCCAGTCCAAGCAACTATGACAAGGTAAAACGACCTGTTTCAAACCATTACCCAACCCGTCCATCTTGCCATTTCTACATATAACGTTCAATAGAACTTCCTGCCTATAGATTTAGTTTTACCATACGAATATGGTTAGACGTATCACAAGCTAATATTTATCAAAAAATAAAGTTTGTACGACATACATCAAGGTTTGTTTGCAGCTCAGCATTGGCTTCAGGAGCAGGGATTGCCCTTGCAGATCTTTCACGTGTGCGGGTTTTCTTGGCACCATCAGCATTGGATTTACCAGCAGCTCTCAATCTACAGAAAAAAATGAGGCTCAAGTTAGAATCTAGTTAATTAGCAATTTAAATAATTTCATAAACTCGATATATATTTCTTTTTGGACTAGGTGGGACTTGTCATTTCTATAGTGAAAACCCACACTGCTCACCTTCTAGCTTCTTCATCGCGTAGTTTAGCATCCATCTCCTTGCTAGGTGGATATTTTGGAAGACTTGAAGGATCACAAGCATAAGGTTTTGTTGTAAAGAACTGAAAAACACCAAATAACAGATATCAGTATAAATTTTCAGAATTATGTATAATTACTATACTATCACTTAATGATATGAAGGTACTAGATTATGGTGGAAAACTATGTTGAGAAGAATAGAAGATACTAGTATGGGGATTAGAAGGACCGAATGTAATATAGGGATGAAGATCAGGGTTGTAAAAGTCGGCCTGGTCGGCCTCCTAGTCAGGGATTAGTCGGGTTTTGGAGTACTCCGACTTGACTAGGCCTAAGTCGGTCTAAAAAGTCGGTCAACGTCAGTCAACGGGTCAAAGTCGGAATTAGTCGGTCAAATTCGTATTTTATTCGGTCAAAGTCGAATTTTTTGGTCAAAGTCGGTCAAGATTTTTTGGTCAAGGTTCTTTAAGTATTTGAACAATTAAACGATTATGTTTATGTTTCAAGACAATTATGTTAAAGTTTATGTTTATTTATGTTTATGTTTAGGGTTCTCATCTATATTTTCACATAATATTTGAAATTTATTATTTAAATGTAAAAAAAGTCAACAAAAGTCAAAATCCGACTAGTCCCCGATTAGTCCCCAACTTGGCCGACTAGTCCCTACGAGGTCCCGGCCGACATCCCCGACTATGAATTTTACAACCTTGATGAAGATCACAAAAAGCTAAGGAGATCGAGGTGTATTTATATTGTGTATATGTATGTAAAAAAGTATATGTATAAACATATATAAAACCAAACCAGCAAAAAAAATTAAATAAAAAAATATATAAATAATAATTCAAGATCTATAAATCAAATATGCAAGATATATACACAATAAAACCTTGGACCTGTCATCCTTTTACCTTTACTAAGTAGAGCGTTGCATCACCTTGTACTTTCTCTTTAATTATTGTAAAACTAAAAATTTAGCTTTTTATCATGTTGTTTGGTTCTAATTTTCATACCAGAACTTTCATCTCTTTTCTAGCATAATGCAGCATCACCTATTATACTAGATAGTTTCATCTCTTTAAACTAATGTTCTTTGATAATATGTCCATAGCTCATAAAAAAGGTTGTACTGATAACCAGAACATGGGAAAAGTATACTAGAACCCACTAACAAGAGCATCCTAGATGGCTTATCAAAGTTGAGTTCAGACTTGAACTAAGGAACCATGAATAATGTTAAAAGTAGTAGAAGAAAAGGAACCTAAAACATACAACGAATAATGAAGTTAAAAGGATGGAAAAAAACACTTCAAGCATACCATTTATTCATCTAAAACACTACCAGGATATATTAATTGAGTATTTAAATCACCCCACCACCTCATCTAACTTTGTTGCAATAAATTTAACAAAATATTTATCAATTCGCCTATGATGCAAGCAAGAATTATGAGAAACGATTAGTAAGCAATCACGTTAGATCTTGTTTTGCAAGAAAGGGGGAAAAAAAGAGAAGCAACAAAACAACAGTAGAGATTATTTTAATAAGGACACTCACTTCACTTCCTAGAGCAGATGTTGCAGTTAGACGTTCAGCTGGATCAATTGCGAGAAGGGTATTAATTGTTGGAAAAGATGATGGCGGAAAATCTTTAAATGTCTCTTTTATGCATCGTTTGTATGACTGTTGGGGCTTAAATATTGTTGCATGTGGAAGCTTTGACTTTTTCCAATATTCTTCAGAAGGAGAACCACATAGCTTGAAGATCTTGTGAAGCTGCTCCACCTAGGATTATAAGGAGTAAACAGTAATCACTAATCAAACATGAAGTTGTAAAAGAAATCACTAAGACGTAGTCGAAAACATGCCAAGATCAATCAAATAACCAAAACTGCATGAGAAAATGATTTCAAGTAATGAACAAAGTTAACTTCCAGTGTTCCATAAATTTCAATCTTGCAAATAGACCTGGCAAGATAGGAGGGCCAGGTAACTCACTGAAACAGTCCAGATCGCGTTGGCCTGCCTACACTTTTGTGTCTTAATTATATAACTAATCTGTACAACCGTATAATGTTTTGTATCAACAATGATCTAAATCTTTGAATAACACAATTTAAAAGGTTGTATACGTGAAAAATAGTCTTTGGGATTCAACTTGTTTGACCTGTTCCTTACTTCTACAAGTTCAATATTTTAGTTGATCCATTGGAGATCAAACATACCCCGAAGCGGCCCAATAAGTGAATCTGTAAATGGGGCAAAATTGACACCTCTAGTTGCAAAAATAGAAGAGAGATGGAGATAGTATATTACCTCTGTACGACCAGGCATGATAGGTTTCCCAGCCAATAACTCTGCTAATATGCACCCTGCACTCCAGAGGTCAACGCCTACACCATAATCAGTGGCCCCAAGAAGCAGCTCTGGAGGTCTATACCACAATGTAACCACCCGACTAGTCATTGGTTGCTTGTGGTTAGGATCAAAGAAGGATGCTAAACCAAAATCAGCAATCTTCAAACCCCCAGAGTTATCAAGAAGAAGATTAGACCCCTTGATATCCCGATGTAACACATGGCGGTTATGACAATGTTCAAGCCCAGACAATAATTGATGCATGTAACACTTAACCTACAACATTCAAAAATGCTTAACATCAAGAAAGCTGAGATTTTTAAAAAACATTATCAGTTAATTTAAAGAAAGTGACAGAATCTAACCTGAGGCTCTGTAAATTTGATTGTAGGACTGGCAGCAAGTCCAGCCAGATCATGCTCCATGTACTCAAAAACAAGATACAAACTACAAGACATCCTTGATGTCACTAACCCTTCCAACTTAACAACATTTGGATGATCAAGACGCCTTAATATCAAAATCTCTCTAGCCATAAACTTCACACTCTCAGGCTCCAAATTGTCAAACCGAACCTTCTTCAAAGCAACAACTTTTCCTGTCATTGTATCCCTAGCTTTGTACACATTACTGTACGTACCTTGTCCAATCTAATAACAACGTATACCATAATCGACAATCAAAACAGCACCCTATTTATACATATCAAATATTTTCTTACCATATCAAACAATTGATCAAATAAAATTAAATACGCTTCAATTCCAACACATAATTCATAAAAATCTGCAACATTACTCATTACCTTGTCGATTTTCTCAAAAGTATCAGCCCTGCGCGGTGTCCAACCATTGATAGCCTCTCCGGCAACTGCAGATAACCAAGCCGGCCAACCAGCAGCAACTTGTTCACCATGAATGTTTTTAGGTGGATTACTTAATCTCGGATTGGGTTTCGACCGCCTTCTTTCACCTCTTTGCCTCACCCTCCCCTCTTTCTCCCCCTTCTGATCCACTCCATTCTGTGCCTCCCCACCACCACCATCATCAGCGCCACCACCAACGGCACCATTATCGGTATTCGCAATCACATCTCCTCTACCAGAATGCACATGTAATCCACTATCTCTATTAACCTTTTTCTCTACAACAATCTCAGAACTCACAGGTCCAGAAGAGGAATTCTCTTTACCAAAAACGCACCCCATCTATACACACATCCAAAACCCTAACCCTAGAAACCCTAAAACTAACATTCATTCTTCATACACACCTGAATAATTACAACTAACAGCATATTCCAAACAGCAATGAATGGACCGGAATAATTATTTCAATTAAAGATGCGACAGTTGACGATATAAACCCTAGATTTCCTTTATTTTATATATATATAAATATATATATTGCACAACAAAGCCAAGGCAGCAATGATTCAGATGTATAAAGTCCACAATTAAGGGTGGTCAAAATCAAAAAGGTGATATAACTGTAGCTTCAACAAAAATGTAAATGAATTGAAGATCTATATCAAAAATTTATGAAAAATAAAAATAAATAAATAAAAATTTAGAGTTGGTTTTGTTACTTACGGTGACGACTCTAGTTGAACAAGGGGAGTGGTTTAGTGGATTTGCAGAGTGACAGACAGACAAGAGGGAGTTGATCTGCTCCCTAAAATAATGGTGTAATTTATTCAACTATGTGTCAAAATCAAAGTCAATATTATTTCATTTTCGTCAATATCTACACTATATTTTCTAGTATATATTTTGAGTAAATAGCGTTCTTACGTGTTGCGGTATGTTATTTGTTTCAATCTCATTATTTAAATCGGATTTTATATTTTTCTTTAATTTCGGATATTCATTTCACTTTCGATCTGTCCTTCAATTAAGAAGGATAAAAAGTCTTAAAAATTTAAGGGCAGTTTAGTCATTTGATGAGGATGAGAGACTGAGAGTAAAATGAAACTGAAGCTGCAAAAATCCAAAACAAGGACCGAAAATAAAACATATAGTATAGCATAGCACAAACACCGAAGTAATTCACTCTATATTTTTTTGTGAGCGTGTAGGATTTAGTAGGTTTTAAAGGTCTCTTTTGCTTAAATTAAGTGATATTGTAATAGTGTCTTAATACTTAATACTTAATTAGGATAGTTGGTTGATTAAGAAAGTGGTTTCAACACAAATAATAACAAAAGAAATATCATAAAAAGTGTACTTAACACAATGCTTAAGAATATTATACTTAGAATTCAACCATTAATTAAGAGCGTGTTAAATGGGGATGTTTAACGTTATTGATACCTTCAACGCCAGAGAACATCATTCCTCTTCATTGTTACATAAATCGGTTACTGAAATGTCAGTTCGGCATTTTCTTGAATCGGAACTGAAAAATCAATTAATCGGTATCGGTTAACCGTTTTATTCAGTTCAGTGTAATTAATAATCATTTAAAAAGTATATAATATCACACAAATATACATTTACTTATATACATATTCATTATATTTTAAATAATTTGATCATTTTAGTATCAATGATAAACATTTTACGGTTTACAATTGTGTATCCATGTTGTATGTACGTAAATTATTAGAAGATAATTAAAATCAAATCAAATAGTAATAATTCTCTTACTAGGCCAAATTAAACTAATAAACTACATTAATTTTTTCTAATAAGTTAAAAAGAAATATAAATGGGTTAGTATAACTGAAAGTGTAAATAGTTATCTATTGAATATAATATGTATATATGCATATTTAAATAATATTTAAATATTTCAGCTTATCAGTTAACCGTTCGTGTAAACATCATGAAGCGAATTCAAAAAATATTGATTCGGTTAAAATGAAACTGAAAAATGAAAAAATGATACGATTAACTTAAATTTGATACGTTGTATACTTGTAGGTTTGATATCTTAGTTTCGAAATATTTTAGACACCCTTAGACCCTGATTTATAGGTACACTTGTGTTGAACCAGTAAACTTGTATCTTGAATGTATATCAATGTTAGGGCCTTAGGGGGTATTAGCTGGTCAATGTTTTATGGATTTGGAACTTGTATCTAAACTGAATGAAATGTGTAGTCGAATTTCCTTTGAGAGCCTTCACGATGAAACTTTTGCTAAAACTTTTTTTAATATAAAGTTTTAGAAAAAAAATCGCTTTCAACAAAAAAACCCATTTAAGTTTCACTAATCTCATTAAATAGCTAACTAAATAATGCAAATAAGGGGTTCTAGCATGTCTATAACTTGATAAATCTCATAGAGTGTTTGGATGAAGGGTTTTGACATATGAAAATGAGAATGAGATGGAATGATATAAGTTGTTTGTTTAAGTGGTACCGGTTTGAATTATGAAAATGAAACTCTTAAATAAAAGGTTTCTTCAAACACAAGAAGGAAGGTGGGTTTGAAAGTGATACTCATTACCATTCAATTTCACTATCAAACTTATACCGATAGTGATTCTCTTGCACAAACCAAATGCACCCTCAATCTTTGTTTACACTAGAATTTAAAATGTTTTTTCTAAAATTGTTTTCAAATATAAAAAAAAGTTTTATAAAAACTTTTGAAAAGAGTCTTGTTAAAGATGGTATGATTTTAAGATTATTTTGTTTAAAAATACATTTTGACAACTGAAAATGTAAAGTGGGCGATTTAATGAAGGGAAAATACATTATTATGTTGTTGACTGCATATGAAGAAGGTGACTACAATGAGAGACGAAGGCGACGTGGGCTTTCATCGATCAATTGTAATGTTAACTACATATTTGATATCTCCTTTAACGAAAATTGTATTACTTGAAAATGTTGTAACTCATACACTTTATTACATTGATGATTAAAATACGTTAATTATAAATTAGAGAAAAAAACAAGACAAATGTTATCACTTGCTAGTCAGTAACAACAGTCCAACACCATCTAGTTAGTCTTCTTAAAATCTTTTGTAAACGTTGATAACAGCAAACACAACGAGAAGAAGATAGACTATCGAGCCAATAAAAGACAAGGCCATCGCAGCCATAACCCGATGGCAAAATTTATCGAACACATTACACACTTTTTGCCATTGTACGTGTGAGTTGCCTTCGTAGCCAATAAGCCCAACACCACCGGTGGCACCAATCGCCGAAAAAAGGAGTGCAATCACAACAAGATCTAAAATGGTGACAATTAGTGATACATTCTTCTTTGTACCTTTAGTTACAAATGTCATAATCAATGACACTGCTGTGTATGAGCATGCTATTGCATTTGCAATCACAAAATACCTGCAAACATCAATAGATACTGAATTAAAAATTAATTTATATGAATTAGTTCTTAAATTGATATAACTTTAATTGAAAAAGAATACTTTTTGTTGCAAAATTATTATTATATATATCTATACAGCTATATAATATTTTCGAGCAAAAATCTTAAAAGGAAAAAGTAGTAATGATTATTTTATCCTTCTTTAATTTAATATAATTAATTACAAAAGTTAATACTCCCTTCGTCCCATTTTATTTGTCTATCTTTCCATTTTGGTATGTCCCAAAATAATTGTCCTCTTCCAAAATCAACCAATCAAATTGTTTGAAAATAGTAAAGATGAAATTCTATTGGTGGTCAACAGTAATAAATGCACTTTCTTAAACTGTGTGTTTTTTGTCTGGTGACAATTATTTTGGGACGGAGGAAGTATATCATTAATACTATCATTATTAAACTTTAAAAGTAATAAACATATAACATTAAATTATAACTTATTAAAACTTTTCTATATCTATTTATACTGATATATAATACATTTGTGATGTTTTTGTAAGAGATAATTTACTAATTTACCCATAATATTATTATTAATATTGAAAAAATCTACTTGAAATTACTAACATAACCCTACATATATATTAAATTCTCATTTATACTACTATCAGTGAAACTTAAACTAATAAACAATGATATAACTTTTTAACCGTAAGGAGTTACGGGACGTATCAATTATGGACGGAAAGGCCGAAACGAGACGAATATGTTAGCAAACTGCCATTGAGATATTTTGTTTTTTTTTATTATGTTTTTATAAATGGGAAAAATGGTGATTTTTACTTTTAAAAAAGTCATATCGTAGTGTATTGTCATATAATTTTTATTTATAATTTACATACCTACGTATCGAATTAACATAAAATTTAGTTCTTTTTGCTAGTATTTAAGAAGCATGTACCTAGTTTTAACAGAATTAGGAAAATATACGTATAGGTGGGAGTCATAAGTCGTGTTTGTGGGAAGTTGTACGGGAAAATCTTAGATAAGTCAACGAAATTAATGCAAAACAAGATAATATACATTTCGTTATCTTGAAATTTAATGTGTCACCTCTTTCCCGGTTATATTTATAATTTAATTTCTAGTTATCATCACAACAATAATAAGTTGGTCAATTATTTATATGGTGATTTTCCAAAAAAAATTAAAATAAAATATTTATATGGTGTGTTTGAGTTATGAAAATGGAGAAATGAAGATTCTCTTTCATTTTCACTACAAGTGTGTGTTTAATTACAGCATCCATAAAGGATTTTTGTTTTTATTTTTTAGTTTTTTAATGAAATTTTTTTTAAAAAACTATCACTACAATGAGAAAAAACTTTTAGAAGTTGGGATCTAGTATGTCTATAACTTAAGAAATTTTGAAGATTTGTCAAATTGTTTACACCAAAATTTGACAAGCTTTTTTCAAAAAAGATTATAAATTTTTTTAAATAGTAAAAAGCTTTGATTAGATATGCTCTTAAAGAACCAAAAGTTGTAGATGATTTAACCTAATTAAATCTATAATCAGAGAGCGAATTCGACATAATTGTGAGCATAACATTTACATAACCCGCGAAATCAACATAGTTGCAAATAATAAACGTAAGGGATTGAGAAAACAAAACTTACACAAAAGCAGACATATGAAGCCACTTAGCATTAACCGGCAAGTTAACAGCCGGTAACGATGGCACGATCTTCATGGCTACAGTTGTTGTCTGTTTATTCACTCCAAGAACGATGGATGCTGTCAAAGTTAGTAGCAACGCTAGAAACCGCAACACTAAATCAATACGCTTCACCCTGCCTTTATTCGCCATCTCGACATTGATCCCTTCTTTGTATTGCATCTCCATGTACGCAAATTTTTGGTAATTATATTTGAATGATTAAAAGTTGAAGAGAATGTGTAATTGAAGGTGCAATGATATGTGTATATTTATAGGAGAACCGAATTGAACATTATGAATACATTACTATTTTGTCACACCGTCTCAAAGATATAACGTACAATTTTGAATTCCTACATTTTTATATTCTAGAAAATATACCAGTATCTTGTTTTGGTATTTTAAAATTAAATTTAAAGAAGTTTTGTAGTGATAATAGGATTCACAACCTTTTAAATTTCGGCATATGTATTTTAGATCGCATAATTTTAATTTTGTTATTACTAGGAAAAATATATAGAAAAACAATTGAAATTCATGTTGAGATAGATTATTAAATAAATATATAGAGTATTGGTAAAGTGCTGTATGTATTTATCTTAAAATGAACAAAGTATTAATTTTTGTATAAACTTTACGAAAAATTAAGAGATTGGTGTCTGACAATGCATTCAACTTATATCTAATGTTTATTTTGTCTACTCAACTAACGTTTGCTATTTAAATGCACTTAACCTGCAAAAATGTGTATTTTAATGCATTCATTTACCGTTTGACCATTAACCGGTTACCCCTTTGTCATTTTCAAAATTTTGAAGGCTATGTAGCATTACACATCAGAAAATTTTTTCACTATTTTCTTTAAAAAATAGAGGGTGTTATTTAATACGAGTATAGGGTTTTTTTTCTGAATCTGACGTGACATTCCACGTGTATATTGACACGGCATGCGAATAGGCACAAAAAGTGATAATCGGATTCACATAGGATTAAATCATGTAAAATGCATTAAATATAACTTTTAATATGTTATATGCATTAAACACATCAAACGTGAGTTGAGTACATCATAGACATCACGCACAAATTAAATAAATTCATAGAAACAATCTCTAAAAGTATTGGTTATTTCTATAGGCTGATCATGCCTACACCCCCGCCCCCCTCCCTATATGATTTGACCCGTCAGGCCTAAATTACCCTCCAAAGCTCAAAAATAAAGAATTTGTTTTGAAATTTAAACGTATGATATTTTTAACAAAAATATTTTTGAGTCAATAAAAGATACTGAAAAGAAATTCTTATTAGAAATAGAATAGAAATTAGAATTAGAATTAGAAATTTAGAAATTATACAATACAGTAGCCTTAAAAAACACTTTAATTACTCAGCAAATTGAACGACCCGTTGTAGCTGAAAAAGGTCAAAAAGCCCATCTTTGGATTAAAACATACGTAGCGTCATGGGCCATTGGGCCGTGCCCCTGCATGACTCCATCTTTTGCCTAATTGCCCAATTGCCTATTTGCCCATCATAAAATGAAAATTTGCAAGTCATTTTGTTTGGCATGCCTAAAAGCCATAATAGCCTAATAGGGATGCCAATAACATTATTGAGAAGATTTATGGAAGGAGAGGCAATTTGTAAACCACCACTTTTATCTTTCATTTGGTACACAGATATCTTCAAATCTTGTTACTTCTCATTTCTCAACATCAGTGTCCTTTTAGTTCAAAATAAGATATGCAAACACAAATTCAACAATCTTTTAGATGGATACATTTAAGATGCTGTAACATTCAATATATTTTGAACGAAATTTACACCACTCGACATTCAGAGGCGTATCTTATTCATGACCCGTTATCAGCAAAAACTAAATACATTGGTTATCCTTATAATTTCACATTAACAAGTGTAATAAGATGATATAAATTAACATCTCATATGCAAAAATGGCACATAATTCACAATAAATATGCAGAATACATACCTTGAACACAATTATAGATTCAACAATTTCAGAAAATTGCTTGTTCTCCTAGTTCTTGCCCAGCCATCCCTTCTTCAAGCACTCTTTTAAAGAAATCTTCCAATGTATCTTTCCCATAACTCGGGGTATCCTCATCGCTATATTCCTTAGTTTCGGGATCATAAATCAACATACTTTCTGCTGCATAATATCTTCCAATCTTCCCAAATTCCGCAGCATCTTCCAGTGAAGGAAATATATTTACAAGAAAATCAAGAACCCCTATAGCAAAATCCATGATCTCAATTGGGACTTTAATAAAATTAGGTTTCTTTCCGACAAGTTTAAACAACATTTCACCTTGTTCCAATGGTGTTAACGCCTTCCCAGGTCCACCAATAGGCAAAATCTGGTTAATCTTATCGGTTTTCAACACGCAATCAGCAATAAACGAAGCTAAATCCGACTCGCTAATTGGCTTACAAGCACACAATTTCCCATCACCAAACATAACATATGGTTTGCCATCTTTCACAAGCTCAACTTGCCCTCCTAAACTTTTGAAAAATGCAGTTGGTCTAACAATGCTATAGCTAAAGCTATCATCTTTTTCGGCTTCTTCGATCAATTCAGCCTCGAATTTCAGTTTCGCTCGTTGGAATTCAAGTAAAGGTTTTTGCACACAAATTGCAGATAACAATACAAAATGTTTAGCCCCAAAATTTTTACCAGCTAAAAGACTATTTTTTGTAGCTTCATAATCAATTTTCCATGAATCTTTAACACCGCCCGATCTACTAGCAAGACAAGATACAACAACATCAATTGAAACCCCTAAATTTCCTACACTTTTTTGTAATTCATCCAATTGGGTCACATCTGAAAAGCAAACATTAGCTCCATTTAGTTTATTTAAGGTCTCTTCTTTGCTGTTTTTACCTTTAATTCCACTTTTTTCTCTACAAACGGCAATCACATTAAAACCTCTATTAACCAGTTCTTTAACAACAAAATTTCCAATGTACCCAGTTGAACCCACAACTAAAACATTGATATCTTTAGGGTTTTTGTCTCTAAAGGATGAATTGGGTGGTGATTCAATAGATATGGGGGCAGAAGCAGTTACAAGATTGAGTCTTTTTGTATTTAAAACATGGGTTTTAGGTAAATGTAATGGAAGAAAAGAAAATGGTGATGAACTTACTTGAATTTGATTTGGGTAATGTGAAGAAAGTAGATTCTTGAATCTTGAAGTTGATGGATTGAGTGTGGTGCTGTAGAATGAAGCAGAAGTGGACATGGTTAATTTTGAAGGTGATGACGGAAAGATGGTGGGAGTGATGGGTAGTGGTTTTTTGGAGGAAACATTTTTTTATCCCTTTTTCTATCAAAGAATCCAAACGATCGGTTGGTGTTTCATCTCAGTCTTCAGGTATGGGTTTACAAATTACAACCCAAACCCTCTCCACATAAGGTTTATGTTATATTTATATTTTTGGTTTTATTCTAATATTTCTGAATCATAATCACTGTTTAATAATTAATTAATTTGAATAATAAGTTGCAACAAAATATTTTATTAAAAGAAGGTCTAATAAAGTTCCATTTCCCATTCATTTGTATCTAAATTGGAAAAAAATCAAGTGACTTGTACACATCACAAAGTCACTTTATTATCTATATGTATGACGTACATTTATTTTCGGCGATCTTATTATTCTTATCAGATCAGATGATGCTCTTAAAGACGGTGTCTCCCTAGAATTGGTTGATAGGGAAAGCAAAATAGAGGGCAAGTTAATTATAAGTTTATAAGAATGGTATCCCCTTAACCAACGTCATGCTCAGTAGCGGGACTTGAACGATATTAATCGAGGGGACTAATCAAGTATAAATTAACAAATCTAGATTCAATAAGCAATGGACGAAATAGTTGACAAAAAAGACCACAAATAAAAGACACGTGCAACATCATGATATAGTGCAAGGAACACACGCCAAACACGAGAGTAAAAGACATACTCTCAGTACCAGTTTGACAAATTGATACACTTTTGAGGTACATAAGAACCACGACATAAGTACTAGCTGGAATCGTGCTATTAGGCATAGTATGACCGTTAGAAACTTGGAGCCATTTCAAGCCCGGTATGAACTAGGGCCCCTTATAAACATGGATTGGACATGAACCACAATTGATTTCGAACCAGAACCAGCTAAAATGGATTTGGGTGCAATACAAGGATCGGACTGAGACTGTATGGTCAACAGGCATTGGATTTTGATATACTCTTACGATATAAACAAGACTGTAACAAGAATTTGTGGCATCCAAAGTTCCAAACAGAATCAAACCCAATAGCTTTTGCTTCATGAGACAAAAGAATGACTATCTGAATGTTACTAGACCAAACCCTTGGGTTATAGTCTATGCATTACATACGAAAAGAAGCCATTTGTACAATACAACCCGTCATTTGACTGGGGCGGTTTTAACTTAATCCACGTACAAGTGGAGAAAGAATTACATAAAAAATAACACCAAATTGGTGAAAGTGTTTGTGATCTTTAATCGTGCAACATACAAACCTGACCAACAGAGTTTCTGTTGATAAGGGATGTGCTTTCTGCTCATTACTTTCCATAAAAGCCTGCAGCAATGATCATTCTTGAGATATAACAGGAGGGGAAATGGTCCGAGTGTTATATGAGCTGCAGTGGCAACATTTCTGCCCGACTATATGGAAGATAACTTCTGTAGTATTGTTGCAGTCATTACATAGGATCCAAACCTGTAATTTTCACACTTACTGAATTAATTCCGTTTTCTTGTGTTCAGTAAAATGTATAAGGTAGTACCTTCTTTTGCCTGTAATCTTCCGGCATGACAGTATTTTCTATCTGAAATATAAAAGAAACGAACTTATAAAAGTGAAGAATGATGAAATACTTTATCAAACTTGCAAAGAAATACAACCATAACAACAAATCTGCGATAAAACTTGTCTGTACTTGATGGTAAGTGTCGATATATTAACAGTAAAGCGCTATCCAAGAAAACGGAATTGAGGCAAACATCATAGAACTATTTAACAAATAGTTGATTTAAAACACACCTCCTCGTCTAGTCTCTTCCAATACATAGACATATCCATTACTGATTTGGAGCATATCGGACACGAAAATCTATTAAACAAAAAACATAACAAATTTAGCAAAAAAAATACAAGTAAATGAACCAAGAGATCACGGATATGCTTACTTATTACGTTGAATCATCTCGTCACAACATTCTGAATGCATCGTGTGCCCACATTTCATGACAGTGGTGTCTTTCAGTGAGTCGAACAGATACTGTAAATGCAGTGGCACGAATATTAGAGCTAGCAAGTTTTTCAGAGACCAAACTGTGGTCAAATATGAATAGGTGGTGGAAAATAAAAACCTCATAACATATTGGACAGTGATGACGCATGGAATTTTCAACACATGAATGGTTATTACGTAGACTCAGAGCATAACAAGATCCTGAAAATGGAATAACATAAACTGATAAGGACTTCAACATAAACTTTTAAGCATAGACAAAAACATGTCTGTGCGATAGCGATTCCGGCTTCATGCAGGCGAGTTGTTGACACCCAAAAGTCAAAATGTAGACTCTTATTGATCACTGTAACAAACAAAATTGATCAAACCTGAGTTACAGAAGTAGAAGCCATTGATACATACCACATTTTTTGCAATGGAAAAAATTCTCACGACCGCCAACTCTGTACGAACAACCGAAATCTTTACTAATTTGATACGAATAGGATTGATCAATAAAGTAATAAACAGATAGATTACGATCTTTTTGCACATAGCTCACTAACCTGCAGATACCACAATCATCACAGTGGAACTGCTCCTTTTCCGTCTGCAATGTGAAAGTTAGGTTTAGTGAAACAGAAACAACCAACTCATATGATTTAGAGTGTATATGACAAATGAATCGACTTAGGCTATACATCGTCATCATAGAATTTGCAAATTTCACAAAAATAAGCGCCCATATTGACACCACAGTTCGTGCAGACACGAGCAACCTGGACATAGTTATAAACACGCATAAATGCAGCTAAATAGTGAAAATAATAATAATCAAGCAATCAGTTATTATAAGTTTATTAAGTCACAGAAATATACCTGCTGCTCAGTGTCACAAACCGAACAAATAACCTGCAACAAACATTAACTTCATCACAACAGGGAAGCATACAACACTTCAAAATTAAGATAAAAATTCACGTGTGAAACGTACTTGCTTTACATCATATCGAACAAGATCATGCCGATCAGATGGACTTTTCAACATGTTCTGAATATAATAGAATAAATCAATTAGTCCATATCTAGATCTATGCTACTAAATCTATATTATATTCTTATCATTAACTATATAACAACTTAAACAACATTATTTACAGAAATTAACAATTTTTATCAAACCTAACCTAAGAAAATATGCAAACAGAAGATTGAGAAATGAGATTATTTAGTACCGTAGCTTCATTATGACAATGGCGACACCCAAAGATCTCATTGCAACATGGAGCTCGAATCATACATCGTCTTCGATAATGCTTGCATCTAATCAATAAAATCAGCATTAGTTAGAAGCATAAATAGCAGAATTAAGATTAACGGTTTAAGAATAGTTGAATGGAATTGAATAGGTACCCATAATCCATCTTCCCAAAGTGCAGGCGTTCCATCGGGAAGTATTGCAGGCAAAAATTTGAGGAGATATGTGATTTATTGCATCTTTACTTTAATTCTCAGTGTGTCCATATATACAAAACCCCTTTCTTTCTCAATATTATATATCTAATTTTTGTTTTTATTAATGTCACTTGCATTATATTTTTTATTTTATTATAAGAAAACAATTGTACATATTACATATTGTTTGATGAAAATGAGATCGTTATGTTGATCTTTAAAATTTGTTAGTGTTATAAATTTATCTTATGAAAAATAAAAATTTGTAGTTTTGGGTAGGGGTGAGCATCCGTATCTGAAATCTCGATTATCTACTCGTACCGTACCGGTATCGTACCGAACTAGTACTAATCCATTTCAAATGGTCTGGTATTTGGTACTCACTTTAAGGCCAAAAAGAAAACTGTTACTTCCGGTTCTGTACTGGTATTTTCTAACTTTTCCGAGTTTGATACCATATTCGAAATATACATATTTTTCTTTGTTATAGGTCGCTAGGTTCTTTCTATATTTTAAAAGAATTTATTATTGAAACATCATTTTTATGATTATGTGATATGTCTATGAATACAAAATGATATTTTTTGGGTGATTAAGAAGTATAAAATTAGAGTTAGACCTTCACGTATGAATACAATTGTAATTTTATACAAGTCTAGCTAGTACTTTTTGCCACACAAACAATCACATTTTTAGCATCCTACTTAAATCAAATTCCAAACATATTACTTGTTAATATAAAGCTAAGGATCGTGACTTGTGTCATTACCAAATCACTTAACACAGTACAAAGTAGCGTTGTTATATATATATATATATATATATATATATATATATATATATATATATATATATATATATATATATAATATGTTTTCTTCGTCACTGTCCATCTATATTACTTAATGATGAATTTTTTTTATTTGAGATCCATTGATGTTTATCTACTTTGAATTTTATCGAGTGCAAAATATGTAGATAGGTATACCTATTATTCTATTATATTTTTGGTACCAAAGCGGTATAGTACCACTTTTACCGTACTGATACCGACACTGTACCGACACCGTACTAATATCATCTCACTTCAAATGATTCAGTACTCGATACTCATTTTAAGACCAAAAAAATAACCGATACCAACCGATTGGGTACGATTCACTACTAATTCCGTCCCATGCTCACCCCTAATTTTTGGGTATTTAGTGTATTATAGTATATTACTATGTGACTGGTTTTTAACGAAAAGGAAATGGTCAATATTAAAAAGGAGCGGATAAGGTGACTAGACTTGATATGGGACCCACCCACCGCACAGGTAAACCAATCAGAGCAAAGAGTGAAGTCAATGTACAATAGGCATTCTGGCCCTGTTATTTATTTATTTATTATTATTGTTATTAGTTTGTCCTTTCCATTTTCTATAATTAAAATAAATAAATAATGATAATCGTCATATCTTTAGGATCAAAACTCACTCATAAATAAATAGTCACTACGGTAGTGCTAGGTCAAAGCCATTTGATAGATATAGATTTGAAATATAAATTTGAAAATTGTTTGATTATTTAATCATTAATGCTTAATCCTAGTTTGAAAATGATGCAAGTTACTCGTGAACTACTTAAACTTGATTCGTTAAAAATTATATTTGAACTGAAGATGAAAATACCTTGAAGCTCGTTAAACAAACTAGCAGGGTACTCCGCGTATTGCGGCGACAACTTTTATATCGGAAGTGATGGTAGTCTGTAATGATAAGTAAAAATATGAACACCGAAACACCGAAGGAGAAAGAATGTGGCATTGACCGACAAATTAAGAAATATCGATACATGAAAGTTGATGTTATACGTAAGTATTGTCAATAACACTAGAATGATTTAAAGTTTAGTGGCAACATACAAAATTAATGAAAAATCTAAGTTTGAAAAATGGTAACAATATATGTAACTATTTTCTTTTTTTGAACATAAAAAGTAAAAGCAACAAGTCAATCCGAGAAAAAATTAAAAACTTATACGTGTTTCGAAAAACAGAAGTTACAAACATTTACAATTAAATACTACTCCGTCCCAAAATAATTGTCACCCGACAAAAAACACATAGTTTAATAAAAACATAATCATTTCTGATTTCTCTTTCTTACTTTTTGCAGAATAACAGTTTTACATTTAACCAATTAATTACTACTTTCTTTAAAGTCTGTAATAATAATTTCAAGTAAGGGTAATATGGTACTCGCGTTCAAACTTTCCTACCTATTTTTGAAAGTTGACATTTAATTTGGAATGTTCAAAATACGAATCATGAATTATATTATTGAGACGGAGGGAATAATATATTATATACGTTGCATAAACGTTGTTGAGAGACCACATATGTATATAGCAAATTTTGACATTATTTGTTCATTTAATAGATAATTTAATGGGAGGGAAAATTATGTAGCAATTTACCAATTTTAATTGCTACCATTTAGATAATTTAATTGATATTGTTGTTACATGTTATTACTTATTAGTATTGAAGTAGGGCAAAATAGTAAATTGTATTGTCCCCTTTTAAGGGTTAAGAATTTTGATCCAAAAGCTTTATATATAAAGTGGTACTAGCAGAATGCCCGCACGATGCAGCGGGTAAAATATATAAGCTTCGTGTCTATTTGATATGTATTGTGTAAATTATAATCAAAATTTATATGACTCACACTACGATATGTTATTTTATATAATAAAAAATTACATTTTTACCCTTTTAACAAAAAAATTCAAAACAAAATACCCAAAAAAAGATATATAAGAAATGTCCTTGCAAACTCGTAGCTCGGGATGCGGGCTGAGACTATCAAATTGTCTAAAATCGTTGGTTGCGTCGATAGTTTAACCATCAGAACATTTTTTTTAAAACTTGAGCATTAGATATTATGCATTATTTACGTGAAATTGAACTCGTAAAAATTAATCAAAAATTGAAATTCTCGAATATAGGAATTGAATGTATAAATACAAAATTAAAAATGTAAATAAACACGTAAAATTTTAATTTAATAAAAAACATTATCGAAAGTTTGTTTCTAATTTTTTTTTAAAAAATAAAAATGTGTGAAATTGGAAAAAAATAAATTTGGAGGCTTTAGAGATGGAATTTGGCTACAAAAGCGGACAAACCGCCTTTGGCAGTTTGCTAACACGATCATCTCGTTTCGACCTTTCCGTCGATAATCGACACGTCCCTTAACTCTTTACGGTTAAAAAGTTATGTCATTTATTTATTTGCTTAGGTTTTAATGATTGTATTTTAAAATCTACTTTAATTTAATATATGTAGGTATAATTTTCAAGTATGCTTTTCAAATAATAAAAAAAATATAAGGGGTAAATTAATTAGAATTAAATGTCACATGTTTAATACTTTAAAGTTTAATAATTATGGTATTAATGAGATTTTAATACATATAAGGGTATGTTTGTAATTTCAAGTGGGTTTTTCAAATATTATTATTAATGTTATGGGCATATTGGTAATTTTCCTCTTAAAAAAAACATCCAAAATGTGTTATATATTAGTAATAGATACACGAGCTTAAGCTTCTTATATGAACCTTAAATAGACTCGCAAGTTTAAATAAGATTATGTTTTATATAAAACTAGGCTTTTAGCCCGTGCGATGCACGGTCATTTATAATATGCAATTATTTTAATTTGTATGTTTAATGTTGTTAATTAAAAGATGCAATTATTATTGAAAACGAAAATGATTAGTATCATAAATCAGACTATAACTGATGGACTTGTATTAATTTTTTAAGCAGTTTATACATCAAGTATGATGTAGTTTCCTCATTTCTTTAATAGGAATAGGAATTTGGGCCGCTGCCCACTTATCACTGTAACACTGATCTTGTCACTGCATGAATGGTAGTTGATGATAATAATATTAAGTAATTGCAATATATACGATATCAGTAAGAAAATGAATTTATTATTTATGTAGAAAAAAAACGTTATTTATTAAATGTAGTACAGAAATTTAAAAAGCATAATAAAGTATAATAAAATCGAATTATGACTCTTCAACAAAATACAAGACATTAGTTGTTAGGAATTTAAAATTTTGAAAAATTTTAAGATAAGAGTTTTAAGATTTATGAAAACTTTTAAGGAAAAACTAATTTGATGATGTGATGTAGTTAGAAAGATTTTAGTAAAAGGTAATGAGATGATGTGGCATATGTACGAAGGAAGGAAAAAACTTTGTTTTATAAATATAAATAGATTAATAACGCTGGGTATAATTCCATACAATTATTACTTGATAAAAGCTAGCATTTATTAATATTTAATATTTAGAGTAATAAATAATTAGTGAGTCGAATTCGGACTCAGCTATACTTTGCTCACATGTCAAACTCGAGCTTTAATTTAAACGAACTAAGCAGCTCAGTCATTTATACTCTTATTTAATTTAATACCTATCATAGATCTATTTATTTAATTTAAAAACACGTTAATTATCTTATCTTATAATAATCTTATAAATAAATTATATATAGAAAACCCATTGATGATGTCATCAATTAATAAGTCAATTTGGTCCATCAATTTTACATAATTTTAATAATAAAACCTTCTAAATTTACAATTTTAATAAAAAAAGTTTAAATAACTAATTTAATTATTATTAGTAAATAAATCCAAACAAACAAAAAATAAAAATAGAAGACAAAGAATCAACTACTTCAGAATTGAGAAGGATGAAGTTTTGATTTTTAAATCAACAACTACTCTATTCTATATTTTTAAAAGATATAGATAATTGCTTTATTATTATTATATTATCATTTATATCTATAGTTATATTATATTTTAATTTTAATTATATTCTAATTTGTACGGGTAATAATAATGATTGAAAAAGAAAGTTGTTTATCGTATTGAGATGGTTGAAGTTAATATTTTATTATTTGAATATAATTGACGACTTTTAACTATTAAAATATTCTCATATATATGCTCATCGTTAAAAACATGAATTTTATTCTTCTTTTTATTAACTTTTTTCTTCTATCGAATTCTTTTTTGTAAACTTATTGCTTAATATATATACATCTAATCATATATAATAAATTTTAAGCTTCATTACAAAATTTTTAACTGAGATAAAATGTTATAATTTAATTCTATACATTGTTTGCATATTATAAAAAATAAATAAAAATTAACAGCCCGTGTATATAAACGGATTTGAATGCTAGTAAATATAATATAAGCTTCACCCTGATGATGTCATCAACTGAAATTAAAGTTCAATTGATCAATTAAGTCATTTTATTTTACTTAATTTAAAAATAGAATCTCCTACTTTAAATTATTAAAACATAATTTTTACAATAATTATATTTAATCAACGGGTTGTAATATTGAATTTAGAAAAAAAATCTTCTACTATATCATATACAATACATATCGATTTATATATATATATATATATATATATATATATATATATTGGCACGTCACTCGACGTTGATTTCCGATTTCAATGTCAGCTCCAGGTTTTGGGCGGCCCATCTGGTTTGCAATATTCACCCGGCCCACAAGCACAAATCCTCGGCGCGGAAACCTAGCTGGCTGGTTAATTGTACCAGTAGTGAAGTGGCTTGCTATTTTCAATCAGAAAAGGAAGATTGAGCAATGCAAAGGAGAAAGAAGTTGTCCCCTCTTCTCTGGGAAACCGTCGCCGCATAACGTCCTAGGCGTAGGGGAGGTCGGGGCAACAGGTAACGCCTAGACGACGTTAGGAAGAGAATAAAAAAAAAGAAATTTAGAAAGAGAAGAGGGAGAAGCAATATGATTGTAACACCCTCTCTTCGTATGGTATAAAATATTCTTGTATTTCGGAAGCGTATGTCAAAACATGTATTGCATTAATAACATTTTATAAAATGTACATATATATTGTTCATAACAAAGTATGACAACTAGGTGTTACATAATTTCAACTTTCATTTAAGTTATCAAAAACATATCAGAGTTGCCAGCTGGTCAAACATTCCTTTCAAACATAATCTTCCTGCCCACCCATTTCAATCATGACCTGCAGGGATTAAGGTGGGGGGATTAGCACAAAGCTAAGTGAATGAATGTGAAACTAACAATTCAACTTACCATAACAATCTGTTTACATCAATTAATCGTAAACACATAACGTCAAAGAGGATCGGTGCTTTTTGAGGAACCCTACTGTCGCGGTGCCCCTCAAAGAACGTTTATCACAATCTGTATTGGCCTATACAGAATATACCGATAACTTGATACTACCATTACGCAACACATGTTCTAATACAACACATGTACAAGACCCTGTATCTGTAATTCTGTAATAATCAAGTCCAACAATCTGTTGACCTCTTTAATAACAACCAATGCCCGAAGGCCACATTGCACGTAGATTCATAATCAGCAAATCAGACTAAACAGTCTATCAATTATATCTAATTTACTTGTTGCAACCAAACCGTTACAACCAAATCAAACTTGTGAGTTCCAGATCCACTCACCTGTCAGTCTCAGTCCAACAACTCAGAAGTCTAATGTTACTGAGTCTTCTGCTGATCTGAGAATACAACAAATAATGAGTTAGTAACTCATTCCACAATCGTATAACATATTTCAATACATAGTATCGAAATGACAAACAATTTTCAAGTTATAACAATGCACTTATATAATTATTTACTCCATCATCATAATAGCATATTTATGCGAACAAGCAAATCCCTGAAGTCTAAGAAACAAAAGTTCAATCCGAAGTGAAATCAGAAAGTCCCGAAACGATGTTTAAAACTGAAAAATGCCATTTTCGACCTCAAGATGACCCCGAAATGCCTAAAACCGCTTAGGCTCATCTAAAAGAGTTTTGATTATTGGACCGTTTTCGAGTGACCATGCGAATCTCGGTCCAATCCGTGTTAAATGAAAATTGGGTAAATTTTTAGTCACTAAAAGTATCACTAACACTTGTGCACTTTTGAAATTTGCAAAAAATAAAACTTTTAAAATCTCAGTTCGCAAAGCAACATCTCAGTTCGCAATAATCTCAGTTCGCAGGGCAGCTCAGTTCGCAAGACAAAATCTCAGTTCGCAAGGCAACTCAGTTCGCAGCACAGCATCTCAGTTCGCATCGCAGCAACTCAGTTTGCATCGCAACAACTCAGCTCGCGAACTGAGTTCTTCTTCTTGCAAGCTGCAAACCGAGCCTGTTGTAACCAAAAACCCGAACTTTCTTCTTCCATAAGTCACAAATTCGACTTCCTATCATTCTAACAAGCTTTCTAACAACTTATATGCATCAAATAACATCAAGTAACATCTTTCAAGCCTCTATTTCATAATTAATTCATGAATTGACTAATTTCATAAAAACAAGTTATAAACACTAAAATTCTTACAAGAACAAGATGATGATGATGATGATGTTACTGATGTGATTTAAGTTACTTCACAATAAGGTTTCTTCAATTGTATTTTCAATTCGCAAGTTAAACATAAGTGTGTGTGTATATGTGTAGAAGAGTTGAGAACATGTGTGTTTATATACATGGAAATTTTGAGAAGGTTAATTCTCTTCTTAATCTATTGTCTGGAACCTAAAACCATTTTGCCAAACCAACTATTTTATTTTACCGTCAACTAGATTAATTTAAAAAACGAATTATTTATTAGTCACAATAATTCATTTATCCTTTTGACTAATATTATCAAATAAACATAATAATACTAAAATATTCCTAACACATTAAATAATAAATTTAAAGTTAGGAATTTACCCGTATATTACTAGGCCCTTAGATTGGATGTTACAATGATTCAGTATTTTATTACAATGATTCAAATTTTTATTTATATAATTCTACATTTAATTGCTTTGGTTCAATATTTTATGAATAAGATTTAGTCATTTATTTCTATGATTCAAAAGTTAAAATAAAAATTTGAATCATAGTACTAAAATACTGAATCAGATTGATTCTCCCTCTTCTTTCCCTAAATTTTCTTCTCTGTGGAACCAATTCCTATATATATATATATATATATATATATATATATATATATTAAATTACCATTATAAATATAACATATTTTATTATAATAATAATAATTTAATAATTTTATTTTTTAAAATAACATTCAGATACATAAAAGGAAATTATTTTCACGTGCATCTAATCCACATGTAAAATCCAACATTTAATTTAACAAATTATCATTTAAATGTTTTATCTATTTTCTTAAGTAATACTGTAGTATATTATAATAATCCGTATAACATTACTAAGTACATCTTGTGTGTATACACGAGTTTAAATGCTAACATCATATATATCAATTATATTGTTTGCGCTTACGTTCATATTTTAAACATAGTAATTTTTTTTCCATACAAAAAATTGTTAGCAAAACTTATGAAATAATGCGAAAAAAGAGAAAACTACATTTAACCTTTTGAACCATCTTTTTCTTTTTCGAGTAAATTAATTTCCCGTCTCTATGGTATGTTATCCATTTCACTCTTGTTTTTAGATCGAGTTTTTTAAAAACTTAGTCCCTTAATCTAGATTTTCATTTCACTCCCAGTCCCCCGATGGTTAAAAAGGTCTTAAAATTATTTTAGTCATTTAATGAGAGATGAGGACTTAGAGCGAAATGCAAATTCGAGTCAAGGGACTTAACCCGCAAAAAGTTCAACCCAAAGATCGAGAGTGATCTTGATGACATACCATAGAGAAAGGAAATGTAATTTTCTCTTCAAATCATTACTTTTTGTGAAATTCGACTTTGCGAAACTTTGACCTTTTGCGAATTTCGACTCTTATGCTAATGTTGACTTTTCCTTTTGGGAAACCGTCTAATTGAACCTCTTGATGTTTCAGGTTGCCGATAACATTTCGAATTCAAGACGTAGAAAACCATCAAATACATCAAATTATTAGGGTCGTTTATGAACTTTTAAAGGTCTTGGGCAAAATTGTTGTGTTACAGGAATGAGGTTCTATCAATCGATGTCAAATAAGCCGATTTATAAGGTTCGTTACCAGAGCGTCTGGATCATCAATATATAATCCCATACCATGGTCAAATAAAAGTTAAATAAAAACACCATTAATATGTATAATTCATCATCAAATACACGAGTTAACACTGACTCACCTTGCAGATATACGTACATATACAAATACAAATACATCAATATGTATAATTTTTGGGTATTCAGTTTTTTATCCTTTATTTCTTTATCCCTATATGGCACAAAATATTTTTCTACTCCGTATTTAGCTTGTCTTGATTTCTTTTGTTGACCATTTTATTCTTTGTAGAAACATGGCCTGCTTTCTCTCAATATTCTTCATTTGGTTTATATTGGCCTCTTTGTAAAACCTAACATAATTAACCAAAACGAACTTACACCGAAGAAAATGTGTTACCACCATGTTTCAGGTCGCCGAAAATACGTTGCCGGAAATCTGATACCATCATTGGAAGTCCTTCGTGAAGCGGCACCATGGGTTGCCACCCTAGAAGCTCTTTAGCTCTTGAAATGTCCGGTTTCCTTTTGTGTGGATCGTCCTCTGTGTTTGGCCTAAACTCTATCTTTGCATTTGAATCGATCGTATCTTGCACCACCTGCCATAAGTACCATTTTCATGCTTAACTTCTTGAGTTCACAAAAGCCTTTTATATTTATATTAAGGCGTAACTGAAATTGTTTATTTTTAAGCGCTTACTGATTTAAAAAATTAAGTAGGTGATAACATGCTTATTTTTAAGTGATTATTCATTATTGAATTAGCAGATAAGCAATTATTAGAACGATTGTTTGAAATTTCTTATTTGCTTTAAAATGATAGTGATCGATTAAGATTACCTTTGCAAGTTCGAGCATGGTGAATTCGCCAGGGTTGCCGAGATTAAATGGTCCAACGTGTTCTCCTTCCATCAGCCTCATTAATCCTTCCACCTGTTCTTCATCATGTACGCATTTTGATTCAAATTTTGAAGGGATAAAAGCTCATCAAATGCAGAGAGAAGACTCAGGTTTACCAGGTCGGAAACATATTGAAAGCTCCTAGTTTGCTTTCCATCACCATAAACAGTCATTGGTTCCTTCCTTAATGCCTAGTTGATGCACAAAGCCAACACAATTAGCACGTATTTGTGGTTCAATCCAAATAGTATATAACAACATGTACCTGAGCGACAAAATTGCTAACAACACGTCCATCGTCAAGGCACATTCGGGGTCCGTATGTGTTGAAAATCCTAGCAATCCTAACCTGCAAATGATAACATAAGAAAAATGTTGTATTTCGTATATGTTTGACTTGAGCCAAACAAAATTTAATTTATAACCAAATCTTCAAATTCACCCTTATTTTTTTTTTTTGTAGATTTGGAGACAGGAAGAGAATATGAACCTCAATGTTAAGCCCGCGGTGGTAGTCCATGGTAAGAGTCTCAGCAACACGTTTTCCTTCATCGTAACAACTTCTAACACCTGCCCATACATGTACCCAAGCGGAATTAATCCTTGAACAACAATGTATTTCATGATTCCATATATGAAAACAAAAGGGATAAAAAAAATCTTTTACTTAAGATGATCTAAAGGTAATGAGACTCACCAATGGGGTTAACGTTTCCCCAATAGGTCTCGACTTGAGGGTGTTCAAGTGGATCACCATAGACCTCACTAGTACTCGTTAACAAAAATCGTGCATTGATCCTCTTCGCAAGTCCTAGCATGTTCAAAGTTCCCACCACGTTCGTCTTGTGATCGCGATCTCAGTCAAGGAATTCTATTCCAACTCAAAGCAGCATACACTACCTCAATATCATCTTAACTAATATAAAAGTTATTAGTAGCAAAAAGGCTCACACATGTATGTAACAACAAATCCATTCAAGACTTGTGCCATCTTGTAAGATACTGATATTTTCTCATTATTAAAGAGCATATATGAATTTAAGTAAGTTTTAAACACTTTCAGTGAATCATATAATTTTGCCAAATCATTAGAAGTTTGTGATGCAATTGAGTTTAATTGTATAGCCAAGATACAAAAAGGATATGATCGTTTTGACGGGGTTGTACTTATAATGAACAGGGGAAGCCGGGCAAGCAAGATGATAGATTTGATCAACTTCTAACAAAATGGGTTCAACCACATCATGTCTAATGAGCTCAAACCTCGGGTTCCTAAGATGATGGAGTATGTTATCTTTCCGACCCGTAAAGAAGTTATCAACTACAATAACACTATCACCACGAGCCATCAAACGATCCACAAGATGGCTTCCTACAAACCCCGATCCACCGGTCACTAACACCCTCAAACTCTTCGACTTCAACCCAAGAGGAATCCTCCCACCTTCATACAATCCAAAATAAACTTAAACATTTGCTTGATAAATATAAACTTAACCAATTATTTACACATTTCTTTTTACTTCTGTTTTTTCTTGCTTATGCTACACATTGATCATCAATTAAATTAATTTTTGTTACATTTGGTGATAGGCTTTGTAAATAATTTATAGTGTTTGTTGCCTATGTTGGACGTTGATCATCAATTAAGTTAAATTATCTTAAATATGTGATATTAAGTTTTGTAAATATCATTTTGTCACATACCGTAACGTAAACCCTAGACATAAATAACATAACATAAAAAAGGAAATGGATCATATGTTACAAACCGGCATTGAAAGGATCCGAATGAAGCTCATAGGCAATACGACGTGGTGGCAAGGAAGTCGTCGGCTCAACATGAAACGAGTCAGCGATCTGCTCAGATTGCAATGACAACGACGACGATGAAGGAATGACAACCACATTTGACACAAGACCAGCAATAGCGATTCCTACGAACACAAATAGAATTCTTTGTGCTTGAAACACGTAACGGATTGAATTTGTAACCGAGAACCCTTTCGGATTGATCTGGCCTTCGCTTTGATTCGTATCCGGTCTCATTTTCTTAATTCTAATGTGATGATTATCGGAAGAAATGATATATTGATGATATTATTAAGAAGATGCCCACAAATTTTTAAGTGGGTGAAATTTAAGAATGAGGGATTGATTCATACACACGTTGATGTTATTACACACTTTATGTGAGAGAGACATAAATGTAAGGAAGTTCGAAATAAACGGTGATAAATACATTATTATAAAATTTAATTTTTAATTATACATACGTTAATTATAGTTTATTCATACGGTATTATTATATTGTGCATGGTGTCTTAGGTGTCATTGGTTTTTGCAAATTTGGACCTTTACCATCAAAGGATGCAACTTCATTTTTACGCAAAAGTCTAATCTAATGCTTCACTAAAACTTCTAGTAAACAATATTTCGAGAAATGTTCTCGACCGATCTGAATTGAAGATGCCGAAAAGGAAAGTCAACTCTACTGGTGTACATCCGGTCTTAAAATAAATATTCACATTACTATTTATATATGTTCCAAAATAATTGTCTGCTTACAAAAAATAACTATAAAAAATCATTAAACTTCTCATATTACCCTTATTTATTACTCTAAATCATTTATCTCTTAAATAAATCCAGTCAAATTTTTCTTGATTATAAGGATAAAACTGACATTTAGTCAACCTATCTAATCCCAACAAAAAATGTCGGCGGACATTTTTTGTGGGACGGAATGAGTAATTATTTTTCTGTATACATACTATATTAACTAGCATAATGTCACGCTATGTTATATGATACTTTATTACAGACGATCTCAATATATAGATTATAGTCGTAAAAATTGGTAAAGGGTTCCAATGTGATGAAGGAGATGCAACATATTAACAAATTTTAAGGGTGTTTTTTTGGATTGAGGGTTTAGGTTTAAATGAATAGAAATGAGTTTGATAGAAAACGTTTGATTTGTAGGTATGTATTTAAATTATAGAATGATACCCCAAAATCAGGGATTTTTCAAACTCATCTAGTATTGTGGGTTTTGAAATGATTCTCATTCTCAATCCACTCTGTTATCAAACTCAAACCCACCATGATTCCGACAACAAACCAAAAGGTTTGTAATATTCATTTTTTTAAGATAAATTTTTTTAAAATTTAATTTTTATAACATAACACCTTAATAAATTGTTATGCATTAAATGGTATGCGTTTTAACTACCACATTTATTTTTATTTATCATATATATTAATATTAATAACTAATAATAATTAGTATATTTTGATTTTATACTATTTATTTAAACACAATTGAGTGGTCTCGTGAACAACTGACATATATATCAAGGTTGTCAAGATCGCGATTTACGATCCTACCAAGTGAAAACGTGCAGGATCGGAGTAGGATCGGTCAGGCTGTAGGATCGCAGTTAGGATCGCATGTAGGATCGTAGGATCGTTGAGCGATCCGATCCTACCAATAGGTACTTTTTATTTCACAATTGGGCTAAGGATTTGTAAGGCTCATACCATAGTCCAAATCCAACCTGAAAAAGTATATGGTAGCCTTTGAAGTATAAATATCTGATAGTTTCAAATGATATGTTTGTTGTTAACACTTAGCAATATGAATTTTATTAGATAGCACGATAATATGATATGTTGCTGTTGATAATTCGTATGTAGTTGTTGATATTTGTTACACTAAATTTTTTAATTAGAATGATATGTTGTTGTTGATACTTTGATACTTTAAAGTTATAATAGCATGATGTAAGAATTTGCTCCTAAACTTGTTATGACTATTGTTGCAATTGTACTATGCTACTATTTTTTGTTTTAGTATGTTTATCGTCCTAAAATATATGTTGACAAATTGCATCATTTTTATAATATAAAAGTTTGAATGTTACATTAATTTCTCTAATTGTTAGTTTTCTACAAGAATTTGGATATCTTTACATAAAAAATGATATTTTGGTAGGATCTTACGATCCCGATCCGATCTTATGAGTCCGATCTTGCAAAGGTAAAAACGATCCTACGTAAGATCCCGATCTTGACAACCTTGATAAATATATTTGACTTATTAGTTAGTAAAATAAGCATTTTGTGTAGGAATATTTTTCCAATGTTAAATTGATTGGGTAATCAATATGATAGAGTTGTCATATTAATAAACTTAAGGAAGGTAAAATAGATATTTTTGGTCTTTAAATTGTAAGTTTTAAAGAAATTGCACAAAGGTTGTCAAGATCAGGATTCTACGTAGGATCGTTTTCATCTTTGCCAAATCGGAATCGTAAGATCCTACCAAAATATCATTTTTATCTAAATATATTTAAATTCATGTAGAAAACTAACAATTAAAACTCTTATTACAAAAATGATGCAATTTGTCAACAATTTTAGTGGGATGATAAAACATACTAAAACAAAAGGATAGTAGCAATGTAGCTAGTACAATTGCACCACTAGTCATAATAAAGTTAAAGAGCATACTAGTCTACAAACAAAAATTACTAACCTAAGATATCAATTGGAACATCAAACGTCATTTTGGGGTTTTAGGGCCTTTTTCTAAAAAAGTGATAACTGATAGATTGAATATGAAAACAAAGGTGTACGGCGATTTTTGAGCAAATATTAAGCTTTGGACAATAGCTATATGCCATATAAAGATTTAGCTTAATTGTAAAAAAAAAAAAAAAAAAGTTAGCCCATTTGTAGGCTCGGATCGTTCACCGATACTGAAACGCCCTTAAATTTAAGTTATATATATATATATAATACGCGATCCTGACCATTACCTGGGATCGCGTACTTGTGCACAAAAACTCATCAGGAAGATCTCTTCATGGTTACGCGATCCTAGTCCTTATCTGGGATCGCGTAATTATTCATAAAATCGTGACGGAAAGTTTTCATATGGTATTACGCGATCCTGGCAATCTTCAAGGGATCGCGTAACTGTACCTGAACCTAGAACTCTGCAAAATTCAACTTTTTGTCCCAACTTTGATCGCGCACAACTTTTGACTCGTTTAGATCAAGATACGAAATTTTATAAACACATTCAATATAATCAAATGAAGACTTCCCCATTTGCACTTTTTCAAATTTCGTGCAAATAACGATTTTGAACGTTTAACCACTTTCGACCATTTGGCACACTTTACCATTCTCCTAGTATGTGCCAATATATTTCTACTCAATTACATGTAACCAAACAACTCAACGTATCGTCTTTGTCAAATGTAGTAGACGACCCGTTTGAACATGACCAAGTTGACCCATTTAAAAATTCAACCAAAACTAAAAGTTTCCATTCATACTGCTTGCAAAAGACAATCCCAATACGCTTTTACATATTCATATCAAAAGTCATTGTCTAGGGCGATTTACTCATCATGGTAATCATCACGATAATTTAAAGAAAAGGTAAACTTGTCAAACCCGCCATTAGCAAGCTTCACTCCACGCTACTTCTTTACAATCGCCTTTCCCTCCCTTTGACCACTCAATTCACTTGTACCTACAACATTAAACAACTACATAGGTAAGCTATAAGCTTAGTGAGTACATAGGCAATTATATGAATAATACATAACAACAATTTCTGATAATCAACAACTAAGCAATTGTAGAGATATTCAACCACATAATCATATCCGCTGGCAACTCACAATTGTGCACAATGTGAAACAACTGGCAACAACTTAGGTTAACATACGTTAACCCATCTCTACAATGCATAATGAACAACATGTAATACATACCATCAAATAAACAACTCCACTTGGTTATGTGAACCTCTTGCACGTATGCAATCCGGATCACACAACCATTACCCATATAACCCCCATATCACTCACCTTGATGTTTTAAGCAATTCAAATCAATGACCACTAGTAAATGCAACGCCTTTGGCACCTATCAAATAATCATATAACAATGTAACAACACATTTAGTAACTATCAATCATCATAATCAACTAATCAATATCATCAACCCATAATCCTCTTGGGTTGACCAGGTTTGACCTTTAGTCAAACAGAGAAATTCCTCACCTTTCATGGTTATAACCAACCCAAGTGTTTAACTGTCGCACCCCCAAATATACTGTTCAGCGTAAGTCGGGTCGGGGCGCGACTAATCAAGTAATCATTGCACAAAGGTAAAGCAAACGACTCTATATGAGACGTTTTGAAAATAGTACAAAAGTAGTTACATTGATATAATTAAAGGTTTACATTAGTCGCGAGTTCGCAGGATGAAATCCTGAAGATTCTAGTACATAACGGTTATTACAAAAATAATGTAGGAAAATCTTCATATACGTATGATGCATGCGACTCGAGCTAGCAAGCAATCATGTGGGCAATCCTACTGTTACTGAGTACCCGAGAATACAACGCTTAAAGGTCAACCAAAAGGTTGGTGAATCTCACAGGTTTAGTAGTAATAACATAGTTATGATACATAAGATTTATCAGTGATTTGCAAGCAAGCAAATAAAATAAACAAATTAATGTTTCCGATTGCCATAAGCCCACGATTCGAAGCCTAACCCGTTTTGTGCCTCCCGGAGGTGTCTGATCCGAAACACCTTTATGACAAATACTAAAGCGTCCGTTTGACGTGGTTATAGCTAGTAACCCGGACGGGGGTGTCAGTCCCAAAATAGATCTATTCTCTAGTACTCGCGTTATCGCAATTAACGAACCATGTGTGATGAGGACTTTTAGTGGATTAAAAACAACTCATGCAATTGCGTAAAAATAACCGAATACTTGTGTTCATGAAAAACAGTTAAGCATTTGTATCTCACCCCAAAGTATAAAAACAGTAAAACAGTAAAAGTGGGGCTATGAGACTCACCTGAGTCTGGGAGCAAACGTTTAAACCAATAAAATGTATATCCGATATGAACAATCCGCAACCTTCTAATCCCCTAAGCATATAAGGTTGTATGTGAGTGAATCTCTAAAAAGATCATTCCCGCTAGTTGTCCACTCAACTAGTTAATATAAGGTTTAGTGTTTTCGTTTGTAGCTTGAAAACGTGTATGACCCGTTGGTGACGGTTTGTAATAATAATTCCCAAGTGTTATTATTGTGTTTGTTTCATTGTATACTTATAAAGTATATGTTTCTGAGTTGTGTCGTATATAATTGTTCGTTGACGTTTGTTGTTACGCGAGTTCGATACTTAGTGTAAAACAATGTTTTAAATCTTTATGTTTTATGCGACAATAGGTGCGTCACTAGGATGGATTGCGACACTAGGTCAGTGTCGCAATTATTTCGAAAGTTGGGATTAATGCGACACTAGGTTTAGTGTCGCAGGTTGCGACACTCGAATGGTATTGCGACACAGAGGTTAGTATCGCATATTAGTACTGCCAGATATAAATATTGCGACACAAGGATAGTGTCGCATGTTAGTACTGCTGATTTTAAAAGTAGCGACACTGGACTAGTGTCGCACCCGATTTGGGCCTGATGCGACACTAAGGGTCTGTTGCGTTTTCGGGTTCAAGAACTTGGTCAAACGTGCTCGGTTTGACCCGAAACTTTTAGACAAGTCTTAAATAAGTTTATAGAGTCTAAGAAAATTGTCGTTGCGTTTTATAGTGGCCCGAAAGTGTCGTTTTCAACAAACAACCAAAACAGCCCCCACGAGTGTGTTTTCCAGATTTTTAGGTCCGTTTCGTCTCTCATTTTCGCCTAGTTGTGGTCCGCAATAAATTTCGAGAAAAATCATGGTTATTCTAATACGTCTTAAGTATTTTATGAAATTTTTCCAAAATTTATAGAGGTCGATTAGTCGGTTAAATAAATTCACAAATCCCCTGAGGTCCAGTTTTGACCAATCCGGACACATGTTCATAACTCGATTTTTATAGGAAAATCCATGTATTTTCAAGCAAGGCCATAACAGAAAGTTTTGTACCCAACATATTTTGTGAGATTTTGGCGCAGACCTCATGTGTTTTAGAGGTCTAGAACACAAGATATAGGCTCAGAAAATTGGTGCAAAAATCTGTCACCCAAGACAGAAATGCGACATGTTTTTGTAAAATCGTTTTCGGGTACCAACGGTGTCGAAAAATTACGAAAACACTTGGATCTGAAAGCTAACACCTTAAACTTAATTTTTGTCTTTTGAATCGTCCGTTTTCATTAAGTTTTGAGTACGAAAATTTCCCTTGAAGTCGGGCTAAGTTTCTGCCCAGAAACTGTTGTTGATATTTTGTGTTTGTAAAAACGTTTTTGACTTTGTATTTGGACATTATCTTGTTAAATGGACATTATAACATGTTTATATGTATGTTTCAAGTGAGATAAAAGGGAGATGAAGTTTCTTACAAAGAAGATGATGAAAACACGAAGAAATGGAAGTCGCGAGCTCGTTTTCTTGCGTTTTCTTGTAAACCGAAGAGGTGGGATTATGGTGGTTTGTGGTGGTGATTATGGTGGTTTGTGGTGATTATTTCGGGCTTCTTGGGGGCTGAAATTCGCAGAGAGGGAGAGAGGAGGGAGGGAAAAGATGGAGTGTGAGATTGAGTGAAATGTGTTTGTGTGTAAAGTGAGGAAGTGAAATTATGGGTTAGGGGGTAAGGGGAGGGTGATCTTGAGCATGGGTGAAGATTTTAGGGGCTCCACTTGAGATGTGGGTTGTTTAAATTTGTTCCCCAAGTTTACGTTACGCGCGGTGCTCGTTTACCCGTTCGTTTCGACGTTTATATAATCGTGTAACGTTTTTAAACGTTATAATTGTTATCGTATATTTGCGATATTTTTAACCGAAGTATTTAATAAAGATACTTTATTTTGAGATACAAAATATAACTTTGGGTTTAATTCGTTTACCGGGCGCGTTTCGCGCGTTTTTGTCGCGTTCGGTCACGTTTTAATCAAACGAGATACGTGTGTTATTTTATCGAAATAATATAAGGTAAATAATAATGTTATTAAATAATCTCATATTATTTAATAATTGGTTCACCAACGTCCGTATTTGCGTTGTTGGTTATTTATCCGACCCGAATTTGTACGATTTGAACGAATCATATACGTGTGTATATATAAATATACAAATTTTCGCACATATTTAGCCTAATATAAACTAAATACATGTAATTAACGATGTGTTAGACGCAAGTAATAGTCCTAATTTGACGGGTATCACATTCTCCCCTTGTTAAGAGAATTTCGTCCCGAAATTTGTTCGAAGTCAAAGTCTGTGTGTTACTTAAGAATAATTGTGACATGCGCCGTGTGGTGTGACATTCAGTTTTGAAACGTCCCAGATTTTTTTTTTTTTTATACTCAATTTAAATTCTCAAAAACACTTTATATACATTAATATAAAGTAATAACAACGTAGTTCAGCACGAATTATATATCAATTTTTACAAAACACCACATGTTAATATAGAGCATGATCTATGAGTCCGTCTTCTTACTATCTTGCTATAGTAAGTCCATCACTAGTAGCTCTCGGGTCGTTTGCCCGAATCCCCGCCCTTCATCCTTTTTGGCGTACCTATCAACACAACATCCAACAATACATAAGCACACTGCTTAGTAAGTAAAGGAAATTACATTCACAGTTATATAATAAGCCAGACACCTCATGTCCTAATCATTCAGTCATACATTTGCAGCATTCAACATATACTCAATTGGCACAATTGGTCACTCAGCAATTTGCCACTCAATTCATACTGCTAGACACAATTGTTCACTCAGCAATTGGTCATTTAACTCACATATATATGGGCACAATTGATCACTCAGCAATTTACCACTCGGCTTAATCTCATGGGCACAACTGATCACTCAGCAATTGGCCACTCGGCTTATTCATATGGACACAACTGATCACTCAGCAATTGGCCACTCGACTTAAGCACATGGGCACAACTGATCACTCAGCAATTGGCCACTTAACTCAATCTTATAGGCACAATTGGTCACTCAGCAATTGACCACTCAACTCAAGTATACGATACTTAATCACACACGTGATATAATTATCGTTATTTGGTGCAATCTCTTAACACATTTAATATTAATGAAATCATACAATTGAATTCTTTCCTTTCCTACTACTTACCTCGAGAATGACGTTCAGATATTTATGAATTGCTACCCGAAATACCTGTCGAGGCGACCGTATTCAATTAACTCTGATAATAATTAATATTATTAAAATATCAATTAATCCTGCGACACTACCCCCTGGTGTCGCTATACCTCCTGGCGACACCAGATTAGTGTCGCTCAACACACTATTGCGACACAACCTGCGACACTAGCTCTTAGTGTCGCTAAAACAACAATTACAATTAACAGTGGAAACAAGCGACATATGCTGCGACATTAGCTTTTAGTGTCGCTATAGCAACAGTACTAACTAGCAGTAGAAACTAGCGACACAGATCCTTGTGTCGCTAAAGCAACAGTTTTAAATTTGCGACACTGTCACTGCGACACAAGCCTTGTGTCGCAATGACGAACAGGGCAGCAGCAACTTACGAATTTGACAAGTTTCTGGGTAAAATTTACATTCTTTAACCCAATTAAGTTTCTGAAGATGATAAAACACATAATAAACTCAAACTCTTACCTGGAAATGATTTCAGAATACAAAGGAACACTTCCAAAGATTAAATCTTGATTTCTCTCTCTAGAATCTCAAAAACACACACACAATTGGTTCTGGAAGTGAATTCTTGTTTCTGGAAAGTTTTGAAATGAAAAGTGGGGTTTAACCCCTTGTGTCGCATAATAGTACACAACTTTCAAATTTAGCAAATTTCGGGGTGTTACAAGTTTTGTTTTGCCTTCCTCCCCTTGTTAGGCTAGTGCCCTATTAGCAACTAAGGGAGGGGAAAGGAGGATTTCGACTTTGCTGACCATTTTGTCCGCTGGACGAGGTCGGTTTGTTAGTCACCAGTGTATAGCTACGATTTGTATTAGTAGCTTAGGGTAACTTTGTAAGTTCTACCGTGTTCATAAAGTCTAGGATAGCCAGTGATGTGGTGAAGTGAGCTAAACTCTACTGGTATTTTATGAGATTTAAAATATCTAAATCATTGTGGAGGAGCGTACCCGTACCAAGGTCTGGATCTTGGCTGGCCTCCCCGGTGTAGCACATAATAACCTTGTCACGAGTCGCTTTCTTCTTGAGTTCCTATTTTTCAGTTGCGGGCATCCATTCCTGACATGTCCAGTGCTTCCACACTCAAAGCAAACTTTTGGTGCATGAGAGTTGGCTCCTGTAGTGGGGGATTTGCAGTTCTTGGTTTGGTGTCCTATTAATTTGCACTTTTCGCAAGGTGTTCTACAGAAACTCGTATGGTGATGGTTACAATTGAAGCAATGGGGTTTGTACCCTGCGTAACCCCGTTCTTCCTTGGGCCCGGTTACGTCAGTCCTGACGATTTTTGTCTTTTTGACTTGTTGTTGGGTAGAGTTGTTGTCGGGACCTTCTTCTAAATTCCTCTTATGGTTCGTCACTTTTGCCCTGGTGTTCTCTTCAGTAGGACCACTAGATTGAGTCATTTGTGCAATGAAGTTACGCATCTCGTGGTTCGTATTTTCAATGCTTGGGTAAAGATGCATCAATTGGCTTATAGTGTTTTCCATAGCCACCATGCTTGGGTAATTCGTTTACCGGGCGCGTTTCGCGCGTTTTTGTCGCGTTCGGTCACGTTTTAATCAAACGAGATACGTGTGTTATATTATCGAAATAATATAAGGTAAATAATAATGTTATTAAATAATTTCATATTATTTAATAATTGGTTCACCAACGTTCGTATTTGCGTTGTCGGTTATTTATCCGACCCGAATTTGTACGATTTGAACGAATCGTATACGTGTGTATATATAAATATACAAATTTCCGCACATATTTAGCCTAATATAAACTAAATACATGTAATTACTGATGTGTTAGACGCAAGTAATTGTCCTAATTTGACGGGTGCCACATTAACCATTTGATTTGTTACTTTAACTATTTCTAACAGCATTCTAACAATCTTTCTAACTAGTAATTAGTGTGGGTTAACACGATTATAAGCATTTGAACATAATCCACCTCAATTACTACACTTACAAACCAAATTATTAGCTTTTAGATTAAATTAGTGTTAACCACAATATTATCCACTCTTATATGTTACTACTCAATCCATAACAGCCCTAATTTCGTTTATATATAATCACACTCTCAAACTTCCCCCAAAACCAATTTCTAGGTCAAAATTGAAAAGAACAAGATCTTACCTTAGTTAGGAATGATTATAGATGCTTGAATTTGATTTCCCTTAACTTCAATTTGATGATTTTAAGCTTAAACTTTGTTTCTCTTCTCCCTGATCTCTCTCACGCCCTTTCTCTCTATATCTTGAAGTTTCTGGAATTGTTTCTGATAATGATACATGTATGTATATGTATATAAAATTTACATCTTGGTCCCTGAAATAATTAGTCACTCATAGTTTTACCCCTTTTAAGTTTTAACATCTTATAATTTAAACACTTAACTAACTATCCTCAACTAGTTATTTATACCACAACAAATATTTTATAACTACTAATATTTTATACATCAATTAATAATAGTTATTTTATACCTATTAAAATAATACCTCAATTTCGGGGTGTTACAGATCCTACGATCTTACGTGCGATCCTACGATCCTACGATTCTATTACGATCTTACCTAATGAGCGATCCTACTCCGATCCTGCACGTTTTCACTTGGTAGGATCGTACGGTCCTACAATCAAGATCGCGATCTTAACAACCTTGAATTACACGAATGTTTTATAAGGGTTTTAAATATGTTAACTGGAGCGGAGATCGTGTGTATAACTTCTCTCTCTTCAAATTTTATATAATGTAAAAAAGAATTATTATTAAGAGTATTTTTGATATTTTTCCTTTTAAAATAATAATAAAAAGACCTTTTTATATTTAAAGAAGAATATTTTTGATTTTAACTACTTAAAATGTTATTAATACCTTATAGAAAAAAATCTTTATGTAATTTGAAATGTCATTTAACTTAAAAATATGGATCATGCTAATGTCATCTATTGATAGGTAAGATCATCTTAATTACACTAATTTGGGAATTAGTAGGATTAACCCTATTCAAATACCAAGTTAAACTAGATGATAATCAAAACAAAACACAAAACAAAATTTTCTCGAAAATGCTTTATGCAGTCTAATTAATATTCGTCGAAATGAAAGTCTCCCGTACCCATATCTTGTTCTTCTTCACTATCATCATCCTCATCTGTCTCGACTTCTTTTTTCGATCTGCTTGGTTTAGCCTGCATATCTTCCGCATCACGTTCACTCACCTGAGCCAAAGGAACCGTGTTTTATGTTTAGATGCATGGAAGTGTTCAAATTAGCCCGTTACTCATATTCATAAATTTATAGATCATTAATCTTAAAAGACAACAACGTATATTGTTGATCTCCATCAATATGCATGTAAGTATATTAATTCGATCTCTATCTTTTCAGGATCAAGCATATTCATTGATCACATATGTTGACTACAAAGATGGCCATAAAAAGTTTTTAACGAAGTCCACACTCCACAAGTACTGTAAAAAGGGACAGAGCAAGAAAAATATCTGCTGGGTTCATAATCAAAACTAATAATGATTGTATATATAATTAGCGAGTTCATTACTAATACTAAAACCGCAGCAGAAGGGAAAAGAAACAGAGAATTGGGTTGGGGTGGGTTCAAATAACACCACTGGATACACATCAATCAACGACGTCCCTAATTGTAAGGCAAAGGTAGAAACTACACGTACTACTCACGGAGGTTCCATTACTTTAAGTGTTCCCTTATGGTGCTCTATTTCTTTTGTACAAGCACCAATTGCTTTCGTAAGAACCGAAATCCCGTGCTCCTGTACAGTAAAATCAACCATATAATGTCTTATACATCTAAAGGAATACATATTTATACACACAAATCCAAATTATTTCATTTACCTTATCAAGAGTTTAAGTGATGACAATATAATGAGGAGCAGCAATCAACTTCATTTTAACAGGGCAATCCTGATTCCCAGCAGCTTGAGCCTTCCTCATTGCATCCTAATAATTAACTAAATGGTTTTTAACCCTTCAAAATTAAAAAATTTATGTCTTTAAATGAACGAATTATGAACCTTAATGTGAACAACTCCATCAAACGCGAAGCATTTCAATTCAACGTCTCCTCTAATCTTCACTGGCTGTGAGTGGAGTCATCCTTCTTCTGATCTTTACTAATACATCTTTGGCTTCCTCTGATAAAGCAGGAACCACTTTAGTTACCTACGTTAATCACAAGCACTTAATCTTAATGCAATTGTAACTGAAGCATATTGGCAAAACTAGCCTAATGGAGTTAAAGCATACAAAAACTACCTGTTTTCCATCCGAGTCAGTCTCTTTAACTTCACGAGTTAGTGAATTAAGAATGGAGTCAGGATCACTAACCATTAGTTTAAATGCCTGCAAGAAAATTGCAGATGAACGAGCTACGTATATTATTAATATCCAACAAATGTTAAGATTCGTTTATCTGTTTCATAAATCTCACCTCAAAGGCATGCCCATATTTCCGGTATAAAGGCCAACCAACAATGTTATAATGTTTTATAAATATGGAAATTATGATGTTTATTAAATGCTTCATTCTAATATATTGTAACTTTAACTAATTTCTAAAGGCACTCGTTAGCAAAATAACACAACAACAACAACAAAAATATCCAATATTATCAAAAGTAGTATATTAGGAGGTAAGATGTTGACAGTTGTATTTTTATCATAAGGTAGAAAGACTGAAAGACTATTTACTGAAAGACATCCGGCAAATGAGTATATACGTGTATATAGGAAACTAACTTGTTAACAAAACCTTACAATTTAAATTGGCCTAAATATAAAATATTAGTTGATAATTTGATGTCCCTCAATTTTTGTTGAAGTACAATAAGTAATACATGCTCAAACATCTTAATTAAACCTAAATTATGTCATTAACAAAAATTATTATACTCTTCTTTACTATTAATCATTAATTATTATTATCTACCTTATAACACACACACTTTGCAAAACCTTAGCTTTATCGTAGATAAAATCAATAAATAGTGAGGCCCAAAAAACTTGTAATGACCTGAAAACAATAAGCCCGAATAACTTGTGATGGCCCAAAAACAAACAATAAGCCCATAATCAAATACACTGCGTGCAACACTGCAACCATCGTGAACCTTGGTTAGGTTCTCAGAAAAAACAGATTGAGGTCAAAATTAGATATCAATGGCGTCGGGGTGGGGGATAACTGGAAACAAGGGAAGATGTTACGATTTCTGGATGGATTTCAGCGAGTGTATGTCTCGTTGCAGAGAACCTAAAGATTGTTCTCTTCTTCGTGAAGACTATCTTGAGTGTCTTCATCACTCTAAAGAGGTACTTACAATTTACCTGAATCTAATTGGATTGAATTGAATTGAATTAAACTTCTATTTTCGTATATATATGTATGTATGTATTTTATAACTTAATTTGTACATAGATGTTGAATTATACAGAGATCCGTATATGGCTGACAGGCTGTTATGTTTAGGGCTATGTTAAACCCTAATTGATGCTTTGAACTGAGTTATACTGAGAGTATTAGGCCTTACTGCATGATTCTACTAGCTGATCACCTTAGTTCATCATCAAAACCTAAACATTTAGAGGTTTTAGCGGTCAAATAAGTATGACCAGATTCTATTTGCTATGTTGATGTGTGTATATATTGCTTATTGATATATAGTGTAAATGCTACTTTTGGAAAGGAAGCGTGCAGTTTGAAATTTGAATTTGATATTGATCATATTCATTATATTTGTTATAGTTTTATGAGATTCTTGTTGAGGCGAGTATTAGCAAATCTGAGTTTTTTAAGATCAAATTGTATCTCTATTTTGTTATGTATTGGGGGTGTGCTAGTTTGTGCTGGATGATCATTCTAGGTTTCGAATCGTCTTCTTGGGGTATGGCTCTGGAATTAATTTCCTCATTGCACTTATTACCAGACTCCGCTTTTGCTTATTGAAATTTTACTTATTTATTGATTGGCCAATCTTTGAACTTGGTTGCATCGCTGTTTTATACACTAAACTATTGCCCAAAATTTTCCCCCAATTTGATTGTTTATTGAATAGGCATATACCAGTGATAGTGATATAGCTGGAAGGAAGATGGACTTATGTATGCTATAATGAATACAAGTATAATAATGATTGTTTGTTGCTCTATGGAGTTCTAAAGTTAAGTATTATATTGTGAGGGTTATGTATGTGCCTTCAATTGGTTAGGTTCCCTCGTTTCAGGATTATGATTTCCAGTCGGTTCCATCATGAGTAAGTAGTAGGGAGTCCAATGAAAAGGATAATAGATATTTACAGTATACTTGGTGATGGACGATACTAGTGATCACATGCCCACACTCATTAGGGTCGCTGCACAATATGGTAGCGTTGACTTCTGGTGTTTTGTTAATTCATAGGAGTATCAGTGTTTTTAGTACAAGTTCTGTACAAATATTTACGTTGACTTTTGGTGTTTTGTTAATTTGTAGGGGTACCAATGATTTTACTACAAGTTCTCAACAAATATATATAGAAAACAGTATATCGTAAATTGTTTACTTGATAATCACTTAATATCTACTCTACTAATTTACACAAACTGGATTTGTTTTACACTGGCAGTTTCAACGACGCAATCGGATATACAAAGAGGAGCAGCGTCAGATAAGAGCTGCTGCACAGAAGGCAAAAGGTGGAGATGGAGACGGAGTTTCGCATCACTAGTGTACAATGCTCCTTCTTTCTTGTTGTTTAATAATGATTGAAGTGTGCAATCTATTCTATTTCTGGAAATTTGGTGCAATTTTGTGCACCTCTTTGTTGTTCCATGTGGTTGAGTACCTTGTCGACAGCAACGTGCTTATGATATTGTCGATTTGAACTTTTCAGCACATTATTTCATAATGTTAATCATAGACCCCTTTTCCTTGTGTTTTTGACAATTATTGGTGCATTTTACTTTATAGTTTCGTTCTTATTGAGTACTGCTGCTTCATAGCAATCACTATTACTTTATCTAACTACGAGTGACCGAGAGAACATATTAATTGGATATAAGCTCTATCGTTTGAGTATGGGAAATACAACACAAGTATACGGTAAATCTACAAATTATGCGTACAGTTTTCTGGGCAAAGAATTATACGTACAGTTGCAATGCCCATACAGTACTCATACCCATACATGAATCTGTAGTCATACACGTACATACCTACACAGACGCGCGCGCACACACACACATTCACACACAAATGTAAATGTATAGTCCAGCAACTTGTACATCTATATTTGTACATATGTAATATGCGTCTATACAGGCACGTGCATGGTCATATAGATGCGTGTTGTGATCATATATGGTTTGATTTTAAGCATCGAAATCTGAACCTGGCTATATTATTATAAATTCTTTCCTCTCATACTTCTTTTTGAAATTTTTGACCCTACTAGTCCCATTTGTTTTAAATGATATAATAAATAATCTCATGCCTTAGCTACTGCAAGTATAGAAAAATGAGCAGTTAGTAGATGCTCATTGACTTATGAAGATTGAAGTGACATGGCCTAGCATGTTTCATTGAATACATTTGTTTATATTTCTTGTCATATGTTAGGTCGAGCATTGCGTAATCAAAAATTTCTAATCTTTTTTTTATACTTACTAGCTCTCTCTCCATTTAAGTGTCTTACAGTATACTTGCATTTAGTAAACCACATTAGGTTTCATCAATACACACCCATGTCAGTTTCTTTCTGCAGAACTGCATGCTTTGTTCATACCTTTCTAGAAATCTTCTTAGTTATGTTAAACCATCTTTTAATGCCCATAGGTTTTTGCTCTTCTTTCTCTTATTAGGCACCATTCATGTGATATCTGGAACCCGAACACGAAAAGGTTCTGTTTCTAGCATTCCAACACACTCAAACTTCTTTCGAGCTGTGTCTAGGGGGAGGCAGGGTGTTTTATGGTGTCAAAACGACCCATACTTCTGCACCAATCCTGAGAAAAATCCCTGGGGCGGTTCAGTGTGTTGTTTCGGGAAGTTCTGTAAAGATGTCACGAGTGACCGCAACCATTGTGGGGATTGTGGACATGTTTGTGGATATGAGCTTGTTTGTTGTGATGGAAAATGTGTAGACATTAGAAATGATAATCGGCATTGTGGAGCTTGCTTTGAGAAGTGTCCTAGCCAAGGTAGATGTTCGTATGCCATGTGTGATTATGGTTAATAATTGACTCCTTTGAATAAAGTTCTACATATTTTGATTTTCTTTAATTGTTTTCATGCCTTGTTATAAAGATCTGGCAAAGTTGTTCATGTAAAAGGATCTTTACAATCTTGGTAATATAACTTCTCAAATTGGTTAGATAAAAGGCTTATATTATTATTTGTTAGTTTCTTATGGGAACAACTTAAGTCGAAGGGGTATGATGGGGTGTCAGATAGAGTCATAGAGTTAATTAATAAAATGAAGGGGTATGATGGGGTGTTTGTCCACAAGTTTTATTTATATCAGTGGGGAGTGGTTCAACCGGCGTTGATGTTGTTCAATGCTCAGAAAATGAAAGCCACTCTGCACCTCTAAACGGGGCCATATAGGGAATGGTATAAATCAAAATCATTCGTACAATTTCATTCCGATTATTCAAAAGTCTAACTGAAGTCTTGCTCAAAGGAAATAATTGTAATTATTCATACCAACGCAAACTTAATTTTATGTCTGACATGATAGGTAGTTCAATAAGATATATGAGCAATCTTGTCTTCTGTTTTCGTAAAGTTATAGCAAATACTTTTTATTGCGACATTTCAAATAATAAAATAAATACATCATTCAATAATTGGGACAGTATTATCTCTAACCTTAGTTAGGATAGGAAGTTAGATGAAAGCCTAAAATTGTACATTTGTTGTTTTGGTAACTTGTGTTTATGAGACCCAATAGGTCGAATGACCGTTAGTATTTTTGGTCTCGCACCAAAAAATGACCTCAGAATCCTCAGATTAGACTCAGAGTTCCCTTATAAGTTCAAGCTGAAAAAAATCTTAGCTGAAAAAAGCAGGGACAAGGTCTAACCAACAAATCACTATGAAGATAGAACTTAATCAAATACCAGTTGCGGTCCAAAAATGACAACAAACATTAAAAGCAAGTAAACTTGCAGATCCATATTCAATAGTAGAACAAAAACCAAACTTAGATAGCAACAACTACAGCAACTCTTAGCTGCCTCATCCGGCTGACGTTTCTTAACATTTAACCTCCTTCAACCCCACGCCAAAGTACAAAAATGTCGGGTCAGCAGCTCCCTCTTTGTAGTAAGCAAACACTATCGTACTGTCATCATGCATGCTCTCACCAACAAAACTGCACAGCAAAACACCATGTGTCAACCAAATTAACATTTCAAAAAAATTCCCAAAACAATGTTTTTCATTTAGTACTAAAAACCATCGAAGTCACCATATAATTTAACACAAACGCAAAGAAGTAAATAAATAAAATTTAACGGATGAACACAAGACTTACAACTGGAGGTCACTGAGCTTTGAGAGGAGGTACTTTGTTGCCGCCTCAATGTTTTTCTTGAAGAACTCTTGCTTCTCGGCATCAAGCTGGGGCGTGATTAGTTTGATGTACTTCTTAATGTAACCAACAAACTGCTTCTTGTCGAATGGGGGTTGCTCCTGTACATAAAATATTTTCAAATTATTATAAATCTATAAGCTTTTATAACCATCACTATATCAGAATCAGATAATACTTTTTTAACAAGTTTTTACCTGGAGTCTGAAGGTGTCAACAATGTCGACAACCTTCACTGCTTGATCATCAACACCTTCATCATCCTCACCTCCTTCAGCAGAAGGGTTGGCACCAATGTTAACATCCACAGCTCCTTGTACCACCCACTGCAGACACAAGTTTTCGTATTATATATTATTAGCATGCTTTTGATTAATGTACGGCTTATGCGCAACACATTAAAGATTTACAAAATGACGGATGGGATAGGTATACCTTTCCTTCAACTTCCCATAGGATCCCATTCAGGATCTCGTTGTAAGGAAACGAGTCTGAGAGAAGCTCATCACCTACATCAAAGACAACAATTTAAAATTAGATATGCAAGTCAAGTACCTAAAGTCATGAAAGGATGAAAAATCTCCACTTATGCAGCCTAACTATACATTAGTGAAAGCTGCACTACTATAATTAGTAACTAACCTTTGACCTAAATATGTTAAAAACTTAAGCAGGATCACTATCCCTTTTATTAGTCCACATTGTAATTTAGAAACTATTGCATACAATGATTCAGCACCAATATAACTAACTCAAGTAATTTAATGAAGATTGAAGGGCACACAACCATCCAAGTCTGCCTAACAATGTTAACAAAAAGTACACTATTTATGTTTCAAAAGCCATAAATGACTTTAAATACCAAAAAACATATTTAAAACCCCACAATAATAGCAAGGTCACTATAAAGCTATCTTTTTTTTTTCTTTTTTGTGATAAGATGCATCAATACTATGCAAACAAGATTAACCACTAAGAAAAGATGCAAAACTTTCAACAATACTAATCAAATTTGAAACCTAAAACATTATGCATTCAAAAATATAATAATCAAATAAACAATCTCAAGAAAACTAAAAAACTACTAAAGAAACAAAAGAAAAGTGTACGGATATACAGATCTAATACAGCTATAAAGCAGGGCATCAAACTGGAAGTCTATGGAATTATGAATCTAAACATATAAATAATCACGCCCAGATCTAAACAATTACTCAGCTCGAAAGAAACAAATAGATATAGATATAGATATGATATAATAAAAAGAAAGGGATTATTACCAGAAATCAAATCTTGGTAGACCAACATGTTTGCTTGGTTGGTTTGTTGCAAGATGCTTTCTTGGATCGGTGGCAGCAAAAAAGAAAGCAACTTGCGACGGGGGAAGAGGGTTTGGGGAGCGGATATGCAGCGACTTTATATAGGGTCAGGGTTTTGAGAAAGATGATGTACAACAGGACTTTTATGTCAATTTACAAAATTAGGTTTTTAGTTTTGTGTTATTTTCACATGTGCCCTTTTCTTTGTAATTATTTTCATCATATGGGCCAATAGGGGTTTAAACTTTTTAAAGCATCCGATTCTCCTTATTTCTTTCTTTCAACTTTTGACTTTTGGGCATCTAGTTTTATACCCTGGCATCTTCATAGATATTCAATTTATCAATTAAAATTGAAAAAATTTAAAAGTATTCTCAAGGCTATAATTAAGAAAATTCAAACGCCTATAAAAAATTTGTACTTGATAATAATAACTCACCTCCTAAATTTAACGTCTTTCAATCAACTTAATATACCACCATTTAATCCATTATTTTAATTCTTAAATATAGCCCTTAGAGCTATATTTAGTAAAATCTATTAAATATTGTATTTTTTTCTTTTTGGAGACTAATTTGCGGAAATTGTTCTTCGAAAAATCAAGTGTGCATTTTTTTTTTATTTTTTTAAAAGTTACTATACATAAAAATGAAAAATCAATATAAAAGTACATTACAAGATTACATGCTTAGTTGTGGTAGGGAAAATTATAGAGGACCGACTTGGCGACTTCTTCAAGCATGATTCACTATTTGTTTCCTGATCACGATCATCTAAAACTAAAGGTTTACTAAAGAGCAGTCACGGATAGAACCGCTTGAAACATAAAATATTCATGAGATAGATTTTAAGTTGTCATCCAAACATAACATGATACTTTCGCTTAAAAGATTTTTTTCAGTATAGAAAATCTCAATTCGTGATGTTTCATTGGGCGTCATGTAGGTTAAGGTCAGACAATTTAACCTAATAAGATAGTTGTTAACCTCGTCGTATATTTGCTGCATTGTAGAGGGTAAAAATTTTAAGAACTCAAGACCCGAATATGATTTAACTTAGAAATTGTTAATCAGTCGAATGAGGGTAAATGGATGGGTAATCCCTCATTTTTGAATAATCACTGACAGGAAGAAAATGACATTATTTTAGCTAATTTGATTGGAAGATTAAAACTTATGTTATTAATGCAATTGTAAAAGTAAACATTTTAACTTTTAATTTTCAGTTTTATTGGGATCAGTTTTTGGAGAAAAAATGCCCCACTTTTATATAACTAAACGAGACATGTTTTGTTTTCTTAGAATGTTATTCAATTTTTCATTTATTTACTTATGTTTTTGAATCATTTTTTTACACACATACCCTAAATTTCACTAGACAAATAATTTTCAACAAATCATATCACGACTAAGTCAAAGCAAAGTTACGTATACTCACTTGTAATTTACTTATTTTTAGGTCACAACGAAAACATGTCTCAGTTATACTACTCGTACTCTAAATGTATCAAACGTAACATATATGTTCAACTTAATCATAGTTCATTTACGCGAATGGGTGCGTGCAAAATTTATGGCTCATTTACAATAAAATTAAAATTAACATTAGTACCATGAATTATGCCTCACAATGACCAGGGCAGGCAAATGAATTTGATAGCCCCTGTGCGACATCAAAAATTAGGCTCTCAATAGACAAAAAAAGTTCAAATATATATAGAAAAAATGCATTAATGTTACGAGAATTATATAACAAAACAACAATATGAAGTCATTATCTACCAATTCGAAAAAACTAACTACTTTCATTCTTCATTAAAAACGAGCTATTCTCGAAGTATTTTTATAGCAAAATTGTTGATTAAAACTTTATAATCAATACTCTCTAGTAGCTTATTCTTAATTGCTATCATTGTCAATCTATTAAGTCTCTCTTTGATATTGTGGACCGCGAATATGACTTCAACAACTTAAACTTTGAAAAACTTATTTCCGCAACTACTACAGTTATGAAAATAGTCAACAATACTCTATATGCACCCGCAATAGGAAAACAATCGACTCATTTTAGATAATGTAGAATATCAATATTTCCCATATTAACACAAGAAAAGAAAAATTAAGCAACTTTAACTCCACGTAGAATTCATTTCTATCAATATTATATTGTCAACTATTCTTGCACATTTTTCAAGATAACCACAACACGAAGTAAGACTTTTATCATCAAAAAATGCAACTTAGAAGTAAAAAAGAAACCGAAAGTCTTGTCATACTCTTTCTATTGATCAAATCTTTTTCAGGAGAAACAATTGCTTAATTAACAACGTACAAGAAATAATGCACTTTAAATGATTCATCGTCAGAAAAGACGAAACATCCGCTTCATCAGTTGGATCCTAATCATAATGGTCTATTTTTTTGTCTTTTTTTACCTTCGCATTGAACTTATACTAATTATAATAACATATGTTCGTAAAATTTGAAGGCCCCCAAAATTCAATGACCATGTACGCTAATACATATAGCACATGTCAATATCTGACAATGACATTTAGCAAAGCTTGTAAACATTAGAATTTTAAATAAAATAGTTACGATTGATTATGAAAAATGTAATTATTGCAAAATAAGACCCAACAAATCTTCTATATTATATAAGCAAATCTACTAATTGCTTTTATTGCAAAATATGCTTACCCGTATATCCATGGTTTTAACAAAAAGTTTTGGATCGATCGCTATATACAGTTGTCTTGACAAGCATTACCACTAGCATAACATTTTTTATCCTTCAAACAACACCAACATCTTGTAAACCAACATCTCGCCATACAAAATCCAACATTTATCTTTTCGTCTTCAAACGTGTTGTTATTAACAGAACTCCATTTCCTACCTCCAAACTCCGAGCTGTAACACCGATCACAACAACCTGCACAACTTCCTTCAACACCTGCAACATAACACACATGTCGTTTACAAACCCGCATAATTTAAATGCAACATAACACACATGTCGTTTACAAAACCCGCATAATTTAAATACGACACTATAAAAGATTAAGAATATTTTCTAACATTTTAAAATCATAACTTCTGAAAGGATTAAAAGGAGGAAGATAACATGATGTGAATAATTAACGATAGCCATTGAAACTAATATGGGTATACACCTTGTACATATGTTCCTTTTATATGTACTCCAAGAGTCCAAATGAAACTTTTTTTAGCAACCATCAAATTAAATTAAATGAATACGTCTTTATATAATTCACAAGATAGACGCATGTGATTACAAATGTCCATAAATGTACTTTGTACATCGTCTTGAATCATATTTGCTTTAAAACGAAACATTATCTTTTAAAAGTAGAATTCTTACTTGTAGTAGCAACTATACAAATGATATTATTATTTTTTTTAATTTTAACATATGTAAACGTTTATAAAAAGTCTAATACCATACACAATTTTTATTTGTGACACGCATTATAATTTTTTATGTGTGGTCATATTAGTACACAACAATGTAATAATATAATCACAAAATTACATATGAGTATACACAAAGAAAATCTAAAAAAGAAAAATAAAAATATTATAATGTGCATCTTAAAGATTAGGTGTGTATCAAATTTTTATTTTAAAAAATAATAACCTCATATTAAAGAGCACAAAAAAATTACTTTTGTATTTAGTAACAAAATGACGATTATGTAATTAGGTATCACGACTGTTTACAAATTGATGTAATGTGAGATCGAGTGAGAATTAAATAATGTGTGAGAACGAGAGTATAGATTGATTACACTTAAAACTTCTGTTTTCATCCACCCTTCTTCACACCCTGACTTGTCCATTTGCTTCTCGTATCCACGAACTAGAAGAGATGTCAACCGGCAACTGACTTTTTAGGTCGACCACTACACTACATAGATAAAACTGCTTATCCTACCCACGTCGTCGTACCCAGAGGTGCTGATTCGAATCTAGTTTGTGACTTTCAAAATTAAAATTTCTCCATCATTTTGAAAGCATTAAGCATATGTTTAATTTTTCAATCAAACAAATCATGTCATTAAATCATGTATAATTTTTCTAGTATGTAATCAACTATACATTGTTTAATATTTTAACATTGTTTAACAATTTTATTTTAAGAAACACGAATACGTGGCTATCATGTACCCAGCTTGGTTACGACATCGTTTTGTCTATTCAAAACACAACAAAAAACTTAGCTCCATTTTTCTTGCAAGATTTTTGATATTAAATATACACATAAGATTCTACTTAAACATATGCAGTCACGATTATTTAATTCTGGCTACTTTTCTTCTCATATGATGAACATTTTTTGATATAGAGAAAACGGTATTTATGGATACACATAAACATAAATACAAATGCTTGTTGGTTCCAGTGAAATTTTGTGTGATTCATATTATATTTTGTAATGTCTTTCCCTATGAATATAAATCATATGTATCGTAAACTCTGGGACTACGAATTTAATGGTAAAAACTCTATAGTTTGGTCACGTGGACTAAACCGATCTTCAAGTTAGAGATCCGATATAACCACGTTAAATTCTTATGTTCGTATTGTTAGTTTATCTTGTTGCTTGTTATTCTTTATTCGTTTATTGTTTGTGGTGTAACCTCGATTACACGAGTGTTGTTTGAATTTGTTTTTGTTAACAATTAATAACAAAGTTATGAACTGATTGTTGTTAGGTTCCGCTATAATTCCTAACAAGCGTTACAATGCCACTTCTCCGAGCAAAACTAGTAAACATTTTGTTTATAACAGAATACTTATGATTGATTATGAAAAGTAGTTACTGCAAATTAAAATAAGACCAAACAAAACTTACATTAAGGATCAAAATTCCTTGATTATTCGGATGTTCATAGAAAACCATACTAGCAGACGAGCTAAAATATCAAGAGTTGTCGAGTAAGAGTATATATTTCCTTGCATTTAAAGATCATGACTTTGGAAAGGATTAAAACGGGGAAGATAACATGATGTGAATAATTCATGATGGCCATTGATCGTTGTCACACTCCCAAAATTTAGAATAATCATAATTAAGGCGGAAGCTCGGGGCGTGACTCGATCAATCGATAATAAATCGAGAGCGTATGATTATCGCAGAACATCCATAATATTAAGATGCCAAATATAGTTTTACAAACGTTACGGCTTATCAAGCCGTCAAAATAGCAAAGTTATCAATACATTGTTTTTAATAAAGATACGTTCCGGGATAAAACAACATTAGGTTAGCATCATACGTAAATCCCATTTGTTCAAAAGATGGCATCCTAAATATCATAGCAAGTATGGTCCCAAAATGCATGCGGTCTTGCGGCATGGCTAATTTCCTGAAAAACATATTTAAAACGTCAACATAATTGTTGAGTGAATTCACAGGTTTAAGACTCGATCATAAACCATTATTTAGTAAAGTTCATCAGTAAATCAAAATATGGCATCGAAGGCCTAAGGTACGATTATTTAAAGTTTGAAATATAGACGGTGATCCCCCAATAGGTTTGCAAGTCCTATGAGTTAATATGCCGAAACTAAGCTTATAACCACACCACGACTTATAATGAATCGTTTGCCTTGGACAATGTAAATATACGATCCTCGATGCGAAACAACGTCGCTAGTTAGCGCGACTAACCAAAACAGTGGGGGGAAGGGGAACGTCACCCCGATAGTACTATCCGCATATTCAGTGGCTAGCGTCATCTAGCTAATGGTTATAGTCATTGTAAGCAAAAGGACTTCTATGCACTACAACTTGAAAACTTAGGCTCCCATAAGGATACGTTGTCAGGTTTCAATAATCGCATAAATCAGTTATATGTTTTTCATCCCAATATTTGAAAGCGTTAAAACGGTAAAATAGGGACTGTGAACTCACCTGAGTCCGAGCGTGCTAGCAAAAAGAGTTTAAGTAAACGAGCCCAAATAAGCCTCTTAGCGCCCTAAACGCATGAGGTCGAGTTAATAAATGTAGACGACTTAATAGTCCGTCTATGCTAGTTGTTCACTCAATTAGGGTTTTATGTGCCTTATAGACTTGTGCGACACGTTGTGATCATTTATAGTTTTCAAAATACTACAATCGTTTATGTCATCCTTTTAATATATTATTATTCATAGCGTTGATTATTGATTTGTTATATGTATTGTCTCGACTGTTGTATTCGAAGTTCATAATTCCGTTTAATCGACATATAATTGTGTGTCGTACGTTATTATAATATAAACACGTCGCTTAGATATAACATACATTTTTAGTAACGTTATAAGTTTTATAATTCATTTTTGTAACCTTTATCGTTAACGTACGTTTTAACTCGTTATAATTCGGTTTTCACGATTTCTCGGTCAATACGCTAATCATGAATTAATGTATATTTTTATAATAAAGTCCCCTGATTTACAGAGGGTCCTTAACAGCCCTCAAAGTTTCTAAGTGACGGTTTTAGTCCTTGTAGTTTCTATTTTGTCATTTTAGGTTGAATCGTTCGGTTTCTTCGATTTTTACCGTATAAGTTAGATTCTCGACATCTTTTCTTAGGGTTTTTACTTGTGGACACTTAAGTTACTGTTTTTAGGTCTTAAGTCCCTGAACTTTCTGATTTTACACTATTAGTCCTTAAAGTTTCCAATTATCTCATTTTTAGCTCAAACTTTCGGTTTGTCGACTTTTAACCACACAAGTCTTGATTTTAACACTCTAAACTATAGATTAAAATTTAATATCACTTTACTTACTTATTTAACCATCTCAGTCCATAACTTTCTATTTTTACACTTTTAGTCCCTCCAGTTTCATTTATTCCATTTTTAACCCCGTAGTTTAGTTTTTTTGGTTTTTAGCCACAAGGGTGGTCTTTAACACTTTAATCCATAGATTAACATAATAAACCATAAATAAACTGTTTTTAACATTATAGTCCTCAAAAATTCAGATTTTACATATTTAGTCCCTTAAGTCTTCTTTTTGATATTTTTCTCCCAAAAGTGTGTTTAGTTAGCTTTTAAACCACAAAGTTTATGTCATAACAAGTTTATTGTGTTATTTAGTTTAAAATAATTTATTTAACGTAAATAAGAGTTTATTATATATAAATGAAGAGTTTAAAGTGTAGAACATATATTTTGCATTTTTAAAGTCTCTAAACTTGTTTATAGACTTTTCATTTGTTAAACTTACTAGTTAATATTTTTAAAAACAAAGTAACTAGTTTAAAAACATATTTTAGTATGAGTGAACATTTTTAGCATAAACACATATATAAAGTTAAAAGTTAGAGAAAAAGTCTCCTTACAAAGCTTTTAGGATGAACTTTGAGTAAGATGAGAACTTGATTTCTTTGTGTATGATCCCTAGCTCCAATCCTTGTATTTAACTTTGTTTATCCATGAGAATGTAGTGGTGTTAAGGTTTGTAGGTGTTTATATGTTAAAAGAGCTTTAATTTGTGTTTTGAAAGTGGTGGTTTGTGGTGGTTTGTGGTGGTTTGTGGTGGTTTAGGGTGGTTTGTGGTGGTTTAGGGTGGTGTTCTTGAAATTAAAGTGAGAGAGATGGGAGGAGTATGTGTGTTTTTGCTTGTGGGGAATTGTAAGTTGGATGAAATGCTAAGTGATCAAGTAAAGGGGTATGGTGATAAGCATGGTGTGTATATAGCTTGAGAAGAGATGGCCATGGAGGCCCTAAGGGCCGGTTTTTGGAGTGTGAGGGGGAGGGGCCCCTTTTTGATTTTCACTAGTTAGTTTAAGTGTAGATATTTAGGTCATTAGGCACTAATCTTGATTAGTTAAGTGCTAATCATGTAATTAAGGTGATATAATGGTAATTAGGGTAAATTAATGGTATTAAAATATTATTAGTTGGTTTTAATAATATTCGAATATTTATCGTTAGCTTGTTCGATTAATTACATAATTTATCTCATCGTTGCACGTCTTTTAGTTCTCGTGAACGTTTATCGTTTATCAAAGGTTGTTATGCTTATATATTAGCATAATTATCATACTATAAATAACTACTATTTATATTCGAATAGATTTATGTTATTTATGAAAATTGATCACTAACGTTCGTGGGTGTCGGTCTCTACCGATTGTTTGTGTAATTCTCAATGATTACGAATGCATCCCGCATTAAAATAGTGTGCATCTCTAATGCAAACGTGGGCTTTGTGCCAGACTTTATTTCGATAAAAACGAATTCATATTAATTAAATAGGGAATTAGCCTAATATGCACGTAAGATGATATACGGAAATTACCGAAATTTTTAGGGTTGTCACAATCGTAAATAAATAATATGTGTTTGAATTTAGATGTACAATTTTTTTTTATTTGTCACCATTAGAGCTGGCAAACGTGCGGGTGGACGGGTGTGGGCTACCGGGTAATAAAGGACTCGGGTAACAACGGGCTCAGATCTAAATGGGCACAGGTCTAAACGGACCCGAGTTTAAACACACAAATTTGCAAAACGAATTGAACTATTGTCTGATTATTGGTTGTAGAAATCAATTACCAAAATTATCATTAATAGAAATCAACTCTCAATATCTTTCATTATTCTAGTTCTAGTAATATGTTACCCCAAAATTAGAAAAAATTATAACGTGTCAGGTGAAAAAAGTACTATAATATGAAAATGTCAGAGGTGATTTTTATTACTGATACAATCAATACACTCTCAAACAATAAACTTTAAATAAAAACCGGAGTCTGACTTAAAAAATAAAGAAATAAAAATATGTAAATTAAAAGCAATTAAAAACTATCTGAAATAAATAATGATGATGTATGTGATACTAACAAAGTAACCAATCAAACGTTCATATAGCATAACAAACCATACAATACAAAAAAGTATTATTGATTTGAATAATATTGCTTTTACAGCATCTAGTGACAATTGTTGTCACAAACGTTGTGATCATAATAACATTTATCATCTTTGATACAACAGTAACATGTTACTGAAAACCTTCCTGCTGATGGTGGGGATGGGCAATACCTTCTAAAGCAATGTCCAATGTTGATCTTTTTATTTTCGATCACAGATTTCCATTTCTTATCTTGCTCGGATCTCGTTCGACGATCATTAGAATGATCAGTTCCAACACCTGAAACATACAAAATTCGAATGAATGCTGTTCAGAACAAATGATTACATTTAAATGCGACATACATAAGTATAGGAAGTTATCTATGAAAGAATGAAGAGATGTACGAACATTCGTGCATTATAACAGTTAAAAGGATCAAAACGAGGAAGATAAACTTATGTTTGTAACTAAAAATCGCCATAGAAATAGAGTGTTATGTTGTTTTTTGTATCGATCCGTAAGAATGAAAGAACTTGAATTTATAGCAATAGAAGATTTGTATCAACTTCAGTGAATAGTAGAGTTCAGTAGTTAATTACACGTAATTGGAAACAATGTTAAATTTGTACTTTCAACCAATTTTTTCTATCGATTATCAGTTGGATTTTAATTAGAAAGGTTGCATTTCGTATATAACATGCTATTTATACTTCTTAATTAGGCATATATACTAACGCCTCAAACACATTTAATATTTAATTTTAATAATAGTAATATTACAAAGTTTGATATCAACTATCAATTTGCAAAGTCAGTGCACATTTTCTCATGATATTTTGAATCGAATGCCTTTGACTTATGCATTGACTAACTTTTTCACGATATAATAATTTATCAAACTTCTCATGACATGTAGCTCCATTATGGGTGTGACAATAATACTAATAATTAATGTTATAAAAAAATCTAATAATTTTTTAAAGATAATATAATACTTTCAATTTATGAATTAACAAACTATGTTATTGATTGGTTGATTTTTATTTTTAATTTTTTTATTTTGCATATAGATGTGAGATGAGGTCTCCTTATTTTCAAATAAACATTTTCTTGAGCATTTTTCGTTATCATATCTTCTAACTTAAATGGTTAAACAAAACGTTTTTACTTATAAATATGTCAGTGACCTACGATGGTATGATTCGAATAATAGTTATCCCGGAGCCAAGCCGGGCAATTCTAAGCCTAGTATTGTATCAAATAGCATTGAGATCTTGTTACAAACTTACACGAATTTACATGACCAAGACCTCCAGACCTTTTAATATTTTCTATAGCATCGCTATCATATAGAAAGTTTATTATAACCTTACCTAGCTATAAACTTGAGAGTTTATAGAAAGATTAGCATCTTATTGTATACATATAAGTTAGTTACTCGTGACACATTCTATCACAATCGTTGTTCGTAATATAACATTTACGATCTAGCATACAACACCAACATGAAAAATTCCCTGGCGAGCAACGTCTGGGAACACAATATCCAATATTGATCTTTCTATTTTCAACAATCTTTTTAGCAAAATTCCATGGCTTATCTCGATATCTTGATTTATGATCATGATAATGAGTTCCAACGCCTGCATTACACAACACGAATGAATGTCATTTACACCTATAACTACACATAAATACAACTATCGATGAAAATAATGAAGATCTATAGAAAGATGGAGTAATACGAACATTCGTGTATCATAACACTTGAAAGGATCAAAACGAGAAAGATAGAGTTTTGTGTATGATTGATCAAAATCGCCATTGAAATAAGTGTGGTGTTGTTTATGTATGTATAGGTAAGATAGAATTGCTTGAATTTATAGCTATAGATTTTATATTTCTAACCCTTAATCAGTTTTGTATCAACTTCAAGAAGCTCAAAAAAGAGCAAACAGATTTATAAGTATATTCAAACACGTTAATTAAATTTGTATTTTCAACCCACTCTTTCAATTAATCGTTGGATCTTAATTATAAAAGCTGCATTTCGTATATAATATGCTAATAATTATTTTATTTCTTCATAAGCTTATTATAAGTGAAAAACAAAAATGTTACACAACTATTATCGAGTTCATATATTTATAATAAAAAATTATGCTTCGTTGCATAAAGCAAACATTATGCCAATATTATTGATTTATATTAATTGATTCAATTAATTAATTAAAATATGATAAAAACTAAATAGTTATAAGTTATAGGGATATTGCAATTATGTTATTGAGAGCATCTTATAATCATATCATGGAGTTTACTAATCAACATTTAAAAAAGAAAAAGATTTTACATTTTTAAACCTTTAACTTTTTCTTTTTATATACTCAAACATCATTTTTTTTTTTTATAACTAAATGGTCTAACAGCAAAACTTCGTCCGTGCAATTAACAAAGCAATATAGTCCCCTAAGTTATAAAAAAAATATAAAATGTACAGTAATTAATAATAAGTATAAGTATTATTTAGTGGGTACATTTCATAATTATAAAAAATTAAAAACATTAGTGGCTAAAATGAATAAACCTTCAAATCATCTCCATCCACTTTATTAACTCCCATATTGCCACAGTCCAACGGCGTAATTTATACGCGACTGAGCGCGGCAGTTTCTTCCGTCTCCTTCCACCGTCAACGGCGGCGCTCTTTCTCATTAACAGAATCAATTTAATTTCGGTAATATTCTCTTCTCGGGGTAATATAGTAACTACAATTTATTGATGGTTTGATACAGAGACTACCTCTGGTTTTCATTTTATATGAAACCCTAGTTTATAAAAAAAATTGTTTTTTTTTCAATTGTATACTTTCATTGGCTATTACCCGTTAGAATATACGCTTTGTATGATCATAGATGTGATACTTTGTTTTTCATTTTCATATTGTATATAACGTATACGTAAGCTTTGTATGTGAAGACTAAACTTGTTAAATTGGAATCAAAATTAGTTGCCTTTTCATCTGTATCGATAATGGTGATTAGATAATATCATACACATCGCGTGTTTTGAAGGTTAAAGAGCAAACAAATCACAATATTCCAAATAAAGGATGACGGATGATATATGATTAAATTAATAAGTGAGTCATACAGTGAGGAAAACAATGTGTTCTTTACTTGTTAAGGTGAATAGTAAATAAAATATTGTAAAAGAAAACAATTGCTCTACAAAAGAAAAATGAAATGGACTGTAAAGATTCATGAAGTAAATGTTGTTGATTGAAGACATTTAAAGAGCATAAACAAGATTTTTCGACACGAAATGGACACTGTGATTTTTATTTAAAAGAGAAAAACTTCATAGACTTACGTAATGTTTGGGGTTACAAAGATGCTGGAATTGGAATGTTTATGATCACTTGAAAAAAGTTGTTTGGCTTTTCGAATGAGAATGCAGTAAATTCTTGTTATCACTATCCTACAAGTTATTATATGTTGGTACTAAATAGAAATATATGTCTGAAATCAACAATCTTTAGTTAATTGAGATCGAGAATTATTGTTACCAACACATTGCTTATGAATATATCATTATGAATAATTTGAATCAGAAATTGAAAGGTAAGAAGAGAATTAGACCAGTGAAACAGCAGCATTCGTTTTATAACACCAAATTCATTGTCCATTTTTGCGCCTTGCTCACACTTGGTTAACTGCATTTTTAATGCTCTAATTCAGATACCATTTAGCGTATTAGCTAAGAATTTATACAACTTTTACAGGAGTGATTAAAACGATGAGAAAGGAAACTCATTGGGAATTCCACCACTAACCTCGAGTCTTACATTTTGCATTTCGCCTTTGGGCTACACAACTTAATTGTGAAAAGGGTGAATATATATCTTTTGTTGTTGCCTATTCTGACAAGGAAACTAACACTTAAATAGGCAAAGTGAATTTGTGAAAGTTGGTCAAACCTCCTTTACATGTGTTATATTATCAACTTCCAGTGAAATAGTAGGTTGTTTATGGTGTTGATGTGTTGTAACTCGTAAGACAGGACTATCAAGCATCTCCGACAACACTTCTTGTTGAATATGAGATATCCTTGTGCTTCTCAAAAAAAGACTAAACATGCTCATTTATTATTTCGTTTGAAATGTTAATACATGTATGCCAGATCTCATTACTTTTTCTTTGGGATAGAAGGCATAGAATGCATGAACAATCTTTGGCATATGTTTTCGTGTGTTTAATTTGTGGCACGTGTAAAAGATTTTGTGTCCCTGTTCTTTGCTATAATATAATATAAAGAGTAAAGCAATTGCAAACTAACATTTAGGTGTGTAATGGATACAGAAGCTAAGTGCCCTAATATTGCTAAACTGACTAGACAGACCACTCCAGTTACTGCACTAAAAAATTGACTAGCTAACTACTGAAAGCTGAAACGCAAGCTAAGATGTGTTTCTTGATCCTGGTTGGAAATGCATAATAGGCTGTCCTATATCACTATAGATTTTCCAAAAGCCCCTACGTTTATTAACATGTTTCTTTAGGTGTAGGTAAATTAGATTATCAAATGAAGATTCCTTAATTTGATGTGCCTCAATATTTTTTCTTTTCCAAAAAGTCAAAGTATTTACTAAGGGCTGTGTGGGATTTGCATATTTTCAGCTTATGCTTATGAGCTTATAAGAATTTTGACCGTTAGCACGTACCAATGTGCTTATTAAAAAGTTCGTATATCAGCAAGAATAAGCTAGTAACTAGTGAGCCATTAAGCACATAGCAATTCAAACCCTTCAAAAGTTTATAATTTGTAAGTTACATTATGCTTAGTGTCCAATGTTCAAATCCCACTTAGTGCAAACAATTTCTAGGGGCCGCGCCAGTTTCCTTAGGGAGAGCTTTACCCGCACCAAGTCTGTGTGGCGGTGGGTTTGATAGTGGCCCACCAAAGGTGGTGTCAATATATATTATATAAATATATATAGATCATGCTGAGAGTCTGAGACAGTAGATATTGTGAAAAAAATCTTAATGACTCAATATGTTGGTATTATGTATACTAGGCTTGGCTTGCAATGACTAAAGTGAGGAAGCAGCAACAAAGACCTGGATCGAGGCATCATAAGGCAAATCCATATTTATTAGGATCATTTCATTCAAAGATTATGAAGGATTCCCGTCACAAGAAACAAAGAAAGGCATTGGAGAAGAAGGAATGGCAAGATGCAAAATGTTCTGTTTGTATGGAGTACCCTCACAATGCTGTTCTTCTACTTTGTTCGTCACATCATAAGGGTTGCCGCCCATACATGTGTGCAACCAGTCATCGATATTCCAATTGTTTAGACCAGTACAAGAAAGCCTACACCAAAGCAAACCCTTCTGAAAATGCACGACCACAGACTGGGTTAATTGATGATTCAAACTTTAGTTTGGGCTCAGATGAGCTTTTATGTCCACTTTGTCGTGGTCAGGTAAAAGGATGGACTGTGATTAAACGGGCTCGCAAATTTCTCAATTCCAAGAAGAGGAGTTGCATGCAAGACAATTGCTCCTTTGTTGGATCTTACAAAAATTTAAGGAAGCATGTGCGGGAGAATCACCCTTTGGCTCGTCCCCGAGAAGTAGACCCTTCACTTGCAGAGAAATGGAAGAAGCTTGAAAACGATCAAGAATTAAATGATGTGATGAGTACAATTAACTCAACAATGCCTGGGTCAATTATAATGGGAGATTACGTGATAGAAGCGAATTTTCGAGGATATTCTAGAGACCGTGAAATGGATGGTTACCTGGACACTCTTTTCCAGGTAGGATCGAGGAATGACACCCGTAATAGCTTTTCAATTTATGATGACGATGAATATGAAGATGATGTTGGGATTGAGGGGCGTGTTCGTAACTACGTTCCCCACATTTCACGCCGCCATGCCAGGTTCTTTATTGGTGGCCCAAGGAGGCGACGTTATGGCTAGCATAGACAGGGCTCATATTCAAGTCCGTTTCTTCTGTCAGGACTTGAATTTAAAACCAATAGTTGTTGGATGCTATGGTTTTAACCTATTTATCAGTTATGGCTTTCAGGTATCATTTTGCTTATGGGCTTATTTATCATTTTATGATTTAGACATTAAAATGTATAACCCACAATAATCGAGCTCTGTTGCTCTCTGCACAGTAATTTAGATTTCTCTTTGTTATATTTAGACATGTAGGTTGTTCATTTTATTTCGATGTTATACCATTCTGGCGTTGTTAAAGTCACATTTAGAAGGCATTTACTTGGTTTCTTCTTATACTAGTAAATATTGGTTTGAAATATGTTGTCGATACCAACAGGTGTATTCTGATTGTTTAACAGAAGACTACTCTGTTATGCTATCTGTACCTTCATGATGAGTTCGCAGGTGACCATGTAATGTTTCTTTGAGTTTGGACAGGGAAGTCAATGCCAAACTGGAAACTAGTTCTACTTCCAATCAGTTTGAGATGTGTTTCTAATTCTTTGACTCCCCTGTCAAAAAAAAAAAAAAAAGTATCCAAATGTTGCAGAAAACGTATCCAATTCTTTGACTCCCCTTGTATTCGAATGTTGCAGAAAACGTATCCAAATTGTTAATGCCTCTTAAATTGTCTTCATAAAAAAGTAGATTTATTTGTTTATTGATGCAGTTTTTGTGATCATTTTTCACTACACCAATTTATGCATTCGTCTTGTCTATCCAGGTTTTGCTTCTTATAACTGTTAACCAATCTCGTGGATCCTTAATCTCGAGAGTAATGCTTGGGTCAGTGTGGAGCATATGCTCAACATTGCCTTTTACATATTGTCCTCGGGGCGAGGCGTGTGGTCAAATGTTTAATTGGTTATCGTCTAGCATGCACATAGGCTTTAATGGTTGCAGAATTGAGATAGAAATACAAAAGAATATGCAGAATTTATATATTCACTACTAATCACTCGTTTGGAATCAACCTAGCTGCTTAGCTCATCTTATGTGGTTTGGGCACTCATACGATCTTTGCCGACAGATAGGAGCATTTGGTGGAACCGGTGAACTACACTTGCTTCTGGATTAACACAACACAGAGGATGTCCGTTTTATCATCAGGTTGGAATTTTAGTTTACCGATTATCACAAATCACAATTTCCAAATATTACAACTTTTAGTTGCTTAAAATACCAAGTAGCACTTTATTTGTACGTACAAGGAAAATTTACTTTTACTATTTGATAAAAAGGTAATTTCATTTTCTTCGACAATTGTTGTTAAAAGATCTTCTCAAAAGAACTTACATAGAAACTTAAAAACAATTTGACCATGTACTAAAGCCTATGTTAGCCGAGTTCCAAGTATTAAAGTTACATCAAGAGATTTTCATAGTCGCGTCGAAATCCTGAGCCTGGTCTTCAACATTGATTTTCAAAGAAAAGACATTCTTAGAATGGAATAGAAATTTGTCAGGCATTCTTGAATAACCAATGAGTAACATAACATGTACACATCTCGAAATTGTTCAATTTTGGAACAAAAAAGAATAGTAAATGTATAAATATAACAATTTACAAGCAATCGTTACTGGGATACCATGCCAGTGAACCATCTTCCTGCAAACAGATTTATCGAGAACACACGATGTAATGATTAACTATAAAACCATCAGTTTTGCCGTTCAATCTCTATTTTACTAAATGGGTTAACTGACACAAGAATAACCTCAAAGTCCTTCCAATATGAACAATTACAAGACAAAATCCCATAAAAGTAGCTTCTGAAGTTCTATCCAAACGTAAAAATGGCTGCAAGAGAGACTACTACAACTTTTGCAAAAAGGTTTTCCATGATTAAACCAAACCATTTTTCCTAGAAAACAAAGAAAAGACGATATAAAGCTATAATTAGGGTGGCTAACAATGAAGTATGGTGCCTTAACCTAGTGCGATGCCAGCAAGATAGAACAAGATACGTGGAAAAAAGTGCCTTATAAAAGGTTCCTACAAATGGCTTGAACCTCTCTGGGGTCTGGGCCTACTGTTACAAAGTTGATCGGTAGAAAGCAGAGAACTATGCCACCGGATGCTTTGCCTATTAGAGACTCTGTACATCAAATGCTTACAGTACGGCATATATTCAATCGGCTCTCAATCTCAGTAATTCCTTGGCAGTCCTCAACCTGAAATATGGCATGTTTTCCTACAAGAAAGAATGATCACAGCAAATATTTAGATCATGTTCAAATCCTCTGAAGATCATCACGAATGAGACGATTCATTATATGTGATTGCCTAGTCGGTATTTGAGAACTAATCTGTCATGCAACTCACCTGCTTGAAGCAGAGGCCAATGCCCCTGCTATAAAAGTCCGCGTATTTGATCATAAACACACCACAATCGAACCTGGCAAGAAACAATATTGTGATCAGTGGAGATACACATAACAGTAGACTAGCAGCATTACATGTCTGCCTCAGAATGACCAAGTTCGAAGAACAACGAGGTAAAAAAATCAAAAGGTACTTCACAAAAAACGGTCTTTCTATTTTTTTACTTTTTTGAGCAACAAAGGAAAAACTCATTTAATGGTTGAAGAGACTCGAATAGAATCAACCATGGCACCCTTTATTTTGCAAGGAAAAACAAATAAAAAATGCCATGATTTTGACTTTTATTTTACAGAGAAAGTCAAAGTATGTATACGTTTATGTGAACTCATTTTTTACTTCATTAATAATATTTATTTTGTTTCCTATTATTTTTTCATTATCAGTTATACGAGAAGTTGCAGGCTAAAAGACTGAATTGCCATAAATAATCCATCATTTTTCTTCTTTTTCTTGATAAAGGAGGACGGTACCTCCGACAAAGTACCTAACTAACTTTTAGAAAAGCTTTAAACCATACGCACCCGTTCTCCTGATTAGGTAGGTCTGTGACATATTCTTGCTTCCAAGAACTAACATCAATGTCTTCCCCATTCTTATCTTTCACCTCATCCACAATGTACTTGGCCTGGGGAACATGAGCCATATAAAAGAGAAGTCACAAAAACTCCCAATTAACTCAAACACAACAAAAAGTGGGTAACGAAAGCTAGACATATCCACTTCCAATTTAAACATCAAAGGTTCCATATTGGCATGTATGTAAGAAGTCATGGAAGTTAGACATACCAAAACCCTCATTACTTGTTTATCAATGCCTCCAAGGGAGTCAAGATACTGGAACTTTTCTTCTTTTTTGTTGATAACAGCCAAGCACCAATGTATTTCTTTGTGGACAGGGACAAATATCTGGTTAACAGTTATGGCAGAATACGGGAATTTATTTAAGAATATCATTGGTATTATCAGGAGAAGATAATGAAAGTATTAAACTTTACTTTGTCACACTCAAGGAGACTGTATCCCAACTTCCTCTGGGTAGTCCATCTTCTAACTGACTTGTAATCATAACCAGACCTTCCACTTATCAACTGTAGAACAAAAAAGATAATGTAAAAATCACGAGAGATGTTGCATGTTATCAGAATAAAGTCCCATAAACCATGGTTAACTAACATATACATGCAGGGAAAATCTTCCATCATTCATCACCCCAAAACCAATAGAAGAAAGATGGTTTATGTAAGATGAAAATTTTCCAACAAAAGTTTCCCCTTTGGAACTCTAAATATGTAAATAACTGTGCACACTGCATAGAAAAAACAAAGTACAATTCTTTAGTTTGTTCATTATTATAAAAACATCTACTGATTCTAAAATCACAAGAAACGCCGATTTTTTACACTTCCATACACATCTCATCTTTTATCCTTCTAATCAAAACTTCACTTATCGCCTAACGGTATAGAATACAATAAAGCAAACTTATTTACACTTGTAGAGTGAAAACATGCAAACATAAGAATCCAGATAAGTGCTCCATTAGATTGCTGAAAATGGAATACCAACTATGTGTTGTCTATTTTAGTGCATTGGTGGATTAGTGGACACGGGTTAGGTGATTTGGAGTTCATACCAGGCTAAGTTGCTATATTTTCGGGGTCCAAGGGGCAGAGCCCTTGGCTGCGGTCCCGAAAACAGTTTTTGGACATAAACTGTTTTAACCGCCAATTCTGTTGACACTCTAATTGCATAATCCAGGCACATTTAGGAGGACACAGCAAACACACACAATTCATGATTCATTGCCAAAATACTTAAAAAATTATCTTGAATTATCCCAAGACAAATTTCGTGAACCCTGGCAATTCTAACATCGGTTATAAAAAATAGTTTATATGTGAATATCAGTAGTTATAACATCGGTTTTGGTTAATATTTATTGGTAAAAATATGTTTTTTATCATTTGATTATCATTCATCGCGAATGAATGGTTAGCTTCCTTTACCTCAAAAAATTGCTTCCCTCTTGATCCCTAACCTATATATATATATATATATATATATATATATATATATATATATATATATATATATAATGAAAGATGAAAGATGAAAGAAGAAATGAAGAATTATTAATCAATCCTAAATATGAATTCCTTTTAAAAGCATGCTTGCCACTTTTTACACCTCTACTGTTTGATACATCTTTTATTGCTAGTGCTTACAATTTATATATAAATTGCTTAAAAACGGAGGATCACTCCTAGGCCCTAGCAGACTAGCTATCATTGACTTATAATTTTAGAGACACCTAGGACGGACATTAATCGAAACCCAGTCACTTGCTTTTCTCTCTGCCATATAAACAAAGTGAACCTAGATGACCAAAATACATCACCATGAATTCTTCAACCCTTATTATCAGGGCCAGTTAGAATTTTAACTTTTAAGAGTTCCCGAGAAGGAAGTACATCCTCAATACGACATATATTATTCAAGGGACATTAAGAGTATGCAGATAAAGCCAACAAGATGGTGAGCGATGAGATTAACTAACCTTTTTGTAGAAAAACGTGTTGAAGAAATGACATTTCAGAAACTTTTGGGGTTCCTTCTTTTCCCTCTCTTTCAGCAACTCAAGGTAAAGGTTAATAACCTAGAGTACGAAAAAAATTAAGCACTACACATCTTGCTTAACAAGTTATGTCTCACCCAAATATCACATGCAAACTCAAAAGTTACCTCATCATTTAACCATGCCCCAGGTCTTAAACAACGTAGAACTTCTCCGGTGATCGTAATATTTGAATTCTCATGAGTGACCAGAACCTTCCTTCTACAGATTTCGAGCATCATTTATACCAAATAAGATAGAAAACAGCACAAGGAATATATTCATATATGGGTGTACTAAGCACATATACATATACAGATACATACATACATAGATACATACATACAAATATATCCATAAAATCATACCGACTAGGATTAGAGAATGCATTAGCAACCAATTCAACGTCATCATCAGTAAGTGGGCGGAAAGGCTCAATCAATACATCCTGAAAAACATGTCAGTTTAACATGAGACACCAATCACTAATAAATCTTCCACTTTCCAATAAATACCACACATAAAACACTTCACCTCTTTTTTCTTCGCAGGCCGCAATATTTCAAATGAAGCTCTTTTTTCTTCATATAGTTTAATATCAAAATCCAATCTCCTTAACGCTGGGTCTCGCTTTTTAGCTGATTCATTAAGCAACTTTTGATGATACAACAAACCATCACCTACATCCCTTTTCCTATTCAACGACAGGTTCTCCAAACTCTTCCCATCCACCACATCCGAAACCACTCCTGAAGAAGTAGACGTCTGAAACCCTAATTTACCTTCAGCCTTCCCATCTAATTCCCTATATTTCGCTCTAATCGTCTGCACCTCCCCCGACTTATTAATTACATCCTCTTTCTCACCTTCCACAATTGCAACTTCCTCAACACCCGAATCACCCGAACCATCATTATCGTTATCGTTATCATTAACGTTAACAACCTCAACTACCTCATCTTCCACTTCAAAATCAACATGCCTGAGCCTTAAAGTCCTCACCGCAGCTTCTTTCGCATAATTATAATTCGAAAACAAATTCCCCATTCTATTACCTGAATTATCCGAATTTTTTCGATAACTTGAAATTACACTAAAACTAGTATCTAACTGTTTAGAATTTGAAGTAAATGTTGAAACAGCTGTAATAGGAGCATGAATTGGTCTAACAATAGGAGTCACCTGTTTCGGATATGAATTAAGCCTTGAAACTAAACTTGAACTTTTTTTTGATTCCATAAAGTTTGATGATTTGAGCTTTTTTGAAGTGTGTAGATGATTATAACCGTCCCCATATGATGATGACTGAAATTCAGCTTCACGTTTGTTGCGATTAATCGTTAATGCGCCCATGTTTGATTGAAATTATAATCTAGGGTTTCGGAAAAACCCTTAAGGCATGCGAATTGGGGGAATTTTTTGAGCATTTAAAACCCTAATTTGAAAAGGGGATTGTGTATGGTGTTTTTGGTTGATTGAAAAATTACGATTTGATGTTTATTGAAAAGGGAATTTGAAGAGAAGATTTTGAGCAAGCAAGATAGATCTGTTTTGGGGGTTTTGAGTTTTGATATAAACGTTTAAAGTTTGTATATATGTGTCTGGATTTTTTGTTATAAAAAGAAAAAAAAATAGTTACCATTTAATAAGAAAAAACTCTTTAGGTGGTTCTTTTACAACAATTTTTTTGTCATTAATTTTATATATATATAAAAAAAAAACACCATAAAAATTTTTCCAAACTCATTACTCAAAAGAATTTACGCTTTAATAGAAAAAACCTTTTCAGATAAGTTTTTTCTACCTAAACCATGTACAAGTTATTATTAGGCTAAAGAAATTACATCCTTCTTTCTTTCTTACTGAGAAATTGAAAACAGAAATATTAGAACGACAAGTATTTTACAAAAAATTGGAAAATATATTCAATCGTAGTTTCAACTTGAAGTTTAAACATGAAGCAAAAAGACACACCAAAGTTGATGGTTTTGGCTCACGTTTATTTTCAATAGCTACAATTCTAATTTCAGTTTGAAGTTTAAACATGAAACAAAAAGACACATCAAAGTTGATGGTTCTGGCTCACGCTTATTTTCAATAGCTAATTAATCGAGTAATGTTACATATATCTACTTATATAGACCTAAAACTATACCTAATTTTTTTATTGTTGATTTTTTTCTCTCTCTTAATCTCATCCAATCAATTTTTCACATCTACCAATCACATTTTTAATCATATATTTAGGCCTATAAGTTTAGGTCTCCCAATCAGTTTTGTAACCATAAAGTAAAACTATAAATAATAATACACAAATACATATTAATTGATAAGTATTAGTTATATTTTAAACATGATGATCATTTTAACATCAAATAATACGAATTTTATTCCTTATAATTATATGTTCATGTTGTACATACGTAAATATTTTAAAGATAAGTAAAACCTTGGCCAAAATAAAGCTTGTAAAATACAAATTATCACATAAAAAGAAATGTAAATGGCTTAGTTTCATTATATACATAAACATATATGTATAAGTATATAATATAAATATAAATACATATATATTTAAAATAATATATCCTTTTTCTGATTTTCGGTTAACCGTTCGAATCAAAATCGTGAACCAGAAAATCGAAATTATACCGGTTTGGTTAACCAAATCAAAAAATAAAAAATAATCGTTTTGGTTAATCAAAAATTCGATAACTAGTTTCTGTTGTAGTTTTGAAATATTTTGAACAACCCTAAGCTAAACATAGTTTCATAATAATAATATTAATAATCCCTTCAGGTTCTTTTTGTTTCACAAATACTTTTTTGTGTAATTGGAATATGTCAATAGAATTGAAATTTGATATAATTGTAATTATAAGGAACTTAAATCTGAAAGAATTGAAATTTGAAAAAATTGAAATATATAAGAATATAAATTTGCTACACGTTTGGTTGACATGAAATTTCAAATGAAAAATATGATTATCGTTTTTGTTATTATTACTATTATTATTATTATTATCAAAATAAAATAAAAATACGAGATTTTAAATGAAATTATGATAATTTATGATAGCGATAAATTAAGAATTATAAAAATTAGTTATTAAAAAATTTATCTATTTATACATTAATTAATTAAAATACTAATAACAAAAAACTTAATAAAACTTTGTTAAGATTTTTTATTATATTATGATTTTAAATAATATGAGATATGAACATACCATATAATATAAAGTTATAAAATATTTCATTTATTTAAATAATTAAAAAATTAAACATAATATTAATTATTTATTAGAATGTTATGTTTAATATAATTACTAGCTTTTTAATTATACTATAATTTTTACATTGTATAAGATATGAATATACCATATAATATAACTTGTTTAAATAATAAAAATTAACTTTAAAAAATACACAATATAGTATTATATTATATTATAAAAAGTAATAAACTATATAAAATTTTCTTTAGTTAATAGTTTATTTAAACAAATATTAGTAATAGTATCATTAACATTAATAGTAGGATTGATAAAAATAAATATAAAAGATTTTTTTCTTTATATATAAAAACTTTGAATTTGAATGGTATTGTAAACACTTCATTCAATATGAAAAAGAATCTGAATTTCTTTATTTGATGAAATTAAAAGGATTTTAACTTTTTATCTGATGATAAACTAACACGCCATGAAATGAAAATCTGAATCCCTTAGTTATCTGTTCGAGCCTCATTTAAAACAAAAACAAAAAAAAAAAAAAAAGGAATACTTTCTAGTGCCAAGTATGTGACATAGAAAATGTGATGATTAGGTAATTAAGAAGAAAAATTAATAAAGAAAATAAACTTAGCTGGTTTAGCTATACAAACTTAGAAATATCACTAAAGATACGGTGAACAATGATAATAAATCATTAGAAACTACCTCAATCAACCATTGATTAATGTCAGATCAACCATATCACGTATATCTACAATAACAAATTAATCGTAGTTATAAATTTGGACAAAAAATGGTATAACTTTGTAACTTCAAATACATTTTTGTTACCACGAGATATATTGGCAGCCGCGGATCGATAAAGTCGGTTGATTAGGGTAAAATTTTATCCCCCAGGAACCGTACAGGCAAATGGGTCTGAGGTTGAATCATATCATTTTTTTTTTTATCTGTTTTTTACAATACAAAGGTCGAAGAAAAACTCGTTTTCATATGAGCTTTTGGATCATAAATTTATTATGAAAGTAGTGAGTAATACGGATCGTGTGATGCATGACACATTCCTAATTATGTTGATTATGTTTTTTTATAACTTTTTCATAATTTATTGTAAGTATTATCTTATCACTTGATTTTAAGTTTGTAAAAACATAGCGTCGGTAAACAACAAAGACATCAACATTCACAAAATGTTCAATTTAGAGAATGATACGAAATTGTTAACTTAAATCAACCATAACCATACGTAATGAGATTAAGGATAACTAAAGTTTATAAAATTGTTCAAAATGATGAATCCAACAAACTAATTACCTGTTGCTAGTTGTTTTTATTTTTCATATAGGCGATAAGTTTTAAAAGTTAAGTTATTTGTTATTAAAAAAATTAGATTGTTCTCAGAATTGAACAATTTTTGAAAGTTTGTTACCCCTCATGTCTATTAACCCCAAAAAAAATATCGTTATTTTAGTGTAGTGTTACGTTCCTTGAATATATAGTCGGATGATTCTCGGGGAAGCACTTTTTTGAGGGAAAGATGAAATGTAATATTCATCACGGAGCATCTTAACTTCGTCAATACAAATGTCAAAAAATAAAAAGTGACATTTAATAAATGTTTATTAGAATCGATGTTATGAATGTTAAGCTTCCGTGATAACTTATTTTTGTAGGCTATAACATCAATTGATGAATATTATATCTTAAATCCTTAATATTCATCGCGATAAATGTTAGTTAAAATTCATTATGATGAATGTTAAAATTAAAAATATTTGTCACAATGTTATGTTTTAACATTCATCATGAAGAATGTTAGTTTTAGCATTCATTAGGATGAATGTTAATGATTTTTTAAATTAATATTTATCAAATATTGTTATGAGTAAGTAAGGAAATTAATTGGTAAATATACTCTTTATAACATCGATTATGATTAATATTTATCGGTAAAAATAAATTTTTTGTTGACATTTTAGTTGGTAAGTGTAATATTGTTAGTAATAAATATTAACGCTTCCCTCTTCCCCCTTCCTCCAAAAAAAATATTTCCCTTTTGAACGCTCCTATATATATATATATATAGTAAGGGGATCCGGTGAGAACTATCTTGTTGATGAGAACTGTACAAACTACAATGCGCCCTCTTTTTATACATGTATTAACTATTGATCTAATAAATTCACCCTCAAATTATTCTCATTTATCTCACAATAGTATAATCTAAAGCTTCAATTAATCACACAAACACAATGATAAAACTTTCATCACCCATGGATTTCGTTGGATGTTTTAGAACACTGCCCAATTTATTCCGATCACATGGCGCCACCGTAGCTACATCAATTAGACCTTTGACAAACGAATTCTGACATTGTACAGTTGTAATTGTAGAATTGAATATGAAATTAACAAAATCGACGGTTTAATTGCACCAAAATGTATGATTTTCAGTCGGTTTTATGAACTAAGTTTAAGTAACTGATGTGTTATTACACCTGCTCTCTTTATGCACCTGCTCTGGTTTTGCACATGCTCTCATTCTACATCTACCTGCAACAATCCACATACTGCAACTCTGCACCTATCTACGTTCTTCATCTAAATTATGAAAAAGAAAATCAAATGTTTGATATGCACCTATCTAAATAGAATAAAAAATCGAATACAAAAATATAATTTGTTTAATTAACATGTTTTGAATTAAAGATTAAAGCTAATTTGTTTTAAGAAAATAGCAAGGCAGAATGAAGAAGTTGGGTTCTCACAATTCTCATCAGTATCAAGTTTTCATGGGATCCTCACCATATATATATATATATATATATATATATATATATATATATATATATATATATATATATATATATATATATAAGTGGGATAAAGGGATAAGGTTTTTTTAGGGAGGGAAAAGGGAGAAGGATTTTCTGTTATTATGATTCAGTATTTTTATTCTAAGATTCAATTTTTTTATTACTATAAACTTTTGAATCATAGCAATAAAAAACTAAATCTTATTAATAAAATATTGAACCAAAACAATAAAATATAGAATTCTATTAATAAAAATTTGAATCATATCAACAAAGTATTGAATCATAGTAATAAAAAATCATTCTCTCTCTTCTCTCCGTAAATTTCCTTCTTTTTTGATCATGTTACTATATATATATATATATATATATATATATATATATATATATATATATATATATATATATATACACATACATATATATAGCTACTTTGGGGTAAAAGGGTGGAAGTATTAACATTCATCATTGACCATATTAAAATTGCCAATCAAAATGTCAACACAAAAAATTACTAGTAAATATTAATCAAAGTCGATGCTATACAGAATATATTTATAGATGAATTTCCTTTTTATGTCATAACATCAATTGATGAATATTCATTTAATAAATCATTAACTTTCATCTTTCATGAAGATGAGTGTTAAATCATAACATTAGTTGATGAATATTTTTAATTTTAACATTCATCATCATTAATGTTAACTAACATTTACCGCAAGGAATGTTAACATTTTTATAATATAATATTCTTCAATTGATGTTATATTTACAAAAAGGGCCGTCCTTGAAATTTTGAAAGCTGTTCAAGTTGTAATAAATGAGGTATTAAAATATAAAAGCCTAGTGAAAACTATAGTCGTGCTCCCACGCTATGCATCGAAAGTTTAATAGTGAAATAAAAATAAGATGAAAGTAGTTTTCTTAAAAAAAACAAAAAAAAGATTATGTAAATTATTTGGATTGTATATTTTTATAAGAAATAGTTTGAGGTATGACACATTAACAACTACTAGTAACAAACATACTTTTGAGGCCCCTAACATTGGTTGGGAGACTCTGTACGGTTGCACCACTTGCACACCCTCGAGGACGGCTCTACCTATCAAGGAAGGTTAATATTCATAGTATCAATTTTGATCAACATTTATTGAAATTCAATTATTATTTTTTGACATTTTGAGGCCCATTCTGTTGGGAAAAACAATGATCAAACCTAAGTTATAAATCTGAAGAGTCAAAATCTAACTCAGTTGTATTCAGGAAACTTAGTGAAATTCCTGAGTCTGTGTTTCTGAGTCTGTGCTACACAGACTGAAGAATTATTTCTGAGTCTGTGCTGCACAGACTGAAGATCCTCACAGACTGAAAGCCATGCTCTTTCTGAAGACTTATGAATTCATCATCTGAAGAATGAAGATTGAATACAGAAGGCTTCACAGACTGAAGTTCACAGACTGAAGATCACAGACTGATGAGCACAGACTGAAGAGCACAGATTGAAGAATGAAAGTACAAATGTACAGGAGATATTCTTCTTTCCTTAGGCTAGATACAACTGATAAGATGTTTGAGAAAGGTCAAACATCATATAAAGGTTCTCTTCTCAGCCAAGAAACCTTTTACCTTTTTGCTTTTTCTATTTCCAAGAAAAGCAAAAAGGAAGGCGTGCAAAGTTGCCCAAGATGTATCTGTTATCCCTTGGACAACTATGTAAGCTGGATAATATAGAGTTACATCCAACTCTATAAATAGCAGTCCAAAAAGCACTGCTATCATCCAAGAAATTCAAGAGAATTAGTATACTAGACCTTTGAGCTTAGGCTAAAGCATTACCACACTTACTGTGAAGTTTGTAGTGATAACTGTATCTTTGTATACTACTTGGATCGTATTCAAACCATCTGTGTGGGTTTGAATACCTTGTCATCTTTGTGAGACAAACACTTTATTGTGAATAATACTTTGATTCATAATAAACTCTGTGTTAAAATTAATCTTGTTTTCCGCCTAGATTAATTTAAACTTGTTTGATATAAAACTTGGATATAAACTAACACGTTGAGATAACTGTTATTTAATCTGTATCTAAGTTTTGGGAACCTTATGACCCAACAACTGGTATCAAAGCAAATAAAGATTTAATCTTTAACGATCAAAGGAACCCAGTTTATCAAACAATCATCTAAATCCATTTTTCTCTACATTTTCTACTTTGAAAAATGACTTCCTCTATTGCTATGGCTGGGAAGGGAATTCCAATCTTCAATGGTGTAAATTTTACCCACTGGAAATTGAAAGCTGAATGGTTTCTTGCTAGCATTCATGATGAAATGCTTAGAGTCATTCAGGAAGGACCCATTATTCCTGGCAGAATAGTTCCTGCTACTTTAGATGCAAATGGTACTATTTTGACACCTGAAAAATTTGTTGAGGCTGCCAAAAGTACCTGGACTGATCTAGACAGGCAACTATATGCATTAGATTTTAAGGCCAAGTCCATACTGGGCAATGCAGTTACTGAGCCTATCTTTGCTAAGATATCTGGCTGCAAAACTGCTAAAGCCATATGGGATATGCTAACTGACCAATATGATGGTGTAAGTTTAGTACAATCCCAAAAGAAGAAGAATCTCATAAGAAATTATGAGAACTTCTCTGCTGGTCAAGGAGAGTCATTAACTGATATTCATACCAGATTTCAGATCTTAATCAATGATCTTGAAAGGTATAATATCATCAAAGGACAGTTTGAAATCTGTGCAAAATTTGTTGATGTCATTCCAAACACTTTTTCTGAAGTTATCACTTCATTAATTGTAAGTGAAAAATTGGAGACATATGATCTCTCTGGCTTGTTTGGACTTCTACTAAATTTTGAAGAAACCAAAGCCAGAAAGGATCTAAATGCCAAAAGGATTGCAAAAGATCCATCTGCTGCCCTTGTTGCAACAACAAGGAAAAATAGAGAACTTTTCTCTAGAGCAGATTACCATCTTACTCTTACAGACTCAGAATCAGATGATGAAACTGAGTCTCTAGAAGCTGAAATGGCATTGCTAGCCCAAAGGTTAGAAAAAGCAAGATTCAAAGGTTCAAAAGGAAGGCCAACTTTTGATCCTAAGAAAGCTACTTGCTATAAATGTGGGCAAGTTGGTCATATTTCTTCTGACTGCAGAGTGAAGATTGCAGAATCTTCAAGTTCTGATAAGTGGGAAGAAAAGGCCAAGAAGTACAAGAAAAAGTACTTCAACTCCAAGAAAATTGGAGAGAAACAACAACCAAAGAAACTAGAGAAAGCTTTGGTTGTTGAACAATGGATAGATGAAGAATCTTCATCATCTGAGGATGATGAAGATATGTGCTTAATGGCTATCACAGAGAGCCAGTTTGACAAAGATGTCAAATTTGCAGAAAAGGCATGTGTTCATCCAGATTGGGACAGAGGATCTGCTTACAATGTAAATCATTTTAAACTTTACTATAGTGATGCAGAAAAACAGAAAATGTTTGAACACATTTATGTAGATTTTTTGAAAAGACTTGAGGAAATACAAGATTTAAAAACCAAACTCAGTCAAGTTCAAAAAGATCTACAATCAAAAGTGAATGAAATAAACCAAAATAAACAGTACAAACTTGAGCTTGATGCTCAATATGACCTTCTCAAAAAGATCAAGCTGGAAAAAGAAGCTTATAAAAACAAAGCTGATCATTATGAAAGGATCTGTAAATCTTGGTGTATTTCATCACTTAAAAATGTGGACTGTTTATCCAAACAGATTCCAGCTCAGATACAAGCGGTCATAGGTGATGAGTTTGATCTTAAAAGTCACATAAATTCAGAAATAAACTCAAAACCTACTATATTTGTACCTGAGATTTTACCTCATACTTTTAGTCATACTGTGGGAGACAAAGTTATATTGACAAATGCTTTTGTTAGACCAAAAATAGTTACTAAAGAACTAGTATATGAGACAGAGCCAGACTCTGAAGACACAGACTCAGAAATCTCAGTCTGTGAAACTTCTCAATCTGAACAGCCTGAACTTATAATCACTAATGAATCTTTAAGAACTATAGAACTTGAAAAGAAAAGATTTATAAAAGGCAAAGTTAATATTCCCACAGTACCATCTTTAAAAAGACAAAAAGAGGTAAAAGGAATCAAGAATAAACAGAAAGGTTACAATGTGTTTGAACCTTCCACATCTCAGTCTGTAACTGGTCCAGACAATAATATGCCAAATGATAAATCTAAAGGCATAAAACCAGTAACAAAGGAGTTAAAAAGATCTCAGTCTGTGAGATCTAACTGTCAGTCTGGAAAAATAAATTTTCAGTCTGGCAAACTTAACTCCAAATCTGTTTGTGTTAACACTCAGTCTGACTCTCAAAAGTCAAATCTTAACAACCAGACTGAGACCATTAAGCTGCTTAGTGAAAACTTAATGAAGTTAACCACAGATTTTAAAACATTTGTTGAGTCAAAACAAGAGTTTAACAGAGGATCTAGTGCAAATAATAACCCAAAATCCAAAAGGACCATTATGTTGAACAGAAAATGTTACAACTGTGGAAATCTGGGACATGAAGGTATTAAATGCACAAAGTCCATTCTTAAACAGCCAAAGGCTGCTTTGATCAAACAAATGTCGTCTACAAACAACAAAATCAAAAATAGAGAGGTTAAAAGTCAACTTCACAGACTTAGCACCAAAACTGCTAAAGAATTGACTTCAACCAACTCTAAAGAACCCATCAAAAGATGGGTTCCCAAAAGTAACTAATTGATTTTGTTTGTCCTGTGCAGGGTAACAGCAAATGGTACCTAGACAGTGGATGCTCAAGACACATGACAGGTTCCTTGAAGAATCTGTCAGAGTTTGTAGAAGAAGAAGGACCTTCTGTCAAATATGGTGACAACTCTGTTGCCAAGATAAAAGGTTATGGTGTGGTAAAGGCTGGCAACATCAGAATAACAAAGGTGGCCTATGTTGAGGGATTAAAGCATAACCTGCTTAGTGCTAGCCAGATTTGTGATGATGATGGCGAAATCAGAATCAGAAAGAAGGCTGCTGTTATCTATAATTCCAAAGGCAAACCTATATTAGTTGCCAAAAGAGAAAGAGATATCTATATCTTGGATCTTTCTTCTGCAGACAATAATGTAGAGACCTGTCTCTATACACAGTCTGTGCCAGAACTAAGCTGGCTATGGCATAGGAGGTTATCCCACCTGAACTTCAAAAATATTAACCTCCTGTCAAAGAAGAAACTGGTTAGAGGTCTGCCTGATGTTACATTTGCAAAAGACAAACTTTGTCCTGCATGTACACTAGGGAAACAGACCAAGAACCATTTTCCATCCAAATTGTTAGCTACAATTGAACAACCACTGCATATGCTCCATATGGATCTGTTTGGACCCATGAGCATTAGCAGTTTGGGTGGAAAGAAGTATACACTTGTGGTTGTAGATGAATACACAAGGTATACTTGGGTCATCTTTCTTAAAGCTAAAAGTGATGCTCCTGAAGAGATTATTAATCTAATCAAGAGAGAAGAATTGCAGAAAGATGCACATGTCAAGCAACTCAGGAGTGACCATGGTACAAAATTTAAGAATTCTACTCTCATTGAATTCTGTACTGACAAAGGCATTATTCAAAACTTTGCCTCTGTCAGAACTCCTCAACAAAATGGTGTTGCTGAGAGAAGAAATCGTACACTCATAGAAGTTGCAAGAACCATGTTATGCCACGGTCAAATGAAGGTTTATTTTTGGGCAGAAGCAGTTAACACTGCCTGTTATACCCAAAATAGATCTATTTTGGTCAAAAGGCATGGCAAAACTGCATATGAGTTGTATCATAAGAAGGTTCCAACCATCCATTACTTCCAGACCTTTGGTAGTAAATGCTATATTCTCAATCAAAGAGATCAATTAGCAAAGATGGAACCTAAATCTGATGAAGGAATTTTTGTTGGCTATTCATCTATCTCAAAGGCCTACAGAGTCTACAACAACAGAAGGAATAAAATTGAAGAAACCATCAATGTCACCTTTGATGCTTCCTCTGCTAATGATGAACATGTTTCTCAGTCTGATGTTCATTTGTTAGAAGATTTATCTGTTGTGGGATCTGAATCTCAAATCCCAGTTGTTGTTAATCAACAACAGGACTCTGAAAGTGATAATGAAGATGATCAACCTGCTCATTCTATGACAATACCTTCATCAACAGAAGATGAATCTGTGTCCAGAGATTCAAACTCTTCTGATACATGTGTTCAGTCTGATAGTTTTCAGTCTGTGAACTCTACAGACTCAGACTTGCCCTGTGTAGAAGATGATGCAGAACTCAGTTCTGTTATTCTTCCACCAAATGAGAATGATTTACCATCAAATGATGAATCACTTCTAGGAGTCAAAGAACACAAGTATCATCCAATTACAGAAATAATTGGAGATTATGTTTCTGGTGTACAAACAAGAGCTAAAGTGTCAAACTTATCTACTGCAAATTTCTGTTTCTACACAAACTTCCTGTCAATCATTGAACCAAAGAAAGCTGAAGAAGCCTTGAAAGATGATGATTGGGTTGAAGCAATGCAGGAAGAGTTAACAGAATTTGACAGAAACAATGTTTGGACCCTAGTTCCTGCTCCAAAAGGGAAAACCATTATTGGAACAAAATGGGTTTACAGAAACAAAATGGACAAGGATGGAGTGATAATCAGAAACAAGGCAAGGCTAGTTGCTCAAGGCTACAAGCAGGAAGAAGGCATTGATTATGATGAAACATTTGCCCCTGTAGCCAGAATTGAAGCAATAAGGTTATTCTTGGCATATGCTGCATTCAAGGACTTCAAAGTCTATCAAATGGATGTCAAGAGTGCATTTCTGAATGGCAACTTACAGGAGGAAGTCTATGTGAAACAACCTCCAGGCTTTGTAAGTTCCACTTTTCCAAATCATGTCTATAAATTGCAGAAAGCACTATATGGGCTAAAACAAGCTCCAAGAGCTTGGTATGACACCTTATCATCCTATCTTCTTACTAATGACTTTACTAGAGGATCAATTGATAAAACTTTGTTCTTCAAAAGGAACAAGGCAGATGTCATACTAGTCCAAATCTATGTTGATGATATTATATTTGGGTCTACTGATGAAAAATTGTGTAAATGGTTTTCAAACTTAATGTCAAAACAGTATCAAATGAGTATGATGGGTGAGTTAACATACTTTCTTGGTCTACAAGTACATCAGAAACCTGATGGTATCTTCATCAACCAAGGTAAATATGTCAATGATCTACTTACTAAATATTCTTTAAAGAACTGTTCAATTATGAAAACACCAATGAGCACTGCAGATAAGTTGGATAAGGATCAGTCTGGTAAGTCAGTCTGTCAAACCACTTATAGAGGTATGATAGGATCTCTACTACACCTCACTGCAAGTAGACCAGATATCATGTTCTCAACATGTTTGTGTGCTAGATATCAATCTGAACCTAAAGAATCGCATCTAAAAGCTGTAAAAAGGATTTTTAGGTACCTAAAAGGTACTCCCAACCTGGGTCTTTGGTATCCCAAAGACTCTGGTTTTGATCTAATTGGATATACAGATGCAGATTATGCAGGTTGTAAATTAGACAGGAAAAGCACTTCTGGTGGATGTCAACTGCTAGGTGGCAAACTAGTCAGTTGGTCAAGCAAGAAACAGAATTCTGTTGCTACATCCACTGCAGAAGCGGAATATGTGGCTGCTGGTAGTTGTTGTGCTCAATTGCTATCGATGCAACATCAACTAGCAGACTATGATTTGGTGTTTACTAAAACTCCAATCATGTGTGATAACCAAAGTGCCATTGCCATCACTGAGAATCCTGTGTTTCACTCCAGGATAAAGCATATTGAGATCAGACATCACTTTATCAGAGATTGTGCTGAGAAAGGTAAAGTGATTCTCAAATATGTGCCCACAAATGACCAATTAGCAGATATCTTTACTAAACCTTTAAATGAAGATAGATTTTTGTATCTGCTTGGTCAACTAGGAATGCTCAACCCCTAGTAAAACCTTGAATCTGTATGATTCAATTCTCAGTCTGTGTCTGCTTTTCAATCTGTATAACTGTATTCTCAGCTACATACAATCAAAAAGCACAGACAAAGAGATGTTTTTGTACATACTTTCTAAGAAAATACCAAAAAGATTTTATACCTTCTGTTATTTTCTCTCAGTCTGACTGATTATATGTTTCAGTCTGTGTAACTTCTTCCAGATAAGCTACACAGACTGACCATATTCATTCAGACTAGACCCTCTATTTTTGTGCTTTATTAATTCATAAGGTTAGTATTTTAGTACTATTAGTATTAATACTGCTAGTTACTTTTAGTACTGCTGGTTAATACTGATAAGACTTTTTAACACTGCCCCCATGAATTCGTATTTTAGCACTGCTGGTAAAGATTGGTACAATTAACACTGTTAGTGTAGCAAGTTACTACTATTAGTTAACTTTAGTACTGCTTTCGCAAGTTACCACTGTTAATTGATGTTAGTACTGCTTTCGCAGTTACCACTGTTAGTTGATTTTAGTACTGCTTTGGCAAGTTACCACTGTTAGTTAACTTTAGTACTGCCTTCGAAAGTTACTACTGTTAGTTACTTTTAGTACTGCTTTCACAAGTTAGTACTGTTAGCAATATCAATTTGTTACCACTGCTGGCACAAATTTTTTTTTTTTAACTTCTGTTATTTTCTCTTAGTCTGTCTGTTATATGGCTCAGTCTGTGTGACGTCACCCAGACTCATTGCACAGACTGATTATATACACTCAGACTAAATTCTTTTTAATTTTAATATATTTATTTATTTATTCTATTTTTTTTTGCATAAATAAACAACAATATCCTTGCATTTAATGCTTTAACCATCTTTATGGTAATAATCATTAAAAGTTTTGGCACTTGTTGTCTATTTATCTGCTCAATACAAAAAGTGCACGTGCCTCAGCGCTACTGTTGCAGAAACAGGGATAAACCGTCCAAGTGGGTCCCATTTAACGGAAATTTAATTTCTACAAATACCCATTTATGTTTTCCCCCTTTCTTCTTCATTCGTACTTGCACACCAAAAACAAACAGAGTTTCTAAACCCTAAATCGCTCAACCATTTTCAAAATCAAATTTCTAAAATTTCTTCAATGGCTGATCAATGGGTTTACACGGCACCTGCCAACATCGCTGCGGCTAAACCTTTCAAACAAGGGAAACAGGTAAAACTCTGTATTAACAATCAAGTAGCTACCATTTCCATCCCTGATTCGAAAAAGAATAAAGGGTTTGAGGAACTAACTGCTTTTATGTCTGCTCATCCATTAAGGGGAGCATTCTTTAACACAGTTCCTCACATATACCCACATTTTTTAATGGAATGGTGGTATACTTGCTCCTCAAATAGTACCAATACTGCAATTACTGGTACTATTGATCATGGTAAACGGGCAGTTACCATTGATTAGGAGTTAATTAGGAATGTCTTAGACCTGCCTTTGGGAAATAATTTTGAACCTATTCCAACCAAAGAAGCAGCAAGGGCTTCTCTTACTTTGGTTGGATATACCAAAGAAAAAGGCACAATTTTGATGTCAGGATTCACCCCCAAATGGAAATTTTTAATTTCTCGCATCATTAGAAGTCTAGGAGATAAATCTGGTAGCACAGGGGAGCTAAATGAGTTTGAAACTCAGCTGTTGAGCTCATTCATCACTGGTTTAAACATCAACTTTGCAGAGTTGTATTTTCAAGAAATTTTAAAACTGGTGAATGAGTCAAACAGAATTTTTAATGTACCTTTTATAAGGCTACTCTCCCTGTGCATCCAAACCAGGTTAACTGGGTCTGTATATATATGTCCTTTAATAATAAAGTGGCAGATATACCTGTTCCTGTGCTCACATATAAAGTGTTTAACCATCCGGTTCCACTTTCTGGAGCACCTATCACTGCTGCTATGCAGCACTGGATTGATCACCCATATGTTGCTTCTGCATCCATGGAGGGTGATGATTCAAGTGATAGTATGGGTAATAAGACCCAGGCTGTTGAAGATCGTGTGGCTGAAGCAGAGCACACAGACTCCGGGGATACAGACTCAACTCAGTCTGTGCACTTGGAGTCAGACTCAAACATTCCTGAGTCTGTTCCATCTTCAACAGAAGATGCAGGTAGTACTTCTTTTTCTTCTGAGGACATGGATACAGATCAACCTTCTTATCCTAGCCCATCCTCACCCACAAAAGAGAGTCACAAACAAACCAACCCAGATGAGTCACCACTCACTCTGGAGGAATCACCAGACTCAACCCCCAAAAGTATAGCACAAATGGAATCATCATCCATGGAACTGGATGTCAACAGAACACCTTCCAATGCTGTAGACCATTCCATTACAGCTCTGCTAGAGTCTGTGGTGCCAATGGCTACCCAACTGACCCAACCTACACCTAGTTTAGCTAGCTTGGATACCCACATTGCTGCTGCTACACTGACCCCTGTAGTAAGCATTGAAGAAGATGCTCCAATCCTGAGCACTACCAACCCCCTCTTTACCCCACTCACAATGGCTGGACCCATATTGACCACTAGTCCTGCACTAGTTCACACTCCGGTGAGTCTTTTCTTACACCCCTCTGCACAGATTGCCAATGCCCCAGTCATGTCACAGACTGAGGTACAGATCTCCTCTTCTTTGCTCCATGATCTACCATCTTATCACCAGATGGTTAGTGAGGGCATACAAACTCCAACATCAGTTGCCAGTGATACTGCTCCATTACACCAGGAACTGTTTGAGGCAACAGGTGCAACACAATCATTTCCCCGTGATATCTTATCCTATCACCGGATTAGATCTGAGGGAACAACTACACCACTCAATGCCTATGATCGCTTTTCCATGCACAGGACACAGAGTGAGGCAAAGAGTGCAACACCAAAAGATTCCAGTGATCTTGCTCAGTTTCAACATGAGTCAAGTGAGGAACACATACCATCACCCAATTCTAACCCCTCCAACCAGACCCAGTCTGTGCCTTCTAGTACACTTAATGATGTGCTTTCTGCCATCAACAGGTTGTCTGAATGGGTACAGACTGAGTTCACTAATAATAAGAAAGAGCTAGAGAAGATGCAGCATCTAGTCTTTACTATGGTGGATAAAGTGGATATGCTGGAGGAAAAAGTATCCAATAGGTTAGATGAAATGCAGACCACCCTCTCAAACTTGGTAGATGATGTCTAAAAGGGGGAGAAGATGAAGCATGGGTCTGCAGAAACTAAAACCTCAAAAGATAAAGATTTAAATAATAAATCCTTAGATTTAGGGGGAGATAGTAGTGAGAGAGATGATGGAGATGATGGACCCGAAGGTGCTAGGGTGAAGTCTCAGACTGAAGCTCAGTCTGTGCCACAGACTGAAGATATGAGTGCACAGACTGAGGGGGAGCAAGAGAGATTGCAGTTAGGTGAACATGCTGAGATGGTTGCACAGACTCAGGGGGAGTCATCCATTGTCTTACACATAGACCCAATTGCAACTATCTCAACCCAAGGTCAGCTGGAGTTGAAAAGACCAAGGGAAGAAGAAGAAGAAGATGTTCAACCTCTGTTAATCAAGAAAGCCAGGAAAATGAAAAGAATGGCCAGGAGGATTCCTGAAAGGGATATCTTTGATTCCCAACCAAAAATGAAGGGGATCAAAACCTGGGACCAGTTCTTAAAGCTGGCAGAAGAACAGGACAATGACGGTGATGATGATGATGCCATCAATCCTGACTGCAGTTCTGAGTCTGAAGTTTTCAGAAGATCAGATGATAATGAAGATGATGCTACTTTTGGAGGTGTAGGTGAAGGAGCCTCAAAAGTCAAGACTGGAGAGTCTCAGTCTGTGCCTTCTAAACCTGCACAAACTGAGACACAGCATCAATCACAGACTCAGAGCTCAGAGCAACCAGCAGCAAGCACTGATGTTCTAATTATCAGTGCTGAAGCCATTCAAGCTGAAGCCTATCCTGCTATACCAACCACATCAACCAGAACACTGCCTCCAGGTAGAAGTGAGATTGAAGACAGAATGCAATGGAGAAGTGCTCATCTGATAAGCACTTATCCTGGGTCAAGCTCTACCATGGAAGAAGTAATGGATAAGGGTAAGGGCAAGGAGATTGCCTTATCCAAGCAGGAAAGATTAAGCAAGATCAAGAATATGGTGGATGATCATGCTGCTGGAACAAGAATTCCTGAACTGTCAAATCTACAGGATGAGCTCTTGCAACAAGAAGCTACTGCTCAAGGTATGACCTTATCCGAATACTTAAATGTATTATCAATTGAAGAGCAGAAGCTGAAGGAAGCAAGATTTGTTGACATGCTCTCCAAAGAGTTAGAAGATGAAAGTTGTTCACAGACTCAGATCAGAATGAGTCAAGTTGAGCAACAGATCAAAGAAGATGAAGAGCTGTCAATAAGATTACAGAAGATAGAGAGCCTGAAACCAAAGCTACAAGCCACTTTCCAAAAGTCAAAGCTCAAGCAGAAGATCAGAGAATGTCATCTGAACAAGATTGGACAGAAATTAAAGCTGGAGCTGACTTTGACCAAGAGCAAGAAGATGGTATGGGTGGATGAACTGTACACTCTAGGGCTTAAGGAATGGCAATCCATTGCCAATCTTTTGAAGAGTGCAGCTGACAAGGATCTGAAGAAAGAAGTTCTGGATGAGCTATCTTACCTGATTGAGCTAGTTCTCAGTCTGGGGCTCATCTCAGAAGAAGAGTACAAGTTGTTTTGCATAGCAAACAATTTTGTAATCAAGAAGAAGTCAGCTGGGTTATCCACAGAGAATGAGCAGAGAAGGGAGCATCCTCTACCCAAAGGTATTGTTTTCATAGATAGATCTTATGTACAGACTGACAACATTGAAGGTCTGTGCTATAGAGATATCAATGGGATAGAGTGCTTCCAGGATCAAAATGGACTATATAGAGAGTCTCTGCTACACTGCATTGCCCTGCTGAAGGAATGCAAACATTCTCAAGCCAAACCATTCAGAAGAAGACTGATCAGCTGGTTATTCAACAACCTTTCCCAACTCAGAATGATGATTGGACTTGAAGATATCTGCAAGAAGATCATCCTAGAGTATCAAGAATTTGAAGACAAATCTGATAAGGAAATGGAAGAACTGTTGAAGAGGAAAGTGGAAAAGATGAAAGAGATCAGGGCTCAGAGAAAGGATTGAAGATTGTTAGATTTTTGATTTACAATCTTATGTAATAATTGTAATATTTTTGTGAACTAACTGTGATTCTGACTTTATATATATAAGTCTTGATCCATATGTTATGATTCACCTTAGTATTTATTATTTCTCTATTATCTTTTGTAAATAGATTTTGACATCATCAGATAGGGGGAGATTGTTGGGAAAAACAATGATCAAACCTAAGTTATAAATCTGAAGAGTCAAAATCTAACTCAGTTGTATTCAGGAAACTTAGTGAAATTCCTGAGTCTGTGTTTCTGAGTCTGTGCTACACAGACTGAAGAATTATTTCTGAGTCTGTGCTGCACAGACTGAAGATCCTCACAGACTGAAAGCCATGCTCTTTCTGAAGACTTATGAATTCATCATCTGAAGAATGAAGATTGAATACAGAAGGCTTCACAGACTGAAGTTCACAGACTGAAGATCACAGACTGATGAGCACAGACTGAAGAGCACAGATTGAAGAATGAAAGTACAAATGTACAGGAGATATTCTTCTTTCCTTAGGCTAGATACAACTGATAAGATGTTTGAGAAAGGTCAAACATCATATAAAGGTTCTCTTCTCAGCCAAGAAACCTTTTACCTTTTTGCTTTTTCTATTTCCAAGAAAAGCAAAAAGGAAGGCGTGCAAAGTTGCCCAAGATGTATCTGTTATCCCTTGGACAACTATGTAAGCTGGATAATATAGAGTTACATCCAACTCTATAAATAGCAGTCCAAAAAGCACTGCTATCATCCAAGAAATTCAAGAGAATTAGTATACTAGACCTTTGAGCTTAGGCTAAAGCATTACCACACTTACTGTGAAGTTTGTAGTGATAACTGTATCTTTGTATACTACTTGGATCGTATTCAAACCATCTGTGTGGGTTTGAATACCTTGTCATCTTTGTGAGACAAACACTTTATTGTGAATAATACTTTGATTCATAATAAACTCTGTGTTAAAATTAATCTTGTTTTCCGCCTAGATTAATTTAAACTTGTTTGATATAAAACTTGGATATAAACTAACACGTTGAGATAACTGTTATTTAATCTGTATCTAAGTTTTGGGAACCTTATGACCCAACACATTCCCTCTGGATCACTCCCTTATATATATAATATAGGGTCCGGATTAAGAAGGAAGCACTATTTTCTGAGAAAGTAGGGAAGCTACACATTCATCAACGATGAATGTTAACTATTTTCCCTTAATTTTCATCATATTATATTACAAATTATAAAAAATAGTTTATTGATGAATATTAGTAGTGACAACAACGGCTTTTATTAATATTTATTGGTATATATATATTTTTATACGTTTTAATTATTCATCGTGGACGAATGTTAACGAATAATTTTTCAAAGAAACTGATAATATCCATTTCGGTTAACATTCATTAATGATAAATGCTAGAAAATTCTATTAATATTTACCATATGATATTATAAGTTATAAAAAGTAGTTTAACTATTAATATTAGTAGGTTTATATAACATAGGTTTTGATTAATATTCTTGGTAAATATTTTTTTTATGTTTGATTATCATTGATCGTGAATAAATGGTTAGCTTCCCTACTTCCCTCAAAAAATTGTTTCCTTCTTTATCCCTACCATATATATATATACGGGCCAGATCCCTAGGGAAACACTATTTTCCGAGGAAGTTGGGAAGTTATACATTCATCATCGATGAATGTTAGCGAATTCAATTAGTATTCCTCGTATGATATTATAAGTTATAAAAAAATAGTTTGTTGATAAGTATTAGTACTTATAACAACATTTTTGATTAATATTTATTGGTAAAAATATACTTTTTACGTTTTGATTATCATTCATCGTGAATGAATGTTAACGAATAATTTTTCAAAGAAATAATTATGACCAGATAATATCCACTTTGGTTAACATTCATCAATGATGAATGTTAGTGAATTCCCTTAATATTCATCATATGATAATATAAGTTATAAAAACATTAGTTTATAGATAAATATTAGTAGTTATAATATCAGTTTTGATTAATATTTACTGATAAAAATATATATTTTTTTAATTTGATTATCATTTATCATAAATGAATAGGTAGCTTCCCTACTTTCCTACTTCCCTAATTTTTTTGCTTCGCTTTTGATCCTCACTATATATATGGGAATGGAATTATGTGAAAACAAGAGATAAAATTAAATGGTGTAAACAGTACCCAGCCCTTAGAACAAAATATATATATAAAAAGTGGGTGGATATAAAACAGTTGACGTTCACAATTTTAGGAGGTGTAAAGTTGAATTATTTTTTATTCACACTTAATTTTTAAATGTGAAGCTTATTTTTTTGGCTTCACATAAAATTTATGAATTGTGAAGGTTGAAAATTAAGCTTCACACATTCATAAATTTATATGAAGCCAACAAAATTAAGCTTCACGTTTAAATAATTTCTAAAGTTCTGTGAAGTAAAAAAAAATCAAAGTTTCACAATGAAAACTTTATGAAAAATAAAAAAATATAAGGGTTCACAATAAAAATAACGTGTGTGAAGCGAAAAAAACTAAAGGTTCACAACTAAAAAAATTGTGAATACAAATTTAGATCGTTTTCACTGTTTTTATTTTAACTCTTTGTTTTCACTAGATACCAACCCTATATATATGTATATATATCTATATATAGTGAAGGGATCACGTGAGAACTAACAAGATGTGTGAACCAATAAGATGTGAGAACAGAAGAACTAATATAAAAATACAACTTAGATTACATAATGCGTCTCTTTCTCAGTTCCTCAGTTCCAAATAAATTAACTTACATTTACTTTTTCCTTTTCTAATTAACCTCTCTCTCCAACTAATTATTTTTAACCGTTCAAAACCACCGTCATTGCTGATACTTTGGCGGCTGCAGGCGGGTCCAAGTCTTTGTTCAAAATACTTTCGCGTTAGACCATCATCACTGTCGATGAAATCTACCGCATATATACAACAGAGTTGGCTACCGTCCCATGCCGTCAAAAATCATCGCTGTCGACATGTTTCACGGCGACGATTTCTGAAAACATTGAAGTTTTTTTCGCGATTTCGGTGGAAGTATCAAATGATTCGTTTATCTTGCTAAGCATAAAAGAAAGAAAAGAAGAAAAATTGATATTGTTTCTTGAACAAGATTCCTTCTTTCTTTTTCCTATTTATTTTGTTCAATAGTATGTTAGAGAATTTTTCAATAAACTGATTTTTGTTGTTCTTACTAATTTTATGTGTTTCTGCACCTAGTTGTATGAAATGCCTCAATTTTTTTTTTTTTAAATACTCTTAAAAATGTCCCACAACCCGTACAGTGTATATCAAACCAATACATAACTTAAACAAATTGAATTGCGTTTAAGAACAACATTTTACAAAATAGCAGGGTACTCGTTGGGTAGGCTTGGGTACCCGCCAGGTAACCAAACACACCCAACTCTCATATATTAATGTTAGATAATATGAATTAAATGAAATTGGAGCGAAATTTGGAAAGTGTTGTCACGATTGTGGAGGATTTGGAGACAATAGATGATCATGTAAGTGATGCAATGAATTATCTCACGATATATCAACACTTAAAAAAACGTATTCTAAAAAATTGAGCAAATGCGATACTTTTTTGTAAAATAGTCAATGAGGTGAAAAAAGACTATAAGGTGGAAAAATTTACATCAAAATAAAAGTTAATACACAAATGTAGACAACGAATAAAATTTTTTGGCATCAAATCTAAAAAATGGTCTCATAAATTTTTTTCACAAATCATATATTAATGCTAGATAATATGAATGAAGTGAAGTTGGAGCGAAATTTGAAAAGTGGTGCAACGATTGTGGAGGAGTTGGAGACAATAGATGATCAAATAAGTGATGCAAGTTATCTCGCGATATATCAACACTTAAAAAAAGAAGAAGAAAAAACACGCAGTCTAAAAAAATTGAGCAAAATGCTTTACTTTTTTGTGAGCTACTCATTGAGGTGAATAATAAATTTTGACATCAAATCTAATATATGCCTAAAATAAGGGTCTTATAGAAAAAATTTCGAAAAAAATCATACATTAATGCTAGATAATATGAATGAAGTGAAATTGGAGTGAAATTTGGAAAGTTGTGTCACGATTATGGAGGAGTTGTGGACGATAAATGATCAAGTAGGTGATGCAATGAATTATTTCGCGATATAGATCAACACTTAAAAAAAGGAAAAAAACGTATTCTGGAAAAATTGCGCAAAATGCGACGCTTTTTTGTGAATTACACAATGAGGTGAAAAAAAAGTATAGGCGGAATTATTTGCATCAAAACAAAAGTTAATTCACATATATAGACAACAAATAAGAAACTTTGGCATCAAATTTAAAAAATAGCTAAAATATGGTCTCATCGGAAAAATTTCACGAAAAGATCATATATTAATGCTAGATAATATGCTTGAGGTGAAATTGAGCGAAATTTTAAAAGTGGTGTCATTATTGTAGAGGAGTTGGAGACGATAGATGACTAAGTAAAAGATACAATGAATTATTTCCCGATATATCAACACTTAAAAAAACATATTCTAAAAAAATTGAGCAAAATGCAATACTTTTTTATGAAATAGTCAATGAGGTGAAAAAGGAGTATAGGGTGGAAAATTTTGTCTCAGAACAAAAGTTAATACACAAATTTAGACAACGAATAAGAAATTTTGACATCAAATCTAAAAAATGGATCTCATCAAAAAAAATTCTCAAAAAAATCATACATTAGTGCTAGATTATATGAATAAAGTGAAATTTGAGCAAAATTGTAGAAGTGGTGCAACGATTATGGATGAGTTGGAGATGATAGATGATCAAATAAGTGATGCAATAAATTATTTCGCGATATATCAACAATTTAAAAAAAAGGAAAAAAAAACGTATTCTAAAAAAATTGAGCAAAATGCGATACCTTTTTGTGAAGTACTCAATGAGGTGAAAAAAGAGTATAAGGTGAAATTATTTGAATCAAAATAAAAGTTAATATACAAATGTAGACAACGAATAAGAAATTTTGGCATCAAATCTAAAAAATAGCTAAAAATGGTTTCATCAGAAAAAATTGTGCCAAAAAATCATAAATTAATGCTAGATTATATGAATAAAGTGAAATTAAAGTAAAATTGTGGAAGTGATGCAATGATTGATTTCACCATATCTCAAGACTTAAAAATAACAAAAAAAATTCAATCGGAAAAATCTAACAAAATGTTATATTTTTTTGTGAGATGGTAAATTAGGTGACGAAAAAGTATAGGGTGACGAAACTTGCATCAAAATCAAGTTAATATACAAATGTTGACAACAAATAAGAAATTTTGACATCAAATCATAAAATGGCTAAATATGGTCTAATCAAAAAAATTTAGCAATGAAATCATATATAAATGTTAGATAATACGAATGAGGTGAAATTGGAGCGAAATTTGGATAGTGGTTCCATGTATGTGGAGTAGTTGGAGACGATAGATGATCAAGTAAGTAATGCCATTATTGATTTCGCGATATCTCAAAAGTTAAAAAAAAAACACGAACAAAACAAAAAAACTTAATCGGAAAAATCTAGCAAAACTAGCAAAATGTTATATCTAACCTATGGTAACTTTTTCATCACGACTTAGCTTATCTATATCTATACAATTATATAAACCATTTGTACCAAAAGTCTTAATCCTTAAAAAAGGGACAAGTCAAATTACCTTTCTACCCTCCTACAATCTTTAATAGAGATACTACAATCACTTAATGCAACTAATTATTATTTCTTCGTAACGGTCATATATTTAATTTTTTAAATAAATATCTACATTAAATATCTGTAACTTAATTTTTACAACTTTCAATTGTTAAAATTATGAGATACCATTTGAGTGGTGTCGGGTTAGTACGTTGAGATTAGTAGGTAAAAAGTCAATTCTCAACCCAAACTTGAATTATTTTTATTAACAGGGTGACAGGTAGAAAGTAATTAATCTGGACATGACCCAAGTAACTCACTTATGTAAACGAATTGATAGGTTTGCGGTTGATTTCAACTTACCAATTGATTTCGAATCAAGTGGGTTTAAACTTGCCAGTTTATATGTTGGTTTCGGGTTGAAATTTTCCTTTCAAAATAAAACTTAATTTTGTTTACAGCTTCACGGATCGACCCGTTAACGAGAACATTCACCCGATCTTAACTATAAATTTCATTCCGTGTCAGTTTCAAATCAAGTATCGGATTATATTGGAAAACATAATGTACCACTTTTTTCTGATTTTCCATTCAAGGACGACATGTTTTTGAACGAACAAATTAATGTATGTAAAGTTTTAGTATCCGCTGACTTGCGCGGGTATAATGCTAGTTGAGTGTTTATATATTCCATTCCCGATTTATATTAGATTGAGAGTTGAGTGATTTAAACACAATTTTTTCCTATTGTGAGGTGCTAAGTCGTGCATTCATGCTTATAGGTTAATCGTCTCAGGTTTATCCATATTTTCTATAGCCATATCAGTTCCTATTGTTGCTTATTTAGTTAAATTCATGAACTTTCGATACTCAATAGATAAAAATGTGTATTCAGGTTTAAGAAGGAGACTTGCGAAGGAAATTGAGTGATTTTGTGCTGAAAGTGAGCAAAAAAGTGACCAGAATTTGGAACAGTCATTAATCGTGTCACGATTGCCATTAGTCGCGTCGCGACCCTTACACAATCGCGTTGCAATCTAGTTAAATAGAGTCGCGATATACTGAAGATCGCATCGCGATCCTTCATGTTCGCATCGCGAAGTGAGGTCGGCTAGAGGAGTATATAAACGACTTTTAAACACGTTTATTAGGTTACTTCTTTTTCCAGCCGAATTGAGAGCAGAGGATACGACTTTTAGAGATATTTTGAGTCCGATTCTGCCACTTTCAACGGTTAGAAGCGAGAAGATTAATTTCATACTTCATTAACATTGGTTTGTTTATTTATTACCCGATTATGTGATGAGTTTTCTATTCCCTTACTAGATTAACATACAATGCGAAAATAACAATTAATCTAGGGTATGAAGGAAACTAAACCCTAAAGGATCTTAACTTAATAATAATAAGCTACAAAACAAAATAAATAGATAAGAAAATACTAACCTTTAAGAAAATCGAATTTCTCACACGCAGATCACCTTGACTTGGAGGCGAGTACTCAAACCAGAGCACTTCTAATGGTTCACACCCACGAACCAAAGAGAAAATTCTAACTCCTAAGGTCCCGAATTTAATCGTGTAAACTCTTACAAGGAGATGAATGAGAAAGAGAGAATTGTGTACCTAGAAACCATGGCATGCCCTCTATTTATATAGGGAGAGGGAAGCTTAGGGTTTATCTATGGGCCGATGTGGGACATATTGATTTCGAGCTCCAACCGCCGGTTGGATTATCCAGCCGCCGGTTGGGCTTGTTTTCTGCCCAAGTACCCGAGCCACGACCCGCGTGCTCCACCGCCATGCTCCAACCGCCGGTTGAACATTTCAACCGCTGGTTGGATTTGACTTCCAGAATTTTCCTTTTAGTTTCTAATTAATTCATCAACTATGATAATTAATAAACCAAATAATTAACCATAATATTAATTCCAATTAATATTATCTCTCATTAATTTCTCTTTAACTGTTCGATGAGGGCGACCCAAAAAGGACTCTACTTTTAATGATATACTTACTAATTAGTTATGAACTTGGACACTATATCCAACAGTCTCCCACTTGGACAAGTCATCAACTAATATTGGTCTTAGTCTATCCCATTAACTAAGCAGAGTGTGCCATCCAACGCAACTGCCGAACTCTGAATCATATCTAGAGACAGCCCTTAGATAAGTGATCAAATATTCCTTTGTTCTACTGATATCGTATGAACCTGAGACATGGATTTTAATCAATCTCAAGATTCAAGATTATGTTTTCTGATTTCCGATTATTTTGACTATATGAGACTACCGATTAGTACTGCTACTACTAAACAATGCTACATATTTTTTTAGTAATAGTAATAGTACTAATAATAATAGTAATAGTAATAATAATAGTAATAATAATAATATGTGTTCATGCATTTACATCAAACACATGGTCATCTCAAAGAAACAATCTCACTTCATATTGGTACATGGGATGAAATTATCGTAGTAAAAAAAACGTAAAGGGAAAGATTCTCAATTGATTTGTTGGAAAGTATAGATGATGGAAATAGATCGAGTCAAAATTTACTACCTCATGGTTAGATTTACATAAAGAACTTCTAATGTAATTTAATCTGCGTCAGAGTTGAAGAACACAGATAGTTGTCAATATTAGCTGTGAAACTTATCGAAATCAAATATATGAACTATCAAATCCAATGTACATTTTATCCTATCTTAATTTTTGATGCAATTCCATAAAGGAAAAAATATTATATCTGGTTTTGACCCGATGAACCAATTGATCTGTCATCCCTAACTAAAACAACATGTCAACTCATTAATTCATTTGACCCGTTTAAGTAAATGCAGAGTCATGTCTTTGTCGGCACGTTTAGAGTTAGGGTTGACATTACCAAATAATTAGGTTATGTTGAGGTTTGGTAATATTAACCCGTCAACATGACCCGAATTGACACCCTATGTAGTATCATTTATTGATATTTAAGAAGATGAAAATGAAGATGATAAAAAGGATGGAGGAGACGGGAGAAGTAGAAATTGAATATTTATCATCGTTCAACAAAGACATGGAACACGATATTTTTAATACGTCAAATTGAATTCGGTAGTGGTGGTTAATTGAAGTTAGTTATGCTAGAAAGGTTTCGTTTATATTAGAAATCAATAAATTCAAGCACAGGTCATACATGCATATGTAGAAGTAAGGTTTTCGTTTAACCATGAGATAGTTGTCCGCTTTCATCAGTATTGCTCTAGATAAGTAGTTTTTGGATCACTTTTGAAGTTGTGTTGGTACTTCAAATATAAATTGGTAACTTCAAAATTTATATAAATTAATGAAACTAGTAGTAACAAAATTTTGCTAAAAAAATAAGTATATAATACCTATAATAAAAGTTAGTTACCATTTTAAAATAGAATTAAAAATTAAAATACCGTTACAATTATATACGTTACAAAGTTTTCTTTCAAAATATTACGTCTTTAATTAAGAATATCAAAACCACGAAGCTTAATTGGTAATGGATGGACCAAAAGGCCTATGGCCTAACGGTATGCGAGGAGCCCATCGACCAAGAGGTTGTGGGTTCAAGCCTCGTGGGAGTCATGTATATATATGTGCGATGTACATGTATTATGTGAGGTATGTTAGTTATAGAATTACCTTTCTAAAAAACAATTGGTAATGGGTGGAAGCATCTTTGCGACAAAAAACACAAGTTAAGATGTTCTAACCGTGTCAATTTATAGTCACAATTACTGAGTGAATCAGTTTTGTATCCACATTATGGATGGACATCCGATTATGAGTCGGTCTGAATTGTTAGTTATCAACATTTTACGACAAAAAATATCAAAACAATATCATTTTATTTATGTGGATTGAAACTGAGATAATGACAATTAATGAACTTCTTTTTTTCATATATATGTGAAGTACTTTAACACCATTTTCCATTTTTGTAATAACATATCTAAGTATATATAGCAAGTTATACCTATTATTTAATGATTAAATTTTAATTTTTAATGGTAACGTACTTAAACATTTCCCTTTTAAGGACACTTGTCATCCTTTCTAATTTAAAAATATGCTATAAATTGTTGTATTTTGTGCAGTTGTATTTGTACGTGAACAATATCCTCACTCGAGGTACAACCCCAAAGAATATCCAAAGTCACCGTCATCAAGCGAATGTAAAAAAAGTCAAAGTTGACACTACATATACATATACATATACATATACATAAACATATATACATACAAAATATCTGTATCTATATCTATCCCCAATTTTTTTTCTTTTTTATTTTTTTATTTAATAATAAAAGATAAAAGATTTGATACTTTGTGTATAGGTTCTGTAAATCAATTAAACGATTGATCTTCACAACTGTGACGATTCTGTGTTAGTTTAATCGCATAACCACTGGTTAGTTCTTTCTCTATGATTTCTTGGGTAAAAACCAGCTGATATATTCAATAATTATGATGCTTGGGTTTTTGAATTGTGCGTTTTGATAGAACTGATAGTTTAATCTATTTTCTGTAATTAATTCAGGTGATTATTAGTTGTTAATTTTGAATTACGTATTATTAGAAAATTTAAAATTTTGATGCTAGCCTGCTAGGTTTGATTATTGATTAGTTTAATGATGCGGCTTTTGAATTTTTGGCGCATTTGTTTGTTTTTGTGGATTAGGTTTTAATGTTTTGGTGCATTTACATGAATATGTTTTCTATATTATATATATTTATTATTTATTTGGTTATGTTGTAGTTAGTTGACTATAGGGATATTTAAGAGAATTTCGTTGAATCTGTTAGTGTTAGAGGATTGGTACTTTGTTATATAGTATCTTTGCCAAAGTCATTGTTTAGGGATGATTAGTGTAAATGGAACCTGAGAAAATGTGAATTCTGGTTTTCATTTGCTATTAATTTTATAATTATTATTGTGGTAATCTTCTGTGAGTGGACTGGGAATTGGAAGAAATCTGAAGACACCGAGTACACAGGGTTAGTTTGATGTGTGTTAATGATAAGCAGTAGATTGCAGTAGATAGCATTTTGTAATTTGTTTTACCCGATTCTGCATCAATAGTTGTTATTGAACACTGATTATAGTTAAATGAAATTTCTCTATGTTTGCCCCTTATTAGCCAGGCATGCAAAAATTTTGGTAGTCACTAAGGGTTGCCTTCTTTGAAAAATGGAATAAAATTTGATTTAGTGAGATTTTCATGACACGCATTTTCCATGTTGGCAGATTGAGTTCTACTCAACTTAAGGTGGGATTCCGAAATTTTCAAGTTGGTTGCGAGTGTATGCCAGCATAAGGAAAACTGTGTCCCCTATAACCGGTTTGAAAGCTTTCTTTGACACTTATATATTTCATGTGTTCACTACTTCACTATTTGCTGAAGGGTGTAGATGGGAGTTTGTGTATTGGGACTAAATTGTAAAATCGAAACAAACGAGTTGCCACTAGTAATGGAACGAGCACAGACCGGCGAATACAATGGGCATGTGATTGATATACCCCAAGATAGACCGGTCAACGGGTTGAACTCACAACAAAATGAAGACCTTCCTTCAACTAGTGTTACCGATCCTGTTTTTCAACATTCTTTTGCTACCACCAATGGAAACAATGCAAGAAATATACCATTTGCTAGAAGGGGGAATGGCCATGCAACCCGTAGAAGCCCATTGAATTCTGGTTATTGGATATCTATAGAATTAGTTATAACCGTGAGCCAGATAATAGCAGCAATTATAGTTTTGTCCTTATCAAGGCATGAGCATCCCCATGCTCCGTTATTTACATGGGTTATTGGTTATGCCTCTGGATGTGTTGCAACTCTCCCATTGTTATTTTGGCGTTTCTATTTTAGAAATCAAGCATCGGACCAGGATCCAGCTCTGCCTCGTCAGGGTTCAGCTCCTAGCAGTCTTTCAGCAATAGCTACCTCTTTAACTTCATCTTCAAATGCAAGGACTTCAGTAGTGGACACTAATAACACCATTGGTTCGACAAGCCTTTTATCACCATTACTGAGTACAAGGTATGTATTTTTTGTGAAGATGCAGTTATTTAATAACATATATTTTCTGGTTATTTTGTCATTTGTGTTTGGTGGTATATTATAATCTTTGCCTTGGTTGAGTAATAAAAAACACTCGAATAATTTTACTTATTTAGGGAGTGTTTGGACGTGCAGTTTGAAAGTGATTATGGGATATTGGATAATCAAAATTCGAAATTCGCCCATAACAAAATGGTCCCTTAAAAATAGTGTTTGGATGTCCTGCTGCTCAAAGTTGTAATAATTAATAATAAGAAGTTCGGATGTTGTCAAAGTATAATTATTTTAGGAATTGATAGATAAAATAACTAACAATGACATTCTTGTGGTATAAATACGTAGATCTTGTGAGATGAGAGTAAGACTTCGCAAATCAGGTTAAAAAAGGGTAATTAGGTAAATTAATGTTACTCTTACATAAGCAGTTATGTTATGCTTCACAACCTGAATTGCCTTGGTTGTTGAGAAGCACATGTTCTCTGATATTCTGCAATTTTATTTAATACGTTGTTACTTATCATAATATGAACATTATATGAGACAATATGGTACTTGAACAATTATTACTGATCTCTGTGGAATAGAATGACAGCTTCCTAAATGAGGTAGAAAAGTAACTACATTCTAGATGTTCACATTACGCAACAATCCAAGAACAGTTGTACACTGAATAACAGTGATTGATCAAGAGAAGAAACGTTGTATGTTCAATTTGAATGTCATATTGGTCTATTCAATAATAAATTAGTTTGGAATAGATGAGACAAAGTTTCTAAAAAAGAAAGAACAAAAAGAGCACCAATGATTGTCATATAATTTGATATGGATCATGACTCTGAGATGTCCCCTGCACAGCCCATGATAGATCTTGTGGTTTTTTGCCATGTATATCTAACAAATTCTCTGCAAGAGGAGCTTAAGATGGAAGCCTTTAGCTGTGCAAATAGTTTGTCTGGAATGCTAATTTAGGTCAAGTTTTAGGTTAAAGAATTAAATATAGATTAAGTTGGCAATTGTTTTAGCTAGAGATAATTCATTATGTGTTAGTAAAATTAACCAGTTATCCAAACATATGAAAATTGGAGTTATTGTTGTCAGATTAGCAAACTAACCTCTGTAGTTGATTGATATCTTTCATTAGGCTTTGCGATTAACCCATTTGACCAAGTCATTCTGGTTAGGCTAGACTAGAAAGTAGAAACAGTGCCTAAAAAGTTTCATCAGTATCCATTTTTGACATGGGTTAGAACGAAAATGTTGGATTTGTACTTAAATTTTACCCGTCTACCTAGTCTAGTTAACCCACTTAATATTCACATAGCTCACTTAAGGACCACTGGATGCTCACATTTATTCATAGAAGACACTTAAGTCAATGGTTAAACCAAGTTGAGTTTTTAAAGCCATTTAGGATGCTATTTTATTAATTTTTTCTTTGAAAGAAGAAAGATTGATATTAACCAATGTTTGAAACCTTAGTACTATACAAATATAATATTGGTATCATAGCTCCCATTGCAATTGTAAGGAGAACTTCCATAATGCTATAGATGCATTACATTTGCCTTTTTGAATAGAAAAATAAATGTAGATACGGTGAAATAGTGGCATCAAGTTGTTCTGTAAGAATTATGTATACAAACCGTAAAATTAAGTTGTCATTTATTTGTCACTTGCAGTTTTGTTTTGCGGATGATAATAAGTTACAACTGATTTTGGAGTTCTCTGCATGTGGTCTTTGCTATTATGTGATCTATGAGAATACCAGTTTTGATGCCAAAACTTCTTTTCTACAACATGTGAGTCCTGTGTGACCTGTATGTATATATAATATATATATATATAATATAATTATATAATATAATAATAATAATAATAATAATAATAATAATAATAATAATAATAATAATAATAATAATCATGTATTTGTGTATTACAATGAGTAGAGTATATAAAGTAATCATGAGCTCTTTCATTCATCACAAAAGGTTTCGGTAGTTCTAGAAATATTAGAAAAATGTATTGAGCCTGTATCAAACTATAGAGAAAGATCTTCAGAGATTACAAACCTTCGATGACTGTTTTTGAACCACAAGTCCAAGTGGTTGCCATGTACACCTTAGTTATCAAATGAAAACATTCTTAATATCAGGATGATGTAACATCCTAAGTTATCAAGTGAGAATTTGAGTGAAGTTATGACTGTAAATAATGCTTTTTAATGAAAGAAGATGAGGTACAAGACTACAAGGTTAGGCAGAATGATCTTTGAGGTATATGTCTCCTTTTGCATTTTATGATTGATGATCTCAAATGGGAACTGGATTTCGATAATTAGGCTGTAGGGTAGAACTATAGGGCTCGTGTTATTAAGTTGCTGTGATGACCAAGACAGCTGTTTCTGCTGCAATTGGTTGCATCAGTTAAGGGGTTACCCAATGGTCCAATGCAATGTTTGATGGGCTTATATCCCATTTGAACTTAATATTCTGTACTCTACATGGCATACCTGTCAGATATGAATTTTCTAAGGTAAACCATAGTATTAGAAGTCACGTTTCAATTGAATTCAAGTTTTGATATTGATGCGTGCGACATAATACAGTTACTGATAGAAAAGTTCTTTTTACTGTTGCAGGGTCAAAGTACTAGTTGAATACTTCAAAATGGGGTTGGATTGCTTCTTTGCAGTTTGGTTTGTTGTTGGGAATGTGTGGATCTTTGGAGGCCATTCTTCTGCATCTGATGCTCCCAATTTGTACAGGTAACAGCCAATACATGTCATCGACTGCCTCATAATGTATGTAATTTTATAGTTGATTTGTCATCTCATAGAAATTAATGGTTTCGGCAGGTTATGCTTAGTGTTTCTTACCTTTAGCTGTATTGGGTATGCAATGCCATTCATCTTGTGTGCCACAATCTGCTGCTGCCTCCCTTGTATAATTTCGGTCCTGGGCTTCAGAGAGGATCTGTCGCAAAATAGAGGAGCCACCACGGAGTCCATAAATTCTCTACCGACCTACAAGTTTAAGATTAAGAAACACAAACATGGAAACAATAAAGAAAGCCAATCAGGTGCCGGTGAAGGTGGGGTCGTGGCTGCAGGAACAGAAAACGAGCGTGTTCTATCCGGGGAAGATGCGGTAAGTCGGTCTTTCTCTTAATTATTTCTGATTACTTTGTCTGTCCCCTTTTTTTTCTGTTTATTGTAGCTTTTGTGCTTTTACCCAAACGATTAGCTTGCTACCTGGGGTGGCAAATTTTGACCCGTGAGCTTAAAAATGGTTCGATGTCGGTTATATTTCATCTGTAATAGGTCAAACAGGTAACAAAAATTTATCATAAAAGAAATGGGCCAAGCGGGTCGAAAGTATCCGAAAGTGTTTTTGATGTATAAAGCCTTCTAAATCTGTTATTATTCAAGAAATTAGACGGGTCGAAAGTATCCGAAAGTGTTTTTGATGTATAAAGCCTTCTAAATCTGTTATTATTCAAGAAATTAGACTACTGTTAGAAAAATAGTATACTTTTTTGAAAACATATTTGACGCTAGCTAGATTTTTGTAACAAGTTTGATAATTCTGGTAAAAGGTGTTTCGGGTCAGCCTAACTGACATGGTCTGTCCTAACTCATATTTGACCTCTAAACATGCCGACCGATCCACCTATTTTGCTACATTAATGCCAACGTGTCTTAACCGAACAAGTCAAAGAAAGTCACTTGACAATTTATGTGATAATATGCAAAAGAAATGTACATTAGGATCCAAGTTTTGTTGTGCTTTTCTTTTATTAAGCGAGTCCATATAACCTTTATTAAGTTCTTGTATAATATTTACTCGACAGATGTGCTGCATTTGCTTGGCAAAGTATGCAAACAACGATGAACTGAGAGAGTTGCCGTGCACTCACTTCTTTCACAAGGATTGTGTGGACAAGTGGTTGAAGATCAATGCTTCATGCCCACTCTGTAAGAGTGAAGTTGGGGAGAGTGTTTTGAGTTCACTAACGGAACCAACAACGGCTACTGGTCCGCAATCATAACCTGGTGGTTCAGTTTCAGTCAGGTTTTTTCCATTACATATATCATCAGTTTGTTAATATGCATATACTGCTTTTAAGAGTGTTGTTTCATAATGAAGAGCAAAAGACTTCATTCATTTTATTGGTTTATCAGTAGGGAAACGTTGTGATTTTGCATTTCAAGTCAGGCCGTGTATGTTGCTTTGTCTGGAGTTTAAATAGGCACGGAAAATTGGGCGGATTGGGTAACACGTTATAAGGGGTTCTGGTCAACAGGTTTATATATCTGAATGGGGCAAACTGCACAAAATAAAAACAAAGTTGACACTTTTTAGTGGTTTTAGCAATCCGACTTTCAATTAACATAAAAAAAGATGAACTGGAATTTTATCATCAACTTAAGCTACCACATTTATATATCAAAGTAAACGGTTACCTCTTAAATCCTAACCATTTAAAATCAAAAGAATTATGGTGCCCTCTTGTTATCATCACGAATACCTCCTCTCTTTAATATAGACTTCGAAGGAGAAGTCAGAAGAAGATCAACCGAGAGTCCCCGGCTTTCATATGCTCTTTATAAAGTAGTTTGAGGGCCAGTAGACTGTCGGGGCAAGGAAAGGATCGATGTACATTGATTGTTTATGTGATGAGAGTGGAAAAGATTCTTGTTTATGAGTACGAGTTTAATGGTTAGTCTCGAAAGTATCTTAGCAGCAATGCTCTTACGTGCGTCTACACCTCAAGATATGCATTGGGGGTGCCCGTGGATTTCATTTTACCTAGGCTGTAAATGGTCAAAATACTAGAATCTGAAAGTATTCACTCACGATTCAGAACAATAATCCAGATATATCATTGATTATCTTCTTATACACATTTTTCCAACATTCCTCGAGAGAGCTTTTATTGGTTTTAAATTATCTATGGCGGTAGACTCGGACCTCCTGGATTTAGTTGGCCAAAAGTGGGACACTACAGTACGAGAAAACTTGCAAAACATCTGTCATTTCCGTTTTTATATTTGCCAAACCCACTGAAAGAATAGTTATCTGGTTATTGACGTTTTTGCATGGTTGTGACAATATCAACCCTCACATGCTGTCCCTAAACACCACATACACAATTTATCTTGTGTACAAATTGCCAAATGTGAGTCTTGGGATGTTTGAGTGTCCTCTACAAGTAAAGGATATCCCAAAATTTCCGGTAATCACTCAAACAACGGATGATCGAGTCCATGATCAGAGACCCGAAAAGAGCTCATTGAATAGACTGAAAGTGGAAGACATTCCAAAACAAAGATAAGATGGTTGGATGGAGGTTCAGATATGCTGCTGCTTTTATGGTCTGTCGTCCAAGTTGTAAGGTCAAACGACGGGACGATTTACGATTTTTTGTCAAAAGTGTTGGTGTTCCCGACTGCGCGCTCCTGGCACCAGCCTGTGAGCACCCTATTCCGGCCGTCTTGAAACACGGACCAAAGAGTACAAGGAGAAACCAATCACTTAACATGAATCGAGGAGGAGCTAACTGGGCTTATTGTCCAAGGAATTGAGTTCAGACCCAAATAAATTGTATCATAGTAACATGAATTGTGTATGTCAAAAATTAAGTAACCTATGAGTCTATTTTTGGTGGGAACAAAGTTAGATATATTGAATATCATTTGCTAAAAAAAATATAACTCGACTTATAAAAAATATGCATGTTTCTTCTGTAAGTTTGTTTGTTAAAAAAAAAAAAAAAGAAAATAATAAAAAAGTCTACATAATCCCTCTTATTTTTCTCACAGGACTATTATAATTAATTTTCGATTCAATGATACATCCATAATTCAGGGTCACCCATAGCACAAATTTATTTTATCATACTTCATTATATCATATATCATACTCCATCCGTTTCAAAATAAATATTCACGTTACTATTTATATTTGTCTCAAAATAATTGTGCATTTACAAAAAAATAATTATTAAAAATCATTAAACTCCTCATTTTACCTTCATTTATTACTCTAAATCATTTACTTTTTAAATAAATTTAGTCAAACTTTGAAACTTACACTTAACCGATTTATCTTAATTCAAACAAAAAATTGTGAGATGTGAATGAACACTTGATGAAAGTATGTAGCTCCGTCCCTATTGTATTTGATTATTTAAGCGTTTGATTCCCAATTTTAGTTGATATTATTTTTAAATCATGCCCATCACCTACTCTCACTACCTGCCGAAAATTGTTTCAAATTTTATTGTCTATATTCTGACCACAACTAAATTATAAACCTTTCTTCCAAATGCTATACAAATACAGTACTTTATAACAAAAAAATTCAACTTTAATTTTTCAACAAATTGGTCTAACCAATAAATGAAAGAGTCTATCGAACAAACTTGTAAACCAAACACAAATTCAAGAATTAGAATTGTAAGCCAATGATATAAACCTCAAACCAAACAATTATTACATATAACCTCACAAACTCTCAATCAACCTTACGAAGGAGTAAAAGATGTATCAAGATGATACATACAGAAAAACTGAAACTAATCAACAACTCACAAACCCTAGATCGCAGAGACGATGAAAAGCAACAAAGAAAGTGAGAATTAGAGTTTCTGGACTCAAAAGAGATATTATATACTAGCAGCTTTCAGAACTTGATAAGTTTAACCCTTCAACTTTTTTTCATCGCAACACAGACACAAACTTCATTGAACCAGCAACTGCAAATTTTTTTAATTCAACTTTGACCACCAAAATATAATTCTACAAAATAAACAACATAAGAAATATTTTATATCAACCAACATAATTAGATTGATCTATTTAACATCTATATAAATATATAATCATTTAATACTTTAACTGCTTATATATGTTCACAACGGTGTGAATAATTTGATCAATGGTCAAACATAAGTTTTTACCCATTCAAGGTAAAAGGGATGATACCCGGCAAACCTTTTATTAAAACAAAAACAAAAATTTTACAATAAAACTTTAGGCATACCTAAAGAAGATTTTAATGGACATTCCATCCAAAAATAATATCACCTATCAATACTATGACTAAAACTTTTATAACAAACTCATCGGTGAGTTTCAAATGAAAATGCCAAGTGTTGAGAATATGCGAATCAATAGTAATGCGCGCCACATGTCGTAAAATTCACTTTTCCCATCTTTTTAAAAACTAAATATCTCACAAATGACAAGTCGAAAAATTAAGAAAATTGCACTATAAAATTCAACGTTTTCTCCTCTTCGATTTAAGATCTCACAAGCTATACTTTCGACGAGTTTTTTTTTTCTCATTTTTTGGTGAGTTTACAAATTAGTAACACATGTGTTAACCCTATACCCTATACCCTAAACCCTAACCACTAAACCCTAAACACTTTACAAAACCCTAAACCCTAAATCATACTAAACCCTGAATCCTAAACCCTGCTAAAACCTAAACTCTAAACCCTAAACCATTCTAAACCCTAACCCTAACCCTAAACCCTAAACCCTAAATTCTAAACTCTAAACCCTAAACCCTAAACGCTTTACAAAACCCTAAACCCTAAACCCTAAATCATACTAAACCCTGCTAAAACCTAAACTCTAAACCCTAAACAATGCTAAACCCTAAACCCTAACCCTAACCTTAACCGCAAATCAAATGTACAACTAAACAGTAACACATGTGTTACTAATGTGTAAAATCCACCAAAAAAATGAAAGAAAAAAAAAACTCGTCGAAAGTATAGCTTGTGAGATCTTAAATTGAAGATGAGAAAACGCTGAATTTTATGGTGCAAATTTTATAATTTTTTGACTTGTCGTTTGTGAGATATTTAGTTTTTAAAAAGATGGGAGAAATGAGTATTTGATGAAAATGATGGGTTGAGATTAATTCTCCTATTCTCACACAATTTATACTCATTTGAACTCTACTCACAAACCATATATAAAATAACTATTGCTAACCGAAAACACTGTACAAAACTTCAAAATTGCACATTGACTTCTCAGAGTCAACTTTTTCCAGGTCAATTGCTTGTAATCACACTGCCTTCTTGAAATCTTCAAGTTCACTGCTGCAATGCTTCCAATGTCCTCACTTTGGCTCATAAAATCTGCACTAATGCTATCAAAATCTTTATCAAGTCCCCTGCTTCTTGAATTAACCTTCCTTTGACTTTCATAGATCAACATACATAACCTGACAACTTTCAAAGACCCGGTGCAACCAAACTCAGTCCCTAAACCCTTCTTGTTCACATTACCTTTACAATCCAAATGCATATTGCATAGTAAACACTTCCGGTTACTGCTTATATACAAACAGTTGCATAACCAGCCAATTTGACCAAATATAACCAGCCATTTTGTCATCCATTGATAGTCAAACATAAGTTTTAGTTTGGTCTATTATTTAATTTCCTTTGATACATATGATCAGTGACTAAATAACTCATCAAGAAATATATTGGGTCTGCTGTAAACTTTATAACTACATAACTACATTACAGTAGTATATATTGATCAATTTGACATGCCTAATCCTATATGTTAGAAATATTTTTCATACAAAACTAAAATTTAATTTGATAAACAAATAACAAGTTCATATAAAAAAGAAAATAAGGGTAAAACCGACCATCTAGGGTTAAAGGAACATGATGATGAAAATTGAACCACCTTCGCATTTATATGTTGCATGTCCTCACCAATAAGCTACCATCGCGAAGACGACAAGTTCGTATATATACTCGTATACTTGTAATTTGATTATTGATTATCAAAGTAGTTAAATTAAAAGGTAGCATACAACTAAACATCCTGATTAATTAGGTCAAACATTGCAAATTATTAGTCAATAAAATAAAAAATAAAATTTACTCCACACAAAGCAAGTGACCAACCATACATGACATTTCATCCTTTGAATATCATCCCAAAAGTCTTGAATTAAAAATGATTTTAATTGATTAAATTATCTTTCCTTTGTCTTTGTATATCTCTTGAAGGCTTCCCAAGTCAACACATATCTTTGGTGGATCAGATCTCAAAATGTCCAACTTAGAAACCCAAAATCTCATTGACCCATCTAACCATTCTCCGGCCACCACTCACCACCATGAACAACCACAATCGCAAACCACCCGAAAACAACGCAACCCCATAACATCACTCGTACTCCAACCGTTCGAATGGCTAAGAATGTTATCATCCGAGCTCAACCCATCATTCATCCTAGGAATATTCCTAGTTTACGGTCTTAATCTAGGCTTCTCGGGCTCTTTTTTTACAGTTGTCACGGACTATTACTGGAAAGACGTCCAGAAAGTACAACCCTCGAAGGTACAACTCTTCATAGGGTTGTACTTCATTCCATGGGTCATAAAGCCTGTGTGGGGTCTTTTAACTGACGTTTTTCCAATAATGGGGTACAAAAGACGACCCTATTTTATTATTGCCGGATTTATAGGACTAGTGGCGGCAACTATAGTTTCGGAAGGTGGTGCAAAAGTGGGTATGGCCACCGCGTTGTTGTGTTTGATCGCGATCTCAACGGGGATGGCGATTGCGGATGTGACGATTGATGCTTGTATTGCAAGAAATAGCATTGAGATGAAAGCATTGGCTCCGGACATGCAAAGTTTATGTGGTGTGTGCTCATCGGCCGGTGCACTAATTGGTTTTGCAACTAGTGGTTTCTTTATTCATCATCTTGGTGCTCAGGTTAGTTTGTTTTTTGCTATTTTGTAATGCATATTTTACATTTACATTACATGTAAGAGATTAAAATGATGTTTCAACAACTTTTTAACCCTTACCCATTCTCATTTTTAGTTCAACCTCAAAAGTCAAAACTTTTGTCGACGTTCATCCTCAAAAGTCAAAATAAACTTCAACCAACTAACTTGGAATAAAAAGGTCATGTGTATTTATCAGCACATTGTGAATCAAGTATAAAGAGTTAACTTTATCTATTTATTTTTAACTACTGACTAATAATAAGGGCAAAATGTCGAAAAATGTGACATATTTTTCAACTTTTGTCATTTAGGGGTGTATGTAATTAACTGTTACATTAAAAAAGATCAAGACTTCTAATTTGATATTATGAGGGGCGTAGGGTTCATAACAGTAGCTTTTCTGTTAGCTTGAGCCGGTTTTAGCTTTGTTGGCACTCGTAAACACCTTCGATTTTAGCTTCAATTTCGTTTTTCTTTCCAAATTTCTCTCTCGTTGATTTTAGGGTTTACGTGTGCGTGTGTAATGGTTAATGGATTTAGATGAGAAAGAGTTTAACTTTTATTACAAACGAAAAATGTATTATTTTTTTTATTTTTTTGTTAGAAATATTTATGCCACCAAATTTAACCGTTGTTAGTATACATTTGTATTAATGTTCTTTGTCACATTTTTTTAAATACTTTGGTGATTTGTACATATGTTAAAATGGTTAGATATAACATATATACTAATCAATCAATCAATATGAAGATCAAGATCAATACTCCTTATGAAGCATTCTCATTATTCGCTTAAAGCTTAGTGTTTGGCAGATCGGAAATACGTATTTTATCCTTCTCCATCCAAAACCATTTTGACAAGTCTTTCAACACACTAATCATTTAAAAATATCACCCAAGTGAAAATGTCAATATTCATGCCCATTATTATTTACTAGTAACGCTGCGAGACAATTAGTCAATTTTCGATTTACATGTACACATATAGGTAACACAATCAACTTCACCTCACCTTAAGAATCAATGTTTAAACTACACAAAATACAATAGAAGTAGTATACTTATGCTATCAAACAACAATAGGTAACACAATCAACTATTAAATATAAATGATATTACATCTTGGGAGATGATTTTCAAAGAATATTTTAATTCCTACAAGGCTCAGAATCCAAATTTTGACCAAACATTTTATTGTAATCTTATCCCATGTTTCTTTTAAAACGGTAAGGCGTATTTAGTTGCGAAAAAAATATCTTTCTTTTTTATTTTTTTAAAGTCTTTTGTCGTTTGAAAACTATAAGAATTCTAGAGAATGTATTTTAATGTAAGGGATAAAGTTTTCATTTTTCAAAATAGCAAAGATATAAAACCTTAACTCATATATTCCATTTTTTTAGAAAACTTTTCTGGAGAACTTCAACTTGAACACATTTTCTAATTTTTCAGTTTTTTTAGAAAACTTTCTAGAAAATTGAATGAGCTTTCCGTAACTAAACGCGCTTTTAATTTTCGATCAGTACGCTTAACTTTTAAAAGAAATATTGTGCTTCATTAAAATTTACAAATTAATATGAATGTTTTTGTTATTCATAATTAAATAATTGAAAAATATATGTATATATTTATACATAAATTTTCTGGGAACGAGACTACTGTCATGAATTTATTATATCCGGAGAATTATTAGCGAGAAGATATTTTTCGTCGGAAATCTTTATATATAAAATAGATAGATAGATATAATCTACTCCGTAATTGGTTAGTATTTTAAAAAAGTATATAAATATAAATATAAATATTTTGTGGAAGCAGAACAATTAGGTAGTGAAGTAATTATGACTTACTGAAAAATTTATATTCGAAATTTTGACGCATTTACCAAACATTTTTTATGTGTTAGATCGAATTTTTTGTTGGTAATACACTACCGATTTTCTCATCAGTTCCAACCAAAAAATTAAATGATCAGTTTGTATCAACTCAACACCACGTCAATATTTCCTAAAACTAACTAAACACTATCAACCCTTACTGGTCACTTCATAAAACTGAGCCCATATATTATTCAATTTATTATATTTAAAAAACACAAATTTAAATAAACAATTTTATTGAAATAAAAAACATTATATTAAATTAAAAATAAATATTACAATAATTAAAAAAACAATACATTTATTGAAAAAAAATACGATTACCGTTCATACGCATTCGTTGTAATGATAAAAAAAGGGTTAAAGAAAAAAAAAACTTTTTAATAATAATAATACCGTTATACAATGTCTTAATTTTATTTTTATTTTACAACGGTCAGTCCGTTCTCGCCGACGCCAAACCGCCCTCTGTGCCAACCTCGTCAGTTTAGTGGCACACGTCACTTTCCCAATCGACGATCTCGTTGGAAGTGATCTAATGCTAAACTCAATGTTATGTTTAACACTTGGTTTAACATTTGAAGGTAAAAGTGTAAACATCGGTTAACTTAGTATGAAAAGTAACCCACTAATTACTTTTAGAACAATAAAGTTAAAGGGAAAAAAATATATCCTTTAACTCGGCGTTTTTTCTCCTAACTACAGCCGTTAAATTCGGCCGGAGTCATTAACTTCGACTCCCAGGCGTTAAAGACCAACAACTTCGGAGCAAAGTCAACAATTCCGCAAGCTCTTACAAATACAATATCATCGTCATCATAAAATTAAAGTCAATAATATGTCGATAACCTTTTCATATCTAAACAGAAATACAATGTTGATCAATTTAAACATGACCTGAAATTGTGATTTGACTATGTATGTGAAATGCATGTTTCAAGACAGAACACAGATAATTGTTAGCCAAATTTTATACTACATAAAACTACTATGTGCTAACATGAATTTTTTATATGATCATGTATGTAAAGATTGCCTTGGGACTTTTGGCAATTCCAGCAGCATCACAAATATATTTAGGATTTGTCATCTATGAAAAGAAAACATCCGCAGACTCGTCTACAACGAAAAAACAGGTTAGTTATGCTTACATTTTAATATGAATCTTGACTTGATTGATGATGTACACACAAACTTACATCCTGTACAATAAAACAATACTTTACATGATTATGATTCTTGTGTATTATAGGCAATGAAGAATCTGGGAGGAGCACTAAAAGGCATGTATGAGACCATACAAATTCCACAAGTCTGGAAGCCATCTCTTTACATGTATCTTTCATTAGCACTTAGTTATAGCACCCATGAAGGCCAGTTTTATTGGTACACCGACTCTAAAGCCGGCCCTGCATTTTCTCAGGTACTAATTATGTTTACACGATCATCACCTGATCATGGTCGGCAATAGTTTTCGTGCATATGTGTGGACCTCACACGTTTACAACATGCTTTATGTGTAGAGACGGAGCCAGTGTGTCCCCAATGAAGTCGATTAAAACCACCCAACTGGATTTTTTTATTTATTTATTATTATTTATTCTTTTTGTAAATTTAGTGTAATATAACTATAAATTCATATATACAAATATTACTAATTTTAACTATGAACCTGCATAACAACTTTTCTGGCTCCGTCTCTCTGTATGTGTAATAATATATGCAAATGACTAAGGGGGTGTTTGGGCAGGCTTATTTCATAAGCTTATTGGCTTATTATGAAAGCAAATACGCTTCAAAATCTTTGGTTATGCTTATTAGCTTATTTGTACAATAAGCTCTCTAAATATAAGCCCACCCAACCACTAAAAATTAGCTTATAAAAAAGCATAAGCAAATAAGCTCTTTAATTAAGCCCATCCAAACACCCCTAAGATCGAGTTTTTTATTGTAGGAACTGGTTGGTATGGTACACGCAATCGGGGCATTGGCATCCATTGTTGGAGTTCTGATCTACCACAAGCTACTCAAAGATCAACCCTTCAGAAAATTGCTGTTTTTTGTTCAGCTAGTGTACGGTCTCTCTGGGTTTCTCGACCTCATGTTCATCTTACGGTGGAATGTTGCTCTTGGGCTTCCTGACTACTTATTTGTGGTCTTGGAAGAATGCGTTTCCCGCATTGTTTCCAGGGTTAGGTGGATGCCTATGATGGTTTTGAGCACGAGTTTGTGCCCTATAGGCATTGAAGGCACCTTTTTTGCACTTTTGATGAGCATTGATGGCCTTGGTGCACTTACTTCTAAGTGGGGAGGTGGGATAGTTCTTAGCGTGTTTCACGTCACAAGAACCGACTTCACAAACTTATGGCTTGTGATTCTTATTAGAAACCTCATGAGATTCGTCACATTGGGTTTCATTTTTCTTGTCCCGAATACGGGTCGTTTGGACGTACAAACTCTACCGGATGTTTTGCAATCAGAAAGCAAAAGTACAGATATAGAAAAAAACAATGACAATTTGCAACTATTGCCCTTAAACAAAAGAGAAGAGGCTTGATTGTATATTTGAAAGTCACAGAATATTTTTAAATTTTGTAACTTCATTCCTATACGAATAAATTGAGTATATCTTACATGTATCGATTAGCATACTGTGATATAAACTTATTAGGGATCTTGGAAAGAAAATAGTATGTTCAAGCATGAATGAGTAGCATTAGTTTCACCAACAAATACTCGATATAATTTAACATCAATGCCAAAACTACAGAACATAATACATACTGACTACTGAGCAAGGTTGATTGCAGTTTAAACCCATGCAGAATAAACAGGGGTAATATTCAGAGATCGATGATAAGTATAAACGCTGTATCACACATTCACATTAACAAGATTGGTGAGTTACTGGGCCAACTTACTATAACTTGGGACGATTCCTACCCATTCATCTCATGGTGCTGGGGGAGTGCAGAATCACTGGGCCAGTTTCTTCAGGTGATTGAACATTCGGTTTCTAATCCACTGTCGGTCATTCGGGAGATACGCTTGAATAGAATGATCATACCTGAAAGGCAGAGTCGCGCAATCATAATTATTTAGCTCTATAGTTGATAACAGAGTATTGTAAGTTACTCGATGATATAACAGTTTAGCCATGGATGTTTAATGGCGGCGGAGAAACAAGACTTAGCATACACTTTTGGTAATTATTTAGTGGGAAAAGAAAAGGAAACTTACACTAGCGCACTCAAGTCAGCAAGGCCATCGATGAAATTATAGAGATCTTGGATGTCATAAGTGATGTTTCTCATGGTTGGATTCAAATCTTTGAGTTTCCTTTCATATAACGTACATATACCTGCCAACAGCAAGCCAAGGTAACACGGGCAAGAACACTTATCATTTTGGGGCAAGAATACTGTACATAAGTACATTGGCATTGGATAAGAATTTATTTCAATAAAAAGATTTTAATGAGTTATGAGAATCATGCTACTCATCAATATTAGCTGCAACAAACAATTGCAATATATAAAGGTAGCAGAAGAAGATCCAAGGAGAAAGAGTAATATACTACTAATATCCATAAAACAGAAGAAAAATAGCATTATCATATCGTAATGGAAATGAAGAATTTTTAATGCCTCTGATTTAGGAATTCATTGTTAACTCATATTCTCCACATTAAACATAAGAAAAGATATCGATAAGCGGAAAAAAAAAGAAAAAGAAAAACTAATAATAGTTCTTGACTACCAAGTGCTCTATAATTTAAACAATATCTCATAGAAAACATGTTACTAAAAATAAGTTTTTTTCTGAAAGGTGTAACGGAAAGTGTAAGCATACCATCCATAGCTTTACTTATTGACTCATAATCCATGAATGTCCGAGTTGCTCGGTTTTGAGAAGTTTGCATGAGTATAATAGTGTGCCTATTTGACTGCATTCAAAATAGATCACCCAAATAAGCAACTACCAGAAGTGAGAAAAGATACGCATTTTCTATGAATACAGGAACAACGCCGTATCTACTACACACAAAGCCTAGATATTTGACACCAGGTACACTAAATTCTACAATCCTCAAAAAGAAGCAAGAGAACAAGCATCTTTTGCAGTTATAGGCAAGCAGGCAACCTAACCACCATGAAGCAACCACCACCACCAAAAAGGTAAAAAAAAATAAAAAAATGTACATGTTTCATCAACTTATTTAAGGTTACATGATTACAAGCATGGGAAAGAATCATTCTATAATGTCTGCCTGTCTGGATATGGAATTGCTTCTAATTATATAGGGGTCAAATAATCAGTCTTTATACTAGCTGCAAGAAAAATGGTTATCAAAGGGTAAAACAAAATTACCTAATTACATTCGCTTGTAACTTGATTCCGTAATCTTTTTCGGACCTATCTCACAAAAAGTATGTCCTCCCTTCACACAAATGTCCCTTTTCGTTCATTTTATGAACTAATTACTCAAATCCGGAATTTGTCAAACACTAATCAATTTTTTATTACAGCTTCATACACTAAAAACACATTGAAACGGTATCTCCTACGGTCAGTTTTGTTTATTACAACTGCCTATCTAGGTGTGATAATTCAAAATTACATAATCACATTCCTAGTGACCTCTATAATCTTTTTACAACTCTATTTTATATAGCTTATTAATTAACAACTCAGAACATAGAAGAACATAAAGCTAAAACCTTTTTTAAGTGAGTACCATATATACAACACCAGAATAACCAATAACAAAATACCAATTAGGGCTTACATAATTGTGTCAATTAACCCCTAAAAACGATACAAAATTCAATTTTTATGAAACAGAATCTCCTAACATATTTCTAAACAAGTTAATAAGCATCTAAATTTGAAAGTAAACGTTTCTCACCATTTGAGTTGACCCAAAAGTAGACCAGGGATTACAATCTTGTTCCGTACGGCTTGTATTTGTTTGAAAGTGGGAATAAACTGTGATGATGCTGGGCTTTAAATTGGTAAAATACGTCTATTCACCCCCTCAGGTTTATAGATTTCTAATATCAGTCCCTGTGCCTTTATCAAATGGCTTGTGATATTTTCACCGTACTTTTTGATAAATTCACCAAATTTGTGCATCACTTACTTATACAGTATAAGTTTTTAATGTATGATTATGATGGATTTATCAAAAAGTGCGGTGAAAATTTCACCACCGTATAAATATTCTTTCAGACATTTGTCACGAACATTTGTCACGAGTAGTTAAAAAGTAAAAACTATAAAAGCATCTTCAATATTTATCCTAAAATTTAGAATTAAGATAGTGCAAAAATGGAATCTTATTGGTATACATTTGCACTAAATAAAGTTTACTCCAATGTATACACTATATTTTTGCACTAAATGTAGTTTGAAAAAATTAAAAGATATAATATTGTAATAAACATAAAAGATAAGTTAACCAAGATATAACAATATTCAATTCATTTTAATGGTATTAATAAGAAACATATAATAATTTAATTTATATAAATTAGTTTTTATTATTTGTATTAAATAAAATGTGAATAGTGTTTTGTGTGATGTTTAGTATTGCACTAAATTTAGTACATTTTGATAAAGTATTTAGTGTTGCACTAAAAAAGTGTGATGGTTTAGTGTTAATATTGGAAAGAGTTTTATGTACTTTTTGTACTATGTTAGTGTATAAGGTACATTTTGTGCTAACATTGGAGATGCTGTGAGGGACAAAATAGACCGTTTATATTTTGATTCAAAGTGTGAGACCTCAAAAGGATCGGAGTGATTTTTACATTACAATGTTACATACTTACATTATTTATGTATTAGATACAACACACTTTAACTGCATCATGTGTGATGTATATATAAAAAAGGTGTGATATACAAATCACCTACTAAAAAGATAAAGAACTACAGTGGTAAACTAGTATGGACTTTTATATCGAAAAATGGATAGTTCACAACTGTATAGTAACTTTACTCTCATGTGATTTTTGTGAATGAAGTTTGCATATGTACATATAATCACATCTGATTTTTTTAGGCGCCTAAAAACCTCTCCGATGCTAAGGTCATCAAAGGCGCTTACGTTAGCTTGGTCAAATGGCGGTGTAATTTGTATTTTGAAGGAGTTGTGGTTTTTGGTATTCTTTTAGGCGCGGTCTATTTGAAAGCGTTTCGCTAGGATCTAATTTATTTTTAGGTGTCAGGTATTATTAAAGTGTTTGTTAGGATGGTGTGTGGATTTTCTTAGGTAGTTTGGTATCTTGCTAGTTTTTAATATAACTAATGTCGTTAAAAAATCACATCTGATTTAAAAAGTGATCAAAAATGAAATGTAATCACTCGATCAGTACATTCACGTATATATAATCACATATAAGTTAAAGCGTGATAAACACAGAAATCAGCCCACACGACCATCTGCAGTCACAAATTGTAGCACTCTAGGTAAATCCTACATTTAACGTGGATATAAAAGATGTTGGATCTGTAAGTAAGTCGTGCGTTTACTAGACACAACTTATTTTAGGCCAGAAACACTTCAGACCTTAGAAGAACTATCTGCACTTAAACATGCTCAGGTGGGATTAGTATTACTATGAGTGACTTTCTAAGAAGTCAGAGCACAGAGATGAAACGGGTCGTTTATATACAATATACTTTAGTTTGTGGAGTCTTTTAATTTATACATATGTAGTACATATGTCATTACAGGCCACATTAGTAAAATTATAACATCACAAAAGCCGGTTATTGGAATCTATTATCAAGGAATTGTGCTTTTGTCGATATCTATTTGGTTCAATCAACGATACAATTACAACGTTCTCATCACACTTGCAGTACTAGTCTGCAAAACAGAATATTGTTGATACTTGATGGAATTGAACTTGACTAATGTCCAAAGGTATCTCTCTAGTTTTTTATACAACATTGCTCCAACTAAATAACTAACTCGCAAAACTGAATTACAAGGATCATAAAAAGATACAACTAACTAACCACTCTAATTGCATAAGCTGAAGTTTCAGTCAAAAGCTCTTCGTGTTCATTCTTCATATGCACTGTACAAAAAGAACTTGCATTCCTATATATACTCTGTATGGAAGAACCACTGGTAATCATTTAATATACTTTAAACAAATTGACTTCCGAAATCTTGGAGGTAATTGCAGCCGCGAGTTCTGCAGTGAAATTAGGGTCTTTACTAAGATAAGTAGCCATTTGTTGAACCAAAACCTCATCAAAACATGGCACAGCCCTTGGAGAACTAGACCTTCTTTCACTAGTCGAAATCTCGCATCCGTTGGCTAGAGCGTATATTGCCTCTTGCTTTGTGCTTCTATGGTTGTGCTCTCTTTCATAAGTTGCAACTACAACACCAACATCATCCACACATCTTTGTACCTGAAAACAACTCATAATTAGTATATATACTTAGTAAATGACCCTTCATCAATATGGGTTTTTATTTAATTTCACATGTCTAAAGTAGCAGCTAAGTAACTCATACATTAGCAGTTACTCTAATTTTGGGTGCTACAAATGGTGTTAGAGCAATGAAACCAAGCTGACATAAACTGGATTGAATATGATTTGAAAATAATTAAGCGGACTTACTAAATCAAACCAATAACATGTCACCTTATCAATAAATATAATTAGATCAAACCTCGTCAGGATTGATACTCATGAAATGATCCTATAGCATCTACTATTTTATCTTAAATTCAAATTGATTTTATGTGGATTTTCTTTTTTAACGCGTCTTAAAGGATGACGATGTTTTTACCTTCTTCTTAACTGGGCAGGTTGGTGCAAAAGAGCACCGATAGTAAGCTCTGGGAGATGGGTTATCTCTAGTCACTTTTTGACCATATTTTCGCCATTGATATCCATCCTTCACTACCTAAAAAATGCAACAAAATAACCCTTTTAATTCAATATATTCACACTTCCATATACATATACAATATATACATATACATATACAATCACATTATAAGATGGTGCTTATTGGATAGTTTGATGCTCAAAAAGATGAACAAAATACCAGGCTTTTATCGGACGGATCTGTTGGTATACTAACTCTTTGAATTCCTGATTTTTGTAGTTCCACTACATTTGGCCTCTTCCACAAGCTTTGTTGTACTGCCTCATTATCAAACTTTCTTTTCTTCGGGTTTGACTCTAATTCTTCTTTATCTTGAATTAGTTTCTTGACATGAGTTTGTAGAGAATTGAAGTTGTCCCATACAGTCATAAGCATCTCCTTTAGCCTCTTGTTTTCATTACTTATCCGACTTAAATCTCCAACCGTACGATCATTATCAATCTGCTCATACATACACCATATGTTTCTAATATTATTATTAATTAATTAATTAATTACCAATTAAGAAACTGAAACAAACACAAACTCCATCCTCAATCCTTATTTCATGCAACTGTAGTTTAAAATGCATATAAAATAACCACAAACCTCATTTTCATACGAGCGTTGTTCTTCCTCATCTTCATCATGTAAATCGGTTTCATGAACTTCTATAACCTTAACCACGAGTAGTAAAGAAGTTAGGTCTCAAATTCTTATATTTCTTATAATATGCAATATGCAATATGCATATATACCAATATACTCGTGCCATGCAGTGAAAAACAAAACAACGAAACATTATTGTAAATGGTAAATCGGTAACAAGGGTATATTAGTCATGAAGGTTAGGGAGTTGGGGTTTAATTACTTAGTAGTTACGAAAGTGAGTAAATGCATGTTAGATACAATCGATCGAAAGAATTAATGGGCGTTACTGTAATTTAACATGATCTTAACAAAGATCTAAATAGATTATAAGTGTACTTAGGTACTTACTGAGGTATGATGATGACGACGAGTTATATTTGAAGGATTAAGATTGAGATCTATGGCCATCATTATTATATGAAATATGAAATATAATTGCTGCTGCTTAATTATATTTGAAGGATTTATATTTATATAGAAGAAAGAAGATATGAGGATAGTCGTTGAAGTCAAAAGTCATCTTTGTCTGGTTTAGGTACGTGTACGTAAAGTTAACTAATTAGTTCCACGAAATTAACGAAATTTTGCCTTATAAAATACATTAATTGTTTAGAAGGTTCTGATCATAATGATAATAATCAAGTTGAAGTAATGATAGAAAGTTTTGAGTTGAATTTCAATTTAATAATACGTTGAATTTTTACCGAATAAAAAATAATGTCACATAGCAAATAGCAAAGAGGATATCCTCAACTAGTTGTTATTATTATTATTATTATTATTATTATTATTATTATTATTATTATTATGTGAAAGATTCAAATAAGAACCAAATAAAAGTTGAGAACTTATGATAACTATTAAATATTTACGTATTTGTTCACATGTGATTAACTTCAATCATATGTGAACATTGATTTAAGTTAGATTGAGAATGAAAAAAAGTAAAAAAAAAAAATACATGTTCAAATTTGACCGATAATGTGAACAAGTCGACTGCAATGTATTTTAAGACGTAATTTTAGGAAAAAAATTTACCTTTTTTCAATATTCACATATGATTGAAGTTAATCACATGTGAATAAACACGTAATCTATTAATTTTTATAAGTTCTTAACTTTTAGTTGATTCTTATTTGAACCTCATATTAGGGTTAGGTTCAAACGAGAACCTCATTCTAGTTATTACGGTTCTCAATAATTGTTAGCTCCCACTTAATCCCTTCACTATATATATATATATATATATATATATATATATATATATATATATATATATATATACATATATATATATATATATATATATATATATATATATATATTTCATGACATTCTAAAATTTTAAACACCCTTAAAATTATGGAGCAAAATTTTATACTCCTTCCGTTTTAATTATATCGTCACATAATAAAAATTGTTGGATTTAAGATAAAGTGAGTACATGTCATTTTTACCCTTATATTCAAGGCAAATTTGACTAAAAATATTTAAGAAATAAATTATTGAGAGTAATAAATGAGGGTATAATTGAAAGTTTAATGGATTTTTAAAGTTATTTTTTACAAGTGAACAATCTTTTTGAGACAGATAAAAATAGTAAGGTGGACAATAAAATTAGGACGGAGAGAGTATTTATTTAACATCCCATTTTTTTTAACACCGGACATTTTGCTATCGTCATATATAGTGACGTAATTTTTAATTATTGCGTCGACCTTTGAAATCAATGAAACATCCAATCAAAACATGACTTAAAAACAAAGACTTCCAAATTTCATTTCTTTAATGAATTAATTAACTTCAAAGTCGATGTTAACATATGCGCGTACAACTACCAAATTCCTAGGTGGGATCTACTACTTGAGATGATAAGTTAGTTAAACAGACTACTTTTAATTATTTGTAGGTATCATTGGAAACCATGTGTTTACGCAAATGAGATCATCTTATCTACCATCAACGTCATTACAATTTACAAATTGCACCATTAATTTACACAGACATATACATATATACATATACATATGTATATATACATATATATATATATATAGTTAAAGGTTCAAATGAGAACCACAAAAAGGTACAGAACTGTAAGAACTTTTAAATTATAGAGATTTTAATATGTTTAATGATTCAATCACATGTGAACATTAATGTAAATTAAGGTTAAAAGCAAAATAGTTTGAGAAAACATCAAAATAACCTTTAAAATCAAATTTATATTTTTCGTTCACATGTGCACATTTGATACGTGCACATGTGAACACTTCATATATTTTATAATTTAACATGTATTTTGTTGTTTTTAATTTTTGTTTGTCATAAATATGAACATTAAATAACATTTCTATTAAATTTGTTGCGTTTACATGTATAAAAACAATGTAATTTAAAAGTTCTCGCAGTTCTGTACTTTTTGCACGGATCACGTAAGAACTCGATACTGATGAAAATTGTGAAAACTCAATAGCTTCTTCCTTCCGCCCGCTGTTTTTTCAAAATAAAATTAGTCGTACATCTTTAATTCAAAATTACTTTAATATAACATGTTAATTAAACTAATTATATTTGTGTATTCAGTTTTTTATTCTCTTTAGATAGGTACAAATTAAACTTTTAATTTTCTTTTTCATAATTAAGATGCCAAACGCAGATAGGTGCAGAGTTGCAGGTAGGTGCAGAATGCAGATAGGTGCAGAATGGAGATATGTGCAGAGTTACAGGTATGTGCAAATCTTACTAACAATTACATTTTAACAACACTGCATTGTACACCTATAAAATTTGACTGCATTTTATATAATATTGTATTTTACCCCTACAAATTTGTCCTAAAAGGTAGCAAATTTGATGTGCCCCTCCTTCCACTCATTTGAGGTATTCTCCTCAGAACCTTACCTTAAAATTATAGAAAATAATGTATAATTTTTTTCTTTGTCCACGCAATTGAAATTTTCTAACTTCGACCTTGCAAGTACCAACGTATGAAAATATATGTAATTTATATAGATGTGAGGTATTTTTGTTTAGTTTAAAAGTTTTCTGACGTAGTGTGTGTTTGGCAACAACGGATTGGAGCTGGGACTGGAGCTGAAGTTTGTAGTTGGAGCTTGTGGCTGGAGCTGGGGTTTGGACTTCTATCTAAATGCCACTTCAAAAAGCTTCTTGTTTAAGGGCTTCTTGAGGCTTATTTTTTCAAGAAGCCCCATTTTTGTGATGCTTCCAAACAAGGCTTATGGACTGGGACTTATAAAAAGTAGAAGCTCAAGCCCCTAAAAGCCCTTAAAAGTTTTGTGCCAAACACACCCGTAATGTAATTTGAATGATTAATGATTAATTCAAACCAACTATCTTATTTTAGTATATATATATGGTACAATTCTAATGAGAACACCTTAAAAATAAGAACGGCTAAGAACATCTCATAAATGCACAACTAGCGAATAAAATCATTAGATTCACACTAATATATCTCAAATATGTGTAGAAAAATAGATGCGAACTCTCAGAAATTCACAAAAATCGAAAAAACGATTGATGCACAATTATCACTATAATTGTGCATCAATCGTTTTTTCGATTTTTATGCATTTTTAGAAGTGTACATTTATTTTTCTTTGCATATTTGAGATGTACGAATGTAAATCTAACTATTTTGTCAAGAGTCATTGTGCATTTGAAGCATTCTTAGCCGTTCTTATTATTAAGGTGTTCTCATTTGATCCAAACTCTCTCTATATATATATATTCTTTGTAAGACCTCATAATTATATTCTTTGTATAAACCTGAAACGATATGGTGTTATTTGATTTGGTTGCCAAATAATTAACATTTTCAAGAAAAAAATTTAAGATTATATCGAATTCAATTCTATAATAGGGTTAGGAAAAAAACACAATTTATCAAGTAAATTTCTTAGCAAAGAGTGAATCAATCGGTTGTTTTTGTATTCGAGTGCAAGTCTTATTAAGGTGTTTAATAAAGTGAATAATCCAACTATATAATAAAAGCTTTTGGTTAAACCATATAGGTGTCCTTACTTTAATTTTAAAATTACTTATTTCCCATCATACCAAGTTAAGATGTCGATAGGAAAACATATTAGATCATCAGTTCAAATATATATAGTGTCAACATATGTTATTATACTCGATATATTTTTAAACTTTAAACTCTAATTAAAAACTGATAATATTAAAGAGTTTTATTTTTAAAATTATGCAAATTTTAGGGACTCAATTGAATAATTAAAAATTTATAAATTGATGACATCACAAATGTATTTACTATATGATATTTACTAGCCCTTAAACCCGTGTATATACACGGGTTATGCAAGGTAAAATAGTTATTCTTATAAAATTTAGTTTTCTCTTTTTTAAATTGAACAATGTATATATTTTTAGTTTATATGATCACGAAAAAAAAGTAAAATATCTAACTAAGTGATTTTGTCACTTGTATAAGAATTCTAACCCCTACGTGATATATGAGTGGTTTATTTAAACTTTAAAAATGAAGTCTCCTATTATTTCTTTACTAATAAATCGAAAATATAATTTGAAGAAATATAAGATTTTCAATTGGTTAATTAAACGCTATAAGACTTCTTTTTAATAAGTTAAAACTTTGTCGATAGTGTAAACCTTTATGTATACGAATATGATGATTCTTGATATTTATGAAGCTAACAATTTAGTGATTCATCTGACTTTTTGATTTTGATAATAAAAAGTAAGAGATTAATGTTTTTGTTTGGCTAACATGTCATTAATGTAATGTCGTACATGAAGTATGCCATAAAATAGAGTTAGATCTTAAACGTAAGTTAGTAATCGGAAAAATCAATGTATTTGGTGTTGCAAATAAATTGTAAAAGATATAGATACAAATAAAAAATAAATTTTTTTAATTACTTAATAAAACTCATATGTAAAACTGTTGTAAACAAACCTACATGATTGCAAGTTTAATTCGCAAAAATAATGATTGACTTTTATGGTAACTACTTCCTTCGTCCCACAACTTTTTTTGTTGTAATTAAGATAACTTGAATAAATGTCAATTTTAACTCTTATATTGGAGGCAAGTTTGACATAATTTATTTAAGTAATAAATGATTGAAAGTAATAAATGGAGGTAAAATTAGGAGTTTAATGATTTTTAATTTGCAATTTTTTGCAAGTGACGAATTATTTTGTGAGAAATATATAAAGTAATGTGGACATTTATTTTAACACGGAGGAAGTATTAAATACAATTATTCATATTCATTTATTACGATAGTTCAATAATTTTATAAAAAACTACAAAAATATTTCAAGTTATTTTTTTTTTATCTTAAATGCAAGTTTACTAGAGCATGTTAGGATCACAGAATATACTATACTAATACCAATTTATGTCAAAGTCATTTAGATCTTGCGATTACCTTTTGAAAAAATAATTTTAAATTTGTGAAGTCTGTTTGTGTAATCTGAAATTGTAATCAAACTACAAATTAGTTAGGAAATTCACCGAAAATAAAATAGAATAAATAACTACGAAAGAAAAAGAAAACTTTTTTTTTTTATATATTATATTTAAGATTTAAGATAAAATTTATTAAGATTACTTAACCATGTTTTCACACACAGGCCATTTTGCTATCGTCATATATAGTGACGTAATTATTAATTATTGCGTCGACCTTTGAAATCAATGAAACTTCCAATCAAATCATGACTGAAAAACAAAGATTTTCAAATTTATTTTCTTTAATCAATTAATTAACTTTAACACACGATTTACAATTATTCCTAGGTGGGAACTACTATTTGAGATGATAAGTTAGTTGTCTGTCTTTATTAGTGGAAAAACAGACTTTTAATTATTTGTAGGTATCATTGGAAACCATGTATTTACGCAAATGACATCATCTTATCTACAATCGACGACGTCATTACAATTTACAAATTGCACCATTAATTCATGGTGGGCATGCGTTCACATGATGTATTCAATTTTTGATACAACTTAATTCGCGTGTGGTCGTTATTGTGGCGTTTAAACTCATGTTACAAATTAGAAATCGAAAAATGTTACATATAAGTTCATGAGTTATTCATTTTATCACTAATTGACTTTAGAATGAAATTTCAATGGACTTATTTGTTGAATGTGTTATTGGGCTAAATATCGCTCCTAACAATTAGTTTGTTCTTTGTAAAGCTAGGAATATTCATTGGTATGAAGTAATATGTTCTTAAATTGATCGAGAAACGATAAATAATGGATATAAGATTTGGTATGAATTAAGATTGATCTAATATCACATATTAATCGATTAATCATTCATGAATTCACAAGAAGTTACGGGAAATACATTCTTGTTTTTGCATATTTGAATTAAATAAACTTGAATGGAATTGGATCTAATGCACAAAAAGTTTTAGTTGGAAGATAGGAAGAAAATTGAAGTAACTATGATGCACATGACTTTTAACTACGATGTTTACTACCACCAACCACCACCCCACCTCCCGGCGCCGAATTCCGGTTGCCACCATCACTGTCGGATTGCGGCGACCAGATAATATATATTTATATGATGCACTTGATTTTTAATCATGATGCACTTGACTTTTAATTATAATGCACATCTTCATTGACTTCATATCTTTTTTACTAACTTCTCTTTTTTTTCTGAAACTACACCCGACTAGAATTACTTATTTTTGTTTCTTCATTAGTCCTTTTAAAACTTAGCTTAATTTCATTGACATTTCCTTGTTTCCCAGCAGGACAACTCAACTTTAATTTATAAGTTTTACTATGCTCATTAACTACTGTGATTAGTTGACGCCGTTGTGTACCTTTGATGCCTATAAAGTTGTTATACTCTTACGAGTCGGGTCAAAAAATTTAAAAATGAGACAATTTGAACTCTACTTTTAAATGAAATTGACTCGACCTTACGAGTTATCTGTAGACTCTTCCGAGTCAAGCTGACTCATGAATCTTACGAGTCATAAAAGACAAATAAATAGATTATGTTTTGAATTAAGTGGTTGTGTTGTTGTCTGTTGACGACTTCACCATCGACCATCATACTGCTCTTCTTCTCTTGATAATAAAAATATTACACAATGATTATCCCTTTGAGTGATATTTTAAATTAAAGACACTGAACATACTTTAAGAAGTTATGATTAAAGAAACAGTTGGGAGTTAAAGATATTTGAGGGTGTGTTTGGCAACAACATGTTGTAGCTGAAGCTGGGGTTGGGCTTTGTACTCAAAAATTACTTCAAAAAGATTTTTATTGAAGGGCTTATGATGACTTATTTGTTCAAGAAATCTCATTTTTGTTGTATTTCAAAATAAATCTCATGAATTGAGGCTTGTTAAAAGTAGAAGCTTAAACCTCTAAAACTCCTTAAAAGCTTTATGCCAAATACACCATGAGTAGTCAAGTTTTTACAATTTAGTGTCACTCACGTGATTATCACGCTTAATCTCAAATTTCAACCTTTTAGATGTACATATTAATACAACATATTCTTATTAGCTTATTATTAACTTTGAAGAATTAGGATCTATAAGATATGTTAATACCAATTGGTGTCTAACATTTAGAGAAAATTACATAAACCGACCTTTAAATTTACCCCAATTTTCACTGGTAGTCCTTTACAAATTACACTAATGATCCTTTCTTTTGAAACTTGTTATGCTAACAGTCCTTTAGACTAACGATTGTTAACTCTCCGTTAAAAAGGACCACGCGTGATATTTTTTTTATTCTTGTAATTTTTTGTGTAAATAATAAATTAGAAATTTAAAATATGTGTAGATACATTATTAGCTGCAAAGTACATCATTTTCAATTGAGGTATGTGTTATTTATCACTATATGAAAATTATGGTTCCGAGTCGCAAGTTGACAAGTATGAATTTCCGAACTACCTTTTAATTATTCTTACCTAGTTAAACATATTATCGATGATAAATTTCACCATAAAATTAAACCATAAAATTAAGAACAACAATATTATACCGCGTATATTTGGATCAGGATATTAGATGCAATGCGACTATAACTCATGATCATCCTAATTAAGTTACCAACAGAATTGCAATATGTATTCCTATCTGCAGCTCTATATATACGGAAGAAGCTAGTAATCATATAAATCATTAAATAACATACTCTAAATTAACAAATCTACTTCCAAAAGCTTGGTGGAAATGGCAGCAGCAAGTTGTGAAGTAAATTTAGGATCTTTTCTTAGACAAGTAGCCATCTGTTTCACCAAAACCTCGTCAAAGTTTGGGGAATTGATCACCCTAATGTTTTCGCTAGACGAATTCTCACATTCGTTGGCTAAAGCATACCTCACCTCCTGCTTAGAGCACGGGGTGTGGTGACACTGTCACCACAGTGTTCTGGACAGCGTTCTGGAGAATGTTGTAATTGAGGATTTTGTGGTGTGGTGACAGTGTTCTGGACAGTGTTCTGGAGTTTTTTATTATTTGTTTTATTTGTTTTCTTAATGCTGATAATTGTATAAATTAATATATAAAAATAAATAAATCAAATAAAACAAGATTTAATTAATTAAAAAAAATTACAAGTCCTAAAATTAAAATACATAATTTAAAAAGTCCTACAAATTTAAAATACAAAAGTAAATAAAATAAGACAAATCAGTTTCCCGATCCCGAACCCGAAGCACCACCTCCCGCTCCCGTTCCGTATGGCCATCCCATTGTCTCGCAAATCTTCTTCTTCTCCATTTCCAAGATGAACCTTGCTTGGTCCGGTAAATGCTCAGACGGCATCGACAAGATTCGAAGTTTGGCCTCGAGATCCTTCGTCTTGTAGTAGCCTTGCTTGTCGGATCGGATGCCTTCGAATGTTGTTGCGAGTGATTCATCAAACGAAGCACGGGAGGAACCGGCCGAACCAGAAGAAGTGGTTTTTTGAGACTTCGGTTTCCTTGACTTTCCAGCCGGCCGTTGATGCGGATCGTCCCCAAATAAACCCTCATTCGGGTTTTGTGTTTCTTGCTCCGGTGGTTCGTCAAAGTCCGAGTCCAAATTGACCGTCTCGCGGCGTTTTGGAACATTTCGTCTACCGACGACAAACGGATCGGGATGTAGCCACTTCTGTTTATCCTTCAAAAAGTTCCACGCCAACAAACTTGTGAAAGTTTTTTCGTTTTCCAGCTTGTATTGCGTGTCACAACGGATCAACAAATCATCCCCCCTTCACCGCTCCGTAGTTGATCCGAAAGCCTTTTCCATATGCCTTGCCACCTGTTGCAGTCCGCGTTGAGTTTGGTCCATTTTGACGACAACGCGTCTTTTCCTCGTTGAAATGGTGGATTCCGTGCGTTGTACGAATCCATAACGAGATACCAAAACGAAGACCCTTCTTGGTCAGTTCCACGTTGTGAATTTTCGGACACCGAAATCCAACTTTCGGCCAAACGAAGCTCGTCCTCCGGTACCCAAACGTTACGGTGTGGAATGACTTTTTTGGTTTTGGCCGGTGAATCTTTTTTGGGTTTTTTGCCCTTGGTTTTTTTGGATGATTCGGGTGTCGGGTTGGTGTCTTCAACGGATTGGACGTCAGGTTGTTGTTGACTTTGACGCCACATTTGAAATTGGGCGTATTCATCGGGTGACAATTGTGGTGGTGGTTGCATCGGTCGGTTGTAAGCGTATTGGGCAAATCCTTGAATTTGTGAGTTGAAAGATGGTTGATTTTGTTGCGGTTGTGAGGTTTGCCATTCGCTCGTGAATGGGTTCCAAGTGGATTGTAAATGGTACGGGTTATTCGGGTTATTCGGGTTGTTCGACATGATGAAGAAGATGAGATGAAGAAAATAGAATTTTTGGATGAATTTTTGATTGTTTAGATTGTGTGTGTGAAAGAGTGTTTGAGATAGTGTTTAAATTGTGATTTGAGATTGTATTTGAGGTGTGTTTAAATAGGAAAAAAAAAAATTTAAAAATTCTGCCGTTCAACGGCTACTTTTTTAAATTTAAAAAGTAAATTTTTTTTAAAAAAAAACTAACGGTAAAAAAAAAAAAAAGGAAAACGTTGCCGTTCACAACGTTCGGAAAAGGACGGCGGCCGGAAAACGCGACGAGAACGCCGTCCCGGTGCGGCAGAACGCCGTCCGACGGTGTTCTCGTCGGAAAACGGTGACAAAACCCCCCCACACCCCGTGTTCTTAGTAATTTTGTGATTGTGGTCCCCTTCATAGGTTGCAACTACAACACCAGCATCATCCACACTTCTTTGCACCTGTTGTGCAACATTCTCATCATGCTTTCTTTTCTTTGGATTTGAGACTAATAATTCTTTTTCTTTCTTTAGTTTCTTGACATGATATTGTAGAGAATTGTACTTGTCCATTAAGATCGTAAGCATCTCCTTTAGCTTCTTGTTTTCATTTCTTATTCGACATAAATCTCCAATCGTACGATCATCAACCTGCTCGTACATATATCATATATACGTCAATATAGTTACCAAGAAACCTAAACAAAAGACTCATCACTCAATTAGTCATGTAAGCAATAGAAGTTTTAAATGCATATGTACATACATAACTATTTGGTCATACAAGTAAAGAATTGAAGTTATACGTAGCTCATATGCATATTATGTATATATATGCATTTGTTAGTTATTTTGTTTTAGAACATAAAACCTACAACCTAACTCACATATAATATGTACAATCATAAAAATTATGTGCACAATGTCTCAAATAGTTAAAGGTTGAACCCACAACTTCTTAACTGTTGAATCCCTCTCGTGCACCTAGACAACGAGCCCTTAATTTGACATATATACATTTGTTAATTAAGACTGTATTTAGGTACTTACTTGTGTATCATGAGTTATGTGGGAAGGATTAAGATTGAGATCTATGGCAAGTGATGTAGCCACCATTGTTTTTGAAGGATCATTCAACCTGATTGAAGGAACAACCCATTAGGGTTTATGGTTCTTATAGAAATGAAGAAGAGATTCAAAGTCAAAAGTCTTGAAAATTAAAGGAACTAACGTTACCTAATAAGACAATTTCATTAATACTAGTTATTGGCAGTGTTTATATACATGTCCACATGCACTTCACATGCGCAAATAATGATCAAATACTTAAATGAAATGAAAATAATTTATGAACGACTTAGACCAAGACAAAAATAATACAATTAAATAATATTAATTTTTGAGCTAGTAGTTAATGGTCATTGGTCAATTAAGTATTATATGGACTAGTTGGTAAGATATTTTTAATTCAATAGCTACACGTTGAAAATTGCTAAGCTTAATTTTACACGTAGAGTTCACTTGGCAAAACATATACATGTACGTGTTTATAAGTGATAGTGGTAACAAAAATTAGGGCAATCAATGTTGTTTATTTGTATACCACTAAACATGTTTAATGTCGTTATATAATACAGCATCAGAAAACATATAAATTGGTGTACGATTCAGTATCCTAATAAAAACAATTGTAAATCAAAAATACACAATTATTGTAAACGACCTGAAAATAGAATTGGCTTGGCCTCTAGTTGATCTATGTATATCGTTATTTAGTTTATGCATATGCAAAATAAACTTATTAAATATGATTACAAATTTCATACTTTCTATAATTTTATGTAAGTATGATTTATTTATTAAAAGGGATTTTCTAATGTGCATTTAATGAACTTCAAGTCTTCTTAATAATATAAATTTACATCTATAATGTGTATAATAAAAATAAATATTATATTGAATTAACTAATAATAAATGAAAATTCTAATAATATTTAAAAAAAAATTGAGTTCGTGTGTCACGGACACATTAGCAAAACTCCTTATAAAATTAGATGGTGTGTTTTGGAAATTAAAATATTTTAAGACAAGTTTGAATTTAAGGACTCTGAGTAAAATAAAAAGGATCGGACTTGTTTAAGGAAACTTGTATCCTCGAATCGTTGTCGTATTATATGATATGGTTTTGTATTCATTCGTTATTATAAAAAGTAAACGTATTAATTATAGTTATTGATAACGTTTTTTTTTTTAATTAAATAATGTCATGCTATCGATAAACATGTGACGTTTACATTATTTGAGTCTTTAAACTACTACATTTACTAAAGTTAAATATCACTACTCATAACCTATTTAAACTCAAAAACACTATTGCAACTCAATAATAATAATATTATATACTACCCTTTCACATATTATGATATATTAATATTAATATATATATTGGGGTCTAATCTTTTTTTTTTTTCTTTTACCTTTTATTACATGATTTTTTTCTTAGAAAAAATAAAACAAAATAAATATCTCATGTTATTTTAACTTAAATATCTACAATAATTAGTAAGTGTAATCCAATTCTAAAAATGATCATATTAAATAAATAATAATTATCATTACCATCAAAAAATTTCATATCTATTAATTTTTTAAATATATCTTATTAATCATGAATGCTTTTAATAAATAATTAAAAGTCTATATATATGTTACAAATTTATTTTAACAAAACATTATCAAAAATCATATAAATTTGGTATATAAATTTTAAATAGTTAAATTAGTTAGAGTTTCAAAATCAACATTAGATGTTGAATTAGATTATTAAAATTCTATACTTAGAAAGTAATAAAGATTATTTGAATGATGTTATAAATGAAAGTTAACCAAGTAAATGTATGTAAGGTACGAAAAATGAGTAAAATATATGGATTATGCAAGTGAACTATGAAAAAAGAAAATGATGAATGGTGAATTGGTGTTAAGTTAATTTTAAATTTGGTACTCCGATAAATGCATCACGCATAACCCACTTATAGAATCTAAAACAATTGCAAATTGATTATATTGATAGTTTAGTCTATTATTGTTATGTACTGTAACATAATTAAATTTGATTTTTACTTAAAATTCGAGAAAAACATTTTAACTCATAGTTGAATCAATTACTTGAGTAAACTATATGTTACATAGAAACTCAGATGATTTGAAAATTACACAATGTTTACACTCTTATAAGTATAATTAAGATCGGTCGACCTCAAAAAGTGTTAATCTCGACCATTTAAACATTTATATTTACAGCATCCTGCTGCAACGCGCGGGTGGAAAAACCTCGTTGGAAAACAATCATGTAGTGGAAAAATAAAAAAGTAGAAAAAGACATGCACGTAACAAAAACCTTATTTCTTTCTAACTTTCCAATTAGTTCAAGAATAAATTTAGAATCTGTTTGAAAACAAAACAACAACAACAAAACAAAATAAGTAACAAGAGGATTAATAAGAACACAAATTTCATTTTGTCGAAGAGCACGAGAAGTGGGAATCATATAAATCTTAATGTTGAGTTCAACACTAACATTAACACCGAATTTCATTTTTGAGTGAGTTGCACATTGTTGATGAGTGTGAAAATAAATATAAAAACAAAAAGAAAAAGAAAAAATGGCTTAACCCACTCTTAGGGGCTCAACATTGGCCTTTAACGCCGGTAGGAAGTGGTTTTCTTACGTTAAAGGCTCAAAAAGACTGAAAATTTGTATCACACTCCTTGTGCTTTAATGGTCAAAATAATATTTTACGAGTCCATAAAGATATCAATGTATATAACCCACACGGGATTACGTACAATCCTTTTTATTGTAGAATATGTATTGCTTCTTTTGAATAAGTCTAAAGTCATCTTCGATGGTTTCCTTGAAGTCGTGTTTTGAATTATTGAAGTAACGAGAAGAATTATTAGTAGTAGTTTAGTCTTCCTTTAGTTTAATTTCTAGCTAGAGATTGATCTATCTCGAATTAGATCTATCAGTTTACTTGTGATTTTTTAAAACGGCAGTAAGTAATTAGCTAGAGATTAATTTTAAGATGAAAGGTATAACTGTTTATATTTTACTCCCTCATACCCTGCTATTAGCGAGATTGAATATTGTTGTAAACATTTTTACTAATCTAAAACCCTTATAATTGGTTTAAGCTATTTGCTTAAAACTTAGTCTTTGTCCTATCGGAAATACCAATTATACCCCTTGAAAGTCAATAGTACGTCTTTTTGGAAGAGTCGACATGTCAAATATTTAACCTTTTTCCTTTTGGAAACAATCTTTTTTAAATCAATTACACAAATCAACATCCATATTTTTTTTAACCAATCACTTTCTATTCTTGCACGGTTTAAAAGAACTGAAAAAGGTAAATATAGAAAAAAGAAGAAATGACAATAAAATAAAGAAAAAATAAAAATATATCATCTTTCAGTAAATGATTTCTAACTTTTATGATTAGGTCACTTTATTAATATCACACTAAATTTATTATTATTATTTACTTGATCTAAGACATGTTATTTGTAGCAATTATACAATGATTAATAATTGATTTCAAAAATCGTTTTCGACTATCTACTAGTTACAAATAGAGGGCCGGGGCAAACTAGGCATGAACAAAACCCGGTTTCTCGGAAAACCGGTTCGGGTTGAAAAACCGGACCGATTTTTTTTCGAAAGTCAAAAATCGGTTTTTACAAAAACCGGTTTGGAACCGAACCGGTTTTAGGGGGAGAAAAACCCTAACCGGTTGTAACCGGTTTGGACCAGGTTGGAATCGGTTTGGGTTCAAAAACCGGTTTCAAACCGGTTTTCCTATATAATTCGGGTTTTTTTCGAGCGTCGAGCGTTTTAGGAAAAATCGACGTATTCTTCAAATTTTTTCCGATAGAATATTAGTACATTAGGTATGGAAACATAACCTAACAATAACTTAAAACAAAGACTTCTAAATCTTCATAAAAATATTATTGAAACCAATAATTCTATATAATTCAATCTTATTCGAGCGTTAAGCGTTTTAGGGAAAACCAACGTATTCTTCAAATTTTTTCCGATAGAATGCTAGTACATTATGAATGGAAACATAACCTAACAATAACTTAAAACAAAGTCTTCTAAATCTTCATAAAAATATTATTGAAACCAATAATTCTTCATAATCTTCAAAAATCTTCAACTTTTATTAATCTTCAATTCTTCTAACATCTTCAATTTAGGTAGTCTTCAAAAGTCGAAATCTTCTTCGGAGGAAGCCTCTCGCGAAGCTTGATCGAGAGCAATTTCTTCATCGGAAAGTGATATTGCCATACCCGCTTCCACCTCGATATCGTGTATATCTCCTTCATATTCCAATTCACCTTCAAGACTTCAAACGTTTTGTATACGTTCCGCGGCGTCTAAGTGATCCTTCAAGCATATACACATCTCTAATGAGGCCGGTGTGAGTCTTGTTCTTCGTATGGATAGTACCCTGCCACTAAGAGAAAAAGCGGATTCTGAAGGTACTGTAGAAGCTTGGACGGTTAGTAAATCTCGGGCCATGATGGTTAGAATGGGAAATTGAGATTCCCTCCCTTTCCACCAAGCCAAAATATCAAAATGTGCGAATTCTTCGGGTCCCATTGAGGCTAAAAAATCCGTTCCGGTATATCTCCCATATTCGCTAGTGGCCCTTTGGTCACCATCACCCCTTGCCCTTTTATGGTTTTCTTGTCTTAAACTATTATATAAATTAATCATTGGATCTCGGGAAGAAGATGATGAAGCAAACATTGTGGAAGCCGAACTAGAAGAAACCATTGTTGTTGAACTATATTTTTGAAAATAATGACCAAATAAATCTTTAAAAGATTTGTTAAAATAGTCTTTTGTATTTTGTGAAAAAAATGGATCCTCATCATTCAAATCCAAATCGTTACAAATGTTATCGATAAGTAATTCCACCCCGGAAATGTTCAAACATGGGTTTAACGCGGCGGCACAACTAATTACCGGTGACATTTCTTTAAAATATTTTCTTAGTTTTGCTTTCATGGGAGCCACCATTATTGCATATACATTACCACAAAATTCACATTCGCTTAGTTTTGAACTCATTAAAAATATTTGATTAAGTACCAAATGACTTGTGGGATAATAAACACCCGATAATAAAGTAGTTGCGGTTTTAAAAACTTTGAGCAATTCGGTTATCTTTTGAATAACCTCCCAATAGTCGGAGGAAAATGATGTTGCAAGACCTTTTTGAACAAGTTGATCATGAAAAACGTATAAAGTGTCGCGTTGTCGTAAACCACACATAAACATGTTGTAAGTCGAATTCCATCTTACGGGCATGTCCCAATTAGGGGTTAAAAAGATGGAATCTGTTTCCTTACATAATCTCATATAATGTTTGTATCTAGCTTTACCCGAACAAAATATATCTTGTAACATAATTTTATACGCGTTTTTTACTACGCTTATTTCTTGAACCGCTAGTCCGTCTTGCACAACCAAGTTAATGATGTGTGCAACACATCTACTATGGTAGAAAATGCCTTTCAAAGGTGGTTCGTATTTTAGTATTAATCATTGAACGACGTTTATATTATTAGTCGCGTTATCAAACGAGATTGAAAAAACCTTTTGTTTTATTTAAAACATTTTCATTACATCTCTTAACATGTAAAATAAGTTTTACCCGTGTGAGGATAGTCAAAGTTTTCAAAAGCAATGGTACGTTTCATCATTTGCCAAGTTGCGGGATCAACCCAATGTGCGGTAACACAAAGGTACGAACCGGGAAAACCATGAGGAGCCGACCAAACATCAGTTGTTAAAGATACATTTGTATTTAAGTTTTCAAAACCGATTATTAGTTGACTTTTAACATTTTTCCACAATTTAAGAGCATCACGTCTAAGAGTAAAACGACTTACATGATTATATCGCGGTTGAAGAGTATTTTGAATGACCCTAGTAAACCGAGGGTTGTCGAAGTGGTTGAACGGCAAAGCTTCTTGAATCACAAAGCCGACAAATGCTTCTCGACACCGCTCCGCTTCGTATGTAAAAAAACCCCCATCCCGTGAGATAGTTGCTTGACTCGACTCGGGATTACTTTTGACTCCATCACAATACTTTGTAGCATATGATTTCAAAGTATAGTTGGAGTCGGCTTTCAAAAATTTCCCGCAACGTTTACAAAATGCCTTAGTCGAACCATCCGACAATAACATTTTTTTGTAATTACACCAAATCTCGGGATTTCGTTTGGTTACCAAAACTTGAACAATAGTTGGTGCATTTGAAGAACCAACACCGGCGGAAATTGAAGAAGATTGAGTGGCTATCTTGACAGCGTTTCGAGAGTGTTTCGAGAGGAGTAGAGAATTTTTTGAGAGTTTCGTACGTAAATTGTAAGCGTTTTGAGTGTTTAAAGACTAGAATTAGCAAGATTGAGTGTTGTGACTAAACCAAACCCAAGGTATCTATTTATACTAGTTTTATGATGGCAAAATGGTAAAAAAAACAAAAACAAAACGGTCAAAAACGGCTATATTTCGAACAGCTCAAAAAACCGGTTCCAAACCGGTTTTTATAACCGGTTTTCCAAACCGATTCGCGTAAAACCGGTTACAAACCGGTTCGCCAACGGAATTATTCAAATCGGTTTCCAAACCGGCAGTTTTTATAAAAACCGAACCGGTTTTTATAAAAACCGGTTTCAACCGGTTTCGGGTTCGTTTTTTTTTTCAGTTTCGGGTCGGGACCCGATTTTTTTGGTCAACTTTAGGGCAAACAATACAATATAAAAACAAAATGTTAGGACTTTTGGGCTTTGTTTCAGTACAGTAGCCTATTGGGCTTATATTGAACTCTTTGAGTCCATTTAATATGCTTTTGTATGTAGGCATGAACAAAAACCGGGTTGGCCCCAACCCGATCCGATCCGGAAACCCGAACTGGGTTTTAGTCAACAAAGAGAAATCGGGTTTTGACCAAACCCGACCCGAACCCGACCCGATTTTAAACCTAAGAAACCCTACCCGATCCAAACCGGTTGGAACCGGTTTGAAACCGGTTCGGTTTATAAAAATGTATATTTTTTCGATCGTTGAGCGTTTTAGGGAATAACAATGTATTTTTCGATTTTTTTTCATTGAATTCATAAAACATTAGTAATGGAAACATAATTGATCAATAACTTAACCAAAAGGCTTCTAAATCTTCTTAAAAATAATATTGAATTCAAAAACTCTATATAATTCAATTTTTTTTCGAGCATTAAGCGTTTTAGGGAAAAACAACGTTTGAGCCAAATTTTTTTCATTGAACTCATAAAACATTAGTAATAGAAACATAATTGAACAATAACTTAAACAAAGGTCTTCTAAGTCTTCTTAAAAATATTATTGAATCCAAAAACTCTATATAATTCAATTTTTTTCGAGCATTAAGCGTTTTAGGGAAAAACAACGTTTGGGCCAAAAAAATTTCATTGAATTCATAAAACATTAGTAATAGAAACATAATTGATCAATAACTTAACCAAAAGGCTTCTAAATCTTCTTAAAAATATTATTGAATCCAAAAACTCTATATAATTCAATTTTTTTCGAGCGTTAAGCGTTTTAGGGAAAAACAACGTTTGGGTCAAATTTTTTTCATTGAATTCATAAAACATTAGTAATGGAAACATAATTGAAACCGGGTTGGAAACCGATTTTTGAAACCGGGTTGAAAAAAACTGGTTTCGAAACCGGTTTGTAACGGCTAATCCAGGAACCGGTTCCTAACCGTCGGGTTCCAGAAAACCAAACCGGGTTGAGTCAAACCCGGGTTTGACCGGGTCGGTTTTTCGGGTTTTTTCGGGTTGGGTTTTGAACCCAGTTTTTTTGACCACCTCTATTTGTATGGATCAGATTTAGGTCCAACCATTTTGCGCTTTGTAAGAAAGCAAACAAACATTAGACCCTAGAAAACTCGAATTCGAAATAGTTCTAACAAAACAAATCACTTCGAAAATTTTTATTGAACGGTGACACAGTGACACACAACCAAAATATAAAGAAACAAATGATTAAAGGTCTTTGACGTAATGATAGCAATAAGTCAACAATCAATAAATTTACTGCATTATAAATGTTCACTGTATTATAACCAACATTGCATCTTACTTTTAAAGTGTCCACTGGATCAAAAAAATTTACGAATGACGATGGATGTCAATTTTTTTAAATTATAATGTCATAGATATTAATTAATATTAAAAATATTCGATCGGATCCGTACTATATGTTTTACTAAAAACTAAAATAACGTGTAAATATAACAAGTGGGTGGTTGTTTCGCATTCATAGAACTGTTGTGTTAGATCTTGAATCTTGATCTCCGATTATGCAAGTGGTGAGGCTTACTTGTTAATATTTTAATCCTTTTAACTAACTTTGGATTATATAAATTGTTCTTGACTTTAACGTTAACATAACCAATTAATTATGCATAATTACACGATTGTTTTACATAAGTAATTATACAACTTTGAGAATTATAATTAGAAAAGATAATCGTATCTTGATAAAATGAAAACATAACTTAATTTTCAAACTAAAATACGTTTTTATCGGCTAGATGTGACGTTTATTAAATAGGTAACACATTTTTATGAAGCTAATTGCAACAAACCGTGTCGTATGATAGCGATTGTACCTTTGAAAAATTCTTTGACAACTAAAACATTTGAATAGCTAGCTTATGTAACTATAATATTCAGAAAATTGTAATTCATGCGTCCTAATACAAGTGTTTATATTACTATTTTGGATTGTTTCAAATAAGTGTCACTTTCATGTTACAACTAATTTAAAGAGACTTTCGTGGGTATGGATTTTATTTGATTGATGAATCGTGTAGTTAGTGGAGATTATTAAAACTGTGTGTAGAGTTAAAGTGAACACTTTTACTGGAATGGAGATGTAACTTTTTTCCCGTGTGATCTGGCATATTTTCAGATTTTCTTTTTCTTTTTATAGTTTTGACACATTTTTTTTTGTCTTTGTCATTTTTTGATTTTGTTAAGTTTGTTCTTTCGTCCATTTTAAGTTAAATATTTAGTTACTTTTGTCCATTTGCCGGCTTGAACATGTTCATCGTCAAAAAGTAAGAAGTAAGAATAAGGGTTCGACCAATTTTGCCGGCCAGTTTACAAACGATAAAAAATAGATCGAGCCAATCATCAGTCTGATTCCCGATTCAATCCGATCGGGGTTTGAACTGATTTATAAAAATCTCGCTAGCACGTGACTTGCTAATTTACCCCAATAAACAAATTACCAATATACTGGTATTAATTACTTTATCAAATGGGTAGTGATATTTCTATCAATTTTTTTTATAAATCCATCAAAGTTATGCATCAACTGTATGTACTGTACACAGAAATAATACACAACTTTGTGCATCTAACAAAAAGATCAGTAGAAATATCACTACTCATGATTTTCTGAAAACCTCTAAAAAATGTAAAGATGTGAAGCTTTAACTACTCTAGTTGCTAAACTTTCATTTTCATTTTAAACAATTTCATATTTAAATACACGTCTCTAACATGCTTCTTCAATACCAGCTTTCATCCCATCATCAAAATCGTTAAAAAATAAATAAAATAATAAAAGTTGAATACTTGTCAAACCTTCTAAAAGTCAACTTACCCTCTCAACGACTATTAATATAACCCCACTACTTCATCAAATACAAAAAGGAATGTGTATCCAACAGGTATTGAAACTCCATGGAAATCAAGCTTTGAAGCTTTCCTTTTTCACATAGCTAAAGGTATGTCACCCAACTCCAACGCTCCAATTTTCGATCGCATTATTCACTTGTACGATATTCAAAAATGTGTTCATATATTCTTTTAACTACGCGGTTTAGAGAAATCGATCAAGTTAGATAAGCAATATGTCTTTCCTTAAATCGTTTTTTTTTTTCTTTTCGCGTTATTTCCTATTGTTACATGTTTTCATTCCATCTCCTAGCAATACAATGAATGTTCATACTGTGATTAAGAATAAATATAACGCATTAGTAGTGGTACATTGACGACTAACCACTAACATTACAAAATCTATATAATTAGCACAACTATATCAAACATAAAATCTTCTTTTGTAGATAGCACATAAAACAGTCGTTATCAATTTTCTTTTTTTATTATATTTATATTTATATTTATTTATTTGTGATACTCATATTAACAACTTTTACAAATGAAAACGATAAAAATTTTCATTTACAGGCATATACACAACAAAATCATGAGATTTTGATTCGTTCTTACATTAAGTTTGTTCGACAGCAGGTGAAACTCCCACCCTCTCGCTATAAACAGGAATAAAAACATTTTTGAAGTTTATAGTGAGAATGTATGCAGCAAATCATTGGGGAGGATCATTAGAAATAGCAAGTGAAAATGATCATGAAGATCAAAATAGAAGAGACAAAAACATGGAAGAAATGGATAGATCGTCATTATATAATCTTCAAAGTCAACAAAGTGGCAACTTAGATGAAACTCAACAAAGTTGGTTGTTAGATCCAAATGATGCTTCTAGGAAGAAAAGCAAGACAAGATATGTCGATTTAGGGTGCATCGTTGTGAAACGAAAAGCATTGAAATGGACGTTGATCGTAGTTTTTGTTGCTTTTGTTGTGATCGGGCTACCGATCATTATTGCAAACTCGATACCTAAACATAAATCGAAACCTCCACCACCGGATCAGTACACTCAAGCATTGCATAAGGCTCTTTTGTTTTTCAATGCCCAAAAATGTACGTTTCTTTCTTTAACCTTCACTATTATTTAAATTTCAACACTTTGACTTTCATGCTTAAAACGTATAAGATGGAATTTGACTTTCAATATCATGGGGTTTGAAATCTCGATTTCTTATGCATTTCTACTTTATAACGTTAACCGTGAGTTATTTAGTTTACTGTGTCGATTTCTTATGCATTTCTACTTTATAACGTTAACCGTGAGTTATTTAGTTTACTGTGTTGATCAGAGGACATATGCATTTTAAGGGGAATGAGGAATAAGCAATCTCAGTCGTTGATTTATGTGATCAACGGTCTAGATTTACAACATTGCATTTTACAAATGTAGTGTTGTTAAGATGAATTGAATGTGGACGGTTAATCATATAAATCAACGGCTAATATCATATGCCCATCCTTCCTCTCAAAATGTAGTTGTCTCCTTATAACTCTATCCTAGTAAACATTCTAGATATATAACTTCTGATCAATATATTTTATCCCATAAATGCACTACTTTGTGTTGCGTATATACTTTATTTAAAAAATTAAGCATGAACAACTTTAAATGTAAGAAATAAATTATTAACATTTGAAACACTAACATCTACCAAAGTGATAAATGACTATTTGTACGATAGTACTATGAATAATAAGTTTTTTTTTAAGTGTACTATATGTCAATAAGTATGAATTATTTACTCTACTATTAAAAGTTGGTATATTTTGGTAATTGTTATAAAATTATATATATTTGAAAATGTATACATTTATCTTATATAAAATTTTAAACACCTTATTAATACATGTGTTTGTCTTTTAATTTTTAGATACTTATTTCGGCGTAAAAGAAAAACATAAACACAATATTGATATTAGGTATTTAAATTGAAGATGTGTTGTTGTTAAGTGCGATATTTGATAATATGAAATTTATCACTTTTTATGAAACACTAACATTTACCAAAGTGATAAATGACTATTTGTACAATAGTACCATGAATAATAAGTTTTTTTTTTTTTTTTAAAGTGTACTTGATTATAAATAGAATTCATATACATTGGGAAAAAAAAACATTTCGATAAGTATGAATTATTTACTCTACTATTCAAAAAGTTGGTATATTTTTGGTAATTGTTATAAAATTATATATATTTGAAAATGTATACATTTATCTTATATAAAAGTTTAAACACCTTATTAATACATGTGTTGTCTTTTAATTTTTAGATACTTATTTTGGTGTAAAAAAAACATAAACACAATATTGATATTAGGTATTTAAATTAATGACGTGTTGTTATTAAGTGCGATATTTGATAATATGAAATTTATCACTTTTTAACATGTCGTATAATCATATAAGTAATTATTATAATGATAATTGTTATTGTTATTGTTACCATTTGATAAAGTTTTTATAGATTTTACTTCGGATTTAAACTTTAAAGAACTTTATTTAATAGTTAGCTTTTTAGGATAGATCATATATAGAAAAAAGTACCTATCAATGATCCAATTATACGACCCAATATTTACACAACTTATACAAACTTTTATAGATTTTATTTCAAATTGAAATCTATTTTTTTAAATAACAACCGCCGCAACGCGCGGGTTAAAATTACTTGTTCAAAGACAAATTGATATTGATAACTAGTTATAGGTACTATACTACATTATATTTAGACGGTTTAATGGAATTTGATAAGTTATACAAAATGCATATAAGTATACAGTTAAACACTAAATAAACATAATCATTTCTATAATTATAACATTAATTATTATTAAGAAAATACTGAAGTTTTGTTAATGTTGAAATTTGTAAATGACATGTTTATCTATTGCCATTTGGGCACTATTTATCAAAAGTCCACCCAAGATTTTGATGATTGAGGTACATGTGAATTTTAGTTTAGTCAAACAAATTAATTAATGAATATGGATCGGGGCAGAATGATCTTTTGTATTAAATTATATATCTATATCTATATCTATATCTATATACTAAAAGAGTATAAAAGAAAACTTCAGAATTTAGAAAACTTCATAATTTGCCACGTAAGCATGAATGTCACGTGTCAATTTCTTAACTCTAGTTAACAAACTGTTTAATTAATATTATATTATTATTTTATAATAAATAATAAATAATAAATAATAAATATAAATGCTACATATATTATAATAATATAGAAAGAGGAGTCACATACGAAAATAAAGTCCTATAAATTATTTAATTAATATTATTTTATAAAATATGTACTACAATTATCATTTAATCACGTAATATCAAAATATGATGCAGAAAAACCAAAATCGATATAAATATATCTAAAATAATTCTAATAAATTACCGTGCATTGCACCTAGTATATATATATAGGAGTGGAATAAAGGGAGAAAGTTTTTTAGGAAGAGAAGAGGAAGAAGGATTTCTTGTTACTATGATTCATATTTTTTTTTCTAAGATTCAATTTTTATTACTATAAACTTTTGAATCATAACAACAAAAGATTAAATCTTATTAATAAAATATTGAACAAAAGCAATAAAATATAGAATTATATTAATAATAAATTGAATCATATCAATAAAGTATTGAATTAGAGTAACAAAAAAATTTCTATCTCTTCTCTCCCTAAATTTCCTTCTTTTTTGATCCTGTTACGATATATATATATATATATATATATATATATATATATATATATATATATATATATATATATATATATAACCCTTATAAAAGGGTTTAGCCTCATTTGGCTTAAACTTACAAAAAGAAAAATGCAAAATATCAAAACTACCCTCACGTTGACTTCAATAATTTTGAAATAATAAATTATTTTAGCAACCATAATAACTCTTTTTTATTAATCTTATACATAATCACTAATTAAAAATAATATTTTTTTATTAATTAAATAACATCTTTTTTATTAATTAAATAGTCACTACTTATTCACAAAATTTCATAAGTTTAATATACTGCTTAAAATACATTTGAATCATATACTACTTAAAATACATTTGAATCATTGGTATTAATATTCAATCAAAACCAAAGAAATAACTATCTTGGCCATAGATTTAATTAGTATAACATAATTAACGAGATTTCAACATTTTCATTATTCCATCTTAATCATTATTAAAAAAGTGACATATCATCCATTTATGAATCGATAATATAAAACATAAAAATACATATAATATAAATTGAGCAATTTGTTAAACCTTCGTTCCATTTCAAATATCAGAAATCAAGAATCTATAGCTCAAAGTTTAACCCGCCGCTTTTGTGCGGGCAATGTGCTAGTGTATATATATATATATATATATATATATATACATACTAAATAAGTATAAAGGAAAGCTACACAATATGTCACGTAAGCACGAACATCACATGTCACCTCTTAATTTCAGTTAACAAATTATTAAATTAATATTATATTATTCTTTTATATTTTTTAATAATTAATATTTAATAAATATAAATACTACATATATATTATAATATGAAAATAAGGAATCTCATATGAAAACAAAGTACTACAAATTATGTAATTAATACTATTACTATATTGATATTATTATTATTATTATTATTATTATTATTATTAAATTAACTATAGTTAGAAAATAAAATATCATTAAACAATTTGACATATATTTAGTTATGATTATAATCTTATATTTAGTGTAAGAACATCAACTTTGTATATAATATTTACCATATCACGATGAGCATCTCACATTGTTTTTATACTATATACTTAACACGATTATATTAAGCAAATCGCTTAATAATTAATTGATTTGATTAAATTAGTAGCAAAAAAATTATATACTTTAAATTGTCGTACATCGCACGGGCTTAAACTAGTAGCAATATATATAAGTGTTTTTGTCAATAATTTAATGACATAATGAATATTATATATTTACTTTAATTAATTAATTGTATTGCATGTAGTGGTTATTTCACATGTAAACAAAAAATGATTCATCGAAAATTCTTCTTACCTTCTGATAAAAGAAAAGTAAATTTTATAGAGTTTTGAGTCCGATAATTTTATATTTTGCTTAAAAATAGTCACTCGGCATCTAAAATGACTAAAATACATTTACATCTTTATCTCCCTCTCTGTTTCGGTTTTTCATTTTTTTAAGAAAGTTCGACCAGCAGTCGTAGTAAACTTCCGTGTATCGCAAGATCCGATCTAGAGTTTCCGATCGGTAGTTTCGGTTTCATATTCCAGATCCGCGTTTTCATTTTCTAGATCCAGGTTTTCATTTTCGTTGGAATCTACTCTCGTTTCTACCGAAATCTGTTTCATTGGTGAGGTGGAGGTTGCTCGCCGGAAAAGCTATTATTGCTTCTAAGTTTCTGATCTATGGTGTACGAAAAATTCAACCATCAGATTAGTTTGATATTTCCCCATCGATCATAGGTGTGGGTGCGTTTTTATTTTCAGCCTCCACATCGGTCGTCGGTGATAGTTTGGTTTCGCCGGATTTTTCGCTGGAGAAGACAATCGAATCTAACGAGTTGAAGGGCTGCTGTTTGAATAACGTATAACATATTTATGTGTTTTTTTTATATTCTATATTTCATTAAAATTAAATAATAAATAATAAATAAAATAAATAAAATAAAGATGTAAGGATATTTTAATCATTTTAGATGCGGTTGAACTATTTTCAGGCAAAACGCAATAAATTATTGGACTGGAAGCCTGAAAAAGAAAAAACGTTTAGGAACAATTTTTATAAATCGGTTTAAATCACATAAACAATTTATGAAATTTAATCTAAAAAAAGTTCTTTTAATTCCATTCAGTTTCATATTAATTAATGATTGATTAGACTAATTTTTATACAAGACAAAGCAATCAATCTGATTTTATTATTATTATTATTATTATTATTATTATTATTTATTTATTTATGAGCAAATTGCATAGATCATCCTTGTGTTATGTCAAAAATACACGGATCATCCCTCAAAAATTTAAATAGCATAAGATATCCTTGTATTTGCGTTTTTTTGCCACCGGTCATCTTTTAGTACTTAAAATGACTAAAATTTTATTTTACTTTTTTATTCTTAATTCTTTTTTTTTATTTATTACTTTCTTTTCCCTAGTTACTCACCCAACCAACCACTTCATCTTCTTCAAATGATGCCCTGACTTTTCATAATAAAAAACCCTAGATAAATGTGAATGGAGTTTTCTTTAGTAACCACCAACACACTTTTTCATTTTTAATGTTCGGGCGCGCCTTCATCACCAACACCACTTTTGTCGGCGGCACAACAACCACGGTTGCCTGCAACCAATAGCAATCACGATCTCGGGCTTCATCCCCTCACATTTTAAATATTGATTTCTATCTATTGCTCCCTCCCAACCCCACCCACTCGTGACCATCGATTTTCAAATCTATAGTTCTAGACTTCTAGATATACTTTAGGTTTTCCTCTTTGGTATAAATGTGGCTGAGATATTTGTAATAGATTTGTTTGCGATTTGGTTTAGATTCAGGTGGATGTGTTAGATTTACGATGTTGTTGGATTGAGGAAGATGGAGGTGGTGAGTTCAGTTGGACAAAATTAATATAAAAATAATAACTTGATTGGTGGGTCTAAAATAATAAAGAAAAAAAAGATTAAGAAAAAAACAGAAACTGAAATATAGAAAAGCAAATTAAATAGAAAAAAATACAATAATAAGGGTAATTAAGTCATTTTAAGTCTCAAAGGATGGCCACTGACAAAAAATGTAGACACAAGAATGTCTTGCACTATTTAAGTTTTTGAAGGACGATCTGTGTATTTTTAACATAACACATGGATGATCCGTGCAATTTGCTCTGTATGTATTTATTAAAAGGTTCACATTTTCACTTTATGAAATATAATAAAAAAATAGCCCAAAATATATATTGCAAAACGGTTTAGCTGGACCATTGGGTCGTTTAATGTTCATTGGGTCGGCCTGTTTTCAGTGGATAGCCTAAACTCTCAAGTTGGGTTGCTAAGAGAAACGATGCTTTCACACCTTAGATATATCCGGACCCAATCCACTACAAATCTTTATGGAAACATATACTCAATCCTTTATTTAGAAGTGTGGACTAAAATTAACATCAATACTTTATAACAAGTGTTAATGGATAAACTAGTATATTTATGTTGAGTTTCACTATAGAATAAATGTTCTATTTTTCGACGATCTAACGTTTAGAGTATAAATGGTGCAGCCGGGAAGTTACCGAAGAACAATGGGATTAAATGGAGAGGGAATTCAGGGCTTCAAGATGGAGCCGATGCAACAGATGTCAAGGGAGGATTGGTAGGAGGTTACTATGATGCCGGTGACAACACCAAGTTCCATTTCCCAATGTCGTTCGCAATGACAATGTTAAGTTGGAGCGTTATTGAATACGAGCATAAGTACAAAGCCATCAAAGAGTATGACCATACTCGAGAACTAATCAGGTGGGGAACCGATTACTTGCTTCGTACCTTCAACTCCTCATCTTCCAAAATTGACCACATTTACGGCCAGGTATGTCATCATCATTTTCTTTTACGAGAGATGCTACACTTCAAAAAGTTTACAAAACTACAGTTGTAAAAATGATGCGGCAAAAAAGATAACTAATCACATCATACACTTTTTCTCTCTCTTATTTAATCTAGTAACGCGTCATTAGTCAAAATTTTGTAAGTGTAGCATTTCTTTTATTTTAAATTGGTCTGTGAACTACTAAGAATTTGTCAATAAACGAGACATATTTCATCCGTTCATGTATTATGTCTCTCAGGTGGGAGGATCTCTAAATGCTTCAACTACGCCTGACGACCACAATTGTTGGGAAAGGCCCGAAGACATGGACTACAAGCGACTGTCACAAAGGATTACATCAGGAGCCGATCTTGCAGGAGAAATGACGGCTGCACTAGCAGCAGCATCCATCCTCTTTAAAGACGACACTGCATACTCTAAGAAGCTTGTACAAGGTGCAGCTACAGTATGGACATTTGCTAGAGATCAAGGCAAACGTAGCCGCTATTCTAAAGGCAATCTTTGGATAGAACCTTACTACAATTCAACAGGGTACTATGATGAGTACATTTGGGGCAGTGCTTGGATGTACTATGCAACGGGTAACGCTAGTTATCTATGGTTAGCTACGAATGAAGGACTTCCTAGACACGCTAACGCTTTAACTGATAATCCTACTCAACGAGTTCTTAGTTGGGATAATAAATCGCCTGCCGCAATGCTCTTGTTAACTAGGCTTCGATTGTTTTTAAACCCCGGGTACCCTTACGAGGGCTTGTTAGCTAGGTATCATAATGCTACGTCGCTTACCATGTGTTCGTACCTTGAACAGTATCAAGTCTTCAATTGGACTAAAGGTACGCATAACACATAATTCGTTAAAGTCCCAAGTGTTGTCTTAGAAGTTAAACTTATTATTTAAGAAATGTGATATACTTGTGTAGGGGGGCTAATCGAACTCAGTCGAGGACAACCGCAGAATCTACAATATGTTGTAAATGCTGTGTATTTGGCTTCACTTTATGCTGATTATTTGGATGCTGCTAATCTTCCTGGTTGGTATTGTGGCACGACATTTTTCCGCTTGCAAACACTTCGCGATTTTGCCACTTCTCAGGTTCAAAACTTAAAATCTTTCTACTGCATATTCTCTAATCACTTTTACTTAGATAAGCGTATGGACTGGGATCCTCTCATGGTGAGTACAAACTAGAAGTCATCTTCTCTTACAGAAATAATGGATGGGTCCCACAACTTATGGCTAAAGTGACCCTGTACTTCATCTAACTTTATTTTTATTAGAGAAAATGACCTCTTGTGTTTGAACTTTATACCACAGGATCCCAACCCATAACAGATCATATATGTCAACAACTTACTAACTAATGTTATTTTTATAGATGGACTACATTTTGGGCAAAAACCCGATGAATATGAGCTATGTGGTTGGGCACGGCAAGAAATATCCAACACACGTTCACCATCGAGGTGCATCTATACCAAATAACAATATCAAATACGCATGTAAAGGTGGGTTTCAATGGTTGCATACTGGCAAACCTAACCCAAACATGATTACGGGCGCTATGGTTGGAGGTCCAGACCGTTTTGATAAGTTTAGGGATGTGCGTTCTAATTATAGCTACACGGAACCAACTTTGGCAGGAAATGCAGGTTTAGTTGCTGCACTTGTGTCACTCACTGCAACCACGGGTAGTGATGGAGTTGACAAGAACTCTATATTTTCAGGCATTCCACCATTGTATCCAATGGCTCCACCACCTCCACCACCATGGAAACCATGATCATATATGTAATATAAATACTTACAATAACTGATTTCTAGCGTCTTATGTTTTGTAAGTTTGATATCTAAAATTTTCTTAAGTACATTCGAGTTAAAATATTAAAGCAATTCGTTCTTCTGATCACAACCATTGACCGATTTGTTTTTCATTACCCAAAATTAACTAGAATGAATGCTTTACTTTCAACATCTTCTCATTGCACTTCGCTTCATCGAACGAAAAAACTACAAATCTTGTAACGTTGAAGTGATACTGCTAAGACATCAAGGTTACTACCATCCATAAACCTTGTTTCATTTACACTATTGAGAAGAACACATAGCACCATGTTTGCCATCAAAATGACTCCAATTAAGATTTTTATAACAAGAAAGCATACAAAACACTTGCGGTGAAATTTTCATAAATGTTCAGTCAAATTTAACCTTTTAATTTGCAAAACATCCTCTATGTATGTAATAGTAATACATTGGGGCGTTAAAAAACTTAGGAACTAATATTTTTACTTTTTTCACTTTTAGTCGGGTCAGGTTGTTGAAAGGTGAAAAGTACCCGCCCTCAATCGGACCTGATTTGATAAACGAGTTGGTGAATTGAAAGTACTTGACCAGAACATGACCGTATACACCAGTAAACGGGTCAAATGGGTTGATCTCGAGTTGGCCGTCAAATAGAAAAAAAAAATTTAATTATTTCGGAGGGTCGACTCATTAACCCGAACCCGACATGAAAATTTTATCATGGTGGGGGGTTACTTGTCGAGCATCCCAACTCTAACCCGTTAAATTTTCGTGTCGATTATAAAATTGACCAATTAGGATTGGGGACGACGCCAATGGTCATGGCATTCTGGCACTAACACCCGTACGTCTCCAGGATAGAATCTTTCATAGGGAATGTTACGGTAGGTCGGCGTACTTGGACACTATTATAGACCTGCTTTCCCAAGCCTAGATGGAATACCGGGGGTAGTTTTGAGCACTTGGACATTGCGCTATTATAGACCTGCCATCTTAAACCTAGATGGAATACCCGAGACGAGTTTGCGCACTAGGACATTCCGCTATTATAAACCTACACTCTCAAACCTAGATGGAATACACGGGGCAGGTCTACGCACTTAGTCATTACGCTATTATAGACCTGCCCTCCCAAGCCTTGATGAAATACCTGGGGCAGGTCTGCGCACTTAGTCATTACGCTATTATAGACCTGCTCTCCCAAGCCTTGATGGAATACCTGGGGCAGGTCTGCGCACTTAGACATTACGCTATTATAGACCTGCCTTCCCAAATCTAGATGAAATACCTAAGGCAGGTCTGCGCACTTAGACGTTACGCTATTATAGACCTGCCTTCCCAAATCTAGATGGAATACCTGAGGCAGGTCTGCACACCTGGACGTTATGCTATTATAGACCTGCCCTCCCAAGCCCTGCCCTCCCAAGCCCTGCCCTCCTAAGCCTAGCTAGATGGAACACCTGAGGCAGGTCTACGCACCTGGACGTTATGCTATTATAGACCTGCCCTCCCAAGCCTAGCTAGATGGAACACCTGAGGCAGGTCTACGCACCTGGACATTATGCTATTGTAGACTTGCCTTCCCAAGCCTAGATAGAATACATGGTGCATGTCTGCACACTTGAACATTACGCTATTATAGACATGTCTTCCCAAGCCTAGATGGAATACCTGGGACAGGCCTGCGTACTTGGACATTACACTATTATAGACCTGCCCTCTCAAGCCTTGATGGCAATTCTGGAAGGTGATTACACCTAAAAAAGCAAAGATGGACAGCGCAATGATGGAGAGTTTAATGATTAAGGGCTCAAAAAGGACGAGCCTAATGTATGGAGCTCAATGATGGAGAACTCAAAGATGGGGAACTCAAAACTGAAAAGCTCAAATATGGAGAGCTCAATGCATAGCCAAACCGCAAACGATACGTGGAACCATTTTGTTAATAATCCCATGTCGAATCCGAGTTCACCAATGGGTTCGTCTTCCGCTCAATCGAGCTACCAATCACCTACTAATCCAATGGGGTTTGCATCATACTCAAAACCACACCCTCTCAAAACCACACCCTTCACAATACCAATTCCAACAACAAAGTTAACACTACCAAAATTATCAAGGTTACTCACCATACCATCCAATGACACAAAACCACTCGTCTTATCAAAATCAACCATTTTATCAACAACACGTACTCTCTACTTTAACTCCATACCCACAAACCCCAATAAACCAACCACAATTCGCAAACATACAAACACCACCCGAAGCTCAAGAAGAGGCCAAGCCCGAACACGAACCCGAACCCGAACCCAAAGACAAGAAAGGTACAAGAATATAAGTGAGATGAAAGGACGAGGAGGCGGTTATATTGTCCGAATGGTGGATCCACATGTCCGAAAAAAGTCTGGAAGGAAATTCACAAAGCTATGAAAGTTTTTGGAAAAAAGTACTAAACGACTATAATTCACCCGTTAAAGAAAAACATACTTTGAGTCAACTACAGGGCAAGTGGAACAAAATTTGAAGCCGATTCGTAACCAATCAATACCGAGTTGGTGGCTGACTGGACTTTTGATTTGATCAAAGCAGAGAAGCTCGCCTTCGTGTTCACCTCTCCTCTCCAATCCTTGATCAAACTTGCGTTCCCCAGGCACGCGAGAACATCCACTTTGAATTTGAAAGAGAAAGTTCAAAAACATATTTATTCTGACTCAGAAGGTGAAATGCAATGGAAAATTGATGTGTACCATGCACCTCGTCTTGCTTGCTTCTGGCGAAGCTTCTAGCACTGCCTCCAAGGCATGTTATGTCACAACCCCAAAAAAGGTCAACGTTGGTCAGCGGAAGCAATTTGTGTACGAGCGGGGGGTCGTGACGTCATAGGATCATTTCAACACAGAGCATATGATTATCGCAGAACAAAGTGATTTTAAGATGCCATAGATAAATTGTTTGTTACAAAAGCTACAACTTATCCATGTTGTAGAAATAGTATTGTAAAATACATCCATTTAGTGAAAATTTAAACAATGATTTCCTAAGTATGACTAAAGTGTATTAGTTATACAATGGAAATCTCGTTCATTTCAAAATGTGGCATCCTAATTCGTCGTGGGTAGCTTACTTCCAAAATGCATGCAGTCTTACATAAGCCTAATTCCCTGAAAAACATAGTAAAAAGTCAACAAAGATTGTTGAGTGAATTCACAGGTTTTATAAGTATGGTTTGTTATACCAAGTTCTTTTGTAAGTCGTTGACATAAAAGTCAAATAATTTTCGTTTTGTTGGAATGTTATCCAAAAATATCGATTTGTTGGAACGTTACCTAAAAATATAGTTTCATTGGAATGCTATCCAAAAATGTCGATTCGTTGGGACGTTACCCAAAAATATAGTTTCGTTGGGACGTTACCCAAAAATATAGTTTCGTTGGGACGTTACCCAAAAATATCGATTCGTTGGGACGTTACCCAAAAATATAGTTTCGTTGGGACGTTACCCAAAGATATAGTTTCGTTGTTTGTGGGTAAACATTGACGGTGATCCCCCGAAGGTGAGCTAAACCTTACGGGTTAAAGTCACGCAACCTAACCCTATAACCAAACCACGACCAAGTTTCGTTGTTTGCCTAAGGACTTGTAAGTATACGCTCCAAAACTGTGGGAGGGTCGTCACGGCGATAGTACTATCCGTATACTCAGTCGCTAGAGTCACCTAGCTAATGGTTATAGTCTGCATGACATAAGGTCTTTTAAGCATACATTGTAAGTCTTGGTCCGTACCAGGATTCGTTGTCAAAATTCCCCAAAATAGTATGAAAATGTTATTTCATAAATAAGCAGTTCAAGTATAATAGTATGAAAATCATTCATATACAGTTTGTATAAAGACATGAAAGCAGTTATATAAAGTTATTGCATATAATAGTAAAACAGTTGCTATGTTTTTCACCCCTTAATTTGAAAACAGTAAAACAGTAAAAGTAGGGGATGTGAACTCACCTCGTGAGTTAAGTAGTGAGAGCTAGCAAAGCATATGCCCAAATAACGTCTCAAACGTCCTAAACGTGAGAGATAGTAATATAAGTAGTTGACTACACGTCCAACTATGTTAATCGTTCACTCGTTTGAAAGATCTTTGTTGTTTAAAGTTTCGTACGTTCCGTTGGTGATGTTTGTAATAATAATATTTCTCGAAAAATATATCTATTATTGTTTTGTTCCGCATTAATACTTAATATTTCACAATGTTATTATTATTGATTCGTATTATATTTAGTATATAATGTCCCTCGAGAATGTTTGATGCGAAAATAATCGAATGAACATTGTCTATCCGAAAGTTAGGACCAAATACTGTTCATCCGAAAGTGTAAATATCTGAAACTTTGGGCCAAAATGTTGTTTTTCCGAAAGTCAACGAAAGTCAACTCCGAAAGTTGACTTTCGGAGTCAAAATCCGAAACTTCCACTAAAATCAGAAAGTCAAACCTTTTTCCGAAAGTCAAACCTTTGGAGTTAAAGTCATTACCATTTTGGGATTTTTATTTGACTAAGCATACGTTATCGAAAAATTCCAAAAAAATTACACAATGTTCCCACATAAGTTGGCTACTTCCTGTATTTTTTTCATGATTTTTAGATAAGTAGGGGTGGGTCAAAAAAATTCATGAGGACAACTGTGTACAGCAGCTACTTCTATCGACATATGCACACAAATCAGTTTATAAATAAAAATCGGTGTATTTCCAGAGGATGAAGTCTAAACGAAAGTTGTAGTCAACAAAATTACCAAACTTTTTCAAGTGGTTTCACACGTTTATTTTACTCACACGATTTGTTATGATTTTTCTACCATGACACAAAAATCTGTCCAAAAAATACTCATCACAAAAGTTAAGTTTTGTTTAGTTTTTGTTATGTTTCCATGTAAGATCTTTCATGATATGAACTTATAACATGAATATAAGTGTGTTTCAAGTAAAATCAAAGAGAGATGAAGTTCCTTACAAAGAAAATGATGAAAACACGAAGAAATGGAAGTCGTGAGCTCGTTTCCTTACGTTTTCCTGCAAAACGAAGAGATGGTGCTATGGGGGTTTGTGGTGGTGCTTGTGGGGGTTTGTGGTGGGCAGCTTCTTGGGGCTGGAAAAACGCAGAGAACAAGGGAAAGGGAAGGGGGAGAGAAAAGATGAGAGAAAATTACGGTTGAGTGAAGTGTGAAGAAAAGAAATGGAATGGGGGTATGGGGGAAGAAGTATGGTGTCTTGAGTGCGGGGGAGGGATAATGGCAGATTTTTGTGGGCCCTACATGGTGTGGGTTGTCTAGTTTACGTTACGTGCGGTGCCCGTTTACCCGTACGTTTCGTCGTTCGTTTAAATGCGTATGTTTCGATTGATTCATTAACGTTTAATATACGTTAATATCTTTCGAAGTATTGTTTCAAATAATTTATTTTAAGTTTACAAATTATAAAATTTGATTCATTTGGTTGTCGGGTTCGTTTTACGTATATTAATCGCGTACGTTACGTTTTTAAACAAACGTATAATAGTTTTATTTATCGCTAAGCATAATATTTCAAAGTAAATAACTACTATATAAAATAGTTTTACGTTATTTAAAATTTTCGTATCACCAACGTACGTATGTTTTTGTCGGACTCGTTCCGATTGTTTTGCGCGTAATTATAACTAACTACAAAAATAGTAATACTTTACGTATTAAAATTGTTGGGCTTTACTAGACTTATCTCATAAAAATAGTTTGAATTTACTTAAGTAGGGAATTAGACTAAGACATGCACGTGTTCAGTGTACGTAAATATATCGAATTTTGAGGAGTGTCACATGTTAGAGCTCTCTTCAACTTGCTCATGGCAAGATCGATCGGTTTCGGGTCAAATAGGAAGAACTAGAAGATTCCACCTCTAGAAAGCGAGGACCTCTTAGGTTTTTTCAGAAAGAAACCCATGTCGGTGCTTTTTAACCATAGGCATTTTGCCAAGAGGTTGCGAGACCGTCCCATCAAGGACGGGATGAAGCACTACTCCCCCGGGAGAATTATCAAAGGAATACGAGCTTGGAGTCGTATCTTGGTGATGATATCCCGAACTCCGAACCTCTTATGGCTAAAATGGAAAGGTTGTTCCTAAACGACCCGATTCGTCGTCCGCCGGTCATAGTTTATCAAAAAAAAAAAGTCAAAAAGTTCGGGTTCATTGAATGCGGCTAATTCTTCAAGAAAGTTTGACAAATATAAAATCCGCAGAAGCGCAACAATCGGCAATGAATACAGTTAACGAAAATTCTAACAAAAAGTTGGTTATTAAAGCGTGAAACTTGCTTTATAAAAAAGGGATAATTACATATATCCCCTCTTTAAACACAATAAATAACATATATACCCAATTAAACTTAAAAATTACATATATACCCAATTTCTTATTTCTTAGTATAATTAAAAAATTTCAAATCAATAATAATTTCCGCAAACCCATTAAAGACATATATACCCCTAATCTTCTCCCAAAAAAAGATAATTCTCCTTTTTATTTTTTTACTCTGGCCGATCGACACCCTAAAAATCAAGATGATAGTTTTGAGCCCAATTAATTCAAGTCTTGATTCACACTAAGTCGTTATTGATAGGTTATCACATATAAATAATATTTTCTTGTTTAATTTGTGGTTTGTTTACGTAATAAAGTGTCAAACATGTCTCAGTTTTTATTTTCTTTTTCCGATGCTTGTAATAATAAGATTTTTCGGTGGTTTTCAGTGGTTTGTTTACGTAATAAAATGCCAAACATCCATGAATTCTGAATTTATTTGTTTGCACAGTTTTAGTGGTTTTGTGTTCACAATTTCTTCCGATCATGTATCATGTGTCGGAGGGTTTTCAGTTTGTGGAAGAGGGAGAAATAAAGGGAAGAAGGTTACAATTGCCATTAATTATTTCTAGAAAAATATTGGTGAATTTTGAATTTTAATTATAATTATATTGATAACTTGAGTATATATGATATTTTTAAGTTTAGTTGGGTATATATGTTATTTGTTGTATTTAAGGAGGGGATATATGTAATTAGCCCTCAATAAAAAATACTGAAAGGTATTGGAAATAAGGAGAACAAAATTCTCAATGATATTCGGAAAAATGTGATTAATACGTTTGAGACAAATTTCGCAAAGGGATTTGGTTTGGGTTCGTCACAAGACGACGATTCAGACGAAGACAAAGACGAACACAATTCGGATTAGACTACTAGTTTGATTTAAGTGTCTTATTTTAATAAATGTAATTCTTTTTAGTTATTGAAATATTTTATTTTTAACTAGTGTAATGTTTTTAATTTTGATGAAAATGTTTTATTTAATTTTGTGTTTTAAATAGATAAAGTAAATAATGTGTAAAGTCCACGAATAATTTGCTACTGTAGACAGTGTTGTGACAGAAAAACTGATGTGACAGAAACCGTTAGCGTCAGTTTATATCACAGTTGGAAGTTGTCTAAGAGAACCATCACTGATCACATATTCATTTTACTTATCATGTAAATACACACATGATCATATATGTTGCATCATTTTATAGTAATAGAATCAGATAATCAGATAACTACTATAACAAATAAGACATTTTACTAATCATGCTACTCAAAGTTTTGGAATTACTGTCTCTAGGACCCATCTTCAAATCAATTGATCAACGATTTCATTCAAAGTGTTCATGTACTACTCTTTTTTCGAGTCTCAGTCCCTCAATCAACTTATCAGTTGTACTGACCCAGGTCTCTGGTTTCAATGGTTCCTCGTGGCTTTTTGGTTCCAGTAAAGCACAAGTTCACATAGCATACAGCCACACTTCTATAATAGGGGTGAAATGCACAAAAGTAGTTTATTTAACATCTCCATTTACCCTATCTTTGGTAGCCAAATCATTTTAAGCTTAAACTTACATACATATCGAAGTTAATTTCAAATTTTAAACCTGCCATCCTAGCGGAGAAAACATTTTACATCAACTGTGATAACAATCTCGCAAGGTCCACAAAGATGGCTAACTGGGAAAACCGTAACCCCAGTTTGCTTGCATGCTATCTCATAGTGAAATTACACCATGAGAAAGAGAAGCAAACAGATTAAATAGCTGACATAAACAGGGATCATGTTTTCTTCATGAACCGGAAAAGATGATAGGCAATACCGCTTGCTTCAGCATGCAGCTTGCATCAATTGATTCAAGATGATGAGATGAGACATGCAGCGTCAATGGTTAAAATTTTAAAGCTTATAATCAGCTTTGTTGATATTTTGACATTATCATCAAGTAAAGCTTATAATTAGCCTTTTATTGAGTCCTTCCAAGAGCTCGATGAGAAAGCTGCTTGATGTAAGGGAATTAAAGTGGCAAGAATGTAAGCAGTATTTAATCACACTGATATAGTTTTAATCATATCAAGGAGTTCTATACACCAAAACTATACTATACCTTATTCTGCCACACTAATACGTTACATTCTTCCTTTGCAAAAAAATTGTTATCATAGCAAAACTTATTAGCCATTAATTCCCCCATCTTACTTTTACCCAAAAACTAAACATAGATGGATTTGATAAACTTGGAATGAGTTCTAAAATCATTAAAAGGGTCAAATGTCTATCAAGACGGAAGCAGAATGACCTATTTCCATAGCTTCATTTGGTGAAAACTTATGCAACTCTCATCAGTTCAGTGAGAATATATTTCAAGAACAGATAAGAGTACCTGCCATGTCATTCCTTTTTGATGCCTTTAACAAAAAGGCGTATTTGGGTGAGCATATGACAGCAGTTGATATTCAAACAAGGCCAGCAGGGACCCACAATCATTCAAATGATGATCCCGTAGCAGAGCAGAGAAAACCAATGAAGTGTAGACGCAGAAAACCAATGAAGCATAACACCTCGACACAAAAACAAACATACGGCTTTAGCACTGTTCTATTAATAGTAGTATTTCACTGACCATACATTGTCTATAAATAACTCTGATTAAGTAGATAGATGCAAAGAAATAAAACTCGGTACTTTTAAAAGTTTAGAACCTTCACCAAATTCATGCAGATAAAGTTGAAAACAAGTCAGCACATATAACAAGTTCCGGGATATTTGAAAAGTTCATCTCCATAATGATCAGCTCCTGCTACGGCGTCGGTCCTTAAGCCCGTTCCTGAAAAGATCAAGCAACCAATTATAGTTATGCAAACAACATTGCAAGCTTTATGAAAACCATAAAGATACAACTCATGCACCCTCTGACAAATGATTAGCGAAAAATGCTTCAATATTGATAACTTACAATCTATATAAAAATGTACCATAGCACGTATGGCGGTATGGGCATCTTATTCACATGATGATGATACAAAAATAGTTAAATTACTATTTCATAACCACTTACTACTAGACGTACTTGAGGGAGCCCATCAACCAACAGCTTGTGGGTTCAATCCTCGTGGGAGGCAGGTATATATATGTGTGATGTGAGATGTGTGATGTACATGATATGTTGGTTAGGTTAGTTTGTAGGTTTGCCATTCTAAAAGAAACAACTGAACAAAGTAAAAGCAAAACTGCACATATCTAATATACAAATATTCTACACCTGCATGTGAGAGCATAAATAATAATAGTAGCTATTCGCACCTCAAATTTTGACAGGTTTAGGTGGCCTAAGAATATTTTTTATTTTTTAAGATAAGAACAAACTAATACACAAATGTTAAGGAACTTCACCCGTTTGCATATGGGACCTCCTCCCGTCCACGATACGGTGGTGACCTGCTATAGTTATTCCTACGGGGTGGTGACAAACTACGGCGGGGCGGAGAGCGGCCACCACGAGGACTGTAGCTCCTGCTTCGAAAAATAAAAAGTCAATTCTCGTACATTTAAGCCAATATACATTTACTTTAAATAAAGTAGCAAGCAAATAATTCTCTAATGATTCAGCAATCTCACCTCCGACCATAGCTAGGGCTACGGCGATATCTGGCAACCGGACTTCGACTGCGGCTGCGACGCCTACCACCACCGCCGCCACCGCCACCACCACGGCACTCACGGGCAAAATGGCCAGGCTCACCACACTCGTAGCACTTTAGATCAGAACCACCAGAACGACCGCGACCTCCCCCACGTCCTCCACCACCACCTCTTTCTCCTCCTCCTCTAGAGTTATGAGACATTTCTACTCTCCAACCATTCTTACCTGGACCGGTGAATAACAGATGAGAACAAAAACAAAAGTGAGCCCAATACATATGCATAATAGATGAAAAACACATATAACAAACACATACCATCAAGTTCACGGATGGCATCCTGAGCATCTCGTTTGTCATCGAAATCAACAAAACCGTAACCAGGAGGTCGTCTTGCAACCCACACACTGCACGTGACAGAGTCATAGAAAAAAAAAACAAGAATTACAAATTAGAATAAATCTCGAATACAATCAACCAAGTCTGATCCAAGTCTCAAGTGATATGAGAGTAAGAAATCAGTGAAAGCAGTTTAAAAAACCATTACTGATCATTCAAGATGGCTCCCTGTTTGAGCATCCCAGAAGTGTGGCACGTGATTATGCTGACATACAGTCAGGCCACATATTGATGCACATGATGGACGAACAGAACGAAAGCACAAACATAAAGGAAGTATTTGAAAACATGTAAAGAGCACCTCGAAAACGAGGATCACAATAGATAATTAATACACTCAACAGTCACCACATAAGATTCTTGGAAAAGAAATCTCTTTAACAACAAAAGGTCAAAAACTAATTGAAAAAAATTAAACAATAAAATCCGATATGGTTTTTCTTATTTGTAATCACTCAAATGAATTTAGCAATAAAAGTTAGACAGTGATAACATTAGTTGCCCCGTGCAAACAAACGATTAACATAATGGAGTCCACATTTGTACGTATCATGCATAATAGCTATTCAAACTGATCACCAATGGCAGTTCACATGAAATGAAACTTCATTTTCCAATTGATCAAGCATAAAGTTACTTGAGTGCAATGGGTGATGAGGGGGATCCGATCTTTACACTACAATAACTGTTATAACCCTAAACCTTGGTCAAAGAGGGTGGTAAAGATCGGAAAGGACGAATATTGATATATATTCATGTATGGAGATTGGAGTTCTATGCTGAGAGTGAGGAAACTCTCAATTGAGAAGATGAGAGCATGGAGGCTGCCCCAATGGAGAAGATAAGAACATGGAGACTGCCCCAATGTGAGAGTTGTGTGATGTTGGTTAGGGTTTCAGCTAGGGTTTCCCCTTATAAAGGTACACCATCACCAATCATAGAATCTTAACCTAAAAAAATTGAATAATAAACTTCCTTGATTACCTACGGATGACGCCAAAAGTGCGGAATTCGTCCTCGATTTCTCTTTCACTAACCCTTGGATCCAAATTACCAACATAAACACGTGACATCTTTAACAATCACCTGTCAGAAACACCAAATATGATTAAATCTCTATATACGTTAGACCACAAATTAGAACACACAGTCATATCATGTATTTATATCTCAAAATATACAAAGAAACAACAAATTAGGGTTACGGTCGCAAGCCTCATATAACACATATATTTAGCACCTATAACAGATTTAAATTTTAAATTAGCAAAATCTATAGATATAGATACAAGTATCAAAATATATACAATAATCAGAAAATAAAACAATTAATTTCAGTAGAATCGTGAGTAACAGAAACCTAGAGAGTACGAAAAGTATCGACGACTGTAAAGTGTCGCAAATAGGTTACGAAACAAAATTAGGGTTTGTGGTTTGAAGTATAATACAAGAATGAAACAAAATTCAGACAAAGGTATATTTAAGTAATTATGGAGAGCGAACAGATAGAGGGGAGAGTGAGTACCTGAAAAACCCTAGAATGAAAGAAGGAGGCCGTGAGAATATGAGGTTTGAAAAGGAGCTGCCCCGGGCAAGAGTCAATATCCCCAAATTGATTTTATGTCTAAATTAAAATCATAGGGTTTGGACTTTGGTTATGTCAAATTTTCAATTCCGAGGTAATTCCATATTTAATATTTAAACTGAGATTAGATATGAAATATTAGATTGTTATTAAAACTTAAAAGGTTTGAAAATTTGTAAATGAGTACAATTTAATATATTTTCTATGCATGTTTTGAGATATTGATGACAGCTTTTTAAAATAGTCAGTTATTAGGACCGGTAAATTCTGATTCAATCAGAAACTCGATACGAAATTAACTCGAAAATAATCAGAGTTTGGATCGGATATTTTTGACACGCAAACCCACCAACCTCCTATATTTTTGACAAGCCAACCCGGATAAATGTTAACATTAGTTTAAATTTTATTTTAATTTAAATAAGATAAAAGTTTGGAACATTTCATTTATCATCGACATCAAACATAATCACAATGGAGAAGAATCATTTTTTACTTTTGTAATGCATTTGAAGTCTTAAAATTCCATTATAAATGTTTGAGACATTAATATTTTGGTAGAAATTTAATTAATTAATGATGCTTTGATATCGAATTTAAATGTATGTATGTAATATGTAATATTAGTGTTTTTGAAATTTTATAAGCATTTTTTATGCTTAATAATTATTAGCTTAGCTATTATTATTAAAAAGATTGATCAATTTGTGCCATGTGACTCATTTGACCCGAAACTAACACGGCAACTCAATACTAACGCAACTCAAATTGCTACTCCTATTCATCATCATATCTCTTAATACTACCACATATGTATATGCTTTAAGTCTCCAACTGATAGATTACCCTAAAAACAAACTAACATGAGAAAAGTACCGTACAAATCGTTCAAAAAGGGACTTTTAGCAAACATTATTGTCTATCCAAAGAAACAAGTATAGTAGTATATTTTGCTAGTACGAATACATGCATTTTTCATTATGTATGTCTAAATTTTAATAAACGTGTAGTTAGTAGTTACCCATGTAAAAGTCTTTATGCTTATATGTCATGTGTTAGCTAATGTCTCTCGTAGTACCCTTTTGGACTTTGGCCACTAAGGTTGCTTAGCAACTTGAATTGGGGGAGTTTTAACCAAACGACATCTCAAAAGTTGCGTTAAATATACCATATTGATTCTCCAATGTCGTTTTAGCTAAGTTAATGCATGCATTATAACTACTCAATTAATTTCAAAACTGTTATGTGAATTAATCATCTTTGCAGTGCATTGGATTCAATTAAGTGACATTACATATTCAAATACACCAACTAATTGTTTCACTCGGTTCCTTCTTCGCTCACAAAGCTCACTTATTGCCTCCTCTTTCACATTCTTGTATGTTGCGGTATCCTTCTTCCCTTGAGCCACAACTTTCGATGTTTGGTCTTCTTTTTTTGGTACCTCTTTGATTTCTGGTTCGTTTTGTTTGGGTTTTTCATGTTCGACAACTTCTGATCCAACGTCTACCTCTGGCAACACGTGTTCAATCTCTAGTTCTTGATTTTCTTGATCAACTTTAGGACTAGAAGCAACTTGTGAAGCCTCGTCCACTTGATCTTGTTGGTTGATATCGCTATCATGATCATTCATGTGTTTGTTGTTTACACTTTCATCCATTGTGACATTAACTTGAGGACATGTATCGGATTCACACATATCCATTTTGTCAAGTAAGAGATCACCATCCTCATCAACCAAGTGTTGCTTATTGAAATCCTCGGAAATTAGTGTGACGTTATTTTCAATTAAGATGCCTTTATCATCTTGCTCATGACTTATGATGTTGTGATCGTCTTTTGATGATAATAGACCATCATATAACCTTGGCTTATTCTCAACATGCATGCTCTTACTTACTAAACTCATCAATGGCTGCCTTGTTTGCTTCTTACTATTAACATTCTTCTCCATAACGTCCAAAGATTTATTTGATCTAAGAGGAAGACGGGGTTTTCCAGGATCTTTATGCTTTGTTGCGCCGATTGTTTTCATGTATGAATTTGTAACATTATTCTCATTAGATGTTGTTTTAGTAGACATGACTTTAGGCATAGGCTTGTCTAACGACCGTCTTGGAGGCTTGATTTTTTCGAAGGAAGATGATTTTCTAAGACTCTGAGCGTAAAGGATTGAACACACCGTTGGCTTGTCATAAATAGGAGCATTTCTAGCTTCCGTTGAGGTCAATAACTTTTTTATCTCTAGAATCGAAGGCGGGATTGGACTTTCCCTTATTTGCCCGATCTCTTTTTTTCGAGGGAGCGAAGGAGATCTTCCTCGAGGTCTGCTAGGTTGTACACCGTTATTAATATCCCTTACTTTCGTCGACATAGGTCAAATATAACCAACAACTATTAGAGGACCTGTATTTGAAACAAGGCTTATTTGTTACAAACAACATATAAATCAAAGAGTAAATAGATAAATGCAAGAAATACCTTTTTAGAAGAACGTTGATGAAAGTTGTGACGTCGGAAGAGGATACCGTAGAGGAGACAAGAAACTACATTTTTGTCCAACATTTTTATATATAGGTGGACATCAACCAAAATTGATGGTTTGTTTTCACCAATTCGATTATGTCATCCGTTGAAAATTGGTGTGGTTTATTGGACACCCAATACCGTACAGAATTCAATTACTTTTGATCCTTAAACCGTGCTAAATAGATGGGATTTCTTAACTACTCCAATTGCTTTCCCTTTGCATTCATCTTTTAATTGATATGTTAACAATATATAATACAATTACTGTCAAATCATCAATGATATGTCAAATCATCAATGATAGTGAATAGTGAATTAATACACTATTACAAAAAATGACTTTTTTGTTGGATATAGTGTTCAAGTGCATAACTAATTGGTAAGTGTATCATTAAAAGTAGAGTCCTTTTTGGGTCGCCCCCAGTCGAACAGTTAAAGAGAAATAAATGAGAGATAATATTAATTGGAATTAATATTATAGTTAATTATTTAGTTTATTAATTATCAAAGTTGATGAATTAATTAGAAACTAAAAGAAATTCTGGAAGCCTGATCCAACCGCCGGTTGGAAAGTCCAGTCGGCGGCTGGATCAAATTAAAGTGAGTCGGTGGAACGCACGAGTCCAACCGGCGGCTGGATATTCTAACCGGCGGTTGGAACCTGAAATCAGTATACCCCACATCGATTGACATATTAAACCTATGGGGTATTCTCCCTATATAAATAGGGGTTTACACCTTGGCTTCAAGTGTTCAATTCAATTCTCTCTTTCTCATTCCTCTTCTTGTAAGAATTTACACGATTTAATCGGGACCTTAGGAGTTGAAATTTTCTCTTTGGTTCGTGGGTGTGAACCATTAGAGGTGCTCTAGTTTGAGTACTCGCCTCCAAGCTATGAAGCTTTACTTAGTTGGTCTGCGTGTGAGAAATCCGATTTTCTCAAAGGTTAGTATTTTCTTATTTATTTTGTTTTGTTGCGTATTATTATTAAGTTAAGATCCTTTAGGGTTTAGTTTCCTTCATGTCCTAGATTAATTGTTATTTCTGCATTGTATGTTAATCTAGTAAGGGAATAGAAAACCCATCACTTTTAAGGCACTACAACAGGGGGGTTTCTATGTAAAAATTGTTTCAAAGTTAAAATTTGAGAAGAAAATAATAAATAGTGCAGTTATTTACTACTTTTTGAAGCGGGTATAAAAGAACCGCTCCAAAATCTATTGTTGAAAGCGGTTAGAACTAGCCCGCATCATATTTTCGCTAGCCATTGAAGCGGTTAAAATCAAACCGTTATACATCCCATCTTATGAAGCGGTTCTTTGCATTTTCGCTTGGTTGTTAATTTGAGTAAGCAAGTTATCATCAATTAAAAGCAAGACTTGGTCTTTTTATACACGATCAAATATTATATATTTCATCTCCCCGCACACATATCAATCTCCACCACACACCCACTAACTCACTTACATTACATATTATATGCATTCTCACAATACCTACTCTACATATTATCCTCATAACACTTACCCACTAACTCACTTGTTTTGACTAGCGGTACAGGTTTTGGCGGTGCAGATCTAACGTTGAATGGCGACGATGCGGCGCTGGCAGCGAAACCGATGACAAAGGTAAGGCAGTGTTGAAGAACTTATGAGTTATGGTTTAGATTTTTATATTCGAGTTTAGACTCATCGAATCTGTGTTTTTGTTCAGATCTTGTTAATAATTATATATTTTATATCAATCTTATCCTATAATTTTGTTTTATATTTTATATCACCGGGTAGTTCTTTCTAAGCAGAATTCCCAAGTTTTTGATCTAAATTCAAATGCGTATAACTTTTGACTCGTTTATAGTTAACACCTTAAATTTTGCAGACACATCCACTATATAAAAATGAAGGTTTCACTTTTTACACTTTTTCAAATTTCGCAATAACGAAGGATTCGGACATGTCATCAAAATATGACCATTTTGACATTCTTATACATGTTCTTGCAACAACACCAAATAACACATTTTACTATTTTCGGGGTTGTGCCAACATATTTCAACTCAAATACATAATCAAACTATCTAAACCATTATTTCGTCTATTTTACCAAAGTGACCCATTTTGACCCTCAGATCAAAACGACCCATTTTTAGCTTTAAACCAAATAATGACTTGGGCGATTTACAACAAGCTAATAGCAACTCGGCAATTTAAAAACACACTTGTCAAACTTCTTTGCAAGTGAAATCTATGCTCATTTAGCATAATCCCTTGACACCTCTAGATTCACCATTTAACATTTGACCCATAAGCACCTACAACATTAAACAACTGAACGGGTAAGCATTACGCTTAGTGAGCATACGGGCAATTAAATGAGTAATTCACAACAACAAGTAGCAAGCAACATCTGAACCACCATAACAACTAAAATTAACAATAACAACTTAATCACAACAACTGAGCAAGTAGCAATGAAGCAATTAACCACTGGGCAATTGTAGAGATTATTCTTTTACTATGCGGATCCGCGGCTAATTATCACTTAGCACCATACCACGAAGATATGCATGCTAAAACAACATAATGTGCGATGCACATATTCAACAACAACACTATGCTAACAAAGTTAGCTAATCTCTATGCGGTTCCGCGGCCAATAATCACTTAGCACTATATCACGTCGATATGCATGCTAAGGTAACATCATGTGATATGCACATGTTCAACAACACTATGCTAACAAAGCTAGCTAATCTCTACATATTTGCTTATTTCACATAATTCATCAACAATTATCAACAATTAGAAACAAGATAAGATACAAGCAATACCCCACTTGATTATGTAAACCTCTTGCTCGGAAGCAATCCGGAAATACATAATAATTACCCAATTGATCCTCATATACTCACCTTTATGTCGATTACCAGAAAGCATGAGATACATAAAAGCACCACTTTCTTTAGCATATAAACAATCATAACACATCATATAAACATTCGCATATATGGAAATACTCATGCGATCGATTACTTTATATTAATTACAACTTTGACTTTAATTTAGACACTTTATCGCAGCTCCAACCAGCTGTTTTAGACACCATTTTTGGACCTTCTAAACCTTTCTAAAATGAATATAACTTATACCATTACGAAGGTATTATAGCATACTTCAATGTATAACTTTTATCTTTTCAGAATACATAACATAACATGTACCAAGTTATAATCATTTGAAAATAGCGAAAAGTCATTTTGCATTGCTGAGTTCTCAGCAAACAGTACCAAGTAGCTGTTTTACAACGCATTTTTGAATCACCTAGACATATCCATTTTCAGCAAACTTTATATCGAATTAAAGGTCTTCGACCATACTTTCATTTGCTATTTTAAGAATTTTCTAATACATTATACACAAAAAGTCACAGCCGCTCGAAGTTGGCTAAAAACACTTTATTTCCACTTTTCGCCCAAATTACCCAACGACCCGAAATTGGAATATATCCACCACCCATATTCCAACTAACATACTAATGATCAAATAACATCATTTATAACTTTTCTTATTTCGTTTACCATTTTTAACTTCGTATGATCAGTTGACCTTCAAAGTCAAACCGAACACCCTTACCAATTTTAAGCATAATTCAATTTATGGCTTAACTACTCTTTCCGTTACTTTAAACATCATTAGGAGTATCAATTGAACTCATTTAGACTAATCATAGGGTAAACTACCCTCAAATTGCAAGAATTCATCAAAATCCTCTTTAGTTATAAATGATAATTAACTAATTTCATCTTTTAATTCGACTTTGAATCGATAATTTAAGCATAACCCACCTATCAATTCATTCAAATCATACTCAAAACTCCCAATTCATCATATTCCTTTAAAGTTAGGTTAAGATAATCAAGAACATATACTTACTTTTGGTTAAGGATAGGAATTACTACTTGAATTTGACTTCTTGAGTTCAATTTGATGTTTCCCGTTGATTTCTCTCCCTTCTCTCCTTTTCCCCTGCGTATTCTCCCTCTCTCTAGAAGTCTCTGCCTTCTAATTTGATATATCCGTACGTATGAGTGTATATGGTTATTTATTTAGGTTTTAATTGTATATTTACACCCCTAGTCCCTCTAGCTCCAGTCACTTTAAAATACATCATTTATTTGGTTACTCCCCACTTATTATTTAGGTAATTTAAATACTTCACAACTACGTATAGTACACGTAATTTATACAATAGCTTATAAATTAAAACATTTACATATATTATAATATTACTTCAGATTTTGGGGTGTTACAGCATTCTAATTTGAAATGTATGTAGTGTGCATTTGTTAATAGTAGATGGGTTTTCCGGTCATTATACATAAGTTCAAGGTTGTTGCTGTATTTCTAGATCATATATATGGTGCAGATTTGGAATATCTAGAAGTTCAAGGGTGCTATGTGTCATTTTTGTAATCTGCTTGTATATATAACAATTTTAGGGTTTGAGAGATTACTTTTCTCGTGCGAGTATTTTGTTCATCTTTGTCGCTTTCTTCTTCGTTCATGTATGAAACCCTAAATTTGGATTTGTATTCTGAGTGTATATTCATTCACTATTCCGGTGAATGTTTTATGTTTTTTGTTCTTGAGAGATTGTAAGAATTGATATTTGTATTTGCTCTTCAATCTAACGTTCAACAAATTGTTTGTATTAAGAGATTCTGTTTATTAATCGATTATATTCAGTTTCTGTTCAGATCTCGTCTGTTGTGATGGTTCCGGTTCCGTGCCTGGTACAGCTTCTCCGACTGTTGGTGGTGGTGAGCTTGAAGTAGCTACCAATGAATTTTCTATTGAGTATGTAATTGGTCAAGGTGGTTTTGGGATTAGTTACCAGTGTGTTGTTGGTGATGATAACATATATTCAAGTTGATGTTAGAAATTTACTCAACAATAAATACATACGTGTAAATGTGTGATTTTGTTATTAATCTATTGTACTCTTATACGTTTCTTTATACATGTGGTCTTTTTTTAGTTTATGTTTTATTGATTGATTATTTGATATGTAGTCATTTTTTTTATTATTTGATATGTAGTCATTTTTTTTATTTTATGTTTTATTGATTGATTATTTGATATGTAGTCTTTTTGTTCAATTAGAAGAGGTTTGATGTTTTATTATTTATGTATGTATGGCGGGAATAAATTTGAATTTTATCATTTGGTTGTTCATCAGAACTGGAAATGCATAGACGATTAGAAAAGCAACAAATATTTTATTGATACATAATTACATATAACTCATTTAATTAAAGAGCGGTTCGTTGTCCTAAATGCAGCCCAAAAGCCGATCTACATTATTTATTTATTCATTTTTGTGAACAATTTTTACATAAACTTTTTACTTATTGACAACCTGTAAGCTATTATTGTTAATTCTCTCATTTTCAAAAAATAAAATAAAAAATGATAACGACGTTCCTTAAAACTGTCATTAGAAGCCCTTTGTATATGAATGAATATTTGTACTCAAACATAAACTCTCTCTCACTTTAATATTAGTTGACCTTGTTAAATATTTGATAAAAATACAATAATTTGTGCATGTCTAAATTTTTTAATGAGGATTGTCGTCAGAAAGTTCCAAATTTTAGTACAATGTTTGATAATACTTTTCACTGTAATTTTTTTTTCTGTAATGGAAAGATACATTATATTTATAAACTTTTTTTTTTGCTAGAATGTGCCCTCATAGCACGTGTTAACATTTATATATCAAAGTCAATTTTTCTTTAAATAAATAAAAATGTATTTAATGAACATGAATTTTTCTGAAATAAAAGATATATTAAAGGTGATTTTTACTTTGAAAGAAAAGTTTTAAGTTAATTAATACTTCTTAACATGTGTTACAGGGATACATGTTAGCAAATCCCTTTATAAAAAGTCAAAACCTTTCTATTATAAACTAAGAGTATGTTTGGATTTAGAGTTTAGATAGATAGGAATGGAAATGGGAATGGTTAGGAATGATAATGGTGTTTGGTTTATGGTGATGGGTTTTCGAATTTGGAAATGAAATCTTTATATCGAGGGTTTTCTCAAACCCATATGATCAATGAAGAAACACTTTTTTGGAGGGAATGAGTAAATGTAATATTCATCACGGAGTATCTTAACTTCGTCAGTACAAATGTCAAAAAATAAAAAAGTAAAATTTAATAAATGTTGATCAGAATCGATGTTATGAATGTTAAGCTTCATTGATAAATTCTTTTTGTAGGCTATAACATCAATTAATGAATATTATATCCAAAATCGTTAATGTTATGATTTAAAAACGAAATTCATCCGTGAATATATTCTTTATAACATCGATTTTCATTACTATTTATCGGTAAAAATAATTTTTTGTTGACATTTTGATTGATAAAGGTAACATGCTTCTTGACGAATAGTAACGTTTCCCCTTCCCCTAAAAAAATGTTTCTTTCTTGAACGCTCCCTTTTAGTATGGTGGGTTTAAGATTCATTCCCACATTTTAAAGTAATCGATCATATTAATTCTTATTCCCTCCTACTATCAATCTTATATTCATAGTGATTTTTCATTACTCAAACTAAACGCGCCCTAATACAACACCATAATGGGTTCTAAAGGAGACTAATATAAAATTATTTATAATGAAAAGTATTGGATTTAGACTTAAGACCACTCTCAAACGTTGCTTCTTCACTTGCTTCTTCAGTTGTGACAGCTCAGCGCCATGTTAGCTTGTTCACAACTGATGAAACACTGTCAATGGTCCTTTCGTCACTTCAATTTTGGGCCCTACATTTACTAATATAGCTACATTTGTATACACTAAACTAAAAATAACAATACATTGAAAATAAGCTGGACCCACTTTTTTAACAATTTTTCGTCGGCTAAGCGACGTATGAAACCGAAGAAGTGAAGTGAAGAAGCCCGTGCCATCAATGTCTCAAAGGAAGAAAGGAAAATAGTGAAACCGAAGAAGACATTGGCAGACCTCTAACAACCTAGAAGATTCTTGCATATATATATTTATTGTAATAATTAAATTACTTCATAAACATTTATATTAGGGAGGAGACGGGAATTATCGGGATCTTATTTCTTATCCCCACCTCCGTTTCTCATTTCTCATCCCCATTCTCGCCCCTATCTCCATCGGAAATTGATTTTGCATCCTCATCATCGTCCCCTACACAGGTCAGGGATCCCCACTGGGTATTCGGGATTTTTTTTTCCTCATTCTCAAGTTAACCTTAAATAAATAAATAAAGGGTTAATTGCAAATTTTGTCCTTATGGTCTGGCCAATTCGTTGATTTTGTCGGTTTACTATCTTTTTTCGTGAAGTTATCATACTTCTAACTTATTAATTGTTGCAATTTGCAATTTTTGTCCTTCAGTCCAAATTCTATTAGTTTCCTCCGTTAAATCATAGTAAAATGACCAAAATATCCTCTTTAAATTTGCTATTATATTTTTAAAATGTTTCTCATTTTTTTTCCAAATTTTTTTTATCCCAATCTACGTGCAAATACACTAATTGTTATCAACTAATTAGGTTTCATCAAATTCAAAATAAACAATCAAGACTAACCCAAATAAGTAGTATCACCGCAATTAGTTATATTTCACCATTGATGCTTAAAGAAAACAATAATCTCTCTGTCCCATTTAAAGTATTCAGGTTATTATTTTGAAATGTCTTATTATAAGTGTCTATTTTGGTGTTTCACCAATCAAAAAAGACTTTAGTGGATAAAGTTGATATTTGATTGGTGAAAAATATAGTTAGTGAAGAATTATAAAATTGCGTGTAGAGTCAAAGTGGACACTTTGACTGCGACAGAGTAATTACATTTCAATGACATATATCATCACTAACGGGATTACAATACTCCCCAAACCGGTTTCAAACACCCCAAATTACAGCCCCGTAAATATGTTGTTTAGGTCGGGGCAAAGAACGAATTCTGGCAGGGTGAAGAACGAATTTCGACGGATACTTCAAAACACAAAAAATTGTTTCGCGAGAGTTATAGATCCGGTGGATGTGGTTTCGGAGGTGATGGCGGCACATTTGATGAGATCACCGGTGACTGAGCTTCCTTCCGTTGCCATTGATTTGATGGTGGTTGTGTATAAACCACGTTGCTCGGATATTAGCCGGATCTACTCAAAATGGGCATCATCGGAGTACAAAAAGCGCTCGATCTCGAGTATGGAAACCACCGGAAAGGATGAAGGTGGTGATGGCCATCGCCGGAGATGGTGTGAGTGTTGCAGGTTGCCGCCGCCTTCGCCGTCGTTGTCGTGTCCGCCAAACATCTATGTACAAGTTCTATGTGTTTCGTATGTGGTTCGTATATTTATATAACGAGTACTTTTTACCCGCGCGTTCGGACAACAACTAATGAGGTAACGGAAATACATAAAACTCAACATGCTAATATACATATTTGAAATAAAACTTACACACCATGAGTCTTGCATAAAAAAAACTTCATTATTTACCATAAGACATGTTGCTTTGCACTTGTTTGAAAAATATTGAAGATAAAAATTAATTTTTTTGTTCATAAGCATATATATGTATATATATACCAGGTGGAAGACCCGTGCAATGCACGGTAATTTATTAGAATTATTTTAAATATTACGTGATTAAATGATAATTGTAATACATATTTTATAAAATAATTTATAAAATAATATTAATTAAATAATTTATAGGACTTTGTGTTCGTATGTGACTCCTCTTTCCATATTATAATAATATATGTATCATTTATATTTATTATTTATTAATTATTATAAAATAATAAAATAATATAAATTAAATAATTTGTTAACTGAAGTTAAAAGATTGACACGTGCCATTAATGCTTACGTGACAAATTCGAGAGCTTTCTTTTATACTTCTTTAGTATATATATATATATATATTACAATGTGATAGTATATATACGAACCAAAGGGAAGTACAAAATTAATGTTTTCATTTAAGACATATAAGAACAGCATATCGATGAAGGTATAAATGACGAACTCTAAGTATGCTCCAACATACACCATTTCAAGTTTCAACAATAAATCCAGCACCATTGTTAATCGAATGACGCTGAGCACTAAATGTTGACAGAATCCCGACCCATAACTCTTCAATAGACTTCGAATCGCAATAGCAAACTTCAACAAATCAATTTAGAACGCTCAAAATCGCAAAATTAGAGGAAAAAAACAATGTCTTAAAGCATAACACATCAAGATATATATCACACCTAAGTTCCCATCCTAATATTTCAAAAAAACAATAGAAAGTCAATTCACTTGCCTTGACTAAAGATGAAACTAAAGATAGAACTCACAAATTACAACGACTAGTTCCTAAACCCATTAAAACCTCATATATACTATCAGATAACAAAGCACATAATATGTTATTAATACCTGAAACTGAAACATTGGATAACAGATGCAAACATCCCATTTTCATCAATGTTGCTTATTTCTTCTCAGCAAACAGAGTATGCATTTTTATATATTTGAGCTGATAATTGTTTTGAAATAAAGATAACTAAAACTTAAAACAAATGTGTGTGTTGACTCTTCTATTGTATACCTTCATATTTAATTCTCACATCATGACAACATGCTTTTTCGGTTGGTGTGTCTTTGTACGTGTACATATTAGAAAGAGTAAAACAATCCAAAATTTATCTGAAATAAAAAAACATATAGAAACTTTATTTGAAGCATTTACATACAGAAAGCAAGACCAATAATGCTTCATCATTACTAATTGAGATGATGACATCATACTTTTAAAAAGTGTAAATCGACTATCGATCCTTTTATAAGCATTTGAGAGGGCAACAATCGTCCACCACTTCCTACTACCTTTTATTATCAAATGTTCAATTATTTGCTTTATATGCGGACACGTGTTTTGCATGTTTTCGATATCGATCACAATACGAATGATAATCAATTTTGTTAGGTGAGTCCTTACACAAGTAAGAATCGTCAAAAATTTCTACCTTTACCGTTTATTGCGATTAACTAAGAGACAACGTTTCTGTTAAAATTCCAGACCGAAAACATTGTCGGACATTCTGCCCCTCCGCGACAACATTCTCGCCCGGGACGCTAAAAACACATTTTCTTTTTCTTGTTCAGAACACTGTAAAACTCAATATCCTCTATGTCCCCAATTCTCAACTTCGATGTTCTCCTCATAACACCGAGACACAGGTGTCACCACCCATCATGCTCTAATACATCTACTTGGATAACATACGTGTAGTTAACTTTAGTATGGAAGGTGCTAGTAAAAAGTAAACTCTAAATATATCACATTTTGGTTTAGAAAATGTGATATTAGTCATTAACGGATATCTGACTCAAAATTAAGCTAAAAGGACTAAAATTAATTGAATTGCAAAATAAAAGTTGGTTTAGAAAATTCAATTGACCCCACTGTAGTCTTATTATCTCTGTCTATAATTTTAACCATATAATTTTTTTTTGATATAAATAGGGAGGATATAAAGTAAGCTATGTAGTTAGTTTAATAGGTGTTGGGTTGTTTTTTAATATGTGTTTTATTTGGTTTTCCTTCTCGTAGCTCTGTTGTATTAATGTTTGTTTTGGTTTCTTATTAGAATGCATTATCAATTTCCAAAAGAAAATAAAATTAAAAATTAATATAACAAATGTGGTTTGTTGTATTAGACTATTAGTGTTACAATACAGAAATTCCTGTGAGGTATTATATTTATTGATTAACTATTTATAACGATTATATTTATTGATTAACTATTTATAACGATTACGTTCATAGAAATTTTAGTGGATCCAAGCACATATATGTAATTGGGCTAATCCGTAACCAAACGTGCTACGCTTGTTAGTGGAAACAAAAATTTCGTATGTCATTACTCATTAGGCATTAGCAACCATGTTACTCTATATATTTGACTCTTCTACTTGTTTTTTTTTTTTCACTTATTCATTATCTACTTGTTTCCAAAGTGTTGATGTACAAATATTTCAGAAATGTTGATGTGTTCATTAATTTTTCAAAGTGTGTAAATTTATACAAACTATTACAAGTATTGATAAATAAAACATTTTAAAAGTGTTGGTGTTTTCATTTTTAAATTATTATAGAGACAACCTATTTCAAAAGTGTTGATATACAAAAGATTTCAAAATGTTTATGTGTTCATTTTTAAATTATATAGACAACCTATTTCAAAAGTGTTGATGTACAAAATATACTCAAGGGTGTAAATATATTCATTTCAAAAGTTTATAGATACCTTATTTAAAAGTGTGTACGTGAATCTTTAAAAGTGTTAAAGAATTTATTTATTTATTATTTTTTTTATTTTTTAGTGAGTTTTAAAACTAAACAGTACAATATCACATGTGATACTATGTTTTATCTCAATTTTTTAATTGTCAAACAAAACTATTCACATATGAGTATAATCATAATATTTAAAATTTGCATATGATAAAAAAAATATATAATCAAAGAGAAGTGGTGCTCTATGATGAAGAAAGTCAAGAAACAATAGTTGTGAAAATGATTGTTTAGTTTTGGGTTGATAAACAAAATGTTGAATATTTGGCACATTGTTAGTAAGATGAACTTTATTATGACTGCCTAAGGCGTTTTTTATTAAATTGATGTTTCCAGGGCTTGACATGATGATATCAGTGGAGTTCTTTAATTTGGTTTAGCACAAAATATATTATTATGAGAAGAAACATGAATTTCTAATATGATGATTACTTTCACTTTTCATTGTGATTACCTTTTGTTAGATATTTCTTTGTTTTAAGGTTCTACCATTTAACACCCAAGTGGAGTACTACCGACTACAAAATCACTTCCTTTGATACATGAATAAATCTTTATAACCAACTTTTTTTTATATATTTCACGTATATCAAATTTAATATGACACCAACTAAATGCTTAATTATTCCTATTAAACGTTGCATTTGTATCATATACATTATCTTCTATGCTAATTAACAATCAAGGCCCGTGTGTGTATACGAGTTTAAAATCTAGTAGTTTACTAAATTATTAATATTCTATAAATATCTAAATATAATTTTAGTATAAAATAGTACAACAAAGTATCTACTTTAATCATTTATAAATATGACAGTTGCCAATGAATCAACACGTTTTTGTGCTTTTGTTGAAGAATTCAAGATGATGCTAAAAATCATATTACTTTTTGAAAATGTGATAGATAATATCACAAACACTATATATGGTGAAGATGATATTAATTTGAACTTGTATAAATCAAACTTCGTATCATCCATTTTGTATATTTTTATTATAATATCTAACATATTTTTAGCAGATATTATACATATTTGTGTATGTGTTTGGATATCCAAAAATCAAACCAATCCAATTGGTTCGGTTTTTGAATTTGTTTGGACGGATCGGATTCATATTTTTGAAACCATAATCTATTTGGATTCATGTATATGGATCAGTTTTAAACCGATCCATCCATTTGAACACCCCTAGAGAAGACGGAGAGGGATGCATGTTTTTATGAAATGATGAGGACAGAAAAAATAATCTGATAACGTGAAACTGTAATTTGACAATACTACCCCTCCCCCAAACTAGGTTAAGAGTCGAGTTATATTTCTAAAAGAAAATGGTTAGATCGTGACAATACGTTCGGTTGATCCAATGGCCGGGAGTTGTTCCTCCATTCTCTCAACAATTATTCATACTTATTTGAACGTTACTCTTTCTACATAAATATTTTATTTAAAGCGTGATATGTTAATATTTATAAGTGTAGAGGTTTCATCTTGTTAAGTTATCATGATCTTTTTATATATATGATAAGAAATATTTATTTTAAAATTTTAAAGGATATGTTGTTTATATAAAAAAAAAATGAAGATAAAGTAGTAATATGAATATTGTGTTATTTTTATATATATGAATATGATATGTGAAATACATTAGTTTTTTAATGAGAAAGAAATTATTAATTAATTAATATGTGATGATGTGTTAAAATTTGGTGATCATGGAGTTTGTTTAGGTATACAGTATAAAATATGATATAAAGATAAGATATAAGATAAGATAAGTTAGCGAAATTTTGAATTAAGTGAACCTATTATAAGTTTTCAGTATGTTAGTTGTTTCATTATCCAATATAAATATGGAATGTTAGGCTTTTTTCATTTTATTTTTCATCTTCTTTTTTTCTTAGAAATCTTACACAACTCCACGATGTTTGAACTCACACTCTTTAATCGATGACTTTACATATTGCTAGGTCAAAATTTCTTCGTTAGATTTTCTTTTCTTTTTATTAATAAAAAAAAGAGACAAACATAACGAAAAGTTAGATGTGGAGGTGATTTAGTGCTGTAATTTTTCATCTACTATTTATAAACGATTAATATGTTAAATATGATTATAATAGAGAAAATTACACAAATCGTCATTTAAGTTTACTTCAAATTTCACTGGCAATCATTTACAAAATTTAATTACACCAATGATCATTTCTTTTGAAACTTGTCACGCTAACAGTCTTTTAAACTAACGATTGTTACTCTCCATTAAAAAGGACCACGCGTGATATTTTTTTCATTCCTTTAATTTTTTGTGTAAAATATAAATTAGAAAAACTAAAATATGTGTAGACACATTATTAGCTACAAAGAACACTATTTTCATTTTCCAAATCCACCACCATCTTTCACCACCAAATCATGCATTTATGGCTTAAAGATTACGAGTCAAATATTTAGTTCATAGTTTTCAACGTCGTTTTACTTTGAAGCTAGAGTTTTCGTTTGAGATGTTTTTTGAGTAAGGAATGAATGCAAAAGAGAGGATACAGTGGCTACCAAAGTCGTGACGAGATATGACGAATGGGTGACAGAGGGTCCCCAGGTGGTGAAAGATGGTGGTGGATTATAAAATTTGAAGTTTCAGTGCAGAAGATGACCAAATTTTGATGATGAATTTGCTAAGTGATAGTGGGAAGATGAAAATGATATTCTTTATAGTTAATAATGTATATATACATATTTTAGATTTTGTAATTTATATTTTACTCAAAAAATTAAAAGAATAAAAAAAAATCATTCGTGATCCTTTTTAACGGAGAGTTAACAATCGTTGGTTTGCAGGACTGTTAGCGTAACAAGTTTCAAAAGAAATGATAATTGGTGTAATTAAATTTTACAAAGGACTGTCAATGAAATTTGAGGTAAACTTAAAAGACAATTCATGTAATTTTCTCATTTTAATAAAAATCATATTATTACAAAAGTAATTTGATGTTTTGATTGAAATAATTATAAAGTTGGTGTGTACCAGCCAACATTGTCGATTTGGATACATTTATCGATAAATATTTAAGAAATTTTAGAATTCATGACAAACCTTTAAACCCAAGCTTGAATTAGTCTTTTTCAATAACAACTTTGTTAAGTTTAGTAACTTGATGATTAATTAAGTTATACCCCTTCCGTTTCCAAAAAATGTCAACCACCAATAAAAGTTGAATTTAAAATAAAGTAATCGAATGACATTAGTGTTCTTATATTTAAGAATAGTAAAGAAATATGTTATATAACGCGTGCTTAATGATTTTTAATAGTTATTTTATGTAAGTAGATAATTTTTGATAAGTTAACATAAATATACGTGACAAACTAAAAGATCTTATTTTCTCATTTGATTTATCGTAAGTAAATAAGTCAAAAGTAGCACTTTATTCGAACTTATAATTGTAACATTTTATTAGATTTGTATTGATATGTATAACTTTTTGTTTATATTTGGTTTTAAATGACATGATCTCCTTCCCCTGATTGGCATCATTATTCATACGATCCCTAGAGAACACAAAAGCAATAACAAAAAACATAAATACCAAAACATAAATAATCAACTTTCTACAACATGATATATAAATGAAAATATATACAATCAAATACTCCATATTCTATGTATTTGGAGGAGACTACCGTTGAACCTAACTATGATTAGTCATAATCTATGAATCTATGATAATTGCAACCTAACCTAAACTTATAGTAATTAATATTTAACGACATTCTACAAACAATAGTGCATCACATGGTAGCGACACTATATGATCATTGCAAAACTTATAGTTATCTTTAACGAATTTTTATAGCGAACGTGCATCGCACGGGTAATGATACTAGCGGTGTAATATAAAAATGCTTAATTAATCATTTAATCCAACAAGGCAACAAAGGAGTAATAAAATAGGGGGTAAAAAAGCGGTTATTGGTTGAGTTTAAAGTGCCTGATAACAAGGAGCCAAAATAAACAAGTGAGGCGCGTGGATCCCAACGCGCCCTGGATATGCGTTAACCTATGAAGGTGGCGGGGAACAGCCTGGTTTGCCTGCCAATTTAAAATTAAAAAACCCCAAAAACCCTTTGCTTCTCTCCCTCTGTTTATATATTTTTATCTAATTTATCTGTATATATACATGCATTATGATTATATTAATGAGTATTATATATATCTCCCCTATGTATGGATGGACATTGCATATTGATTGATGGAGCCTCCCATGAACAATGCATGTTCTTCAATTCATTCCTCAAAAAATGAATTCATTTTGTGTTTCTAAATGATGAATGCACACAAGCTGTTTGTATAAATGTCTGAGCGAAAGATTCTCGAATTTACTATTAAAAATATTTCTGACATCAAAAAACCTCACGTTGAATTCAGTAGTATGTGTAGGTGTGTGTGTGTCACTCCATATATATAGTATTTATTACTCATAATATATATAAAAATTGTTGTCAATTGCACATGGCCTTTTGAGGTTTCTCCTTGTCACATGGTTTGTCTCTTCATCACATTCTTCTCTCTCTATGATTAAGCTTAATTGGTATTGTTTATTCATTGACTGAGCACTTGTGAGATACTTTCCAGATCTATAGTGAAAAGGGGGTTTGCAGATGATGATGATCAATTTTAAGGTCAGGTGGGTGGTTTTTCCCAATACCTTTGATCTAAGTGGCACCGTCTAATAAGCTTATTGGTGAAAAACGATTACCGTGTTTATTAAATTTCGATCATTTATTATATCTTTCAAGAATTTTGTAGTCTTATTGGTCAATCTTGATAGGTGTTCATGTTGCTCTTCAAGTACAGATACATAGCTTAGAATAATAGAGTTTGTGGATCATGTCAATCTACAATATATATTGGTGAGTATCTTATTTCCTTCCATGAATTATATTTTTACCCTATTGTTTTCTTTTTGGATTCTTGTCTTGGCATTTGTGAATTATTATTTTTTTGTGATTCAAAAAATTAGTGAATTTTGATGATGAACTGAAAGATTGTTAAAGTTATAACTTTTTATTATGATCAGTGTTTTTTTGTCTATCAAAAACATGGAAATCTTGGATAGGATGGTTATTACCAAGTGTTATTATATAGCTCTACGGTCCCTTTAAGCCTTGTGTATGTAGAAATGGACTCTGCATATATACTTCTGTTAATCATGATTTCGTAAATTCTTAATTGCAGAGAAACGGATTTCACGCCCACTAATGCTTGAACATATTAATTCATTAGAATAATCAGAACTTGAACGCGGATATTAATTATATTTTTTGGTGTTCTAAAATGGTGCACGAGATCCAAGATGAACATGTTGAAGATATGGAGGTTGAAGTCCTCTCTTCAATGTGGCCAGAAGACATTGATGAAGCCGGAAAGAAATTTAATGTTGAAAGACCAGGACAACATGACAATATGTTAGAGGATTTGGCCTTCGTTGAAGAACCAACTATAGTTGACTTCAAACGATTGGTAGAGCTCACAAGTTATAGTGAAAAAGGGTCATCCCAGTTAGCTTATCTTGTACAAAACTGGGAATATAAACAGGAAAATGCTGGGAGACTTTTAAGGGAAGAGCTTGAAAGTTTAAGCAAACAACAACATGAAGTTGAGTTAAAAAAGTTAGAGATATTTGAACAACATAAGTTTGAAGAGCACAGCTATGCAGGTGATAAACGTCCGGTTTCTGTCCTGGATGGAGTTTATGAAATTTTTCAGGATGTCCCTAGGAAAAGAAATGATTTTATTGTTGAAGATAAACGGTTAAAAATAGATGCCGAGTATGATACACTCGTATATTGGAAGCAACAGGCTTTGCATTTAGGAAAATTATTGGAAGCTAGTGTTCAACGAGAGCAAATACTCTCAGAGAAGTTGGAGGAAAGTATTGAAAAACTTGAAAAACAGTCTTCCCCTGTAGAAGAACTTTCTCAGATCTTGAAAAGAGCTGATAATTTCTTACATTTTGTTCTTCAAAATGCACCTGTTGTTATTGGCCATCAGGTAATTAGTTGAACTTTCCTTTTTGTATAATTGCTGGTGTCCATCTCGTTGGTATTAGAGGTATTCTTCAGGGCGGGCTCCAGAATAGGCTAGTCGGTTACAGGTTTTTTGGGTCCTGGTAACCACCAATCCCGCAAATACGCAAACTGAAAATTGGGTTACCCCCGAATTATCTGAATCATTGTTCGAGTTACTGAATAAGAGGGAGCTTTGATTCAGGTTATTAGGATAATTGGATTACCCAAATTTCAGTTCAAAGCATTTGGTTATTCCGATTGGTATACAGATGATCGGATTTGGAATTGGGTTATTGGGCTGGTGTTAATCATTACTTATTTGGGTTTTAGGCAAGACTGGTCCAAACACAAACCCAGAATTGGATCCTTGAACATACTTCTTATTGTGCTTCTCCTCAATACCAAGTGAACTGAATAACAAATGGATCAGGGGGGTTATTCAGTTGACCCGATTCATGAACACCTCTAGTTCATATGTTGCCTAACAAATTATATATATATTTTTTATCTTCAGGATAAAGAGTTGCGATACCGCTTCATCTATAATCATTTTCCAAGTTTACGAGAGGAGGTAATATGATCCCCATCAAAGTTCACCTTCTTGTTTTTTTTTTGGTATATAGAATATTCAGTGAGGGGAACAATAATCGTTCTTGGCTATTAATCATTTTCCAGGTTTATTATTGTTGCAAGTTTATAGCTCATCATTTTATCCTGTTTCTAATTTTATGGGCAGGATATTATTGGAAAAACAGATGTGGAGATATTCAAAGGTGGAGGTGTAAAAGAATCCCAAGATTTCAAAAGAGAAGTTCTGGAAAGAGGAGTAGCAGCAAAAAGAGAAATTACGTTTGAGACCGAATTATTTGGAGCCAAAACGTTTCTAATATATGTTGAACCTGTGTTCAGCAAAGATGGAGAGAAAATTGGTGTAAATTATATGGGCATGGAAATCACTGATCAGGTGTGACCACAATTAACTTCTTTATATTCTAAACTCTGCTGTCACATTCTTAAAATGTTAACGGTATCTAGTTCCTAATAATGTGACAGGTTAAAAAGAGAGAAAAAGTGGCAAAACTTAGGGAAGAAATAGCTGTGCAGAAGGCTAAGGAGACAGAACTTAACAAAACTATTCATATTACAGGTTGGTAAGCATTCTTGTAAACATTTTAAGTGAAACACCCCTCAACTTGAAGTAGCCAGAATGAATCAATCATTTGATCTATATACCATGCATCGTATTTCTGCTATATTATTAAAATATAACCACATATACAATCAAGTTACCACTTCCATGTACAGCCTCAAGAGGCTTTCATTAGACTTGAAAAATATAATAATGTCAAGTGGTTATCATCCTAACTGTTTACAAAAAGATAATGTTTCATTTCGAACCAACAATATCCAACAATTTTCTGTCTATTTGTGATTTAAATGACTTCTGTCCACACCACAATTTTTATGACCACAATCGTGATCAAACTATATTAAAATATAACGTACATGGGACCTTTTCCCTCCTTTTTTAATCAAAGTTTTAGATTCTTCATAAGCATATACTTGAAATTTGGTAGTTACATATAAACAATCATCAACTTGCTGCAGAGGAAACAATGAGAGCAAAGCAAATGCTAGCAACCATGTCGCATGAGATAAGATCTCCACTATCAGGGGTCGTTAGTATGGCAGAAATTCTATCAACAACAAAACTTGATAAGGATCAGAAACAACTGTTGAGCGTGATGTTGTCTTCTGGTGATTTAGTCCTTCAACTTATTAACGACATCCTTGACCTTTCGAAAGTTGAGTCAGGTTAGGTTTCGGTCCTTTTTTTTGGTATTTCCAATTTGTATGCATAACTGTTACCTTTTTGAAAGTTCATGAAACAAAGATGTTTTGTAGCATTTTTAATTTCAGCCTATTTACATATGCATGATTTGATACTGGTTATGTTTGATCTCTAATGGGTCAACCACGTAAAATCAAAAGGTTTAGCTGAATAGGAAACAGGTCGAAAGGTTGGCATAAATGTCTTAATGTGAAACCTTCTAAATCATTTTACTAGAAAAATTACATTATCAATATAATCTTTAGAATCATATTTGACACGATATTATAAACATTATAATTTTCTGAACAAATAGTGTTTCTGTCAGTATGACCTGACCCATTTGAACCTGTACTAGATATTAGTATGTATATGGGATCTGGCAGAACTTCAATGTTTAGAATATTGTTCTCAGGAGTTATGAAGCTGGAAGCTACAAAATTTAGGCCTAGAGAGGTAATCAAGCACGTTCTTCAAACCGCTGCTGCATCATTGAAAAAGATGCTAACTTTGGAAGGCCATGTTGCAGATGATATACCCATTGAGGTTAGATTTCTAATTCGTAGGCGCAGATTACTACAAATTTTCTCATGCTGAGTCAAAGTCAAGATAGTTCAATAAAAAGTGATAAACAAAATATATTAATTCTTTTGGTGAAAAAATTAAATTCAGGGGCACACCCGCTCTTTTTTGAAATTTATGTTTACATCACACTTCAATTACAGGTTATCGGAGACGTTCTACGGATTCGACAAATTCTCACCAATCTGATCAGGTATGACACCCACATGTCAATAGCTCGTTGTATGATGTTCACTCTTTATGTTAGAATGGTGAATAGTTTAACAAATGAATGAGTAAATTATCAAAATGTACCATGCACTTGTTTTGATCAATTACTGATTATGGGTCTATCCGCCTTGCCCTTGACTCTTGATTATAACTATTATAAGAAGCTATGCTACTTGAGGAAGCCTCTAAAGATATTATTTTGTGCAGCAATGCTATCAAGTTTACCCACAAAGGAAAGGTTCAGATCAATCTGTACGTAGTAGCAGACCCATATTCTGAAGGCCAGCAAGAACCAACATTAAACGGGGATTGCTCATCAGTTTCTACACAAAATGGATTGCTGTTAGATGAACGCGTGGAGAATGGATCTCATTCACACGAAACCGTCGTGTGGATACGCTGTGATGTTAAGGATACAGGGATAGGAATACCAGGTACCCTCAAGTTTCTATTCTGTAGATGTGTCTTATTAGACAAGTGCTTTCTTTTCAAATTCTAACTATTTCTATCAATATGATATCAGAAAATGCATTACCAAATTTATTCAAGAAATACATGCAAGCTGGTGCAGATACTGCTCGGAAATATGGTGGCACTGGATTAGGTTTAGCAATCTGCAAACAACTGGTAATGTTTCAGGATTGGATTCTTTTTTGTATAATTGAACGAGATGGGAATTTAGCAATCTGGCTGATTTTCCTCAGGTTGAGCTCATGGGAGGACATCTCACTGTATCGAGCAAAGAACATGTTGGGTCAACATTTACATTTGTTCTACCTTATAAAGTGTCACATGCATGTGATAGTTCAGATGATACCGATGAATTCGGAGATATGAATGATAATGAGTCTACCGATGATGACATCAGTTGTGGCTTTTTCCAATTCCAGCCACACACTTTGGGCTCGCTTTTTACGTCTAATGGTCTTGGAATAACCCATAAAGATAGAATTAGTGCCTTCTCAGATGACTTGTATTCAATACCTTCTAGTGAAGTTACTCCTAGAGAGATTAGTGTTTTGGACGATGATCATTCTTGTTTAACCTCATCATCTTCAAAGTGTAATTCAGAGAATAAAAACACAAATTGCACCAAAAAAGAGAAAGAGAACCGTGATGATGTAACCGTTGCTTCACGTCCGCCTTCTGATCATCAGTTTTATAATCCGTGTGAGGCGAGAAAGGATCCTACGACAAGCTCAGAGCATGCTTTTAGCAACGGGCAAGAAGTTCCCAAGTCAGCAACAAAACCTAAGATTCTTCTTGTAGAAGATCATGTGGTCAACGTTATGGTCGCAAAGCGGATGATGAGGCAGTTGAATCAGGATATGGATATTGTGAATAATGGAGCTGAAGCTGTTCGTGCTGTTCAGAGTTGTGGTTATGATCTCATTCTAATGGTATTTTCTTCATTTCATTTATTTCTTTTAAATAATATAGATTTGAAGTCATAGTAATCACTTTCGTAGTGTTTGGATACACAAATTCTGCTTCTTTGATTATTAGGGGATTATAGTGTGTTTTGTTGCAACAAGACTGTTATTTAAGGTTAATATATTATTAGCTATCTACCCTTTATTGTAACCTAATTGGAGACTTTTACCTCTGTTACACAAAATGTTCTCTCCTTTTTTAACAATAATGTCCTGTTTGGACGTATTTATATTCATTTCTTAAATGATCAGAATTTACCAAACACTCAAACATATGATTAACTGATTATTTCACTTTCAAGCAACAAACTTCGTATAGTTCCCGGATAACAATGACTATTAATGTGATACTGCTAGTAGGCCCTAATTCTACTACATTTTCTGGGGGTGGGGGTTTGGTGTTGGGTTTTGAACCAGTGAAGTCATTTTATGTTCTTAGAACTGTGATTCTTTTTTTGGGGGAGTTTGGAAATTTGAGTTTGTCATTCTGCATAATGTACAGGATGTATGCATGCCTGTAATGGATGGCCTTCAAGCTACTAGACTCATTCGTTCATTTGAGAAAACTGGCAATTGGGAAGAAGCAAGGAAGGCAGGAGTTGAGCCGCACAATTCTCTTTCATGTAATCAAATATTGAAAGAGCCCAGAAAGAGAATTCCCATCGTTGCCGTAAGTAACGTGAATCTAGATATCTTAATTACTGAAAATGGTAGCATTTGCATAACTGTTAACTGCAGTATCACATCTTAAATGGTTCACTGTTCTTGTGCTGGGTAGCTCCAACTTTCATTCATGTCCAAACGCCCTTTAAACAGCAGTAAATCTTGTACACTGTATAATTTGCAGGGTATAACCCTTTACCCAAAAAAAAAATCTTGTACATTGTAAACCTAACTATGGGCCAAATCGGTCGTTTTAGCTTCAAAACGTTCAAACATTGCATGTTTTGCTTACGTTTGCCTACCCTTGGTTCCATGTATGGCTTTGAGTAGTAATTGTACCATCACTAACAAAACTTCATGGTGTTGGCCAGATGACAGCAAATGCAATGTCGGAAAGTGCAGAAGAGTGCTTCGAGAATGGTATGGACTCGTTCATAACAAAGCCTGTTACTCTTCAAAATTTAAAACAATGTCTTGAACAGTATGTGGAGTAATATACACCACCCTGTAAATATGTGTCTGTATAGAAATGTGAATGCGAGTTAGGAAATTTTGTAATCTATGTTTTGGTCTTTTTCTTGTCCTCATGCTTTCTTGATCCGAGTTATCTTTTTGTCTAAACGGTTATTATTGCCTGTAGGGTTGAATATAGGTAGGTACTTTCGATTAGAGGTTCTCTTGTAGCTTAGCAAAATAAATAGGATGGGTTCTTGGTGTTGTGGTTCAAGCACCAACTATGTAGAGGAAGAGCTGAATACCATTCAAGCCAAGTATTTATAGTTTTGTAAGCACCAACTAATTGCTAATGGTTTCATCAGTTTTATATTATAGAATTTTCGTAAATTTGTTTCTGGTATTTCAACCTTTTTCATGACAAGATCCGTGTAAAGTTTCCAGGACTTTGAGATGGTACCTATGATGATTTTGTGATATCGTGTGGTTAGAAACGATAGTCTTTACTATAAGATGGTAAATTATCATAAATGTACTGCATATCAATAAGCATTTAACGGATATTCAACTTCAAGTACCCAAATGAGACGAATCAACTGAGTTAAAGTACATAAGTGGCAGAAATAGTATCATATCACTTGAATCACCTGTACACTCTTAGTTTTTCACTTGTAATATCTTAAATAATGGCATCCTCTCTTTTAGAATTTTTTTTTTCATCTTCTTCTCACAACTAAAACAGAAAAGCTAATAAAATTTACATGAAAAGCTTATGACATGATTACAAAAGGATGACTATGTGATCACCATAAATTGCAGAAACATAAATGTAAGATGGCATTAGTGTTTATACGACATCCGGTTTTGCTTGTTATGGAATAGTCACCTTTTGTTGTAGGCTAAGGTCGAAACAAATTCATCAACCAAAATTGTCCGATTATACACGTTGTCAACCTGGACTTCAGAAAAGCAAATATGTACATGACACTTCATTTACAAAATAATAATAATAATAATAATAATAATACTAAAAAAAAGCCCAAATAAAATGAAAAGAGATACAAAAAACATTAGGTCACCAGTCACATAGTATATGATTATGAATTACAAATGGTTAGTGAAAGACTAGATTAGTCATAATACAGGAACTTCATAATACAGTCTACCTACTCTACTCTAAAAACGAACACAAACTCGTTTTCTCATCAATTACAGCAACCAAAGCACGGACTACATACTACAAACTATCAAATAAGGTTACATCGCCGTGGCACTTGAATGAACTACATTCATTCATACATCAAGCAGTAAGCAAAGTTACAGAACTAAACTCACGTCACTTGCCTCTTCCTTTCCCTCTTCGGGTGTTTTTACTAGCTCTGGTCACTGCTCGGTTTTCAGTTGTGCTATCTATTTTTGTAGCCAGGCTGTCTTCATTGGTGTTAGAACTGCACTGAGAATTGCTAATGATGGGTATATCTGGTGATTCGGTCACGGGATAACCATTCTTGTCTGCTTGATCGACATCGTTAGCCAAACTACCATTTTCCTTGTCCATCTCTCTTTCATCAGGTTGCCTACGATCTTCTTCCATCTCTACTTTGTTTCCGTCGCTAGAAGGCCTGGTCGTTTGCCTCTTGTCTGAATTCATACCCTTTGCATAACAACCAAAAGTCTCCATTAAAGTTAATAAATCATTAGTTAAATACATATGATAAGGAGAGGTGGCATAATGGGCAGATTAGGTAAAAGGTTGAAAATGGCACTTGCTTAAACTATTGTGTCAAATATGATACAAAGTTTACTTAAATTTTTAGATGCATTGATCTAGTAGGTTGGATGCATTCTAAATTAACTTTCAGTGACTTTTAAGCCTTTCGACTTGTTTGACCCGTTTGGGATATAATTAACCCACGATTCATAAGCAAATAGGTTGTGCGGTCAACATTACCATCTCTAAGAGTACAGATACTCCAAAACTAAAAGGCACTATACGGATTTGATCCTTTACCATAATTGCACCATTCGAACTAACAGATTGATAAATTCTTGTCAATTTGTTAAAAGTAGAAAATGTCACAGAAACTAGGTATTAGTTTTAAAGTGAAAGTAAATCTGGTAGACTAAAAGCAACATCACAAAAACTTGGCAAGGAACCAATTTGGCCATTCTTTGTTAGAAGACTAGTAGAGAGTGAACAATTGCAATTCGCAGGGAATTGCCAAAAAAGACAATTATCCAATTCTTATGGGATGGAAGGCAGTCTAAGGGTGGCACTTTCAACCCAATTTTGATAAAGTGGGTTGAATTATTATAATTCTAACGGATCAAACGAGTTAAATTCAAAAACGTAACCAAATGGAAAGAGGATCAACTGGGTTAAGTGGGATGAAAGTAGCCCATGACATAATTAACTGTTTTATAACCTTCTTAATTGATCTATTAAAAAAATGGATAATTAAACTAGTGATAATTACTATGTTCATACTTAATATTATATATAATAAAAAATCCTTTAACAAAAAGACGAAAAAACTGTTGGCAGATAAACCTAACCTGACCCGTTTTCACCTTCCCAAAAAGTTTACCTGATATGCCCATTTTGACCATTACCTATCGGCCTATTTTATTATCATAATTTTGTTGTCATTGCATACCTCACACTGCTCAAGAACTGGCAATATTGGATTGGATGGCAAGGTTTCGGTAGGTAAAACATCTTGAGCAGTCCTTATATCTGGCGGTAAAAAGAAGAAAGGGAGGGACAGGATGATTTTAATTAGTATATGATTTAGCATCTAGAAACATATCAAGACCTATATTGCAAACATGTTTACATAGAAATTGGAATAATCTAAAACAACAAACCTGAGAGGCTAGTCTCATTGGCAGCCAGGTTCACAGTTTCTTCTACTGATTTTGGTGTTCCCAAACTGATTGGTTCATCTCTTCCCACAACGTTTATGAATTTATCATTTGCTAAGGAATGTATTGGAGTATCATGTTGTAATGTAGATGATGCAAACTTTATGGATCGATGGCTGCTTAACATATCTTCAGTTGCTTTGGTACGCACCCGGCGAATTTCTTCCTGAATGTTCCATGATCCGGCAGAAAGATGATCCCTCTGTAGCGCACACATATTAATAAATCAGAAAAAGTTACATTTTGGCTAGAAGAGAAAAGTACAGTCTGGAAATCACCCACTTATATAGCAATTTCAGTTGCCCTTTGGCTTTTAATAGGTTAACTGGGGTTGTGTTTTATATCTAACGAGTTTAATGGGATTAGTATAAAAAAGGGAACAAACGTTGTAATAATACAGTTTTTTAATCATATTTAACACGTCAATTATTAGAAACTGTTCTTGGAAAGATCATGTTTCTGATCAACCTGACCTGCTTCTGAACTGTTACACAACCCGTCCGGCCTGCCCATTTTCCACCTACACAGATCTACATTCAGCAGAACTTTAGTAAAAGTAAAGCCTTTACCTATGTTCTCATCAGCAATCTTTACACGATATTGGACTATTGGTGACGTTGATTTTGATCCATTAGTATTCACAAATTTTAATATTAAGGGGCATTTTCGGTAATTGGTTATTAGCCAGAGGCTATCGTCTAGGAAAATCGGACAGCAACATAGATAAAGAATACAATTTATATTTTGTTTCCTACAATAACAAGTCAAGATGCAGTGCTAACTTATAGATCGTTAATAAATAACTTGTCATGCACTGAGATTATTACCTTTGCTGATGAGAAAGAAGTTCCACCACCAGAGGAGTATGACATTTTTTCCTTGAATAAATCAGCTGCTAATGGTGATGGGGTTAGTGAATTCTCCAGATTTATAGGAGATGCCCATGGAGGACGAGCTTTCATATATGATTTGGCCACATCAATTGGTGAGCCTGCTTCCCCTTCAGTGGCCTAGTTAAATTTAAGGAACCACGGCCGTTACTATGATTAAAAAAAGAACTCACAAGCGACATTGAGCTTTCTTTAGTAAGACAAAAGATTATGAATTGATAGTACTTGTATCTTATGTAAGAATGTTTCTAGAAAGGATTTTCTTAAATCATTACTTGATCCAAGTTCAAAAAACCATAACATTGATGTTTCATACAAAAATTCACTTGAAAAGTAACATCATATAAGCACAAGGTCATTTTCAGAAAAATTCATCCAGCGTACAAGTTTGAAACATAAATAGAGTTGTATGGATTTATAGAATATATATGAAAAAATTAAAAGGTTTTACCACTTACCTTAAGTTACACACTATAAACAGAACCTACCCTGTATGCTAGAAAGAAAAGGCTCAAAAAGGGTTTTGGAATCATAATTTTCTTCAAACGTTGGGAAAATAAAACAATGTTACTTTAGTAAAAATATATTCACTTCTCTCCAGATTTCTTCCTTTAGTGGGTGTTTGGCTCGGCTTATTTTGAGAGCTTATTCGGTTATTTAAACACAATAAGCTTAGGATTTAGTGTTTGGATAAGCTTATTTGGTGAGCTTATTTGCTTATTTGTGAGGGGGTTTTATAGCTTGAAATAAGCTCCATTTTTCTAGCTTATTCGCTTATAAGCAATAAGCAAAAAGCTCTACAAATAAGCCCACCCAAACACCCCCTAATCCTCAATTTTCTCGATTTATCTTAAATAATTCTATCATTACTATTGCAATTTGTTAACTACAAAAATATACAACTTCCATAATTTTAAGTGGTAATATTTACAAAGTGAATACAGTTATAGATCAGACAACACAAGTGAAAGCCTAACCTGTGGTGTCGTAATAGATTTGAGAGCATAGGTTCCATTGTCCAAGTTTAACTTTAAACTAGATCTAACTTTGTTCTCTTCAACCCATCTTTTTGCTTCCACGATAGCTTGGCTGCGGATATCAGGAGTCTCTGTTTATAAATTACCACAAACTATATCATTTGTTGATTTTCAAGAAAGTTTAGCACAAATAAACATGTTACAGATACTCCCCGATATACCATGGTTAGTGCAGCTACGGATCATACTTGGTCCTGCATCCACACCCTCTCTCATCGAGTAATCTACAACTCGCGAATTGATAATCTCTATTAGTCTAGTACCCTCTTCCCTGTGAGAAATATAAATATATCTGTGAGTACAAAGCTAAACAATTGGAGAAATTGCAAGAAAACTTTATTAGCCAGTTTTCCATAATGTACGGATCAAGCCAAGCTCATAACTTTCATACTTAGGTATTTATAGTTTATAGTTTATAGTTTTAATAATATGAAAACAAATTAAATAGTAGACTTGACAAAACCAACACCAACTGAATCCAAAAAGATGTAACAGAACAAAAGTTACATATTTGAGCTGTTTCATATGATGTCCACCTTAAATTCCTTACCCTTTAGGTAAAGATCAAGGAAAGAATATTGTTTCCTCAACACCACCTAAATTCACCCCATCTCTTTTTTTTAGTAGGCCCACAATCCCGATTTGGTTGGAAGATAATTCTTCCATATTCCTAATCTACATCTATTTTTTCTTTTACACGGTTTTATAACAAGAAAGGTTGGACAGTTAACTCATTGAGTAAACTCCATGTTAATAGTGTGCTTAAATAAGAAAAGCTACATCTAGGGCTGAGCATGAGGTGGTTCGGTGTGGTTATGGTCCAACACTGCTTACATAACCAAAGTTCCGGTAAATTAAAAACCTTAACCAATAGGTTCGGTTAACAAACGGATCAGTTACTTCAGTTTTAAGTCTGGATGTGGATTGATTATTTTCGGTTATTTATGACTTAGAGACCGATCCATCCGTTATCCATATTTTTTGTTGAACTTGATTCGGTCTTGTTGGTTGATTTGGTTATATGGTTTGGTTATTCGTTTATGTGCTCACTCCTACATCAAGATGAGATGAAACAGTAATATAGATGCTGAAAATGAAATGAAGAAAGCATGACATAATCATCACAAAATAGATGGGTATCTTCCATTTAGGGATTCTTATGTAAAAACGAACTTTATAACTTGGTTAGAATGTTTGTTTATGGGAAGTGTAATTTGTTTGAAGAGATAAAACTTGATCCAGAACATAAAGTAATATACCACATTACTCAAAAGTTCAATAACAATATTGTATGTAATTTTCCCTTAGGAAAAATATATTACTTATAGTCTTATACCAACTAGGTTTCTATAACTATGATAGCTTCTATGGATTTCCCAGATGTGCATCAATACATTAAAGTTCTTAATGACAATGTTTCAAGAGAGTAGAAAGAACTAGAACCAAAACTGAAAAGTAAACAATCATCCTGATCTGATAACTACTGTAACACTTGAATTCCTATGCATGTCAAACTTATGTTTACAAGATCGCATAGATGGGAAAAAAGATAGATACAAAGTAGCACGAATGTACAAGATTGACTAATTCAGTAAAGACTGAATAGAAAATTGACAAACCAACAAATGAAAAATATTACTATAGTAGATATTAGTTGACTAAAAGATACCTTGAAAATTGTTCAAGCATAAGTAGCTGCTCAATTAAATGCAAAGTTTCATTCTTTTGATACAAATTATCCTGCTGCTGCTGCTGCTGTAAGAAATATAGTCAACACTTTTGTGTTAATAGAAGATTAATAACTAGAAAGAAATGCATTCAGGTTGCCATGGACTGTGTATTCCCTCAAAATACTAGCTATAAGAATAGTCGAGTGGGTGTCACAGTTTTTAAAGGTATGAAAACTATCAACTTCGATCACAGGCATAGAATCTCTTATGAGGCATTAAGCATTCCCACCACTTCAGTTAGCCCGATTATCATTAACTTATGATGTTCAAACAATTTACAAGCGCTTAATCAAAGTTTTACTGGATCAACTTTTCTCAACTTGGTGGGTTCTGGGGGAACTCTTCAACCCTTAAATAGTAACTGTATCCATTTAACAATTAACCTAGTCTTTAAGATAACATGCACGGTATCTAGCTTCAATTCTTATGTTAATAATCTGAAAGTATGCATTAGTTGCATAGATTTAAAAATGAGCACAAATGAATTCAATTAAACACCATTTAAGCAGTTAAGCATAAAAGATCACCCAACCACCTAATGTTGTACTGCATATACAATGACGAGAATAAAGAATCGTTCAATTACCTCGTGAGAAGAATTTTCATCATCTCCAGAATCATCTTCTGCATAAATATAGCAAGTTAAGGACAAAAGAAAAATCGGATCAATCAAATTCATAGCAAATATTTAGTTATTGATGCATGCCAAAGCAACAACCGTGAATGTTAAATAAACAGTGATTCTTCTTAATTAAGTTTGTGTTTTTTTTTCTTTCTAATTTTTCTTAAAAAATCAATTTTTGATAAAAGCTTACTTAAGTTTTCAAATTCAGTAACAAACCCTAGGAGCAGCTAGTTACATACTTACATGACATATACATTTACATATACATATAGCATAAGTAATTTCTCAAAGCTAGATAAAACTACTCCAATTTAATTCAATTATACAACAAGAAATGAAATTTACTGTATATTAAAAAAACAATAAGGAGCCCTAAAATATGATATTTAATTTACCTGAATCAGAATCAGTGTCTTCGGAAGAGGATGAAGGTGTAGCCCAAGTTTTAGGGTTCCAAAAGGAAGATAGAATCTTAGTCGCACCACCTGCAACGAATTTAGCAGGCGAAACCAGTCCACTGAGCCAATTAGGGTTTTCTGTTTGCGGAAGTGGTGGCTGGGGCTGAGTTGGGCGGTCGTAGGGGGTTTTCCTAAGGGCGGTTTTTCTCGATTTCAAAATTTTGCCGCCAGATCTGGGGGCCGGAACATCGCCGGGTGTTTGGGAATCGGGAACCATGATTAATTTCTCGATGGGCGAAAAGGGAGTAGTGTGCGGGTGTTATCAGTGCGTTTTGAATCGGGGAAAATGGGGTAATGAAAAATAATTTGAGTTAACGATATTATTTCATTGAGCGGGGTTCCACTTCAGATTTCAGAAGAAATATTTTCATCAAATTGAATTAAATTAAAGTAATTTTTTAATTAAATTAAATTAAAGTAATACTAACGTCTCATGAGAGTTATATCCAATGTTTTAAAACCCGGTTTTTATATGACCCGCTCGTGAGTCCGGTTCACGGGTTGACCGGTTGGACCAGTTTAACCCACAGTTCAACTAGTATCGTAAAAAATGTTAAATTATGTAGTAATCACCTAGTTAAATGTAAAATATGCTTTTACACAAAAATAATCTGACATAAAAGTACATAGGGTATGGTGAACTAGACCATGAAAACTATAATTCTTTATCTTTTCAACTTTCACTCTTTTTATCCTCAGTATTCGTTCCATTTACATAGTCAACCTTCTCTCCTTACTTTTCTCTATTCACCTTCACTTGCTTTATCCACTCAAATCTTGATCACCACTACACATACACCACCCTTCCACCACCATTATATCACACCCACAATCAATCGAATAAAATAACCTCTGTTTGTGACCGCCTACTACTAACCGTCGGTAACTGATCGTCAAAAAGTGACCGCCGGAAAAATGCTAACCCTTTCGATTTAGAGGTGTGGTTGTTGAATCGCCAATTTAAGATTGTAAATAAGAAAAAAATTCAAAAACTTTTCTTTTTCTTCGTAACAACCGGTTTTTCTGATTCCAGTTCACCCAAAAACCGCTGGGCCGTCACCGTTCCACCACCATTCTATCACACCCATACTCAATCGAATAAAATAACCTCTGTTTGTGACCGCCTACTACTGACTGTCGGTAACTGATCGTCAAAAAATGCTAACCCTTTGGATTTTAGAGGTGTGGTTGTTGAATCGCCAATTTAAGATTGTAAATAAGAAAATTTTGCAAAAAACTTTCTTTTTCTTCGTAACAACCGGTTTTTCTGATTCCGGGTCGCCCAAAAACTGTTGGGCCATCAAAAAGCCGTCGGTTCGACCTAAGTCTCAAATCACGATCAACCCGCCATCTTCCGGCCCGGCGACTTTTTCCGATTCACGGTTCAACCGGTTGAACCGGACAGGTCAACCCGAATTTTAAAACATTGATTATATCAAAGGCTATGGCTAAATGTACCCCATAAAAAATGGTATGCTCTTAACCCCACATTTATTACACACTATATTCTTAATATTTGACCAAATATCCTATTAATCATGACATTACCTTACATAATCATTAAAGTAAATACTATATAATCATTAATTAATTATTAAATAAAAGTTACTCTGCAATCAGTTAGCAATCCTTTTTATTTTTCAGCATGTTGATATATTTATATATATATATATATATATATAAATATATATATAGGGTAGGGATCAAAAGAGAAGCAATTTTTTAAGAGAACTAAGAAACCTAACTATTTATTCACGATGAATGATAATCAAACGTGAAAAAAAAATTTACCAAGAAATATTAATCAAAACCGATGTTATACCTACTAATATTCATAGATAAACTACTTCTCATATCTTTTAATATCATATGATGATTATTAAGAGAATTTTTTAACATTCATCATTAGTGAATATTAATCGAAGTGGATATTATCAGTTTCTTTAAAAATTATTCATTAACATTCGTCCATAATGAATGATAATCAAGACATATAAAAACATATTTTTACCAATAAATATTAATCAAAACCACTGTTATAACTATTAATATTCATCAATAAACTATTTTTATAACCTATAATATCATATGATGAATATTAAAGGAAAAATTCGTTAACATTCGTCGTTGATGAATGTGTAGCTTCTCTCTTCTCCCCTCTGGATCCGAACCCTATATATATATATATATATATATATATATATATATATATATTGCAATACATATTTATTAAAGACATAAAAAAGTTGTAGATAAAAAAAGGATTACATTAACTTTTTTAAACGTACATAACATCTATAGGATTAGAATTTGACAAGTTTTGTTGAGTGTGCATATCGAGTCGAGTCTTGTACATGAATTCCCATCCAGTTGCACTTTGGATTGCTTGTTGAAGTTTTCTCTGAAACATTCTAATTCATCGTCACAACAAATTTCATAATTTTCAACAGATTTTGATGGTGAAATATCAAGTTTCCCCCGAAAAAGACAATTAATAGTTTTTGACTCAAAAAATTAATTAATAATTTGTGTTGAATTTACTAACCTGATATCACGTGCATTGAAATTATGCAAGCACAAGGTAACCCACAATTTCTACGTAGTTGACAATCACAATTTGAAGAGTGTAGCTGAAAACGCCTTAATCGTTTATGTTCTGTTACTATTAATTCAAGAGCTCCATTTGAAACAAAACCTCACAACTCCATAAGAAAAGGTGAATTGTGATGATGAAAGCGATAGATTCTGCTTTTTTTCAAAGCTTTCTATAATTGTTGTAAGTTGCAATTTCACGTTTGATTGGTATAGCCCAAAAATTTATGTAATGTAGAATTTGAAGTCTGTAAGTGCTTTTTTAACTTGGAATGTTGACTCTCCACTTTATTGGTTGTGCGATTACTAAAGTTGAGATGTTGATCAATCCATACAGAGACAAACATTTTTTTATATTTGTCCAACCAAACTTGGTCTACATAATGCAAAACTTCTTCAATTTTAAACATGAAAATGAAACTTTAAGAAGTGAAATATACAAAAACTTACATATAATATAAACAAATATTGAATATGAAATATAGAAAACATACTTGGATATTTTGTCAACCTTGATTGAAGCTTCTTATAGTTCTCTGTGTATGATATCCATGTTGGAGTCTTCTAGTAACTTCCATAATAAATTAAGTAACTTCCAATCACGCTTCGACTTTATATATTTTCTGCAATTCCTATCTAGTCATTATATAATTAGTAAAAGCATAGAAAAAGAATTTGTAATAAATAATAACAGTGATAAAATAATAATAATAATAATAATATGGAAATATGAGTTTACCTTTCGAGTCCATAAAATGTAATGATAGTGAAATATCACAATATTTCAATTTTGTATATACTCCGTTAATCCATATGCATGTTGATGTGATAAAAGAATGAGTATTATATATTTCTCACTTTGACAAGTGACTGTATGTCTGGTTTAAAAAATAAGGGTTATATAGTATTTTGGTAGTGTAGAATTTTATTTTATCAATAAAATATTATTATTTTTAAGTGTTGACTCCTCATTTTCAAGAAAATTAGTTTTTGAGAAGTGAATGTTTGAAAGCATGTTTGACTATCTATTATCAAGGCAACCACTTTATTAAGTTTAAAAAGTAAAAATAATATTTGTGGTATTTTGTGGTATATACAACAGCCCCTATATCAAATTGAATTAAGTTTTCTAATTAATATGATTTGTAATTATTTATAGGAAATGACTTGTTGCCTATATAAATATATAAGTTGTTTTAGGTATTTTGTGAGCAGGTTGAGATAGAAAAGAGGTCTCATGAGAGTTATATCATGAGCCTATCTCCGTTCATGTCCGTTGTGAGTCTTCGATAGTTTAGTAAGGTCAAATGCATCTTCGTTATTGTAACATATCCTTGACAGAGATGTCAGCATATTTAAAATGTTGAGAGAAGCGTTCATTATTGTAATAATGTTTATAATGGTGTCATTTAAGCGGCCTTTGGGTCACTTGATTTTTACTCTCAGTTTAGAAGTTTTTTACATAAAAAGTTGTGGTGTTTGCCTTGTGTGTTTACGTTATTATTGGCATATTATTATTGTGTGATTTATTATTGTGATAATCAATCCTACTTATTTAATAGATTGAAGTTCGTAGAGATAGAATCACACAACTAGACGAAGACGGTACGAGAGAATGAAAATTTTGCGTGCGGTTCGTCATATTTTGCATTTCATTGGAAGAAGTGATTGTGAGAGTTCGTTAACTGTCAAATTGTTGAGAAATTTGGATTCTAGGTTCAAAAATGGATGTTACACGATCTGAAAGTCGAGAAATTCGATTAAACAGTTTTTAAGATTTTACGTGGCGAAGTTTGATGCGGTTTCAGCGCAGCTGTGAAGCAACGAATATTGTAGTTTCATTAACTATTGGATCGTCATTAATTTTGGATATGGGGTTCAACATACATAGAATACAATTAGTATTAGCTTTGATAAAACCAATTAGACATAGGGTGTTAAGAAATGTCAGAAGATAAATTACGGTCTGTTGCCTCATTCCTGCACCCCGGATGTAACCATCTTCAGAGGGTCACTTGGTCTCTTAAAGACAGTGAGGGGGGTTTCAAAACAGCCTGGTCTTATCAGAATCACGATAACCTATGTCACACCCCGCTAAAGCGGAAACACGAGGTGTCACAGCTAATGATTTCACAACACAAAGATATAGCAACCATACCATTTAAATTAAGATAAAACAGCCTTGGAGGCATCAAAATACATCAAATTGTTCAAAGTATACGACATTATTACAAGTATATTACAAAAATTTAGTTCAATGTCCGTTTAAATGGCTTGGTCGACATAATCCCATGCATTAGCCCACATATGATCCGTGCTTACCGACGTTCTCCTGAAAAGCATGCCAAAATAAAAGGTCAACTATGGCCATAGTTGGTGAGTTCAAAGTTTGAAACAATTAAACCAAAAGTGTGTCCAATCGTGGACATAAGTATGGGTATAGCCGTCCGATTCGGGGACGCTATCATCCCTGTGTTTGTCCAATCGGGACAGTTATAACAAGCATTTGGTTGATAAAGTTGCTGTAAATAAACATGTGGTAATAAAGAGAGAAATGTATAAGCCTTGAGACCACTACTAATCCGGTTATCTGACCGAACGTGCCCCAAAATAAAATGCTCCATGTTCTTCAACAAACATGAGTAAAAGGCGATATTATGCACCCACGTTGAAGTGTGAGTGAGAGATGGTCCTACCCTAAATAGCATGCTACCCATAATATCTACGGCTCGTCGCTACGAGTTAATTAGTAGTGAATAAGTTGTAGGGGACTTTGAGTATAAGAAAAACCCAGGCTTAACATGTTGACATACCACAGTTTGCGTAAAAACAGTTCAAAAGCAGTTGATAGTACGTAAAAGTTCAACCAAAAGTTTAAAGTAATTGCATGCTTTCAGCCCCAAAAATAGAAATCAGAAAGAGGGGACAATGAACTCACCTTGTAAGCTGGGTTAACATGTAAAGCTGTCAGAAAGTTACAAATCCGGAAATGATGCTCTAACCGTGACCTAGTCCAGTAAGAATGTGTCCATTAATGTCTAGTGATATGCTTTAATACAAGAGTTCATACGAGTTGGTTACCCACAATTTTAAATGATGAATCTGCCCAGGGTTGTGTGGTTTGTTTCGTGACTCTTTTAGCAAAACTAAACAGTTTCTGGGCATCTTCTTGATACACCTCAAAATATTAGGTCTTTGGTGTATGATTTAGGTTTTGTGTGAATGCTTAAAATCAAGTTATTCCCAGTTTGAAGTCACTATTTTTATAAAGAATAGATGAAGATACGGTTGTCCAAAGTTAGGTGAAGAAAACTACCACTTTTGGTGGAGTATTCATGTAGTTACAGCCTTCCAAGGTTGGCTTAAAAATTTGGACAGAAAGTTGTCTAACTCTCCTACTTACCAAAAGCACATAACAAGTTATAAAATCCGTATGTAAATGATTCGAACAAACTTTAAGTGTGTCTTTTATTTGTAAAACATTATAACCTTTCAGGTATAAAAACCCTAATGCATACATATTATAAAGAAAATGTAACAGCATCCAGAAATAGAAGTAAATGGGTTGTGCAGAATAGAATGTAACATTCTTGCACTTTATGATTACCTCTTCGACCAGGAGTGTAGAGTTTTGGGGTGATGAAGTTCTTTCCACAGATTGAGCAGGGTTCCCGGAGTGGATGGTACTGGATGAAGATGATGAAATAACTGGGTATTCTTGTTAAAATCGTGCTTGTGTTGAGAGGGTTTGAGAGAAAGTAGATGAAAGTGTTTTGAGTGTGAATGTATGATTTCTGCTGGGGTTAACAAAAAGAATAAGGGATGGAGTGTTTAAGTTTACTATCCGGGATTTTGATTGGGTGAAGGTGGAGGTGATTTTATGGGAAGTGTAATTTAATTGATTGGGTTTATGGGAAATAGGTTTGCTGGCCGATTTTTGAGGGAAAAGAGGTAATCATAACCCTTTTTGCGTGCACATTTAACTCTATTTCAAATCTTAAAGTTCCTTTTTACAGAATACGAATGGTTACTTATCTTTTAATATTACTTAAAAAGCTTTTATATCGTGCTGGAGGGTTGGCTGTGTGTGTGGGTAACACTTGATTGGTCTTAAAATCGTTTAAGCATATCACTAGCAGTAGGTTGACACCAAGTAATTCATGATTCGTTTGCAACAAAAGTGTACCAACCGTATAACTTTGGTCTACCAGTAGAAACTCTAGGAGTAAAATGTTCTTGATGACAGTAGTAATTTGCCTTAACAGTAGTAACTAGTGGTGGCAACTGAACTAGCAGTAGTAACATAAACAATTGTAACAATTGAAGCAGTAGTAACTCGACTACCAGTAGAAACGGTGACAATTGCACTAGCAGTATTAACTGAGGTATTTGTGCTAGCAGTATTAACTTAACTTTGTACTGACAGTATTAACTGGACTTTGTACTGACAGTATTAACTTAACTTTGTACTGGCAGTATTAACTTAACTTTTGATTGGCAGTATTAACCCGTTAAGGAGTATAAACTTCTAACCAAAAGTACTAACTACGACTATCAGTATTAACTTTTGATTGGCAGTATTAACCCGGTAAGGAGTATAAACTTCTAACCAACAGTACTAACTACGACTATCAGTATTAACTTTTGATTAGCAGTATTAACTAAAATTCTTAAGAAGGTCAGGTCCAGATTTAGGTGGAGATTAAGTTAAGTATTAACCTGATATTTTTGGTGGTTGTTACAACCTAGGATTCAGTGACATATGCTTTTAGAACTAGACTAAAAACATAGGGTCCTAGTGTTTACACCGAAAGCCTGTTGGTTTCTCATCAAAGAGAATCTCCAATCAACTTTATAATGAACATCATCCCGAAACCCCAATTATCGAAGTTTCAGCAATCACTCTCTACTTGTCTGCTAAAAACCTATCTTACTTTCTGTCATTTATTATTTTATGCAATTAGATAATTTAGAAAACAAACCAAAAACAAACCTACCTATCTTTCAAACCCATCCTATCAAGCGAACTTGTCTCAGGTAGTCCAATTCAATTCAATTCGTTCCGATTTTAAGAACGACACTCGAGTTATACTTACTGCTTACTCAAAAGGTAGGTAGTACTTATAGTTTGAGTCCCAGCTCATATAAATATTAAAACGATCCGGTGAAGCCGCCAACGGACGGTGCAACGACCGGGCAGTTACATTTACGACCCGACCGCCGGTGGCGCATCATCACATATACAAAAATCCTACATGTCAAACTTTTAAATTTTCCCATCTCCCATTTGATCCATGTCATCAAAAGTAACTTTTTATTGTTTATCTTTAATTCATAAGTTTTGAGATTTAATTTTCTTGAAAATTTGGTTAATATTACTATGTTTTATTTTTTTTAATTGAAAAGATTTAAGTTTCACTATTTACTTATTTGGATATAGAAGTGTAGGATTCTTCATAATGTTTTTAAGTACATTTTGATATGGCTTGAAAATTGTTGATGGATAATATGAAGACTATTGCTCTAATAATTGGCACATGTCACTAAACTTCTATATTTACTCTATAAATTTAAATGTTTAATAGTTTCATCATAGATCAATTAACAATCGATCCTAATGAGACGGTTATCCTCAATACACATACTTTTCTTAAGTTTGATGTAATGAGAGATATAAATATAAGTATTGCATATATGTGTGATGACTTTACGAATTTGACTGAACTAAAATGAAGCCATTGAGAAGAGATAATTTTGATTCTATATATATTTTGTAAATTGATAATTAAATGTTTACAAGTTATTTAGCGTATTTTTTATTTGAGTTCTTTTAATTGTTGATACATTATATATGTATATTACTCGTAAATAATGTTTTAGTGATTTATTTCTTATAGTTTAACTTTGTATTTTAAGTTACTAATAATTTGATTTTCACATTATCATCCTTCTCATCATTCTTTAACGTTTCTCTCTTCTAAATATGTAGCTTATATATATTGCAAAGCCGGTCTAAATTATCTATTGACAAAAATAAAATTTGCAATAATATGTTCTTTATTTGGGTAATTCTTTATTTCATACTTGGTATTTTTATTTTCTTTTATTGTTAGTAATATAGTTTCACATAAACTTATATTTGATATAGTTTTAATTTTTCATATATACATAATCAAATATGTTATAATTCATGAAATCGTCCATTCGACGGGGTTAAACACTAGTTGTATATAAGGGATAATTGTGACACCCGGCAAATTAAGCCATCATTTATACCTAAGATAGGTAATGACTACTTGTAATTAGTGTGAAATAGGACTAATTACGGTAACACTTTGTATATTGTATTATACGCACGTACGCAATTAATTTTAATTACGCGAATTCGATCGGATGGAATCCGACACAATAAATATGGACGTTGGTGAAAAACATTTTTATTAAATAACCTAATTATGATAAATAATTGTTATTTAACTTATACTATTACGACAATATCTAAAACGCTTTACGTTTCGTATAAAACGTACTGTGCGCGACAAAAACGCGCGAATCGAACTCAACACCCGGACGAAATCCGACAAATAATGTGAAAAGGTTCAATAAGCTATTTTAAATTGTTTTGTCAATTTAAAATAACGACTTCGTGTCAAAAACAAAACGCGAAAATTAAATGTTAACGATTAAACCTTTATACGCGCGGTTAACGTTTACCCGACCAAATAACGTAACACGAAATCGAGGGGCGAATCACGAGCCCAAGACCACGATGGGCCAGGCCCAATTCGACCCAGCCCAGGCCCAAGAAACCGGCCCCCTCCTCTTGGCCCATCCATTTGCTTAAAACAATTACACCCTCACAACACCTCACTTTTCACACTCGTAACCTTTTATCTCCATTTTCCTTGCTCTCTCTCTCTAACTCAGCCCTAACCACCACCACCACCTCCACCACCACCACCACCACCATTCTCAGTCTCTTCCAAAGCCCTTGGACACCACTATCATCATCTACAACAACAAGAAGAAGGAGAAAAAGCATACAAACAAGAAACGGTCACAACAGCCCCCTTCTTCCTCATTTCGGCTTTAGATCGAGTTTTCTTTGTAAGAATTCCTTCAAATCTTTTTTACCTTCCTTGGATAATGTTAATATACATGTTAGATGCTCGTTTTTACTAATTATGTCCAAGATCTAAACCGAAAACCAAAGGATAATACTAAAAACTTTCGGATAATAACTTTAACCACCGGATAAAAACTTAACCCGACTTTGATCCATGATATCTAACTCATTTCTTAACCAAATCGAGCGATTCTAGAGTCTAAAATCAAGTTCAATGAGTTTACTTTCGAACCCAAGTGGTTTGGTATTTTTCTGAGGTCGTTTGGTATGGGAAAACGGTTTTTCAAAAGTAGGTGTCCGGACTGTCCTTTTTGACATAAAAGTTAGTCTACTTTGCAAAGGCATATCTCGAGATCTACAAACCCAAATCGACTGAAACCACTTGGAAAAGTTCACATTTTCTGTTACCTTTAAAAGTTGTACTATTTCACTTTCTGAAATTTTGTAAATCGTGAGATATAGACCAAACACTGGGTAAAGGTCAGGAAATCAGTCCACTAGACACATGCTTGGTTCTTGGACGATTTCATGACTTGCACTTAACCAAAAATTATGAAAAATTTACTGGAAGTAGCTAAGACATGTATGAACAACTATAAATTTTCTTGGATTTTGTTTTGAAGCTTTGATTCGTCAAAACGAGCCACGAAAACCGCCCAAAAACCGAAAGAAAAGTCGAGTGGACTGTTTTTGCAACAAATACAAAACGACACTTTGGGTCAACCACGAAACGTAACGATAATTTTCCTAAGCTCTAAAAACATATTTAAGACTTCCCTAAAAGTTTCGGGTCAAACCGAGCACATTTGACCAAGTTCCCGAACACGAAAACACATCAGACCCTCTGTGTCGCAGATGGCCCAAAACCATCGCGACACAAGCCCTGTGTCGCAACTCTCAATCTGTAAAACTTTCAGTCTATGAACCTAGCGACACAAACCTTGTGTCGCAGAAACCCGGATTTTGAGTCTGTGTCGAACAGACTGATAACTTTCTCGAACGTAGCGACACTAACCTTTGTGTCGCAAAATAGCCTCCGTGTCGCCAAAACTAGCGACACAATACCTTGTGTCGCCAACTATTTTCGATGTCGCTGAGACTAGCGACACACTGACTTGTGTCGCATACTTATTTAAATTCACGACCTTCGACACAAATTCCTATGCCGCATAATTATCCGAAATTCACATTCAGCGACACTACCTGTGTGTCGCAACTCTTTAAAACCACAGTACTAATTGGTGTCGCCACACCCTGCGCCACTAACGCTTATGTCGTCAAAACAAAATTGAAATCACAACTTGCGACACAAACTCTTGTGTCGCATAAGTCCCAACTTCCGAGACAATTGCGACACCGACCTAGTGTCGCAATATGCCTTGGTGTCGCCCTAGTGTCGCATAAAACAGATTTAGAACTTGTTTTGCGAACTATTAAGTACGCGTAAAAACGAATATTCACATATGACACTACACGTACATGAAACACATATACTCTTATAAGTATACAGTGAAACAAACATAATAATAATGCCTTCAGGAATTATCATTACAAAACATCACCAACGGGCCATACATGTTTTCTAAACGCAAACGATAAACAAACTTTGGACATAACTAGTTGAATGGACAACTAGTACAAGTGGACATTAACCCTCCACTTGTATACATAAGTGGACATTAACCCCCCACTTACCTACAATCTTATGCGTTTAGGGCGCTAGAAGATTGCACTTTGGGACACGATCACCCACTCTTTGATATAACTGCTTTCAAGACTCAGGTGAGTTTCATAGCCCCACTTTTATTGTTTATACTATGGGGTGAGATTACATACACCGTTTAATTATAATCACAAGTAACTGAAACAACTCTTATACGGATTGCATGAGACTTTTAATCCACTAAAAGTCCTCACTTTATCATAGTTCGTTAATTGTATGTGCGCGAGTATTATTGGATAGATCTATCGGGGATTGACATCCCCGTCCGGGCTAGTCGCTCTAGCCGACTCACGGACGCTTTAATATTGACTGTTATTGGTGTATTGGATTATGCATCTGCCCGAGGCACAAACTAGGTTAAGCGTCGAACTGTGAGACTCATGGCAATAGTATACTTTTATTTTGCATTCGTGCAACACTGATTAAATCTTGTGATTATTACCAACTTTTGATAATTGTTTCAAACCTATGAACTCACCAACATTATGTTGACCGTTTTAGTATGTAATCTCAGGTTCGCAGACACAGTAGGATGGCCTACAGGGAACTCTAGCTCGAGTCGCATGCCTTACAAACAAACAGAGAGATTTTCCTGCATTACTATTTTTGTATTGGTAGTTATGTACTAAGATCTCTAGTCTTTTATGCGAACTCGCGAATAGAACAAGCATGTATTTTTGTGAACAACATATTTATTGAAATGTATTTCTAAACGTCTCATTTAGAGGTCGTTTGTTATAACTGGTGTAATGATCCATGATTAGTCGCGCCCTGACCCGACTTCCGCTGCACATCAAATTTGGGGGTGCGACAATAATATAGAAGTTGTGTTAGGGATTTGGTGAGGTTGAGAGAGAAGAAATGTTGGAATATAGTTGTATTATGAGTCTCCCTCCATCTAGCTTCATGTGTGAGTCTTTGGTGGTTCACCAATGTCAAGTGCGGCTCTGTTATTTTAACTCACCATTGAAAGAGGTGTAAGCATATTCAAAAGTGTTGAAATGAACGCCCACTTTTGTAATATCGTTTACTCTCATTGAGAGAATTTCTACGTAAAATATTGTGTGTTTGCCTTCTCTGTTTACGATTATTAATCACAAATGGTTATTGTGTGATTTGTTGTTGTGGTGATTGAAATGCTCATCCTCGCTGGGGAATAAGTTAACATCCCTATCTCCATCCCAATATGGATAATAACTAAAAATAATTTAACATATTGATCAAAATTACAACTTAATAATAAAAACATCAAATAATATTTTTATGATTTAATATTAGCTTAACTACAATGCGAACATATTATTATAAGGAAGAAAATATTAAAATATGCAATGATGTTATTTATGTTTTTATGGTTTTTAGTATAGTTTTGTATGTGTTTACTTCTAATAAATATGTTGTTGACTTGTCTTGTGTGATATATTATGTGTACATACATATAAATATACGTCTACACACACACATACTTACCGAGTGTCAATTAGACCGATATTGATCTAGATCCGACCCTAACCGACCCATTTATATGACTCAATGGGTTGAAAAACTAGACCCTAGACCTAACAAGTGATCCAATGGGTCGACCAATATTGATGGATTCTTACCTGGGGCGACCCATGACTCCTCTGAGTCAACCCATTAAAAATGAAAATTTAAAATTTTTAGAATTTCACCATTTAATTCACATACAATGTTTTCTTGATGGCTTATTTTTCTTTTTTTTTTTTTGAAAAAAAATTACTATCACCAAAAAAAGAACTTTAAAGAAGATGCAACACATCCTTTTGCAAGGAGCAAAAATGAAAAATGATTGTTAGACCTAAATTTGTAGGACTAAATATAGACCTAAAGATGTGATCGGTAGATTTGAAAATTTGATTTGATAAGATTAAGAGAGAGAAAAAAATTAGTCAATAAGAAAATTAAGCCTATTTTTAGATCTATGTAATTAGGCAAAAATAACAAAAATAATAGGAGACTACACATGACTCATAAAATAAAAATTCAAATTAAAAGACTATAAACAAGAAGGAACCATCCAAATTGATCGAAATGATCCAAATACCTAGGACATACTTTAGTTGCAACATGTTGGTACCATTTATTGAATTTAAGTGAATAAATTTTATATTAACTATATTTAACTATATAGTAATAAAAGTAAACCTTATAAAAACTTTGTAATTGCATATTAAAAAATGAATACACAAACAAACAATCAACGAAAATACAGATAGTGGAGTTAGTTAAAATTAGTATGTTTTGGTACATGGATAACAGTACGTTAAATATCTTAAATATTGCACACTAAGAAATGAATTTTCAATTTAATTTTACTCATTAACTTTTATGTACACGAATAGTTGATCAAAGGTCAGATCCAACCCCATTTAATTGGATCTTGAATCTAATTGGATCACGTCGAGATCCGCCTCAACCCGCCCATTGACACACTACACCCACTTCTATACATTCTCGGATTCGATTTTGGAGTCGGGAATTTAGGATTTCCACATCCCTTCTTTTACCTTTCAGGATTCTACGTCCCTTTCCCATCCCCAGTCAACTTATTCCTTGGTCAAAACAGAATTTTCCATATCTATAACTGCCGGCGAGTTAACTGTCGTGTGGCGGGTTTTTTTCATTGACTTGCATTCTGGAACCTTGGATCGTGTTGACTTTAAATCTTAGTCATCCTTTATTTCATACTTTCAGTTATTTTGCTCCATAAAGTTGGGTTTTTTTTTTCAGGACCGCTCACACGTTCCTCAACCATCCGTTTTCTCTGTAAGCCATTGCGATTAAAGCCATCGTATCAATTGCCAAATCCATTTCACTCTTTTCTATTCTATTCATGATTTCACCCCAAACACCTCTTTATCCCTAGAATAATAAACCTCAAATCGTCAAGCCACAATCAACAACAAATTGATCAAGTAGCGCTATGGTATCAAAGTTTTTGAGTAATGTCGATTTTGTGCGTGGTTTTTTATCCGAAATTCTTATTTTGATATTAGGGTTTGAAGTTTCTGAAACCATTTGTGATTGAGCTAAGGTTCTGGCAGTAGCAGAGCCAGCAGTGGGGGCTGGGTGGTGCTTGGCCACCCCCAACCAGTCCAGTAGCCCAACTTATTACATTACAAATTTTAGTCCAAGCCTACGACTTCAAAGCTTTTTGCAATCGGACCACCCCTAATCGCGCAGCTCTTTCAGTATTTTGATAATAAAATATTAGCATGAATGATATAATGAGTGTATGACGACATCGTATAGCCGTTATCTTCTATTACGATGTTCGCCGATGCCGGTAGCTATCGTCTTTCTTGTTGTTGTTGTTGTTGTTCTTCTTCTTCTCAGGTTAGCGTATAATACCTATTTAAAAGCAATTGGTTTCCGCTCCAGATTGTTCTCTGTTTTGATTAAATCCTATTTTGAATATAGATGATGTTTGTTTTCCTTTCATTTTACTTTTATGAGTTTTTTTTATTGAGGGAGAACTTACTTTGAAATTTAGAATTTGTTAATTTGAGATATTTTGACTAAGTAGTCAATTTAATAGCAGGATGTATCATTATGACCGACTCCATGTGGCAATTGAAAAATGAAATTTGGAATCGCACCTCTATTTTTGCTACTAGAGAAAAGCCATAGAAAAGCTATACTCTATTTTTAGTTATATTAATACACTTTATTTGATTAATAAACAATAGTGAGTATATTAAAAAAATGTTAATCTCTAACACATAAGTTCAACAGTGAAATCGATATAGTATGAAATAATTTTTTGTAACTTTAAACTTTAGTGCAAGAAGATATATGGCGGGGAAGAGAAGTTGGATGTTGATAAGTTAACTATTTTCATAATGTTGATTATGAAGAAACTGTTGACAGCTCAACAATTAATCATTCTGGTATTTTTGGAGCAGTTCCTGATAAGAGTGAAAAAGAGAGTCCGCCAACATTTAGTTGCAGTGAAGAAGATGAGGTGTGATTTTAATAATATTTTTAAACTTTTCATATTGTAATCGCAAAGAAGCGCGAAATAGTATCAACATAAGACATTTGATTTGTGCGTAACTAGTTTTATAATTTTCCATATCGTGCTTCTGATTTTATTTTATTTATATGGATTGTCTTGAGATCTTTGTACATGTAGTAGTCAGTTCGTCATTTGAATTTGGATGAGTATTTTACTTTTCTCGATGTATATATGTTGGGGATCTCTTCATTGTTGTTAATAGTTTCGTGGAGTTATATTTGTTACTTAAATTTGCACAGTCGTGCATAGACGGGGATTTTGCCCGTGGTATTGCATTGTATTAATTCACATACCAATAAATCCTAACTGTAGGTACAAACATAATATAAGAAAGGAAGAAATGAAAGAAGGAAAGGAATAAAGAAATTGGAGGAATGAAGGAATTCTTTGTCATCCTACATTTATTTCTTTGTTTTCTAGCCTTCATGTCTTTCCTTCTTACATTCTTTGCCTTTCAGCTTTCTTTCCTTCATTTCATGTTGTCATCCTACCATTTTCCAGCCTTCTTTCTTTTTCTTCCTTCCTTCTTTCTAAATTTTCTTCATTGTGTTCTTTCTTTCCTTTCTTGTGCATTTCTTCATTCTGTAATTCATAACCATCTTTCCTTTCTTCTTTTATTCCTTGTGATGATGTCTTTCTTCTTTCCTTCATTCCTTTCATTCTACCTTTCTTTATTTATTCTTTGCATCCTAACTTATTTTATTATTTTTCTCGTGCATACACACATTAGTTAACCTTTTTATTTATGTTTGATAACAATATATTTATATGTGAATAAGTTTATTCTTTAACCTTCTTCATTATATTTTCAACTAAACACATGTAGAAATAAAAACATATTATATAGTTGTAGATATGTAATTTCTATGTATATAACTTAAAGAAATATATTTGTTTTCATTATTTATTTACATATCACATACATAACAATAAAACTTTTATTTTATTACATTTTCTCAAACAAACACACATTAATTAAACATTTATAGTATACGCTTTATAAGAATGTTTTCACAGGTGACTACTAATTCCTCATATGTTTTCTATTTGTTTCCATCTAAACATATCTAAAATTAATAGCATATACATTATATAGTTTTATATATATAACTGCGACATATATAATTTAGTAGCATACATAAGTGTTATATACCATTTTGGTACATGAAACTTCATGTACATGAGTTTTACGATATTAATGCTTGTTTTATGGCAGTTATTTAACTGGGCAACGACCGAGTATAAAACTAGTTGAGTTTTTATCGAGCTCGAGTTTTTCTTACCATCTCTTTGCAATACTTGAAATCTAGGGGCGTATTATGATAATCGATCAAAGTGAAAGGATGTGCGGATGAAATTTTATAACTTTATCACTATCAAACAAACCGGGGTTTTAACTCCGTTTCACCGGCGACGATCAACTCAATCGAAATCTCTCTCCCCACAAGGTTTCACCTATCTCTTTTGATCCCAACTTGAATGATAACATTTTTAAAATTCGTTGATTAGTTAATCAATTGATTCCTCTATCAACTTATGATTAAACTTCATTTCTGATTTTCATTTTTACGTACAATATTCGATCTATTTATTTTTGTTAACTTTGTAATTAATCATTGGATGTTTTATGTTCTTTAGTAGTCTACTCAATCAGATCGGATTTCAGACGTGAAGTATTTTCAATCGCAGAAGTTTGAGCCATGGTGAGATCTTTGAATTTAACTTTTTGCCGATTAAATTGTACAGTGATTGATGAATTAGGGTTTCCATGATGATATGTATATGTATGTATATATATGTGTATGTATAGATACTGCCCTAAGTGAATCTGATATTTGAAACCACGATTTACGGATTGAGTGTTAATTGTGGAGCAAATGGAGTAAATAAATGGCTAGAACTGAAAGGAAATAATAAGTAATAATTTAGGGCGACAGCATTCTTTTTCCTTTAGGATATTATACTAGGGACTAGTGAGAGACATGAAATGTTATTGAGTGGCATATACAGTTAACTTGTTGAAATTTAGGTTTTCTGCTCCGGATTCATGTGATCTGTACGTATAGGGAAATGCCAAATGTAATGAGAGTATTAGAGATTATGAAGTTTGTGAATTCATAAAATTGGATTTATGTTTGTTACCCTGACTATGACATACATCATACCAATGTATGTACGAAACTGAGCGTTTATGGCACTGGAATGATGTAATATAATTTATGGTTATAGTTATAGTGTAAGACCACAACTCCCGCTCTATGTTAATTAAAGCTAAGAGGAAGTGCGTGCAAGCCGTGCATAGATACATTTTAATAAGTAGTAGAAGCCATGGATTAGAGGTTTGATGTGCTTTGGGACATGTAGAGGGATGTTAAACTTGTATTGGGGGATGTCTCTTCGATAGCATAAGTAATGCCTAATCAAACCAAAAAGATGCCTTTGTTTAGGAACAAATAATTCATGTTCCCAATGAAGAAAACAATAGTTGTACAAGTCATCTACCCTGAGATGTGTTAAGACTGATAAAACTAAATATAATGTCAGTAAGGAATTTAATGTAAATAGAAGTTAGTTAACTATGTATGCTTCCATCTCTGCGATTTACTTAAAAATAAAGTTATGATTAATAGAAACATCAAAATTCCAAAAGCAATTCTATTGTCGTCAGCAAATTCCTCAAGTAGGGACAGGACTTGTACCCCACAGTAAGGTTACTTGTAAAACGAAGGTCAGAATTCACACATTTGAATCATAGAAATAATCTCTTTGCAAGATGGAAAGAGAGAACTGTATAATAAAGACCCCCTTCTCTAGCCCCTGTAAGGGTCGATGAGATTTGGTGCACCATGGGCATCCCATGCATTTTTGGGGTTGATCAGGAGCTGTTTACAGCTTAAGTACATAGAAATAGAAGGCTACGACAAATTACCTTTGCAATATTTCTCCATGGTGACATGTGTGTATAATGGGGTTTGTAGATATACCAAGGCTTGTACTTGTATAAAATATAAATATTGTTGGTTGTTGGAGTTGACACTGTATTGTTCGATAAGTTATTGGTTATAAAGGTAAATTACCTTTCAAGTTTTTTCTTCTAGCAGAATGTGTAACAATGTGTATATTGTTAGTTGGGTTTTTTTTTATGTAAATGGTTAAGAATTAAAGTTCTGTATGTGTCAGACCTGTATTGGCTCCTGTAACAGTTCAAACAACAATTTGGTTAACTAGGGCAGAAAGGAAGCAAGATATGCACAAGCAAGTTTTCTTTTTTGGAAGGGGCCTTTTGTATCCACATCTTACTACTTGGGGGTGCCACGTAACATATTTACAAGCTTAATGTAAATATAATCTTATCGTTGATTGATGTTAGACATATTAAACAGTGGTTTAGGCCTGTGATTTAGGCATGATTCAGTTTCCCAGAAACAAGCTCCAGAAGTTTGGTTTTCTTGTTTTTCTCAAGCTTTACATAAATTATTGATGACACAAACCCGAAAAGTTTGTAGGAAAAGTTCCTGAGAAGATTAGAGGGCTACCTCTAGGAAATGCATATTTGAAAGTTGATTCACATTCAACAGATCATGATAATTAAATAATCTTACTTATAAAGAGCTAGACAATGATACTTTACTTCTCATGTAGCAATTTGTAGTATTATACATGCAATATGGATGTGGAGGAAGACATGTTTGTTTTGTGACATCTTCCTCTGGCATTATCTATTGCTATGATATGTAGCATTTTGAACATAATCGTTCTAATATGTTGTGGTTTGCATTTGCTATGTCTATCACTTGGGATTAATATGTCATGATTCATTTTTTCCCCTTATATCATCTGCATTATCTGCTTTTCATCTCCGTAATCCTCTTCTCTCCCTCTTAATCCAGTTACCATGTCGATAAGGTTATATTTCCTTTTGCAGATTCATTTTGTTCTCTTAATAAGCCGACAAGGAAAAGTTAGGCTTACAAAGTGGTATTCACCCTACTCCCAGAAAGAAAGAAGTAAGGTATGCAAATTCAACTAGAGCATCTTCTTATTCCACCATCATAGTCCATTCAGTTCTAGCATGGTAATAGTTAGCTGATAAATTGGGATCTTCGCGACCCATGAATTTCACCTTTTTTATAATCTTTCTTTATTAGTCCTTAACAGTCATATATTTGGTGGTAAACGTTATGTAGGTAATACGAGAGCTCAGTGGGATGATTCTTACACGTGGCCCCAAGCTTTGCAATTTTGTTGAGTGGAGGGGATTTAAAGTTGTTTATAAAAGGTATTCTTTAAAATTGTTACCAATGTGTCTATTTTTAAAGAATCCTTATTTACTTATTTGTGTTGATCATCTTTTATAACTGATTAATTTCCTATGATTTATTTTACTTATCAGATATGCCAGCCTCTACTTCTGTATGTGTATCAACCAAGAAGACAATGAATTGGAAGTCCTTGAGATTATTCATCATTATGTCGAGATTCTAGATCGTTACTTTGGAAGTGTGAGTCACTTCAACTGCAAGACATTTTTGGAAATATGTTATTTGGCCCCTCACCTTCTGAAAAACAAAAAAAAAAAGTAAATAAATTGAATTAGACCTCATTAGTAAATTGAATCAAATGTTAAACATGTGTATGCTAGGTTTGTGAGCTGGACCTGATCTTCAACTTTCACAAGGTACGTTTTCTTTTCTTAGTTTCATACTTGTAGCCTGAACCATTTTACGTATATTTGAGATGGTGTGCCAGATTACTGATAGTCATTTGGACTGTTAGTCAATCCTCTTCTAAAATGTTGGTCAGTTGTTGGTACTTTATAAGAGCCTGTGGCGTGGTTCATCCATTGAACATGTGTCGATGATTGTTGCAGGCTTATTATATACTGGATGAGGTACTAATTGCCGGGGAACTTCAGGAATCAAGCAAAAAGACAGTGGCTCGTTTAGTGGCTGCACAGGTACGAATTCAATCAAGGACATTTCTGGTGTTTCTGTTCTCACCTCCGTTTGGGCTATCTGATTTTTTTCTTCTTCTTATTTTTGCAGGATTCTTTGGTGGAGGCAGCCAAAGAGGAAGCAAATTCAATAAGCAATATAATTGCACAGGCAACCAAGTAAAGCTTGTGCTTACTCTTATGTCTTACCACCTATGAGACTGGCTCACATTACATATATGTATTCTGTTTTCTTTTCTTTTATTCTAGAGTGGAAATCATGGCTTTTTATGTATGGTAAATTACTTGTATCACCCTTACGATTTTGTCGAATTACAAAGACGACCGCCATCTCGGAAGAACTAAAGAGAAATTTGTTTGTTTGACAATTCTGTCTCAGTGTTTACATGTTGTACATTGGCGTTACGTTAAGTCAGAGCTGAGTTTCAAATTTTTAGTTAAATTGCTGGATATGAGACCAAGTACTTTGAAAGTGGTCAAATAGATTACTTTTATAGTAGAATTAGTTCTATGCGGCAGTGTGGTACAATGATGAAGTATATTTATTTTTCCAGCTGTACGGAAATGAAGAGATACCTTGTGGCAGCTATTGAAACAGGTAGCCTTGGAAGCTTTATGAAATCGAATTGGTGTGAAAATGTTGGCGCGTTTATTTACGAAAAAATATCTTCATTTTTTCGTTTCCATTTTTCTTACGTTTTTTTGTCCTTGAGAACTATAAATGATTTAGAGAACGCGTTTAAATGTAAGAGATGGAGTTTCGATTTTCCAAAATAGAAAAAATAGATTACCTTAAACCATAGATTTCACTTTCTTATAAGACTTCTTTAAGATACTCCAACTTAAACACGTTTTTTAGTTTTTTAGTTTTCTTATAAAAAATTTTGAAAAAAATTGAGGAGTTTTTCGTAACTAAACATGCCCTTACTGTTTTTGGAATTCAAACTTTCTATTGATTAACATGTATTTTCAATTGTTTAAAACGAACTACCAACAGTGAACACAAACTGACGCGTCAGTTTTTGCCAAATCAGCGCCACGTCAGCAGTTTACAAAACTAACACTACACTGCCAACAGTAACATCACTTCAGTTTTTTCTGGACCCCGCACATTATTTACTTTAATTATTTAAATTACAAGATTAAATAAAACACTTTTATTAAAATTAAACACATTACATTAAAATAAAATACATTACATTAATTCAATATAAAACATTACAATAACAAAAAAAATACATTTATTGAAAAATAAAATACAACTAGTCGTCTATTCCGAATCGTCCGAATCTTTGGCTTCGTCTTCGTCTTCGTCCTCGTGTTCCTCCTCGTCCTCGTCCGAATCAATGTTTTGAACCGGAATCGAACCCGAAGCCTCACCAAAAACCGTTTGGTAATCCGACTGATACTTACTAACCACGGTGTTTCGCACCTCTTGGAGAATTTCCTTTTCTTTAAGACCATTCGGTATTTTTTATGAAACATTTTTCACGTTTTGAGAATGGTTTTTTTTTCTTCGTGTAGACATTGTTTTTTGTTGTGCTTCCGCGGATTTGATAATAGCCAAACGTTCTCTTTCTTTCAAACTTCTTGAAGAAGTAGTCGCATCACTCTAACACGAACTCTTTTGACTTTTTGAAATTCCACGACCGGACGGACGACGAATCCGGTCGTCTTAGAACAACCTTTCCATGTTAGTGATAAGAGGATCGGATGAAGGGATGTCATCACCAAGATTGATGAGATCGATTTGGGGTTGGTGTGTACGCCGGTTGGCCATGACCCCCTCGTCCGAATAGAACTTCGGATATACTTTTAGCACATCCCAACATTTCTCGTATATGAATTTGTGTTTTTGTTGGGACTTAAAGAGTTTATAACATGCGTCAACAATGTCTTTTTCGTTTGCCCCGCTTGGCCTCGGGTCGGTTGCATGGTTGTAGATTGCGATGAAAGCTTTGACGTCTTTGCGGATTTTATACCACTTTCCTTGTATTTGACTCCCCGTATGTTTTTCGGGTGCCACCTTATTATAGTCGTTTACTGCTCTTTGCCAAAAAGTATCATAGTTTTGTGAATTGCCTTCACAACTTTTTTCGAATATGTAGACCCATCGTTCGGACTATATAACCGCCTCCTCGTCTGACCATTTCACTTGTACCCTTTTTCCTTTCTTTTCTTCGGGTTCGGGTTCGGGTTGTTCTTCGGTGGGTGTATTAATGTTTCCGAATTGTGGATAGTTAATTGGGGTTGGTGGATATGAAGAGAAAGTCGAGGGTGCATGTTGTTGTTGATAAAATGGTTGGTTTCCAAAAGTCGAAGGGGTTTGGGGGAGTGGATGATATGGTGAGTAAGGTTGGTAATTTTGGTAATGTTGGTATGGTGGGTGTTGTGAGTATGATGCACTCTCGAGTGGTTGACCAGGTGAAGAGTTGCCCGATTAAGGGGAAGATGAACCCGTTGGTGAAAAAGGTGGATTCAGTTGAACATTCGGTATGAGATTATTCATAAGATGGTTCCACATATCGCTTTCTTGTGATGTTGGTGGTGGTGTATTTTTGTTTCGATTTCTTGGCATTTTTTAAGTTGTTTTTGGATGGTGTATTTGTGTATGGAAGATGTAAATTTGTGTATGAAAGAAAGTAGATAAGTTGTAGTGAAAAAAGATTTGTGGAAAAGAGGTTTATTTATAGTGTTAAAAGGTAAGTTTTTTGAGTTTGAAAAAAAGAAAACCGTTGCCTCTTCCAACGGATAGTTTTTATTTATTTTTAATTCTAAAAACTAATAAAACAAAAACAAAAAAAGGAAAAAAGCGCCCGTGGGTCCCACAAACATCCGTCCATTCCGTCGAATTACCAATGAAAAAGCGACGCCGAAACCGACAACCCCGTGCCAACGACCGTTAGCAGTGGTCTAAAAGTAGGTAAAAGTTAAAGGGGTTGTGAATGTTAGGGCCACGGTAGTCAGGACACACCGGAGTAAAAAAAATTGTGAAATATATACACATAACACTTTTAATTTTATTTTTACAAGAAAGTAAATAAATAAAGTTCACAAAGTAATTTGTCACGGTATAATTGATTCACACATTCTCACTTTTATTTCTCTTTCTTCGTGTAAGTGATTCCACATTATTTTGTAACCAAAATTTTTAAAATTTTTGTAACTGAATCATTTTCCAATCAAAAGATCTTTTATACGCAACCGAACATCAACAACTTTAGAACAGGGTCATCGACAAAGTAATTTTTGCAATTGTAACATCTTTTTTAGACAATAATTAGAAATCATACTAACAAAAAGAAATTACGTTGGATGTAAATCCTAATAACTTTCACTTCACGATGTATAAATCAATTAACAACATTAAGGAAATCTCAGGATACAGTTGAATTGAGCATGGCTTGCTTCTATGATCTTCATCTTTCATGTTTATGATATAATTATGTCAATGTGACCTGCATAAATACATCATACACAAGCTACTAAGCTAAATCGGGATAAAAAAAAAGGAGTGTCCATCAGTACACGAGTGAAAACTGGGAATTAATATGCACCCACAAAGGATATTGCATACCAAGTTTCAGCTTCAAACATTGAAGAACCGATGCTAAATATTTCACTTCATCTACAGTGTTAATAGGAGGTTCGGTTTTCTCAGTGCAAGGATTTAACTCATTTGATATAAAACATAACCCAAATGACCAAAGGGCCTTTGACCAAGCGGTGCGTGTGGAACCCATCAAGCAATAAGTTGCTATTTTAAGTATTATGGAAGACAATGTTTATATAATATGCACAATACTTGTAGGTTTGCAGTAGTAAAAAAAAATAGTACAAACATAAAAACATAACCCAAAAGGGCCCATTCATAAGTAAAAGGGTCAAAGTTAGTACCTCTTAATATGTGTGGGAAAAGTTTCAAACCAACCTGACGTGGATTCAAGAACAAGACGAATGGTAACAGCATCAGCCCAGTGTATTCTCAAAGTAGCAACAAGATGAGATTAAAATTTTCCAGTTTTGTCTGCAGTACACACCATGTTTTTCACTGCATATGATAATTTTGTATTGAATTAGTTCACTTACACAGTTACACAGAAATGCGTGAATCATGTGAAAATTCAGCAAGTGATTTGGAAATCTCAGTAAAAAAAATTGCAAATGAGTTATTAAAGAAATTTTTAACTACTATCTCCAGTTAGGGAACTTTGAAGATTATATGGTGATCAAACAGTTGCTGTAATAAGCATTTAAATGTTTATGTGTTTGATGTGAAATTTAAAGAACGAGACATCAAAGCATACCTCTTTTGCAATGCCCTTCAAGAAAAATATTTCTGGGAGACTATTAAGACCAATTTCGGTTACCTACAAAGAGAAAAGGATAGCAGTTGAAACTTCAGATTTAATTAATCTAGAACAGACCAATGTCAACAAAGAAAAAGTCATTTCATATGTAACTTCTTGAATTATATTTAGACTCTACATCAGTATTTATTACACGACCATCCAATCCTCCTTAACAAGATCGCAGTGGGGTGGAAAAGAGAAATTTCAAGCAGAACTGCAAAGTAATAAACAAAAATACATGATTAAGTGTACTGCGGACTAAACATCTACTGAAGGAAGAAATAACTAAGTAAAACATAGACATACTTGTGTTTTTCCCGATTCTTGCGGGATCCAACCAACTCTTTCAGAGCATCAAATGGTAGCCACAAGATGATGTTGCATCGAGACTTTTCAGATGAGTGAGAAGATGACCAGTGAAAAACTTATTTTGCAAGCGTTGCTCCAGCAGGGATTGCACTCGCCAAAATATCTCAGACTGTCTTTATGTTCAGGATCAGACTATATCAAGTAAGAGCCATATCATGTTTCAATTTGAGAGATGATGGGCCAATACTCGCCTTTTTTTCTTCTTCTTATACATTTCTTTTTTAATTCTCGAGAAGTATCTCTCACCACCAAACTTGAAAGTAAAGGGAGTCGTGTCTTTGGCAGATCTCTCAGTTTTGGGCATTGGTCAATTTTAAGTTTCTCAAGTCAGGTGAGTTGTTCCAAGCCTTTTGAAACTGATTCCAATCCATCAAAATCCAGGAGACTTAGAGAGGTTAGGGATGATGGAAGAAGAAACGATAATGATGATGATGAGGTATAGTTGTTGCTGCTTTGGCTGCTACTGCTATTCCTCCATTTATGCTCCTCCTTTGCTAATGTGACCACTCCTGAATTCTCACCAAAACAATAAATAAACAAGTAGGGTTATGAAATGTTGAATCCCCCACTCGGACATAGGCTTCTTTAAACCACCTATTTCTAGGCCACTTAAATTAGGAGGCCACAAACCACAAGGAACTGCCTATTCCATACTTGGACAACCAGTTATTGTCACGAGTTTGAAAGATGTGAGAATTAGATAATGCTCATGAGGTAATGACTTTATATTCTCCCAATCCGAGATGACAAGAGCTCTTAGGCAAAGCAACGGAAGAAAACCAAAACCTTTATTTGGAATGGATTCTATGTTATCACAACTTATAATGATCAATGCATTTAGATGAACTAATCATCCTTCAGGAAACGAACTCAGATTCAAAATATTATGGAGATCAAGAGATTTGACTGATGACAAAAAGTTGCTGAAAAGCCAATTCACCTCCAGATTGTAACAATTCTTAATGTCAAGAATCTTCAGAGTAGATTGGGGGTCGTGCATTGATGAGAAGGTCAAGGATGTGATTGAATCACAACAGGATATCTTCAGCATCTCGATACTATTTAGACAATCATAACTCTCCAATTTCAGACAATCCCTAATTTTCACATTTTTTAAAAATTCCATGCTATTCACCAAATCCACCTTTCTCTCCACCAATGAAATCAAATTTGCACATCTACTCACTTCCAACTCGTGTAAACTCACAAGATTCTCACATGCAACTGCCTCAGATTCCCACAAGTAAATGAGTTCACCACATTGTGAAATGATTAGATGTTCGACTGCCTTAAGATGCTCTAAAACTTCCCGGTGAAGTTGAGTAAGCCGTTTAATATTCTGCATCTCCAATACAAGAATTGACGAACACACAGTGACCATGCTTCTTATAACTGCTACAGAACATCCATGAACGTGTAAAATCTCAAGTGATGGTATGAAGGCAATTTCCACCACACCTAGTTTCGGGCATCCTATTATATTAATTGTACGTAGACAAGGAAAGGATCCAGCGGTTCAATCTTAATCATCACCAGTTGACCATTCCTCCCAGCCCTTCATATTCTCAAAAACCAAAACTTCAAGTGATGGAAATGCTATACCATTGCAAGAATTATCAGGTCGAAGTAACTCTGAACCCAGTCTTTTCAGTCCATTCATTTGTTCAAGAACCAATTTTTGAAGATATGGTAGTTGTTCAAATGTCAGCAAACAAATGAGGGATCCCCAACCCAACTAGGAAATTTTGTTCCCACGCAGTATAAATCCTGAGGCTTTTCAAGTTCTCAGAAGGCCTTAATCCTTCAAGTACTTCGTATTTAGTTATTTCATTTTGAGAATCGTCCGAGAAATGACTCCATCTCATCTCTAAATCGAGAAGACCCTTTTCTTCATGCAAGTTAGCCTCCTTTGAGTGTGCTGCATTCCTCACTCTATGCAGCCCGGCCATTAATAGAAGGTTTGCCTTGGAGATGCAATAGGCCATTGAGATCGGATAATCTAAATTTGTTAGCTTCTCCAATAATGACTTTGGATATAGTTTGTAGACCCGTCAATCCAAAAATTCCAGAAGGCATCTTGTTCAATTTGGGAGTATCACTTATGTCAAGATGTCGCAGGTTTATTAACTTTACAATACTATTTGGCAAGCTGGATAACTCGTGACAATCGCAAACCAACAAGCTTTGTAGATTATAAAGGTTGCCAATCCGTTCGGGTAAACATGTGATGTCAGTATTGGAAAAATTGAGGTACCGCATATGCTTAAGACTATCAATGGACCGTGGTACTTCTGTAATATCAAAATTAGCTAGGATTAGATAGGAACCGTAACTGTGGAACTAGTTCTGTATGAACCTTGTTTGATAAGTATAACTTTTTGGAAGTAACCAAGCTAGTTCTTGACATAGCTATGAAAGTACGCAAACGTCTAGCCCTCTCTAATGCCTTGAACTTTGTGTCCACTCCGTATTTTTTACGAATAAATGAAAAGTGGTGTAATTTTTCCAAAGCTTCATTTTCGTCAGATACATTAATTTTATCATCCAACATAGAAAAAAAATCTCCTGCAACACTCATGGCCAAGTCACTTATCAAATCATGCATGGTGTATCGTGCTTTATCATTAGCTGAACATTGAAAAAATGATCGCGACTCTAGCTCTTTAAAACAATCTCGACCTAAGCACTCCATCGATTTTCTACCATTTGACTTGTACAAGAACCCTTATGCCATCCATAGTAGGACTAGTTCCTCTTTCTCGAACAAGTAATCCTTGGGGAATAAGCAACAATATGCAAACATTTGCTTCAAATGCAAAGGGAGATCATAATAACTTAGTCTCAGAGATGGAAGAATATTATCTTCATTCTTTACAGTCCATATTTCACTATTCAACAACTCCTTCCATTCTTCATCATTTGTTTTTCTTCTCAACACCCTTCCAACTGCTTTCAAAGCCAAAGGCAATCTGCCACATTTCTTCACGATACTTTCACCAAGCAACTTAAGTGTCGGGTGTGAATCGAAGTTTTGTTTACCCAATGCATGTTGAGCAAACAAAGATAGAGCTTCTTCATTGGACAAAAGCTCGAGAGAGTAAGCTAGATCGGAGTCCATCACAGATGCAACCACGGTCTTCCGTGTTGTCATGATAATTTTACTTCCATGTGCCCCTGCAACAAAAGGGCGTTAGAGGCGTTCCCATTCCTTGTAGTCTTCATTCCAGACATCGTCTAGAACTATTAGGAACCTTTTTTTGAAAAGTCTATCTCTAAGGGCCTCTTGAAGCAAATTTAGATTAGCAAAAAAAGTTTCTTCTTCACTTGTAGCTTGAAAAATAGCCTAGCTAATATTAAATAAATTGAACTCTTCAGAAACACATATCCACGCCGTCAATTCAAAGTATTCCTTCACTTTATTTTTGTTATATAAAATTTGTGCAAGAGTTGTTTTTCCTATCCCACCCAGACCAACAATAGACACAATGGTCACATTTTGATTAGTGAAGTTTCCTCAGATCTCTGACTTGTTGTATTTGAACTTTCAACATTACTAATCAAACCAAAAATATTTTTCTCCTCAACAAGAGCAAGTATTTGGATGTAATCTCATCGAGCATAGAGCTCATATTACGGACTGTATTTACGAGCATATAATTTAGTTGGAATGATGTTTAATACCTTACAAGTGCTGCCTTGAGATTGCTGATTCATATGGCGCCGCATAGCTTCTGTGGCCAAATCATCAAGTACAACGTCTATTTCATAAGCTAAATGTTGGAGTTTGTTTAGCCATAACTTAATAGCACTATATCTTTTGTGCTCTTCCCTGCATCAACAAGCAAAGCTTGAATTTTGGACAAAGTGTTGTTCCATTTGTTGAGCTCGGAATTGATTATGACAGATTGAGCAAGCCTGATCAAGTCAGCAGATGCCAGTTTCTCAAACAGTACCGTAATGAGGGCACCAAGAAATATTTCAGCAACAGCCATTCGAAAAGAAAATAGTGTTTATGTTTTGAGGTTTTGATTTGAAAATTTGCAAATGTAGCAAAGAGGTTAAGTTGGAGTAGATTATCATTCTCATAACATCTGTTTCACTTTATATTTTTTTGAATGGCATTATATTATATTAAAATTAGCAAGGAGCTAGAAGTTATACAACATACCAAGAAAACAAACCGAATATATGCACCAAGACTAACTTAAGCCCTTCGAACCTAATAAGAATATGACAACCACCCATGCTAGCGTACACCTACCGAACAACAACCCCAGAAGGCAAGATAATCCAAACCAACGACTTAGACCAAACTAAAAGGCAAAACTAACAACTCATTCCACCTTGGAGAAACGCCATGCCCCTGGTTGAACAAACACTACAATAAACCTCCTAAACGCCTTTAATACCCCATAATGATAGAATTATAATCAGATTCTGAAATTTCTTCCCCGTGAAGCCCAATATCCTCCATAATTTTACCAAGCACCGCACGTCGACACTTTTTATATTCAATCCCATGCAATTTGTTTTTCATTTCTTTTTTTGGAGTGGGACTCAAGTAATGTAATCTTCTCTTATTTCTTTTTATACGGCTGAAACTACAACCCATGTGATTCATAAAATCTCCCGTCTTAGAATTACACACTTTCTGTATTAGTTGAAGCATGTCCATGATGATTTATGTCAGACAAAACCTTATTGAGAGGCCCATTTGATTCTTTGTTCATTGGGCCAGGCCCAAGATCAAAAGATCCAAGGTCAGGACCAAGGCCCTGATGGGATTCAAAATGACTCACGGGATTTGAATTTTGAATTTGAGAAGTTACGTCAAAATAGGTTTCATGATAACAAGTGACTTTAGGAGAACAGGAAATGTCAGAAACAGTGCCTATTGTTTCAGGCACGCTCATTGAACCGTTGGATACTGTGAAACCCTTGCCGTCAATCAAGATGTCACCGGAAAAACCATGTATGCCCAAATCCTCACCTACATCACGATTTGCTAGAATGCTTCTTAGAGAAGCCGTAACCTCGATTCCATTTCCATCTCCACTGTCTTGTTTCACATCATCCATTTTAATGTCACTTTTGTTTGCAGATTTTGCACCTTCTTCATCTCCGACGTTTCCCGATGACTCCGAGCTACCACCATTGCTTCCTTGTTTATCCCATAACAACGTTGTGGACAAATCATCACCTAAGTCATTGTAGTCAATCTGATCCCAATTCCAAAGTTTGATAAACCATTTGGCAATGGATGCATGCCTTGCTTGTAAACTCTCCTTCACAAATTTTTGTTTGAAAATCAACAACACTTTTAGTCCTCCAATATATTTCGCTGTAACATCTTGCGACTCCTCGACCATGTATATCCTCTGGAATTCCTTTAAACTGGCAAATGATGAAACTTCCCCTATCAATGGATTCTTCTGCCATGAACTTTTTGGTTTCATTTGATTCTGTTCTCCAAATCGTTGAAACATCTTTGAGGAGTGTAAACGATTACTATGTGTATACGACCAGCCTGAATCAAACTTAACTACATTCCGTTGAAATCTTGCTAACATAACTCTCATCTTAAAACTGCCTATCCAAATGGAATTCAACCTATATTCAAAATCTTGAACATCACCTATTCCAACAAACCTTACAAAGTCAAACATTTGTCTCTTAATACTTCTCTTTTTGGCAATGTACAGATCAACCACTTCCCCTAATTGCTCAAAAGATTTTGAAAGACTTGCTTCCCTTTGGTATTCTGGAAAATTTGTAAAGAAGAAGGTTACCACCTGCTTAAATTTTGCCTTTTTCTCATGAAAAATCGAATTCAAAGGTCTCCATTTTGTTCCTGTAGCTGGCTTCCTGTCATCACCTTCGCTGTCATCCAGTTCAGCACCTTCACTTTCTTCAATGAGAGAGTCTTTTTATTTTTTTTATTATTATTTTATTTAGAAATTGATTATTGATTGGAAAGGACTTAAGTTTATCACGAGTAAGCAAGTGAGTAAGTTCACTGTGAAACATTTCATCGGTGGGGACACTTGGATCAATGGTACCGGTGTGCCTTATATGTTAAGTTATATATAATAAGTTAGATCACGGTTCAAATGAGTACAACAACTTTGTGTGTGAGACCTCTTATTTTCATCAAATACTCATTTTTCCATCTTTTTAAAAACTAAATATCTCAGAAACGACAAGTCAAAAAATTATAAAAATTGTACTATAAAATTCAGCGTTTTCTCCTTTTCGATTTTAGATAGATTTTTTTCTTCATTTTTTGGTGGGTTTACAATATAGTAACACATATGTTACTGATTAGTTGTACATTTGATTTGTGGTTAGGGTTAGGGTTCAGGGTTTAGTATGGTTTAGGGTTCAGGTTTTAGCAAGGTTTAGGATTTAGGGTTTAGGGTTTTATAAAGCGTTTAAGGTTTAGATAGAGGTGGAAAGAAATTTAGTGCATTCAAACCCACAAACAAAACTCGATAGTGACATTTAACGAAGGATAAAAGTCGTATCTGTTAAATGGCACCTAGATAATTATTCCGTAGTAAAATACCTTGATCAGAAGCTCATCGTCTCTTCAACATTCTGCAGCCACATCAGCACTTATTTTTTTAAATGCAGTTGGAGCTCAGGAATCGAACCCTCAATTCTTGAACCGATCAGCGCCAAAGGCTATGCTGATAACATAACTGTGTGATCTAATACTTTGTCCATTAATATAATCTTTGTTACAATCTGCAGGTTTTATGAAACGTACTAACATTTATTTATTTTACGATATATGACTACTAATGAAAAATGAAAATACTTGCAATCACTAAGAAAATATAAACTTTTTATCTGGGCCCATCTCATAAGATAAGTGACCCAATATAACATAAATTTATAACCCATTTAATCCCCCTTGATAGTCTACACTCTACACGACACAAACTCATAATACATCCCCCAAAACCCTAACCTTAAATTACCATAGTGTCTGCTCGAGTAATTGTGTCAGTTGAATCAATCCCTTTTCCTTAACGTTCTAAATCGGGATTAGTGTCTGAAAATGTATCTAACAGGACACAATAGACTTTGAGTTATAATTAAATACATTTCCAAACAATCCTTTCTAAATTTTATAGACAATTACTATTAAACAAGCCAAAATCCAGATCACTTATTCTGGTAACCCAAAACCAGCTTGAGTAACCTGAACCCTTATTCTGGTAATTTGGATTGGGTATCCCAGTTTCCGGTTTGGTAGTGGATTGGTGGTTGGCTGAAGCCTGATTGACCCATTTAATTCCATCAATGAACACCCCTGATTAATTATCCAACCAAGACCTTCAACAATGAAAACACCACGACCACATTCTCATGCATCACTCAAAATGGATGAAACACATGAATGAAAAGACAACCTGAACGGACAGCTCGCATGACAAATGAATGTTACCAGCTTAACCGATAAAAACTTGTATTTCAACTAAATATAGAGATAGTATGATACAAAGATGGCATCACCATTCACCAAGAACGATCCTACGGTGAAAGGTGACAACTGGAAATCATCATATACACAAGGGTCAACATAAATAAAAAGGTAAAAAAAATTTCAAGCCCAAAAAAAATATGATCACTAGATGGAGGAAAACACCATTTTCATGGACGCAGCTTCCCAATTAGCTGCAACAATAAAAAGATGATCTTTTACTGTTGATCTGCACAAAGAATGGATCTTTAAGTAGAAATGAATTTGCTGAACAAAGAATTCTTCTTCAATGTGGTTGTTCTGATCTCCAATTCGTGAGCAGTAGTTGCATGAAATGGAAGATGAATAAGGCGATTTAATCTGATGAGGAATCATAGAAATCACTTGGGCATGGAGTCATTACATCAGATTCAAGTGTTTTCACCACCATGTGCATTGTGGGCCGATCTTCTGGACTTGATGAGACACATTGAATTACAACAGAGAGCAGAGGGTCTAGTGTTTCTTCCTCAACACCTTCACAGTTTTCGTCAATGATCTCACGTTGCCTATCCTCCGTTACCAAGTAATTTAACTGAAAAATAGGTTCCAACAGAGATAAGATTGGTACCAAGATGATACAAAGAGTTCAAGTTACAGATATTTAATTAGACAGGGATCCAAGGTCGAAGTAGAGAGGTAACATGTTGGATAAATGGTAAAATTGGTAATTTATATTAGGGGTCCAGTCAGATTGAGCCGACTTGTCACTACAGTTTTGTCTTGTTTGAATTAAACAATACATATATGTATTATATATGTTTATAAAAACTATAGGACAGATGACATTCTCCCAAAACTATATGTCAAAACAATTTAGAATATTTTAGCATTTATAAACACTTCAGGTGACCTTCAACACATTAGGCCTGCTTCCGCAATGGGCATTATTTTCATTTTAAATTAAGTTGCAAGCTTACCTGTTTTAGCCAAGAAAGAAAAAAAATACAATCCAAACCCACCCATTTAGGCAAATAGGACGATTTGCTATGTCTAATAAAATGCATGTTGATTGGATATAGTTTTTAGGTAGGTTGCATTCAATAGATCAAGGGTAGAGACATACCCAGCCAACGATGTTAAGGCCTTTCTCTATGAAAGACGCGTCAGTTGGCCTCTTTCTACTTACAACTTCGAGCATAAGTACGCCAAAACTATAAACATCTGTCTTCTCTGTAGCTCTACCACTCTGCATATACTCTGCATCAAATTTTTTGCAAATTGATTATAAAATACTTTTTGCATAACCAGTGGAGTGGGAACATTTTTGAAGGAAAGCATCAGCTAATTACAACTACAAATAGAAACGAAAGAAGAAAATATTTCAAAAGGTATTTGTGTTTGTCAGTTAGAGGTGACAATGCTGAGTCATTTGCTAATAAATGGGTCAGTTAAGGACTTAAGGGTATGTTTTATCTCTAATGGGTCAAAAGTGTCGGAACGGATTGAAAGTCTCCCAAAGTGTCGAATAGATTAAAAGTCTCCCAAAGTGTCATGGCTAAAGACTCCTAAATTAATTTATTCGAAAAGTAATTTTATTAATGAACAGAGATTGTTATTGTATAGCATATTTGACATGCTAATCATTCATAATAATAAAAAAAGTAACAAATGATTTTTGGGTCAACCTAACCCGTACCAAAATTACCCGTTTTGACCTGTTAGGGTATTACCCAACCCACCCTTCCTTAGCTCTAGCAGCCATAGCTGATTTTCTTACCTGGAGCTAGATATCCAAAAGTTCCAGCAACAATGGTTGTAATGTGAGATTCCTCATCCTCAAGCAATTTTGCAAGTCCAAAATCAGAAACCCGAGCCTCCAAGTTTCCATCAAGCAAAATGTTGCTTGCTTTAATGTCTCGGTGTATAACTCGAGGTGAGCAGTCATGATGCAAATACGCCAGCCCTTTTGCAGCTCCCATAATAATCTTAAGTCTCACATCCCAGTCTAGTTGCTCACCTTTTTCTGTAAACATTGTAACCATTATTTTTTTACAGTTGCGTGACTAGCTGTTTAATATAATTAACCAATAAAAAAGTACCCAACAATATTTACAGAAGTGATTCACCATGGAGAGCTTCATCTAGATTGCCACCTGGTAAGTAGTCATATAGTAACAATTTGGATGTTGGAGAATTGCAATATCCTCGCAAATTCACCAAGTATTTATGTTTAATGCTTCCAAGAATTGCAAGCTCCCTTTCAAAGAAACGATCAAATCCCTCATTTAATTTCACTATTCTCTTCAAGGCAAAAACATTCCCATCATCCATGGACAGTTTGTAGACTGTTCCAAAGCCTCCAGCACCTATTATGTGCTCCTCATTTAGAGTTTCTAATTTCTTAATGATGTCTTTTGATGAGTACGGCAAGTCTCCATGAAACATCACAATGGATGCACCTGAAGCAATTAACGGATATAAGCTCAATACCAATTATTAGATGACATGCACACACGCACTGAAAAACAAAAACCATTGAGTGGTTATTAGAGCGTCACCTCCAATGACATCCTTTGCAATCCCTTTGGCATCATTTTTCCCAAGCCTCTTATAGAGAAAACAGCCCCAGAAACACATAAGTGCAACCAGCAGCAATGCGCCTATAGTAGCAGAAGCACTGATAAGCAGTCGCCCAGAATTCTTTTTCACATTTTGGCTCCCTATACAAACAAAATAGATCAGTTAACTGTAAAACACAAAATAAATAAACAAACCAGGCTTCTACAAAGGAGAGTAATGGCATATCACCAAAGCCAATAAGTAACACAAAAAAAAATCAGCTAGCAATTTTTTAGAATGGAAAAAAGTGATACCTGCAGGCTGTTGATTTCCAGCTTCATCTTTGCACAACTTGTTAATTTGCTGTCCACACAAGTCGCTGTTTCCAACAAAGCTGCAAGTATTCAACCAAAAGTTGGGGCTTGTTTTAGAATTCCATATTGGCTAAGAGTATCATAAGTATTTGTGCAATATTGCCCTGATTTCGGAGGAGCCTTAAACACCAACTTCATACATTTATTTTCTTAGTTTACATTAAACAATGCAATAAGCAGGGAACCTAATTCAGAACTCACGAGTCACTTCCAAATTTGCCAAGAATGCCATCAGTTGGGATTGGCCCAGACAGAAAATTGGATGAGACGTTGCTTCATGGATTACACAGAATACAAGTCAGTACAAGGTTCCACAAAAGCTATCAAACAGACTGAATGTGGGAAATAGATCAAAGATGCTTACAGATTTAAAAGGTTCCTCAAAGTCCCAATTGATGTTGGAATCCTCCCATCAAGAGAGTTGCTAGAGATATCTCTGCAACATAAGAGAACAAACACTGGTGACACTTCTATAAGACCGTGATCTTATATTTTCTTATATTGTAAGACCATGATACTTTCAAAAATGACATATATGCTAGACATTGAACAGATGACCAATTTCCAGGTCTTAGCAGCAGAAATTCCAATGATTAAAAAGAAACATGAATTTCCTAGTCTTAATTTTTAAAAATGAGCCTTGTAACATAAAATGCAGATAACATCATATTCCAGCACCCTTTTGAATGTCCTTATCTGTATAAGTATATATGTTTTACCAAACTAAATAGAAAATATGACTTACATAGTCTGAAGCTTTGAAAGATTTCCCAATCCAGCAGGAATAAATCCACTTAAGTAATTATTCTGCAAAAATCTGTTAAATTAAATTTAACATGTTAATAAACAAAGACAGTCAAAAGCAACAACTATATCTTCCCGCAAAATTATTTGAAATGGGAACAAGATTATAATTCTGGAGGAATTTCTTACAATCCTTGCAGCTCTGTGCAATTTCCTAATTCTGGAGGAATTGCTCCATAAAAATTGTTGTAATGAAGATCTCTACAGCACGTCATGTATACAGCATCAGTAATTGTATTATGCATACCCTATTTATAGTATGCATGCACAAACTTTTGAGAAAAATTAAAAACACACTCACAAGAATTTCAACTGATCAAGCTTTCCAATATCCGGTGAAAGTGGTCCCTTTAACTTGTGATGAGAAACGTTCCTGCAAAAATGATAACACCAGAGTGATTACAACACATACATACCTGTCAAAAATGTACATAATAACAATTTATACTAAAAAGGCTTCTTATGACTCACAAAGATATAACTCTCATAGTTTTTGAATCACATGTTACCCCTTTCCATCCACATGGATCAGGATCCTCAGGCCTCCATTGATCAAGTACGTCAACCGAACTGACAATGCTTGTCCGGAAGTTAACGAGAGCTTCACCTGGTCAATGAGTACAAAAAACAACGTGTGCATGGAAAATGTTTGAAGTTTTATATAACTTTGAGAACTAAAAGTAATTGATGTTGGTACTTTTATGAATTGCGTCGCAAACGTATGTGGCCTTTGATAACATTAATGCAAAAGGATTCTTACACCTTTGGACCTTGAAATTAAAGGTTGTATAATACTCGTAAGAAGCAACCACTAAGCAAGAAAATAGTTGGCATACCATCAGCAGTGAGACCTTGGCACTTGCTCATCAAATAGCATAGCAATACAATGTACAACAACAATGACTCGTGTAGATCTTTCAGAATGCCCATTACTGTGCTGAACGAGCATAATAAAGCTCCTACATATCATCTGATACACCAAGGCATCAAAAAACCTCTTTTGCGCATACGAATGTTGATTGAATGATACAGTCTAGCAGCTGCAAGATGAACAAGTTCCGTAGGAGAAAATAGTTCAATTTCAACAGCTATAACAAGAAGAAAGAAAATTATATATATATATATATATATATATATATATATATATATATATATATATATATATCAGAAACTTCATTATAAAGTATATCCATTTGGTTATGTGTATGTGTATAGATGTGCTAGGAGATAACTGAAGTGCATTATATATGCAAACATAGATACGTATAGATACTTATAAAAAGCATCTTTCATCAAGTAGTACTCGAGTGACTCGTGAAGGACCTGAAATGAATAATAAAGTTAGTACACAAGTCTAACCTGGCAGTAGAAGACAATTTTCTATTTTTGGGCTGAAGACCCAGACCTCAAGTTCACTGACTATAACTATTTGAAACCTGAGATGAAAGAAAGATGCCTATCACCATCACACAAGAAATAAGATTTACGAATTTGATATTAAGAGATTAGTAATAGATAAAAGACATCAAGTAATGATACTTTTCTTTTCATTTGTGAAAATCAGGCTCTATAAGCATTTCCAAATTATATATCATAGCTTCACGGTACGTGTAAAATGTTGAAATAAGTAAAGGTAAAATAATTTAAGAAAACCCACCAAAGTGCACACAGCTTAGAACTAGACTTATATTAATAATATGTACGCACCTGCAAGTCTGCAACATAAGCAAGTGATCAATATTATTCTAGAAGGTAACTTCTTCCATATGAAATTTACAAATTAAAAAAAAAAAAGGTTAAGTAATGCTGCAAGGCAGCTAGGTTGTGTTGATGTGAGTAAACCAAGAAGACCATAAATATTTTTAAGAGATAACTCAAGAATTAGTAATCTATGAGGTAAAAAAAGTTATAAGCTTTTGCAACTTCTGTTCTGCTTTTATCACTGTTAGTTCATCGGTACAACCCATTGATGCCAAAGAAACTAGAGCGTTCCCATGTACATATTACATTAAACTTTATATAAGTTGAAAATCAGGAATACATGTGTACTGTGTACATATGTATGCATGTTAGACATGTTAAGGATAAGAATATGACTTATGAGGGTTTCATAACTAGGAAAGAAAATGATAATACCGTTCAAGTGTCTTCTAATCCGTTCTTTGAAGTGCACAAGTTCTGCAGGCGTATGTTTAAAACTCCACTATCTGCCCATTAATAAGCAGAATATTCAGATAATTGCCCAGTTTAGTCTTGCCTTAATTCTACACGACTACACCATTTATACAAAGCAATAAAATAAAAAATATCCCAAAAGCTAGCTAACACAGCCCCACATACTTAACATGGTAATCGTATAGTCCTCATTCAATAAAGATGTCCTTATCACTCCCTTAGTGTTAAAAACCCATATTATAAAATGTATACATTATACAACCACACCTTTCAACATGTCAAGAAACCATTAATAAATCACAATTTATCATTACTATATTACTATACTATTACATATGAACAAAATCACCAAGCAAGTAACGCAACTTCAACAGTGACCGAATTCCAGTAAATTAGTACAATCTAAGCTTAAATTAAACCTATTAAAACTAAATTGTAACAATACGGAACACTAATTTCACTTTAATTACAGTAAATTAAAGCTAAAACTCAAATTAAACCTACATAAAACTAAATTAAATCAGTACGGAACACTAATTTTGCTTTAAATTCAGCTATGTCAGCTCAAATTAAACTTGTAAAAATTATATTGAATCAGTACGGAACATTAATTTCACTTTCGTCACGGAAAATTACAACAATCTGAGCTCAAATGAAACCTATAAAACCTAAACTGAATCAGTACGAAACACTAATTTCGTTTCATTACAGTTAAATTACCAAGTAAATGAACTCAAATGAAAGCTAGAAACAGTAAATTGAACAAGTACGGAAGTGAATATTACCGTGTGTTTGGATCTGCGATTGATTTGGAAATTGAGGAAATTGGAAGATTGAGCTGTAAAGTAGAAACTAAAAAAAGAAAAGTTAAATAGATACAAAAAATATGTATGTATAGTGATCAGGAGAGAGAGGATAGCAAAAATAGAGAATTAAATGTAGAGCATCAGGGTCACCAATGAACACAGAGTGGCGTCGCACGTGGGACAACAACAAGCCATACGTGCGACTTTGTAACCGACGCAGCGACGCTATTGGAACAAAGATTTGCAAAATCAGCCCGGCCCAATTGGGCCTGATTTTTAGCCTGCCTAACGGTCCTGTAATACTCCTAGATTCCTTTTTGTAGTTTAAAATTATAAATTCCTATACATTTTTTTTTTCTTTTTACTTTTTTTCCCACTATATAGTTATGTTTAAAGTTATGCTTAAAAGAATATACGGGTGTTACAAAATAATGAAATATATAAGATACCTATCGAACATCTAGACATATATTATTAACATGAATTATGGGTATGTTCGTAAAATGTAACTGCAGCTGTTTTTGCATATGTTTATAAAGTAGAGTTAAAATGATTACAATAATATTCAGTGAGAATGAAGAAAGCAATAAGAGTGCGTCGCGTGTCATAAAATTATTTTCCTCCACGTTTTTAAAAATTAAATATATCAGAAACGATAAGTCGAAAATTATAAAAATTGCACCATAAACATCAACGTTTTTTCCTCTTCGATTAGACATCCCACATGGTATACTTTAGACGATTTTTATTTTTCGTTTTCGGTGAGTTTTGTAAACAACTATCACATGTGATACCAACGACTATCACACGTGATACCAACGATTATCACACGTGATACCAACATGTGATATTAATATAGTATAATTTGTAAAACCCCTAAAAGAAGTCGTCGAAAATATATCATGTGAGATGTCTAATCGATGAGAGAAAAAATACTGATTTTTATGGCGCAATTTTTATAACTTTTCAACGAGTCATTCTTGAGATATTTAATTTTTAAAAATGTGAGAAAAGTGGGTTTTGTGACACGTCGCATATTCCTATTGATTCCTCTATTCTCATCAAAATTCTCATTTTCATTTGAACCTCACTCTATTTATAAACTACTAGAACCGTAAGAAACATTAGTATTTTTCATGTCTTATATATATATATATTTAACATTTATTCTCTATCTCAAACACACTATAAATACACATACAACTAAACCTCAAATTCACGCACTTTTTCACCATCTTTCTACTACATTCTATACAATTATTATTATCTATATAGTTCCACTAAAATTTTATCAAATTTCAAATGAATTCCGATTCAGAGCTTGAAGATTTGCAAGCACTCAATGTTATTTCGATCCGATCGCTACGACCGATATCATTAAGTAGATAGACTCAGCTTTGGATGACGAAGACGAAACTTTGATCCCAATACCAAGAGCACCAAGGCGATACTTACCTAGAGATCGTGAAGCAATGGATGAACGTTTGTTTCTAGACTACTTTGCCGAGAACTCAATATTTCGCCGAATTTCTTTCAACGACATTATCGGATGAGCAAGGCTTTATTTACCCGTATATGTCAAGGTATAATATCGTATTCCCAACATCCGCTACCTCCATATTTTGCATATTTTCATCAACTCCGAGACGCAACCGGTAGACTTGGTTTTAACGTTTACCAAAAGTGCACTTCTGCCCCTAATTGGCGTACGGTTGTGTCGCCGATGCGTTTGATGAATACTTACATATGGGTCAACAAACATCATACGAGTGTTTGGATAACTTTTGTAAATGTATTTTTCATCTATTCTGTACCGAGTACTTAAGAAAACCAACACTGCAAGATGCGCAATGTTTACATCAACGTCATGCCGAGTTGCATGGTTTTCCGGGTATGCCCGGAAGCATCGATTGTATGCACTGACCTTTAAAAAAATGCCCAGTAGCATGGCAAGGTTTACACGCGAGGTGATCAAGGTTGTCCAACGATCATGCTCGAAGCGGTTGCCTCTTACGATTCGTGGATTTGGCACACTTTCTTTGGTTCAGCGAGTTCGAGCAACGACATCAACGTCCTTAATCAATCGAATTTATTAACCGATTTATTACAAGATAGAGCTCCCCAAGTAAATTTCAACATTGCCGACACTGAATTCACCAAAGGCTATTATCTTGCCGACGGGATTTATCCGGAATGGGCCACTCTTGTGAAGTTGTTTAAGTTTCCACCAACGCAATAAGAAATGCATTTCAAGAGATATCAAGAATCTACAAGAAAATATGTGGAACCCGGCAAGGCCATATAGCACCAACAGAATAAAAAAAATCATGTATTGTTGTGTAATTTTACATAACATGTTAACCGAGGACAACAGACGAAATATGTGTCAACTGGAGGTGGAATATACGCAGACCCGACAAATATACCGAGAAGTTCGTGGGAAGAAAGAGTTGAAACTCAATTGCGTATGGATAAGGAATTACACGATGGGGAGGTGCATTATCAACTTCGCAATGTTTAATCGAACACGTTTCGTAACTCTCACCAAATTTCCGTCAATGTTAATTAGTGTTTTCCAATAAATCTAATATTTTTTTATTATTGTAATGAGTTTTTTTATTTAATTGTAATGTTTTTATTTTAATAAAATGTGTTTTATTTTAATTATTACGTTTTAAATATATAATTAAATTAAATAATCAGTGTGTCCCAAAAAAATGAAGTGACCACTCCTTGATGACAAGGGTCAGTCAGTTGTTAGTCAGTTTCAGTCAATTTTGGAAAAAGCTGACGTGGCACTGAGGTGTCACAAACTGACCAGTTAGTTTCAGTCACGGATAGGAGTTCCACCGCAGTGCCACGTCAGTTTTTTTCCAAAACTGACTGAAACTGACTAACAACCTACTGACCCCTGCCATCAGTGACTGGTCACTTCATTTTCCTGAAACCCACTGATTATTTAATTATATATTATATATTTAAAACACAATAATTAAAATAAAACACGTTTCATTAAAACAAAAACATTACAATTAAATAAAAAAACAGTACAATAATTAAAAAAAAATTACAATAATAAAATTATTTTTATTATAATGGTTAACAATAAAAATGTTTTTTATTGCTCGGGCCACACACAAGCACAATGGACGGGAATCGAATATCCGAAGGAAGAAATCGACGGGCAACACCAATCAAGCTGACGAGAGTGTTCTAATAAATGTATGGAAGTGTGTTAGTAGGCCAAAACATAAAAATTTGAACCTCTTAGTTGCTATCTGCCAAATCTTTTCTCCACTTTCATTCTTGTATTAGTATTACTGCATTTCATTTTATGCATTATATTTGTTTGAACCAAACCAACATTTTACCTTGTAGATTTATAGCTTACTCAACTCCATTTTTTTCTTTTAATTATGGTGACTAATTAGCCATTCACATGCCAGTATGTGACTGGTCAATAAAGTTACCTATACTAACTATTGTGTTAACTGTCGCCTTTTTTGTGTATCTGTAATTGGTATCACAGCAAGGCTGTTAACTACATGTGTTTTTGAATTCTCACCTTTGATAATATTAATATATATGGTTATTCAACTTATAAACTGATAAAAACATGTTGTCATGTTGATGCAGTTGACTTGGTCCTTTTGCTATAGTCAACGACCCCAATGTTATGATTTCTCTAGTTTCCCACCACAGTGTTTGTTTTTATACAGAGGAGTAGTTTTGGTCAGTCTAATATGTTTTGGAAAATAGATTTCTAGTTACTATTTGGGTAGAAACTGTTATCTATGATCTACATGTTAGGCGAAGCTACTTCGTACGGGCCCCCGAATACCGATCCATGACGTACATTTGATTTGTCTAGTGTAATTATCGTTTTTAAATAATTATGTTATATGTAAGTACTACCGGGTAAAAACAATTGAGATACTGGTCACTATGGATGACATGGAGCTGCCTCGCCAGGATATCATTTCTCTCTAATAATATTCCATGAATAGAAATTAAGCTACAAAAGAGATACTGTATCACCAAATTTATCCATCTATAAATGCTACCGTAGTTTGTTATTCAAATTTGTTGGCTAATTAGCCAATTAGTCAAGTAGTTGTTAAATTGTGTAAATGGTCATTATCAGAAAGCACACCTCATTGGACTCCTTTTCTTAAGTTTTATTTTTATAGCAGGTATTTTTCTCCCAACAAATATTTTATGAACCATTTTATATCTAAGTAATAATAAATGAGAAATGAAATAAGTAAATACAAATATGGTGTGATGCACTGTCTCCTATCTATGATTCTATGATACACTTTCTAATAAAATCCACAAGTCATGGTTTATAACATCGGTTACCTAACGTTTGAATACATGGCCTTCGTAAACAGAACCAAAATAACTCGATTACTGCACACACTTGCACAATCATATACACATTATGTTGCAAGATAGTTGTGCTAAATATATAGTGACTTTTAAAAGTGGGATCAGGAGGTGACTTTCAACACTTATATTAAGAGTTTGATTGAAGGAGTCTACCTTCAGGATTTTGTGTTACCCACCTCTTGTAATCTTGTATCAACTGCTGCAGTAGCAATGGTACAAGTCTGTCAACTAAAGCTTGCATCATTCTGCGTCCAACCAAAATTCATCGTTAAGGATACATTTTTCAAATATCGAATGCAAATTTGATGCTTTACTCCCAATTATGTTAGTTGTACACTTTGACTTTAATTGTCAACAATCTACTTTCAGTTTTTAAATTTAAGAGACGTGGACACCGGTCATCATGTTAGTTATCAATGTTTTTTTTTTTTAATTTTTAAATTTGAGAAGTATTCAGTTTTATTGTAATTTATGGGAGGACATGGAATCATATAATCTTATTCACTGTAGTTAAATGGATAAAGTCTACTTACAAAGTGCCTGGAGCCTCGACGGCAGATGTTGGCAGCATGCTAAATGGTCGGGTATATATCTGCATAAAGTAACAAATCTATTCATACATGTACATCAAGTAAATGAAGTTTAAATTCAACGATGAAATAGTTTCTAGAGGTTTTGCAGATAAAGAACACTAGTAAGTTTCAAAGGAAGGACAACTATACAAGAGGGTATTTTAGACATGTAACTACTAGTTAAACATTCGTGTTGTTCATTGTTGCATGATTCTTACAACCCAGATGGAGAGTATTTAAATGTTCCTATTTTTGCCAGTCCTTTTTGTAAACTAATCAAACTTAATGTAGTCACCAATTTTATAATATACAAGTGGTTTACACAAGGTTTATTGTTAGAAAGTAGTGCCAAAGTCGAATCAGAATTCTTGCGGTATAAACAAGTGAAATATGCTAGTTGACGGAAATAAAATCTTGTTGGTCAGTGGAAAGTTATATTAGAAGTCATTATAATCGGAGACTATAGGCAAATAATCTGATTTTCAGATTAATGCTGTCTACTAGATACAGTAATAATGTGATTCAGTGATCACATTTTAGCATACTAAGAGGGTATTTCAGATTGAGTTCTCACAATAGATTTTTTGTCAAAACGGCATTTTGAAAAAGCATGTTCTTAAATCTTTTCCTAAAATTGCGTTTTTTCTCTAAGAACGCATGGACTAAAATTGCGATTTTTTGCATTTTGCAGACGAAATTATCAAATGATCTCTCCAAACGCAATCCCAAAAACACTCTAATTAGTTACAAAAAGATCTGGACATTAAGTGGCCAACCCTACCCGACCTGTACAGAAATGACCTATTTGACTCTATACCTACCCTGCTCATTTTCCTCCTTCAGTTTTAATTATCACATGGAATGGGGCAAATGATCATTGAAATGTCTGCAAAAAAAAAAAAAAACTACCTCAAGAGTGAGATTGAGCTTCACATCAACATCCAGATATTGTTCAGAATTCTTTGTGCACCAAGTTATGTAATTTGTCATTTCCGCTGTAATATATTGCATGCAGAATTAACCCATTACTTTTAGGCCTGCACAAGGCATTACCTTATAACTTAATATTGAGTAACAAAAAAGCAGCAGCCCACAAGGTTTATTTTCCATTAAGTTGATTCATCCCCAAGGTTTAAGCATCGGTTTAGGACCACAAGATTCATGTGTTGATTCAAGGTTACGAACAATCAAACATTTTACTTAAAAAAAAATTCGAGTAAAATAGTGTAATATTCATAGATACATTTACGCATACATTGGACAAAATAATACCTGAAAAATGTTCATTCTGTTGTTTCATAACTTCAGAACCCTCAAACTGCAAACAAAACAAACTAACATCAGCTAGAAACTAGTTTCGACACTAATTAAAAACAAAAGCATCTATGATGATCATCATAAATTCATTAATTTTATATGTATTCTGAACTACATTCCAACTCTCACCTTGCAAGATAACATCTCTACCAAGCAATCTTCATCTGTTGGGGTCACTCGTAAGTCTATCACAGGAGTGACTTCAAAATTTAACAAATTCAGCGGTGGTAGAGTACACCTGTAAGTGGTAGTATCGAGCTGTTCAACGCTTTGCATGGCGTGTGTATTAAGAAGTGCTTCGATACCAGATGGGTGACTTAAAAACTCCCTAATAGGATATGTATTTTCCACTCTATCACCTACAACCGGAATCTTGACACGGTCCTGTTTGCTAGCAGATAATCTAGCTTTTTTAATATTAGAGTCGTTATAGCTTTCGTTACCTCGATTTGAAATTCTTACCCTCCTCCTGGAATAAAATTGATAACATGATTCCTAGTGCCAAAAGAAAAATATATATTACTGGTATTATATACTAACAAATGATAATGTGAAACATGTATTTGTGAGTATTTAGTTTTTATGAGATGTAATGCACTCGGTGACATTAAAATTATGGGCAAATGTTAGAAAAAAGGTAACATAAGATAGACAAAAGCTCGAAATAGGGAACCAAAGTTGTTCAATTTGTTACAAAAGGATTACATGTTAATACTCTAATTGAACATATATTGTTGTTGATATTTAGTATTCATAGTTAAATAGTTCAGGGGTTAATTATGGTTTAGCTAAAGTTTAGTCAAGTAGGATATTAGGATAGCTTAAGACTTAAGTTTACTTGGGATGTAAGTAAATTTGAGGAGGTGAGAGTTGATAGGATTCTATTACTTGGACTTCAAGTAATGGGTTTTTAGGGGGTTTCCTAAACCCAAACACTCTAACTAGGGAATTCACCCCCTCGTCTATATAAAGGGTTAGGGGGTGAGGCTAAATCTTTGTATCTTCTTTCTTTTTCATTGCTCGCTAAAAAACCATTACGTTTGAGCATCTTGTGTGATTTTCTTTGTGTTTTTTTTTCGCGGTAGCTTTAAGGTTTGTTGGTTTTCTTCCAACAATTGTGCAATATGATCTTTGATTCACTATTTCAAGCTTTTTCGAATATACCCATATAGTATAGTTATTAATATAGGTTTATAGTTCAAATATATCATGGTATCACGAGTACTAAAGTAGAAAACATATAATAAATGACTGTACATAAAACAATGTTGATGGAATATGATAAGTACCTGGTGAAGAAAAGGTTTCTGGAAAACTATGGAAGATGATGGTAAGGAAGCTTCAAGTTTTGAAACCTTCATTTGAGGTTCAGATTGCTACTACCATTAGTGTGTGTTTGTGTGTGTATGTGAGAGAGATGAGATGAGATAAAGGGATGAACTAAATCAGCATACGTGGGTTGCATTGTAGCAACTCGTTCAGGGTCACATTTTGCCAAACAACCCGCCAACAAGGATTTAAGTTCTATTAAAATAACTTATGTTATTTATATAATCCAAAAATGAGTTTTAATCATAAGTTAATTTGTGTTTAATTTTTGTCGATCAATGATGTCCGAAATTGACCTTTGAGTGTATTTTTAGTTAGCACTCGATAGAACTTTATTTTTAGGGTAAATTACAAAAAACATACTTGTGGTTGTTCATTTTCTCAAAAAACATCATCCAGCTTCATTAATAACAGAATCTTTACCCAAGGTTGTCACTTTTATCCCAATGACATCCATCCCTCCAACTTTGTTAGGTTTTCGTCATTAAGTCTATACATGTGTCACCGCACGTGAGGATATTTTTGTCTCTTTTTTTTCCCACCTATATAATCGACCTTTCCCTTTGCATTTTATACCCATTTAATTGCATTTTATAGCCATTTAAAATTAACTTACTATTAAATGGGTCGATTAAATGGGTATAAAATGCAAAGAGAAAGGTCGATTAAATGGGTGGAAAAAAGAAAAGGACAAAAATACCCTCACGTTCGTGGCACATGTATTGAGTTAACGACGAAAACGTACCAAAATTTGACGGAGGGTTGTTATTGGAACAAAAGTGACAACCTCGGGTATGATTTCTGTTATTAATGAAGTTGAGTGATGTTTTTTGAAAAAATGAACAACCACATGTATGTTTTTTGTAATTTACCCTTATTTTTACCATTAAATTTAGACAATCGTCAATTCACCACTAATTGCACATCTTGAAGTTGTCAGGGAAAGGGTTGAAAACGGTTGTAGGATACCCTCGTCAGGCCAACTACATATGGCATCCATCCCTCGAGATCCAAAATCTAATTAATATAGTGAATTTCAAATTTTACTACAAAAAACTAATTTAACTTTTACAAAAATTGTTTAGCCAAATGGGAGAAATGTAGCATTTCATAACTTCTCAATGAGAAATGCTACATTCTCGATGGCACATCTTGTTAACTCCTCCGTACGACAAAGTAACCACACTCGATAAGAATCACATGTAAATAACAGTCGACTCTATCTTCCTATCTATTCCTAAATTTTCCATATGATCTTGCATCAATCTCTTTGTATTACCCTCAATTTAGCACTCCTACACCGAACATTCAGTTTCTCTTCATCTTCAGACGGCGTTACAGGTCTCTTTGTGAGGATTGTTCCACCGACACCTTTGATCATCTGCTTGATCCATGGCTCTTTTTCGTCACTGTTTTCAGAATTAGCATCATTCAAATCCAAGGATACACTTGTCAAAGCTTCTCTTTCATGTCCATCGGCTGAATTTGTGTTAATGATGTCAAGAAACGTTTGCTTCACGATTCTGTCCTCCAGACTGTGGAAGGATATTACGGCAAGCCTCCCACCAGGAGCAAGACAGCTGTAACAATCGTATAATGAAGCCTCTAGTGTCTTCAGTTCGTCGTTAACAGCTATTCTTAGAGCCTGGAATACTCTTGTTGCTGTCTTTATCCAACCCTGCCTTCCGACTGTAACACAGCATGATCAAGTCCACTTTAGTATAATACGAAAATTACTTCTAAAGAGTCAGATATAAAATGCTACTTACCAGTTGATGAGATGGCATGATAGGGGTACCAATTTCTATATTGTTTATGTTAATTAATTGTTCATTCATCATGCCACCTCATGAATTGGTAAGTTTGATTATGGAAATGGGTAATCATTCAAACCAAAAAACACTTTGTCGTTTTTCTTTTTCAATTTTATAATTAACTAACACTTTTAACGTATGATTTAGGAGATTTTACGAATTTTGAATACACTTCAGAAGACTTGCAACTTATCTGACCTGTTCAGTCCATTTCATCCATTACCCTTCTAACTAATTTTCAAATTTACCTATCTGACCTGTTAAAATAATATACAACCCAAATTGACCAATTCCCCCACAAATGGGTTGAATTGCCACCTCAAACAAATACGTTCAGCTAAACTAGGCAGTTTAGCAGGCATGCATGAAAATTCTGAAACAAAAAGTTTTAAAGATAGCCCCACCTTTTCCACCAGGTGTAGAACTCCGAATAAGATCTACTAGATCACTAGTAGAATGCAATCCACCGCTTAAGCGAGCTTTAACAATCCTCTTCTGAAGAGCACGCCAATTGTTCTCCTCCCCATAGTCACGTATGATTTGTCCCAGTTCCGCCTCTGGCCATGTATTTAGTATGTCTTCAGCTGTCAGACTAGCCTGTAATATCCCTGTTCCAATCAGTTAACCGAACAAATATATGAACATTTTGCTAACCAGATTTTAATCTAAAGATCTACAAATTGGAAACCATATGTGCTCAAACATCACAGCAACAAGTGTTCTTAAAATGGAAATGAACAAAAATAAACACTTTCTCACCTTTTAGATGTGGAGCTACTACATAACTAAACGATGATCAAAGAACAATGAACAAAATTACTTAATCACATGACAATTACACATGCCAGTTCTGACCTGTGGATCCATTCTCATATCAAGGGGTCCATCACAAAGTACACTAAATCCTCTTTTGGAATTGTTCACCTGCATATGTAAAAAAGCACTATTAGAAGGACACATCGCTGTGACAGAGAAAAAAATCATGACTGGATGAATTTAGTAAATATATCCTTGTTAAACATTAATATTCAAGGGCCCAAATCTGTAAGACAACTATTTTAGCATTATAATAAGACAATCAAGAGAAAACATCCGTAAAATGGCCATCTTTAACCATACTAATGCATATTCATCACTGATTCTAGATACACACACATTTGACTTAAAAAAGGTTAAGCAGGTTACATACCTGCATGGACGACATTCCCAAGTCCATTAGGATCCCATCAATTCCTGAAATCAGAAGCTTCTCATCAACCTCAGATAGTGTGGATCTGATGCTCTTGTAGTTTCTCAAAAATGTGTACGTTTTAAGATTGGTAGTCGAGTCACAGGAGTTGGCAGTTTGAATCATATCAATCTTCGCTTTTGCTTTTTCATGAGCAACAGGATCAAAATCCAGTCCAACATACGTCTGCATCTCTGGATGAGCCTGAATTATCTGTTATTTCCAACACGTGAAATATCATTAAAAGCAAAAGAGAACATTTTGAAAGACATATGTCAACTTTGGTAAATATACATACAATTAAGGCATATGTCATTCTAGAAAATCTTAAAAATTAATTCAGATCCTATTGTTTATCTTCTTATGTTTACTTATAATCTTATTTACCATAATGATAAGATAGGAATGATAGTGTGGTGGAATGGAAATGGGTAACAATTTCAAACCCATCACCCTAGATGGGTTTGAGAAAACCTTCATTTCAAGGGTTTCATTCCCAATTCTTGAAACCTACACCCCTTAACCACCTTCTATCATTCCCGTTCGTTCCCATTCCCATTCCCACCTACCAAAAACATCAATCCAAACACACTCTAGGTCACTATTGATCATCATTCTATCCCCTTCGAATTTCATATTTCACTAAAATGCAACATTCCTCTATGTTAATCATAATCAGGAGTGTTATTAAGCTTAACTCATACTCAGATACTAAATACTTGCACAACATTGTATGCTTAACTACAACTATAATCATATGTTCATTAAAAATACTGGAAATTAACCTAATCCAAAATCCAAAGCTAAAGCATATCACTTACAAACAAAACTAAAAAAAAATACAAAAACAAATATTAAAATGACAACAGCATTAAACTTTAAAATCAATAATACATTCAAATGCTTATAATCAAAACCAAAATTAGGGCAAACAGATTCACATACAGCAGAAGTATGTCCGGCAGCTCCAAGAGTACAATCAACAAACGTCTGAAGCTTAGTCGAATCAAAAACCTCTAAAACCTCACCTAACATCACCGGAATATGACTCTCGGTGTTACCGAATTGACGGAAACTTTCCTCATCAAACTTTTTATCTGATCGAGTTCGTCTTTTGACTACCGAATCGATTAATGCTTTACGAGTATTACTGCTAACTGAATTGTCTTTTCTATTTAGCTTTTTTTTGTTACGAATGGATGAAGATAAGGTAGCTGAAAAACAGGCGACGGCGAAAAGAGATGAGGAGATACGGCGGTGGTGATGGTGGTAATCTAGCGGCCGGCATAACAGTTGCTTTACGGCGGCGGCTGCTGTTGTGGCAGCGGTGACAGTGTGCGAGGACATGGTGATTTGTGGTGTAGAAATGGACCAAAGGTATAGTGTTGACTGTCAAGCGATGCTTCTAGTTTTTGCAACGGGCGCGTTTGGTTCGTAGTTGTTAATGACCATGAGTATGTGAATGATGACCGAGTAAAATTGGAATCGGTATAGTCAACAAAAGGAATTGGTGAAGACTTGAAGGTCCAATAATCAAACAAACAACAAAAAGTTCTAAATCTTTTGGTGAGTGAATTAGATCAATGCCAAAAACTAAATAACCTTAAATGAATCAAATGGTATATAGAAAAGCTTAGAGAGACTCGAGGTTAATCAGATATAGTATTTCTCACAAACATAGCTTTTGGAATATTTGAAACCTTAATCTGCAAAATCAAAATGATATTTTCACCGTACATATTGAAATCTGCACATTAATTCTCCTTTTTTTTCTACTGTATGCGTCAAAGACACATGTATAGTTCCTTCTTGTGAGATACATTTTGACCCTAATCAACCAACTTTACGAGAAAGATGACTTTTTTTTAGGTCAAAAAGGATGATAGCGAGAGCTCAAATCAACTTATTGGTCTTATTATATATCTTAGTATCGAGGATGATACTAAAGATATACATTTGCTTATAAACTATCCTGGCGGATGGGTAATACTGGAGGCAGCTCTTTAAGATACTATATTCAGCACTTGATGTCAATAGTAAAGATAATAAAATGAAACGAAAAAATATTTAAAATCCGTGGTCATGGAGCTAGAAAAGAGAAATATGATTATTTTGTTATTCTTTTTGAAAGAAAACAAAGATATATAAAAAATATTGTTAAAATTGTGGAAACAAATATGGAGGATTATGAAAGAGCATAATCAAGTTCGTACGGTAATGAGTTTGATCCATGTAAAATAATGGTCCATTAAAAATGTATTGAAACAAAGAGAAAACCAACGAGCAAATTTTAAAACTCGAAAATGAAATTTTAAACTAACCCCTTTAGCCGATCAACTAATTTTACATGTTGGATATCTTCTTAAACGGCTTATGCGACTCGTAACAATTACAAACACAAACACAATTTAAATACAACAACTTGACAAAGTAAATCCTTTTCTTCTTTTTTTGTTTTCTTTTCCGGAAAACATTAAAAAAATGTCTACTTATAACTTTTGACAAACTTTCTTCATCTTCTATTATAGTATTGCATCGTGTGTGTATATATATATAGGGAAATGTTCAAAAGAGAACCAACTAAAAGTTGAGAACTTGTGAGAACTGTTAGTTTCCGAATTTGTTCACATGTGATTAACTACATTCATATGCGAACATTGATGTACCTTTAATTGATAAAGAAAAAAGTAAAAAAAATCGTAGAATTATATCTACAAATAAAAAAAATAAATATACATTCACATGTGAACGATCATGTGAACAAATCCGTTAAAATGTGTTTAAAAACGTAATTTTTAGGGTTTTTAACTTCTTATTCTTTCTCAATCGAACCTATATGAATGTTCACATATGAAAGAAATTAATCACATGTGAACAAATACACGTAATCTAGTGGTTCTTATAAGTTCTCAACTTTTATTTGGTTCTAATTTGAACCTCCCACTATATATATATATATATATATATATATATATATATATATATATATATATATATAGAGAGAGAGAGAGAGAGAGAGAAAGAGTAGAGATTAAGAGGGAGTCAATGTTATAAGGTAAGTATGGAAGCTAACCACTTATTCGGTGATGAATGATAATCAAATGTAAAAAAACATATTTTTATCAAGAAATAATAATCAAAACAGATGTTATACCTACTAATATTCATAGATAAACTACTTTTTATAACTTATAATATCATATAATGAATATTAAGAGAATTTTCTAACATTCATCATTAATGAATGTTAACCGAAGTGGATATTATCAGTTTCTTTGAAAAAATATTCGTTAACATTCGTCCACGATGAATGATAATCAAAATGTATAAAAATATATTTTTACCAATAAATATTAATCAAAGCCGTTGTTATAACTATTATTATTTATCAATAAACCATTTTTTATAACATATAATATCATACGATGAATATTGAGAGAATTCGTTAACAATCCTGTTGATGAATGTGTAGCTTTTATTCTTCCTTAGAAAATAATGGTTCCCTTTTAATCCGGACTATATATATATATATATATATATATATATATATATATATATATATATATATATATATATATATATATCTCTTAAATATAATATATGATTAACATTTATGATGTCATCAATTTAACCAAATTTTATTAATCAATTAAGTCCCTCTATTTTCATCAATTTTAAAAAATTAACCTCATCCTTGTATACAAATTAACCCCTCTACAAAAGGTTCACGCATATAAAAAAATAATATCTAAGTTTTAGATAATAGATACATATTAATTTAAAATAAGATTACCGTATGGTTTTTCGTGTATGTATTTTTGTTATATAAATAAAATAACATTCAAGATAGATAGAAATCTTAGGAATATTATATATTTATTTATTATTATTTTATTATAGTTGTTTTAATAATTAATAATCTTAAATCTTCTTCTTATTCTTCCGTTAGTTTTAGAATAAATAAGGAATTTAAATCACTAAATTTATAATTTATAGTAATAATATTAATGTATCTAATATAACGCATCTTCTAAATTATATATAATTTCTAGACCGGACTAGATATTTATTTTTTTAATTTAATTCTAAATGGTTTGTATAAAAGACTTTGTTGCTTTTTAATTAGATTATATTTATCCTCATATCATATTCATGTAAAGTAAAATTAGTTGCTTCTGATCATACGCAATTAATTTGTAAAACTATTATGATTAATTTTAAATAAACTGTAATTGACTTAGTAATTGAAAATATAATTAAAAATTAACAACAAATTACATAGATATGCATAAAAAATTTATCATACCGTTAAATTATGATCTCTTTTATCATAATCACCAAAGTCATTTAGATTTTGTGGTGGTCAAATATTTGATTAACTCCTCCAATAATTTGTAAAGTTATTCTTAAAAACTGTAATGTCTTTTCAATAGTAAACTTATTAATCATGAAAAGAAGATTAAAAACCTTACATATAAAATATAATCATACACCAACACACTTTGAGTTAACATTCAAGGAAAAAGTTGACTCAATTGATCTACTAGTCTCCTCTATAGTCTGATCACGGGAAATGTTGATTTTTTCAAAATTTATTACATATGTTTAAATTCATTTATAACGTTAAACTTTTATTGCATACGTTATTTGCTATAATAATAAAAACAAATGACATATTCAATAGTCCGTGTGTACACCTGAGTTTAAGAAATAATATATATCTATATATATATATGTATAATATATATATATATATATATATATATATATATATATATATATATATATATATATATATATATATAGTGTTCATACGCAGTTGCACTTACACACCCACTTGCTCATATTGGAGACCATGCTTATTCACATTCACACAGACACCTAAATGTTGACCAACAAGTAGAAAAAGTAGACGGATTTGCGTGCATCTTCCCTCCTTCCCTCCGTTCCTCCCTCTTTATTTATTCTTTCCCTTTTTACTTTTTCCAATTTTCAACTTTAATTAATTCCTCACCCCTCAACTCAACTCAACCCATCATCATCATATTCATCACATTCCTTCCCTCCTTTCAATTAATTATTCTCTCATGGATTCATCTAATGACAATCAACATTCACAATCCAGATCAACAACCCCTCCATCACAATCCGATATTAATCGAACATCTTCGGCTCTCGGATCTTCTACTTTCATCGGGAAACATCGTCTGGCTGCTATTATCTCTCAACAGAATCAACAAATCCAAATTATTCAGGTAATTAATTCATTTATAAAATAACTTATACTTATGGAGTTCTGGGTAAACTTATTTTCAGAGCTTCAAATCAACTTACGAGGTTTTCGATTAATTATACGAATACTTGGTGTTCGAGGAAAGTGATTGATTTGATGCGATTTTTAGGAAGAGCTGGATCAACTGGAAACACTTGGCGAATCATCGCTTGTTTGTGAACAGTATGTGAATTAAATTAAGTTACTCCGTAATATTTTCGTTTGATTTATGAATTTAATGAGAATGAGAATGAGAATGTGTTTGTGTAATGTGTGGTGTATAAAATATGCAGGCTGATATCAAGTGTTGAATCAAGTACAGATGCTCTGCTTCCTCTGTAAGAAGTCTTATTAAATCTTCAATATCTACTCTTTTGTCATTTCTTTTACTTTGTTTTTCTTCATACTTTTTCTTTTTACATAAAATTATAAGCATAAATACTTATACTTATTTTCTTAAGATAAATATTAGAGTAAGTCGCATTTTCCCGTCCGTGAACTATATCATTAATTTCACTTATTGTCTTCGGGTCGAACTTTTTGCGAGTTCGGTCCTTTGACCTGATTTTCTGTTTCACTCCCCGTCCCTTAAAGGGTAAAAGTGTCTTAAAATTTTAAGGGTATCTTAGTCATGTCATGACTCATGAGGGACGAGGAGTGAAACGAAAAACCAGGTCAAGTGACTGACCCGCAAAACATTTAATTCAGAGACGATGGGTGAAAATAATGACATACTTGAGGGACGACGAGTGAAATTAGGGAAATGATTTGAAAATTGAAACAAATGTCAATATAATTAAAGGGTTTATTGTCTGGTAATGCATCTAACTTGTACCCGATATCTATCGTGTGTATCCAATTAGATTTGCTATTTTTAATGCATCAAACCTTCAAAAATGTGTATTTTAATGTATTAAGTTAAACTTTTGATGATTTGTCAACCTCTACGGATGTCACGTGACACCTTAAACAACTGACACATCAGCAAAATACATTTTTTGAGCAAAATACATCAAAAGCACACGTTTTTTAAAGTTGGATGCATTAAAAATATCAAATCTAAGTTGGTACACACAATAGACATCAGGTACAAGTTGGATTCATTACCGGACACTAATTCCATATTTAAAATACAAAGGAAGACGGTAAGTGAAATTCATATATTAAACATTAAAATGGCTACCAACATATTTAATCATACATTTTAGACATATATACCAATTTATGTACATAAATCTAAAAATAACATCTACGTTGAAAGAAAGTACTATAACTAATGAAGTTTTCATGTTGAAATTGAAATAACATAACAAAATAGGAGTGTCTTTGTTTCTTTCTATCAAACCAAACTTTGTTTCTGTAATTCTATAAGCGGGTAGAATATGAAAAGTTCCTAAGATTTTTTTCTTTTTACGAATTAAATTCCCTTTTCACAGCTTTTTCTTGTTAAAAATCGGGTAATATTATTATTGTTTGTTTATATAACGATATGGACAGGACAAGAGGACCAGCTGATGCTGGATGGGATAGATGGTTTCAAAGAGCAAATCACTCTTCTTCACGGAATCGCAAACGTTGGATATGATGTGGACTGCTTTTACCTCCTTTATGTTCCCTGATTTTGTATATTTTTCCATAAGTTTGCTTGACAAACAGATCTTGTACGGACTTTATTTTGTTCGTATTGGTATGTAAGAGTGATTTGTTGTTCAGTTTTGTTCGTCTTTTAAGCATTCAACTTATTCAACAAGTAGTTTGAGACCATCATGCATTACAACATGATAACAAAATATAGATTAACAATAATCAGAGCTATAATGAATGTGACAATTTCGACCCATTTAAATAGAAAAGAGCTCTAAAACGAAACAGATCAAATAGGTAGATGGTGCACTCCATTTACAAAGCATACCATGATGTTATCAGTTTGGGTTCAGGAATGAACAACAAAAGTAGCGTATGATCTGCTTTCTTATTAATTAATCAGTTGAATTACTAAATGCTGCATAGAAAGTTAGAAACCATAGACCATGCAATATCAGCTAGATTAGAACATAGAACATGATTTAGAACTTCATCATAAACAGGTTTTTCACCAATAAATAAGATAAAAGACTGTATTTACATTGTTCAATTCATTCAGACCACACGTGCAACTAAATAATGTAAACTTTAGTTTGAATGCTTATAAACGAAAAACCAAATCGCGAAAGCCAAATGGGACTATTAAGCACTACCCTTGATGACACCATCAGCATCATGTTCAGTAGCGATAGTATCACCACCAGCGCCTTTAACATCATCAAAGTAGTCTTCTCTCGCGTTATCAGCCAACATGAGCGAAACCAACCAGAAAAGAGCTGCATCAAGAGCTAAAAACGCACCACCACCAAGAAGCCCAGTCTTGGCTGTAGGGCAAGTTGTTTCAAGGTTATAATGGACGTTGCTGATAATGTGTTTGTGCTCCGTAATTGTTGGCCATAAGAGCATAGCGGCTGCTAGTCCAGTCGAACCCCTGTGCCATTCCAATACATAGGTCAATAGATTAGTTAGTATTATCTATTTGCCCATTTTGTCAAAACTTTAGATCAAATGATGATTTATGTTGCAAGAATACATGTGTAGATGAAAACAAGTTTATTCAAGATTCGAACATTTAATATGGAAGATAATTCAGAATAAACACAAGTCTTGCCATACTTTGGTTGTTACGTGTCTAATTTAGTCTAAACTATCCGAAAAACTAACTTTTGTGATTTTGCTTTTATCTTTCTGATATCCACATCTGTTACTAATTATAGCAAACTGAGGAGATCTGATTTCCTTTATTATTAAAAGGAAGACGAAACTTGTCACATGTGGTATCTTAATCCCCATATCAAGTATTAATGGTTGATTATACAGGTATATGATCAGCACAACATAAATTTCATATTTCAGTGCAGTCTTGAATAACTGCATTCCAAATCACCTGATATTGGGATTCAACAAGGAGGCAAAACACCATTTTCCTAAATGATGATGCAATTTGGTCAAAGTTGTTCTTGATTTTCATTAGTAAATGGTATCATAGAGGTTTGACTAATAGTATAGAACTCTTACTCGAAATGGTCTCGATGTGGCACATGCAAATTGGTGAACTTACAAGATTACCCTAAACAGAAACAATTTAATAGTTTGATTTATTTCCATAAATGCAAAATATGGCCAAACTTCCTTACCTCTAGGCAATTTGCCCTATATTTTTCAAACAAATTGCAACATTACTTTTTGGTGAGTTTCCAATACGTATCTACTTATTGACAACGATATTGCTTCATAAGTTCAATATATTTATTTTTTTAATTTATTACGAACTAACAAATTATTATTAAAGCAACCTGCCAGCTTATGGTTATGTAAAGAACTAAAGATGTGCACTTACAAAGCAATCAGGAAGAATACGAAGAAACTGGTGCTTTGGAACAATGCAGGCCATGGAATAGACTTCCCTTTGTAGGGATAAAATAACGACAATCCTCCAGCCAATGTAGAGGCAGCGAGAAACCCGAATGACAAATACCCCAAGACAACTGTGGGATCTGCTGGATACTTGCAGATGACAACATCCTTTCCAGTGATCGGGGTTCCAGATGCAGGCTGCGATTTAAATATTTTCTTAAAAAAATTCTCAAGTAATTCATCATGGATCAAAATAAACAAAAACTAAATACCAAATATCGTACTAAAGGCCGGTTGAAACCAGACAACTAAAGGGGTAAAAAAGATTACTGAATAATACCTTTTTGTTTTCAGCAATAACGCCGAATATGAAGGACAAAACGCCCAGAATACCAACAATCAACGACATTTGTTTGGTCGTGACAGCCATTGCACCTTACAGATCCTAATTTACTGCATGTCAAAATCGAATAATGAGTTCAGCATATAAACCCCATGAACAAAATCCAAGAAACAAGAGCATATTTCAATAAAGGGAGAAAGTTCCTAAAAATTAAAAAAGCATATGCCTTTAACTTGAGGACAAGATAAACTAACAATGAAAAACGCAAAGGTATACACAATTATACCAAGTAGCAGTCAACATATATCACATAAATTATCATACTTACATATTAATTCGGAAGCACTCGAGTTAAGCCTCTAAAAGCATCCAATTCATACACCTAGAAACACAAACACAAACATACTGTAAAATCTTAAAGGCAAACTTGATAACAGAAATCAATAATGAATCTTGATGCAGAGGGATATTTTTCATAAATATGATTAAACCGCAATCATATTCAAAGTTTCAGTTATCCATAAATAAACAACATAACACATACAGTTTTGAGAAGATACTAAGCATTCATAATTTTCGTTAAAGAAGAAACATAAAGATCATTAAAACTCGAATATTCAACTAACAATTTTGCAATAAAAGTGTACAAATTTTACCACTTTCGAGGTAAACATTATCCCTTTTGATATACAATTTGCGTGAAGTATCATGATCAATATCTAAACAAAATTTACTAAAAAGATTACAACTTTTGCAATTTTACGGTAAAACTGATCCAGTTTCACATCCAAAACCAAGATCTAGACAAACTTCTGTTAATCAAAAACAGGTCAACAACTCACAATAATCATAATAACAGAAATGGAGCTGATATACAGATAAATACATATACGTACGTATATAAAAATATATAAAAATACCAAGAATCAATAATTGTAGAAAAAATGAGAACAACCCCTTAATCAGTTAATCATACACACATATATATTCAAAAATTTAGCGAATTAATCTCTATAAAAATTCAAGATCCAAACATCAGAACCTTACCAAACTACAATTGAGTGATAAATATCAAAACCGAGAACGTATACATACAAAGTAAATATAAATATATCTCTATCTCTCTATATATAGAAATTAAATTAAAATTAAAATAATAGAAGATAACCACCTACCTGTGAAAACCGGTAGGGATAAGGGGAACGGAATCAGAGAGTGGGGTAAAGATAAAATTATAGTAAAAGCAGAATTTGAAGGGAATCTGTTAAATGAGGTGATTATATAGTCAACGATTCATCATCATCATCATACGATATATTAGAAGCCCATAATATAAATAATAAATAAATAATTAATTAAATTATAAAATAAAATGAAAAAGGAGTCCAACATTATACGTCACTATCATATAATGATTTATTTTTATTTATTTAATTTAATTAATTGTTTTTTTTTTTTGTTTTTTTTTTCTGTCATTTGGAAATGTTACAATATTAGCACTTGCACAATTATGTAATTCTACTTTCACTCCTAACTTTGAAATGTTATATAGAGATACTAAATAAATAAATTAATTAATTAATATAAGATAGTTTAATTGAATAAATGAAAATCTGTATATATATATTTTAATTTTGTATTTAAGATTCAATTAAAATAAATTTTATGCTTAGTATAATTCAATAACCATAACGATATTCTTCACTAAAACTGGCTCAGTCCTATCGTTTAAATAATAAATTAATATAACTCGTTTTAATTGAACAAAAGTTTTTCTTTCTGTTTGGATTTTTTCTTTTAAATATTCTGAAAAAGGGTAAACATTTAATTGTTTAAATTCTAGGATATATTTCAAGAAGTTAACCTTTTGATATCATGGCTACTTGGCTATTACAGAACATTAATAATGGCCCATGGCCCAACAGCTAAATAGCACGGCCCAACCTTAGTTTCGAGTCCAGACCAATGGTAATGAAAGTAGTACCCGTATAATGAACCTACCTATATTCGATTATTGACCCAAACAATCACCTTAGCTCAAATTGGACAGTTAATTTCCACGAATCGGCCCAAGTGTAAACCGGTCCAAGTAAAAAGTAAAAGCAATCATTTATCCACATACAATTTAGGGCGTTCAATACTCGGTTTGAAGCTATCTAATTTGAATACTGAATTAAATTAAAATTGAAAAAATTCAGTTTTTATTCGATTTACAAATATTAATTCGTTTTCTGGTTTTAATATTTTTGAATTTAGTTGAATTCAATTAATAAAATATTAAATTATTATTATTATTATTATTATTATATTATATATATATATGTGATGATATATAAATTCCTAAAAAAATCTATTCACATTCTAACCCTAAGTTAATACACGTCTTTCACCTTCCACACTAGTGAATAGAGGTGATCAATATTTGATTTCAAACCGTTTACTCCGAAAATCGAACTGAACTGTGACTGTTTAAATCCAAACTGATTCTTAAAACGATTTTCGGTTTGGATTTTAACCGAAATCGAATACTGTAACATCCCAAAATTTGTAAAGTAGTACTGATATTAAAAATGTTGTTATTTAATTTGAAGTATATAATAAAATTATGTTGTGTTAAATACAATTTAGAAGTTTGGGTGTTAGTTGAATAAATAAACTAACATGAGGGGTTATATACGCTAACTGAGATTTCTTAAGTGAGATTTCTTAAGGGGGATACCCTAAATAATTCCCCTGGCTCTCCTTTCTTCTACTACATTCAACATAAAAATACAAATACATTGAGTGTGTGTTGTGTTGTGTGTCGATGTTGGAGAACCAAGGAGGAAGAAGAGGAACAAAAATTGAGCTAGGGTTTGATTAAATTGAGGCTTCTAATCCCTAATTCACCATCCTTAAGGTATAAATAACCCTTCTAATTTCTTAATTTGATGTTTTAATTGGTGGGGTCTAAATTCTAAAGTTGTTAGAATTGAGAAAAAGAAGTTGAATTGATAAAAGAGTGTTGTATGCATGTTATTGAGTGGTAAAGTAAGCTTAATTGCTAATCATTGTAAAAAGAAAAAAAAGAGATAGAGTTTACATATTATTTGGTGTTTTTTATATGGAAGTAGAGTTTTTATAAATGGTGGTCTATGTTTAAATGGGACTAAGAAGTAAACACCCAATCATATGTGAATTGTAAAAGAGTAAAGATAAAACTTTATAGTTAGGAATTTTGGTGTTAGTGATCAGGACACTTAATCCTTGAGTTGAAAGTGGAAGAGAACATAGAAGTAAAAAAATTGGTGAAATTGAGTAAGAGTTGAGTTGTGTTGAACTTTGTCGCACCCCCAAATTTAGTATGTAGCAAGAGTCGGGTCGGGACGCGACTATTCATGGATCATTACACGAGTTATAACAAACGACCTCTAAATGAGACGTTTTAAATTACATTTCATAAAATATGTTGTTCACAAAAATAAATTTTTGTTCTATCCGCGAGTTCATGCGAAAACCTAGAGATCTTAGTACATAACTATCAATACAAAAATAGTAATGCAGGAAAATCTCTCTGGTTGTTTGTAAAACATGCGACTCGAGTTAGAGTTCCCTGTAGGCCGTCCTACTGTTGCTATGAACCTGAGAATACATGCTAAAATGGGTCAACACGAATGTTGGTGAGCTCACAGGTTTATCAGTATATCGGTAAGTATGAACCACAAGATTTCATCAGTGTTTTGCAACCAAGCAAAAATGTAAGTAAGTATATACCATTGCCATGAGCTCATAGTCGAAGCTTAACAGTAAGTAAGTACAGTACAATCAAGTACAAAATGCGCCCCCGCGAGTGCCTAATCCAAACACTCGTACGAAACAAATACAAGTCGTCCGTTTCTACGGAACGGTTCGTGGTAGCGCTACTACCCCGGACGGGGATTGTCAGTCCCAAATGGATCCACTTACTTATATTCGCGCTTAAGTCCATAACTAACGAAACTATGATGGGAGGTCTTCAGTGGATTAGAAAAGTACTCATGTAATATGTATAAAAGTTTATTAGTTACTCGTGTTCATATGTAAAGATAAGCAATGCATCTCACCCCGTAAGAATAAAACAGTGAAAAGTGGGGCTATGAGACTCACCTGAGTCTTGAAAGCGAGCGTTTATATCAATAAACGTGTATCCAAAATGTAACTTTCTAGAGCCCTTAACGCATAAGGTTATGTGTAAGTGAATGTCTCAAAGGATCATTCATGCTAGTTGTCCACTCAACTAGTTCTGTCCAAATGTTTGTTTATCGTTTGCGTTTAGAAAATGTGTACGGCCCGTTGGTGACGTTTTGTAATAATAATTCCCGAAGACTTTATTATTATGTTTTGTTTCGTCGTATACTTATAAGAGTATATGTATTGCGTGTTCGAGTAGTGTCGTATATAAATATTCGTTGTTATTCGTTGTTACGCGTGTTTAATACCTTGTGAAAACATGTCTTAAATCTGTTTTACGCGATACTAGGTGCGACACTAGGATGGATTGCGACACTAGGTCAGTGTCGCAATTATTTCGAAAGTTGGGATCAATGCGACACTAGGTTTAGTGTCGCAAGTTGCGACATTCGAATCTGTTTAGCGACACAAGGGTTAGTGTCGCAGAGTATTGCGACACCAGACTTAGTACTACTGGTTTGAATGTTGCGACACTAGGCTTAGTGTCGCAGTTTGCGACACTCGAATTGTATTGCGACACAGGGGTTAGTGTCGCACCGATTTGGGCCTGGTGCGACACTAAGGGTCTGATGTGATTTCGGGTTTGGGAACTTGGTCAAATGTGCTCGGTTTGACCGACACTTTTACTCGACTCTTGAATATGTTTTTAGAACTTATAAAAATTAGAGTTACGTTTTATGGTTAACCCGAAAGTGTCGTTTTCTAGTTTAATACCAATAACATTCCATGAGCTAGTTTCTTCAAAATTATACGTTTTTCGTGGCTCGTTTTGACTAGTCAAAGTGTCGAGATAAAATCCAAGAAAATTTCCAGACGTTCCCCTATGTCTTAGCTACTAAACATAATTTTTTCAGAATTTTTCAGTAAGTCGAAGTATTTTTAATAATTCTATTTGTCTTCTTAGGTCCAACCGTGACCAATCTGGACACATGCACATTGTTTTAATTACTGAGATAAATCTACAAAACTTCAGAGAGTGTAATCATACAACTTTTAATTCTAACAAGATTTGTGACTTCTAGGGAAAAGCCTCATGTTGTTTGGAGTTGTGCAGCTCGAGTTATGGGCTCGAGAAGTTGGTACAAAAATCTGACCATCAGGTCAGTCCGGCGCAACGTTTTTGTAATTTCGCTTTCGGGTATCAAACAGTGTCGAAAAATTACGAAACCACTTGGAAATGAAAGCTAACTTTTTAAAATTAAGTTTTGTCTTTTGAATCTTCCATTTTTGTTGAGTTTTGAGTATGAAAAGTCTCCTTGAAGACGGGTGATTTTTCGGACCAGGAAACTGTTGTCACTTACGGATTTCAAAAATATTTTTTGACTTTGTTTTTGGACAAGATCTTGTTAAGTGGACATTATAACATGTTTATGAGCATGTTCCAAGTAAATAACACGAAAGATGGAGTTTCTTACAAGTGGAATCGATGATCTAGAAAAGAAAAGAGATGAGTATTGCTTGATCCTTCTTTTGGCTTGATTTTTCTTCTTGAAAATGGTGTGGATGATGATGGTGATGATGGTGGCAGGTGGTGGTGGCTTGGATTCTTGAGAAAGAGAGGAGAGGAAGGTGGAGTGTGTTGTTAGTTTGTGTGTGAAAGTAAAAGAGATGGTGAGGGGTTATGATGAGTATGGTGAGCATGGGGGGATAGGGGTGTCTTGGGCATGGGGCCGGTTTTGGGGGTCCCACATGGGTGTGGGTTGCCTAAATTTTGTTCCCAAAGTTTACGTTACGTGTGGTGCTCGTTTACCCGTTCGTTTCGTCGTTCGTTTAAACGTTAAACGTTTATTAAATATGTTTTTCGTTAACGATTTATTTGCGTAAATTTTGATTGAAGTTTTATTTAAAATACTTCATTTTAAGTTGTTGAAATATAAATCGAATTTCGTTCGGTTGTCGGCGCGATTCGCGCATTTTCGACGCGTACTGTACGTTTTATACAAAACGTATAACGTTTAATATATTATCGTAATAATATAAGTTAAATAATGATTATTTAATATAGTTACGTTATTTAAGAAAATATTTTTCACCAACGTCCATATTTATCGTGTCGGATATCCGATTGAAATCGCGTAATTTAAAATTAATTACGTACGTGTGTATATAAATATATACAAAATGTTAGTGTACTTAGCCCTATTTCAAACCAAATACAAGTAATAATGACCTTGCTTAGGTACAAATGACGACTTAATTTGCCGGGTGTCACAAACTTGAGTAAGAGTTGGTGGTTAGAGGTAAATTCCTTATGAATTAAAATTGTGAGAATGTTGAGGATTTTAATTGTCCTTAATTGTTATTGATTATTGCTAAGTGATCTTAATCAATACTAAGTGATTCTAATCATTACTGAGTGATCTTGATTAGTTCACTGTTAACATTGAGATACGATGAGTGTTCAATGTTATCGATATGATGGTTAGAGCAGGATGATGACATTCAGATACGATGAATGTTCAATGTGCATCCTTTGATGGTTTGAGCCAATTAATGACTTTATGTCACTAACTTGATGGATAGAGTCGAGCAATGATGTTTGAGATACGACGAGTGTTCAAATAATTATTTCCTTGATGGTTATAGGTAAATTCCTTATGAATTAAAATGGTGAGAAAGTTGATGATTTTAATTGTCCTTAATTATTGTTGATATTGAGTATATTGTTGATATTGAGCTTGTTGATATTGAGTATATTGTTGATATTGAGCTTGTTGATATTGAGCATGTTGATATCGCCCATTTCTTACTAAGAAAATGTGCTTAATGTTAGGATTGTGAAGCTTAACGAACCGAAAAGGAGAAAAAGTGAACAAGTCATTGTCGCATGTGAAAAATCTGGACGGAGGTTGTTTCGCCAGGCAATGGGAATTTTATCTCGGCGAGAGCACTTTTCGTCAGGCGAGAGGAGTTTTCGCACGACGAAAATTAGGTCGGCCAGGTTTGTTATTTCTTGTTCCCTAAGTTAGGTTTATCCTATAAATATAACTCCTATGTATTTGTAAACCCTTGGTACGAAATTAATAGTGGAAAAACTCTCGGTTTGGCCCCGTGGACTAAACCAATCTCCAAGTTGGAGATTGGACATAACCACGTTAAATCCTTATGTCGTATTGTCCGTAATTATTTATCTTATTTGCTTTGTTTAATTTCTTAGTTAGCGATTTGTCTATCCGTTTATTGTTTGTGGGTAACGCAATTACACGAGCGTTTGTTGGTGCGTGTTTATGTTAACACACATTGTTTGGTTTCCTTTGTTGGGTTTGTTTTTTTGCTAACAATAGGTTGTTGTTAGTTAGATGTTTCCGCTGCAATTCCTAACAACTGGTATCAGAGCTCTAGGTTGAGCGATTGGGAATGATAACGGATGAAAGCATAATCAAGATTGTTTGTTGATGATTAGGGTTTTATTGGAAGATGGAGAGCTAGGGTTATTGTGGTCAAATAATCATAGTGGATCTAGATTTGGTTGAAGATAATCATCTGGGGAAACAATTGGAACAACACGGTTTTGGGATTTTTTTACAACATGTTATCGAGATCGATAAACTCGTTTTTTTTATCGCGACGAACTCGGTGAGTTGTTTTTCTGGATTGAACTGGTTTGGATTTTTTTTGGTGGGTTTTGACGTGATGACACAGCGGGAGGCCGGTTGCGTTGTGATAATGATTGTTCGCGGCGGTAATGGAGTCGGTGATCGGGTTTTCGATTGTTGGTTTGTTACGCGGAGTTTTGAGATCCGGGTTATGGATTCGGGTTCATTATTCTTTTCGATCACGTGCAAAAGAATATATGAACGTTATCAAACTTGGGTTTTGATGTTGCGAGTGTAGAGATGTGATGTCTTGAGAACTTCAATGATACAGACTGGATTATTCAAAATATGAGGTTTGTTACGGAGCTCAAGAGGGTGATTTTCTCGGTTGGGTGATTGGGTAATAAACGGTACCACATCCGTTTGGTAATCGACAGTGGGAGTTATCCAGGGAGTTTGTTATCATTTGCGGGTTGAAACGAGGGACCATGTTTCTTTCGTTTGGTATTCCATGGTTTGGAATGAATAAGCAGGTTAGAGCTCGCATACTTGAGATTATTGGTTGATGGGTAAAAGCAGCCAGATATAACACGTTTGACTGGGATTGGGTATCGGTTGATGAGTTGGGTTCAACGATCGAGCGAATCTTTTGGGAGAACCGATTGGGAATTTTCAAGTGGGTTAGAGGTGGATAATCTTGTAATTCCTAGTGAGCTTTCGAGACATTGTTGAGAGTGTCGGGAACTCTTGGGAGTCGGTAACCGAGGGAAGTATCGGAGCTAGTAGGAGTTTGACAACTAGTGGGAGCTTTGGAGATTAATGTGTAACTTTTGGATCTCGGTTTCTACAGGTTTAGTGTGCGGATTCCGGGTAACACTAGAGCGTTCGTATCTTCATTTTTTACTCTCCAATGGCAAAGTAATTTCCGACTGACCGTGTATTATGAACTAGAGTCTTCTCAAGAGAGCCACAATTATTATTTAGATTCGTACAGTAGGAGCATGCTGAGTGGGAGAAGATGTGTTCATTGAAACCGTAGCTACGTTTTGGGTTAGTGTACCAATGAGATAGCGAATGTTGAAGAAGTAAATTTTCAAGGTTATGATTGCGTTCTCACGAGTAAACCATGACGATTTACGTGTTAGTTCTATCAGCGATTTTGTAATTGCTGGGAAAGAAAATCGGATGAACGAAATTCTATACGGGTGGTCGATGACACGTCAGTAGCAGGATCCTATGTGGCTGTAATCGAAGAATTGAAGAGGGGGTTGTCTTTTTGATAGAATCCTGTTGTTGGAGACACTTCAATGAATCTTCTTGGGCTTAGAAGATGATGATGTTTAGAGAGTGGTCCTAGTTTTCACGATGTGAGTGTTTTGGTAGCTTTGTGTCTAAAGTTTTCCGACTCTGTATGGTCGAGCAACGTGTCCCGTATGGTATTTTGGCGGTATATGGTTTAAACAGGTGGCATTGGTGAAGGGACGAGAAATTGAAAGGTCACTGGTTTTGGGGTTTGTTAATCTTCAAATAGGAGATTGTTAGGATTGTGAAGCTTAACGAACCGAAAAGGAGAAAAAGTGAATAAGTCATTGTCGCATTTTGCACATCTGGACAGAGGTTGTTTCGCCAGGCGATGAGAATTTTTGCTCGACGAGAGCACTTTTTGCCAGGCGAGAGGAGTTTTCGCACGGCAAAAGTTAGGTCGGCCGGATTTGTTATTTCTTGTTCCTTAATTTAGGTTTATCCTATAAATATAACCTCTATGTATTTGTAAAACCTTGGTACGAAGTTAATAGTGGAAAAACTCTCGGTTTGTGTCACACCCCCGAATTTGTACAGCGGAAGCGGTTCGGGTCGGGGCGTGACCAATCAAGTAATCACAACACAAAGGTAAAAGCGAACGACTCTATATGAGACGTTTATAAAATAGTACAAAAGTAGTTATATTGAAATACTTTAAAAGTTTACATTAGCCTCGAGTTCGCGAAATAATATCCTGAAGATTCTAGTACATAACGAAATATTTCAAAAATAATATATGAACATCTTCATATACGTATAATGCATGCGACTCGATGTAGCTAGCAATCCTGTGGGCAATCCTACTGTTGCTGAGTATCTGAGAATACAAAGCTAAAAGGGTCAACCAAAAGGTTGTTGAATCTCACAGGTTTAACAGTAAAAACATAGTTATGAAACATAAGATTTATCCGTGATTTGAAATCAAGCAAATAAAGTAAGCAAATTAATGTTTTCGAAATTGCCATGAGCCCACGGTTCGAAGCCTAACCCGTTTTGTGCCTCCCGGAGGTGTCTAATCCGAAACACCTTTATGACAAATACTAGAGTGCCCGTTTTTAACTTGGTTATAGCTAGTAACCCGGACGGGGGTGTCATTCCCATAATAGATCTATTCTCTAGCACTCGTGCCTTCGCAGTTAACGAACCATGTGTGTTGAGGACTTTTAATGGATTAAAAACAACTCATACAATCTTGTAAAAATAATCGAGTACTTGTGTTCATGAAAAACAGTTAAGCATTTGTATATCACCCCAAAGTATATAAAACAGTAAAAGCAAAAGTGGGGCTGTAAGACTCACCTGGGGTTTAGCAAGCAAATATAGCAATTAGCAAGCAGATAACAAATAGCGGGTGTCTGTGTCCAGTAATGCTACCTTCTAGTGCCCTAAACGCATAAGGTTGTGTGTAAGTGGGTTGTCAATGTCCACTTATCTCATTCGTGTAGGTGGAGGGTTAATGTCTACCTATGATAGTTCACTCAACTAGAAATGTCCAATTGTTCGGTTATCATCTGAGTTTAGAAAATATGTACGGCCTGTTGGTGACATTTGGGAAAATATAAATTTGATTAATTATGTTAAGCGACACAGAGGTTAGTGTCGCAGGTCACTGCGACACTCGAGGTGGTAGCGACATTGTCTTAGTGTCGCTGGTTTATACTGTTTGGTTTTAGAGGTAGCGACACAAGGGTTGTTGTCGCTAGTTTCCACTGTTTTATAGATAGCGACACAAGGGTTGGTGTCGCTAGTTAATACTGTTTGTAGCGACACAGAAGTTAGTGTCGCAGGTTACCACTGTTTGTTTAAAAATAGCGACACAGAGGTTAGTGTCGCACCCAATTTGGGCCAGGTGCGACACTAAGGTTCTGCTATGTTTTTCAAGTTCGGGAAAGTGGTCAAATGTGCTCGGTTTGATCTGAAATTTTTACATGACTCTTAAATATGGCTAAGGGTTGTAAAAATTTAGTTCTTCCATTTTTAGTAAGTTCACAAGTGTTGGTTTTTATTTTTGTGCAAAATCAATCCACCTTTTATATTTCTAGAAAATGTACATTTTTGTTGGCTCGATTTCGAAAATCATAAATACGAAATAAAATACAAGAAAAATCACAGAGGTTCCCCTATGTCTTTACTACTTTAAGTAATTTTTCTAGAATTTTTAAGCAAGTCTAAGTATTTTTAAAAATTACATTTATCCACTGAGGTCAAAAAGTGACCAATCAGGACACATGCAAGAAGATTAATTTTCTGGGCAAAATCCATAGGGTTTCAGAAAAAGTGGTCAACAAGAAACTTGTAGCCAATAAAATTTATAAACTTTCGGCGGTGGTTTCAGGTCGTTTGGTGCCCTGTAGCTCGAGATATGGTCAAAACCATAAGACTAAAGTTTCTGACTTTTTGGACAGGTTATACCTATGTTTTTATAAAAATCATTTCGGGTATCAAACGAACTCCAAAAATTGTGAAACTACTTGGAAATGAAAGCTAACTTCTTAAAATTAATTTTTGCCTTTTTAATCGTTCATTTTGGTCAAGTTTTGAGGGAGAAACAGCCTCTCAAAGTCAGACCATTTTTCTGATAAGCTTGCATGTGACGTTTTTGACACTTTTAACCATGAAAAACGAGTTTTTTGTTATGATTTGGACATTTCCTTGTTAAGTGAACATTATAACATGTTTATAGAAGTGTTACAAGTGTTTTAGAAGAGTTTTGAAGTTCTTACAATGTTTGTACAATCGAGAAGGAGGAGAAGAAGCTAGTGTGCTCGTTTTCTCAGGTTTTTCTTGAAGATCTCGGTGGCGGTTTATTGTGGCTCCTTGGTGCTTGTATGGGGGTCTTATGGTGATGTTTGGTGGCTGTGGTGGTGGTTGATGGCAGCCAAAATTCGTTCTAGAGAGAGGGGGAAGAGAGAAGAAGGAGAAAAGTGAGGGAAATGGTGATATGATGAATGAAAGGAAAGGTGGAGTGGAGTGATTAACAAAGTGGGCATGGGGAAGGGTTATTCTTGGTCAAAATGCAGATCTTTGGGGTGGGTCCCACCATGTGGGTGTGTTAATTTATTTCCCCAATTTGCGTTACGGTGCGGTGCTCGTTTACCCGTTCGTTTCATCGTTCGTTTAAATGTTAAACGTTTATTAATTAGTTCGTGTGAATTTTTATTGAAGTTTTATTTAAAATACTTCATTTTAAGTTATTGGAATATAGTTCGAGTTTCGTTCGGTTGTCGTGCGCGATTTACGCGTTTTCGTCGCGTTTGTTACGTTTTAAGCAAAACGTCTAGGTTTTTCGCATATCATTATTTAATAATAATAATAATATAGGGTAAATAACTACTATTTAAACTATAAAATAGGTTTACGTTATTTATGAAAAGTTATCACCAACGCCGTATAGATTGTCGGACACAGTCCGTTTGTTTCGCGTAATTGCAAATAATTACGTATGTGTATATACATATATACAAGTAGTTATAAGTACTTAGCCTAATATATATCTAAATACATGTAATTACACTATTGTTAGGCTCAAATAATTGTCCTAATTTGTCGAGTGTCATAGTTTGGCCACGTGGACTAAACCAATATCCAAGTTGGAGATTGAACATAACTACGTTAAATCCTTGTGTCGTATTGTCCGTGATTATTTATCTTGTTTGCTTTGTTTAATTGCTTAGTTAGCGATTTGTCTATCCGTTTATTGTTTTTGGGTGTAACGCAATTACACGAGCGTTTGTGGGTGTGTGTTTATGTTAACACACGTTGTTTGGGTTCCTTTGTTGGATTTATTTTTTGCTAACAATAGATTGTTGTTAGTTGAATGTTTCCGCTGTAATTCCTAACACTTACGTTGTTGTTGTTATATGTTGTAGGTAAATCAAGAGGACAATGTGACGATTTGGGCAAGAAACCCGTGGGATGCTAGTGGTGGGATTGTTGTTTATCTGATAATAAGTTATTTTCCTTAATCATGCTCTATATTAAAGAAAGTCTCTTTTTAATCGAATACAAAAATTAGTTGGTTGTTGAATTTTTTAAAAGAGTCAAAGTTACCTTTGGGTCAATGTGTGTATAATCATGTATATGGAAGTCAAATGTTGACGTGGTTGATTAGTTGATGATCATTTTGATGATTTGGTCAAATGGTGGTGTTTGACCCATTTTGACACATGTCGCGTATAGGTGGTTACATTTGGTGGAAAAATGTGGTTGCTGTTGATAACATCAAATAATGTCTTATTTATACTATAATAATCCCTTATTTCTAAGCATTTTTATTGCAAATTATTTATATATATTACTGATTTCGTTTATATTTGCAAAAGGATGTTTAAATTGAAGAAATAAATAAAAGGAACGAAATCGAGCTGAAAACTGAAGAAAATAAAGAGAAGATTAAAAGACCAAGAAGATTGGACTAAGAAAGAAGAAGAACCCAAAAACGATAAGATATTGGGCCAAGAATAAAGATTAAAATCGGATTTGTAAGATTGAAGCCCAAGGAGAAAATCCCAGGCCCGAGTAGCAGAATGTTCTGGAACCACATTCAGCCGGCGGTTGGAATATCCAACCGACGGTTGAACTCAAATATGGAAGTCGGTCGAACGCGCGGGTTAAAAGCCGGGTTTTCGGCTAAAAATCCAACCCAACCGGTGGCTGGATTCGCGCTCCTGAAATCTATAAATAGAGGCCACTATCAACCCTTAACCATACACAATTACATACGAATTAAGTAAACCTTAATTCGGTTCTAGGGTTTAAAGGTCGACTAAAGGAGGTATTTGGAGGCTAGGAAGCTAGGGTTTGAAGGTTTTCAACCCTAACGAAGATTAGTTCGGTTTCTTGGGTTTGATTCTTTATCTTTTCTATATACTATGTGTAATAACATGTTTTTAGATTTGATTTTGTTTTCTATAAACATGAGCTAACTCTTTTATTGTATTTACTTAGATGAATGATTATTAGATGAAGGTTTTATGATATGTTTATGTTGATTAAGTTGTGAATGGTCATTAAGTTTATTCGAAAGATTCATATTAATTGTGTGTTAATTAATTGTTACTTAACGTGGTCAAAAGATTTATGCTATAACTAACGTTTGTATAAGTCGATTGATTAATTGCAATTAAGTAATTTATTAGTTAATTGTGGTTTGAGACTGTAACCGGTAATAGGTTAAGAGACTAGCAATTAATATAACCTAATTGATATGATAATTATTTACTCGATAATTATAGATTTGCGTTAACACGAGGTCGCTGAATGAATCTTAATGATCTGTCGATAGGATTAATAGCATAAAGTTTATGTTAATAACATGCTTCAGTGTATTCAAGAGAATCTAGTATTAAGGTAAGGTTTATTAGGGATTAATTTATTAGGGATCAGTTGAAATCACCATAATAAACAATCAACAATTCAATAAACATATCTGAAACCTGAATCGAAGAATCACAATTCTAAGTAAATACATGCTTATCTATCTGATTACTTTCAAGTTACTTTCTATCTTTTTAATTGTTTATATTTTAATTAGTTTTCTTATTAAAAATCGTTCGTACGGAACTAAAACGCACCCCTTATTTAATTGTAATTTGTAATTTTAGGTTTAATTAATTATTTTAATTTACACCGATTTCCTGTGGTTCGACTCGGTCTTACCATAGCTATACTATAATACGAACGAGTATTCTTGCCTGGTTGTGTTAAAGTTTACTTTAATATTTTCAATCAATTAAAACTTGTTATTTTTAACTACAACTTAACATGCATCAGCTGTCACTTGATGTAATATTTTGAGTTAAGTGGTAAAAATGGTCCATTTGAGTGTATGTCGTCATGAATGTCAAAATTCGGAGTAAAGTAAATCTCTTTGAAGATGGTAAGTAAAAAGTCTCATACTTGTTTTGGGTGAGTTAGATGAGTTGGTTCAAATGGTTGTTTGAATTTATAAATGTTGTGATTTTTGAGAATTTGGTCATGTGAAAAATAGAGTATGCTTATTGAGTAAATGAGTTGAAATTTTGCTTGAATGAGTCTTAAACCAAATGAGCATTTGGATATATGAGTATTTGGTCGTTTTGGTTAAAAATATGGTTGTCGGAAAGTGATTAAAATGGTTCTATATATGTTAAGTTTTAGGTGTAAAACCTTTGTGTTAAAGGGTTGTTTCAAAATTGAAATTTGATGGTTCTGGGTGAGTACCCGGCGGGTACCTGAAGTACCCGGTGGGTAACCATGGTACCTTACCTGGCGGGTACTAGTGTGTTAAATGGGTATGACCTTTGAAAACTTGGTCAAAGAAGTGGGTAATCATGGCTACCTGGCGGGTACCCATGCGTACCCGGCGGGTACCCTGCCAGATTTTATAAGTGTGGTTTTGAGTCCAAATCAATTCTTTTAAGTTACATATTGGTTTAATACATATGTATCCGAGTTGTGGGACATTGTTGGAATGTTTTTAAATGTAAAATTTTTTTTGGGGCGTTTCAAATAAGATAACAGATTTTCGGTTCGGTAATTGGTTTCAACAGTGTTGATTCGGTCAAACCGAAAAGTACGATTATAACATACTTTTTATATTATTTAGATAATAATATTCATTTAGATATATATCTCAAAATTATCGATGTACAGATGAACTCTCATTTCTCCCTTTAGCTGTCACTCTTTAATTTAATTTGTGATGATATTGTGATGTGTAATTTTTAGTTCATCATTTTAAAAGTAGATAACAAAAAGTGCAATATTGTATGTAATTTGGGTTTTTCGGTTTAAACTGAAAATCAAAACGAATTGTATCACGGTGTTCGGTTTGGTTTTTTCACATTTTTTATGGTTCGGTTCGGTCTTTGGTTAACGTCTTAAATATTTTTAACCGAAAAAACCGAATCGATTAAATCAATAAAAATCGGAAACCGAACCGATGAACACATCTACTAGTGAAACCCTAACAAGCTAACAATACAAGCCGAAACTGATGTTTTATGGTTAGTTTGGTTTGATTCTGTTTTTTTTTTTTCGGTTTTGTGATTTTAATTGAAACCGAACCGAGTTCAAATTTGATTTTCAGTTCGGTTTACAAATCTGAATTCATTTTTCAGTTCGGCTTTCAAAAATTTCAAAATCGAATAACCCGAACCGAGAAAACCATAAACCGGACCGATTAACACCCACCATTGTATTAAATAAATGGGGATATCAACGATGTCGTTGACAACACAAAACAATAGTATTGTTGGCCAATTAACATGCAAATAAAATTATATATTTAATATTTTTGATCCTCCAACTTTTTTATATATACACAAATGATCCCTCCATCAATATTAACAACACATTTAAATCCGTACAGATAAACAATATGAATTTTTTTTGCCTAAATTAAATTATTAAATTTAAATTTAACACGGATAATATTGAACTTGTCACTGATTTATTTTTGTCAAACTGAAGATTCATGCATATATAGCATATTATCCAAACATACAATTTTTCGCTAAATGTATTCATGTTTTGTGGAGTACTGAAAATCGATTTTAATATGCTTTTAGCTAGTTAATGGGTACTCAATTGACAATTGGTTCTACAGAACCAAACTTGTTCGGTCTCATATGATGTTACCTAAAACCAAAACTTAGTCATCTCAAAGGAGAATAAGTCCACAAAATGATGATACTACTACAGTATGTATGTATTCATATAAGAATGCATATTTATATTTATGGAAATTAAATCTACAATAATACAAGCGAAATGTTACAAAATTGGATTCTATGACTAGAAACATTTCAGTTATACATAGTTTGGTTGATTATGTTGTCTAGTTTCTATCTTTAATGAGCTTCTGATTTGGGTACGGCCTACAGAAGTGATCTACGCGTATATACCGCTCGTTGGGATCGACCCCCATCACAATAAATCGCATAACTTTGTATAAGTCAATAATTAAATGCACAAAACAGAAAAACGCATAACGCACGATATTTTATGTGGAAAACCTCTCAAGCGAAAGTAAAAACCACGGAACTAGCAGCCACTTAAAATTCCACTATAATACGAACGATATTACAAGAATGGACAATCCTCTCAACACTCTTGAATACCATCACATATTCTCACGCCACTCTCAACGGTAGATTACAATAACGAATTCGCGCTATCGTTATTGAATCACCGAAACTACCACACGGGACGGAGGGAGACGACTCTGATAAACTCTCTTTTTTTTCTCCTCACCTAAACCCTAAAAATCAACTCCTATTTTATAAGCAAAATCTCAACTTTTCTCCAAATTAATTTGCTTTGCAAGACTCACAATTAATTTAAAAACTTACCAAATTCATTCAACTCAATTTTAGGTAACATAATCAAACCCCAATAAATCTTCCCTTGATTCTAATTCTCTAAATCTTCTTGTCTATGATGTGGATCTCATCTTCAATGATAATGAGTATGATCTTCATCTTGATGCCGCCGACTTTCTCTCTAGCGGGCACGTTGCCGAACAACCTCGTTGTTCGGAAGACTTTCGACACAAGGAACGCTCGGGATCAACATACTCCACCGAGTCTCATCACCTTTGAACCTCACATCATCCACATCACCTCTTTAGCATCACTAATCACCACTATCTGTTTCCTCAAACAACGAACGTTCACTCTAAATTCAACCCTATAATCACATCAGATTTCAACCGCAACTTCGAACACATGTATCTCCCACTTGGATCTTCCAATCACTACCAAATTCGGTCATAATGTGGATCTATATGTCTTGAACCCCCTGTTAAAAAATCAAGACGATCCAACGGTTAACAATCCTGCAATACTTGTTTTCCCACAGCTGCGCAAAAACCACACAAATTTTATGCAACAAATTCGACAATTGACATCTCAGCACAGAAACATCCGATCGAATATCGCAGCGGTTAGATCATAGAATAACCTCTTATGAACATACAGTTCAAATTTCACAACGATCCGACGGTTAACGAACTCACACCGTCAATTCTCTCGTCGATGTGCAGAATATGACGAACCGCACTATGTTTTCTTCTCGTACTGACTTCCTCCTGGTTATGTGATTTTTCTACACGAACGAAGCTCGCTCTGATACCAGTTGTTAGGACAACCCCGATCTCATACCGCTCGTTGAGATTGATCATTATCACAATAAATCAATAATAAAATGCACAAAACAGAAAAACGCATAACGCACGATATTTTGCGTGGAAAACCTCTCGAGCGAGAGTAAAAATAACGGGACCAACGACCACTTAAAATTCCACTATAATACGAACGATATTACAAGATTGGACGCTCCTCTCAACACTCTTGAATACCATCACATATTCTCACACCACTCTCAACGATAGATTATAATAACGAAATTTGCGACATCGTTATTGAATCACCGAAACCACCACACGAGACGGAGGAAGACGACTCTTATAAACTCTCTCTTTTTTCTCCTCACATCCTCATCTAAACTCTAACAATTAACTCCTATATTTATAGGCAAAATCTCGACTTGTTCTTCAAGTTAATTTGCTCTGCAAGACTCACAATTAATTTGTAAACTTACCAAATTCATTCAACTCAATTTTAAGTAATAGAATTAAACCCTAATAGGTATACCATCCGTAGATTAGACTGCTCCCTACGGAACATCAGTTGGAGCGTCGGTTGGGACCGACGGAACTGACGCCATAGGCACGGTCCGTCGGTTTTCGGCCGTCGGTAGAATCCTTCGGTTTGGCGACGGGAAACGGTTTGATGTGGGGCCCACGTCAGTGGTAACGGTCAAGAGAAAGAAAAAAAAAGAAATACTATCCGTTGGGGGGGGGGGTTTCAAAAAAAAAAAAAAATTTCAACCTCATTTTTACACTATATATATAACATCTTAAAATAATATTTTTTATACATTCAAACACAACATCTATACACACATAAAACACAATTTTCATACATCCTAAACACAATTTTTTTCCAAACTCATTTTACACTATATATATACACACACCTTCATACTCAATTTTCTATACTAAACGCTTTCCAAACTCATTTCATACACAACTTTCCTACGCAACTATATACACATTTTATACACTTTCATACACTATCTAAAATACACTTGAAAATTATAATGTCGTCATCCGATTCCGATAAAGAAGATTTGAATGCCGTCATGGCCATCTGCGATCCGATCGCTAGGCTAAATAATCTCGACGCACAAGATTCGGATTCGGATTCGGATACCGAATTTACATTTCGTATTCCACGAACAAGACGTTATTTACCTAGAGATCGGTTAGGTGCCGAACAACGTTTATATCAAGACTACTTTGCCGAGCACCCGACATTCCCACTAGATTATTTTCGGCGTCGTTTTCGGATGAGTCGCCTATTATTTATTAGTATATGTTAAGGTATATTATCGTACTCTCGCCTTCCATTACCCTCTTACTTTGCTTTTTTTCACCAAGGTCGGGACGCAACCGGTAAAGCTGGTTTTAATGTTTTCCAAAAAGTCACGTCTTCCTTACGCCAATTGGCATACGGTTGTGCCGCCGACGCATTTGATGAATATCTACATATGGGTCAACAAACAGCGTACGATTGTTTGGACAACTTTTGTAAATGTATTTTTCATCTATATTCAAATGAGTATTTAAGAAGACCAACACTCCAAGATGTGCAACGTTTACATCAACGTCATGCGGAGTTACATGAGTATCGATTGCATGCACTGGGCTTGGAGAAATTGCCCAGTGGCATGGCAAGGTCAATACGTCGTTGCCTCTTACAATCTGTGGATTTGACACGCTTTCTTTGGACCTGCGGGATCGAGCAACGACCTCAACGTTCTTAATGAATCTGATTTATTCCAAGACTTACTGCAAGATAGAGCTCCTGAAGTTGTGTTCACTATTGCCGGTCAACAATTCAACAAAGGGTATTATCTCGGCGATGGAATGTATCCAGAATGGGCAACGATTGTGAAGTCATTTAAGCATCCGTTGACAGAAAGCGAGATTCGGTTCAAGAGATACTAAGAATCTGTAAGGAAAGATGTAGAATGGGCATTCGGAGTACTTCAAGGTCGTTGGCAAATCATCAAAAACCCTGCTAGACCATATAATGTCAACAAAATACGTCGAATCATGTATTGTTGTGTAATTTTACACAACATGATAACCGAAGACAATGGAAGAAATATGTGTGCACTTGAGGAAGACTATACGGAAAACCCGGATAATGTGCCTCAACGATCGTGGGAAGAAAGGGTTGAAACGCAAATACGTATGGATAAGGAATTACGCGACCGTGTCGTGCATCATCGACTTCGCGAAGCTCTCATCGAACACATTGTGACCCTTCCACCACATTTCCGATCGCGTTAGCTAGTTGTATTTTTTTTATATAAATGTATTTTTTTTCAATAAATGTATTTTTTTAGGATTTGTAATGTTTTATTTTTATTTAATGTAATTTTTTTAATTTTAATGAATATGTTTTATTTAAGTTTGTGTTTTAAATAAGTAAAGAAATTAGTGTGTGGGGCCCAAGAAAAAGAGAAGTGATGTTCACTGTAGGCTGTTTGTGTCAGTTTTGAAAAAAGCTGACGTGGTGCTGATGTGACACAAACTGACGTGAGAAGCCTTACATTGCATTAGTAATTTGCATACATTCTTGAATAATTAGGCTTTAACTCACAATCTATGATCACTCTACTACGCCAAATCGGCCAATGGCCCTTTGATCATACAAAAAAGATATTTTGTTGTGTTATTATTCTCTTAGATAAAAACTCTTCGTAGGCTTCAATGTGTATAGTATCTGATTATTTTACTTGGTTTAGATTGAATTTTTTATTCACATGTGACATGTTATTTTAGTGTGTATGTATGACTGTTTACATGCTCAATCCTTGGCTTCTTCTTGCTTCTACTCGCATGATGCATGTACTTTATAGAAATTATTCGAGAATCAAAATTATTCTTGTCTTACCTTATAACACTTTCCTAGAGTATGTACAAAACATTCATTATATTATTATTATTATTATTATTATTATTATTATTATTATTATTATTATTATTATTATTATTATTATTATAATTCTTATGGTAATGGTAATGGTAATCATTTAAGTGCAATAATCATCTTTAATATAATAATTCTCATAGGTTATTCGGGGAGGACGAATTTTTGACTCAGATTTTTATCTACTCAATTAAATGTGCATTCATGAAACATTACAATGTATAAATAGAACAGCTGAAATCAAACCATCAAGTTATACATTTCAGGTAATTGTAGATTTGTAGGTAAAAAACCCGTAATATTATGTGATGGTTCAATTCATTCTAACTTACAAATTATACAAGATAAAGATTTGATTCAAATTACAAGATGAAACTATTATTCATTTGCTAGTACTGGTGATGGTGATGGTCATGGGCAACCTCCAGAAAAGCTCATCTTGAACACTTAAATAAGTTTGAAAATGCTTTCGATAGATTCGAGTGATTGACTGATTACGTAGATGAAAAGAAAGTTCCATGATGGCCATACGGAACACGTTGAGGGAGGGTAATTTTTGCTACTGTCTCATCCTCAAAGTTCTTAGCATCAACTACTAGTACCTGCATGTCATGGCCACAAAGTAAAAGTATAATACAAAAGACAGATTAATTAATAAAAAGAGGAAGGGGAAGGTGTTTGATATAATTTACATAAGACATGTCATTGTCTTCATCATGAGCAAATGCAACAATCCAACCATCATCTTCTTCCACACCTCCTGGTTTCGCCACAAAAGCTGATCCTGTCAAAAAGTTGTTTTTGGGTAACCAATGATACTCTGTTTTTACTGTTCCTTCACCGTGCCCACTTTGCTTCTTCGGTTCTTCAAAGTATAATTTGGCTAGTCCACCATATTTAGTTTTCCCTGAAACATATATATTTAGAAGTGTAGTAATGGACTAGTGATGTGATTAAAAACCATACGTGTCCATATTATTAGTAAGAACTATATATATGAATTAGATTACCTGATTTAGAGCTTGCAAGAGAGTCAATAACCTGAGTATAACCATATTTGTTTTTAATACCAGTAAAATCTGCATTGATCACAGGAAAGTCCATTGAATATTCAGTTCCAGTTACATCTCTTTCCTTAACCTCCATCGTCTCCATGTTCAATCTCCATTCCCTGACAGTAGTAAACAACATCCCATCTTCTGTTGCTCTGTGATCATTTCCATTATTTGACTTTCTATTATTCGGTTTAAAGTTAAATCCTCTAGAGAACCAGTCAAATTTATCCTCGCCCCAAACTGGTCCTGGAAGAATGGCTGCATTAGCACTGCATGCTCTCACAACAACCTAGTATTGGTACAAATCAAACGCCAGAACAGAATATTAATTAGGGTCTAATAGGCTCATTATGTTAATGAAAGAAAATAGTCGGCTAGCTAACTTATCATCATATCAATGATATAAGATAATTAAGCACCTCGTGACCATCTTCAAAGGTGTTTATTATGTGATAAGAGACGGAAGGTTGTATATGAAACCATTTAATCGATTCCACATCACCATAGCGAGGCATCACTGCAATCCTTGCATCCTTCTCCCTCTCGTACTTGAATAACCTAACAGCAATACCATAGTTTCATGCTTTTTTTTTCTTTCGGTATCATGTGTTATTATAATTATTTTTTTAATTTGAGAAAGGATTAAGTGGAAAATAGGTCACGACCGGAATGTGTACTTACTGGCCTCCTTTCATCACCCTTTCCGGGCTCATTGTGAGCATAAAATCAATTAATATGTTGTACCTGATCAATATCACATAAAAAAATTCAAATAGATATCTTAAATTTCTGCAACTGAGATTACTGATAGGAAATGACATAACTCACTTGTTTGTAACGCCCACATCATGGAAAACTGAACAGTAATCTAGTTCCAGGTCCAATTTGTGAACGACTTCTTTTCCATCGGCTAATAGAAACAAAGGGATTAGAAAATTCAGAAATTATAACAATCACAAATCATTAGCCATTTATTGAAGTACCTGAAATGACACCCACAACACAATGCGGTTTTCTAGGCTCAAATCCTACAGTAACCAGCTCACTGGTTCCTGGTGCTTTCTACAAAGAATTTGAAATTAATTTTCTTGTGAGCATGTGATGGAGAACAGACCCTTGTGTTTATGGAGGGTCCATGATCGTGTAACAAAAGGGGCTGCACGAAAAAGACCATAACTTGGGCTATAGGGCTCCGTTTCAGGCCTATGAGCTGACGAATCGAAACTTGGAACGAGGCCCAAAAACGGCTCCTAGAAGAAGATATGACCCATTTTATGCTTTTTTCGGTTGTATTTGGACTTTTGTTTTGGGCTTTCTGGCTGGCCCGTTATGTTTTTTTAGGCCCATTCGAAATTTTGCTTGTTATTTAGGGTTCATATCAGATTGTAAAGAACTCAGTTTTGATTTTCAAGAAATTTGATTTTTCTCTCAATTTTGCTTGGCAATTGAGTTGAAATTGTTCCTAACATCGGTATTAGTTTGAATCAACGATTGTTGGAAGGAGTTAATTCCTGGGTATTCATAGAATCAACAGGATTATTTCTGGTTCTCTTAATTGCACCCTACATCAGTATGCGTCAACATGTGGTAAGTATAAACGGAACAACTTCATACTAACCTTTGGGTGTGATACGAAAGCTCGAGACCAAGATTCACCTGGGTTCCAGTTACCTAAATTTTCAAGGCTAATCAGATCTATCTCTTGTGGCAAATAGTTTTCGGCAATAGAATAGTGCTTTCCACCATGCTCAAAAACACTGGTGTTGCTCATAACTTTGTACTCTTGTCCAAATCTCCACTTTCAAAGTCACATAACCAGACAATAGAACAGCAATATGTCAATACCTTTTATCCAGCAGTACCAATGTTTTTAGATCTGGAGTTCTTATCAACGATTCGAAGTGTTCAGTAGAAGAACGCCATGCTAATTATTATATTTTGTGGTGGAATCTTAATTGAAAAAGATATATATGCCTAAATGCGTGCCTAATAAAATGATTGTTGCACATGTAAAGATGAAGCATATGTGAAATCCATATGACAAACAATGAACGATTAGGCATACTTTTAGGCTTATATTTTAGGCGTATATCATATATTTCTCATATTAATTATTCATCATTTTATATTGTTGAGGTTAATTGCTATCCAGAAAATGTCATTAACCATTGAAATTGGAAATCCTACTAAATTTAATAATGATGCAGCCAATGTAGCTGGAGGATCTCCTTCTGCTACAGGGAGAAAAGCAGGTTTCTTTCTTTGAGATTCCATCTTGTATGTATCTGTTTCCACATATCTATTTTTGTAGTAAAAGCTCCACTTTTCTCCTTCTGAAGCTTTTTTGAAATGTAGAGCATGAAGCATCCCTTCTCCTTCAACCCATACACTGTCTGTTTTTCCAAACACTGATACTGCTTTTTTTAAACCCCCAAATAAGGGATTTGACCCTGCGCGCATACAGTTTCAACATTTTTATATGTTTAGATTTATAAAATGCAAATAGTAATTAGTGAGCAACAGTTCTTGGAAATTTTGTATAATATGTACCATTTCTAATGTAAACGCCCACGGGAAAATCTTCTGGAACTTTTCCTTGACAACAATCAACTTCTACAAGCTCTCCAATCTCATCAACTGGTGCAAAGTTTTTCTGCAGATGAAGATTTTTGAGAGGTTTAAGCATAATTAAGTTAAATGCTAAGAATAGAAGATAACCCTTTTCTTTATTTTTTGGAAAGGATATATATACATATACCTGAGACGGAAGCATCGGTTGGTCCACAAACTGGAACATCGAATCAACAAGTGTGTTTAATATTGTCAATGAAACCGTCTTGACAGCTTTACCAGCTTCACTTCTGAGAGTTGAGTTCTCCATCATTTGTGTCACTGGCTGCTCACAAGTGTATATATACAAAAGAAATTAAACATATCTAACTCAAGTTACAAAGATCGGTCTATATCATTTAGCCGATTAATTAATAACAAACATCCCAAATCTATGTCTTCGTTTATTTTAGCAACAATATAATTGATCGATGATCACACTATTATATATGAAGAGTAATAGACATATTCAAGGTACTTGGAACCTGCAGATCATGCATCAATTCCATACATTATATTATATATAAGTTTGTAAAAATGAGGTTTGAGTTTGTAATTTAAAACCTTAACAACCCTTGTGATCGCAGTCTTGAGATCTCGTGCTTGAAAACTGATGGGATGATGATCATTAGTCGAGCATCGAATGCTAGAAAGTACACATGTTGCTGTGGTCATATTTCTTACTTTCTTTCTTTATGTGTATGTTTTGTGATTAATATTAATATCATCAGTTATATCTTTTATAACAAAAATACCCAAGTCATGACATAATACTTTGAATATATATATATATATATATATATATATATATATATATATATATATATTGGATGATCTAGGGGAAACAATTTTTTTTGAGAGAAAGGGAAACGTTATTATTCATCACGGAGTATCTTAACTTCGAAAATACAAATATCACAGAAAACGAAGTGAAATTTAATAAATGTTAATCAGAATCGATGTTATGAATGTTAAGCTTCCTTAATAAACTTTTTTGCGGGTTATAACATAAATTTATGAATATTAGACCCAAAATTGTTAATATTCATCGAAGTGAATGTTAGTTAACATTCATGGTGATGAATGTTAAAACTAAAAATATTTTTCAAATAATGTGATGTTTTAACATTTATCGTAATGAATGTAAACAATTTATTAAATAACTATTCATCAACTAATATTATAGCTTAAAAATGAAATTCTTCTGTTAATATATTCTTTATAGCATCGATTTTGATTACTATTTATTGATAAAAATATTTTTTTTTTTGACATTTTAATTGTTAAGTGTAATATTGTTCGTGATAAATATTAATGCCCCCCCTTAATTAAAACACTTCTCTCTTGAACGATTCCCCATATATATATATATATATATATATATATATATATATATATATATATATATATATATATATATAACTAGTGGAGGGTTCAAACGAGAACCACTATCAAATTGAGAACTTGTGAGAACTATAATAGTACGTGATTGTTCACATGTGATAATATCAAAATATTTATAAAAATGTTAATAATATTCAATAAAATCTTGAAAACAAAATTTTTTTGTGTTAAAACTTATTTTAACTAACCTTAACAACTTTGTTCACATGTGAACTATTCATTTGTGAACATATATGTTTTTACTTATTTTTATACATAAATTTACATTTTTTTTGTCTTTCAATTGAAAAAATATTAATTTTCACATGTGTATAAAGTTAATCACATGTGCACAATTACATATTCTTATGGTTCTCATAAGTTCTCAACATTATATTGGTTCTTATTTGAACCTTCCCATATATATACTAGATCTTAAACCCGTGTATACACACGGGCCGTATTGTAACACTCCAAAATTTTTAAAAGTAAGTTTAAAAGTTCTCAGTTGAACGACACTAGGTTAGTGTCGCAATGTAGAATGAAATGTCGGCTATTAAGGGTTAATTATTTAATTATATGAGAAATTAAAATTATCAACTTCGCAAATTGGTTTTAGGTTCCAGACAATAGGTTAAGAAGGGAATTAAAATTGTAATGGTATTGGGTTAGATTAATATATATACATACGTGTACGTTCTCAAAACTTCTACACATTTTTATATATCCTGCGAAGTGAAATTAAAAAACTTGAAGGAACTTTCTGTGAGGTTTTAATCATCAGTAGCATCATCTCCTTGATTCAAAAATCGAATTCCATCATCATTATCATCTTGTTCTTATTTGGCAGGTGAGAATTTTAGAGTTATAACTCGTTTTTATGAAATTAGTCAATTCATGAAATTATTGTAAGATAGAGGCTTAAAAGATGTTAAGAGATGATATTTGATGTATATAAGTTGTTAGAAAGCTTGTTAGGATGTTAGGAAGTCGAATTTGTGAGTATTGGTAAAGAAAAGCTCGGTTTTTGGTTACAGCAGGCTCGGTTCGCAGCTGCAAGAAGATGAACTCAGTCTGCGAACTGAGTTTGCCCTGCGAACTGAGTTTGCCCTGCGAACTGAGTTTGCCCTGCGAACTGAGTTTTCCCTGCGAACTGAGAATTTTTATAACATGCTTAAATTTAATAGTTGTAAATTGATATTTAATCAGAGTTAACTAATACGAACACCTCGATAGGTATTTCGAGTATCAAGTAATAAACATCCAAACGTGGTCTTCGAGGTAAGTAGTAGGAAAGTAAAGAATTTAATTGGCTGAATTTGTTAATAATGATTGTGTATAAGGTTGCATTGAATAACTGAGTATATCTATGAGTTGAGTGGCCAATTGCTGAGTGAACATTTGTGCCCATGAGAATGAGTTGAGTGGCCAATAGCTGAGTGAACAATTGTGCCCATGAGAATGAGTTGAGTGGCCAATTGCTGAGTGAACAGTTGTGCCCATGAGAATGAGTTGAGTGGCCAATTGCTGAGTGAACAATTGTGCCCATGGGAATTAGATGAGTGGCTAATTGCTGAGTGACCAATTGTGCCAATTGAGTATATGCTGAGTGCATTAATTTGTATGAGTGAATGATTAAGATATGAGATGTCTGGTTTGTGATACTGTTGTGAATTAAATCGCATTCCTTTACTTACTAAGCAATAAGCTTATGTTTTGTTGTATGTTGTGTTGAGAGGTATGTCTAAAGGAATGAGAGGCGGGGATATGGGCAAACAACCCGAAGGCTGTTAGTGATGGACTTACTATGGTTGAATAGTAAGGAGACGGACTCGTAAATCATGCTCTGTATAAACATTTGATATTTTGTGAAGAAAATGTATAAGTTGTGTCGGACAACGTAAATGTTTGTTTATATTAATATATAAGTGTTTTTGAAAAAATTAATTGAGTAAAAAAAAAAAAAAAAAAAATTTCGGACGTTACAAGTTGGTATCAGAGCATTGGTTTAAGAGATTCCGGTATCCATCATTAGAGGTACTTGAACTTAGACCAAGAGATGAGTCTAGTGAGCATGATGAGAATGTTGTGTATTATGAGTTGATATTTGAGTAATTGTTATAACTGATGAGTTGTGATAATGTGATGATTATCAGGGTATTGTGGGAGTATTATGTAATAACGATTACGTCCGGCCAACGTAATAATTATTATATGAACTCATACGATACCATGACTGTTGTGTGATGATAAAAAGAATTGCGAAAGATGGACTAATGTGTAATGAGAATTTTAGTCTAATCTAATGTGTTTGCTGATAAACCCTTTCAGTATAAGATGGAAGGGAAGAATTTTAATGAGCATAATACCGAGAGCTCTGGACAAGAGCATGTGATGAATCTATCGTCTATGTCTACGGACGAGATGAAAGAATTTATAACAGAAGAGATTGCGTTGGCACAAGAGAAGTCTCTTCCATATTTATTGGAGAGAATTACTGAGACTGTCAGAGATGTTCTAGCAGAGGAATTACAAAAGAGAGATACAGAGGAGTCTGGAAGGAGTGACCAGAGGAAAGAAGAAAAGAAGAAAGTGAGTTACAAAGACTTTGTGGCATGTAAACCTCCAGAGTATAAAGGAGAGACAGATCCGATCAAATGTTATCGATGGATCTCTGAAGTAGAGGCAGCGTTTGCTATTTCTGAGTGTCCTGATAAATTGAAAGTAGTGTATGGTGTTAGTCTGTTGAAAGCAAGAGCAAAAGAATGGTGGGATGTGCAACGTCTGACCATAGGAGAGGAACGTGCTAATGACGTATCTTGGAAAGAGTTCAAAGATATGTTTGTGATAGCCTATTCACCGGAAGCTGAGTTGACCAAGCTTCGTCGAGAATTTCTGTTTATGAAACAAACGACAGAGACTGTGAATGAGCTGACAGGTGTATTTCTTGATAGGGCCCGATTTTGCCCTGAATATACTGAGGATCCGAAGAGATTAATGTATCATTTTCACGAGGTATTAAAGAAAGAGATTCGACAGTTTGTGGATCCGAGTCGTTGGAATAAATTTGAAGAATTCGTGAATGAGGCGAGAAGAAGAGAGATTGAGATAAATCGGGAGGATGATGGTTCCTCCAAGAGAAAGATCGAATCAACTGGAGGATCTTTTAAAAGATTCAGGCCTAGCGGAAGTTTTAAAAGGGAGGATCGACGAGAAGCGCTTATGTGTCAAAAATGTCATAAGAAACATTTTGGGAACTGTGCGGGTGACAAGAGGTCGTGTTATCAATGTGGACAAGAGGGCCACATCAGCCGTGATTGTACAAAGACGGTGCGAGTATGCTTTAATTGCTATGAACCTGGGCATATAAAGAGTGAATGTCCGAGATTGAAGAGTTCAACAGGTTCTAGTGGGGTAAAGAAGAATGAGGAGAGGAAAGTTTTAGATCAGTCAAGAGTGAAGAGTCGATCTTTTCAATTGACTGCGGATGAAGCGAAGAAGGCTCCGGATGTTCTTACGGGTCTTTTCTTATTAACTCATTACCCGCTTATGTATTATTTGATTCTGGAGCTTCTAGATCTTTTGTCTCTGAAAATTTTAGTAAGGGTTTTCAATTAATGTTAAGTGAGTTAGATACACCCCTAGATGTTGAGATAGCCGATGATCGTGTTATTTATGTGACCAAAGTTTATAAAGAGTGTCAAATAGAAATTAATGACGAAATATTTATGATAAATCTTATACCAATGAGAATGGGTGAATTTGATGCCGTTGTGGGCATGGATTGGCTGAGTAAGCATGATGCTGTTATCCGTTGTGAAAAGAAAATTATTCGCATCAATGCTCCGAGTGGGGGAGTAATAGATATATATGGAGAAAAACCTAGACCATCTTTGTCAATTTGTACTTATGCTCGTGCTAGAAGGCACGTGTCGCATGGTTGTCAGGCATTTCTAGCTCACGTTATTGACATGCGAAAGAATGTGATGAGTATTGAAAATATTCCGGTCGTAAATGAGTTTCCTGATGTATTTCCGGAAGAGTTACCTGGTGTTCCGCCTGAGAGGCAAGTAGAGTTTCGAATTGAGTTAATGTCGGGGGCTACTCCTGTTGCTAAGACCCCTTACAGGCTTGCACCGTCAGAGATGCAGGAAATGATGAAACAAATACAAGAGTTGTTGGAGAAGGGGTTTATCCGTCCGAGTAGTTCACCATGGGGAACACCTGTATTGTTCGTTAAAAAGAAAGATGGGAGTATGCGTATTGATTACAGAGAACTGAATAAGGTAACTATTAAAAATCGTTATCCGTTGCCGAGGATTGATGATTTGTTTGATCAGCTCCAGGGTGCTACCTATTTTTCAAAGATTGATTTACGATCTGGTTACCATCAGTTACGAGTAAAAGAAGAGGATGTTCCCAAGACTGCTTTCCGAACGCGTTATGGTCACTATGAGTTTGTGGTAATGCCATTCGGGCTGACAAAAGCTCCTGCTGCATTTATGGATTTGATGAACCGAGTTTGCCGGACGTTCCTCGATAAATTTGTGATTGTGTTTATTGATGATATTTTAATATATTCAAAAACGGAAGAGGAGCATGGAGTGCATCTGATACAAATGTTGCAAGTGTTACGAAACGAAAAGCTATATGCAAAATTTTCAAAGTGTGAATTTTGGCTGAGAGAAGTACAATTCTTAGGACATGTGATAAACCATGAGGGAATCAAGGTAGATCCTGCAAAAGTAGAAGCGGTGATGATGTGGAAGCCTCCTAAGACTCCAACAGAGATTCGAAGTTTCCTGGGATTGGCAGGATATTACCGGAGATTTATTCAAGATTTCTCCAAGATTGCGACTCCACTTACAAGGCTTACGTGTAAAAATGCCAAATTTGAATGGAATGAGGATCAAGATCGAGCCTTTAACATTTTAAAAGATAAACTGAGTCAAGCACCTATACTAGTACTTCCTGAAGGGAATGATGATATGATAGTATACTGTGATGCGTCTCACGTGGGATTGGGATGTGTGCTCATGCAACGAGGTAAGGTAATAGCGTATGCCTCGAGACAGCTAAAAATACATGAAAAAGGATATCCCACTCACGATTTAGAATTGGCAGCAGTAGTATTTGCGTTAAAAATTTGGAGACATTATCTTTACGGAGTAAAGTGCACTGTTTATACGGATCATAAGAGTTTAAAGTATTTCTTTGACCAGAGAGATCTTAATATGAGACAAAGGCGTTGGCTAGATTTGGTAAAGGATTATGATTGTGAAATTTTATATCATCCTGGAAAAGCGAATGTGGTGGCAGATGCTCTCAGTAGAAAGACTACTGATTTTGTGTTAAAAGTGAAATCTTTTCAAATGATTGTGATCACTGAATTAATTGAACAAGTGAAAGAAGCTCAACAACAAGTGCTACAGATTGTTGATCTTCGAGCAGAACGAATAAAAGGTCAAGAGCAAGACTTTGTCGATGATTCCCGCGGATTAAAAACCCGTTATAGAAGGGTTTGGGTACTGAGTTCTGGGGAAATGAGAAAACTTTTACTTGATGAAGCTCATAAATCCAAGTATTCAATCCATCCTAGTGCCACGAAGATGTATCATGATTTGAAAAGAGATTATTGGTGGCCAGGTATGAAAAGAGAAATTGTCAGATATGTGGAAAAGTGTTTGACTTGTTCACAGGTTAAAGCTGAGCATCAGAAACCTTATGGAAAGATGAAGCCCTTAGATATTCCAGTGTGGAAATGGGAACATATTACAATGGATCTTATTACGAAATTGCCAAAAACGTCGAAGCATCATGATGCCATCTGGGTAATTGTAGATCGATTGACTAAGAGTGCATTATTTTTACCGATAAGAGAAGCTTCGTCTTCAGAAGTGTTGGCCGATTTATATGTGAAAGAAGTGGTGGCGAGACACGGTGTACCAGTATCTATTGTCTCTGATAGGGATAGTAGATTTACATCTAGATTTTGGGCAAAGTTTCAAGAGGAGATGGGTACACGTCTTAATCTGAGTACAGCTTATCACCCTCAAACGGATGGTCAGAGTGAGCGGACGATTCAAACATTAGAAGATATGCTAAGAGCGTGTGTTATTGATTTCGGAGGGAATTGGGATATGTATTTGCCGTTGGTCGAATTTTCTTACAATAACAGCTATCATTCCAGTATTGGAATGCTGCCATATGAAATGCTTTATGGAAGAAAATGTAAAACTCCAATCTGTTGGGATGAAATTGGGCAACGTGAATTAACTAGTACCGAAGTTGTACTGAAAACTACTGAACAGATAGATCAAATCCGAGCCCGTTTAAAAGCTGCGCAAGATAGACAAAAGTCGTATGCAGATAAGAGAAGGCGTCCAATAGAGTTTAATGAAGGAGATTATGTTATGTTAAAAGTATCTCCGTGGAAGGGTATTATTCGATTTAGAAAGCGCGGGAAGTTGAGTCCTCGTTTTATTGGACCATTTAAAATCTTAGCGAGAGTAGGTGAAGTGGCATATCGCTTAGAATTACCGGATGAATTGGCAAATATTCATAATACTTTTCATGTGTCATATTTGAGGAAATGTCTAGCCGATGAAACAGTCTACGTTCCAATGGACGAAATTGAAGTAGATGATAAATTGAATTATATTGAAGAAGCAATTGAGATATTGGATGAGAAGATAAAGAAGTTAAGAAATAAAGAGATCCGAATGTTTAAAGTCCAGTGGAAGCATCGTAAAGGATCTGAATTTACATGGGAACCAGAGAGTGAGGTTCTTCGATATTATCCCGCGTTGTATCAGAAATGAATTGTGAGGACACAATCTTGAATAAGTGGGGGAGAGTTGTAACACCCCAAAATTTTTAAAAGTAAGTTTAAAAGTTCTCAGTTGAACGACACTAGGTTAGTGTCGCAATGTAGAATGAAATGTCGGCTATTAAGGGTTAATTATTTAATTATATGAGAAATTAAAATTATCAACTTCGCAAATTGGTTTTAGGTTCCAGACAATAGGTTAAGAAGGGAATTAAAATTGTAATGGTATTGGGTTAGATTAATATATATACATACGTGTACGTTCTCAAAACTTCTACACATTTTTATATATCCTGCGAAGTGAAATTAAAAAACTTGAAGGAACTTTCTGTGAGGTTTTAATCATCAGTAGCATCATCTCCTTGATTCAAAAATCGAATTCCATCATCATTATCATCTTGTTCTTATTTGGCAGGTGAGAATTTTAGAGTTATAACTCGTTTTTATGAAATTAGTCAATTCATGAAATTATTGTAAGATAGAGGCTTAAAAGATGTTAAGAGATGATATTTGATGTATATAAGTTGTTAGAAAGCTTGTTAGGATGTTAGGAAGTCGAATTTGTGAGTATTGGTAAAGAAAAGCTCGGTTTTTGGTTACAGCAGGCTCGGTTCGCAGCTGCAAGAAGATGAACTCAGTCTGCGAACTGAGTTTGCCCTGCGAACTGAGTTTGCCCTGCGAACTGAGTTTGCCCTGCGAACTGAGTTTTCCCTGCGAACTGAGAATTTTTATAACATGCTTAAATTTAATAGTTGTAAATTGATATTTAATCAGAGTTAACTAATACGAACACCTCGATAGGTATTTCGAGTATCAAGTAATAAACATCCAAACGTGGTCTTCGAGGTAAGTAGTAGGAAAGTAAAGAATTTAATTGGCTGAATTTGTTAATAATGATTGTGTATAAGGTTGCATTGAATAACTGAGTATATCTATGAGTTGAGTGGCCAATTGCTGAGTGAACATTTGTGCCCATGAGAATGAGTTGAGTGGCCAATAGCTGAGTGAACAATTGTGCCCATGAGAATGAGTTGAGTGGCCAATTGCTGAGTGAACAGTTGTGCCCATGAGAATGAGTTGAGTGGCCAATTGCTGAGTGAACAATTGTGCCCATGGGAATTAGATGAGTGGCTAATTGCTGAGTGACCAATTGTGCCAATTGAGTATATGCTGAGTGCATTAATTTGTATGAGTGAATGATTAAGATATGAGATGTCTGGTTTGTGATACTGTTGTGAATTAAATCGCATTCCTTTACTTACTAAGCAATAAGCTTATGTTTTGTTGTATGTTGTGTTGAGAGGTATGTCTAAAGGAATGAGAGGCGGGGATATGGGCAAACAACCCGAAGGCTGTTAGTGATGGACTTACTATGGTTGAATAGTAAGGAGACGGACTCGTAAATCATGCTCTGTATAAACATTTGATATTTTGTGAAGAAAATGTATAAGTTGTGTCGGACAACGTAAATGTTTGTTTATATTAATATATAAGTGTTTTTGAAAAAATTAATTGAGTAAAAAAAAAAAAAAAAAAAAATTTCGGACGTTACAAGTTGGTATCAGAGCATTGGTTTAAGAGATTCCGGTATCCATCATTAGAGGTACTTGAACTTAGACCAAGAGATGAGTCTAGTGAGCATGATGAGAATGTTGTGTATTATGAGTTGATATTTGAGTAATTGTTATAACTGATGAGTTGTGATAATGTGATGATTATCAGGGTATTGTGGGAGTATTATGTAATAACGATTACGTCCGGCCAACGTAATAATTATTATATGAACTCATACGATACCATGACTGTTGTGTGATGATAAAAAGAATTGCGAAAGATGGACTAATGTGTAATGAGAATTTTAGTCTAATCTAATGTGTTTGCTGATAAACCCTTTCAGTATAAGATGGAAGGGAAGAATTTTAATGAGCATAATACCGAGAGCTCTGGACAAGAGCATGTGATGAATCTATCGTCTATGTCTACGGACGAGATGAAAGAATTTATAACAGAAGAGATTGCGTTGGCACAAGAGAAGTCTCTTCCATATTTATTGGAGAGAATTACTGAGACTGTCAGAGATGTTCTAGCAGAGGAATTACAAAAGAGAGATACAGAGGAGTCTGGAAGGAGTGACCAGAGGAAAGAAGAAAAGAAGAAAGTGAGTTACAAAGACTTTGTGGCATGTAAACCTCCAGAGTATAAAGGAGAGACAGATCCGATCAAATGTTATCGATGGATCTCTGAAGTAGAGGCAGCGTTTGCTATTTCTGAGTGTCCTGATAAATTGAAAGTAGTGTATGGTGTTAGTCTGTTGAAAGCAAGAGCAAAAGAATGGTGGGATGTGCAACGTCTGACCATAGGAGAGGAACGTGCTAATGACGTATCTTGGAAAGAGTTCAAAGATATGTTTGTGATAGCCTATTCACCGGAAGCTGAGTTGACCAAGCTTCGTCGAGAATTTCTGTTTATGAAACAAACGACAGAGACTGTGAATGAGCTGACAGGTGTATTTCTTGATAGGGCCCGATTTTGCCCTGAATATACTGAGGATCCGAAGAGATTAATGTATCATTTTCACGAGGTATTAAAGAAAGAGATTCGACAGTTTGTGGATCCGAGTCGTTGGAATAAATTTGAAGAATTCGTGAATGAGGCGAGAAGAAGAGAGATTGAGATAAATCGGGAGGATGATGGTTCCTCCAAGAGAAAGATCGAATCAACTGGAGGATCTTTTAAAAGATTCAGGCCTAGCGGAAGTTTTAAAAGGGAGGATCGACGAGAAGCGCTTATGTGTCAAAAATGTCATAAGAAACATTTTGGGAACTGTGCGGGTGACAAGAGATCGTGTTATCAATGTGGACAAGAGGGCCACATCAGCCGTGATTGTACAAAGACGGTGCGAGTATGCTTTAATTGCTATGATGTCAGTAACCCGTTACTGTAGTATATTTAAGATTATTATAACATTGACCACAGTAAGTCAACTGTTTCTTTTAACCAATCGATCTCATTCATAGATTCACCTTAAATTTCGATCATAATCGATCAAAAAATTTACTTTAGACCTATTTGACACAATACTATCACGATTTACTACTTTTGATATATTTTTATTTTACATTGCATCGCGCGGGTCTTTTGTTAGTGTAGAAAAAAAATACAACCACACGTTTCCAAAATTTTAACATACACACAATTGAAAATTTTAAAATCAAATATACACAATAGTAAAATGTGTAACTTTGAATAGTAAATCCATTATTATTTGTACTTATTTAACTGTATTCTTGATGGTGTGGATTTTGTACGTACGTTTAAACTCTTTTCAACTTTCTTTGTTAAGCTAATTTATGTTTACCAAATTTGGGATATTCTTTGATGTTGCTTCAAGTTGTTTTAGTGTTTTATACTCTTTGTACAATTGTGCTTATAATAAAATAAAACATACACGTATTGTGTTCCTACTAAGAAAAGACCTACTTGATCCTCTAGATTCTTAATTCATAAGGATTGATATATGGATAATAATAATAATAGCAATTTATATAATTAATGATAATAATTAAAAATTCGATCAAATAAAAAAATATAATTGGTTAATTGAATTTCAATTTTGAATGATGATGTCATATAGGTGTTTCTTATATTTTATATATATATATATATATATATATATATATATATATATATATTTTGTTGTTTATTATACATTCTCATGTTAAGCACCTAGCTAGAGTATATATATAAGAGGTAAGTGTTTGCATATATCATGTATTCTAACTTTAGTTCAAAGCATGTATTAAGTAGTAACCAATTGCCTTTACCTTTTTTTTCAATAGATTTACAATTGATTTTGTCTAATGTTTGATTTTGTGTTTGATTGTTTTTTTTACTATAAAATTTACGTACAACTTTATAATTATTATATACAGATTTTAACAACTTTATAATTATTATATACAGATTTTAACATTGTGATATTTTAATTTTCTTACACTTTGATACTCAGAAACTACAATGTACACCATGATGCATTAAAAATATAATTACGATTCATTAAAAACTAAACTTTGATACACACTTAAGCATAAATATGATGTACACTACAATTTTAAGTATGATGTATTGCACTTGATAATACACCGTTTGAGTATAATTATGATACATTGGGCTTTTAACTACCGTGCATTTTACTTTTAACTATGACTCAATGTTATTGTTATTATTATTATTACTAATTACTATTATTATAGTCATTTTATTATTAATTAATTAATTAATTATTTCATAATTGACTTCTAATTACTATACACTTGACCGTTAATTATGATGCATTATATTTTTATTAAGATTTTCTTTTGTGGTAAATGGCATTATCCCAAAAAGTTTTTATTAGAGTAACTTATATATTACAATGGAAACTCTCATCGGAATTCTTAACATAGGCACATGGCTCAAAATTAAACAAATAAAAAAAACACGCTAAACCCAATTAGACGACTACTTTTAACTCGTTTAATGCACTGTACTTATAATTATGATATTTTATAATTATTTTGATGATGCGATTAAATTTTAATTATGATGCGGTGTATTTTTATGATGATGCATTTAACCTTTAACTATGATGCACTACAATTATTACGATGATGCACCAATTAGAGTATAACTAATGATCTACTGTACTTTTAACTACAATGCATTTTACTTTTAACTATGACACAACATATTTATTATTATAATAAATATGACTTTTAACTATGTATCACTACAATCATTATTGTAATGCATTGAATTTATTATTAGAATTATGATACTTTGTACTTTCAACTACGCGGACACTACATTTAACTACAATGCACCATGTATATCAGGATGCAATGTATTAAGTTTCGGGTTTAAAGAGAAGTTTAACATGATGGTGGATCAAAAATAAACAAAGAAATATTAATTAAAGTTTAAGAAAGATTAAATGAAGGGAAAAAAAGAAAATGTAAAAAAATTAAAATAAGTTTAAAATGGGTGTCGATATTTGTTTTCGGTAAATTCATCAAACTGTGTATCAGTTATGTGTACACTACAAATATTTAATACAAAGTTATAGTAGATTCATTAAAATTTAATGGTAGAAATATCACCACACGTTTAAAATAGGCCGGTAAATATTTTTTCAGTTTATTATAGTTGTATAATTTCATTTTCATAAAAGGTTTATACTAAAGTTAAAAGGAATAACTCTACAAAGTGGATAATATTTTAAATTGCTAACCTGAAAGGTGAGTTTACAGTTCGAAAAGTGACGTATAGTTAAATAAACTAGTACTATATCTTATTCAATAGTTAAATAAACTAGTATATCTTATTCAATAAATTTATTTAAAAAGAAGGTCCAAATTGCAATTGAAAAAAAAGGACAAAATCAATACCATTATAATTGGACTTATATATATAGGCATATTTAAGGAATCTTAGCTAAAAACCAATTATATTTGAAAATGGGGTAATATTAAATGAATACATACAATTGGACAAAATCAATACCATTACAATTTGACTTATATATATAGATTAAGTTTATGGTTTTTAAAATCGTATGTATTGACGTTTTAAAAGTTTTATTTTGTATATGATAGTTTCTAAAATGTCTAATATATGTATAAAAGTTTATAATGAATGTATTAAAATTTTTAAAAACTTTAACTTGCGTGTATGAAAACTGACCTAAATACATACATTATAAACTTTTAAAAACTTAGAAATTTAATACATCCCAAAACATTAACCCAAAAATATATATTACGTAGTAAAACCTATTACGACACATTAGTTATCTTTTAATAAAGGTTATTATTATTATGATAGAGATATTACTTGAGATTGTTTTTGTCGTAACAAGATCGTAAGATTGAAAATATGCCTTTTTTCTATAATTGAAATCAACATTGTTGACCAACTTTTTATAATCGAATATTTCGTTGAACCTTTATAATTTTTAATAATCAAATTAATAAAGTTTTGAAGATGAAATTAAGATGGTTATAAATTTTCAATTTTCATTTTCCAAATCATGAAAAAGAAAAAACTATTAATTGGGTTACATCTTACTTGAAGTGGTCCACTTAACAGAAGGCTTTCAAATTTGTTGGGCTCGTGCGTTGATCATCTCCCACAGGCCCAAATCCAACACATCTCGAAATTTTGCACCAAATTCGCATGATGGCCTTTGACTTTGAATGACCCCATATATATTGCTGCAGATGAGTGCAACCAACTCGGCAGTTTTTTTTCGTTGACTTCCATTCTGAACCATAGGATTCTGTTGACTTTAAATTTCAATAGTCGTTTATTCAACCGTCTAAGTTTAAGTTATTTTGCGCCAAATTGATTTTACGACTATGGTCCACCAAGTACCAACCGTTGCACGTTTTCTCATTTTCACGGAGCAGTTCTCACTTCTCAATTCCTATCTATTCTATTCAGCTCGGAAGAAACTGACAACACTTTTCATGGGGAGGCGATTATTCTCCATCCACTATGTGTTGCTTTGAAAATCTCGTAAGCAAAAAATTCATAATTGTTGATGCATTATTGAAATTGTAAAAATAGTTTATTTAAATGTGCTTTAAATGTAAATATTAAACTAGCTTAGGAGTTTAGGTTTTATCTATAAATACATGTCATCAAGGAACCTTGAAAAAACCCTTAGGAAAACACTTGTGAATTAAGCTTTCATTTTGTTAATATCAAACACATAGTTAATGTTGTAATTGTGATTTTGCTCTCAATATTCATACTCATCCAAACACAAATTCATACAAGTTAGATTCGATTTGTTATTCGATATATGTTCTAGGATATTACGATCCTACAATTGGTATCAGAGCGGGTGGATTACGTTATCGAAAATTTTACGGATCGAAATTATCAAGAAAAGTCAACTGTTCTTCACGATCAACGAAAAAGTCAACTGTGAATTTCTAATTTGCAAATTTGTTGATGTTTGGGAGAAATTGAGATTACAGATTGAAGGACAATTATTCAAAAAAAGTTTTTAACGGATTAATTTGACAAAACACACAGTTTTCATCATCGAATCATCAGATTTCTCATCATATTTCGTAGCCACTGTTCTTCGAAGTTTCAAAATCAAATTTGAAGAGATTGTTGTTTTTATAAGAAATTGACGAATCTGAAACATTCTATGATGATTATGAAACGTTTTGATCGGATTAATTGATCAAATTAAACAACTTTCATAGTCGAATCATCAAAACCCAGAAACTCGCTGAACTTTCTGTGTTCGTCCTTTTGAAGATCAAATTGATCAATTCGTGATGTTTTTGATCAAATTATGATTACAGAAACATTTATAATTGATCAATACATGTTTTCATCGGATCAATTTCATCTTTAAACGAGATTCTAAGAGTTTTTGATTTCGTGTTCATGAACAGAGTGTCAACTGTTTTTTGCGAATTTGTACATGCGAACTTAATCTTGCGAATTTGTTTAATAAGTTCGCATGTATTGATTCACTGATTACGAACTTAGTCTGATTGTGAACTTAATTGCGATTTTATCAAATCTGCGAACTCATTGTTGTATCACAGTGATCTCTCGAACTTATGAACTTGCGAACTTAATTGATATAGTGTCGCATGGTTTCATCAGTATCACAGTGTAGTGTCGCAATTCACAAGTCGATTTCAAAGGTTCCTGATTTAGTGTCGCAAAAGATTATAAAATATTTTTTGCTTAAAATTGAAAAATTGTCGAATTACCAAATTTTGTTCTTGAGCTTAAAATTGCTTGATTTTAGTTTGAAAAAAGTTTCGTCTAGGACATTTTTGAACGAAAATTTGGAGGAAAAATCGACACGGGTTGCGCGTACTTGAATTTTTGAGTGAACAAAATGGGATTCTTACGCTGGCGTGATTTTGATTTCTGGAAAAGTGAACTTAAGGATTTTATTGAACAACAACGTGTTGATCTCAATTACTGAGCAATATGAGGGACCGAAAAACAACGGTCTTTATTTTCCTAAGTTTGCGTCATTTGATGAAGAGAAAAGATTTATCAAAGACAAGAGAGCAAAAGAGGTGCTTACTGAGTACTTATCCGATAAGGTCATTTCATGTTGCAAAAGTTATGACACGGCGTATGAGTTATGGGAAGGCCTGTCTATAATGTTTGGACAAAATAATAAATTGAGCTCGAAAGGACCAGACGGAGAGATTGACGGAGAGCTGTTGAAGAAACATGATAAGGTTGATTCTAATTCAGCTTCTCTCACATGTTCAAATTGTGTTGAGTTACATGAAAAACTCAAACATCATCAAGATCACTATCAAAGTTTGATAACTGATATCGAAAACCTCAAGCTTGCAAATCGTGTTTTAAAATCGAATGAAAAAACTTTATGAAGATAATTCTAAAGTTTTGAATACCACTAATCAAGAGTTAAAAATCACGATTTTAAATAAGCAAACTGCGATTGATAATTATCTTACTAAGCTTGATAGTGTGAATAAAGAATTGGCTGAATCTAAGAGTCAGATTTTGAATTATAAGCGAAAAATTTCAAATTTCTCAGCCTCTTCTTTGATTTTAGATGAGATTATTCATGCTCAGAAAACGGATACGAAATCCAAAGCTGGCATTGGGTACCATTCAGTACCTCCACCTTCGAGTTATGTACAAATGCCAATGAAGGATGCAATTAAGGATTTTGTTCCTACAACTCGTTTAGTTATCAATCCGGTTTCTGTTACTAACTCAGTTAAACATGTTGATATGGAGCTCGAATTAAAAAGGGCATATTAGAAAATCACACTTCTTGAAGATAAACTGAAAAATATTCAAAATGAGAATGTGATTTTGAAGAGTCAAGATGATTTGAGAAGAGCTGAAACGAATAAACTTTTTTTTCCCAATGAACCAAAAGGATTTTTGGTTTATCCACCAAGGGAAGGTTTGAGTTTTGGGAAATATAATTCTGAGAGTGAAGGATCTTTAGCAATTCCTACGGTTTATACTAAAAATTACTTTGGTCCTGAGCTTCAAATGTCATTCTTAACAAGTTCTAATGAAGCAAAAGAATTTGAGGACTTCAATCGAACAAGAACTGATAATGTACAAATTCCATTTAACTATGAGAAACTTAACGCAAGTTATGAAACTCGAGAGTTAACACTTTCGCATTATTGAGATTGTAAAAGTAGCTTATTTAAATGTGCTTTAAATGTAAATATTAGACTAGCTTAGGAGTTTAGGTTTTGTCTATAAATACATGTAATCAAGGAACCTTGAAAAAACCCTTGGGAAAACACTTGTGAATTAAGCTTTCATTTTGTTAATATCAAAAACATAGTTAATGGTGTAATTGTGGGTTTGCTCTCAATATTCATACTCATCCAAACACAAATTCATACAAGTTAGATTCGATTCGTTATTCGATATACGTTCTAGGATATTACGATCCTACAGTAATCGTTACAGTCCCAAATCAACAACAATGATCAAGTAAGTAGCGCTAATACCTATCCCTAATAGAGTTTAGGCGCAATTTTTTATTTTTATATTTTATGCAAATTTTGATTTAATGGGAAATTGTTAGATTATGAGTGACACGGTTTAACTACTCAATCAAGAGCGATTTAGTAAAGGTTTATGGAATTAAGACTCAGATTTTGGGTAAGTTTTGTTGTTATAATACACATAAGTTTTATTGGTGTTTGTTGTTTTTTGACTGTAATTTTTAATAGATGATTGTTAGAATTATCCAATAATGATTTTGATTATTGTCAATTGTATACTGTATTTGAAAGGTTTCAGTTTCAAAGTAGCAGGTAATTTGAATTCGCAATTGAATATGGCAAGTAATGTGTGTGCTCTCTCCTTATTCTCAATGAATAACTTCATTCTATTTGACATGTCAAATTATCACTTTTGTAACTTGGGGTTTACTTCTACTGGATGAAGCAATACAAGAGGTTCCCAAAGCATTTAAATACACTTCGGTTCACATTTGGGTTAATTGACCTGTTTTAGTTTTAAACTACTTTTTTTATGGTGTCATTTGATATACGGGTAAAATATAATGGTGTAACCCAAAATCCAAATCAACACATTAGTTGATAAATAGCATTTTGAAACAAAGATGGTGTGGTAATTTTTTTAGCATACATATTAGTTGAGCTTGGACTTTGATTTGTGGGGGCTATGAGCCATATATATATTTAGATCATTTTAAAAACAACTTATATATCCTATACGAGTAGAATCAGATCGTACACCGATCCTACGATCTTACAAGCGATCCCACGATCCTAGTATGATCTTATCTTCTGAGCGATCCTAATTCGATCCTATGATTTTACAAGAGATTTCACGATCCTAGTACGTTCTTACCTTATGAGCAATTCTAATTCGATCATGCACATTTTCGATTGGTAAGATCGTAAAATCGTACAGTTAAAATCGGGATCTTGATAACTTTAGTTTCATGAATAATATTTTGGATTTAACTATCATTTAAAGGCTTTTTAATTGATTGAATATAGATATGAACAATTAACTTGATATCACAAAATAGCATGTAAAATATTATTTTTGGTCTAATTCGAAAAGAGTGTTCCACATCAATAAGAAACAATCTATTTATATATATAAAACAAATATATTTTCTTGTTTGTTAGCCATGCCACATTATCTTTTTACCTTTTTCTAAAACTCATTTAATTACGTCACATCATCAAATTAGTTTTTCATTAAAAATCTTCATAATTTCTAACACTCTCTTAAAGTTTTCAAAATTTTGAATTTCTAACAAACTACTTCCTTCTATTTTGTGAAGGTTTCTAATTCAATTTTATTATAAGTTATTATAATAGCTTTTTAAATTTATGCATTACATTTAATTAATAATAATTTTTTCCTACATAAAAAATAAATTCATGTTCTTACCGATATCTCATACATTGCAATGATTTAATATTATCGTCATCAATTACCAAGTTTAAGGAAATTAGTTTTAATAAAATATATAAAATTGATTGTTTTCTGTACATTTTGGTATACGTTACTGTTGAGTTTCAATAATAAATTTTCAACAATATTAATACAATTGAAAACTTAAGAACATATGATTAAATTTATTTTTTTAATTACCGTGCATTGCAAAGGCTCAACAAATGTATCAAAACTTAATATAATTTTGCAATTAATGGTTGTTACTTTTATAATTCACATGGTGACAAGATCGGTGTTACAGTGATAAATGGACAGAGACCCAAATTTCAACCGCTCGTAAAGAAATGAGGAGACTACATCATACTTGATAATAAATACAAGTTCATCCATTAAAGTTTAATTTATGTTACTAATCATTATCACAATGATAATTGTATTTTTAAATTAACATTAAACTTACAAACTAATATAATTGTATTTTATAAATACTCGTGCATCGCACGAGCTCAAGACCTACTATATAATATATAATACACGGAGTAAATGGAATAAAACAGACATATGATGCCACTACATATAATACGTACCAAAATTAACTTTCATATGTGGTACTCATGACTCACGAGTATCTCGACCACTTGTAAACAAGGACGGATGTAGAGGAGGGCATGGGTAGTTGTCCCCCAAAACTTTCAAATCTTGTTGAAAAGAATTTTTATAAGGGTATTTATGATATTTTGTAAGTTTTAATCCTCAAAATTAAAAAAATTAATAATTTTTTTTTTGTTGCCCCCAAAATTACTAAATCCTATCTTCGCTAGTGTGTCACAGTGCCATTGTACGTGTTAAAAATTAATACTCCTTAAGTCCTTATCGTCTATAGTTCACAACCAAATAGCAACACGAGTGCAGCACAAAATTTTACAATATTCATACAAGGAAAAGAAGCAACTACTTCAATACAATATGTACAAACTTATGTAAAGATGAATTATTCATCCCTAGTATTTATTTATAGATAACGATGAACCTCGAATGCTTCCGATAGAAGTTCAAATATGACCAAATAAATGATTTTCTCTAAATTGTTAAAGTTTGTGGGTAAGGTTACGAGGATAATGTCTCATTTGAGGGGAATGAAGAGAAGATATTTTTACTTCATTTTAGGACAAAATTGTAAGGATTGTAATATAGTGATGTTAAAATACAGTGAAATTTATAGATATAAAATGCAGTGTTGTTAAAATGCAGTAGTTGTTGTAAATCACAAAAAATTTATCCTAAAATGCAGTAAAAAATTTCTTCTCCTCCTCCTTCAAATGACGCCTTCCTATCGAATCCTCCACCCAAATTTGTATATTACTTTTAGAAGTTGACACTTATTTTGAGAGAAACCAAAATGAAAAGGTAGCTGTTTATTTTGGAACGGAGATGTACTTCATAAGACCTTCATAGATCAAGAAAGGGGAACGTCATAGGTACCATGGCGTTCCCGTTTGTTTTTTTCTTTGCGTTTGGTTCCAGCAAGAAGTGAAGAAACAGAGGAAAAGGTAGGCCGCATGCTTTAATTTTTCGCCTTTTCTTTTCTAATTTTAGTGTGTTAAAAATGATGATTGAGACGCAAAAAACTGAGGGTGCTCTAAATCTTCACAGGCAGTGAAATGCTATTTGTCATTTTTTAACTTATCTAACGTGTCGCTGATGTGACCGTGACCTAATTAAACACGTTAAGCAGGAAACAACCATCTGTACACGTACATCAAATTGCTCAATTTTATTATCACCAAAATATGAGGACTAATCAATACACATATGCAACATAATTGCTTATATCTCATGCTTCTACCATCAGTCAGAAAAACTTTACCAATAGTTAAGATAAACTCCATATATAGAATACTAATTAAACAAACAAAAACATATAACGGAAAATCATTTTTCACAATTGAAGGCGATATCGTATGGTTTGGGAGGCAGTTATCCTTGCATAGTTATATGTGGCTCTCCCCCCACAAACCTAATATATATGTGATGATATTATATAGAACTCTAGCTAACATAACTAATAACTAAGAAAATCAAAAGCACCTCCAACTACACAAAACTAATTAACATAATTAAGATAGCTTACCCTATCTCATTCAATAGGGACACCAGTTACCTTGAGGAATTGAACCCATAATTAAGTTGTATGGTTTAGTTTTCGATTCCTTTACCAGCCGTTGAAAAGTGATACTATCGGCCTTACTCCAATACATCGGAGATTCGAGAGTGCATGCGCAGCATCAGTCATATACGAGCGATCAATAGGGAGCCCAGTAATTTTCAAGATCGCCACACTGGTCCATTGTCATGAACCTATTATTGCCAAGCGCGTTTGTGTTGCTGCTTATATCCCCACTATTATAACCCATGGCTTGCTCATTTCCAAGTCCACAACTACTTATAAGCATCGAGGACGTTACGTCCTCTTGTGGTTGTGGTGGTGTTGCTCCTGATGATTGTGGTTGTCCCATTGGCCTCATTTGTGTTGCGGTTGACCCTCTTAGGTTTAGATTCAACCCAGAAATTGTAAAGCATTCGGCTCCAGTAGCTCCGTTAAGGTAGTTTAACTGGGCTGGGTGGAGAGGCATATTCACATTACCTCTGAAAACTCTAGAAAACTCGGCAATATCAGCGTTGCTCATGTAATTAGTTCTTCCTAATCCAACTGGGAATTGATAATTTGGGTCAGGTGGCAGGATCTGGGGAGGCATCTGCATCCCTGAAGCATGGCCCATTTCAAGGTTGTAGGGATTTATCATGCCTCTTGAGTGGCTGGACGACGATGGATACTTCTTACCACCTGCAGTCTTTTGGAAAACTCGACATACAACCCATTCATCCTGCATATGTAATCGAGAAAGTACCATTAGCAAATTTTACATCCATGATGTAAATATGTATTAGTTACCTTGCATCAATATATAAATGGATGAATTAGTGATAGAATTTTCACATGAATTCATATGATTTCTAGATATATGCCTTATTGGGTGTCAATCTCGATCAGTCCATTTTATAGTTTTTGATACTACAAAACTTCAAGAAAATTGTGAATTTGGTGAAAAGAAATGTTAAGAACTGAGATGTTGGGAAAAAAAGTATTTGATTTTTTCAGTAAAAGAATATATACTCAAGATACACACAGGTTCAGAATTTGCCAACATGAAACAGAAGGATAGATATAAGTGCAACCCTAGCAAGGTACCTTGGAACTGCGAAAGGCAGATTTGGCATGGACGCGATACTCGTGCATAACCCAATTGGTTTTCTCACCACGGGGGGCTCTTCCTCGATAAAATACCAAAGTTTTCTTCATACCGACAAGCTCAGAGGTGGTGCTGTTGAAGATCTCCTTGTCCTTCCCAGTGGTCTTCCAATAGCCGGTATTGGTGGCTCTATTAGTTCGGACTCCCGTTGGGTATTTCCTATCTCTTAGGCTGAAGAAATACCATTCTTTCTCTCCCATTTTCGCCTTTCCTGTTTCAAATTCGTTCCCACGTACAACGTTAAGTATTGTTCAATGTATTTGTGAGCCAAGAATATATATTGATTAATCTAAAAACATTTTGAATAGTGAGATATGTGTTGTCTTTCAAATACTAACAAAATACATCATTTGTATTTACTCAATGAGTGATTTTCTTTTAGTTTGTTGAGAAAAAAGAAAGAAGATGTCATTAAACCATTATTACAAGAAATGACTTGCACGAAACATTACTTCTAAAGGTTACGTGAATCTTCATAGAGATAGATTCATATTTTCCTGCCAATTCTAGGGTTTTTTTTTTTTTTTTTTTTTTCTTTCAAATGCAACTTACGGTGATTTTGTATCTTAAAAATGTAATTCATGATACCCATCATGGTTACTCAAATTCGAACTACATATGCTAAAATAAATAAATATTTTATGGTAATTAACAACCAACAATCGTTTTGGAAATTTGATAAACACCAGTAAAAATAAGTTTTCCTATTCTTATAGTTTTTAATTTATACACCACCCATGTAAGCTTTTTTCTGCTTTATTTTACAAACTACCTTCTCAAGTCACCATGATGATTCATTCAAATCTAAGAAATGAGAAGTTTAGCATATCCCCTTAGTAGAAATAATCAACAGAAAGATGAAAAAGAAAGAAAGAAAGAAGACGCGATCTGATTAAGAAAGAAGAAGACACGGTCTGATTAAGAAACGAAGAACATGCGTCGATCATTCACAAAATAAATCCCATCATTATATGAACGTGTTTTTAGCTTCTCGTTAGTATATAAACAAAAACCTAATTCACATATACTTTGATAGGGAAAAATAATTTCCGTATATCAGATTCACGCTTTTAGGTATGCATGAGCATCACTTAAGCTTACATGAACACAATTTGAACAAAAGCAGTAAACATATTCCAAGCCAGTTATTAAAGTAAGATCGAGTAGTTATAAGCACATACCTGGAAGATCCCAAGGCTCACATTTATTAAGATCAACGTCAGTAATTGCCCTTCCAGTAAAGCTCGAATCTTGTATCTTGTTTATAAGATAAGAAGTGATGAGTTCTTCATCGGTAGGATGAAACCGAAACCCCGGAGGAAGTGTTTCTACTTCCTTCTTCACTTCACCTTCCATATTCACTACCACCTTTCTAAAAATATATAATTATCTAGCTAAAACTACTAAACTACCTTAAGTCTTAATGGGTTCTAACTATACCATAATTTTGATCAAAGAGGTGAAAGGAAAAGGAAACTGCAAGTCTTAATGTGAACTCAGAGATAAGGTTTGGTATCAAGTGTGGAAGTTTTCTTACCTATAAATTTAGAATTATATATATATTTTTTTAACTTAGAGCTATAAATGAAGAAAGTAAGAATTGAAGAGAGGGGAGTTCTAGGAAGCTCTCACCTACTTTAGGTCTTAAGATATACTCTTCCTTGTGTGACCAAAAGTCCAATACAACCCTAGATTTCCTCATCCATTCGTGTGCCCTAATTTTTTTTAAACCTTTGAATTTATTTCAGCATAAATTATAAAAAAACTACAATTGTGTCTCTTTAATTTTAATAAACTTATGTAAGATATATATAAGTTGCAAATAAGTTCTGATTTTTTAGTCTTAATTGGTGTGTGGTTGATAACTTGTTGCAGTATGTAAAAAATATTTGGCACTCTCCATATGTGGGATTCTTCAAGATACTTTTTTCTTTATTTGTAAACTAATCAAATGTGGAAATTTTAAATATTCTCTTTTGGTTAGTTTCTTTTTCTTTAAAACCTAAAAAAAAAAGAACCTCCTAAGAGATCGAGAAGTTGAAAAGTACATTATAAATTCCTTCCTAGAAGGTCAAGAGCTTCAATTCTTTACCACACTATGTTCATATGAGATGAGAGAAATGTGATCAACCCTAGTCACCATAATTCTATGTAACATGCAAGTGAAAATACGTTTGACGGATTACTTGAACTAATATTCCCTAATCCAAAATGTTAGTAATTTTAGTGTAATTGAGATCTACTTAAGACTAAAGAGTATTCCAAGTAAAGTTATTGAACAAGTTGATAAGTGTGGGGTGCACACTTGTTTAAACTAACTTGGATCACCGCCACTAAATAGCGGGGGTCAAGGGGGTTACGCCTCCTTGCGGGGTCAAGGAGGCCGAGCCCCCTAGTTGGGGTCCGCTAACTTCCAACGTTGCTGAAACGTTCCGTCTGTTCGCGCAAAAGGTGTGACAGTTGGTTCCCGCCAACTTCCCAACCGAATCTGGAAATAAACAAAATTTTGGTCTCATTTCTGACATACGAAAAATACATCAATTCTCTCTGGTTTTGCTTTGTTTCTCTGCCAAGAATCAAAGTGTTGTCTTTGTCTTATCCCATTAAAAATTTCGTGAACCCAGACAGTAAATGGTCGAAATACTTTATTGAGAAAGTGTTAACACGATTCAAAAATTATCCAAGATTATCATCACACCCTCTTCACAAACACAAAACACCGGAATTAAGCAAGCATGAAATTATCTTTACCCAAACCATTTGTACATAATATATCCAGTAATTAGGGTTTGTTTGTGATGGTTGTGTTTGACTTTAAGCTAACAATTTGTCACATAAGAACCAAAATGTGCAGTGGGTCACAAAATTTTGAATATATATATTTACAAATTAAATTATATGACATATTCTAAATCATCTACATGCAGTAACGAAATTGTAATAGCTATGATGTTATTAGAAATCGATCGAATTAATTAATAGGCCAGGATCGAATTGTGAAATATGAGTCTCCTCTGTGATCATCATATATTAATTATATGTTCTGGAACCATATATATATATATATATATATATATATATATATATATATATATATATATATATATATATATAATATAACAAAAGAAATTCCTTTTCTTTTGGTCACTTGTATATATATTTCTGGAACCAAATAAAAACCAAATCATGGAATAAGGGAAGTGACCTAATGTTGACTACCTAACATGCTTAATGCATTGCCAAATTTTTGCTTGGTGCCAAAAGGAAACAGGAGGTATTTTGTAGCACAAGTTTCATAGTATTTTAGTCTAACAGTTTATGGAAACTCAGAAAAAACTGTTGCACCAACTTCAATTCACTGATACAGTAAACATTTTAAGTACACAAAATGATGTTATTTAACTGAATATGGAATAGTGAAAAAAACATCAACTCATTGTTTATATATCGTTGTTAATTGTATTAGTAAAGCGATCGATCCCTTCTAGAAAATGGATTAGTTACGATTATGGAAAGATTTATGGGCATAATAAAGTTTGTATATTATTGAGCATTAGAGACACATATCTGCATCAGTCTGTCGTAATCCATAATTTACTTGTCCTACACTTCGAAATTTAATTGATCTTGAAACAAGTCTTCATCACTCTTATTACCTGCCTCATAACATAGTTTGTTCGCACTTGTATGTGTCGTAACAGCTACGTTTCATCGTAAATAAATTTTACTGTTTGAACTTAACTGCGGCCGACTTTATGATCAGTATGATCAAAAATTATTTTTTATTTGAACTTTTTTTATGAAAAATGTTTGATGTGTCTAAAATTGTAGAATTAAAACTGAATATTTAACTGGTACAAATGATAAAATGATTGATAAGATAAACAGAGAGAATATAGAGAATATATAAGTGTAATCCATGTGTCATAAAACTTACTAAATCTCGTGCCTTTCTGTATAAGCTTTTGAAGTTATTGATAACGTACCATATAGTCTAGCTTGAAAGAAATTTCAGAGATAGCGGTCTTGTTGTTCACATTAAAAGAGACAGGCAGTTGACAGAAGACCAATGGATATAAAAATAATTTCGACGAGATATATAGTGATCAATTTGAAGACCGTTCGTTATAAGTATACAATATTATCTCAAAAAGGCCCGGTCGTTAGATGTATTTGGTCATGTATGTTTGAGTCATATACGGAACCATGTTGAAAACAATGTTCAAATCATCATCGAATTCTCCATATAAACAAATACGTTGCTTGTTTATTTAAGCAAATATGGTACATGATACGATGTGCAAAACTATATGTAACTAACGACGCGCTTTCATGGAAATTAAACAATATCTCAGTGGTAATTGTTTACCAACGACTTTGTCGACACATGACAAGGGTCAATTGGGTGAAAGGAACTTGTCACCAAGACGCTCTTTTTATCTGTATAGTAAGAAATACACAGCAAACATGGGCTAATTAGTAATAAAAACGGATTTCTCCATGCAGGCTACTTGTCAAACACTTCACATATAAAAACTACATAAGTATTAATAAATTAAAGCTAGCTAGCTAGTTGTCTTTTCATGGATCAATCATTGTTTAAATGAATCATATCATAAAATTATAAGCAAAAGGGCCGGAGTTATCAATTTCAAGTAACCGTAACAGACAACAAACAGGATATGTACGTTATATTAACATCGATCTGCCGGAAGCTGGTATGTTACATACACAAATGAGGCAAGCTATTCTTAAGGGTATAGCATATATGTCAGAATATATGAAAATGGTCTTCGTTTGATCAATAATTCATAAGCTTAAATTCATACATACATAGTTATAAACAAGTTAATTTTATGGAAAATATATGATAGGCATAACCTATTTTAGGTCTACATTGGTCGTCGATCAGTCGTTAATATTTTACACATTTCGTATCGTTTTGGTATTTCATGTTCTCCTTAATTTAGTTTGTGACCAATCATTTTTATGGTAGTTATATATGCAGGAGTGCAAAAACAGAAATGAAAATATATTTCTTTAGGTTTAACGTCAGATATTTAATTATATGTAATTTTTAATGAAGTACGTTAATAACTAAATACATTAATTAATTGGAAACTTTATCGGTTTAAAGACGGTAAACATATGAATTGAAGTATATACGTCTACATGAAAGTGAGAATGAAATGTTGAAGAAATAAAAAACCACATAAGCCTCAATACTTAACATCGAGACTGAAAATGAAATATAGCAGAGATCGAGCTTAACTTATCGTCAAAAATGAATATTAGGAATGAATGAGGATATACTAAAAGTTATTATGAAATCATCATCACTGTACATATATAGCACGTACGTTTGATTCTGTGTATATACATACATGTTGGGATGTGGTTTATGTGCGTGTCGAGGAGATAATATAACTTAACTTTGCGATCCACTGCAAGAAAATGGAGCAAATACGACGGAAAGTTTTAGCGGCAACATGGGTCGTCGCTAATGTACCCCAAAAGTGTACATGTCAATGCAAAATCGTCGCTATAGGAATGAAAGTCGTCGCAGTAGAGCTACTCCATGCTAGGTTACCGCGACGACCTTTTTGTTGTCGTCGATAAATTTTCATCGTATTTGCTCCATTTTCTTGTTGGCCTGCTCAAATTCGTTCAAATATATATTCATCTTTGTATTAGTAAATGTGTGTGTCGTGGATTCTATCAAGCTAAAAGTTACATATGGATGGAAAAAATCATCTCCGAGATTAAGGTGCTCAAAAACGCTTATATGGTTTCGTCAAATGGCTTTGTAATTTGTTTCGTTTGGAGATGTGGTTTGTTGCATCTTTATTAGGTTCAAACTATTGTTAGGTTTATTTAGATGTTGGTGTTTTCATTAGGTTTATTCACGTTTAGGTGCTAAGGTTTTGCTCAATTGTTCGTTGGTAGGGTGTTTTGGGTGATTCTTTTAGGTTGTTTTAGTAGAATGTTACTTTATCGTCTCTTAGTGTCTCGTTAATTTTGATAATATAGTTTTGTCGTTCAAAAGAGTAGGCAAACATGAAGGTTTTTGCCTATAGGCGTCTTAAAATGCCAAGTTTGTTGTAGTCCGTTGAAATAGATGCTGGTTGATCAGTTGCTGTATACATTCAAATGGTTAAATTGAAACCATATCTAAACAATATTAGGTTCTTGAAAACTGAAGAGTTAATTAAAAACCAATAATTGAAGAGGGCGATAAAAAGAGAGGAACTTTTGGATTAACGTTGGATTTACGATTTACAAGACATAAGAGGTTGAAACTTGAAAGAGATAAAGCAAAACATATCACTAAATTATATCTATTGGTGGGTCCGAGTAAAGTTCCGAATGTTAAAAAAATATGAAACGAAAGAATAAGTAGGATTTTGCTCCATTTCAATTAATCATTTTCATTTTTTTAATTTAAATATCTCACAAAGCGTATATCCATAAATTATAAAAATTACACCGTTAAAATCAGCATATTTTTATCTTTAATTAGAGATCTCACATTACATACTTTCGACGAACTTTTTTTTTCGTTTTCTAATGGGTATGTGAAATTCGTAATAATAAATCACATGTGATTTAACACTCACATATGAATATATTTACAATCAAATTATAACTTTTAAATCACTATCTATAATCACATGTGAATAATTAAATTTACAAATTGTAAGTTTACAATTACATAAAAATAAATTATTTGATAATTTAATAAACCTTCAGACTAAAATTTTGTTATAATCACATGTGATTAAACATTAAATTAGTAATCACATTTGAATAAAGTGTAAATAAATACAAATTTTAAATAATTGTTTATAATTATACATGTAAATAAATATAAATGTGAAATCATATGTGAATTATCAGTTATTATCACATTTTCATTTGAAAAACACAAGTGATTAAATCTCAAATCAATAATCACGTGTGATTTTGACCATAAACGATTTCAATTCCTAAAATCTTCTTTATATTCGTTTATATAAATAAATAATAAGTTGTAATCATGTGTGAGTCAACATTCACGATTGACGAATAATCGTGTACTAGTTATATTTACTCATAAATCACATGTGATTATATATAAAATCACATATGATTATATAAGTCACATTTTCTACGACCCAACAAAAATGAAAAAAAAAAGTTGTCGAAAGTTTAGCCTGTGGGATCTCTAATCGAAGAGAAAAAGACGCCGATTTCGAATATGTAATTTTTATAAATTTTGGTCATGCCATTTGTGAGATATTTGATTTTAAAGATACAAGTGAAAATTGGGTTTTAAAGGAAATAGATCAATCCTATTGGTTCTCTCATTCTCACTTTTTTAGCATTCTGCAATGAACCCCCACCTCTGGTGGGTCCAAAATATATATTTATCAACTTCTAATTTCCCCTCATTTAGACCACTTCCAACAAGGGACTGAAACTGACTGGTCAGTTGGTGTCAACTCAACGTCACATTAGGCTCTAATATCTGACTGACCACTGTCAACAATGACACTGTTACTTCAATTTTTAGGCCACATTACCAATATACATTTAATTATTTACACCAAATAGAAAAGAAAAACAAAAAAAGTGACGTTTAGTCGGATATCCGACTAAATCCACAGCCAGAGCCAAAGTGACATGGTGATGCTAACGGAGTCACTAAAGTGACACCCGTCACTTGTAAACCTACGGACGAACTAACAATCCGTTGGGAGAGATCTTAGACACTGTCGGTTACTTTACAGGTCCAAACAATGGTACCGTGTCCCATTTTATAGGGGCTCAAATTTTTATGGGCCTAAAGCCAAAACCTTCTCCTTACATTATATATAAGTTAATTAGAGCACGGGGTGTCGGGAGGTTTTGTCACCGTTTTCCGATGAGAACGCCGTCGGACGGCGTTCTGCCGCACCGGGACGGCGTTCCCGACGGCGTTCTCGTCGCGTTTTTCGGCCGCCGTCCTTTTCCGAACGTTGTGAACGGCAACGTTTTTTTTTTTTTTTCTTTTTTTACCGTTAGTTTTTTTAAAAAAAAAATTTAATTTTTAAATTTAAAAAATAGCCGTTACAACGGCCAAATTTTTTAAAAAAATAATAATTTTTTTTTCCTATTTAAACACACCTCAAACACAATCTCAAATCACAATTCAAACACACTATCTCAAAAACTCTTTCACATACTCAATTAAAACAATCAAAAACTCATCCAAAAATGTCATCTGATTCATCATCCGATGACGAAACCACGTATAAACTTATGATGCTTGCTCGTAAGTATCGTAATGAGCAACAAGATGCCGAAAGTTCCACGGCTCGTTCACGTCGTTTCATACCTCGTGACCGAGTCACGGCGGAGCAGACGTTACTAAACGATTACTTTGTCGAAAATGCGAAATATCCGCATGAATATTTCAAACGTCGATTTCGAATGAGTCGCCGTTTATTCCAAAGAATTTGTGAGGATATTAGTTCTTACTCCGTCGAACCACTTCCCGACTATTTTTTGTGGTTTCGTCAACGACCCGATGCACGTGGCGTACCGGGCTTTACTTGTCTTCAAAAAGTCACTTCTGCGATTCGTCAATTGGCATACGGTACAACTCCGGATGCCTTTGATGAATACTTGCAAATGTCAGCAAGAGTTTCTCGTGAAACTTTACAAAATTTCACAAGGTGCGTTATCGATTTATATTCAAATGTGTACATGAGAGAACCAACGAATGAAGACATACATCGTTTATATGATAAGCATCACGAGCTTCATGGTTTTCCCGGCATGCTTGGTAGCATAGATTGTATGCATTGGGCTTGGACACAATGTCCAAATGCATGGAAGGGTCAATACACCCGAGGCGATCATGGGTATCCGACGATTATGCTTGAAGCCGTCGCTTCGTACGACTTGTGGATATGGCATGCATACTTTGGAGTTGCGGGATCCAACAATGACTTAAATGTTCTTAATACGTCTTCTTTGTTTAGGAATTTGCTAAATGACTCCGCTCCCCAAGTTCCATATACAGTGGCTGATTTGGATTACGATAAAGGGTACTATCTTGCCGATGGGATATACCCGTCATGGGCAGCGTTCGTGAAGGGATTTTCAAGCGAGATTGATCAAAAGAGGGCTTATTTCAGTAGGAAACAATCGGCCGCACGAAAGGATATTGAGCGCGCTTTTGGTGTTTTACAAGGAAGGTGGCATATACTACAACAACCGGCAAGAGCTTATAGTGTAAACGCTATAAGAAGAATCATGTATGCTTGTATCATATTGCATAACATGATAATTGAAGACAACGGTTTCAACATTGCTGAGAATGAAAATTATTATGTACCTGTTGGAAACATACAAGGTTCTTGGATCGAGAGATGTAACACATACGAGAGGAAAACAAAGGAACTACGTGATCGGGAGACACACGAAGGACTTCGAGCCGACCTTGTGGAACATCTTTGGAGGTATCGTGAACAGAGGTGGAATGAATCGCAAGCTTCGGGATCGGGAACGGGAGCGGGAGATGATTGATTTGTTTATTTATCTATTTTAATTTTAGGACTTGTAATCTTTTATGTATTTTAAATTATGTATTTTAATTTTAGGACTTGTAATTTTTTTTTATGTCTTTTTAATAAATTAAATCTTATTTTATTTGATTTATTTATTTTTATATGTTAATTTATACAATTATTATCATTAAAAAAACAAATAAAACAAATAATAAAAAACTCCAGAACACTGTCCAGAACACTGTCACCACACCACAAAATCCTCAATTACAACATTCTCAAGAACACTGTCCAGAACACTGTGGTGACAGTGTCACCACACCCCGTGCTCTTAGCGGCCGAGGTTTTACCGTTCACTCGGATGTGATTAGTTGATTTGGGCGGTAGTGAGATTTCATTGGAAGAAACAGACGGCCATTTTACTATTGGTATTTAATATATATTTTAATATTTTATAGGTGTTGTAAATAGAACAATGCATGAGGTATGGAAAATTGGCAAAACACATCACTTTCTTCGTATTTGATCTGGGTTCGATTGTTTTATTTGTTAAAACTGTTGGGCCAGTATTCTTTTGATCCGATTGGCCATAGGCCATAGGCCATAGTTATAGTTATTTCCATTCATAGTAAATTAATTAATATCATTTGTATCATACCAATTTAACTAAATGAAGAAAGAAATAGACTCTTATGTCCAGAGCAAAGTGTGGTTAACAACCCTCGTTATTCATACTTGTAAACCTTCAGAAAAAAATGTTCTTAAAAAACAATGTGTGCAACTATTGAATTTTTGTTAGATATAATTAGGGGTTTAAATTCTAGTTGGGTTTTACTATGGGTATGAGTTTGATAATCTAAAAATGTGTAAATGAGAATGAAATTGAAACCCATTTCATATGATGGGTTTGGAAAATGCCTATCTTTATGGGTATATCACCCAATATTTGATTCCTATCCATTCAAAATAAACATCACTCATTTCCATTCCCCGTTCACATACTCTTAAATTTTTTTGTTGTTTTCGTTTACCTTACTATTTAGGGTACACTGTATAATCTCCGACGACGGCTTAGTTAACATAGATGCTAAACTAATTTCAATGAAAGATTTTTTATTTTTTTATTTTGTGATTGTCAATGCTAAAATTTTGAAGTTTGCTAATGATATCTATAGTCTTGAGCATTTATTCTGTAAAAAAGAAAATGAGAGTAATCGATTAAAAATAATAATAATAATAATAATTAAAAAAAAAAAAAAAAACCACCTGACTCTAGAGCCTTTAGTCTCTAATATAATGATTTAGGTTCAAGAGAAGTTCATTCAGAGCAGAAGCAATCAATCACCTGAACCCAGATTAATTTAAAGCAAAACAATAAGTTACAAACACATGAACAATGACTATGATACACACACCTCTATCATACTACTATTTATCCTTCCTTTCTGGTCTTTTTTCTATGCATTACAAACATACAACAGCCTTCAAAGACAGACACGTAAATCTTTACATGCAGCCAACGTGCAGAACGTATCAGTTCTTTTTTCTATCTGCAGAACACAAAAACAAAAGAATACAAAATAACTAAAAAAAAAAATATTCATAATCTCAAACCCAAGTAATTTGGTATCAACCCAATGCTAGTGAAGACCTAATATTCCTAATCAATGTCGAAAAGGATTCAAAAAATAAAAAATGTTCAATTTCCTGACAATCTTTAAGTATATAGACCATCTTATGTCATTTTTAAGTTAGGGAACTGCCTACCTTATATTCATGTCTAAAGAAAAGCACTGATCTTCGGTATATTACTACTACTTGTCTGGATGGCCACGTTTTGCCTTGCGACGTGGTTGGTTTGGATTGGCATTTGGTCTTTTAGCCTTTTTACTGTATCCGAAGCGAATTTGAAAATGATTTACATTCTTGAGTAAGAATATATAAAGTGAAGTATTAACCATCAGAAGTTCTTTATTACATCAATGTTTAAGACATAGATGAAAAGGGTAAATAAACTTACAAAAAGATTGCTGATAGAGTTTTCAACAGGATGACTATAGGCAGGGCCAACAATGCCGAGGCCTGCAACATATATATAGGTGAAATAGAATTATTAGCTTAGGGGGAACCTGTAAAGGAAGGGTTAAATGGGTCATTAGTCAGCCAGGGTATATTTCTAATGTATAGAACTTCCTAATCAATTAATCGAAAAAGTTACATATTACTGAGATAATTTAATATCTGTGATCAACCAACCCAACCCACACACACATACACAGAGAAAGAGAGAGAGATAGAGGACATACAGAAAACCACACTAACTCTTTAGTTGCAAGAGCTTTGCTGATGTCATGCTTTTTCAGCGTCTCCTCAACGACGCCTTGAACCTTCATTAGTAGAATACTTTGAGGTATGCATCAGGATTCAAACGAATATAACCAACATATGTATCACTTTAAATACACTTGCACAGATAAACGTGCAAAAGGCATCACATTCCGGTAGAGGTGGCGATTACAACCCATTTACATACAAATGGGTCGACTTGGGTTATGTTCTATCTCCAACCAGTCAAATGGGTTAAGCTTAAAAGATTTAAGTCAAAAGCCATCTGAATCATCTAATATCTCTTCAACTGCATAATACCTCCGAAATCACAGTATTGAAAAGAGTTTAAATTATCATTGTTTGAACCATATTTGGCACATTAATTATTATTTAAAATATAAAAGGTTTCTGCGGGCCACCCACCTCATCCCAAAACAACTCGACCTGTACTAAAAAATTACCCGTTTTGGCCCATTTCCCAACCCACCCATCTTTTCAACAACTACTTAGAACAGAACTGCCAGATCCTTACACGTATGATTAAGTTACATAGGAGGAAAAAACTATGAACAACAAACAGATGCTAAACCCGTGTATTTCTTACATGATTATGGTATCTGGTTGCAGATTCTAGAAACTTCCCGTAAGCTACAACTGCTTCCTTCGTGTAAGGAGCCACTGCTTCCCGTGCTTTGTCAAGATGAGGCTTTGTTGCAGTGGCAATATGATCAATGTACGGGTTGCAGACATTTTTGACACTCTGCTCCCAGTTAATCTTCCAATTAGGACATAAAGTAATCAAGAAAAAAGCAAAGTTGATTAAAATGTACCTGAAAGTGAGGGCCTACAGCTTCCGTAATTTTAGTCATATGCGAAGTTAGAGCGTCCTTGGATTTAATATAAACCTCTTTCGTCTTTTTGGTCAGTGATTTTAGTTGTGGTTCAACGTTCGTTGTTACCAACACCCATTGTTCCCTTGCAGCTGGAACCCATTTCTGTGTATATTTATAAGAACAACATCCGATATAATTAGAAAATTCAAGAGCTTCAGCAATCCAATGAATTTTGAACAAAAAAAAATTACTAAATATACAGGATCCTCGAGCGGTTTTTCCAACGGTTGCACACTTGCACTCTAATTTAAAATTTCTTACTACCACTAAAGAATTGTTTTTTACGGTCAACTGTCTGAAAATGTATTAACTTGATCCCAAAATGCCAATCTGTGTATCCGATGACTACTTCATCAGGTGACCGGTATTATTTTGTTAATGGTGTGGCAGACATATAAGTTGCCACCTCATCCGCACATTACAAGTTCTATGTTGTAAGAAGTCGACTACATACAATAGCAAGATAACTGAAAATCAGAAAGTCTGTCACTTACAATTTTGATTGTCTGCACATGTGGTTCAGCCCATTTTTCAGCTTGTGCCTTTTTCTCCAATGCCTGCCACAACAACAGAAAAAGAATGAACATTGCTACCAAAATGAGCAAAAATACATTTTAGTAAATGCAGCATGCAATAAAAAAAGGGATATCTAAATACTACCTTTTGCCTAAATGAATCAAAAGCAGGTTTTCCATGCTCTTTCCAATGGTTCTCTGCATTAGACTACAAGATAGTAATGCAGTCAAAGTCAAAATTGATCTTTCTAGTCACAAATGTCATACTCTAAAAACAAATACTTGAAAACTGACCAATCGAGCAGCAAGCCAAGGTGGTAGCCATGCACCATGAATCTGAAGACGAAGACGGTCAATAAAATCAAAATAAGGTTTCTTAAATGAACCATATGGCAGTCTACATTTTTATAAATTTGGAATTAATAACATGAACACTTATGTGAGCTAATGGCATTAAGAGATAGCTAAGTTTCAGGTTTTACCTCGGTCAGTTCTTTAAGTTTCGATGTTGCTTCAAATTTAGCCTTCTTAAGCTCCTCCTGCATATGATTTTACACGTTAATACATTGCCTGATCTCATATTTAAAGCAGTATACCAAATACCATTCTTGTGAACATACCTCCGCGATTTTAAGAGCACGCTCGGTTTTATGAAGGTTTGCTTTCCGTTCATCAACAACTCGTTGAAGCTAAAACAAAATATAATAGTAATTAAGAGCATAAAAAATTAATTCTTCACGATAACTTCAAATTTAATACTATAAACTAGCCTTTGTGCTTCTTTGATGGGAATCCCATTTGTTTTGTATCGTGTAACTTATTTCTATATTTATAAAGTTAGCCAAGGGGTAACCCTCTTTTACCCAAAAAAACTAGCCTTTGTGGCAACAAAATGTGCAATTTAAGAAGGTCTAATATATTTTCTAATTCCAAAACAACTTACCTCGTGAAATTTGGGGGTTAAATCTTGCACCTGCTTCTCCAATTCTTTAGTCCGGGTTTCCAAGGCTTCCCTTAAGTTGTTTTTCAACTTTATCTCTGTTTGAAGTTTCTCCACCTGCAATAACATCAATATTTATACAAAACAACTAATCTTAACAAATTTAGGTAAAACGATACATACCTGTTTCTCCAACTCATTAGCTCGTGTATGCACTTTCTTAACCTCTTCATCTCCATCTAATGACCCTTTAGCCTGTTGAACAAAACAATGGACAGTTGCATAAAAATTAACATACCAGAATAATTCATTTATCTAGGTATAAAACAAAGGTCACAAGTGTCAGAAATTATATCAAATTTTACCCAAAATTCCATAGTATTAACTTCGATTCTATGTATCAAAATTCCAATTATTGTTACTGTTTCTATCTGACCAAACTTGTAAACTGGTGATGTGGCACCCATTTTGATAGCTTGTTGGATGACATGGCAAATCATATGGTTGACATGTCAGCAAAAAATATTGGCCACCTGATAAAGTAGTAATCGGATACATACATTGGCAATAACTACAGTTGATGAACATTAACCCTAAAAACAAAATTGAAACCCAAAACTCATTGGAGATTTACCTCAATCGAAGCTACCTCACTCCGTAATGAGGTAATACTATCCGATTTCGCTTCAATTATCTTCTTTTTCTCTACAATTGCCTTATCTTTCAAAGCAATCTCCTCATCTTTACTTTTTAACTCATGATTCTTCTTCTCAACAAGTGATTCTACAAAACCAATTACATTATTACAGTACTAAAAATAGAAAAACAAACAATTTACTACCTTAACAAAATTCCAGTTTTAAAAGTACATGATCAAATAAAAACAGAGCTTGATATAAAATAATTGCAGATGATTCTGATGCTGACACGTGTCCATAACCATGATTCTCCCTACATTTTTTACTCAACCCTCAAGTTTACTACTCGTACATAATACATAACATAAAGTAAAACTAAATACTTAAACAGGTAACAAAAATTTAATAAAAGTAAAGTAAGAGGACAAACCAAGTGATTTGATCTTGGAGCTAAGTTTATCGAATTCGATTCGAAACGTTTCGGAGTTATCAAATTCAACTGGAACTTGTTCAACGGAAGTATCGCCTTCACTTAGAGCGAGAATTAGGGAAATTAAAAGGAAGATATGGCATAGTTTTGAGGATGCCATAATTGGGGAGTGTATGAACTGAGAAAGCAGAATTGGGATTTTGGGGGGTGTGGGTGGTTAAGTTAATTTGTTGGAAGTAGTTGGGACTTTTGCAAGGACTGGTGTTGAATCATCAATCTTTGTTTGTTAAGTTTCTATATCTGTGTGACTGTGTCTGTGTTTTGAAAACGTGGCGTTCGTTGAAAGTAACAAATTTATGGTACACGTGGCAGGAGGATACGCAGTGTTTTGATATACAATTTCTTTTTCCTTTTTTACTAAAATTTGTTTTACTTCTACCTCCACTTTATTTATGTTTTAGTAGTTATTTTATCCAAACATAACCATCTTTACCTTGTCTATTTAATACTGTATTTTTTTATTGTTACTACTATCTTCGTATGTATGCTTTTTAAAAATATAATGATTATACTTTACCTTTTGAAATGACAAACTTTTTTATGCTATAGTATATATGAGAGGCAATAATATTTTTTTTTTAATTTAATTACACCATTTTGAAAAGTAGACAATAATACTGAAGTAATCCAAAAAAAATAATATATGGACTAAAAAAAAGGACGGAGAGAGTATTATTTACTATTATTATTCTTATTATAGGTGTATTAAAAATTGAAAATGACAGGTTAATACATATTATCCCTTATATACAAATGACAAATTAAGTCATCATATTATCATGCTATTTTGAAGGAGATATTGTAATTTTATCCTTAAAAAACTTTTTATAAGAAGTTACATTATTCAAGTGATTTTGAAGGGTAACATGATCATTTTATTTTTCATCTTTATTTTAAGTACTAAGAGCATTTTCAATGCAATTTTTTGTTATACTAACACTGTCATATTTTTATTTTTTTCTTAAAATGCATTAAACCTTTGATGTGGTATAATGGGTGGAAGATTTTATTTAATAAATTAAATGTAGACTACTAAATCAGGAAGCTTGAAATATAATATTAGAATTTAAGTGGAATAGTACTCTCATGGCCACATGCATGGAATAAACACGAGTGTGTACAAACCCGAACTCAATATTCAACATATTAATATGTGTCAACTTCACAAAACCATGACACATCATATTTTTCATTTCTATTAAACGTTGTCAATAGAGCCCATTGGAGATGCTCATATACATTTTTTTAATTTTTTTTAAACTACTTCGACAATTTTCATATTACAAATTTGATTTGTTTGTTTTATATTTTTCCTTATTTTTTTTAGACCTTTTGGTTCTAAATTCTAAATTTGCCTAAAATTAAAATGATATTGAATTAATAAATGGATAAAACAAATTACAATATTATGTTTGGATATTAGTTATTATTATTTTTATTAATTTTTAATTTTGTAGTACATTAATAATTATTATTTTATTAATTTTTAATTTATTAGTATATAAGTAATTATTATTTTATTACTTTGTAATTTATTAGTTTATACCACTAGCTAGATTTAAAATTATTACAATAAATAAGAAAGAATATCTAATTAATACTACTTAAATAAAATAAAATGTACCATGTTTTAAGCACATGGTATGGAACTATATGAAAATGCATGTCTAAGCTATAGAATTGATATGATGGCACACTACTTCACATGGTACGATGTCAATCTATTAATATGAGAATTATCCTTTTAAAATAACTACTTCGAACAATAAACATTACCAAATTATTGTTAGATATTCTTTAAATTTTACTTGGTCAAAGAAAAAACTTAAATTAATAGTTAAAGTTTCTTTGATACTTACACAATTTTTATAAAAGATACACATATTAAATAAATAATCATTTAACACAATATAATTTTGAACCACTAGTACATTATAGAAAATGATCGTCTACCCTCGCAACCAATAAAAATCTTGTCTTTATCATTTACAGTAACTACTTAGTAAATAAGTAAATATTTGAGGTAAATTGCATTTTTTGTCCCTATAGTTGACCCATTTGGCCAATTTTGTCCCTTATCTTTTTTTTGCAATTTTTAACCTTCAATTTGTTGAATTTTACAATTTTTATCCTTTTAACTAACTTCAGTTAAGTTTTTCCGTTAATTCAAAGAAAATGATAAAAATACCCTCATCTTCTTTAAATAAACACTACTTAATTTTCAACCCTAGTATTTCTACCTATATGTATATACACTGTTTCCAGATTTCAATCCCCCACCAATTATAATAATCATTGTTACCCTTAACTTTTTACAAACATTTTGTCAAATTTAAACTGAAAATTACAGATTAATACATGGGTGGTGATATTTCCACCACTTATTTAATTAATTTAATAAATCTACCACAACAGTGTAATAAGTGCTTGTAATGTACAACAAGTTATGCACAATTATAGTGGATTTATCAAATGCAATGATGAAAATATCAACACCCCCGTAACACATGTACATATCATTTACCAGTAACTAGCTACTAAATAAGTAAATATTTGGGGTAAATTGCATTTTTTGTCCCTGTAATTGACCCGTTTGGCTGATATTGTCCCTTATCTTTTTTCTGCAACTTTTATCCTTTAATTTGTTAAATTTTGCAATTTTTGTCCTTTTAACTAATTTCAGTTAAGGTTTCCGTTTATTCAAATTCATTAATACCCTCATCTTCCATAAACCGACACTACTTAAATTTCAACCCAAGTATTTCTATAAATCTATATATATACACTGTTCCATATTTCAATCCACCCCCACAATTTCAATAATCATTCTAAAAAATCAAAATATCTACACCATTTTCGAATGCAATTCACCAAAAAAAATAAAAAAAAAATAAAAATAATCCTAACCTTAAAAATTTGACTTGCACATATGTATATGAATATTCCTATCAATCCACCCTCACCTTGTGTTCATCCTTCTTCAAACACCAAGACCCAATAATCATCAAATCCTTTTCTTTTTCACTAAATCATAAACAAATTACTATAGCTTCATCGAATTCTAACCCTTGCTTGTTTCACTAACACAATGTCATCGAAACCTAACCTTAATTTCATCAAATCAACATCAAATTCATTATCAACCATCACCAAACCTTCAGATCTCACCAGCAATTCCAAATACAAACTTGCAGCGACGGGCCGACGGTGATGGCCAGATTGTTACCGGAGTTTACCCCTTTTCCGGACTACTATTGATTTCGGATTCGATTGGATGCCACCAATCGAGAATATTAGTATATTACTGACTTCGGGTCCGGTCTACTACTGACTTCAGGCGGAGGTTAGACCGAAGAAGGAAATATGGACCAGTTTCGATTCGCAGTTCGTGATATATAGATCGTCGGATCTGTCTACAGGAAGGGAGTGAGTCGGATAGCTGCAACTTTAGTGGCCGTTGATCGTTAGACCGCTGCAATTCCGGCGGCTCTTGATTGGTGGCCGGATTTTTTTGGCTGTGGAGTTTCTATAGAGAGAGATGGGAAAGATGTATAGGGGTTGGGGTGGTGAATCTGATTTGGAGATGGTGAGATGTAAATAATTATTGTTGGTGAAGGTGAGCGGGTGAGCGCTTTTGATTCATTCGGAAAGAGAAGAAATAAGCGAAAAAAATTAGGGTTAGCTTATTTGTGTAAGATGAGGATATCTTAGTCCTTTAATCTGATTTAATAGAGAAATTTAACTGATGCTAGTCAAAAGGACAAAACTTACAAATCAACAAATTGAAGGATGAAAATTGCAAAAAAGAAAAAGAAAAATAAAGGACAAAATTGACCAAACAGGTGAAAAAATGCAATTTACCCCAATATCTTCTTGTACATGTCAAATATAAAGTCCATACATCCGTTCAGTCTTTTATGGACACGTAAATAAAATAGATTTTGTTAAACGTAGCCCTAAGAAATATGTTTAAGAATTAAAATCATGGATAAGGTGATGATACATTAGATTGGTTGAGAGAAGTTAAATTAAGAGGTATATAGTTATTATTAATGTACAAATCTTTTATGCGTGTGAATTTCTTAACTATAGTCTTATGAGTTACTTTTAGAATTTTTCAAATAAAATAGTTGGAAATTGATTTTAAGAGCATCTACGATAAAAGAACATTTTCAAAAGATTTTTATATGACACAACACTTAATCATCAATTTTTTCTAAACAAACAATTATACACTTAATATAAAAACTCTTTCAAATGTTTTTTTAGTGACAAATCTTTTGTCAAAAAATATTATTTCACTTTAATATTTTGAGCTTTTAAAAAGCTTTTTTTTCAAAATTTGAAAAGAATTTCTCACTCGAGATGCTTTAAATTTTGAGGGATATTTTTAGTTTATTGTGTTTGGAAGAGCTTGTCATGAGTGTGCTTTTGTGAGTAAGCTAAGCTAAGCCACCCCACCCCCTGCTCTTCCATATAATTTCGTACAAATTTACCAATAAGTCCCCTCAAATAAAATAAACGCCGATATCTTATCAGCGATATATTTCTGTTATCCGTTCCTCTATTTCCCCTTTCCATCAATGGCGTTCAACAATATCCCCACAAGTTTTGGAGATGAGGACATTTTTTGTTAAAAATTAAATAAAACGACATCGAATCTGAATTAGGTATTGTTAGCAACTTTAAATTGTTAAAGTAACAGATGTTATCCGAGTTATTCTTATCCTCTTAACACTATCTTTACTTGTTGTTAGGTTTAATTTCCTTAGGTCACAAAATTAAGGTTTTTCAAATTTTAGGTTAAATCGAAGATAAGAATACTAAAATTAATTGTGTGTGTGTATATATATATATATATATATATATATATATATATATATATATATATATATATTTGTAATTGATGTTAACTATAATAATTATGTCATCTAAATATATGTTAATTTTACTTTTTTCAGCAGTTGGAAAATAATTTTGTCAAATTAAAGCTTTAAAAATGGCGCCAAAATGCAGCATCAGCATCCCATCGGAGATCATCTTCGAGATCTTATATGGTCTACCGGCGAAATCGGTTGGTCGCTTATTTAAATTCACATTATGCCTCCTACATCACTCTCTGTGGTTCTTGCCATGTTTTGGTGTCATATAATGACTCTCATGAAATTTTTGAGCTTCTTGTTTTAAACTCAATGACAAGGGAACTAACAGAATTACCGGAATCTAGATATGAGGTGATAGATAGTGTCCCAAAATGCCACAATTTGTATGGATTTGGTTATGATTATTTGATTGATGATTACAAGGTTGTTACAAACTCCGATTTTGGACCTTTTAGTCGTTATAAGTATCTGATTCTTCTGATACTACTACTTATTTTCATGTTTATAGTCTTAGACCTAATTCTTGGAAGCGGATGATTGATTCTTCTTATGATCAATATACTTCTCCTTATACAATGAGTTTCCGGGTGTTTTTGTTAGTGGGTTTCTTCATTGGTTTGCTAAGAATCGCTCAGATGATTTAACGGTAATCGTCGCGTTTGGTTTATCAGATGATAAATTAAATCAAGTGCCATCATCCGATTTTGATGGTGTTTGTCACACCCCCGAAACGGTAAGTTCGCGGTTAGCGAGTGATTAACGGAAGCATTTGTGTACGAGCGGAGGTCGTGACGGCATATGATCATTACAACACAGAGCATATGATTCTCGCAGAACAAGGTGATTAAGATGCCATAAATATAGTTGTTACAAAAGCTACGACTTTACAAGTCGTAATAGTAGTGTTGTTGAAATACATCAGTTTAAATGGTCACCATCTTAATATCCGGGATTTCGTAAACATGTTTCAAAAGTGGCATCCTAATTCGTCTTGGGGGGTTGTCATTCCAATATGCATGCAAGTCTTACATGAACGCTAATTCCCTGAAAAACATAGTAGAAATCGTCAACAAAAATGTTGAGTGAATTCACAGGTTTAATATCATTGTTAAACCAAGTTGTTTGTAAACTGTTGACGTACAAGTTAAAAAAAAGGTGATCAACTAATGATCAAATATAGTTTTCGTTTTCGTTAATATACGAGCCAAATAAGTTTCGTTTTCGTTGACATATCAGTCATATAAATTTCGTTTTCGTTGGAGTTTATCCAAAAGTTTTGTTGGAAACGCATTTTCAAAATATGTTCCGTAGGAGTCCCGCAGGATATCCACAAGTATAGTTTCATTGTCGTGATGTAAACACATCCATTCGTAAATGTTTGGAAAATCATTCCAGTATATAATTCGTAGAAACGCATTCCTAAATCGTTGTTCGTAGGAAGGCATAAACGGGATCCCCCGAAAGGTGAGCTAAACCTCAGGAGTTAAAGTAACGCAACCCAACCCATAATCAAGCCACGACACAAATTCGTTGTTGCCTAATCGGACATGTAAATATACGCTCCGCTCTTAGTTGAAGGGACATCACCCCGATAGTACTATCCGTATATTCAGTGGCTAGAGTCACCTAGCTAATGATTATGGTTGTAGCCATAAGGTCTTTGATGCACTACACATGTAAATCGTGGTTCGTACTAGGATTCGTTGTCCATGCTCCCCAAAATAGTATGCAAATCATTTCGTAAACAAATAGTATTTCGTAATCATATAAAAGCATTCATAAGAAGTCAAGTTTTCGCATATAGTATCAAAATAGTTGCTATGTTTTCCACCCCTAGTTTAAAAGCAGTAAAATAAGTAAAAGTAGGGGCTGTGAACTCACCTCGTGAGCTAAAATATGAGAGCTAGCAAGTGGCTGCCCAAATAAAGTCTCCTAACGCCCTAAACGCAAGAGGTAGTTTATATAAGTAGTTGGCTAACTGCCAAACTATGTTAATTGTTCACTCGTTTCGAAAGATCGTTGTGTTTTAAAATGTGTACGATACGTTGGTGACTTTTTCGATATAATAATCCTTGATGATTTTATTATTATTCATGTTTCGTTGTATACATTGTAAAAGTATAAGTCGTGTATTTCCAAGTTGCTTTCGTAACTCATTTCAGGCTAAAATCTTAACGTTTTATAAGTTGGTTCGCGTTTATCGTTTTGAGGCTCGTTTTTGTTGGCTTGGTCAAACGTGTTCGGTTTGACCCGAAACTTTTACACAATAAATCTTAATGTTTTAGTACTTTTAAAAAGTAAGTTTTATAATTTTTGGCAAACCCGGAGGTGCTCGTTTTCAACCTCGGGAATCATTAACAGCCTTGGCCAGTTTTATCTCTAAAATACTCGGTTTTGTGAGATCGTTTTGACTAGTCAAATGTCCGAGAAAAATTACCAAATTTTTATCAAGTCATCCCACGTGTTAGGTTTCTGAAAATATTTTTCTCATAATTTTTAGGTGAGTGTAAGTATTTTAAAATAAATCAAACACCAACATAGGTCCAGTAGCTCAAAACTTTGATATAGGTTCCAAAGATTTATTTATATCTCAATCTACACTTAACTTCAGAAAACGTGATCATACAATAATTAAAGCTAATAAAATTTGTGGTCTTCAGGAAAAAACCTCATATCGTTTGGAGTTGTGTAGCTCGAGTTATGGACTCGAGAAGTTAGTACAAAAATCTGCCATCCGAGACAGAATGACGACATGTTTTTGTAAAATCATTTTCGGGCATCAAACGGTGTCGAAAAATTATGAAACCACTTGAAAATGAAAGCTAACTTCTTAAACTTATGTTTTATCTTTTGAATCGTCCATTTTCGTTAAGTTTTGAGTACGAAAAGTCTCTTTGAAGTCAAGTTAAGTTTCTGCCCAGCAAGCTATTGTCATTTTTGTGTTTTCAAAACGTTTTTCGACTTTGTTTTTGGACAAGATCTTGTTAAGTGGACATTATAACATGAAAATAAACACGTTCCAAGTAAAATAAACGGGAGATAAAGTTCCTTACAAAGAAGATGATAAAAACACGAAGAAATGGAAGTTGGAAGCTCGTTTCCTTGCGTTTTCTTGCAAACCGAAGAGATGGTGCTATGGTGGTTTATGGTGGTGATTGTGGTGGTTTGTGGTGGTGATTGGGGGTTGCTTGAGCGCTGGAAATCGCACAGAGGGAGAGAGAGAGAAGAGAGGGTTGAGAGAAAAGATTGTGTGTGAAATTGTGTTTGAGTGTTAAAGTGAGGAATGAGGTAAGGAAAGCATGGGTTTGGAAGAGGGTGTCTTGGGCATGGGGGATTGTGGTAGATTTTTGGGGGGGGCCCACATGGGTGTGGGTGATTTAAATCTTGCTCCCCAAGTTTACGTTACGCTCGGTGCTCGTTTACCCGTTCGTTTAAACGTTAAACGTTTATTATTAATGTTTTTCGTTAACGATTTAACCGCGTAATTTTTGATTGAAGTTTTATTTAAAATACTTCATTTTAAGTTATTGGAATATAAATCGAGTTTTCTTTGGTCGTCGGGCGCGATTTGCGCGTTTTTGTCGCGTACGGTACGTTTTATACAAAACGTATAATCGTTTTCGTTTAATCGCTATGCTTTATCGTTGTAGCGTAATATTTTCAAGTAAATAACTACTATTAAAATAGTTTTACATTATATATAAAATACGTAGCACCAACGATCGTGTTGTTGTCGGGCTACACCCGATTGTTTTCGCGTAACTGTACATAATTACATAATTCGTAATACTTGACGTATTAAATTAGTGGGTTTTGCTAGACTTATCTCATAAAAGTAATTTTGTTTTCATGAATAAAATGTACGGTTCCGTACCGTAAATGGAGGGTTGTCACAGTGTTCCTAGTTGGGAACTTTTTGTTCTTGGTGGAAAGCTTGTGATATTCTCGAAATTTAAAGGTGAGGTTTGGTTAATGAATGAGTATGGGGTAAACGAATCTTGGACTAGGATTTTACTCGATGGTTTCAATGAAATTCAAATCGTTAAACCAATGTTATATGACAATGGCAAAATTGTTTTGGCTAACTACAACCAAATGGTTAAACATGTATATATAGAAGTAATAATTAAGGCTTAGCTTAGCTTATATCTATTCTCTAGTGTGTGCATTATATTCTAATAGATAATGCACACTGAAATATTCACACCATATTCTATGAGGTTCATGTTTAACATAAAAAGCAACTCAATCTTGAAAACAAGTTCTCTTTTATCACTATATATTCACACCATACTCTACGAGGTTTTCTGCTACCGTCGATAGTTTTGTGTTTGACTCGGTCGCTGCCGATTAAAAACGTGTAGGCTGCATCGAATCCTGAGGCTTACACAATTGTAGACTCGCAGCGCCTTATACGAGTTCGTATAATCCTTGATGGACAGGGAATACATCCCGCGTAGTCATTACTTTGTCCGTTTCGTTGTAGTCTCTTTAAGTTGGTGATCGGGCTTGTCTTCGTTATTGTCTTGATTTCTCCGCCTGTCCTATAAGAAGTCATATGGAGAGTAAACTAACCTTTGATATATGAACTTGATCGTTATAACTAGATCTTGACTTGATGAACTATTAAAATGCTAATGTGCAATTAAAGATTTCAACCAATAAGACATTAAAACATGTATTTGTAACTTTAACTCAATGTTTTAAAACCCAAGTTTGAAATCGATCCTTCTTGACTGCCAGGTGCGGGTCAACCCGGGTCTGAAGAGAGTTTGAAGAATGATTGATTTACATTGAACGTATGTAGCTACAGTTTATAGATACATGATAAACTATACAAGAGATATACTAGGGATTACAACTAGTCTGTTAACTAAAGATATACATAGAGTAATAGACCAAGTCTAACTCTTATCCTTAACATGCCCCCGCAAGACGGACGGCCTATGTGAGAGACCGATCTTGGACATAAACATATCGAATTTAGCACGAGCAAGGGGCTTTGTAAGAGGATCAGCAAGTTGGTCACCTGTCAAGACATGACGAACACGTAAAGTCCCATGCTGAACCTGCTCACGAATAAAATGATATGCAAGTGCTAGATGCTTCATACGTGAATGAAAGACTGGATTAGCACTTAACTGAGTAGCACCAAGATTGTCACAATAAATCACAGGAGTCTGAGAAAGAGGCACACCCATTTCATGCAATAAATTACGGAGCCATATAATTTCTGCAGCAGTGGCAGCAACAGCCTTGTACTCGGCCTCGGTTGAAGATTGTGACACAAATCTTTGCTTCTTGGAACTCCAACACACCGGATTACGACCAAGAAATATCACATGACCCATAGTGGATGTGTAGTCATCTTTTTTTCCAGCCCAATCAGCATCAGAGAATGCATGAAGGTTGAGAGGAGAATCACGATGAATTGTTACACCCTTGTCAATTGAACCAGCGAGATAACGCAAGAGTCTTTTTAGTGCAGCCCAATGAGCACTTCTGGGAGCATGCATGAACTGAGATAACTTGTTTACTACAAATGCAACGTTGGGTCGAGTGAGAGTAAGGTATTGTAAGCTTCCAACAAATGCACGATATTCAGTTGGGTTATCGATTAGTGAACCCGAATGTAAGGTGAGTGTACAATCTGCTGCCATGGGAGTAGAAACGGGTTTCGCATTAACCATCTTGGCCCGTTCAAGCAAATCAATAACATATTTACGTTGGCTTAGATATAACCCATGGACTGATGGAATAACTTCAACCCCTAAAAAATATGAGAGTGTGCCAAGATCCTTAAGTGCAAACTTACTTGCAAGACGCTGGATAAATTCATCAAGTATACACGAGTCTGGACTTCTAAGAACAATATCATCCACGTAAACAATAAGGTAAATAGGAGCTGGATGAGTGCGATTAATAAATAAGGATGCATCTGAAATTGACCTTTTGAACCCAAGACTCAAAAGGAAGGTAGTAAGCTCATTATACCATGCTCGGGGAGCTTGTTTTAGACAGTAGATTGCCTTTCGAAGCTTACATACATAAGTGGGGAAATTAGCATCAGGAAAACCAGGGGTTGAGCCATATAAACCTGTTCATGAAGAGTTCCACTGATGGAATAACTTCAACCCCTAAAAAATATGAGAGTGTGTCAAGATCCTTAAGTGCAAACTTACTTGCAAGACGCTGGATAAATTCATCAAGGATACACGAGTCTGGACTTGTAAGAACAATATCATCCACGTAAACAATAAGGTAAATAGGAGCTGGATGAGTGCGATTAATAAATAAGGATGCATCTGAAATTGACCTTTTGAACCCAAGACTCAAAAGGAAGGTAGTAAGCTCATTATACCATGCTCGGGGAGCTTGTTTTAGACAGTAGATTGCCTTTCGAAGCTTACATACATAAGTGGGGAAATTAGCATCAGGAAAACCAGGGGGTTGAGCCATATAAACCTGTTCATGAAGAGTTCCATTTAAAAATGCGTTATTGATATCAAGTTGGCGAAGAGACCAGTTGCTTGTCACCGCAAGCCCAAGAAGTGTTCTGATTGTTGCGGGTTTGACCACTGGGCTGAAGGTTTCAGTGTAGTCTACACCGAGTCGTTGTTGAAATCCTTTTGCAACTAAACGTGCACGATAACGTTCCACCGTACCATCCGAGTTATATTTAATGCAGAACACCCACTTACATTTCACCACATTTTGGCCCGGGTCTGCTGGAACAAGATCCCATGTGCCAAGATTATGAAGAGCTTTTATTTCATCAAGCATGGCTTGTTTCCATAAAGGATCATTAAGAGCTTGAGCAACATTGGTAGGTTCAGTAGTACGATTGTGAACTATCGTGGGATTAGCATATTTCGGATTAGGCTTGAAAATATTATTTTTGGAACGAGTGATGATAGGGTAGGTATTATGGGTTGAAGCTTCCTGGGAGTAATCTGTGATGAAATCAGATTGTTGGGTGCAATGAGATGGACTCGAAGTTGGTCGGGTGGAGGTTGAAGATGTAGGATTATCGTGCGAAGAAGAGTGGGTGGTAGGCGAAGAGGATAAAGGTGGTGTTTCACTCATTGATATAGACTGTGAGGGAGCTGGAGAATCAGATGCCAAAAAAGGAATCTCAATTTGACACCAACTGTCAGATGTAGAATAAGAGGTTGTGGTAGTTGTAGAGGAAAGTTTGGCGTATGGAAATTAGGTCTCCACAAAATGTACATGTCGAGAAGTGTATATTTTGTGAGTGACAGGGTCAAGACAATGATATGCACTTTGCGTAGCGGAGTATCCTACAAAAATACACGGAATAGAGCATGAGTCAAGCTTGTGTTTGGTATATGGACGTAGCCACGGGTAACAAAGACAACCAAAGCTTCGTAGCTTAAGATAATTGGGAGACGACCCAAATAGAGAGCGGAAAGGTGATTTATTAGACAAAGTTGAGTTGGTAATCGATTAATCAAATAAGAGGCGGTGGTGAAGGCCAATGACCAGAAATCTATAGGTAATTGAGCATGAGAAAGAAGAGATAACCCCGTTTCGACAATATGACGATGTCTTCGTTCAGCAAAACCATTATGCTTGGGTGTATGTGGAGGCGAAGTAAGTTGCGAAACACCATTTATGGATAGAAAATCAGAGAGCGCTTGATATTCACCTCCATTGTCGGAGTAAATCATTTCAATGGGCCTGTCAAAATGTTTTTCAACTAAAGCTTTGAACCTTATGAATACCTCTTTAGTATCTGACTTCTTTTTGAGAGGATAAAACCATACATATCTACTAAAGTGATCCACAAAGATGACATAGTATTTGTACCCATCAGATGAATAAACAAGAGAAGTCCATAAATCAGTGTATAAAAGATCAAGAGGTGATTGAGAAGTTCGTACTTTTATTAAATGGAAGCTTATGGCTTTTATTACATTGGTAAGCATTACAATTGAAAGAATAATCATTTGAAACATTAAGCTTTAAAGAAGCAACAACAGACTTCAATATTGCTAAAGATGGATGTCCCAGTCGATGATGCCAATCAATTGCGGAAGCTTTAACACTAAAGTAAGCAACGATAGAAGAGATGGAGGATGATAACTCGTATATTCCATTTTTAGTTGGGCCCGTGAGAAGTGGTGTCCCCGTGAGTCGATCCTTCACAAGATAAAATTCAGAGGTGAAAAGAATTATAAGATTGTTGTCTTTACATAGTTTATAAATAGAAATTATATTTTGATGCATATGAGGTACATATAGAACGTTAGAAAATGAAAGAGACTTTGAGGAAGTAGGAATTCGAGAAGAACCTATTTGATTAATCGGCAGTCCCTTACCATCTCCAATTATAATTTCATCAGTGCCATTATATGGATGATGCAACGAGAGATTAACGAGATCATGAGTGACATGATGAGAAGCTCCCGAGTCAAGCAACCATTGGGCCGAGTAAGGAGAACCGGCAGTAGCAACATGTGCTTGAGGTGCATTGGACCTATAAGCAGGAGGATGGGGAGGCCGGATAGTAGGGTGTTTTTCTTGGAAAATAGGACATGTTTGAAGTGAATGGCCTTTGCTGTGGCACCACTGGCACTTTCCTAAGAATGGTCGTGTGCCCGTAAAGGAAGGTAAAGTTTTGTTTTGAGATGAGGAATGGGGACTCGACCGATTCGAGTTGGAGTGTTGGACAGGTTGTCGCTGCGAGGAAGAGTAAGCGGGTCGAGTAAAGGTTGGGTTAGCAGTAGCAGATAGAGCACCAATGATAGGTTGATTTTTTATGGTAAGCTCACGATTTATAAGCTTTTCATGTAGTTCAGCGAACGAGATAGGTGTTTCGTGAGCATTAACAACATCGATAACTCCTTGGTATGAGTCATCTAAACCCTCTAATATACGATCAGTGATATCTTCTTGTTGAACCGGGGCACCAAGAAGAGCAAGATGATCGGTGCAAGCTTTGATAGCATGCATGAACTCGGTAATTGATTGAGGGCCTTTAGTAATGTTTTTAAGCCTTGTTTTCAGTTGTTTGATGTGGCCACGAGAAGAACTCGCAAAAGTATGAGCGAGAGTGTCCCACAAATCCTTCGTCATAGTAGTTAGCAAGACGAGTGGAACAACATTCTGATCAAGCGTGCCAATAAGTGCACCGAAGAGAAGGCGATCTTGGCGCACCCATGTGAGATAGGCTGGGTTGGGGAATGAATCATTGTCTCTAACAACGGTTTTGGATGGGGCTGGAAAGGAACCATCGAGATACTTGAATAAGCCATAGCCATCAAGTGTGGCTTCAACTTGAAGTTTCCAGGAAGTATAGTTGGCTGAGGTGAGTTTGATCATATTAGAGAGGGTGACAATAATGATCGGTGTTGAAGGATCAACATCATTGGGTATTGTATGAGAAGACATGATGAAGAAATTAAAAAGAAAAAAATATGATGGATCAATAGGCTCTTGATACCATGAAGAGAGTTTGAAGAATGATTGATTTACATTGAATGTATGTAGCTACAGTTTATAGATACATGATAAACTATACAAGAGATATACTAGGGATTACAACTAGTCTATTAACTAAAGATACACATAGAGTCACAGACCAAGTCTAACTCTTATCCTTAACAGGGTCAACCCGGTTTACCAATACAAGGGAGAAATCGTGATTATAGGTGAAGACATATTGAGCTGTCATATTTTCATTGGTTATGAGATTTCTTGAAGGATGAGTTGAAAAGTAAAAAGTCATTTAGTTGCTTTATCACAGGCTCACAGGCCACAGTTATATTTATACAAATTGAAAACATAAATAAATAATTACTATAAAATTAACTTTTTCACTTCTCCCTGTCCACATCATCTTCTTCATTCTTCCATACTTACCAACTCCTTCTTGATTGTCGAGTGCGGGTCGATCCGGGCCAAAATCTACCCCAAACCTGGCACTCTTCGACTCGGGCTCATGAACGGGTCGCTGTCGAACCGGGTCACCCGGTCGGATCGATCCGGGTTTCAAAAATAGACAAAAGCACGGTACTAAAAAAAGATGACTAATATAAAAGAAAAGGAAAAAAGAAAAAAAGACGACTAATATGAAAACTGAAACATTAAAAGATTTTGGTGATAAATTTATTTAATAAATAAAGAATTAAAAATGTTCTTTTCATGGTACGTTCCAACTCGTAATTATTTAGAATATGACAAGTCCCTTTTTAGACATTCCTCCATGGGATCCTTTTAATAAGAAAGTCATTGGTACATCATCAACAATGTAAAATGTTAAAAAAATGTAAAATGGATAAACCAATAGAATTGATCCATTTCAATTACCCATTTCCACCTTTATTTCTAAATCTAAATATCTCACAAACCGTATATCTATATATAAAAATTACACCGTTAAAATCAGCGTCTTTTTATCTTTAATTAGAGATCTCACATGACATACTTCCGACGAATTTTTTTTTTCCATTTTCTAATGGGCATGTGAAATTCGTAATGTTAAATCAAATGTGATTTAACTACATGTGAATATATTTACAATCAAATTATAAGTTTTAAATCACTAGCTATAATCACATGTGAATAATCAAAGTTACAAATTATAAGTTTAAAATCACATAAAAATAATTTATTTGATAATTTAATAAACCTTCAGAAAAAATTTTAGTTATGATTACATGTGATTAAACATTAAATTGGTAATCATATGTGAATAAAGTGTAAATAAATACAAATTTCAAATAATTTTTTATGATTATACATGTAAATAAATATAAAGGTGAAATCACATGTGAATTATCAGTTATTATCACATGCTTCATTTGAAAAGCACATGTAATTAAATCTCAAATCAATAATCATATGTGATTTTGGCCGTAAACGAATGCAATTCTTAAAATCTTATTTATAGTTATTTATGTGAATGAATATTAAGTCGTAATCATGTGTGAGTTAACATCCACCATTGATAAATAATTGTACCAATATTATATTTTTATCATAAATCACATGTAATTATACATAAAATCACATGTGATTATATAAATCACATTTTTTTTAGACCTGACAAAAATGAAGGAAAAAAAAGTTTGTTGAAACTTTAGCTTGTCAGATCTCTAATCGAAGAGAAAAAAACGCTGATTTCAAATATGTAATTTTTATAATTTTTAGTCATGTCGTTTGTGAGATATTTAATTTTAAAAATTCGAGTGGAAATTGGGTTTTAAATAAAATGAAACATTCCTATTGGTTCTCTCATTCTAAATTGAACCCGCCTCTCATCAACTTTTAATAATACAATATTATATATTATAACATATGTTTAGTAATATATATATATATATATATATATATATATATATATATATATATATATATATATATATATATATATATCAAATGATATACGAATCACATCCTTTTTGAAATGTTCAGCTGCTCAACCATTACACAACATCCTTTATTTAGTTCTTTGGCAATGGTTCCACCTTTGATTAGACAACATTATAAAAATAAAAAATAAAAAGAAATTTAACATATTGAAAATACTACAAGTTCAAGTTTTATAAAAATGCAACATAAAATTAAATGTCTAATAAGTAATTAAATTTGATTAATGATCGGAGGAGAAGACCTTAAATGAGAGGAAGGAATGGAAGGCCGAATTCACTGCATTATATGAATAAATTTATAAATATAAAATAAGGTGTAAAATGCAGTATTATTAAAATGCAGTGTTTCGTTAGTAAGATACACTGAATCTGGATGACAATTTATTTCTAAACTACAATGAATTCTACATTCCCCTCATTTGAAACATTTCCCTCGTAATCTTACCAATTAAATATTATAATTTGCCTTTTTGTGTGATAAAATTGAAATTTCATTTTTTTTTTTAATTTAGCACAGTATATAAAATTTGTTCTTTTGTTTTAAATAAGGGAGAGTTTGAGGACCATTTTAATCCAAAACTAAAACCCAGTCAAAACGAATACACTGAACAAATCGAATTTCTCCGACCACCACAAAACCCTCGTAACATCTAATCTCCGATGACAATATCAATGGGGTTTACAACCCCAAATATAACGTGCAAAGCATCATCTCCTATCATCAATCACACCAACGACCATCACCACGCGCTTGACGGCTCGTATGTCAAACGCGCCGCTGAGTTATCCGACAAATCTGCTTGTTTCACTTCACCACATCCTAATTTTGGTTGCGTGATAGCAACCACCGGGAAAAATGTTGTCGGAGAAGGGTACCTATACGCGCAAGGAACGAAGCCGGCGGAAGTTCAGGCGGTTGAAGCCGCCGGAGAATATTGCCGTGGGGCCACTGCTTATGTTAATATGGAACCTGGAGATTGTCATGGAGATTATACTGCTGTTTCTTCTTTTATTAAGGTTTTTGAATATTTCAATTACATTGATAATGTGAATAATTTTGTTTGATTATATTTGGTGGTGTATGTGTATATGGTTTTGATAAGAATGAACTATTTGTTAAGAATCTGTTAAATTACTCGTTGCATTCAAGTTTTATAAGTCGAAAAATTCATGTATTTCTCTGGAATTTTTGAAGAAATTTTGAAGCTTTAAAGTCAAGAATTTTGCATTTTGTTATGCATGAGTATACAAAATTTTGACTTTCTTGAACGGATAATGATTCAAAACATCATCAAACACTTCAACTGAAATTAATAAATATAGATATTGTGAATGTTTTGTCTTAAATATGTAAAGAATTTATAAATTTGAGTAGTTCATATGATTATTACCAAAGAGAAATGATATTTAAGCCTAATCAGTTGGCTGAATTGTTGACCCCGACTCTCTCTCTCTCTCTTAAAATGCTAAGAACACTCTAACGTCAGAAATTTGAGTAACGTAAATAAACAAATTTACAAAATTGAATTATCGTAGATGAACAAACACACAGATTTTGGCATATATGCACGGGAAATGGACCCGTAAATCAGTAGTTGTGATTTCGTGACTTTATTGCTTCAAAATGTATAAACACTTAAAGTAGAGTTAACATTAACAATGTTAGACTTGTTGACTTATATGATCCAAATTAGAAACAAATTGAGTTTCCTAACCGTTCTTACACACACACACAAATGTGTTTTCTGATGATTAATTCTTAGGCAGGAATCAGTAGAGTTGTTATAGGTATCAGACATCCGTTACAACATTTACGGGGAAAAGCAATACAAACATTGAGAAGTGAAGGACTGCAAGTTGATGTTCTTGGTGAGGATATACGAAATGTCTCCATAGAGGTATTTCTTTTACTTGTTAGTATGATATCTGCTTTTCTTATATTTAGTTAGTCATACATTTGTTAATGTTATATTTGTATTTTATAGGATGCTCTAAAATCCTGTCTTGTTGTCAATGCTCCTTTGTTGTATAGATCGGCTTCTCGAGTCCCATTCTCGGTTCTGAAGTATGCAATGACCCTTGACGGTTAGTATTATGCACTTATATTGATTGTTTAGTTTAGCCTTCAAGTAAATCTGTTCACTGATTCTCCATTCTCCATATTATAATAGGAAAAATTGCTGCTAGTAGTGGTCATGCATCATGGATTAGTAGCAAACAGTCTAGATCTCGAGTTTTTGAATTACGCGGTAGAAGTGATGCAGTTATTGTAGGAGGAAATACTGTACGCAAAGATAGTATGCAACTTTATTTTTGGTTAGTTTATAATCTCTGCAGATTTTGGATGTATCCTTGACTGAATCCTATTTTATTTATAAATAAATATATAGATCCACGTTTAACTCCAAGACATGGAGGTGGACATTTACCTATGCGAATTGTTATGTCACAAACTCTTGATCTTCCCGAGGTTGCCAATCTGTGGGATGTTAGAGAGGTGCCCACAATAGTTGTCACGCAGAGAGGTGCAAGAAGAAGTTTCCAGAAGTTTCTTGCATCTAAAGGCGTTGAAGTTGTGGAGTTTGACATCTTGAATCCTAAAGATGTTGTGGACTACCTTTATGATCGTGGGCATCTTTCGATTTTGTGGGAATGTGGAGGGACGTTATCTGCATCGGCAATTTCTTCTGGCGTCATACACAAGGTGCACGCTTTTGTTGCTCCAAAAATAATTGGTGGAAAGAATGCTCCGTCTCCAGTTGGGGAACTTGGGATGGTTGAAATGACACAGGCTTTAGAGTTAATTGATGTGTCTTATGAGCAGGTTGGTATAAAATATGTTTTCAAATTGGTAATTGTGTCATATGTTGTTAAATACTTAGATGTTGAACTGTTGACTAAAAATGCAGATAGGACCTGATATGCTTATTAGTGGATACTTGCAACCCATTCCTGATTTGACACCTGTCATTCCATCAGTTGATGAAACCACAACCATTGATCCATCTTTATCCCCTTATGATTCACCAATCATATTCTTCTATAAGACATGGGACCTATATGGGAGTTTCTCCAACTTTTCTCCTCATCAAATTCAACTGCCTGATGAAAGTGGTGATTATGTCACTTGGTCAAGCGTTGAGCACTTTTATCAGGTAATTTCCTAAACCACTTGTAGCTGGTCATGTTATGATTATAGGTATGGCCTGTCAGGCGGATTGGGTAACAAGTCAAAACGGGTCGGGTTGGGCGACCCATACACTTTAGCTTTTATACATAAGTAAATAGTTTGTAAAATTTGATTTACAAAAATTATATTTTTATAGTAATAATCTAATTATCCGAATAAATTGATTAAAGAGGTCCTTATGCTTTTAATATGCACTTTGTCCAAGAAATGATGAGTCGTTTGACACTTCTAGTATCAGGTTATGTTTTCCCGTTTAGATAAAACATAAACCGGGACCATTTATAAGTAAATGGGTGGAAATGGCCACCCGTAGTTATAATCCATATGATGCTAATTGAGTTTTCTTTTCTTATTCTTCCAAAATGCAGGCTCACAAGTTTGTGGGGTCAAGCAATCCTAATGCTAGAAGTTATGTTGAAGCAATATATTTGACAAAAAGTCCTGAAGAAGCAGCACGGATGGGAAGGAAAATACAGAGGGAGCACCCAGATATGGTATGTCATCTACACACTTCTTAGTGTGATGCACTCTCTAATTCAATTTCCAATAAAATAAAGGTAAAAGATGAGTTTCCAAGTTTTTAGTTAGGTTCACGTATGCACAAAACTTAAGCAACAAAGAAACTCATAAAGTCATAATCATCAGATTTAATGTATGTAAGGCATAAAAAAGCTTAAGGATTGTCTTGTGGTTCACCGTTTTTAATTACATGTATTGCAATGAAGTTACAAAGGAGCAGCGTTGGGTGGAAAACAAACTTATTAGGCCATCAACGCGATAAAAACGTCAGCGGGACAGCTTTCAAAGCTCAAAACCCATAATAGCAGGCTAGCAAAATAACCATCGAATCACAAGTTAGATAGTCACTTTAGTTCTCTCAATAATTTCTTGATAGAACTCGGAAGTATTCATGTCTCGACATAGTTCAAGTATCTTCGCAGGCTGCATACTTCTTCCACGGTATTTTAAAATAAGTCGGTTTCTGGTTAGTCCAATATAGTTAAATTGGAAAACACATTCATGTTTCTTGCGTGTTTGAGAGCAGGTATATTGTGAGGTGCATATTCGGATTAGATCTATTTAAAGTGTTCTTGTTAGTATTTCACTTGTATCTTTACTTTTTCATGCCTCATTCGCATCTGGTAACATATACTCTGGGTGAGTTTATTAACTGCCTGGTCAATGCAAAGTATTGTGAAACCACCAAAAAATGACACTACTCTTTGCAAATATGAGTATCTTGTATAAAATATTGTGTCTTTCATTTTTTCCCTTCAGTTTGTCAAAAATTGTTTATTTTACAAATTGTAGTCCATTTTTCGCATATTCATTAAGGAACATTATCTTTTTGTAAAGGGGGCAAGATAGGCTCAGTGGGTCGAGTTAGATTGCCCTTCAACATTTTTCTCTCTATTTAATTCCAATGTTTTTAATAAAGCGAGTTATGAGGTTGTATGTAGTAAAAATACACTTTGGGTGGCCTATGATATTTTTAACATATGCTCTTTTGAATTTTTTTTTTTTTTTTTTTAATTATAACCCAGACTGGCCCATTTGTAAGCAGATGAGTCGAAATTGTTTCCTATTTATGTTTGTGACAATAATTCAAGATGGTTTGACGTGATTATGGGGTCTTTTAGGACATATTAATATAACACATTGGTTATGCAGGTAAGGTCTGATTGGGAAAGTGTGAAGACAGAGGTGATGTATAAAGCGTTAAAATGCAAGTTCTCAATTTACCCGCACTTGCATTCAATGCTTTTATCAACAGCAGGGTGTGTGCTGGTTGAAGCTTCTCCTCATGATCTCTTCTGGGGCGGAGGCCGAGATGGTGAAGGTCTCAATTATCTAGGGCGCTTACTTATGAAGTTAAGATCCGAGTTTCTAGGTGATGACACACATAAGCCCGAGATCTCTGCAGTTTACCGCGAATCCCAATCATAAATATGCTTGAAGTCTCGTTGGTTGTATTTTAAGCATAAGTTACTACATTTATTTGCATTGAAATCAGTTCATAATGTATACGAAAAGATGTTATACTTGAATCTTTGCATGTTGACATATACGTTCTTTTTTACAAATAAAGATACAATTTGCTAGAAGAAATTACCAAAGAGACCAACTGTAGCTTCAAAATGAAAATATTGGCTGATGGAAAGGGAATGGGCAGATTGACTCGATTCCGAGCTGAACCTTGGAATCTCCAACATAATTTGTTTCTAATAGGTTCATAAAACATTCTAGCTCTGTTATTACTCTGTGAGAACTGTTCCAAAACAGAGCACAAGATGGGATCGAAGGCCATTCAAAACATCACAAATGGTCCATATTCAACCAAAAAACATAATAAAAACTATAGCTACTCATGATCTTATATCCTATGGCCAGTTATACACGATAACTTTCGGAAATTACTAATCATTTTCCATTATGCACAAAAACTGAGTTTAGTGCGTAACATTTTGATTTATTATTATGTGTCAAATTTTACATTGTTATGCTAAGTTAGGTTTGTATGTAAGGTTATGCTGCCAACGTCTTAATATTTAATTTTGAGTCATATTTTCTTTTTATGCTATATTAGGTATTTATATATAATAAAGATGACAAATTATGTATAATTATCTAGAGCAACACTCTAAATAGTTTACAAATATCTTTCAACTCAAACCAATTATACAAATATTTTTCATATCGATTTCTAATTTGGCGAGACAAGGCTTTCTACATAAGTACCCCCAACTTTGAAATCTTTCAGGTTTTGAATATCAACACTTTTACAGATCGTTCCTTCTTCAACATCATATATCCACATTTGATCGTGCGTGACCAGCAACATCTTTCCATTGTCATACAAAATCGTTGGCTCAACAATCATAATATCATCGAATCGATGGAGTAAAATCTTCATCCAAGATTCTTTTATCCCGTACTCATTCCTCAACCATATCTCACGTCGCACTTCAAAGAATATAGCAAGCTTTCCACCCAGAACAAAGAGTCTAGAGTCATCGTTAGACCCGATATTAACATCAGGTGATGCCACTTCACTAAACTTCTCATCTGCTAAACTAAACGCAACAATTACTTGTAAATTGTCAGAACCACCCTTGTTAGCAAACCAATGAAGAAACCCGTTAACAAAAACACCTGGCAAACTCTTTCCATAAGAATGATCATAAGGTGAATCGGTCACTCGTTTCCAAGTGTTAGTTCTAAGGCTATAAACGTGTACCGACATACAATCAGGTGATATCAGGTAGTTAAAATGAAAGTAGGAGATTGTAACAACCTTGTAATCGTCAGTAACTGAATCATAACCAAATCCGTATGTGATATCAATTTCTAACAAATCATCTACCATCTCGTAACCCGATACTGGCAGTTTCACAAGTTCTCTAGTTGTCGGGTTGAAAACGACAAGTGTATGATCACAATTCAAGTCATCAAAAGAAGCTAATACAAGGCCATTGCAAGAACCATGGAAAGTGAATAAATTGAGATGAGGTAATTCTAAACGAAGCTTTGTTGGTGATCTTGATACTTGTTTTTCATGGTGATTAAAAGGGAGCGAATAGAGTGAAAGATCGATGGAGATGAATATGATGTGGTTTTGGTTGAGGGTGTTTTGATGGGTTTTGATGAATTGTGGTGATGAAAGTAGAGATAGCCAGTCTTTTGAAACGCACCTGAAACGACCAACAGATTTGGCCGGAAGACGATATAGGATGTCGGTGATGATATCCGATGGAATTATGACGGTGTCTTCAGATGATGCCATGGAGTTTGGTTTGAGAGAATTTAGGAAAGTATCAAAGGTGTGGTGGTGTCAGTTCAACCGTTTGTACACAACTCCACCATATATTTTTTTAACAGTTAAATACTACCAACAGTTTAATTGCATTAGATTTTTGTATTTGACTTCATTTCTATATTGTTGTATATTTTATTATTTTATATTTATTTTATTTATTTATAGTGGGCGTTATGGGGTAGTTTACCTATATCTGCCTTTAATTAAACATTAAACAATTAAATAAATTAAGTTCCCTATTGTTCGATTAATGTTTCCTACGTATAACAAAGTTACAAAACCATAAATTTCTTATTATATAATAATTCATGGGCTACTCATTAAAAGGTAATGAAAAGGGACAATGATATTTACACTTCAAATTTGATAAATACATCAAAACTGTACATTTTACCTATTATCATGTGAGTAATATAATTTCATTTTTTATTTCCCATAAAAAAACTTATATATAAATAAGATTTTTATTGGGCTAACAATTTTGTTATATGGTTTTGGGCCAACTGATAAAAACAATGTTTTACATTTGTGGGCTGTTTCAATAAAGGGTCAAGTTCTTTTACATGAAGTGGAGTTGAGCCCAAACAAGCTCTTGATATGTATTTCCAAAATACAGCAATCAAGTAAGGTGCATCTGGTTTGAAAGTATGAATCACTGTAGGTATGGAATTGAAAAAGATTAGTATGGGAATGAGAATGAGTTATAAAACCCACCTCCTAGGATAGATATCAATCTAAGGGTTTGATTCCCATTTTTTGATTTCTAAACTAGCAATCAAACAACTAAATGGGTATCAATTCCATTCACATCTCCATTCTCATTCCCATCATCCCTCAAAACAAACACACCCTAAATAAGTGACCAACAGTAGCATCTGCAGAGATTTTTAATTCAATTATCAACTATTTAGTTCACCTCTTAAATTTGTCAAATTCTAACTGATTCGACTGATTTTCGGCGAGATAAGGCTTTCTACATAGTACCAGTAACCTTCAAGTCTTTCAGATTCTGAATATCAACACTTTTACAGAAAACTCTTTCTTCAACATCATACATCCACACGTGATCATGCATAACCAGCAATATCTTGCCATTGTCATACAAAATCATTGGCTCAACAATCAGAATATCATTGAATCCATGGACTAAAATCTTCATGTAAAGCATCTTCTACGATGTAAAGCATCCGTACATATATGGTCTTGTTGCTTGTTTCGTTAGTATATATAACAATTACATTTATATGCATTGTATTTGCCCCATTTTGCACCAAATCAGAAGAGAAAGTATTTTTATTTCAAATGTTTCCGAGAGGAAAACTCATGAAACAGCTAAGTAAAGGCAAGCAAACATCCTATTAGTTCCATGTACACATAAACCATACAACTTGTAAATATATTCTGTCACTTTTCAGGAAGAAATAAAGTCACATACAACCCTCTCAATACCTTACAATCACGACATTATGGAAACAGATCTAGAAGTACCAAAATTGGTTACAACATGTGGTTACTTACCACTAACAACAGGGACTAAAGGTTGCATTGAAGTTAAGGTGATAAATCATCAAATACTCGAAACATAAATTCCCCGGATAACCGAGTGTGGCCAGCAATCCCGGCAGATCATTAGCAGGTCGTTAATCTCATTGTATGTCGAAACATCAGCAACACAAATATTAAGACAGTGGTTTCACAGGTTTCATAGAGGTTAATGTTGCAACACTTTTGTACTGTCACAATGAAAGAAACATTATCAGACTTTAACAAAATGCAGCTCGGTGAAATTTTACATATATATAACAATAAAAACATATGTGAATCATTTTAGTTGACGGGATGTTACCTTCTGTTGCTTGTACTTTTGGCGTATAGCGCGGAGTGGGGCTTCATTGTTAAGTTGCAGATCTTGGAGGGCCAGAACTGTTACTTTCAGTTCTGATGCCTTGTAGCTAGTATAATGTTCTAATGTAGCATTCTGCAAGAAGATTAGGGGTCAGCGCCTTTGTCATTTTGACTGAGCCTGAATAGCTGGAAAAAGTTATGTTATGGCCACTGTATTATTGAGTAAAATGGCTTTTGATCATTCTACCAATAATTATATATTTGCCCACTAAGCTTATTTTTGGTCAAAAGACCGACTTTAGTTGCTAAATGCTTTATAACATTTCATCAGGCAATATCACAAAAAACATTAATGTGCTATATACAGTAGAACCTCTATAAATTAATAATGTTGGGACCGGAATATTTTATTAATTTAGCGAGATATTATTATATCGATAAATTAATAAATTATTAATTTAAAGAGATGGCTTATATTCGTGAGCAACTCTCAAATTAATGCATCGACCTTCAAAATTTTCATGTCCATTCACTTTACCTATTTGAATAAAACAGAAACAAGGACCTTCAAAATTCCCATGTACATTCACACATTAATGAACTTGTCTAGTACAATGTACATAGATCTAGATTGATCACTATAAAATGTCTAATGATAAATTTTAAAATCACATCAACTATGGCTTCTAAACTAAAAGGTGTTAAAAAATCAACGATGACCAATTAACAACGAAAACTATTATGTGAGTATAAGAGAGATCACCAAGGATGCACTCAACAAGATTTGGTGCAGTGGGTTGACAAGCGGCAACAACTCTTCACAACTTTTTGTTGCAATACGAGAATACAATGCCTCAACTCTTAAGTGCAATGATGAGATTTAAAGATGAACTCAATATATATTTGAAGTTCACAAAAAAACAAGTGACTATAGATTCATTTTTTACTAGACAATCCTAGAATTTTGGAATATTTCAGTAATTATTAATTTATAGTTTCGCTGGGACCAATATATTTACGTTGGGATTTCAAAAAAATTATTATTTCATTATTTTATCGATTGGGCTCCAATTTTGTACTGGTCCAAAGTTGGGACCGGACAAATTATTAATTTTATCGAGGTTATTAATTTATCGAGTATTAAATTATAGAGGTTCTACTGTATATTTCAACTACATACTCGAAAAAAGTACCCATGCTCTAATTACAATAACTATACACAGTACGTCACTGTCATCAAATTTCAATCAAATTTTTTACGATAACTAACCATTGTAAATTATCTGGATCATCCACTTGTCTTGAATTAACTTATTTGATTTTGATTATAATTGCGTTAGAAATGAGATAATTATGGTAAGGGTATTAATATGGTTGAGATAATCTATTTGTTTGCGTATGCAGCTGGCAGGTTCATGAGTATTGGTGACCATTTTATGTATTTGGTAAACATGGGCAGAGATACAATGGGCAAATAAACTATTTGCATAGTACCATGACCATTTTATATAAGCAAGATATAACAGGGAGAGAAAAATACTGACCCATGGGTTTTCGTCCTGATCAAGTGTCCATTTGGCTAAGAACACAGCTGAGGCAGCAACGAGAGATGGTAGGAACTTTAGGAAACTGTACTCAGTTAGAGTTAGCTCTGCTAAATAGTTAGCCAGGAATTCAAGTTCTAAAACTGGAGCCTGCAAATAAAGAAATATTCCACTGTTCAGTTTCATGATTCTGTTTCTTGCAATCATAATGTGAACAAGGAAGTGATATATTACTTTACCTTGTAAGAACTTTGTGCTGCCAAAAGATATCTCCTGAAAATTAAAATTGAATAACTTTATATGTTAGAGAGTTGCGTATTGGTGAATTTACTTGAACAGCATAATGTCGATATAAAAGAACGACTCATTTTGCAAAGTCGGTCTCATTGCATTTCCCATTTAACATTTTGTGGGTCCCATACTCCAATTATACATATGAGACCCACAAAATAAGAAGTATTAAGATGAAATGGGCCAGACAATGTGATTTGATACGTTATGGATATGGACATTTACCTCAGGAACTTTTTGGTAGTTGGAACATATAGCTGAAAGCTCAATACATCCAATAACTGTTCCTCCATCTCCAATACCTGATAGGCATACACTCAGTCATGAACATATAAACTTTCTGTATGAATTTAATGATACTAAATGAGAAGGAGAAAACACATTAGTGAATAAAACATACCTCTACTCTAGTGTAAGTGCTGTCAGTGATAAAACAGAAATCTTCAACACGTGGAGCACATATTTCTTCATACTTTCTGTAATTAAACATCAGGGAATGCAGTTGATTAGTTTCTTCTAGTGGATTCAGCTGTGTGATCATTTGCATGCTAGTTAAAGTTGACTATCAATGGACCACTTACTCTTTGACATAAGTAACAAGAAGAGAACAACGCATGCATCACATCCATTTCTTTAAATACACATTAAACTATAGATATACCATAGTAGGTGCTTCTTTTAATGACTATAATAACAGGCTTAAGACCATTAAATGGATATTGCAGAGAGATAATGAAAAATGACGAGAACTTACGAGGCAATGAGCATGCAGGTTATACCAAGCAATTGGAGTCTTCGTTTTCCAATGCATTTCTTGGAGAGATAAAGATCAATGAGAGCAACTGTAAGGTAAAATGTTTCAGAAGCTAGCCCATATTCCTCACAGACCTACATTCAGAGACCAAACTCTCGTTATCAACAACTCGCGGAAGAATATTAGATAACATGAAGTAACAAAATCTTCATGAGTCCTATTAACCAGAAAGAAAATCCTACATTGATAGCTAAAACAAGTACAAAACAAACTACACTATTGCTGTACTAAATTTTATTTCTCTAAGTGGTATAATTGTATTAAAAAATTGCACCAATTGGAATAAACTGAACCACAGAAAGAGATGGAATGTAAGACATTGGTGGCAAGAATAAAAAATCCATATGTCCAAATTGAAGTGATAAATACAGTGGCTTTGGACTACTTATGCTCAATAACTAACCTCCACGAGCCAGTCAATAAGAATTCCACGCATTTCTTTTGTGATTTCCACCTGCACTGTTTTCGTATAATCAACTGAATGCCTCCACTTAAGCTGCAAAAGCAGAAATACTTTAATATAAGTTAAAGGAATAAGATCCTTTTGGTAAACAAAGAGAACGTGCAGTAGAAAACTCAAAAGATAATAACGAAAAAACATATGCAAACAAGCAAATGTTTATTGTTATGATCTCAAATGGTTGAAACTTGCTAATGACTTTCCTCTAGTTTGTCAAAAATAAAAACTCCAACAAAGATAGAGCATCATTTCAAACTCTATTAGTTGTCTGATTAGAATAAACCTTGTAACTGGTATAAATGTTTTGTTGGTTGTATGAATATTATAAATCGTAGACAAAGGAGGTATTAACCAATGAAGGGAGGTCAACAGCGATTCAGACCTCTGCGGCACGTAAATTGCCATATACTTCTGCAACATATAAGCTGCACATTTGAGGACCCTTGTGCTTAGAATCAATGTCAATAATGGACTGATCATTTGAGGCTTCTGCTTCACTGGTAATCTCACTTTCTCCTGCATTACACAACAATGAAATATTCTTTGAGCATGAGCTGCATGAAATATAAATAGAAGTCTAACGAAGTTACAAACAGAAAAGGATGTATCAATAGATATACTTGAAGAAGTTATAATAGTAGATAATGGGGGGTAATAAAAGTGATGGACACGTGAAACAATCCTTGTACTTGGTTTTTGATGATTAAGAATCAATAACATTAACTTTGATTAAGTTAACAACATAGTTGTCTTTGTTGGATAGGCCAAACGGGACTTTTAAAATTTGAGGTTTTTTGCAAGACTGGAGGCTTTATATGCAATTGAGGGCCGGTGGTAGCACATCATGGGACCTAGTTCCCTACATATGAAAACAGATTATCTGACCTTTCTGTGACGAGCTCCCAAGTCCAGAGTGTTTGTTGGATGTCCCATCATTTTCCAATTTTAGTTCTGAAGTTACTTCGCATAATTCCTCTGTACTCAGTTTGGTCATATCATCTGTTATTTCTGCCTCATTCTTATGAATCTGAGGTTCCACCCAAATAGATGGTGCCACACTCTCTTTCTTCTGGACATTACATCTTTTGACCACCTTGCGAGTCTGACAACAAGCAATATCGACAGGAAAAAACTAAGAAGCTTACATTATGTTGTCTACATTGCTAACAATCATTGTTTAATTTTATAAGTAGAAATGAATAATACATTTCATTCTTGTCAACGAAATATGCACCTGTAATTTATTTCCATTGGCAACTGTTCGGCTGGAATTATCAAAGGATTTGTTAGTGATATCCTTGAGAACAGCCCTTCTCTTAGCTTGGCCACTGGGAGCAGCATCAGTAATAGACTTGTTATCTGATGATGCTCTTTTGGTACTTGGTCGAAGGGCCTGCTTATGGTCTTGTTTCACCACAGGATGTAGTGGCGGCAAACCACCCGATGCTCCCAACACTTTTGCACGTGCTCTAGTAACTCGTCCAGTGGCACCTTGGATGTTAACAGCAGGTACATTTTCTTTATTCATGTCTCTTGGCAGTGAAAAAGAGTGGTGCCTGATGTTAAATAATAGACTTGCTTTCCATGAACTCTGCAGATAAACCATTCACATCTATATTAGTACTTATTAAGACCCTAATTATGATATAGAATTATAGTTCAATTGTTATGCTCCAAAGTTAAGATATACACTTAAGGTTTCTTGGTTTAATCATCATTTGGGTTTGAATTGTGAAATCTCATACAATTCCTTACTTTTGGTTTGACACTTAATCTATAGATAAAGTCAAAGCATCAAGGAGTGACAGTTCCTCCATCTCATGGTCCATTAACCATATGTGAATCAGTTACTCCTATAATTTTTTTATTTGTTAGCAAACTCGATTACTTATCATCACAAAACTCTTCATCATAATATAAACTATTTGTAACACAATTATAACTAAGCTTGTCACAAGCAAAATACAAATCGAATTATAAAAAGCAGAATTTTATTAGATTTTACGTCTGCGGATAATTATACAAAACCTTTCAGATCTACATAAGGAAGATTTCAAAATCCTAATATACCAATAAGGCTCAAATGTTCAATCAGAATTTTCCAAATCTACTATTTCATAGGTATTTCAAATAAATCAGTAGAGAAGCTTCTTAAAACTTGAATCTGAATAGCACAAACTTACATCTACATGTCACAACAAAAAATCTAAAATACTAGTCATATCATAAAACATATAAATTAATTCCACTGTTCAAATAGTAGTACTTAAATAATATATATCAAGTACAAAACAAAATAGTAGAAAGAGTCAAAAAATGTCGTAACATTTAAAAATTCTCTAAGGAGCGTCAGAACTCTCACTCTTGCTGCAACAATTCACAACACTATTATATTGCCATTCCTTTAACCAAAACTTTCAATTTTGACTTTAACCTCTAATTTTTGACTTTAAGCAGTCAAAAAACTAGGTCATAGGCTCTTACGCAACAACGTAACGTAAATCAAAAGTCAAAACGATATAACAATAATCAAATGTATCAGATCTATGCAGCTGATGAAAATTAAACTGGAAACAAAACAATGCAGATTGAATAACAGATTCAATTCATAAACGTATACAATATACAATTCATTTTGAAGCGAAATGCGTATGTATGAGCTCACTCGGCATTTCGATAGTTCGGTTAGAGATTCAGATCAAGCGGATTGAACAGCCGAGCTAGGGCTCCATTGAAATACATTATATATATAACATCATTATGTATATATAGATATAGAGACACTGTGCGTATAGTGTGAGGGAGATATAGAGATAGTGATTGTGTGTGTATATATATAGATATAGAGAGAGAGAGAGAGGAGGAGGAGGAGCGTGAGAGCGGGATAGAAGTACAGTTCAAAATTCTAAAATCTTCTGGAGAAAACAAATGTAAAATATTGTCACTACTCATTTACTACTCTGAATTGTTTTTCTCTGTCACGTGGAGACCACAAATATACTATATACTATAGTCATTAAAATTTATTAATGTCGCAATATTTATACAAATATTTTACTAGTATAGAAAATAATTTTAACGTACAATGACAATATTGGAATCTGTAAAATATTTCAGATTGACCATTCAATCATGAACATATCAAAGCAAACTATAATGCGTTCAATGCAGGGCAGATGTATAGGGGCCTGAGGCGCAGCTGGCCACGAAACTTTTCAAATCATGAAAAATGAAACTTTTTAATGGTATTTATAATATCTTATAAGTCTTGATATTTTGAAATTGAAAAAAATAATAAAAAAGAGTTTTTTTCCCTCAAATTATTAAATTGTAGCTTCGCCTCCGATTCAATGCATAAAAAAGTAATCTGACCATTTAATAATTATATCATTTCCGTTAGAAAATAATGTTTTAAGTTAAAATGTATTTCAACGATAAATAAAAAACTAGAAAAATACATGTGTAATGAGGTATGCAATAGAGTATTTTAAGAAGTTAGTAGAATATTTTTAAAATCTAATATTAGAAAAATACATGTACAATGAGGTAGGCAATAGTCCTTACGAAGTTAGTAAAATATTTTCTAGTATCATATCCGTCTGATGGACGGTTTGACATAATAAATTTATGTGATAAAGTTAAGGATGTAGTTGGTGCTAATTCATGGGATTGGCCTTCTAAATGGGTAATAAAATATATTGCAGCCATGCTCAAGTTAATCTAACACAAGTATATGATGATAGGAAAGATCCAAGTCTTTTAGCTTAATAGAGCTAATATTGTGTGCCTGTGTGGCACTTTTCGGTTAACAGATTTTGGTCCACTATTGGACGGAAAGAGCCACAGCTGATGCGGTATAGTATTGTTTGGTTCTCATATTATATTCCTAAACATGCCTTTATGTTGTGGTTGGTAATGGGACAGAAACTAAAGACCCAAGATCGTATGAAACAGTGATTTAAATCCTAATTCGGTAAATATTCAAGCATCATAGCATGTATGTTGTGTAATGGCCAGCAAGTGGATCACATGCAATCATCTCCTCTTTGAGTGTTCTTATTCAAAGACAGTTTGGAACTCCTTGAAAACGATAGTTCAAATGGAGAATACGTCATAAAAATGGGAAGACATTGTTGCTTGGATTCAGCCTCGTTGTAAACCAAAAAAACATTAAAAGAATTATTGCCCGGCGGCTAGTTTTGGGAGCTTCAGTTTACGCTATTGGCTTGAAAGAAATGTATGTATTCATACAAGCACCAAGAACAATGCTACGCAATTAGCTAGTGAGATTAAGGGATTGATTCGTCTTAGTCTTTCAAGCTCAAGCAAACGGTGGATGTATGCCTTATAAGGAAGATATGGGGTTTGGACCAAGACCATGAAGAGGGATTAGAGGCTTGGAAATAAGTGTTTAGAGGGATTAGAGGCTATTTGTGGGTCTTTGGTTACTTTTCTTACGAGATGTCGTTTGATTGGTCGCTTTTCTTTTCATGTAACTTCTGATGTAATCTTTTTTTGAAGTAATATATCTCCCGAGTGATTGTCCGTTTTTCCAAAAAAATAATAATAACAAAAAGATGGTGTGATAAAGTTTATTGATAATTGATAATAAAGTGAAAGGTTCATCTAATAAAAAATTAATCTTAATAAAATAAATATGAAGATGTTAAAAGGGAAAAGGTATTTATATGATGAAAAGTTCCCAAACACAACTTTGAAAAATTGAATGCCTAGTTCCAAATTAGAAAAATATTGGCAACAACTTTCATTAATTTCATTCATATATGGATTCACTAAAAACATGGTTGACATTCTAAAATTATAAAATAGAATGTATGGTCTCATTAAAAACATGATTAACCTTATATAATCAATGTTTGTCATTAAGAAAAAATGAATGACCTAAAAGTAATGGTTGACATCCTAAAAAATTTGACTTTCTTAAAGATTCATTAAAAAGATGGTGACATCCTAAACTAAATTAATTGTGAATCGTTAACGAAGAATGAATTATTACATTGAAAGGATATCGATGATTGCATTACCTGAACCTCAAAATTTATAAAATATGACAACTATTTACATTTAGAGATAACTAAGGCCTGCTTTTACAAATACATACATTTATAAGGGTTAAACTTGTAGTTTTTTAAATAGTGCAAGTTTGTTTGGCAAGATAATAGATAGAAGAGGGACTTTTATGAAAATGTATCATCTTTTTCATCTCTTTCGAGGATGTTTGAGATTGCTTATTCAAACTTGACTATGCATTTTGAAATTGATGAATCAAATAATCAGCTGCTACAAAATATAATTTTAAAACTTAGTGTTTGGATTTGATTATGCTATTTGATATCACAATAATCAGAATATCAGATTCTTTAGTGTTTGGGGAAATCAGATTATTCGATACTTAACAAGTAAAATGACCAAAATAGACATCATATTATTTGAATAATAAAGTTAGCATGTAAAGAGATTATGTTTTTTTGAATTGTATTTTTATTTAACATATAACAATTATAGAAGATTATAGATTTTAGATGGTATAAAAAGTTAACCGTTGTTAAAATAATTTAATGTATATTTGTAGAAAGAAAGGAAAAAGAATTTGATTTATAAGCATTTGGTTACTGGCCAACTTAACAATAAACTAATAATACAAGTCCGATATTTATATGGGTCAAATGGGTGATCACAAGTTACAACCTTTTAGGATATGTTTTCTTTTTTCACCTCCATATTCATCACGTTTGTGGCCTCTTTTGTCAAAACCTGTAACTACACAATTTTGAGTTAAGGTGGGTTATTTTGGTAAATGTGAAAAAAATGGAGAATAGCGTTTTGTGGCAGTAACACTGCGTTCTTGAGTTTTCTTTCTTATGGAAAAGAAAATAAATGAAGACAAAGGGGGAGGGAAGAGAATAGAAGAGAAGAGGAGATCTGATACTAGTATTGTGTTCTTGAGTTCAAAGTGAAAAAGAAAGGAAAAAAAGAAAGTGAAGATGATAGTTTTACGATTATACCCATATATAATATACTAGATTTATACCCCTGCGATGCACGGTAATTTGTATCCAATAAAAAAAACTAATAACTTGTCACGTGACATTGACAATCTAAATGATGCAATTTGACATTGCAAACTTCAACGTATGTGTTCAAGAAGAAGAAAAAAATGCACCTTCAAAATTGTACTACTCATTTATAAGCATAATGTAAACGATATAATGAATCTCTAGAAGTTCGCCTCTTCAATCACTTGATCTCCCTCTCAAATATATTATCGAACTTCTTTAATAGAATTATCAATTCAAATTACCATCTACATCATTAAGACCAAAAAATAAGTTAAAAGAAAATCATCCATTAGATAATATTTTACTAACGTAAGTAAACAAAGATAATTTAGGATCAAATACTAATCATGATGATAAAAAGATTATAAAAATAAAAGTTTCCATAGGCATTGGTGTACACAAATATAAATAATCAAGAATCTTTTTTGCTCACACCATGGTTTATGAGCCGTGAAATTGAAGATCTTATTCTTATTTATGTGAGTTTATATATATTTAATGTAAGTTGTAGTTTGATTAGGATTTATTAGATAATATTAATCATCGGCGATGACATACCTTATTTGGTTAGGATTGTAATATATCGCATAAGTTATTAATTTTATAAATTTTCATTATTATTTAATCATTTTATTAATTAAATATTCTAGGAGATTGTCATGTGGTATTCAAGTAGATGTAGCCACATGATATTCAAGTTTACATGTTAAATTCTGAAGTCTTCGTTTATACTCCTTTAGTATATATAGATAGATAGCTAATTTTTTTATTCACTTCTCACTTTTACCATCAGAAGTTCAAAATTCAAAACCGAGATTGGTACATTCTTTCCCAAATTTCAAACCTGTGAAATCAAATCAAATATAATTGAATAACTAATTTTACAAAGGAAAAATAACGAAAAATAAATTAAGAAATAACTGATATTACAATATGCCAAAGGTAACAAAAAAATTTATGATCAAAAGCAATTTGATGATAATTTGTCTAATTACCTTAATCGCGTAACAGTCAACAAATTAAAAAAAAAACAACGATTTTATATTGTAATTAAAATTTCAAAATACATATAAACCCTTTGACCATTAGTCCATTACCTTATGAGTAAGCTAAAATTAAATTAAATTATAATATTAATAATTTAATATTACTATATTATATTGATGTCAAAAAAGTTCTTCGGCAACCGAAACATTTGAGAAATATGTAATTTGCGTTAGATTAAAAAGGTAAAATGGTCATTGTAAAATATTTGATAGCCTTCATATTTTTCTGACTTTGGCTTATGATTTTCCTTCCGATCCTTTTCTCTTCCATTCAGTTCCATCTAAAACAAAAACTAGAGAACACAACTTGTCGGTAGATTCCTTCCGGTACCTTTCTTTTCCCTTCAAAAAACAACTTGAGAACAAAGTGTAAGGGGGAGCTGCTTTTCAATAACTACGTTTTGGAGCTTGTCAATCGTAGATAACTGATTCTCACAAAGTTCTTACTAGACACCCTAAAGAGATTAATTACGTTTTGAAAACGTAATAATCTGTTAATAACCATCAAAACGCAACCCCTCCGCCATCAACAAAACTCACGATCTAATTTACGTTTTCCATCAAAATTGGTTCACTTTGTCTTGAAAAATTACCAATAAATACGTACGACGATTTTTGTTTGTTGCCCCCTCATTTTTCGCTGCCTTCCGGCCCTGCTGACCACCTATCACCTTCTTCATTTTTGGACTAAAATTATTTACTAATTTTAATAATGTTAGGGCTTAATTTATTCAAATGCAATCCAGAATTTATCCGCAAATCTCAACGCAGTCGTTTTGCCAACGTCGAACTCGTTGATAAAATCATCCATCTTTACGAACAATGGAAAACTCATCAATTCGAGCTCGATCAGTTCCGTAAAGATTTCAACAAAATCAACAAACAAGTTGCTAAACTCAGAATTGCAGGAGAAGATGCAACTTCATTGATTAAAGATACAGAATTAAACAAACAGTTAACTGCTGATAAAGAAGCACATGTCAATGAAGCTCGAAACGAATTGTATTCGAATCTCGATTTGGTTGGAAATATTGTTCATGATTATGTTCCTATTAGCAATGATGAGGTGCATATTGGTACATCATGCTTGTAATTTAAACCCTAGATTTTTTATATTAGGTTTTGCATATTTTGAGTTATTTACTTTCATCTTTTCTATATGATAATAAGTGATTATAAATGTATTAAACTTTAAATAAAGTGCTACAGTATGTATCAAACTGTAAACCCTTTTTTACTTACAAATTAAGTGATTTATTAATTTATAAACACGATGCATGCCAGTGTACTTGTGGTTACGGGTTACATGTTAAATAGGTGACTTTAGTGATTGACAATGACAGAAACATCTGCCACCAGGAACGTACCTAGTGACATGTTTAACGGGTACGATAAATTTAGTAATCCGCATCATGTATACACAAGTGAGTAGATCACTTAAAATGGTAGAAAATAGATAACTAATAGAGTCGATATGTTTTGATGGTTAGCTAACTATTTTTGATTAATGAAAGTATAAATTTTTAGGCAGATAATGAGATAGTTCGGAGTTGGGGAGAGAAGAGGGAGGAAACAAAAATGAGAAATCATGTGGAGCTTGTTGATCTTCTCGGAATAGCAGAGTTGAAAAGAGGTGCTAATGTTGCTGGTGGTAGAGGGTATTACTTGAAAGGCGATGGAGTTCGTCTTAATCAAGCTCTTGTGAATTTTGGTTTGGAGTTCTTGGAGAAAAAGGGTTACACGTTGTTGCAGACACCATTTTTCATGAGGAAAGATATAATGGCCAAGTGTGCTCAATTAGCACAATTTGATGAAGAACTTTATAAAGTAACTGGTGAGGGAGATGATAAGTATTTGATTGCTACAGCTGAACAACCACTTTGTGCTTATCACATGGATGATTGGATCCACCCTACACAGTTACCATTGAAGTATGCTGCGTATTCAACTTGTTTTCGTAAAGAAGCTGGTTCACATGGTCGTGACACTCTAGGGATTTTCCGTGTCCATCAGTTTGAGAAACTGGAACAGTTCTGTGTAACAGGTTCGGATGGTAACGATTCTTGGGACATGCATGAGGAAATGATTAAAAACTCTAAAGAGTTTTACTAGTTGTTGAAACTTCCGTATCGGGTAGTGAATATAGTTTCTGGTGCATTAAATGATGCCGCAGCGAAGAAGTATGATCTTGAAGCATGGTTTCCCGCATTCAGCACTTACAGAGAGCTTGTGTCGTGCTCAAATTGCACTGATTATCAATCAAGAAAATTGGAGATTAGATATGGACAAAAGAAGGTTGGTTATGTAGTTTCTGCTTTATTTTTATACCTGTATAGTAATCAGTTTTTATTAAGAATGTTGACTTTGAGGTCTCTTGACATTTTGCAGAATAATGAGGAGCCAAAATATTGCCATTTATTGAATTCCTCGCTCACAGCCACATAGAGGACAATGTGTTGTATCCTTGAGAACTACCAAACGGAAGAAGGTGTAAAAGTGCCAACAGTTTACAGAGATTCATGGATAGCAAGACTTTTCTGCCTTTCCAGAACCCTCCTACTAAAGAAACAAAGGGGAACAAGTAAAAGGCGCAAATCGTTTGATTTTTCATACTTAGATTGAAACGCAAGGCTTTTCTGTCTTTCCAGAACCCTCCTACTAAAGAAACAAAGGGGAACAAGTAAAAGGCGCAAATCGTTTGATTTTTCATACTTAGATTGAAAGGTTAGATCCTTACTCATTTATTCAATGGAATTTTAGGAATATCATAATGTTCAATCTGCAGTTATGACTTCTTTTGAGTCAAAAATTTTGTGACGTTTGACTATTTAATTCTTGCTCCTTTCTGCTTGGGTGTGTCTAAGGTTGTATAGTTTTATTTAAAAGCTGCAAACTTTTGAATGTTGCTGGCAAAAGTCATATTCCATCTGGTTGATGGTCGATATGCTTGTTATGGTTCAACAATCCAGAAACTTTGTAAATGGGTTGGCATTGGACGTTTCACGTTCATATAGTGCAGTAGCTATAATACGGGTCTATTTAGAGTTCCAATTCTAAGTGGTCATTGTTACTTTTTCATCTGGTTTCTCATTGTGCTTACTAGCTCTCGAGCTTTGAGCTTTTGTGCTTTTGAAGGTTCAAGTGGGGGTCGCGGGTCTATTAGGAGTCTATGTTAGTGCTACTTGGTTTCTCAACACTGTTACTTTTTTTTCCCTCCCTTATTTGTTTATAGTCAGTCCCACTTTTGTCTGAGATTGTTCTGTTTAATGTCTGAGATATCCAAATTTCGCTACGGAAAGTCGTAACCCGGTTGGTGGTTGGTTGTTGGGATTTAATTGTTTCACGAAAGTCTCAGAGGATACTATAGAGAGAATTTGGTCGGCTTGAGTGGGCTACTATGAAGTCTTGTGTCTGGTTTGTTATGAGCCTTTTTCGAGTGCTCTATTCGGTGATGTCTACATTAACTTGCTATTATTGATCTGATCAATGGCGCTATATAGGAGGTAATTATAACTATTTGTGTGGTAGGTTTATTAATGCAAAAAGAAACTGTTAATAAGCTAGAGGTTATGCAACCTGTGATCAAAATTCCTAAGATTAGACTATACTTATCAAGAAACCTATTATTACTAAAAATGATATAATGCAGCGTTTTGAGTTGACTAAGATCTTACTGGATCTGTGAAGTGTAAAATTTAGATATGTCAAACTTTTAATATGTGTATGTGGTGTCAAAGTCGGTAAATTTGTTATGTTTCTTAAGATGTTTTTCAGGTTAAATGTTTCTAATACGATTAGAGACTATAATTAGTTATGCCAAGTATTAATATATCGAGATTTTAAGCGTATGAATTTGGAGGACCAAATTCTTTTAAGTGGGATGCACTGTAATATTATATTATAAAACTTGACAGTAATCTTAGAAATGACATATTATTAAACTTCTCATAACCATATTCTTAATATTGACACACCATGGTTAAAATCTAATATATTAGTGATCGTGGAAAATTATGACGTGTATAGTCCTTTCAAAGCTATAAACAATAGTCTATTTTTTATTGGTATGAAGTATTATCAATTTCACGTACATAATTAGGATTTATAAAATAAGTATGCATATGTATGATAAATATACAGACTTATGGAGTAAATATAGAAATGGAAAATACTGCTTTCATATTGATTTCGAGGACGAAATCAATTTTAAAGGGGATAGAATTGTAATACCCGAAATTTATCCGTATTTAAAAATAAAATGAAATACAAAATAAATAAATAAAATACAAAAACAAGAATAACTTTTGAAAATAAATTGTAAGCCTTTATTTATTTGTGTGGGCCGAGAGTTTGGCCAGGAAAACAAAAAAGTGTGATAAACTTAGACCCCGATTAAACAGCAGAACATGGCCAGAATTATGCTAATGTCCAATTACTAAATTTCCTTAACTAATCGAGAAGGTGAAAGTAAGCCCTCAAGCCATCAAACTACCTTACGTCTCTATTACAGTTACGAAAGAATTGCAGAATTGCCATTCAGCCCCTTTTTTATTTTCTGCTCACAATGTACTGCTGTTTCTTCTTCCAACTAAGTTGAGTTTGCTTCTTGTAACATGCAGTGCCTTCTTTCTTCTTGATGGGTTCTATTTCAATATTCACCAACCTCATATTCCAGGCTGAGCAAGAATGCATACATTCAACCTGGGTAATTAACTGCTTTTAGGAGCATTAACTTTAACAATAAGATTTCACAAGCAATTTTAAAGCTTGTGGTCGACAACCAATCTATACGTAGCCTCTGCAAATGACCCTAATACGTTGCTATGGACAAGGTTATCACTATTATGCATTCGCTTCATATACTTTCTTGTATCTTAATAGTTTCCCTAGTCATCATTACTATCATGACAAGGTTGATTTACTTGATGCCTCCCAATTAGAGTTATGTTCAGAAGTTTAATTTCTTAGATGGGAATGGACAAAATATCACAGAACTTTCATGCTTTTTATTGCAGATGAGAAGAAAAGAATTTGCCAATCAGATTTTTAAATTATCATAGTCATTTCAATTGTATATTTGACAACCAATCGACTGCCTAACGTTTCTGGAATTCATGGTAGATACTATATACTTTAGTTCACACAGTCACGTTGGATTGATGGATCGACTTTTGTGGAATTCGTGGTGCATACACCGATATTTTTCTTTTACTTTCTTGTGTTTTTCATTTTTTTTCTTCCTTTTCTGGTGTTCAGACTTGGATGGTGCAATAAAATGAAGCAGATGTTTTAGGTTAAAATTTTGATTTTGTTTTCGGTTTAAAGAGAATCTGAACTTTTTAATTAATGTATAAAGAGAATATGGATTTAAAACTTTTTTTTTAATTATTTAATTTATTTAATGAAGGAAATATTAATTCTTTTTGTGTAGTCATGTAATTAGTTTTATTTAAAAAAGGTAAAAAAATAAAAAGGAGTTGAAAATGAATGAAAGTGGTTTCATAACGAGTAAAAATTTGGTTAAAAAGAAAATAGTGGAAAATTGAGGTGTTGTTGATTCGTCAAAAAGTGATTAGGGTTGAAAAGCTAAGGTGATACGGATAATCTGTTAGGTTCACAAGAGCACGGGATGTGGGGGGTTTACGTCGCCGTTTTCTGACGAGAACGCCGTCGGACGGCGTTCTGCCGCACCGGGACGGCGTTCTCGTCGCCGTTCTGGCCGGATTTTCGGTTTGCCGTCTCCTTCCGAACGTTGTGACACGGCAACGTTTTTCTTTTTTTTTTGTTTCGAAAATAAAATATGTAATGTTTTGTTGTGTGTGTGCTGTGTGTTGTGTGTGTGAAGAAGTTTGGAAATGTATTTTAATGGAGGTTGGGATTTTGAGCAGGTTTTTTTTGAGAAGATGAAGCTGCCGAATGTGTTGTGTGTGTGCAGGCCAAGAAGAAGAAGAAACATAGGGTTTAAGTATTTAATGGTCAAAGCCCATTTAAGATGGGCCATTATTTTATTTTTTTTATTTTTTGAATCAAAATTAAAATTATTAAATAATATTTTTTTATTAATTAACTAATTATAGATAAGTTTTATATTTAGTTTTTAATCAGGTGTGTTATATTTATTAATTTATACAATCATTATCATTAAAAAAACAAATAAAACAAATAATAAAAAACTCCAGAACACCGTGAATACAGTGTCACCACACCACAAAATCCTCAATCACAAGATTCTCCAGAACACTGTCCAGAACACCGTGATTTCCTATTTACTACACCTCGTGCTCTAACTAAACCATTTTCAATGGTAACGTTCCTTGAGAAAAATGGCATATGTAGGAAAGACATCCTCCAATTGTTTTCGTCTCTTCATTCGTATGCAGATGGTCGAAACAAAATGAAAGTGAGACCGTATTATTTTTTTTGTTTTTCTTTGGGTATAAAATAAAAATATCATTGGTAAACGTGAGGTTGCGAAATGTTCTTAGTCAACTCATTGACCTATGATCATTTTCATTTTTAAAATATATGTAATGTAATATTTAGACAAATTAATGAAAGTTTTATACGAATTACTATATATCTATGAATGAACCTTTTTAATTAAAACGTACACCCAATAAACATAGACTATCGATTGATCTGCTTTTAATCATGTTATCCATTACACGTAACTACCAAAACTGGAAAATGATTTTTGGGGCCTTTAAAATTCTTTCTGGGTAAGATTCCTGTTTTCCCTATCATCTTTTTCTATGCAGAAATAACAATAAACTGTTGCTCAATTTCCAAATGACTTCAATCTCTACACCACCAAAATCTCCAATTTTATCATCATCATCATCTAGAATCCAACACACACTTACTCAAAGAGTTCATATTCCTGAATATGTTTACAAACATCCAGCAGCAATTCTCCTAGAACTCTGCACATCCATCCAAGAATTACATCAAATTATCCCTCTAATAATCAAAAACAATCTTTATGACCAACATTACTTTCAAACAAAATTAGTCAGTTTGTTTTGCAAATACAACTGTTTAACTGAAGCAACTCGTGTTTTCGAACCAATTGAACACAAAAACGATGCTCTTTATCACACAATGCTTAAAGGGTTTGCTCAAAATTCAAACTTTTCAAATGGGGTTTCGTTTTTTGTTCGAATGATGGAAGATGGTGTACAGCCTGTTGTGTATAACTATACGTATATGTTGAAAGGTTGTGGAGAGAGTGGCGATGTTAAGATGGGGAAAGTGATTCATGGACAGATTATATTAAATGGGCATGAAAGTGATGTTTATGCAATGACTTGTGTTGTTAATATGTATGCGAAATGTGGGTTGATTAATGATGCATATAAGGTGTTCGTTAGATTGCCTGAGAGAGATTTGGTTTGTTGGAATACGATGGTTGCGGGTTATGCTCAGAATGGTTTTGCTGGGAGATCGATGGAGTTGGTGTTACGGATGCAAAGTGAAGGATTAAGGCCGGATATTGTTACGATTGTGTCGGTTTTGCCTGCTGTTGGGGATTTTGGAGATTTGAGAGCTGGGAAATCGATTCATGGATATGTTTATAGGTTGGGGTATGAACGTAATGGGAATGTGTCGACTGCATTAGTGAATATGTACTTGAAATGTGGACGTTTAAGTACCGGGCGTGTTATATTCGACAAGATGAGTGCTAAGAATGTGGTCTCCTGGAATATAATGATTGATGGTTATGCTCAAAATGGTGATTATACCGAAGCTTTGATGCTATTTGAAAAGATGTTGGATAAAGGATTTAAACCGACTAGTGTGACGATTATGGCTGCACTTCACGCGTGTGCTGATTCGGGTGATGTTGCACGTGGGGAATTCATTCACAGGTTAGTCGATGAACTAGGACTGAACTCTGATGTTTCGGTTATGAACTCTTTGATCTCCATGTACTGCAAGTGTAAACAAGTCGATATTGCTGCTGAAATATTCAAAAACTTGAAAAGAAAAACGCTAATCTCATGGAACGCTATGATACTTGGATACGCACAAAATGGCTGTGCGATCGATGCTTTGAAGCATTTTCGTCTTATGAAATTGCAAAGCATCGAACCTGACTCATTCACCATGGTGAGCATCATTGCAGCCGTTTCAAATTTGTCAATTGTACGTCAAGCAAAGTGGATCCATGGAGTCCTCATGAGGACGTGTTTGGATAAAAACGTCTATGTGAAAACCGCTCTTGTGGACATGTACGCTAAATGTGGAGCAATTACTACTGCTCGAAAGCTATTTGATTTGATGGATGAAAGACACGTCACGACATGGAATGCTATGATTGATGGGTATGGGACGCATGGGTATGGAATGGAAGCTATAAAATTGTTTAACGAAATGGAAAACGGAGATATAAAGGCAAATGATATAACGTTTTTGTGTATTATGTCAGCGTGTAGCCACTCGGGATTTGTGGAAGAGGGGCGTCGGTATTTTTCATTCATGAAGGAAAAATACGATATCGAGCCTACAATGGATCACTACGGAGCCATGGTGGACTTGCTTGGAAGATCGGGTAGGCTTAACGAGGCTTGGGATTTCATTCAGAACATGCCCGTTGAGCCACAGATTAACGTTTTTGGTGCAATGTTGGGTGCTTGCAAGATTCATAAAAATGTTGAATTAGGTGAGTTGGCAGCAAAAAGATTGTTGGAGTTGAACCCTAACGATGGTGGGTATTATGTGCTTTTAGCAAATATGTATGCCACAGCTTCAATGTGGGACAAAGTGACGGAAATCAGGAGTAAAATGGAAAAAAGAGGGATACGAAAAACACCTGGATACAGTTCGGTTGATTTAGCAAACGAATTTCATACTTTCTATTCAGGTAGCTCGTGGCATTATCGTTCTAAGGAGATTTATGGCTTTCTTGAAACATTAATTAATAGGATTAAAGCGGCTGGTTACGTACCTGATAACGATTCGATACACGATGTAGAAGATGATCTGCAAGAACAAATGGCAAGTACTCACAGTGAGAAGCTTGCTATTGCTTTCGGACTTCTGAATACTCGCCCTGGTACAACTATTCATATCAGAAAAAACCTTCGTGTGTGTGGTGATTGTCATAACGCTACCAAGTTTATATCACTTGTTGAGCAGAGAGAAATCATTGTTCGTGACTTGCATCGATTCCATCATTTCAAGAACGGAGTTTGTTCCTGTGGCGATTACTGGTGACTTGGTTTATACATCAACGAACAATTCAAACTCGCTTCATACAAAGACAGTTGAGGGGTACTTGGTTAAAAGTTGGAATCAGTACGGGTATGGGTCTTTGGAATGAGAATGGATTTTCAAACCCACCAACCTACTTGGGTTTGGAATATGCCTAAATTGGTGGGTTTGATTCCCATTCATTAAAACCAATCTCATTAACCAAACAAATTATATGGTAATCAAACCCATTCCCTTATTCCCATACCCACAATGAACCCTAGTAGTAACCGGGTTTTAGCAACTATTTTGTGTCGAATTTGAGGATATAAATAACTTATTTCAGTCTTTACATTAGGACTATGTTACTGTGCCATGGTGCCTAAACAACACTTGCAAAAATAGATGATAATGCAACGCATTGCAAAATTATGTGACAAGTATCCGATTTCTTAAGATCATTTTCCTCTTCAAACTCTCTGTTCTGATCATTCTCCAAATCTAAGGCAAGCCCAACCGCCACCTCAAATTTAGTCAATTGACTTACATAGATGTACTTCCGTATGATATAATTCAAACGCTTCACACACCACTTTATCCTCAAATCTTCGTGATCAACCAAGTACTTAACCACACTCGCTAACTCCAAAATGCGAACAGTATACTCTCACTGTTAGATCACCTTGTTTGAAATTCAGTAATTCTCGCTCCAACTGCATCACCATGCAAGTCGGACAAAACTTCTTTCTAAAAATTTCCTTACAATGACTTCATTTCATATTTGTTGCCATATCGGGCCCACTTGCATCCTTAACCGTGTTCCACCAGTAACAAGGCTTTTGATTTCAACATAGCGACTACATACACTACTTTGTTCTCATCAGAACACTTAATAGCATCAAAGATGTTCTCCATTCATTAATCCATCTCACCGCTGCAATTGGGTTAAACGCTTCTTTGAACTCAGGCAGATCGAATTCTGCTAGGTTGTACTTCGCCTCTTTTTCGACCTTAGTTTTATCTTCTATCATTTTTTGAGCGATTTCTTTAAATTGTTCTAAGATAGAAGGCATTGCCGCTTGAATGGCTCTAGTTACCTCTCCGGCTATAGTTTCCCTAGTAATGGGCTCGTTTTGGGTTGCACCAGCTTCTACACTAGCGTTCGCGCTAGATTGGGTTACTTCTTTTGATTTACGTCCACTGTTTCTTGTCGTTACCATCCTTTTAGTACTGAAATATGAGTAAACACACAAGTCTTATCAGTAAAACAACAAAACAATGTATCTTATTTATTCGACTTCATTTGATTTCAACAATCCATTAAGGGATTGCAGAAAGTGTCCAAGACTTATGTTGCGTTTGGTTCACAAAATTTTAAGGAATTGGAATCTCAATTCCTTTTACATAAACGTGCATGGTTCAAAAACGAATTAAATTGGATCTCACCAAATTCCTTCACTCAAAGTATTTCACATTCATTGAAATTCCAATTCGAACGAAAAACATTCCGCAAACCAACCTCACCCTTACATGTATACACAAATACAAGATTATGAACAAAATCCAACAACATATCTTAGCATCATATATTCGTTTTAAGGTTATTACCAAAATGGCTAAATCGGTATTCCGATACTAACTTATTACAACTTGCTTTTCAAGTGAATCTACATACAAAACACATCCATTTCCAATCGTACGAAACTCATATCTTTCGCGACTTGCTTGTCAACAACGTACACTATTGTGCATATTTTTTTCAAATGTGGTTTATACACCATGTGAATAAGATAAATAACCAAGCATATCTATATATTTTTGTTTTCTTTAAATTTTAAAATTAAAACAAGGCCCCGAAATAGATTGGGTTTTTGGCCCAAATTTGTTTTAAATTGATTGGGCTTTATCCAATAGATATGTGTGGGTACTGGGTATCATAGAAATTAGAAAACTCGCCTTGCACTTCACTTGATCACTTTTTTTCGTTCCTTTTTAATACATACTCATACTCAGATCTAATTGTTTTGTTTAAGCCTGTTTTCTCTTTTTAACTTATTGGTGATGATAATTTGTATATCATCAAAAAATCATCTATACATCACTACTTTATTACATATGTAATCAGAAGCGGAGTCAGAAATTTAGTGTTAAGAGGATGAATTTAAGACAAGAATATCTTTAAAGTTATAAACATATGTTTCAAATTAACTGTCCACTACAAGAATGCACACGGTTTTAGAAAAGTACATTAAAAACTTTGTCAACCAATAAAATTTCAAATATATTCACTACACTTTCCAATTGGTTGAAATCAATGGTGGATAGTAGTGACTTCTAGACTTTAGTTTATGAAGTACTCTAGTATATGACTAGGTGTAATGTAGCCATTTGTGGCTTTTGAGACCTGTTTATCTTTGTTAAAGTTATGCTAGAAAGTGATCTGTCTTTTGGCATATTACATATACAGATACAGATGCTAAAATGCAGCAACATTATTTACAGAATTTTTAATTCTATTCTTAGTTGTACATGTTCACAAATTTTTTTCATAAAGGTGTGTACTACTTAAAGGTAAACTTAGCTATGAGGACAAGGTATTTAGCTATAGTTTGGTGGGAGATGGTTAAGGATACAAGTGGGTCTGAGATTACTAAAACGATGACATGGAGTCAATTCAAGGAAGTGTTCAAAGAAGAGTATTGTCCAATAAGCATGGCAATTGAATTGGAGGACGAGTTTTTGACATTGTCACATTGACACAAGGAAGTAAAACAATGCATGAATATACAAAACGCTTTCAAGAGTTGGCTTGGTTTGTTGAGAACCATCTTCCGTCACTTGAAAAGAGAAAGATATACAGGTTTGTGTAGGGATTGAAGGCAAACGTACGAGATTTAGTTATAACTAGAAATCCGACTACATTTTTGGAGGTGGTTGAGGCTGCTAAAGAAATTGAAAAGAGCAAGAATAGAGAGTTGGAAGAGAAGATGGTTCTTAAGAGAAATTGGGCCGGGTTTAAAAGCCATGAGGTTGAATGTAGTTATGGTTCAAGGATGTCCTTTGCTTGAAAGGAAACCAGTTAATTGAGATGAAAATGCTGCATTTCATGAAGTTGAGAAATTGGATATTTATTCTCACCTTTTTTGCTGCAAATGTAAGGAGTAGATGTGAAAACCGGACCAGACAGCGCGGTTTGACCCCTTTTTTAAGGGTAATTTTTATATTCACCTCTCAAAAAGTAAAACTTTCATACTCTCTCGGATCCCAATTTAATAGTCCATGTTTCCATTTTGGGATGTTATATATTAGACCAAAAGTCATTACCTTTTGCAGCAAAAAAACTACTAATAAAACATCCAAATCCTTACAAAGTACATCATAAACAAAAATCCAAAAGTCACCGAGTCCTAACAATGCAACATTAATATCTCACCTCAACTAACTCATTTCCTTTCCGTTGGTAACATCCGGGGCTGTATGCCAAATCGACACATGCGACCCTCATGGCATTTGCCACACGTGTTACAAGTTCCACCTTCTGACCCAGCCCGTTTTCTCTTAACTTCATTCCTATCTTCAAACCTTTTCATTTTCTCCTTTTCAGCTTCTTAGCAGCCACAACCACCTCCTGAAATGTAGCAAATTTTCTTTCGAACACAGTCTCTCGTATGTTATGCCTCAATCCTCGTATATACCTTTCCATCTTTCTTCCTTCAGTCGCAACCTGATGCTCAGCAAATCTCGCCATTTCCACAAAACGAGCAGTGTACTCTTGCACCGTTAAATTACCTTGTTTAGATGTCATAAACTCTTCTTCCAACTGCACAACCATCCTTATCGGACAAAACATTTCCTTGAACACTTCCTTAAATTGACTCCATGTCATTTTGGTTGCAATCTCGGACCCTCTCCTATTCTTTACATTCTCCCACCAAATTAAGGCTTCTGTTCTCAACATAGTAACGGCATAAAACACCTTGTCCTCATCAGCACACTTAATCGCTTTAAAAATGTTCTCCATTTCAAGAATCCACCTCATTGCCGTTATGACATCACATAGGCCATGGAACTCAGGCATACAGTTAGAATGATCAATCTTCTCAACCTCAACTCCATCTATATCTTTACGAGTATTTTCCTCAATTTGTTTATTCTTGTTCTCGTTCTCAATAACAAATCTATCCTCTATCATTTTACGAGTGTTTTCGTTAAATTGTTCCAAGACAGAAGGCATTGACGCTTGAATGGCTCTACTTACCTCTTCGGCTATAGTTGCCCTAGTAACGGGCCCGTTCTGTGCACTTCCATTTCCTTGGGTTGCACCAACTTCCACACTAGCATTTGGACTAGCTTCAACTTCTTTTGATTTACATGTACCATTTCTTGTCCTTACCATGCTTTTAGCACTGAAATTCTGGATAAAACAGCAAAAACTGCAACTTCAATAAATATATTTGTTTCAGAAACAACAGTACGTATCACTAGCTAGAACTAGTTGTCAAAACTTTCATGTATTCACGAATATATAATCTTTACACACATGTAATTACATAAAATTCTGGAATGACACACATATATGACTCCACATCTACTAGGGATGTTCATGGTGTGGCCAAAACCGTTTTAATCTGTCAACCCGAATTGATTTGGTCGGATTTTTTTTTTATAATTGCTTTAGTGGTTTGTAATTTTCCAAACCGTCATATATGGTTTGGTTTGCGGTTTCAGGATTCAAACCGACTATTTAAACCAAACCAGAACATATTGTATTTTCTTATATAATTCGTTCGATATATATATTTACTTCAAAAGATTAAGTATGTCTTTAACTAACAAATTCAATATTTGCTTCTTCTATAGTATTCAAAGTGTTTATTTAAAACTTTACCAACTTATGCAACTAACTAAATTCAAATTAAGGACACTGTAAGAAAACTTTCCCTATATAACAATATTGTTATGAAAGTCAATTTTAATTATTATTGTTGAACACTTTTTTCACCAATATTAGGTTATGTATTTATATCTTTAAAAAACTTGTAAGATAATAATAGTAACATTATTACTCCTATTATGGAACTTAAGTATTTATTAAAATATTTTTTATTAAAAATTAAATACAAAAAAAAATTGATTTAAACATTAAAACTGCCCAAACCAAACCGGTTTCAATTACTTTGGTCGGTTTGGTTTGACACATTAAATTGGACGGTTTGATTTGAGAAAATGTCAAACAATAATTACCAATTTGGTCTAAATTTTATGTTCAGACTAAACCGAACTATGAACATCCCTAACATCTACTACCTTACATTTGCAGCCAAACAAAATACATATAAATTAATAATTATCCATATGCTAAACAAAAAATATTTTAACAAATGAAAAGGAAATATAAAAAATCATAAACCTTGAACTTACATGGAGAGAAGAGACAACCAAGGAATCAAAAGTTTGCTTGTGGAATGAAGAGAGAGTTCTGGCCTTCCGGGTTTGGGTTTGGGTTTGGGTTTGTCAATATTGGAACTCCAAAAGATAATTTAAGCATCCAGTGACTGTTTGTTTTCTTTCTTCTTGGAAAATGAAAGAAATACTGTAAAGGGAAGAATTTTTTAGCCCAACGGTTAACCCGGCCCGTTACAAGTTTTACCCCAAGTAGTTAACAAAATTCTATATATAGCCGAGATGACAAAAATCTCTCTCAAACTTAAATTTAGCCTCAAATTAGTTAATTACTAGCCTTGTACCCGCGCAAAGCGACGGCGGCAAAAATTTCGAAAGTTAGACAAGTGCCATTAGGTCTCATCGATTTGGAACCGACGTCGTTGGCAGCGGTTTGTCAGTTGACCACGTCGATTGTTTCTCGTCGGTATAGCGATGAAGCAAAAAAGTGTGTTGGTTTTTTCCTTTTTTTTTCTTTTGTATAAATTAAGATATATTGATAAATGTGTAACCAAAAAAATAAAGTGACACGGTCACTGTTGGCACCACGGTCACTGTTGGCACCGTTGTGTCGGTAGTGTGTCAGTTTAGAAAGTATTGAGGTAGAGCTGAGGTGACACAACTAACACGGTAGTGACACAATAATGGTTGAGAGTGGTCTTACCATGATTTTCTACCGTTATTATTAATTTCTTGTTATCTTTAATGTCTTGTGTTGGGTCTCCGGTATAACATGACGTCTTTATTACTTATAACATTTACAATGAAAGGTTTTTTCAAAATGTTTTTTAGAAAACTTTTAGCTCCAATGATCAAAAAGTTTTTTTGAAAGGTTTTTTCAAAATGTTTTTTAGAAAACTTTTAGCTCCAATGATCAAAAAGTTTTTTTTTATAACTTAAACTCAATTAAATACGGAGTAGTGTATATACAATGAATGAGAAATAAAAACTTTTTATTTTCAAACCTTTCAATCAAAATCAACCATCTCCCTTATTAATTTAATCCATTTTAGTCATAATAAACCTTTAATCTATTCTAAGACCATCCACAATGGTGTTCATAGACCAAGTCCATAGTTTATGTGGTATATTTATTGAGGATGTGACAACTTTCTCTATGGACAAAGATATCAAAGTCCATGAAAATTGACACTCATGAACTCCATAAAAGAGAAAAAGTTGGTGGGTCCTATTGATGTGGCATGAGGTGGCATACTATGGACTTTGTAAAGTCCATAACATTGTGGATGCTCTAACTATCAATGAATTCCTCAAATTTTAAGCCGCTCCACAGTTGTAAAGTCTCATCTTGTAAAAAGGTTTTTTTCATTGAACAATAGGTTTTTTTTTAAACAAAAAACCTTTTCAAAAAGCCTTTAAAAAGGCATAAGAAAGCTCTCCTCTTTAAAAAAAAAACCTTTTCAATATGTTTTTTTTTCAGAGTTGTACATGTTATGGCTCTGAAGGCTGGGTTAGACTTTTGAGGGACACACTTATTAAGCTAAGATAATGTTTTAACTATCAAGATTACATTAGAATTTTTTTGAAAAAAGTTGTATTTGTATATTTGAACAAGAGTATTTTTTTAGGTCAAGTGATACGCAGTACTATTCTTTGATGTTACTATTGGTATTTTAATTATCCTTTTTGATTCTTGTGTAGAAAAGATGCTACTGTTACTTTTGCAGCTTTTGGTGGTTTGGCAACCGTGTCAACTGTCAACAATTCTCGAGAATCACATCTATACTTTTTAAAATTCAAATTTTAAAGCTGCCATTTAGAGATGACAACAGAAGCAAACTTCTTTATTTGAATTTTCTTAAATTTTGATTAGGAACCTAACTAATATGACATTTTTAAGTATATGGAAAGGTATAAAGAATATATCATAATGATACGCTTTAGACATTTAATTAACTAATTGTAAACACTAATACATGTAATAAACATATATTTATATATATAAATAACGGATGGAGCAATATTTTCTCAAGGACAGATTTTAAATCAAGATTTAAAGTTTCAATTCAAGCTACCGAAGTTTATAACTCTATAATTACAAGTTTGAAAGGTCTAAATGTTGAAGGGTAACTTTGAATTATAACTTTGAAAAGTGTTACAAATCTATATGTGAAAACAACAAACAAAAACTCAAGTCGTCGTACATGCACTTTTAAAGTTTTAGTTAATTTATCATTCATTATTCTCTGTGTGTCACATTTTATTTAGTTCACATAAAAAACTACAGTAACATACAATTTAAAACAAAAACAAATCAAATCAGATGGAGATGAAAACTCAGTAGAAAAAGTGAAGTTTTAATTTAAATTTGTCAACATATTCTACACAAAGAAAAATATAATAATATGAAGAATGGAAACAAATATTAAAGAAACTTAATTTCAAGTTTTTAGTCATCATCAACCTATTTCACCACAATGTCACCATTTTCAACCTCATGCAAAAGAAATAAAAAGCAGAAAAAATACCATTAAACAATAATAAAATGCTACAAAACTGATTAAAGATCGAGAGTAATTCCTACCTTGTTATCTCTTTGTTTTCCTTTCTTTTGACCAGAGAGACATATTCCTTAAGAAATACACATGTGTTTAGCAAGATCAGAGTTTCGGTCTAAACAAAAAGGTAGATCTAACACAAAAAATTAGGCGTTGAAAAGAAAGAAGATATAAGAGAGTATAAGCAGTGTCTTTCAACAACAACGAGATATCTTGTTCGTTGTTGTGTGTTTTCCAAACAAATGGTGTTCTTTTAATGAAAGCACTTATACGATAGATTCTTAACTTATCTTTTAATGAAATGAAATGATTGTTGACTGTAGTATTAAAACTACCTTTGATGATAAAAAAAGAAATAAATAAATAAAACAAAAAAAATTCTTATCGTTGAATACTTTCCAAACAACTATCGAGAATGAGTTTGTTGTTAGTAATATAATGGAGGGCTTATCGTTAACTTCCTCATACCAACTCTCTCACATGTCTATCATATTTTTACAAGCATAACTCATTAAAAATTAAACCAAAAAACACATGTATCCATCTTCCATTTTAGTGGATCTTCAACGCTTATATATGCTAAAATAACTTTCCTTTTTGATGAATCGATGTAGCATTGTTCTATTGTTTGTAGCCTTATAAAGCCAATTTGGTTGAAGGTTTGTAGCTCGTGACGGATCAATCCTAAATCTATTATTTTGATTAAAGATGTTCTTTCAAGGTTGGTATCTTATAAATGGTTCGGATTTGATCCTTATAAATGTTTTATTCGGTAGTTGGGGTGGTATGTGTTTGTTTTCGGGTTTTCATTTGTGGTTCTCTTTCTTTTTGTTGTTTTTTCCCTTTGATAGCTCTCCTCCTTGGAGCCCCTTTTCCTGTATGTGGCTTTCCATGGTTTCTAATGCATTGCAGTTTCAAATATTAATATTAATAATAAATAAATAAATAAATAGCTAAAATAAAAATGAGTAAACTTAATGGGTCAACTCAACCGACCCGTTTTGACCCTAATCTCTTCGACCGTTCTTTTGTTATTACATGGTCCATTTTGAATTGTACTCAACTCCTCATTCTGCCACTTCTGTTTATACATAGAATCTTGCTACTAGCTTAACAAGTACCAATGTATCATGTCTGCAGATAGTGTTTCATAATTTAGTTAATGTTATGGCATTTCACTGTGCTTGTCTATGTTATGTAATACTACAGACAACCCATTTTCCCACAAAACTCAAAAGGCATAATTACATTTTGCAACAAGGATGTTTAAATAAAGTTACTCTGTAATATTAAAGCCCTAGTAATGCATCATTAAAGGAACCAACTAAACAGAAACCTTTCAAATTCTCAATAGCCACCCATAGTTGCATCTCGTGTTTACATCTACAGCAACTGTAGCTAAATCATCTGATTTCTTTCATACTACTTCAAAAACAAAAACCCAAAGGCCAACCCATAGAAAGTACTTAATACAGCATTTTCACCTCAATTGAGACCTTTCCTTCCAGTGACATTCTCTAGCTAGGTGACCGAGTTCACCACATCTGTAACATCCCTTTGAACCATTACGACATTCACGCCATTCTAATTATTCTTATCTCCCAACAGTATATTCTGCCAACTGTCAATAGCCAATGCAGCCTGAACTGCCTTTTCAAATGTGGTCATGTCTTTTGCAGTAATGGAATCTCGTATACTATCCTATAATCCCCTTACAAACAAGCATATCTTTATCTCTTCAAGTGTAACATGACACTTAACAAACCACAAATACTTCTCAAAGCGAGAAATATATTGTTGCACTTTTTAACGACTTCCCAATTTGATAGTAAAAAAATCTCCCACTATTTTCATCACCTCCACGATTGGACGAAACTCTTGTTTGAACAGTTCCTTAAACTGACTCCATGTCATCTTTTTTACAACCTCGGGCCCACTCGTATTCTTAACTATTTTCCACCAACATAAAGCCTTCGATCTTAACTTAGTGACAGCATAGACAACTCTGTCTTCTTCAGAACAGTCAATAGCATCAAAAAGTGTCTCCATTCTATCTTCCACATCATCGCTTCCATGGGATCACGCACTCCATTAAACTCAGGCATGTACTCAGGATACTCCTCTATCTCAAACAAAACTCTATTCTTAATTGGATTACGAGTGTTAAGTTGGACAACTTCATTTGATTTACATCCAACATTTCTTGTCGCTTCCATCCTTTTAGTACTGAAATATAAAGAAACACGTACTTCTAATTAATAAAACAATAAGAACTGTATCTGTGTTTCATTCAACTTCAACAAAAGATTACCTAATAAAGTTCTCAAAACTTGCAAACATGCTCAAAGACTCATTCTTAACAAAAAAGCAACACATGATTCATGAAGACATCTAAATACCTACTCAAACATAAAGTTCTCCCCACTTTTGGCTAACTCTTTTTAATACATAAAAACCCTTAAAAGTCACACATGGCTACATCTAGTCTTTACATTTAATTTGCAGCAGCAATCTTTACAAGATATTTGATTTATTGTAAACAACATTACTAAGCCATGAACAAAGTCTCGATGGCTATCCTTTAGAAAAGCATAATTGTATCTTTCTATGAACTAATATGCAATATAAACGTTGTCTCTATCTTTAGAGGGTGTTTAGGAGTAAATATCTCAAAGTGATTTTTGATGCAAAATAATTCAATCTATACTATTTTTTTGTGAAATAGATTTTTTCATCTCATTGGCTATTTCACAAAAAAATGTCGTGTTTTTCGCAATTTTTTTAAGATACGTTTTTCTTTTAACTGTTGATATAATGCAAAATAATTCATTGCATCATTTTCTTGATCATCTATCGTCTCCGATTCCTCCACAATCATGACACCACTTTCCAAATTTAACTCCAATTTCACCTCATTTATATTATCTAGCATTAATGTATCATTTTTTTGCGAAGTTTTCCACTCTATACTATTTTTTCACCTCATTGACTATTTCACAAAAAAATATCGTATTTTGCGTCATTTTTTTAGGATACGTTTACTACTTTTTTCTAAGTGTTAGATATATTGCGAAATAATTCATTGCATCACTTTCTTAATCATCTATCGTCTCTAATTCCTCCACAATCATGGCATCACTTTTCAAATTTCACTCCAATTTCACCTCATTTATATTATATAGAATTAATGTATCATTTTTTGTGAAATTTTTTTTATGAGACAATCTTTTAGCCATTTTTGAGATTTAGTGTCAAAATTTCTTATTCGTTGTCTATATTTGTGTATTAATTTTTATTTTGATGCAAATTTTTTCAGTCTATACTATTTTTTCACCTCATTAACTATTTCACAAAAAAAATTCGTATTATGCGAAAAAATTTTAGGATACGTTTATTTTTTATTTTTTTATAAGTGTTGATATATTGCGAAATAATTCATTGCATCACTTTCTTGATCATCTATCATCTCCAACTCCACAATCATGACAACACTTTTCAAATTTCACTCCAATTTCACCTCATTCATATTATCTACCATTAATGTATCATTTTTTTACGAAATTTTTTGATTATACCATGTTTTAGCCATTTTTGAGATTTGGTGTCAAAATTTCTTATTCATTGTCTACATTTGTGTATTAACTTTTGTTTTGATGCAAAATTTTTCACTCTATACTATTTTTTCACCTCATTGACTATTTCACAAAAAAGTGTCGCATTTTGCGCAATTTTTTTTAGAATACTTTTACTTTTATTTATTATTTTTTTAAGTGATGATATATTGCGAAATAAATTTATTGCATCACTTTCTTGATCATCTATCGTCTCTAATTCCTCCTCAATCATGGCATCACTTTTCAAATTTCACTCCAATTTCACCTCATTCATATTATCTACCATTAATGTATCATTTTTTTACGAAATTTTTTTGATGAGACCAAATTTTAGCCATTTTTAAGATTTTGTGTCAAAATTTCTTATTCATTGTCTACATTTGTGTATTAACTTTTGTTTTGATGCAAATTTTTTCAGTCTATACTATTTTTTCACCTCATTAACTATTTCACAAAAAAATGTCGTATTATGCGAAAAAAATTTAGGATACATTTACTTTTTTTTTTTATGTGTTGATATATTGCGAAATAATTCATTGCATCACTTTCTTGATCATCTATCATCTCCAACTCCATAATCATGGACCCACTTTTCAAATTTCACTCCAATTTCACCTCATTCATATTATTTACCATTAATGTATCATTCTTTTACGAAATTTTTTTAATTAGACCATGTTTTAGCCACTTTTAATATTTGGTGCTAAAATTTCCGATTCGTTGTCTACATTTGTGTATTAACTTTGGTTTTGATGCAAATTTTTCCGCTCTATACTATTATTTCACCTCATTGACTATTTCAGAAAAAAGTGTCGTATTTTGCGCAATTTTTTTAGGATACTTTTACTTTTATTTATTATTTTTTTAAGTGATGATATATTGCGAAATAATTTATTGCATCACCTTCTTGATCATCTATCATCTCCAATTCCTCCTCAATCATGGCATCACTTTTCAAATTTCACTCTAATTTCACCTTATTCATATTATCTACCATTAATTTAAAAATTTTATTCGAAATTTTTTTAATGAGACCATGTTCTAGCCATTTTTGAGATTTGGTGTCAAATTTTCTGATTCGTTGTCTACATTTACATATTAACTTTTGTTTAGGTGCAAAAATTTTATTTACATTTACATTTACATATTAACATTTACATATTACCATTTTTGTCTCCATAATCATGGCACCACTTTTCAAATTTCACTCCAATTTCATCTCATTCATATTATCTAACATTAATCTATCATATTTTTGCACAATTTTTTTGATGAGACCATGTTTTAACCATTTTTGAAATTTGGTGCCAAAATTTCATATTCATTGTCTACATTTGTGTATTAACTTTTGTTTTGACGCAAAATTTTCCACTCTATTCTATTTTTTCACTTCATTGACTATTTCACAAAAAAATGTCGTATTTTACGCAAATTTTTTTGTTATGTTAAATTTTTAATTTTTTCAAGTATTGATATATTGCGAAATAATTCATTGCATCACTTTCTTGATCTTCTATCGTCTCCAATTCCTCCATAATCATGGCACCACTTTCCAAGTTTCATTCCAATTTCACCTCATTCATATTATCTACTATTAATGTATAATTTTTTTACAAATTTATTTTGATGAGACCATGTTTTAGTCATTTTTGAGATTTGGTGTCAAAATTTGTTATTTGTTGTCTACATTTGTGTATTAACTTTTATTTTGATACAAAGTTTTTCAATTTATACTATTTTTTCACCTCATTGATTATTTCACAAAAAAAATGTCGTATTTTTTGAAATTTTATTAAATTACGTTTAGTTTTTTAATTTTTTAAGTGATTGATATATTGCGAAATAATTGAAATCACTTTCTTGATCATCTATCGTCTCTACTTCCTCCACAATTATGGCACCACTTTTCAAATTTCACTCCAATTTTACTTTATTCAAATTATCTACCATTAATGTATCATTTTTTTGCGCAATTTTTTTGATGAGACCATGTTTTAGCCTCTTTCAATATTTGATGCCAAAATTTCTGATTCGTTGTCTACATTTGTGTATTAACTTTTGTTTTGATACAAAATTTTCCACTATATACTATTTTTTCACCTTAGTGACTATTTCACAAAAAAGTGTCGCATTTTGTGCAATTTTTTAGAATACTTTTACTTTTATTTATTATTTTTCTAAGTGTTGATATATTGCGAAATAATTTATTGCATCACTTTCTTGATCATCTATCGTCTTCAATTCCTCCACAATCATGGCACCACTTTTCAAATTTCATTCCAATTTCACCTTATTTAAATTATCTACCATTAATGTATCATTTTATTTGCGAAATTTTTTTGATGAGACCATGTTTAAGCCATTTTTAAAATTTGGTGTCAAAATTTCTTATTCGTTGTCTACATTTGTGTATTAACTTTTGTTTGATGCAAAATTTTCAACTCTATACTATTTGTTCACCTCATTGACTATTTCAGAAAAAGTGTCGTATTTTGCTGCAATTTTTTTAAAATACGTTTTTTACGTGTTGATATATTGTGAAATAATTGATTGCATCACTTTCTTGATCATCTATCGTCTCCAATTTCTCCACAATCATAGCACCACTTTTCAAATTTAACTCCAATATTACCTTATTCATATTATCTACCATTAATGTATTATTTTTTTGCATAGTTTTTTTGATGAGACCATGTTTTAGCCACTTTTAATATTTGGTGCAAAAATTTTTCACTCTATACAATTTTTTCACCTCATTGACTATTTCACAAAAAAGTGTCGTATTTTGCGCAATTTTTTAAAATTACTTTTAATTTTTTATTTTGTTAATTGGTTGATATATTGTGAAATAATTGATTGCATCAGTTTCTTGATCATTTATCGTCTCCAATTCCTTCATAATCATGGCACTACTTTTCAAATTTCACTTCAAGTTTACCTTATTCAAATTATCTACCATTAATGTATCATTTTTTTGCACAATTTTTTTGATGAGCCCACGTTTTAGCCTCTTTTAATATTTGGTGTCAAAATTTCTGATTCGTTGTCTACATTTGTGTATTAACTTTTGTTTTGATGCAAACAATTTCACCTCATTGACTATTTCACAAAAAAAGGTCGTATTTTACGCAATTTTTTTAAATTATGTTAAATTTTTTATTTTTTAAGTGGTTGATATATTGCGAAATAATTGATTGCATCACTTTCTTGATCATCTATCGTCTCCAATTCCTCCATAATCATGGCACCAGTTTTCAAATTTGACTCCAATATCACCTCATTCATGTTATCTAACATTAATCTATCATTTTTTGCACAATTTTTTTGATGTTACTATGTTTTAACCATTTTTGAGATTTGGTGCCAAAATTTCTTATTCTTTGTCTACATTTGTGTATTAAGTTTTGTTTTGATGCAAAATTTTCCACTCTATACTATTTTTTCACCTCATTGATTATTTCACAAAAAAGTATCGCATTTTGCACAATTTTTTTAGGATAGTTTTACTTTTATTTATTATTATTTTTAAGTGATGATATATTGCGAAATAATTTATTGCATCATTTTCTTAATCATCTATCGTTTCCAATTCCTCCACAATCATGACACCACTTTTCAACATTCACTCCAATTTCACCTCATTTAAATTATCTACCATTAATGTATCATTTTTTTGCAAATTTTTTTATGAGAGCATGTTTTAGCCATTTTTAAGATTTGGTCACAAAATTTCTTATTCGTTGTCTACATTTGTGTATTAACTTTTGTTTTTATGCAAATTTTTCCACTCTATACTATTTTTTCACCACATTGACTATTTCAGAAAAAAGTATCGTATTTTGCATAAATATTTTAAAATACTGCAATTTCACCTCCTTCATTTTATATACTATTAATGTATCATTTTTTTCGAAATTTTTTGGCTAAATTTTTTTGATGAGACCATGTTTTAGCTATTTTTGAGATTTTGTGCCAAAATTTCTTATTCGTTGTCTATATTTGTGTATTAAATTTTGTTTTGATGCAAAATTTTTCACCCTATACTATTTTTTCATCTCATTGACTATTTCACAAAAGTGTCGTATTTTGCACAATTTTTTTTAAATTAGGTTTAATTTTTTTTAAGTGGTTTATATATTGCGAAATAATTGATTGCATCACTTTCTTCATCATCTATCGTATCCAATTCCTCCATAATAATGACACTAGTTTCCAAATTTGACTCCAATATCACCTCATTCATATTATCTAACATTAATCTATCATTTTTTTGCACAATTTTTTTGATGGTACTATGTTTTAACCATTTTTGAGATTTGGTGCCAAAATTTCTTATTCTTTGTCTACATTTGTGTATTAAGTTTTGTTTTGATGCAAAATTTTCCACTTTATACTATTTTTTCACCTCATTGACTATTTCACAAAAAAGTATCGCATTTTGCGCAATTTTTTTAGGATACTTTTTCTTTTATTTATTATTTTTTTAAGTGATGATATATTGCGAAATAATTTATTGCATCACTTTCTTTATCATCTATAGTCTCCAAATCCTCCATAATCATGGTGCCACTTTTCAAATTTCACTCCAATTTTAACCTCATTTAAATTATCTACCATTAATGTATCATTTTTTTTTGCGAATTTTTTTTAATGAGATCATGTTTTAACCATTTTTAAGATTTGGTGTCAAAATTTCTTATTCGTTGTCTACATTTGTGTATTAACTTTTATTTTGATGCAAAATTTTCCACTCTACTATTTGTTCACCTCATTGACTATTTATGAAAAAAATGTCGTATTTTCTGCAATTTTTTTAAAATACGTTTTTTTTACGTGTTGATATATTGCGAAATAATTGATTACATCACTTTCTTGATCATCAATTGTATCCAATTCCTCTACAATCATGGCACCACTTTCTAAATTCACTCCAATTTTACCTTATTCAAATTATCTAACATTAATGTATCATTTTTTTGCGCAATTTTTTGATGAGACAATGTTTTAGCTACTTTTAATATTTGGTGCCAAAATTTCTGATTCGTTGTCTACATTTGTGTATTAACTTTTGTTGTGATGTAAAATTTTCAACTCTATACTATTTTTTATCTCAATGACTATTTCACAAAAAGTGTCGTATTTTGCTCAATTTTTTTAGGTTATGTTTAATTTTTTATTTTTTGAAAGTTTTGATATATTGCGAAATAATTGATTGCATCACTTTCTTTATCATCTATCGTTTCCAATTCCTCTATAATCATCGCACCACTTTTCAAATTTTACTTTAACTTCACCTCATTCATATTATCTACCATATGTATCATTTTGTTGCGAATTTTTTTTGATAAGACCATGTTTTAGCCATTTTTAAGATTTGGTGTCAAAATTTTCTTATTCATTGTCTAAATTTGTGTATTAACTTTTGTTTTGATACAAAATTTTCCACTCTATACATTTTTTTCACCTCATTGACTATTTTAGAAAAAAATGTCGTATCTTGCGCAATTTCTTAAGGATACGTTTTTTTTTTTCTTTTTACGTGTTGATATATTGCGAAATAATTGAAATCACTTTTTTGATCATCAATCGTCTCCAATTCCTCCACAATCATGGCACCACTTTCCACATTTCACTCCAATTTTACATTATTCAAGTTATCTACCATTAATGTATCATTTTTTTGGGCAATTTTTTTGATGAGACCACGTTTTAGCCTCTTTTAATATTTGGTGCCAAAATTTCTGATTCGTTGTCTACATTTGTGTATTAACTTTTATTTTGGTCTAAAATTTCCACTCTATACTATTTTTTCACCTCATTGACTATTTTACAAAAAAGTTTCGTATACATAATTTTTTAAAATTACGTTTATTTTTTTATTTTTTTTAAGTTGTTGATATATTGCGAAATAATTGATTGCATCACTTTCTTGATCATTTATCGTCTCCAATTCCTCGATAATAATGGCAACAGTTTTCAAATTTGACTCCAATATCACCTCATTTATATTATCTAATATTAATCTATCATTTTTTTGCACAATTTTTTTTGATGATACTATGTTTTAACCATTTTTGAGATTTGGTGCCAAAATTTCTTATACTTTGTCTAAATTTGTGTATTAAATTTTATTTTGATGCAAAAAATTTCCACTATATATTATTTTTTCAACTCATTGATTATTTCACAAAAAAGTGTCGCATTTTGCGCAATTTTTTTAGGATACTTTTTCATTTTTTTTTAAGTGATGATATATTTCAAAATAATTTATTGTATCACTTTCTTGATCACCTATCGTCTCTAAATCCTCCACAATCATGGCACTACTTTTCAAATTTCACTCCAATTTCACCTCATTTAAATTATTTACCATTAATGTATCATTTTTTTGCGAAATTTTTTTGATGAGACCATGTTTTAACCATTTTTAAGATTTGGTGTTAAAATTTCTTATTCGTTGTCTACATTTGTGTAATAACTTTTGTTTTAATGTAAAATTTTGCACTCTATACTATTTTTTCACCTCATTGACTAATTCAGAAAAAAGTGTCATATTTTGCGTAATTTTTTTAAAATACTTTTTTTACGTGTTGATATATATTGCGAAATAATTGAAATCAATTTTCTTCATTATCTATCGTCTCTAATTCCTCCACAAAAATGGCACCACTTTCCAAATTTCACTCCAAATTTACCTTATTCAAATTATCTACCATTAATGTATCATTTTTTTGCGCAAATTTTTGATGAGACCATGTTTTAGCCTCTTTTAATATTTGGTGCCAAAATTTCTGATTCGTTGTCTACATTTGAGTATTAACTTTTGTTTTGATGCAAAATTTTGCACTCTATACTATTTTTTCACCTCATTGACTATTTCAGAAAAAAGTGTCGTATTTTGCGCAATTTTTTTAAAATACTTTTTTTACGTTTTGATATGTATTGCGAAATAATTTAAATCAATGCGCAATTTTTTAAAATACGTTTTTTTTACGTGTTGATAAATATTGCGAAATAGTTGAAATCACTTTCTTGATCATCTATCGTCTCCAATTTCTCCACAATAATGGCACCACTTTCAAATTTCACTCCAATTTTACCTTATTCAAATTATGTACCATTAATGTATCATTTTTTTGCGCAATTTTTTTTGATGAGACCATGTTTTAGCCTCTTTTAATATTTGGTGCCAAAATTTCTGATTCATTGTCTACATTTGAGTATTAATTTTTGTTTTGATGCAAAATTTTGCACTCTATACTGTTTTTTCACCTCATTGACTATTTCAGAAAAAAGTGTCGTATTTTGCGCAATTTTTTTAAAATACATTTTTTTACGTGTTGATAAATATTGCGAAATAATTGAAATCAAATTTCTTGTTCATCTATCATCTCCAATTACTCCACAATAGTGGCACCATTTTCAAAATTTCACTCCAATTTACCTTATTCAAATTATCTACCATTAATGTATCATTTTTTTGCGCAATTTTTTTGATGAGACCATGTTTTAGCCTCTTTTTAAATATTTGTTGCGTAAATTTTTGATTCGTTGTCTGCGTTTATGTATTAACTTTTGTTTTGATGCAAAATTTTCCACTCTATACTATTTTTTCACCTCATTGACTATTTCAGAAAAAAGTGTCGTATTTTGCGCAATTTTTTTAAAATATGTTTTTTTTACGTGTTGATATATATTGCGAAATAGTTGAAATCACTTTCTTGATCATCTATCATCTCCAATTCCTCCACAATAATGGCACCACTTTCAAATTTTACTCCAATTTTACCTTATTCAAATTATTTACCATTAATTATCATTTTTTTGCGCATTTTTTTTGATGAGACCATGTTTTAGCCTCTTTTAATATTTGGTGCCAAAATTTCTGATTCGTTGTCGACATTTGAGTATTAACTTTTGTTTTGATGCAAAATTTTGCACTGTGTACTATTTTTCACCTCATTGACTATTTCAGAAAAAAATGTTGTATTTTGCGCAATTTTTTTGAAATACGTTTTTTTACGTGTTGATATATATTGCGAAATAGTTGAAATCACTTTCTTGATCATCTATCGTCTACAATTCCTCCACAATAATGGCACCACTTTCAAATTTCACTCCAATTTCACTTTAATCATATTATCTAACATTAATGTTAGGTCTTGAAGGTCCCAAAACTTAGATACATATTAAATAAAAAGTATTTAATATATTAGTTTATATCTAAGTTATATCAAACAGGTTAATTAATCAAGGCGGAATACAAGATTAATTAAGGCACATAATATATTATGAATTAAAGTTTTATTCACAATAAATGGTTTGTCTTACAAATAAGACAGAGTATTTAAACACACACAGATTGTTTGAATACGATCCAAGTAGTATACTATGATACAATTATCACTACAAACTTAACAGTAAGTGTGGTAATGCTTTTAGCCTAAGCTTAAAGGTCTTGTATACTAATTGTCTTGGATACCTTCTTTGTGGTGTTTTTGAGCTGTTATTTATAGAGTTGAGTATCAACTCTTTTATCCAGCTCAGTCAGTTGTCCAAGGAATAACAAATTTATCTTGGACAACTTTGCATTCTTCCTTTTTTGTTTTTCTTGGAAATAGAAAAAACAAAAGGTAAAAGGTTTTTTTGCTGAGAAGAAAACGTTTCTTCGATGTTTGACTTTACTCAAACATCTCTTCAGTTGTACCGTAGCCTAGGGAAAGAAGAAATTCTTTTGTACGATTGTACTTTTGTTCTTCAATCTGTGTTCTTCAGTCTGTGCTCACCAGTCTGTGATCTTCAATCTGTGATCATCAGTCTGTGATCTTCAGTCTGCGAAGTCTTCTGTCTTCAATCTTCATTCTTCAGATGATGAATTCATAAGTCTTCAAATAGAGCGCGGCTTTCGGTCTGTGAGAATTCTCCAGTCTGTGAAGCACAAACTCAGAAACACTTCTTCAGTCTGTGAAGCATAGACTCAGAAACACAGACTCAGGAAATCACTAAGTTTTCCTGAATACAACTAAGTTAGATTTTGACTCCTCAGATTTATAACTTGGGTTTGATCATTGTTTTTCCCAACAATCTCCCCCTATCTGATGATGTCAAAATCTATTTACAAAAGATAATAGAGAAATAATAAATACTAAAGTGAAACATAACATATGGATCAAGACTTATATACATAAAGTCAAAATCATAGTCGGTTCACAAAAATATTACAGTTATTACATGAGATTGTAAATAGTATAAATCTAACAATCTTCAATCTTTTCTCTGAGCCCTGATCTCTTTGATCTTTTCCACTTTCCTCTTCAACAATACTTCCATTTCCTTATCAGATTTTTCTTCAAATTCTTGATACTCCAGGATGATCTTCTTGCAGATGTCTTCAAATCCAATCATTATCCTGATCTTGGAAAGGTTGTTGAATAACCAGCTAATTAATCTTCTTCTAAATGGCTTGGCTTGAGAATGTTTGCATTCCTACAGCAGGGAAATGCAATGCAACAGAGATTCTCCATACAATCTGTTTTGATCCTGGAAGCACTCTATCCCATTGATATCTCTGTAGCACAGACCTTCAACTTTGTCAGTCTGGACATAGGATCTATCGATAAAAACGATACCTTTTGGTAGAGGATGCTCCCTTCTCTGCTCATTCTCTGTAGATAACCCAGCTAACTTCTTCTTTATTACAAAGTTGTTTGCTATGTAGAACAACTTGTATTCTTTTTCTGAGATAAGCTCGAGACTAAGAACTAACTCAATCAGGTAAAATAGCTCATCCATAACTTTTTTCTTCAGATCTTTGTCAGCTTCACTCTTCAAAAGATTAGCAATGGATTGTCATTCTTTAAGTCCTAGAGTGTACAGGTCATCCACCCATACCATTTTTGAGCTCTTGGTCAAAGTCAACTCCAACCTCAATTTCTGTCCAATCTTATTCAGATGACAGTTTTTAATCTTCTGCTTGAGCTTTGACTTTCTGAAAGTGGATTGTAGCTTAGCTTTTAGGCTCTCTATCTTTTGTAGTTTTCTTGACAGCTCTTCATCTTCTTTGATCTGTTGCTCAACTTGACTCCTTCTGGATTGAGTCTGTGAACAACCTTCATCTTCTAATTCTTTGGAGAGCATGTCAATAAATCTTGCTTCCTTCAGCTTCTGCTCTTCTTCAGTTAATACATATAAGTATTCAGTTAAAGACATACCTTGAGCAGTAGCTTCTTGTTGCAAGAGTTCATCCTGTAGATTTGACAGTTCAGGATTTCTTGTACCAGCAGCATGATCATCCACCATCTTCTTGATCTTGCTTAACCTTTCCTGCTTGGATAAGGCAATCTCCTTGCCCATACCCTTAACCCTATCAACTTCTTCCAGAGTAGAACTCGACCCAGGATATGTGCTTATCAGATGAGCACTTCTCCATTGCATTCTGTCTTCAAGTTCACTTCTACCTGGAGGCAGTATTCTGGTTGTTGTGGTTGGTCTAGCAGGGTTGGCTTCAGCTTGGATGGCTTCAGCACTGATGATTGGAGCATCAATGCTTGCTGCTTGTTGCTTTGAGCTCTTAGTCTGTGATGAATGTTGTGTCTCAGTCTGTGCAGGTTCAGAGGGCACAGACTTAGACTCTCCAGTCTTGACTTTTGAGGCACCTTCATCTACACCTCCAAAAGTAGCATCATCTTCATCATCATCTGATCTTCTAAATACTTCAGACTCAGAACTGCAATCAGGATTGATGGCATCATCATCTTCATCATCAACTTCCTGTTCTTCTGCCAGCTTCACAAATTGATCCCAGGTCTTGATCCCCTTCATCTTTGGTTGGGAATCAAAGATATCTCTTTCAGGAATCCTCCTGGCCATTCTTTTTATTTTCCTGGCTCTTTTGATTTGCAGAGGTTGAACATCTTCATCTTCTTCTTCCCTTGGTCTTTTTAACACCATCTGACCTAGGCCTGAGATAGTTGCTATTGGGTCTATGTGTAAGACAATAGTTGACTCCCCCCGAGTTTGTGCAACCATCTCAGTGTGTTCACCTACCTGCAATCCTTCTGACTCCCCCTCAGTCTGTGCACTCATGTATTCAGTCTGTGTCACAGACTGAGCTTCAGTTTGAGACTTCACCTAGCACTTTCGGGTCCATCATCTCCATCATCTCCCTCACTGCTATCTCCCCCTAAATCTAAGGATTTATTATTTAATGAATTATCTTTTGGGTTTTTAGCTTCTGCAGACCCAGACTTCAATCTTCTCCCCCTTTTTGACATCAGCAGCTAAGCTTGAGAGGGTGGTCTGCATTTCATCTAACCTATTGGATACCTTTTGCTCCAGCATATCCACTTTATCCACCATGGTAGAGAATGGATGCTTCATCTTCTCTAGTTCTTTCTTATTATTATCGAACTCAGTCTGTACCCATTCAGACAACTTGGTGATGGCAGAAAGCACATCATTAAGTGTACTAGAAGGCACAGACTGGGTCTGGCTGGAAGGATTAGAATTGGGTGATGGAACATGTTCCTCACTTGACTCATGTTGAAACTGAGCAAGATCACTGGAATCTTTTGGTGTTGCACTCATTGCCTCACTCTGTGTCCTGTGCATGGAAAAACGATCATAGGCATTGAGTGGTGTAGTTTTGTTTCCCTCAGATCGAATCCGGTGATAGGATAAGACATCACTGGGAATTGATTGTGTAGCACCTGTTGCCTCAAACAGTTCTTGGTGTAATAGAACAGTATCACTGGCAACTGATGTTGAAGTTTGTATGCCCTCACTGACCATCTGGTGATAAGATGGTAGATCATGGAGCAAAGAAGTTGAGATCTGTACCTCAGTCTGTGACATGACTGAGGCATTATCGATCTGTGCAGAGGGGTGTAAGGAAAGACTCACTGGAATGTGAACTAGTACAAGACTAGTGGTCAATATAGGATTAGCCATTGTGAGTGGGGTAAAGAGGGAGGTGGTAGTGCTCAGGATTGGAGCATCTTCTTCAATGCATACTACAGGGGTCAGTGTAGTAGCAGTAATGTGGGTATCCAAGCTGACTAATTTAGGTTCAGGTTGGGTCAGTTGGGTAGCCATTGGCACTACAGACTCTAGCAGAGCTGTAAGGGAATGGTCTACAGCACTGGAAGGTGTTCTATTGACATCCAATTCCATGGATGATGATTCCATTTGTGCTATACTTTTGGGGGTTGAGTCTGGTGATTCCTCCAGAGTGAGTGGTGACTCATCTGGGTTGGTTTGTTTGTGACTCTCTTTTGTGGGTGAGGATGGGCTAGGATAAGAAGGTTTATCTATATCCATCTCCTCAGGTGAAGAAGAATTACCACTTTCATCTTCTGTTGAAGATGGAATAGACTCAGCAATGTTTGAGTCTGACTCCAAGTGCACAGACTGAGTTGAGTCTGTGTTAATGGAGTCTGTGTGCTCTGCTTCAGCCACACGATCTTCAACAGTCTGGGTCTCAGTACCCTTACTATCACCTGAATCATCACCCTCCATAGATGCAGAAGCAACATATGGGTGATCAATCCATTGTTGCATAGCAGCAGTGATAGGTGCTCCAGAAAGTGGAACCGAATGGTTAAACACTTTATAGGTGAGCACAAGGACATGTATATCTGCCACTTTATTATTAAAGGACATATATACAGATCCAGTTAATCTGGATTGGATGCACAAGGAGAGTAGCCTTATAAAAGGTACATTAAAAATTCTGTTTGACTCATTCACTAGTTTTAAAATTTCTTGAAAGTACAACTCTGTAAAGTTGATGTTTAAACCAGTGATGAATGAGCTCAACAGTTGAGTTTCAAACTCATTTAGCTCCTCTGTGCTACCAAATTTACCTCCTAGACATCTAATGATGCCAGAAATTAAAAATTTCCATTTGGGAGTGAATCCTGACATCAAAGTTGTGCCTTTTTCTTTGGTATATCCAACCAAAGTAAGAGAAGCCCTTGCTGCTTCTTTGGTTGGAATGGGTTCAAAATTATTTCCCATAGGCAGGTCTAAAACATTCCTAATTAGCTCTTAATCATTGGTGTATTAAATTTCTTCAGATCAACTCAGGAAATCACTAAGTTTTCCTGAATACAACTAAGTTTGATTTTGACTCCTCAGATTTATAACTTGGGTTTGATCATTGGTTTTCCCAACAATTAATCTATCATTTTTTTGCGTAATTTTTTTGATGAGACTATGTTTTAACCATTTTTGAGAGTTGGTACTAAAATTTCTTATTCTTTGTCTACATTTGTGTATTAACTTTTGTTTTGATGCAAAATTTTCACTCTATACTATTTTTTCACCTCATTGACTATTTCACAAAAAAAATTCGCCTTTTTTGCAATTTTTTTAGGCTACTTTTACTTTTATTTATTATTTTTTCTTAAGTGATGATATATTGAGAAATAAATTTATTGCATCACTTTCTTGATCATCTATCGTCTTCAATTTCTCCATAATCATGGCACCACTTTTCAAATTTTACTCCAATTTCACCTCATTCATATTATATACCATTAATCTCTCATTTTTTTGCGCAAATTTTTTTGATGAGACCATGTTTTAAACATTTTTGTGATTTGGTGTCAAAATTTTTTATTCTTTGTCTACATTTGTGTATTAAGTTTTATTTTGATGCAAAATTTTCCATTTTATGCTATTTTTTCACCTCATTGACTATTTCACAAAAAAGTGTCGCATTGTTCACAATTTTTTTTAATATACTTTTACTTTTATTTATTATTTTTTTTAAGTGATGATATAATGCCAAATAATTTATATGATCACTTTCTTGATCATCTATCGTCTCCAATTTCTCCATAATTATGATACAACTTTCCAAATTTCACTCAAATTTTACCTTATTCAAATTATCTACTATTAATGTATCATTTTTTGGCGCAATTTTTATGATGAGAGCATGTTTTAGCCTCTTTTTAATATTTGTTGCCAAAATTTCTGATTTGTTGTCTACATTTGTGTATTAAATTTTATTTTGATGCAAAATTTTCAACTCTATACTATTTTTTCACCTCATTGACTATTTCAGAAAAAAGTGTCGTATTTTGCGCAATTTTTTTAGGATGCATTTTTTTTACGTGTTGAGATATCGCGAAATAATTGATTGCATCACTTTCTTGATCATCTATCGTCTCCAATTCCTCCACAATCATGGCACCACTTTCCAAATTTCACTCCAATATTACTTATTCATATTATCTACCATTAATATATCATTTTTTTGCGCAATTTTTTTGATGAGACCATTTTTTGTCACTTTTAATATTTTGTGTCAAAAATTCTGATTCGTTGTCTGCATTTGTGTATTAACTTTTGTTTTGATGCAAAATTTTCCACTCTATACTATTTTTTCACCTCATTGACTATTTCACAAAAAAGTGTCGTATTTTAGGCAATATTTTTAAATTACGTTTAATTTTTTATTTTTTTCAAGTGTTTGAATTTTGCGAAATAATTGATTTTCATCACTTTCTTGATCATCTATCGTCTCCAATTTCTCCATAATCATGGCACCACTTTTCAAATTTTACTCCAATTTCACTTTATTCATATTATCTAACATTAATCTATCATTTGTTTGCGTAATTTTTTTGATGAGACTATGTTTTAACCATTTTTGAGATTTGGTACTAAAATTTTTTATTCTTTGTCTACATTTGTGTATTAAATTTTGTTTTGATGCAAAAATTTTCACTCTATACTATTTTTTCACCTCATTGACTATTTTACAAAAAAGTGTCGTATTTTACGCAATTTTTTAAAATTACGTTTAATTTTTTATTTTTTTAAGTGGTTGATATATTGCGAAATAATTGATTGCATCATTTTCTTGATCATATATCGTCTCCAATTCCTCCATAATAATGACACCACTTTTTAAATTTCACTCTAATTTCACCTCATTTATATTATCTAGCATTAATGTAATTAAACCATGTTTTAGCTATTTTTGTAATTTGGTGTCAAAATTTCTAATTCGTTGTGGGTAAAAAAACAGTTTAGGTAATGTTGCACTAAGGAAAGCACACAATTTTTAGCCGGTAGATCGAGTGGTGCTCATTTTGAGCAGGTAAAAATGCACATCCCCGTAGAGTTAGTTACCACCTATTTCTTTACTTGTGGTACATACAAACAAATGTAAGCATACAATCTAACGACTTCACGATTTGCATATACACGATTACACATGCACAATAAAAACATAGAAAATATATATCATCAAAATAACTAAACTAGCTCACTAACATGTTTCTTATGATCACATTACATTACATTTTCATCATAATATGCGCAAACGATTCAATACTTTATAAGACCCTTTCATCACAGTATGCACACAATAAATTAGATACCCTTTTAAGCATCAATAATTTAATATTAATATCATATAATATCACCTTCCGCTATCACATTATTGTTACTTGCCTATGATTTTCTAAAAGATCAGTTTCAATCGTTGCGGAGACACCAATTTTTAGTGTCTACCAAAACCCAATTTGGGCCTGAAATATGTTGGCCTTTGGCCCAATATCAATTAGAGTTGGCTGTGATAGTTGTAAATAACTCCAACTCCAAGCTTCTAAAATAATAACAAGGGACTGGGATTATAAGAATAAGAAATGTTAGGGTTTAAAATGTCCAAATCCAAAAAACAAGTGTCACAAATCAAATTAGCAAACAGAACATAACCCTCTTTCATGATATCTTTGACAAAAAAACCCAAACCAAACAGAACAAAACCCACAAAAACACAACCCCTTTGACAACAAGAAAGAAGATGGGGCGTTTAATTCTCTCTCAGTTCCTCAATCTTTCAAACGTCTGTCCACGTTTCACGTATTTTTCTATCTCTTTATTTATCTGTTCATTTAAGCATTTGTTTTCTCATATATAAATATAAATATATTTAGAATAGCAAAAGATGTAATGGATTCTGTTACAATTAGATTGGTACATAGTAAATTTCAAGTTGGAAAAATGTATTTTCAAATGGGTTTGTGGTCACAGTGTATACTTGTTTAGTTTCTTTATAGGTAGTGATTATTGTTCTTGATTATAGTCTCTGACAATGTATATGGATTTTCAGAATTTTGGGTGAGATTAATTTAGGGTAGATGCTAATAAATGTTTTTTTTACTATTTTTCTAATAGTTATCTCGATTTTTGAATATAATTTGTATTCCAAGCATCAATAACAGTGATCAAAGTATTTCTAGTATGAGCTGAATTACAGTGACTTAATTGTTCAGTATTATATTTTGTTTGATATATGATCTTATAGAGATGACTATGACTTTAAAATGTCTACAAGATTCTACGGAATTACTGTTGGTTACTAGAAAAAGTCTAATATTTGTTGAAGTAATTTGGCATAAAAGGTTCATTTGACTAGTTGAGTACCGGATTAATATGTACCTTTTTGTTGTGTCCGAATTAGTAAGTGGAGTCATGTTTAGGCCAACGAGAGTTTTATTTTTTACTATGTATTGTTTACCACTTGAAGTTTTCGTTAAATATGATCACATGAGTACTGGTGTACCATTCTTGATTTAAGTCCTGTGTACTTACATTTTCGGATGCGTTGAAACAGGTCATATGGCAACTCGAGTACATTTCATGGAAAACTGAGAATGATTCATGAGAATCACCTTCCAGTTGTTGGAGCTGTTCGCAGTCACCGATGCTATTGCAGTGTTTCATCCCTTGAACCCACTATTTCAGAGAGTTCCTCCACCGCTATTAAGTATCTAATTATCCTCATAAGTTAACCTTTAATATTTCTTTCGTTGTTCCTTAATCAATCTTACGTAATGTTAAGTCCTGACCATGAATAGTATGCAACTCGTTAACCTAAAAGCCTTAAAACAGGAAGAGAATTGTGTCTGGAGTCCAGCCAACAGGGTCTATACACCTTGGGAATTATCTTGGTGCAATAAAAAATTGGGTATCACTGCAGGTACATACTTCTTTTACTTTTTTTTTTCTTTGAAGAATAAACTGATACTAACTCGATTTTTGTGATCGCTTTCAGGATACGTATGAGACACTATTCTTTATTGTGGATCTCCATGCAGTATGTACACTACCTTTCCGGTTTCGTAGTCTATTTATTGGGTTTTTTTTCTTATGTTATTATCAAAGTTCTGTTAATATTACAGATAACTCTACCCTATGATGCCCAACAACTAGCTAAAGCAACTCGAGACACTGCAGCACTTTATTTGGCATGTGGTGTGGACACCTCAAAGGTCTTTATGTTCTTCCTTCGTTTTATATTCTAATTTTGCATACTGCTTTGCTATAGTATTTTAGTCGTATATGCATATGCGTAAACTGAATTCCAATTCGTCAGACAGGCTTCTGTATTTGTGCAATCCCATGTTCGTGCTCATGTAGAATTGATGTGGCTGCTGAGTTCTGCTACACCAGTCGGTTGGCTGAACAAAATGATTCAGTTCAAAGAAAAATCGAGAAAGGCGGTGCGTCTTTATCGTATGCTGTTTAATCTCTCAATTCGTTTATCTTAGGCCAAAAATATGTTTTCTGAAGCTGGAAAAATGTGCGGGTCAAATTGGTGTGTCTGATGTGATTAGAAAAATTAAATTATTTCAATTATAATCTAGTTTTTTGAATAAAAGGATTTAAGAGGCTTTATGCAACTTTAAAAATACACTTTGGGCTACTTTTGGCCCGTTAAACCCATTTGAGTCATTTGATGTTTCCTTTAGATACTTTTTTAGTTTTACCCATAAAAAACATAACCTGATCGACTCATTCATAAGTAAATGGGTTGAAATTGCCAGCTGTAATGTTTAGCTTTGTGGCTTAGCGATTAACCAACATAAGAGCCATTCAAACAAAATACAGTCTGTACTTGGCTAGTTTTACTATAAAAAAATTCACTTGTGGTCATTACTCGTTACTCACATTTTACTATCCTTTATTCTAAACTCCCTTATAAAAGGTTTCCACCTTTTCTTTACAAACTTCAAACTTATATCTTTGACGATGCGAAATGTCGATTATACTCTTTTTATTGACTTAATATATATGGAAGCTAATAAGATATTAAGTAACTAATATTTTCTTATTTCATAAATCTTTACTAATAAATCATTTGCAAATGATACTTACTGATTGATTAAATAAATATGAAAAAATCAATTATCAACATAATAACACATTTATAATACTACTTTCTTTTTTTATATCAAGCATTTTAACTTTATAATTAATTTCAACGATTGATAAAATAACTTTTATTATTATTTAAAAACGAGAGAGATATAATCATGCAAGATAACATAAAATCATCATACACACATTCAAAATTTCACGTGTTAAAAAATCAACTTAAAGTTACAAAAAAATTGAACGAATTTAATAAATCACTCATGATAAAATGTCAATATCGGTAATCAATGTAGGCCAACATTGATAACGATCGCCGCTAACAACTATAACTGTATTTTTCATTAACATTATTGTCAGCTATAACCATCGACCACTGCTACGTTTTTCTCATTTGTTACTGCTGCATTGCGCGGGTAATTTTCTAGTTCATTTTATTTGTTTTTACTTTTTGTAACTAATCATGTTTCTTTTGTTGTTTTGCAAAGGGTGATGAAAATGTTGGGGTTGGACTTTTGACCTATCCAGTGTTGATGGCTTCTGATATTCTTTTGTACCAGGTACTATTTGTTCTCCATATACGATGACCTGTTTTATAATTACATGATAAACAAGCATCTGTTAGTATGTTCTCTAATTCAATTTGGAATTTCAGATTTCTATCAAAGATTAGTTCTTTACCAATATGTTTATATGTTTCTTTAGTAAGTTGGTTGTGGTCTGATTTTACTTTTAAATAAATATGGAGAGATGGCCCTGATATTTATTCTTAGAATTTCGTTTTCAGTCTGATTTAGTCCCAGTTGGTGAAGATCAGAAGCAGCATTTGGAGTTGACCCGAGAGCTGGCTGATCGCGTTAATTATCTATACGGTGGTAGGAAATGGAAGAAGTTAGGAGGGTAAGGAGCATATTGATTAAGAAAATACTTATTGTTGATCATTATGGCAATGGTGTTGGCTTATCGATTACTCTTTCTGTCTTTTTGCAGGCGAGGTGGTTCAATCTTTAAGGTGAATACTTGCTTGATCTTAATATTTGTTGATGTCTCAATGTTCTTTTTTTTAGTTGGAACGATACACACTTGACTTGGCAAGATTGGTGGGTTGGGTGATGGGTTAACCGGGTTCAGGCTGAGATGATCATTTTTAGGACAGGTCGCAATGCATGGTTGGGATAATTAAGAAACAGTTTTTGGCCCATTTATTATTTTTTTTTTATAAGTATTTAGTTCTATAAATATCTTGGGGTGGCCACAGAAAGGGTTGAAAACGGTCACGGGATACCCTGTTAGGCCGCGTACATCCGAGTCAACAAGACTTGCCCACCTCGGGTAACAACTAGGAAAACCTCCTCCGCTTACCCGTTTATTTAGTTCGTTAATTATGACTATCAAAACGACCTTATTACAATAATAGTACATAACTACATATCTTTCAATAAAAATGATGTAGGTGGTTATAAATTATTAGTACACAACGGGTGACTTTCAACCTGTTTGATTTAGTTCCCTTTTTGCTAAAAAAGTTTATTTGACCTGTTTGAGATAAAATGCAATCCACTGTGACCCATTCATAAGTAAATGGGCTTAAATTGCCACCCATACAAAGTTTGACACATTTTATTTTGTAGGTTCCCGAGGCCTTAATTCCACCTGCTGGAGCACGGGTGATGTCTCTTACTGATGGCCTTTCTAAGGTATTTCATATGGAGCTACACATATATAACTTTCACTTATTAAGCATATAATTGTTTGTGAACCATGCAGCTTTTCTATCTGTATAATATGAAGTTCCAGATTTGTGGTGTCTGGTAAACTTGTTCGCAGGACTAGAATCAATGGTTTAACAACAAAATCAATGAATTCATAATATAGAATTTAGTGTTACCAATACAAAAGTTTCCAAATTTAAATCAACTTTACAATTGCTGTCATGAGCAACTTGTGTGAAATTATGTCTTGGGAAAAGTTAAAGGCTAATGTCAAATGACGATTATAAAGTGCAAATATCAGCCATTGTTCCTGTTAAAAATGAAATGCTTCTTTTATGAAGTTAGCAATTGTTAGCTTATATATTCTTTGATTTTGGAGTTTTTTCTGTAGATGTCCAAGTCTGCTCCTTCGGACCAATCTCGTATTAATTTGCTTGACTCAAAAGATGTGAGTGGTCAGACTTCATTGTTACAGTTCTCTTATCTTGTGAAATTTTTGAATGCCTGGACTCAAAAGTGAACAAATGAACTCGGTTAATTAAGTAGTTAACTGATATCAAACTGTGTTCCTTTTTCTAGGCAATTGCAAACAAGATTAAGCGTTGCAAAACAGATTCGCTTCCTGGGTGAGTTCTCGCTCTTCCATCAGACATTTTTCTTGTGCCTTTCTTTTTGTGTCCGAATCTTGAATTTTTTAGATGTAAAATTTATATATATTCTTGTCATTTCTTTTTCTTCTGACTTCTCGTCCATGGTAATGTAGCATGGAGTTCGACAATGCTGATAGACCTGAATGTAATAATCTTCTTTCCATATATCAAATCATCACAAACAAGACAAAGGAGGTAACTGCTACAACTTTCATGTAATTCAATACTCTTATGTTTGTCCTAGATGTGGTAAATTTGACCCATTTATAGCAAAATGGGTCAAGTTGGGATATACTTATCTCTAACAGGCCAAACAAGTTGAAAGTTGCTTGTATTTAAATGCATAAATTTCATAAATCATTTTATCTAGAAAAGTATAACGATAATTATACTAATATTATTATTTTTACTATAATCGTAATAATTTAGTTTTGCAATCTACGTCGCCATTTCCCTATAAATAATACAGCTTTGCTATCACATCTAGCTTTGTAATAATTAATTTGTTATCGTAAATGTTCTTTGACATCTATTGCAGGAAGTTGCACTAGAATGCCAGGAAATGAACTGGGGCACTTTTAAAGTTCTTCTTACTGATGCTTTAATCGATCATCTTCATCCAATCCAGGTTTCTATTTACTAGTATATGCTTTAAAGTCCAACCTTCTATAAAACTTCCTTAGCAAATCAAGAAAATATTTTGGAGTATTACATTTCTTACAATTGATTGCAGGCACGGTATGAAGAAATCATGTCTGATACAGGATATTTAGACCAAGTGTTAGCAGAGGGTGCAAGCAAAGCTTCAGTTATAGCAGATAAGACTGTTGGTAATGTGTACCAGGCAATGGGATTCTTGAAAAGATGAGAACTTGTACAGTTGTACTTCAACAAACGAACCCAATTTTTTTATTCTGCACATTGAAAGAGAAAGTTATAGTAGATAGGTTTATTCACATTCTTTTTGCGCAGTTATTTTATGTATCTTGCAACCATAAATTTGATGCACTCTGTTAGTGCTTTGTTAACTGAAGGTCAAGTGTTCACAAAACATAGATCCAGAGCCTTGCGCACTAGGGTCAAGTATTACATTTAGGAAGCTCACCGGTTTTTGTATCGTCAACTAAATTATTGGAACATGATTTTTATTGTTGATGGTAAACATCTTATTGGGATCATTGTGTCGGTATGATGTTCTTACCATGATTGTATGATTTAGGCTTTAAATTTTGACCATCTTACTAACCAAAACTGAGATCAAGAATCTTCTGAAATAAGAAAACCATTTTTCATTTTCCACACTAAAATAAAATGAAAATGAAATGAATATAATTATTTTTATGTTTTACCGTTGCAAGGATGTGCATACTTTTTCTCATTTTATTATGGAACCTTGAATTCTAAATTTTAATAAATTAATATAAATAAATTAGTTGGCTTTTTGTTAAAGATAAGAATGTGAATTAAGATCTTACAAAGGTAAAATATGGAATACTTGTAAATTGATTGTATGTTTAAAAAGTTTATTCATTTCATTTAATAATTTAAATATTTTATACTTATATTTATTTTTTGTAATATTAAACTTTGGATTTATCATTTATCATGCTTTATTTTTATTATTTTTTGTTTTTGTTTTTTGGTTGTATAAAAAGTATTTTTATACGTATAATTAAAGTCATGAAAATATGAATCTTCGTATTAAGTCGTGACTTTTTCATTACCACTGACATAATTGTCTTCAATTGACTTGTATAGACAGTTAATTTGATAATTTTTAGTTACTCGGAATTTATTTGGCATATAAAATAAATACTATTATTTATATTTATTTTTATTTATATTTATGACCGAACAAATATTATATTTACAGTTTACTAAATAATGTTACTTAACTTTATTGCGCATGATATGAATTTTTATAATTTGATGCAAACGTATATATTTAGAGCACGGGGTGTGGTGACACTGTCACCACAGTGTTCTGGACAGTGTTCTGGAGAATGTTGTAATTGGGGATTTTGTGGTGTGGTGACAGTGTTTTGGAGTTTTTTATTATTTGTTTTTTAATGATAATAATTGTATAAATTAATATATAAAAATAAATAAATCAAATAAAACAAGATTTAATTAATTAAAAATAAAATTACAAGTCCTAAAATTAAAATACATAATTTAAAAAGTCCTACAAATTTAAAATACAAAAGTAAATAAAATAAGACAAATCAGTTTTCCGATCCCGAACCCGAAGCACCACCTCCCGCTCCCGTTCCGTATGGCCATCCCATTGTCTCGCAAATCTTCCTCTTCTCCATTTCCAAGATGAACCTTGCTTGCTCCGGTAAATGCTCAGACGGCATCGACAAGATTCGAAGTTTGGCCTCGAGATCCTTCTTCTTGTAGTAGCCTTGCTTGTCGGATCGGATGCCTTCGAATGTTGTTGCGAGTGATTCATCAAACGAAGCACGGGAGGAACCGGCCGAACCAGAAGAAGTGGTTTTTTGAGACTTCGGTTTCCTTGATTTTCCAGCCGGTCGTTGATGCGGATCGTCCCCAAATAAACCCTCATTCGGGTTTTGCGTTTCTTGCTCCGGTGGTTCATCAAAGTCCGAGTCCAAATTGACCGTCTCGCGGCGTCTTGGAACATTTCGTCTACCGACGACAAACGGATCGGGATGTAGCCACTTCTGTTTATCCTTCAAAAAGTTCCACGCCAACAAACTTGTGAAAGTTTTTTCGTTTTCCAACTTGTATTGCGTGTCACAACGGATCATCAAATCATCCCCGCCTTCACCGCTCCATAGTTGATCCGAAAGCCTTTTCCAAATGCCTTGCCACCTGTTGCAGTCCGCATTTAGTTTGGTCCATTTTGACGACAACGCGTCTTTTCCTCGTTGGAATGGTGGATTCCGTGCGTTGTACGAATCCATAACGAGATACCAAAACGAAGACCCTTCTTGGTCAGTTCCACGTTGTGAATTTTCGGACACCGAAATCCAACTTTCGGCCAAACGAAGCTCGTCCTCCGGTACCCAAACGTTACGGTGTGGAACGACTTTTTTGGTTTTGGCCGGTGAATCTTTTTTGGATTTTTTGCCCTTGGTTTTTTTGGATGATTCGGGTGTCGGGTTGGTGTCTTCAACGGATTGGACGTCAGGTTGTTGTTGACTTTGACACCACATTTGAAATTGGGTGTATTCATCGGGTGACAATTGTGGTGGTGGTTGCATCGGTCGGTTGTAAGCGTATGGGGCAAAACCTTGAATTTGTGGGTTTAAAGATGGTTGATTTTGTTGCGGTTGTGAGGTTTGCCATTCGCTCGTGAATGGGTTCCAAGTGGATTGTAAATGGTACGGGTTATTCGGGTTGTTCGACATGATGAAAAAGATGATATGAAGAAAATAGAATTTTTGGATGAATTTTTGATTGTTTAGATTGTGTGTGTGAAAGAGTGTTTGAGATAGTGTTTGAATTGTGATTTGAGATTGTATTTGAGGTGTGTTTAAATAGGGAAAAAAATTATTTTTTTTAAAAAAAATTCGGCCGTTCAACGGCTATTTTTTTTAAATTTTTTAATTTTTTTTTATTAAATATTATAAACTATCCGTTAGAAGAAAAAAAAACGTTGCAACTTCGGCGTTCGGAAGAGTACGGCGTTCGGAAGAGTACGGCGGCAAAAAAACGGGACGAGAATGCCGTCGGGAATGCCGTCCCGATGCGGCAGAACGCCGTCCGACGGAGTTCTCGTCGGAAAACGGTGACAAAATCCCCCCACACCCCGTGCTCTTACGGTATACTACTTACTAAACTACACGTCTAAACAAGATCCGTTAAATTCCGTTAATTTATAAACCAACACAAACACAGTCTCATGTCATGGTTAACTGGTTTGACTTTTAACACCTGAGCCAACTGTAATCCTACCGATGGCCGGAAACTGGTTACTACCGGCGGAAACCACCACCAGCGGCCGTCCAGTTCTTCGTCCCGGCGAAGTCGAATCATCATTACAACCGTCTGTTGACCTAGTCAACGAAGAGAACCCTAATTTACCAATTCTCAAATCCGGCAATCTAATTCTCACAACCTACCGTCTTTTATGGCTTCCGAGCACCGACTCAACCACATCACAGGCAGTGGCAGTCCCACTCCCCGCCGTGACTCATATATTTCAGTCCAAGAAATCAATTAAAGGAATGTTTGCTAGCCCTAGGGTTAGGTTTCAAGTGTCAATTACACCTGAGGGGAGAGTGCAGGAAAGAGGACCGAGATCGACGGTGATTACGTTAGTTTTTCGAGGAAAATCGGATCCGGATTCGTTTGTTGGGAAGTTTTGGGAGGCGTGGAGGGGGAGAGCTTGGGAAGGGGGGGTTTCAGGGTCTGGTGAAGGCGTGTCGGGCGCGGTTACGTTAGGTGATGGCGGTGGGTCGAGTGGTGGTGAAACATTGGCGTTGAGAATGCCGGTGGTTGGAGTTTCAGGGATATTGAGAAAAGAGCAAGAGATGTGGGAGAGTACTGATAAGAGTTTGCAGGATGCATTTCAGGACTTGAATGCATTGATGGTATAAATTATGAAACGTTATGGTTTTATATATACAGATTTGGCATTGCATTTTGAAAATTATTACTCCTTATCTTATTATTACGCTTTCAAGTTGCAGATAATTGTCACAATGCTTGGTATTTATATGAAATAACTACTTTTGAAATGTGATGCCAAAGTGCCAAACACCTCCAAAGCCATAAAAACTGAAATTTATTGCCGAAAGATGTAAATTTGCTGCTGTTTCATGGTTAAATTGTTTGTTACTCAGACTAAAGCTAAAGATATGGTGATGCTAGCTGAAAAAATGAGGCAAAAGCTTCTTTCGGGCTCAAGCTCTCAAGCCAATGCAACAAATGATGAGGAGATGGGTTCAAAAGAAGAGATGCAAGATTGGTTGTTAAGTGTCGGTATTGTCTCCCCTGTCACTAAAGAGTCGGCTGGGGCCTTGTACCATCAAGAGTTGTCTCGTCAGGTTTTCCTCGAATCTTTGATTACTCAAAATGTTATTAAAGTGTTGTTTCTAATAATTTGTGCTTATTATGTGTTGATTGAAAACAACCGAGATAATTAGTAACTGTTAATTTTTTTTAGAAGGAGTTTAATTTTGACAATGCTTTATGTTCTTCATTATAAACTTAGTTGGCCGATTTCGTAAAAATTCCATTAGAGAGAGCTGGTGGAATAATGAATCTTATAGATATCTACTGTCTCTTCAATCGTGCCCGTGGAACAGGTTTCTTGCCGTATAAATCTCCATCCTGTATTTCAATATTCTTATGTTATAGAATACACTTCTGATTTCTTATTTTCTTTTGGGACAGAATTAATTTCACCTGATGATTTGCTGCGTGCATGTTCAATATGGGAGAAGTTTAATGTGTATGTACAGTAGATTATTTGTGCTAAGAACTATAACATTCATAAGCACTTATTATTTTTTCAATTTATTAAGTTGGTGATCTAGTGTGATTTATTAAATATCCTTTCACTTATTTATTTTATCACAGTCCAGTAATGCTTAAGAAGTTTGAAAGTGGCGTTATGGTCATCCAGAATAAGTCTCACAGCGATGACGAGGTACACAAAATTATACATGGGAGTGATAATTTTATGTACCTTTTAATGCCAAAACTTAGAATTTACCCGAGTTATCCTGCAAATGTAGGTATTTTCTAGAATTAGATCACTAGTACAAAAGCCGGACGCTATGCAAACTGGGATCAGTGCCACTGATGCTGCAAGGACACTTGGAATTGCTCCAGCTATGGCCAAGGAGCATCTGCTTGCTGCTGAGAGCAAAGGTATGGATTTAGAAGTGTTACAGTTCATTATATAATGGACACACGTAACATATAGTATTTAACTCTGCAAGTATTGTTGTCAGGTTTTCTATGCCGAGATGTGAGCCCTGATGGTTTTCGTTTCTACGTCAATATATTTCAAGACATTGATCTGAGTGATGCATACTTGTAAGTTATGATGACATGCTTATTATCTCATAATTTGAGCTATCTTGTTACTCAGCTTGCTTTGTTGCTACACTCCGTATCTCAGTTCTAGAATATATGAATATTATATATCTTTAGTTCTTTATCAGAACACAAATAGAGAAATTGATGAAATAATCATTAGATCTTTTGTAGTATCCGAAAAGTACGATGAGCTAATGTTGTCACTAAAGAAAGCTACCCAATCAGCTATCCCAAGTACTTATCAACTTCCTCCATCGTCATCCATTAGAAAATCCTACTCTTAACAAAGTCGTACTGTATAATTTAATTAAAGGGGTGACGTATGATAATTTTGAACCATTTTTCATCTTTACCCATATCTCTACGATGAATCTAACGCCTTGATCCACTTTGAAGGAAACCAATTCTCGGTGTGCTTAACGCTGTCCTTAGCTATTGACAACTGTTCCTTTTTTCCTCTTTTTGTGCGAAAATGAGTCTATGGTGGATCAATTAATCTCGTCATCTTTGAAGTTGATGAAATCAAAGAGATGAATTGCTCAATCTTTATTACAAGTGTGTGTATATATATATATATATATATATAGAGAGAGAGAGAGAGAGAGGAGGAGGAGGAGGAGGAGGAGGAGGAGGAGGAGGGAGAGAAATTGGAGAAATTAGGCCAAAGGCTATTCATTCATGAAGATAGCTGCGAGAAAACACAAAGTAACAGAACTTGATATTCATGTATGCCTTCCACTTATTGAGAAATTCCAGTTTGGTAGAATTAGGTCCTAAGCGGACAAAAGAAAGTTTTGTGGTTTCTGTTACATACAAATTTAGTTAGAGAGACCTCTTAACCTCTTTAATGCCTTTTGAGGTTTTTCTATATTAGTTAATTCTTAAAGAAAAAAATAAAGGCCATTTAATGAAGAATAACATCACTTTGATATTATTTGCTTAGTTCGTACAATTTAAAGATAACAAAGTCACATTTATTAATCTATCACCATCCTGGATTTAATTGGCTATGTATATTGCATGGCACGCCGAAATATCAGATTCTTTATTAGGGAGTTACGGTTGGTTTCAATTTAGAAGAGACCCTTGTAGGCATACGCTTGACCTATATACATACTGTAGACCATGCTGCTCTTGCTCTTCAATAACATATTAAGTTCCAAACTGTTTTAAAATTCTAATAAATCTGGCTGCAAATGGAGGTAGTATGTTAAGATATAGTTATCAAGGCTCATGCCATTATGCAAGGCTGGGTCATTTTGAAGTTGATGCCTATCATATAAGCTGTCAACTTGTAGTATCTTGTTTTGCATATTTTTTGTAGCTGCACTGGTAATCTTACATCGTTGGTGCTCTTAAAATTGTATTTAGTATGTTTTAAACAGAATTTAAACTGTCGGTTGTCATAAGCTATAAAAGAATGAGAGTGTGAAAATTAGAGGTTATGCAAGATGGAATGTTAGTTCTGGATTGTGTTGAAATTGTAACACCGACCGTCCACCTATATTTTGAGCTTAATCTGATAAGCCATTTATGATAAATCGATGATATGACCTGATCCTGAAAATGATTAAGTCAATAGATAATTACATACACTAGTTTGCATGATGCCCTCTCTAACACCCCCCACCCTCTTTGCGTTCATGACTAACCAAGATGTTGTCACTTCTGTACAGAGTGAAAGAGTACGGGGTCTATGATGCATGGATTCGTGCTGCAATTACATCCAGGTCCTAACTGTTTTTTGCCGAATATGTACTTGCCTAATACTGTACAAGAAATTTCGCTTAGCAATGTTATTTCTTTACCCGGTCGTTTCTTGAACGTGCAGATAAAAATGGGCGACTGGGGATGACCGATGGGATAATTATCCTACAGCAGCTTTCCATTGAGAGTTGACAGCTCCATTTTGCGCTAAATTCAAACACGGTGGGAAAATCACCATCTAAATGGTCATTAATATTGGAATAGTTCAACGCACTTCCAAATTCAACATAATAAATTGGTGAAAAGGGGTGGATATTTAAATATATGAATGATATCTAGTCACTTCTGCTTTTAGTTTTTTTAACCAAAAAAGTTGTAGAAAGCAAAATGAATATTTAACAGGTTGATTTGAGTACATAACTTTATACAGCTCTGAGTTTTTAGTTGCTATTTTTCGATAAATGATGACTACAACTCTTGCTTTGGTTGGTTCCAAGAACTCTCCGCCCTTTAAATTGCTGCGGTTGAAATTTATCTTCTTTGTTAACAGTGTGATCTCTTGAAAGCACCTGACCCGCTGACGTGCGGTGCCAGAGAAATCGAAGGAGCACTGTTGATTAGAAACATGCTCTTTCATGCCAAGGGCCGTGCAGAATTTACCTCATTATGAGATAAGTTTAGAAGTAATAACACCTTCAAAAGTATTGTCACAAGTCATGACACCAGAAGAAAGATTTTGTTCACCATTGTTTTGTCAATATCAGATTAGCAAGAACTATACTATACGTATATGTAGTTAGCTGTTTAATTTGGGATATTGTGTCAAGGCATGCCTTGTTGCAGGCATAGTAGGCAGTTTCGAACTGGTAACTTGAAAGTCTTTCTTTTTCCTTTAAAACAACAAACTAACATGATGTAGGTATAACATGTATAACTTGTAATCATTGGTTTCTTTTTCAAACTATGATAATAACAGGAACTTTTTTGAAGATGTGGTTCACACAAATGATCAGAGTAACATGAACTGTACATACAATATATACACTGATCCAACCGAAACAAACACATACACTGCAATCGACTTGTTAAAATGCAAGGCAACAGACAAATGAATGCTGATCGACAGATCACTGGTCGCTTATTGCGGGTTGTGTGTTCCTTTTCAAGATATACTTAGTAGGAGTTCTTGATAAGGCAAAATTCCCATTGTCATCTACTTTGCCATAGGAGGCAAGACTAGGTGCCATCACGATCTTGCATTTGCTTGATGTATCGCACCCCATTTCAATTCCAAAGTATGACAAATGGTCTGATATACTGTTTCCCGAGACTGATCTGGAATATTCAACAAGTATTGAGTCATGAGTTTCTTCATCAATACATTTTCAAGTGAAGAGGAAAATGGCGCAGTTTGAAAATAGTGTCGCTAACCTAGGCCCTAGCAGTAGGGAGTAGGGACGACAATTTCAACTCGTTCACTTATGAATTGGTGAAACTGAGTCGTGTTTTATCTCAAGTGGGTAAAAAGAAAAAATTAGCTACAAAGAGGGTTGAATGGGCAAACAGCTTGAAGGTCACTCAAAGTCTATTTTAATGCATACAACCTCCTACTTTGCTTTATTCATAAATTTACTGCGATTGGGTCATGAATTCCAGTGAAAAAGGACAAGCATATGACTTGGACAAAAGAATTACCTGCTACAATCAGGGTCTTCACCAGAATCATCGCAGACCTTTTCAACTGGATAAATAAGAAATCCAAATCCAATATCATAGAGCCACACCTGTAAAATTGGAAGGCAGGAACGATTGCATCTTGAAGTGAGAAAAAGAAAAATTAATACAATAAAAACACACTAATTTTTTAAAGATATTAAAATATTACTCCAAGAAAACCAAAAAGTCCATCATAAGCATAAGAGAGAAGTAAAGACATTATGTTTGAGAAATAATTACGCTTGAATAAATACAAACTACCAAACTGACTCTTTATCCGATTTTTAGATGAGTATGGGAAATTTAGAGACATCAAACTATCAAAGTTGTCTAGTGTACATAACTTTTGAATACATTTTACCTGTATAATTAAATGCAAATATTTTAGACTAAGCCTATAAAGATGTTTTCAAAAAATATAAATAAACAGATGAATTAATTAAACAGAGCAATAGAGCATTAGTTATATGATGAATGAGGGCCCATCTTTGGCTGCTTAACATATTAAGTAAGGTCTGGAATTGAACTTTCACTAAAACTTCCACATTGGCATGAAGTGAAATTGTGAAAAGACGAAACAAATGCTAGTAGTCGAAAAATTCAAACATTACCTCTCGTGGGAAGTGATGATATGTCTTCTGTGGGAAGTACTGATAATAAGGAGGCAGATGTGGCACCAGATCATGTTCATGCGTTATTCTAAATGTATTTGGCACAACTTTACTGTAATATGATGCAAAAGCAGCATTACCAATTCGAGGCATTCCAAATGTCATAACCTGAACGTTCTTCGATCCATATATGAGCTGTAATACCATAAACAATCCTTTAATCTATATATCCAAATATATATATATATATATATATATATATATATATATATATATATATATATATATATATAAAGACGCATAATGTAAAGTGAAAACACGAGTTAATCATGCTTACCGCTAGATCCAGTCCACAAAATGCAGCCATAGCCCCTCCCATTGAATGCCCTGTCACCATAATCTTAAGGTCTCCGTATGTCTCTCTTGCTCTATTAACACCATCCAGAATTCCCGGCCTTACAATTGTATTATTGTAAGCATTAAAAAATCCATGATGCACCTGAAACAATGGAGTCAAGATGAATCAATGATCACAGGAACAAACACAGTAAGAAAAATTATTGCAACATGCATGCACCTTGCCATCTGTGCACCCAGGATAGTCAAAGTCAAGCTGCTTCCAAAATAGATCCTCAATCCAATTCTGTATACTGTAATCACAAACCTCTTCATGAGAACTGATATATATCCTGCAAGAGTTACATCAATAACTGGAGTGCAACATCCATCATACCTGGTTTCTTGGGTGCCTCTGAATGCAATAACAATAGCATCAAGATCATCTGCAACGCCAACGTAGGCCTGCAATCGGCATTCAATCAGTACATTGTACATACAATTAAGGGACCCCGGAAAGAATGACATAATGTTGAAACCTTCTCAAGTAAATGAGTAATTGCTACTAAAACACTACAAAATGAATGTACCTGCAGGCAATTCTGAACATCAACAATGAGCTCTATAACTTCAAAACCCTGCATCAAGATAACACCATAAACTATTATTATTGATAATGTAGATAATATAACATCTCCCTTATATCGCAAACATGTAAAATCAAAATTTGAAACTCTTTTAGCACATATTATCATTATACTTTCAATATATTTTCTTCAAAAGCATATAGTTCCTGAAAAATAAGTTAGCGCACCAACAAGTACCTCGGTCAGGCCATCACATCTAGAACAAGTCCATGTAAAAAGATCTGTCAAATCTGACATGTAAACCTGCATGGATGAAGGCAGCTTCTAATTATCAATTGTTGTACTTAACGTAACAAATCCACAATATTTTATCTTGTCAGAATATGTTGGCCACATGCCAGTTCATAGAGCGAAATATAATCTGAGTGAGCTTACAGCAGAAGCATATTGCACCATAGTCACGGCAAGCTTGTGATTGTATCGCGGTGAGGAAACATTACTTTTTAATTTAATTCCTGTGTTCACGTAAAGGTTGGAAGTAAATAATCTGAGAATTGGGAAGGAAAAAAAAACATGAATGTAACTTAACAATAGTAGATACATAAATTGAACTTGAGGCCTTAAAAGAAACTTCAGACTTCTTATTCTACGGTTCACGAACTAATTCATATTTCATTTATCATCGAACATAGTCTTTGAAATCTAAGAAAAGGATTCTACTTCATTTTTGTAAAATTTAACGTGATGGGATATATATTATGAGGTCAACTATAATATTTTCTCTACATATCCAACATATCATCTACCCATTTTTTCAAGGTAGGATAGAACATCAGGCTTGAGCTACATATGCAATATATCCATTCCCCAATTTCTAATACCCACTTATACATAATTATAAACATAACATACTCGAAAAGGGGTCAAACATGGAAAATAATTGAAGTCACCAATATTCAGCAATTAATCAGGCAAATACCATAATCATTAGGTTTCCTTTTTGTGTAAATTAAATTCAAATTCAATAACAACACTAAATAAATAATCATGAACAAATCAGACACACAAACTAATTAGGGCATCAAAAAATCAGAACTTGATCAGATATTACCTCTGCCAGTAGAACTAACAAATAAACACATTACGATCAGCAAGGTCATCCACCATCTCCGTTCCATATATATATTAACTGCAAATGCAAAAGAGTTCGAAAACCGCCAAAATAAATTATAAAATTGAGTTAAAATCCAAAACCCTCATTAAATACACAAACAAACAAATAAACAAACAGAACCAAAACAGTAACAATAACTAAAACGATTAGGAAATTATAATTAGATAAGAAATTAACATACTGACTCAAGGTGATGTTATAAACCCTAATTCCCAAATCCCTGTGGCAAACGTCAAGATATTGAGGGATGAATTGCAATTATATTAATTTTGTTGAATGAAATATGGTAGTCTTTTTTGGAGAATTATTTGTGTTAGTTGAATTGTCTAAATAAAAAAACGTAGACGAAATTTGGAGTGATAAGGATGGATGATTAATGGCGTGTTCTTGATGTTCATCCAACCGACGAACGGTGAATTGTATTTGTGTGCCTACATAATAATTTATATTAATATAATAAATAATAAACAATAAATAAATAATAATAATATTAATATAATAATCTAAATAAATAATAAATTAAATATTAATAAAAGAAAAATCTCCTGTAAAATCTAAATACAAAATTGAACTCTTATTAGTCAATCAAAACTCTCAATTTCACTTAAACTTTAATTAACTAATAAAATATCTTCATCCCCTAAAAAATCTAACATAAATAAATAAATAACCATATAATAATAATAATAAATAATAATAATAAATAATAAAAATACTAAAAAATAAAAAGAGACTAATTTTTTTGTTTCTCTATACCTTACGAAAGTTTTGTACATTGCAAACAAAGCCAATTTCATATTCTTTCATATCTCTATATATGAAATATTAATATTGATATTAATTTAATCAAAATAATAATAAAAAAGGATAAGTGGACGAACGGGTTTTGTCAAACTCCGTAATACGTAATATCGATATTTTTGCATTTAAATCCCGTGTGTATACACGGGTTTATAAACTAGTAATATAATATTTAAAAACTGAATAAAAATTCAATTCTTATACAGCACCTATAATATTATAAATGTCCTATGTTGCCTTTTAATTTATTTTTATGCGAAAAACAAAATATATACATATATATATATATATATATATATATGTGTGTGTGTGTGTGTGTGTGTGAGTAAGGATATATGTAGAAGGAATTTTAAAGGGAGAAAGGAGAGAAACAATCATGGCCTTAAAATGTGAGATTCAATAGATGAGATCTTGAGTGGCAAAAATGTAATACTTTTTCAATTTATTCAAATCGTGTGGGGCCAAAAGAATAATTTTTTGATTAAAAATAATAATAATAATAATAATAATATTTTTGAAACTAAAACCGGCGCAAGAATTTAGGAGGCAAATCATCATTTATTTTTCCAAAAAAAACTCTGATTCTCTTTCTTTCTTTCTTCCACCTCCCTAATCCACACAAAAAAAAAACCCAGACACCAAAATCGCAGTAATACAAACACTTACAAACCCTAATCGACAAATTCGCATACTACAAAAATTGTATTTGATTAAAAAAACGTTTTGGTTTTGATTCGACAAAATCGCAGACTACAAGGTTTAGTTGTGTTTGGGTTCTTCTATAATGGCGATAACAAGAAAGGGGCGTCAATTAAATGTTAAAGGTAACAACAATGTAATACTATTTGCGTGTTTATTCAGTAGGCAATTGATGAATATATTGAATCAAAGTTTATGTTTTGTGAATCATGTGCTGTTAAAAGTGAAAGGTTGCATGTCAATGAAATTATGAAATATCAACAAAACCCTGAAACATGAAATCGTGTGATTCAATGGTATGTGACTATATTAATTGTTAATTAGTATAGTGATTAAAAGGATCTTGTGATTCATCTTAATTTATGTTGTGAATTTTATGGAGTGTAGTTCTTCAATCAAAAATTATTTTTGTGAATCATTTGCTGTTAAAATTGAAAAGTTGTATGTCAATGGAATTATGAGATATCAACAAAACCCTGAAACATGAAATGGTGTGATTCAATTGTAAGTGACTATATTAATTGTTAATTAGTATAGTGATTAAAAGGGACTTGTGATTCATTTTAATTTATGTTGTGAGTTTTATGGAGTGTGGTTCTTGAATCAAAAAGTAGTTTTTTGAATCATGTGGTATTGTATATTTTGCAGGCACTTCACAATTAAACAATGAGCTTTCGGACGATGATTTTATGACTTCACCTCCACAGGTGTTCAGAAGTAAAAAGCGAAAAAGGGAAGTTGATAACAATAAAGTAATCGACGGGAACAACGACAATGTACAAAAGGGTAACCCTAGGTCTGTCAATATTAGGAACCCGCCAAACGTATTAGTTGATGTACTTCATAAATTAAGTGATAATCAAAGAGAAGTCATGAGGCGAATCGGCTTCCAACATTTATTGGATCTTGTAATACAGAAGTTACCTTTGAAGCTAGGGTATTGGTTGGTTGACAACTATGATTCAGAAATGAACACATTATTTATAGGAACAAAAAGCTTTTGGGTTCGAGAGAGGCGGTACATGAAGTTTACGGGTTTCCATTGGGGAAAGAACAAATAAAAGCACAAAAGAAGGCAAGCACCGAAGATGTCATTGTTCAAGAGTTCCAAACTCAATTCCCTGATGACATAAAGAGACTTAGGGTTAGCCACATCATCTCAAAAATTATGGACGATAAAGATGGTAGATGAATCATCATTGATTAAACTGTTTCTCTTTGTAGCATCGTCTATAGCCTTTTGTTTACACGTGCTTCTATAATGGCCAACTAATCCACAGTATTGGCATGTACGGATCTGTTTGTTTGCTTTAGCAATCGCTTTCTCTTTGGCACTTTTAATCCTCTCTTTTTTACTTGAACCACATCCTTTGTTACGACTTACATGAGGATTTTTAACGTTGACTTCTTCAGGCTGAGAGAGACCTGTTAATGATTGTATAACTTTCTTGTTTTTCATAGGTGGGTGTAACGGAGTCGCCTCAAAAACCTCCTCCATCAACTTCTTTTGTTGATCACGGAACAATGATAGCTTTTCGACGTCGGTCACTAAACGATCGATAGCGGAATCAATATAGAAATATGAATCACGTATGATCGTTTGTATCTCTTCTTTGTTATCCCCTAATTCACGACTTCTAAAACTAGATGCATCCTGTGGTGGTGGGACGACATCCTTCATCCATCGCCTCATAATGTATTTCTTTGGAATCTCCATCACAAGGGCCATCCTAAACACAAAGAAACAATGACGACACAGGAATCCTTCGAGCTCAAACAACTTGCAAGAGCATGAAATATTTAACTCGTTCTTATTAAAGTACACCTACATAATATGAGGATTTAAGTAATTTAGTAAAAGTAATACCTCTTGTCTTCCTCGGAACTTGATATCCTCATCTACATCTCTTATAATATATTTCTTACCACCATTAACTTCAATTGTGTTATCCGATCCGACATTAATCATTGATTTAAAAAGTTCTCTTTGAATTTCAAAGAAAGCATACCGAGTGTATATGTTTACCGCTTGTTGCTCAATGGGTAATCCTGTAATCAAATTGGGAGCTTTGAAGCATGAATCGTGATCATTTTTATACTGCTCGTTTCTTTGAAATTGCATTGCAATATCGAAATGTTGGAGTAATTCAATAAGATGCAAATCATCGTTCGTTAATTGACCGAAGAAAAAGTTTTCCCCTTCACATCGGGATGTTGTTTGCATAAGTGCGGCAAGGGGCTCATCTCGAAAATAAGCTGGTATCCATTGGTGTCTTATGGCATATATTTCGGTCAACCACCCGAATGTTGTTTAGATCTGCGAGCACACCGCTCTTGCACAACTGTGACCCTATCTGGAACAATTGAAAAAGAATTAAGTGAATCAAACAAAGAATATATATGTGTAATTTCTTTCTGAGTCATAGGTAATCTAAATTGAATCAAAATTATAATTTCTTGAATCATACTTTGAAATCAAATGAATCAAATAAATATTAATTGTAATTTCTGATGATTTTAAACAAAACCTTATTAGTGAACTTGTCAGTTATATGCCACATGCATAATCGATGTTTGGTGGATGGAAACGCTTTCTCCATGGCTTGTTTGATGGCCGGGTCTTGATCACTAATGAAGAAAGTTAGTTCTCCACCAACATTTTTCTTGAACGCTTTAAGAAGCCATGTATAGGCATCTATTGTCTTGTGGGATAAAAGGCCGACACCAAATGTTACACAACGGTTATAGTTGTCGATCCCGGGGACAAACACCATGTAGTACCTACAAAAAAATGTCACAAATGAATGATAAAGGGATCCAACACACGACTTTTGTAAAATGATGTATACAAATTAAACTTGATTAGTATAGAGTAACGTGTGACTCACGTGTTCGTACGAAACGTTGCATCAAATCCGACTACATCCCCAAACGCAATGTAGTTTCTTTTAGATTCTCCATCGGCCCAAAATAAGCCACTTAATTCATTCTCTCCTCCTCGTCGGTATTCAAATGAGAAATCTGGAAAACATTACTTTCGGGTTTTTAACTTGTCAATCAACATCTGAGCATCGTACTCACCAATATAAGCGTTAATGTTCCGCTTAAAATTCTTACGGTCTACCTTTGTTGCCCCTACCTTATCAAACCCACCACTAGTCTGCTTCAACACTTTGTATGCCCGATTAGGTCCGATGTTTATGGTTGAAAGGTTATGGAGTGCCTGTTTTTGTGGATATGATAGCCTCCGGTTAGAAGGAAGAAAGTGTTTATCAGTTTGGTGTACCAAATCATGGTTATGCACTTCATTGAATTCCTCAACTATGTATTTATTTGTTTCCTTGTTCAATGCGAGTATTAGTTTGGCGGTGCAGCCACACTTTTGGGATGAAGTTTTACATGCCTTCTTCCCATTAACTGATAAACTATCGTATGGAGTTTTGGGTTTGGGGATCCCATGTTTAGAACAAAGAAAGTATTTTCTAGAAACCTGGTTGCGTTTATTTTTATTGTCTGATGAATTCTTTGACGGAAAACCCGATTGTTTTGCGTATTGTCTATAAAACTCGTACGCAACATCTATGTTGTCAAATGACATTCCAATAATTGGTTTTATGTCATCGGGCATATCGGGCACCCAATACGGTACGCCTTCCGAAGAAATATGCATAATACCAACTGATTGAGGGGTCAACATCATCCCATGGTCTGTTTGCAACCCTTATCACAATTCAATGAACATGTTAATAAATAAATTAAACATTATACATACATCTTTACTATGAATCAATTCAACTATCATCTGAATCAAAGTTATTATTAAAAAGAACATATGATTAACCAAATCACATTATAATCGACAACAAAGATAGGAAATATAAACTGTCATGCTAGCATATAATACCATGATTATCTTTACTATGAATCAATTCAACTAGCAACTGAATCAAAGTTATTCTTTAAAGGAAAATATGATTAACCAATTCACAACATAATCGACCACAAAGATAGGGAAAAAAACCCGTCATGATAGCATATATTACAATGATCGGGAAAAAATTCATCGATAGCGATAACGTAATCGATAGTAGTCCACTTACAAAAAAACAAAGGGAATACTTACGTGTTTCGGATATATTCTCCAACTCTTCGGATGTTTCCGGGGAAGATTCGTTTTCAAGTTCCATTTCATATTCATCATTGGACATATTGAATCAGAGTATCATGATGATAATCAAATCAGAGTTTTGTAATGATTTGAATATGAAAATCGCAGATGATATGAAATGAAAATGTAGTGATGAAATTGTATTTGATTTACTTACAAAATATTTTTGATTTTAATCATAAAATTGTATTGATGAAGATGTAGTTATTGTAATTATTTAATGGAAAAATTATTTGCTAACACTAATCTATTGGAATCACAATACTCATTCATGTTCCTGGAAGATAGCCACAATTTCATCTCCATATTTTTAGGAAAAAATCATGGTAACCGTTTGATACAATTTCATCTCCAAATAATATGTTATTTTTTATTATTATTTAAATTGCAATTGACTAAATTACCCTTTGACCTTTAATTTAAATGATTGGCTGAAAACTCTTCTCCCTCTTCTCCACCCAAATAACCTTCTCTGTTGATCCCCTTACTATATATATATATATATATATATATATATATATAAGAATAAAAGGTTATAAGCTAGTAGCCTAGTAGTGAGTTTCTCTATTGAAACGATGTAAGAGTAGGTTGTGATTTCAAGAAAACGATAATGACATATTTTTTTTATATATCCATCATATATTGCAATTATTTATGAATGTGGTACAACTGTTTATTACATACTTGTGACTGATCTATAAAAATTAATTAATTTTAGATATATTAATGCCGAAGATAAATTGTTTACACTGCATACTAAAGTTTTTTTTAAGTGAAAATGATAGGAAATCATATTAAAAAATAATGGGCAGTTCTCGAGGGTTTTTCTTCTAAGTGAGAAAGTAAAGGAGATGAATAAAATAAAATTAAAAGTATACGAGCTTTTTATTATTGACACATTCTGTCCATCTTTATCTTTGAACGAATTGAAAGAGAAAACATTTTTAACCCTAACATATTTTAAATTATACATTCACTATTTTGGTTATATTTCAATTTATTATAAATGTATAATTGGTATGATATAAACTTATAAATTAACTAAAAGAAATAGTATTAAGCTTAATTTAAATAAAAATGAAATTTGTTTATAACATATTAACTTAAATAGACTTAATATATATTTTATTTTGCTGATAATTCCGTTAATTTAATAAAAAAATAATGTGAATTTATTAAGTGGTATCTTATCTTATCTTATAGATATAATATAGTAAACACCTTTGTGATGTCATCAATTTATAATTTTTTAATTATTCAATCGAGTCCCTTAATGTCACCTAATTTTAAAACTAAAACCCTATAAAATTATCAATTTTTGATATAAGAATTTAAAGTTTAAAAATATATAGAGTATAATAACATATGTCGACAATTTATACATTTATTTTTAAATATAAAGTAAAACTGATGATCTAATATGTTTTCCTGTCGACATCTTGATTTGGTAAAATGAGAACTAAGTAATTTTAACATTAAACCAATGACACACGTTAATTATAATTGCAACCTATCATTATTACTTCAAACTATTCATTTTCTTATGTATAATTAGATACATTTACATTTAAATGTATTTTGACTTATATATAATGTTTACCGCCTTTGAAAATTTAGGATCTACGCTCTTAATTCAATAAAGACTACCTAAAAATTTTTTAATTTCAAACAACTTATAAAAACGTTTTAATATATTACATAGCATATAAGGATTCTTTCAATATTTTTGAAAAATAATTACAAATTCATCAGACCATGTATATACACGGGTTTTAGGACTAGTGTTTTATATAAAGAAAATTTAGATTTGTCTTTCTTAAAAAATATAACAAAACTTAAATTTGTTAGATTTAACATATATTAATCTTATTTGAAACCCTTACAATGCATTTCAACAATAACCTTAAACCTCAATCTTTTAAAAATGAGAAATCCCAAAACTACCCTTTTTGATAATGTCATCAAAAATTCAATTATCTAATATGTAACACCTCACAATTTAAGGATATCGTTTTAATGAAGGTTATAAATAAATAAATGAGTTGTGAATATTATAAATGTCTAGGTACGTGTATTGTAATAACCAATTTATATCCAATCAGTCGATAGATGTTTATTTTTCAATAATTAACATATGGTAGTTAAATGTAAATGCATATCATCAAATTGCCAAGAGGCTACAATACATTCGATTAATATACACCTATAGGTAAAATGGTGAAAACAATATATGGACATCTCAATAGATAAAAGAAGGTGTCGGTGGTGAAAAAGGTGAATAGAAATTCACATATCCAATAATGGAAACAAAACAATAGTGAATGTAGTGAGAGCCATAGTAACTCAAATAATTTCCCATGTTAGTATTCATGAATTTGAATTGTGAAATGCAAAGTTTACGGCGTAAATTACGCGCCTATGTCGAAAACTCGTATATAAATAGCTTACACGTGTTACTGAGGAACAACACACCAATCATATGGATATCTTCTATCTTACCTAAATTACTATAATAAAATTTCGCGACTATAATTTAGAAAAAATTATTCCAGTTAGAGAATTAAGGAAATCAAGTCTATTCGTAAAGTTATCATTCCTAAATCAAGGTAAGTTTCTATATGCCTCCACTTTGAGCCTTTTGTTCATTTCTTTATGCCGAATCAATTATGTTTCACTTTTAGTCTGCCATTAGCTAAATTTTACTGCTAAATGTATTCGTTGTGATCTAGTAGCTTCATGATTATATTTAGCGATAATATTTATTGTGCACTTATTTTTCTTTGATAATACGAACGTTTAAGCATGCATAGTTAAAGTTAAAATGTTATGAATGATAAAGAATGAGTTATTTCTATTAGATTAGAATGACTAAGATGAATGATGATTAAGGAGTCTGTCCCTATTAAATTAGGGCGATAAATATGTATAGCGGGATGTTCTATATGAACATACCCGTGTAATGATCAGGAACTTTAAAGGAAAATATTCAAAAAGTAAATTTTTAAATAGAATCCCAAGCTACAAGGCTTATAGGGAGTTATCTTTGTACTCATTAACACCACCTTTCAGTTGGTAACCCAATGTACTATTAAATACCCTTTATATTAAATGACCCCTAAACCCACTTGCATAAAATATCTCCACCCTTGTGTATAGAAACTCGTTGGGTGTTGTCGCTCACCCTTACACTTTCATACTCAGGTTATCAAGCAGGGACAACTAGCGAAAATGATGGTGTCTTCGTATAGCTAAAAATATAAATTGCTCAATATGTACTTTAATTAATAACTTTGCTAAATGTAACTTGTGTAATGTACTCGTTTATGTATTTCCTTTGTTTTCAGTTCAATAAGTTGTAATAAACCTTATAATGTTTATGTGATGCATTTTGTTTTGTTCCAAGAGTTCATCAAACTTGATTGAGACTCCGCCCCACCTCTGTGCTATTAAATAAATGAGATTTGTATCAACTAAAGGGACGGGTGTCATACAATAGGATTGCTTAATTTTATTAAATTAGCTAAAAACTTATGAGATAATGACATCATAAATAACGATTTTAAAAAACAATTAATTTCATAACTATATTAAATCTTCTATTTAATATCATTCAAAATTAAAATTCAATTAACTAATTACAATCTTTGATTTCCTTCAAATTCCTTATAAGTTATCGGATTTTTTTAAACAAATAATTCCCCTAAAAAAACTCTTTGCTACGTACATCGACAAGATAAAAAGTAGTTTTTAATAAAGACTCTAATACTCACAAGTCTTAACTTTATATTCAATTAAAAATCACATGTTGGTTAAATTAATGATCACCGACATTATACCATTATTGGTCTAGTTACGGGTTAAAATAGAGAAAATTAATCGGGTACGGGTTGACCCGATTAACTCAATTTAACCGAGTATTGATTTTTTTTATTAATTTTTACAATTACAATTAACTTAGCGCACACAAAGTCGCTAATAAAGTTAACTACACAAATCCATTTTATTCATTAAAACAGTTTAGAATTTAGCAAAAAAAATTTTGATTTCACATTATATATTATACAATGATATAATATGCGATAGGTCCTCTTGCCTTGCATATGTATTATGGTCATATTATTCTATTTAATCGTGTTTATAAATTTAAAGCCTGACTCCTTGACCAATGACATACAAATCACAACAAATCCTCTCTTGAATTAAATTCCCTAAACATCATCTCTAACACAGATTTCTTCTTCAACAATAATTAGGGTGATTTTTCATCTTGTTGTTGCCGACTCGCTACCGGAACACGCCACCTAACCATCTCAGCATTAAGAAGACTTTCGACACAGAAACCGTCATGATCACCGAGCCTAATCATCGTTGAACAAAAAATCATCCACGTCATTAAATAAACTTCATCTAGAACGTGGATCTCCACTTCATCAATAACGAGTGTGATCGAATATTCTTGTACCACCACTTTCTACCGGGACATGCAGCTTGACCATACTCAATGTCAAGATAACTTTCGCCACAAGGAACCTCACATGATCACTAGCTACACTGAGCATTATCCTTGAACCACACATAATCCACATCACTCTTTTAACTCCATAGATAGTTCTCCTCTAAACTGCAAATTTGCACAAAAAACTCTACAAAACTGTAGCAATTTTGAAAAATCATATCTCCCTATTACAAAATTTTATGGCAAAGATGTTGGGTGTGTCTTGAACCTCCTCTCCAAAATTCACAATGATCTAACGGTTAACAAACTCAAAAAATTTATTTTTCCACATATACGCTGAAACTTTTTATATTTTCTTCAGCAAACTGCGACAACCTATAGCTCTCTATCGAAATATCCTTTCACAAATCTCAATGGCCGGATCGTCAATCGACGTGCTCCGAACCTACCTTCCAATTTCACAACGATTTAATGATTTATGAACCCACAACGTCAATTCTTGTGACGTTTCACAGAATATGACGAACGATACTCTATTTTCTCACGTATTGGCTTCTCTGAGTTATGTGATTTTTCTCCATGAACCTCAGTCTGATACCACTTGTTGGAATCGATCACCACCATAACAAGAAATCACATAACCACGTGTAAGCTAATACTAGAACACATGAATCACAAAAAAATTACCACGCAATATTTTACGTGAAAAATCTCTCAATAGAGAGTAAAAACCACATGACCTTAGGCCGCTTAAATTCACTATATGTCAAAGATATTACAAGTTGGAGACGCTCAACTCTGGACACTCTTGAATATCCTCACACATCTCTTAACGTTAGATTACAAATCTCACAATTGTTAAAAGACCATAGACTCACCGCACGGGACACCCTCATACGCTCCATATTTTTTTCTCAATCTCGTCTCTCATAATTATGTAACCTTAATACCTCTCTCTCTCTCTCTCTATATATATATATATATATATATATATATATATATATATATATATATTATTCATAACCCTAAATCTAAGTTGAATCAACATTAAATTCCCCAATAACTCCTATTAAAATAGGCAACTTGCTATTCAAAATAATTTATTACCCGTAGTAATCCGATCTCCAAACTTCACAATTTAGGTAATTAGAGTTGAAACTCAACACATACTTTACAACACCAATTTACATCTTAAATATAATATAAGATTCACCTTGATGATGTCATCAATTTAAAAATATTTCAATTAAGCAATTAGATCTCTTTATTTTATGCAATTTTAAATAATAAAACCTCATACTTTGAATTACTTAAAGATAATACATTTTACTTATACGATATCTATTAGGAAACTTAATAACTTTACTATTTGTTACAAATAGTACGATATCTATTAGGAATCCTAATACTTTTGCTATTTGTTACAAATAACATACAATTCACAATCAATCCATGTAATTGTGCCCTGAAAACAAATTCGTTTAATCATGATAGATTTTAAATAATAAATATTGTATTCTATATATATTATTTAGGTTAAGATACGTAGTACTCTATTTAATTTAGTTAATTACTTTTTGAGAAAGGTTTATCAATTTAAGTGTTTCATGCTTATGACACATGTAGGTGTAAAAGTAAGATGATTGAGTAACTTTACAAATACCATTTAGTCTTTCGTTAGCACCAAAACAATACGATGTTTTATTTTATTCTTTTATCTTATCTTATTTGAAAGTATAAAATAATTAAATATGACGAACATCAAACATATCCAAAATTTTAGCAATCTAAAATAGCTTAACTAATAAAGAGAATAAAAAGTTTAAACTTAATACTTAAAATAGACATACCTTAAGATCCATATCGTTAACAATCCAATTAAATAAATACAGAGAATAATGGATTTTAAGGTTCAAAGTACATGAAATTTTACACATTATACTATTGTAGTATTGTGTGTATTCAACTTTTAAATTTCCTAATGTATATATTCAATTGAAAACGTATATTTGTATATTTTTGCTACATATATAGATATGTATATATAAACTTTATACATAGAATAGTAAGTTAAATATATATAATAGACCATTGTAAAACTTGAATACATACAACAATAATTTTAGAGTCTCTTTCTACGTTTGAGTTTAAGTCTCCTTGAAAAATGAAGACACATTTTATCACACATATATAATAACATTATTATGCGATATAGTAAAGCTTAATTTTTATAATTTAATTTCAAAACTCGATGTATATGCTCCAAAATATAATATCACACTTTTTGTTTTTTCAAGAAAAATATAAAAGTAATATATTTTATAAAATTGAAAAGAATCCACTTGAATTACATAGTAGCATAATGCAAATCCAATACCAAGTACAACACTTGAATTCATTTATCGATCTTTTGAAGTTTATAAAAATCTTATACATAATATCCATACATTAAAAAAATTGTTAATAAAATGTTCTAACTAAATATAAATTTTAATCTTTTATTTCTTTAATATTATATTAACCTCTAATTCATTAATCACCTTAAAAATATGGCAAAATAAAATTCATGTTATTGAAAATAAAAATCTCAAAAAGGCGTGGCTATAATGCTACTTTTAAAAATTGATTAGTCCAATGGGTTATGCAACAAGCATACAAATTAAAAGACTTGGTATTGAATGGACGAATATTTCGGTAGTCACGTCAGTAACATAATTTATATCTCAATAATGCGCTTAATGTCATTCGATAAAACAATTTCGTTCAAGTTTAATCGAAGACAATATCAGGTAGCGGTATGCTTCGCAATGACAATTAAAAAAAGCTAAGGATAGTGGTTGTCAACCACAAGATTGTATTTACAACCATCGTGTTCTCAACATTGGCAGTTTTATGTTTTTGCCTCATGTGTTAAACCAATAAGAGAATAAAAGTTTTTCTTTCTGACAAGGATGGTCTCCACATAAAAAAACACGACAAATGTGGTGTATTATTAGGTATTACAAAGAATATAAATGTTCCTATGTATTAAAACTTTAACATTATGATTGTTATTTTATTAAATTTTTTTGAACTTTTGATTTAGATATGTATAACAAGAATCCTTTATAGTTCTATATGTTTTTTAACTTACAACTGTTTACACAATTAAATTCATATACAAAAAGTAAAACACCAACTATATGCTATGCTACCTTAAATCTACTTATACAAATTGACTGACCCGTGTGTATACACGAGTTTGAGTTCTAGTTATTCATATCAAACACTCAATGTCATATTTTATCTTGTTAAATTCTCGAATATCAAAACTAATACATACAAAATGACTATTGTAGTAATTACTTAATTCTTTACAAACTCAAAATTTTAGTCTTACCTCACGTACATCTATAACATTGTAAATGAAATAATGGTATGGTCAATGGTGAATTGGTGAGCAAAAATGACTTTTAAGGTTAAGGGTCATGAGGTTAACCTATTACGAATATTTGTTATTCTTTTACATGTTATGATTTATCATTTGTACATACAAATTTATGCATCATCTTCTTTTGTAAATCAAAACTTTCTAACATGTGTTACGATCCATACTTTTTACAGATTGATGTACTATTGTGTTTTCAAATTAGTGTTTGATAAATCAAAACTTCCATCCATGTCCTAATATCTACGGTTTCACTTTTAGCCTTTTAGGAGAGTGATTAATACACTGTTACTTTTTTTTATATATACATAACTAATTATGTTTTATAGTGTTACACAGTACAACACCGTAAAACATAGCTATATGAAAAAAATTGTAATTCTTTTTATATTATAAATCCTTTTTACTTTGCCATTTTTGTTTATCTTCCAAATTGTTTTTACAAGGTGTGAAAGCACATATATCAAGCGACCCCACCCCAAACACAAAAACCACTGCAGCCGTTAATGATGGTCCGAAGTCCGAACCCGTAATTTACTCGGTTATTACAAATGATAAAAACGAGATACGTGGTACGAAATAAGCCCAGACCAACCAAAGTCCAAAACCACACTTTAATAATCCACTTTACACCAAAAACTACCCACCTAATTCTTTATTATTAACCGCGCAAATTATTTAATTTCACCCAAATATTGTAATAAAAATCCAATCTTTTACACTACCCATTTATCCCTTTTAATTATATTTCTATTTCTACCCATATCACAAGAAAGATATTATTATTATATATATTTCTTTAATTTTATTTTTTGCCCTTTTTCTACTTCGACCATCAGTTTCTTCAATTTGTTGATCTGCTTTTGTTTTTGGTGAGAAACAACAAGCCACAGTTGATCATCGGTCACTGATGTGTTAGCTCATTGGTTTCAATTTTTCATTTCTTGATAAAATTTAGGAAAAAGATTCAATTTTTTTGTATAATTTTGTATGAATAGAACAAGATAGCAAAAGGGTATATAAACCCATTAGATATAATTTGTGGGTTTGTGTTATTTTTGGCATGGGTGGGTGTTTTCCATGCTTTGGTTCATCAAACAAAGATGGAAATGGTGTAAAAGAAGTGTCTAAGAAAGATATTGGGAAAGATGGTTCAGCTACTCATCAATCCCATCATGTCAGTAGGGTTAGTTCAGGTAATTTAACACTTTTTACATCTTAAATTTTATTCTTTTTAATGAATTTTATTTGGGTATGATAGTTACTTCAATTTCTAGTCTGATCTGGTAAACAAGATTGTTACTTGATTTGATGAAGTGGGTGTGTGCAAGATTGTGAATTTATTTGTAATAATGTAGTGGGTTAAGAATGTATTTTGAAGATCTGTTTTAAAGTTTTGAGATGGGAATTTTACATTTGCTATGATATTTTTTCGGTTTTTCTGTTGTTTAATTTTGATAATTGTTATAGGAAAATCGAAATCTCGTGTTAGTTTGGATCCTAAGAAAGAACAGATGGTTGCCAAAGATGGACAAACAGCAAATATTGCAGCCCAGACGTTTACGTTTCGTGAGCTTGCTGCAGCAACCAAGAATTTTCGGCCTGAGAGTTTGTTAGGAGAAGGTGGTTTTGGGCGTGTTTATAAAGGTCGATTGGAAAGCACGGGACAGGTGATTGCATTTGATCATTCATGTTTTTTATTCATGCCTAAATGTTGATAACTGATAATGCTGCATTATCAGTCAATTTGATAATAACATCATCTCATTGCGTTTGGAAGTAATGTGATATTGAATAACAAGAATAAGAAATTTTAGCTTCAATAAAAATTGGTTGTAGAAAATAGTGTTGTGTGCTTCAACTGTTTTTGAACTTATAATAATCAGATAATGAGATGAGATGATTGAGTGTTACAATTTTTGATTAGTTAAGGGATTAATAGGTAGACGGACATTTTTGGTGAAGAAAGGAGACATTTTGTGGAACGTGAGTACAAGTCTTTCAAATTAGGTTAAAAAAATAAGGGATATATAATTTCCCTTAAAAGTTAAGTTTTTGGCAACCGGTATGAAATGGATTATACAAACTTGTCTTTGAAGTAGAATACGTGTATTCAAACACTAAATACTGATTGCTATCGCTGCTGCCAGTCACTATAATCAGATAAATCAATTTCAAAATGCAAAACCAAATTGGTTTCTTATTGGTATACTGAAATGACGTTGTTTGCAGGTAGTTGCTGTGAAGCAGCTTGATCGAAATGGTCTTCAAGGGAATAGAGAGTTTTTGGTGGAGGTTCTCATGCTCAGCCTTTTACATCATCCAAATCTTGTCAATTTGATAGGATATTGTGCAGATGGAGACCAACGCCTCCTTGTTTACGAGTTTATGCCTTTGGGGTCACTTGAGGATCACTTACATGGTCAGATTTCTCCTCCCTCCTATCTAACAGTCTAAAAATCGTTATTCGTATTAGAGACTTGACTGCTAGTTAGAGCTTAGAAAGATAGTTTTCTTTTTCACTTTTGTAATTAGTAGTTAGAGACTTTGATGGAGTCTACTCACTAGTGAGCCAGTTCCACTGGCTTAGGGCCCCTTAAGTAGGCAATATCAATTTTATCTCAGTAGTTGTTTCTGGCTCGTTCCCGATTTTAGAGAATTTCCTGCACATTTGTTTGTTTTGTTGACCAATTATACTCCCCACAGTTTGTTGGCATTATTTTCTTTAGCGTTAAGTTCATTCCTGGATTTAATAGAAGGGACATGCTAAGAGGGTGAAATGACATTGCTGTCCAAATTTTAAGTTAGTAAATATGAAACTGGGACCTTAAATCATTACATTGCCTTACACTCTTACTGTTAATCCATCCTTTTTATATATGGAATATGTTCCATCCTCATCGTAGTATTCATATCCAAAACAGTTCCAAAACCCCCAAATCCACCACATAAAATCAGAGCCAATTTGGATATGTGAATTAAAGAACACCTAACAATATGTAAAATTGGAGTACAGTTGTTCTATAATGGATCACATTTGTAGAGATTAGCATTTTAAATCATTTTACTTGATAAAATTCTTTCTTTGAATGACTATCATACTTAAAAAAGGCAATTAATACACTGAAAATGGATCGATCTTTAATGTTGTTAACTTCATTAACTGGTTGTGCAAGCATGGCATCCAAAAATGATTCGATTAACATATTTGACTGGATAGTCTATTTTGACATTCTGATAACCAAGAATGCCTCACATCACCGTTAATTTATTCCACTCTTTCAGATCATTTTCCCCCTGCCCTGCGTAAGCCTTCATTCCCCGAAACCTTTATTATGTACGCCGAGAAGGAGTCTTTAACGTGTAGTTTAAAATTAAAGATAGTCTTTAATATGCTACTCCCAAAGATTAAACCATGTACAGGACTATAGTCTAAGCTGGGTAAAGGGAGGTGATATGAACAACTGGAGAGCTTTATCTTTATGCATTTACATTATTTTCTAGCATTCGTGTTGTTGATTAATGTCATTTTGTTATGTATAACCTTAAGTCCACGAGTGAATTGAACACCATTCGAAACTCATCAGTCTTGTTATCATTGCACGTGTTTCTTTTTGCACTTTTTCTGGTTGAGCTTAATCTTATATCTTTTTGTTTTATAAATTGGGATCCCTTAGGCAATTGGTACTCCATATATGTCACTTTGATTCATGATATACTCAATTTTTTTTTTCTTTTCTTTTTTTGGCGAAAAACATAAAACATATTAAAGACTCTTATCAACTAAAAGTTGAAAAGAGAAAAAAACATACATGACTTCCTGTGAGCAGTTAACTTCTAAAACTATTTGAACAATGAGAAAAACAAAAAAAAACTTCTCCTATGGCATCCACGTTGATCCGCGAATTGAACAAGAAACACCTCCAATGCGAATACGAGGCAAAACACTATGGTAGTCTCTCAATTGAACACCACTAAGCCTCCAAAATGCTAACAGAGGGTGAGGATATATTCAAGCTTTTTAAGAACCATTCTTTACATTATATTAAAGCCTTAAGCTATTAAGAGTAAAAAGAAAGACCCCTAGTCACACCACAATCAGACCATTCACAATTGTTACAGGTAATTTATAACTGCATACCAAATCTACCTTACACTTCCGCTACAAGTATCATATTTGGCAATATATTTCTTCAATTGTACCTCTATAGATCTTTAAGATCTCTTTCAATCAATTCAATTTTTTGCCAAAAAAAATGAGTTATTATTGTTGACTGTTATATGATTTATATATTAACCATACTTCTGAGTTTGTCAATACAATATGAATTTGTATTGCAAGTAGATAGTGTTAGGCTGCCTGGTTGATGATATAGTACTTTTGTGAGTACGTAGTGTTAGGCTACCTCATAGATGATTCAGATAAGCTATTTGATGTTGATAATATTGTCGTTCTTTTCCCTTTATGGCTTTATGTAGAATTTAGAATCTGAATTATTGGATTTCCTCAAGTTTATGTTTATGGTGATTTCAACTATTTATTTTAGTATATTGTTTGGTTTTGTTTACTTGGATAGTAAAGCTATCAAAGAAACTAGATTTTGAACTCTGATTCCGTCTGGTTCAAACTATACTTAGATTGAAACATTAGGATTGTTTAGTTGGCCCTGCAGTTTGTTATCTCTTAGTTTGACTCATGTTTGGGATCTCCTTCAGTTTATGGTCGATTTCTCATCTTATTTGTCCCTATCTAGTAAGATACATACTACTTGTGTGACTTGTGTCAATATTGGATTTCGTTTAGTAAGAGGAATTCAAGCCACCTTGCAATCCACCAGGGAATCATCTGCTTTTTTTGGTTCTAATGCACCTTCACATAATCTCATTGTATGTTTATCCATTTCATTGCATTTTTTACATTTCCAACATTCTGTAAAAGTTGCTCGTCTTTCGGTAATTACCGAACGTAACATGTTGCACTCTCTCTAGTGGTGTGCACATACAAAACCGAATCAATGAATCATTTTTTTATCCTACTAGTTTCTAAGAAACTAAAGCTAAATGATGAGTTCACATTAGTGCGTTTGCAAGTCATGTGTGATGAGGTATCTGACTAATCTAGTTCCAATGGTGTTTCTGAAGTTGTCACTTGTATTAGCAACTTACGTATTTAAGTACTTTATAACTTTTAGTATTACAGACAGAATTACTTGTGAAAAATTTATGTTAAAAGCGTACACCACTTCTCCTAATACGTGTGCATTTCTAACACACCAATCGGGTACCCATGTCATAACTTAAGAGCAAACATTTGTTAGAGGTGTCCAAACAATGTTTGATTTTTCTTGGCGTTTCTTACAATTATGGTGTGTGATTTTTTTCAGACCTTCAACCAGATAAAGAACCTTTGGACTGGAACACAAGGATGAAGATTGCTGCTGGTGCAGCCAAGGGTTTGGAATATTTGCATGACAAAGCCAACCCTCCAGTCATTTACCGAGACTTAAAATCATCCAACATTCTTCTTGATGAAGGGTTCCACCCTAAACTGTCTGATTTTGGGCTTGCAAAATTGGGTCCCGTAGGTGATAAAACACACGTATCCACCAGGGTGATGGGCACGTATGGTTACTGTGCTCCTGAATATGCCATGACTGGTCAACTCACATTAAAATCTGATGTTTATAGCTTTGGGGTCGTTTTTCTTGAACTTATCACTGGACGGAAGGCCATTGACAACACCCGTGCTCCTGGAGAACATAACCTTGTTGCTTGGGTAAGTCGGAATGCAAATTTTCTAAGAGTTAGTTGCCGCAATGGTTTCTAATCGTTTCATTGATCAACCTTCATTCTCAATTGTTTTTTTTAAATGATGTCAAAGGACTCCTTTTGTATATTTTAGCGTTAGAGGTGGCAATTTTGACCCATTTACCTAAAATGGGTCAATGTGAGTTGTACTTTATCTCAACTGCACAAACGTTTGAGTTTTGAAAACTTGGCTAAAACTGAACCTGGTTAAAAACTGCTTTAAAATCTCTTAAATCGTCCGATCTCAACGATCTTAGCTTGTTGTTTTAGTCGTACTTTTTGTAATATATTGCCGTTAAAAAGAATACTTTTTGTAATCATATTAATAAATTAATGTAAAATTTAAATAATCTATAAAAAAAATGTCTGCAGGGCAACCCAACCCGATCCGACATGTTTTGACTCTTAAAAGATCCATGCCCATTTCAATCTAAACCTGTTTTCGACCTGTACTAAACATTTTTGGTTGAGACTGCCTATTTCGTTTATTATATTTTAATTTTCTTTTCTGTGCAATTTAGGCACGGCCACTTTTCAAGGATAGGAGGAAGTTCCCGAAAATGGCTGATCCATTGTTGCAAGGGCATTATCCCGTGAGAGGACTTTACCAAGCTCTTGCTGTTGCAGCCATGTGTTTGCAAGAACAAGCTGCCACAAGACCTCTCATTGGTGACGTTGTGACCGCTTTAACCTATTTAGCCTCTCAAACCTACGACCCTGAAGCAGCTCGAGCCGAGAGAGCTAGCAGAGGCAGTGGCTCAGGTACTCCCAGGAGCCGAACAGACCGTAGGAACCCCAGTGACGGTGGTCTAGACAGCCTTGATGACTCCATGCGTGAGCAACGCCCCCTCGGTTCACCTTCTACTTACAAAAACTCCCCTGATTACAGAAAAAGAGAATCTTTGAGAGAAATCAACACTCGTTCTGATGTTGGGGATGGTGAAAGCAGTAATGGAGGTGGAGGGTCGGGTCGGAAATGGGGTCCGGTGGATGACCCAGATTCTCAAAGGAACAGCCCCGCAAATACTAGCCGGGCTAGAGAGACAGCTAGGAATCGGGATCTTGATAGAGAACGTGCTGTGGCGGAGGCTAAAGTTTGGGGTGAAAATTGGAGAGACAGAAAGAGAACAAACACAATGGGTGGCAGTTTCGATGATTGTACAAACGAGTGATGAAATCGAAGGTTGGTTGGTTACATGTGTTTGTTGTTTTTCATGAGCATATAAGAGTGAGTTCTTTTCAACTTCAAGCTCTACTTGCTGATTGTTTTGGTATGCTGGTTTAGCAGTATTGTGGCAGATATAAGAGGGGAAGTGCAGTTGAGGGGTGTTGACTTTTGTAAAAAAATTGAGATTTGCTTTTACTGTTTATGGAAACTTCGTAATTATATCATGGATTTGAGTTTAACTGTTTTCTTTTGTTCCTTTCTGTTTTCATGTATCCATGTCTGTATCCGCTTGAATCAGTTGTAGGTATTTAAATCAAATCAAATCAATTCTAAGGTTCGCTTGCTTATCCTCTTTTTTAATACTTCTCTCAAGGTCTTTCGGGAATCAGGATTTGCAGGTGTCCAAAGTAAATGATTGATGAATATTGTCATTCGTTTTGTATGCCGAAAACGATGAATGATAGAAAATGGTTGTTTTTACCATTGCTAGGACAAATGTTGAAAGAAAAAAATGTATGACAAAATTGTTGTTTTGTATGTTAAAAGAACAACATGAATCTACATTGGTAAATTTGATAGCAACATCTGTACCAAGACCATTGTTTTCAAACATTGACATGACAAATTCTAATTGCGTGGCATCAATAAAAAAGCATAAACATTAACTGAAAAAAAAAACATAAATGAAGAGCAGAACAAAATTCTAGTAATAGATAAAAACTTACAATAGGCGAGAAAACAAGACTTAAAAGAATGAAAGTTTCCAAGGTAGACTAGAAAGAAAACTAATCTTGACAAAAGTTTCAGATATAAAATCTGCTCAAAACATAGAGCAACTCTAATTCTCTGACCGTTGTTTAAACAGCAACGGGCATTGGAATAGGCTCATCAGCAATCACAAGTGGTGGTCTATATTCTTCAACCTCTTTAGGCGGTAGGGCAATAACATCGTCCTTGGGCATATGGATCACCACATTATCGGGTAAAGGTGTTTTTGGGCCAAGCTTTCCGGTAGGGTCCCAGTCAAGCATGATCTTCACTTTGATACCAAGAACACCCTGAAAATAGTGACAAACAAATTTAGAAAATGCTAATTTTTTTGCACCTAGTATGAAATTGACTATTTACAAGTAAAGAATCAGACAGCTAAAGGTAAAGTATGTGTATCCAAACAATATCTTACCTGTCTTAGAAGTACGTGTCTTACAGCAGAGTCAATGTACTCCTTCACAGGTTGACCAGATGAGACCATGTACCCATCTTTAAATTTCATTGACTTTGCACGCTGAGCCCTAAGCTTACCACTGACAATCACCTGAAAGTGAAAACAATCCATGGTATTGAGTAAAATATAAATCTGGCAAATGTAACAACATAGGAATGATCATATATTCACATACCTCACACCCTTTGGCACCATTTTCCATGACAAATCTTAGAACACCATAGCAAGCCCTGTAAACAGTCAAATATAAGTTCATTAAATCACATCAAATTGAATCTGTTCAAGTTAACTATAAAAATCAAAACTAATTTATATGTACAAACCTGCGAACAGCAAGCCCTCCAAGAAGCTTGTAACGCAAAGACTCAGCTTGGGCAATGGCACAAAGCCCTCTGTTGTTAACACGTTCAGCGTAAAGCTCAACACTGTTTTCAGGGAACTTAAAACGCTTCTGAACAAGAGATGTCAGCTCCCTTATTCTTCTCCCCTTCTCACCTGGTAAACCAGGTTCAATAAGCATATAACCATAACGTTAGGATATCCAATCAGTAAAAACAGATTAATAAAACTAACAAACAGACACTTATATTTATCAAGTTCAATCGTTACAGTCATCATCTTGATAGATAAATTCTTCAATCGAGCATATATAAATATATAACTGAAATCATCGCATGAGAAGCTCAATAACAATGTAACATTTGTGTTCACTTCATGTTTGTCCCGTCAATAAATTAGAAGTTTAACGATGCTCACCAAACTCATACTACGAACTACTCATTACATTAAATGAACCATAATTAGAACTGTACCTAGAACATTTTGGGTACGGGTGGCCCTGATGATGATCTCAGTGCGCATAGGTGTAACCCTAACTTCAACACCGGAGTAACCATCCTCCGCAAGCTCTCTAGTAAGAACCTCATTCAATTCAGCGAAGAACACACCATCAGCTACAAACTGATTCATTAAAACAAATGATATTAACACCTATGTAAAAGTACAAGTAACATCCATTATTAACAGTATTTAATGGCGTTTAACCTTTCGTTTCTTGCTCAATTGAGTCGCCATTTTCGTCAACCGCGTATAGTGTTTATACACCACTCACAACAGCTGCTATTTATCTGCTTATGTTATAACAAAATCCTATGAGAGGATACAAATTATTTCAATATATAACTGATAAATTTTCAAAAGTCAATGTCAACAAAGACTAATTCTACTTTCAAGTAACGAATCATATACACATTTATATACTGATGATGAATATATACATACATACACATGTGTTGAATAAAATGCATAGAATGAAATATATTCAGTTACAACAATTAGTTATTAGTAAGATGTTATAAGAAACCCTGGATCGTGGCATAAAAATGAAATAGATAACAATTTACAGAGAAAAAGAGAGTTTACTGACCACAATCGCTGTTCAGCTGTGCTGCCTCTCACGAACAAGTTGCATCGAGATACAGATTTGTCATATATAATTATTAGGGTATTCATTGGGCCAGATTTGAAGCCGAATAAATTGGGTTGGGCCGGAGGCTATTTCCAGCCAGTTTTCGTTTTCTTAGAAGGTCAACATGATTGGAGACATTGACTAATTATTTCTCCATTAACTTCGAAAGTGATATTTTTAACGGATATCAATCGTAATGTTTGACATTTCAATTGAAATGTGTAGTAGATAACTAATCACAAAACAAATAAATTCTTTTAGTTTACATTTTACAATCTTTAACTTTTAGAAAAATACAAATTTAGTCTTTACTTTTAGCCAACCGCGTAGCACCATCTATTTTTCCTATTCTTCATAAATTTTCTATTTGTAAACATATTCTTCGGTCTTGATACATTCATACCCAAAGTAAAAGTTTACTTGAATGCACATGATTTTAGACCACAAGTTTGTTATTATTGTGCATATCTAATATCTATCTATTCTATATCTAATTAGTAGTAAAACATTTTTTTAACTTATATGTCGAGTCAAATGTTGTATAACGTGAATAAAATTTTAAAATTTTATCATTAAAAGAAGAAGAAACTTACACAACATTTACATTTGGATATATTCTGATGAATGAATTGGATTCATGATGCACAAAACCATGACTAGTTAGCATTCTATACAAGTCATAATGAAACGTGTGACATTGATAAGTAAAAGTATAATGGTAACATTTATAAGTCTTCTGTATTTTCATAAATTAAAAAGAAAATAAAAATACAAGTATGTATAAATCTATTTTGTATAACAATATAACATGGCCAATCAGTCTTACATGCATTACATCTAAAAACACAAAGTACAACCTCCATGCACAAGCAGTCTATACTGGGATCCTACTGCTATCTCTCTTCTTGTATAGACCGAAAAATCCGGGCTACAGACTCTGTTGCTAACTGGGCACTATGAGGTACAACTCTGATAGCATGAGGATGTTCAGGATGAGTCGGAAAAAGAGGAAGGGTGTCACGATATTCCGTTCTCTCACTTGGACTGTTTGATGTACTGACTTGTAACTCACTAGTGTTAGACAAATGAAACTTGGCTGCAGGCGGAACATTACATGAGCTCTGATGCTGTGGGTTGAAAGAGTTTATTTCTTCATTACTAGATGGGTTCATTGTTTTCATATCATAAGGAGGGAAGTAACCATCGGCGGACGGTGGGACCAGCGGATGGAACCCGGTGGGCCATCGGTAATGAGCCGATAATGGTGGTGGAACCCCATTATTAGCAAAATTATGACCTGTTATCAACAAGTCAGTACAGTGATATAAACAATTGCAACTTCAGGTTACAACAAGTATGAGGTTTAGAATGCACAGCCAAACACTACCTAATAAGTGCTAAAAAGATTTAGATAAAGATGGGTATAAAACGAGTTGATGATAATACAGTAGGGTGTAAACGAGCCATAAGCTCAATTCGAGCCGAGCTTAAACGAGTTCAAGCACACCTTGGAGCCCGCTTGGTAAAAAACTCGAGCACAAGTTTCATACATCAAGTTCGCATACGTATGTGAATCGTCCGTGATATTTATTCTTATATCAAACCTTTTACTTTCACCATACATGTAACACACGGATCTACAATCTAGTATTAAAAGAGACAAACTTGAGCGTAGTTGAGCTTGGCTTGGCTCGATTACATGCAAGAAAACACAAATCAAATGAAACCATGAAACATTTGAAATAATGAGGTCTTCTTACCAGGAGGAGCTCTGGGACGTGGGGTCATGTATCCAGGTCCAGGGTAAGGCTTATAGATAAGTCCTTCAGAAGGAGACATCACAGGGATTAGCCATTGATGTCCATGCTGTTGACTCAAACTCCATGGACCCATTTTTGAGTTGGACGGTGGTAACTGGTACCCTGTAAACGTGGACCGACAGCTGTTTTGGACCGAAGAGATAGATGTCTTCTCCACCGCACTCTCAGCTGAGAATTCTCTTGTGTTATTTGTTAGTTTCTTGTGATTGTCTTTGAGCTTGGGTATGTTTGAAGATGGTTTCCGAACATATTCTAGAGGAATTTTCTTAATTGGAGAAACTTTTGCTGGTTTTCCCAAAAATGCATTGTTTTCAGCCATTAAATGGGGTAATCCTGCTATTAGTTTCTGAACCTGTTGCACAATAAGATGAGCAGGTCAATTCATTTTCTTGCCCGAAAGGGTTAACTGTTTAAGTGAGTTTTTTCCCTGAAACTTGGTCAGTCGCGCAAAAAGAGGTTGCAGACGTTTTACCTTTATTAATTTATGCAGCTCAAACACTTGAGTATCAAATAATCTTTGTTGACTGCAAAAAACAAGAAACCAATTGTCAGTCTAACGATAAAAAGCATAAGATTCGCAACTAATTTTTGCCCACATGCTGCACAGACATAAAATATATCCTGTGGACTAGTTGGGCGAAGGTCGCGAATATGGCTATTACAAAGAAGAAAAAATGTGCACGATGATCTGGCATACAAAGATTTGCATGCTTCAACAACTGTTGGTCTAACGATAAAAAGCATTAGCAACCATTATTATACTCCTTCATAACAGAAAGGGCCTAAGAGATTTTGTGATATAAAGTAACAAACTCTACAGCTTAAAGATTTTGAGTACGTATAAACGAGGAACCAAGCTTTCTTATATGGCTAAAACTTTATCGATTCTAAATCATAGTAATCAAGTAAGAATGACTGAACAACCAATAGAAATTTAAATATGAATATAATGATGCATAAAAACATGATATACAGTATCACTTGTGTATTACTTACTTAACAATAGCTTTTCTTGCCGTCCAGAAATGCTTCTGACCAATAATTCCAACAATATCATCAGGAGAGATATCGGCTACCGATATGGAATCAACCATTGAATTCTCAGAGACGAGATTATTAATAATAAGATCATTAGGACTTCTCACCGTTTCTCGTTGAACATCCCTTAATGGAATCAAACTAAATCCCACAGCCCCAGTAGGCTCCTTTGAGACACGGTCAACCCCCTCTGCTCGGGAGTCAACTAAATGATCCCGTGAATTCCCATTACTCCGTAATCCGATAGAATTATTTGAACAATTGGTTTCCTTTAACTGAACTTTAGTATTTTTAGGGTTATTTCTTTCTCTAGCTCTTTGAACGTTGGTTAAACGGCCAGAAAAGGCTGAACTAAAGGAAGATATTTCTGCATTCTGTGTGTTTCGATGATCCTCACTACGCTCAAGATTTATTCCAGATCTTTTTACTAAGATCGGGACTCTAAAGTCTTCATCTTCTAGATTCTTTTTCTGCACTTGTTGCACAAGTTGATTTTTTAAGTCGGAATAGGGATTGTTCGTTTCATCAGCTGCCTGCATTCTAGGAGATTGCTGATGTGGCAAATATGAACCTCTTTCAATCACACCCTATAATCATAGCATCATTGCAAAACTGATCAGCTATCACCCCTAGAACCTATAATTTACCCCAAAACCAACAAAAAGTCATCATTGCCATAATAAGTTCAAAAACACAACACATCTACAATAAGTACTTAACGAAATAACTTAAGTCATGTGATAAGTTTTAACTCACTTGGGATGAAGATGATGGTAGAAGGGATTTACTGGAAGTTGAATTGGCACCACCAAACCTCTGTGAAGATATACTAAGCTGTTCATAGAGAGCCATTTTGTTCCTTGGAGGTGCTCGTGGCCCTCCTTTTTCAGTATCGTTTACATGAAGTCGTGGAAACATTGGCCCTATATTTTTATCATCCATCCCTCTCTTCATCTTTCTCTCTCACTATATTAAAACTCAACACCACACATTCTGCAAATACATCAAAACATCATTGCATTAGCATTTATCTCCTATCTACACTTTTTTTGAAACAATATATCAAACAGGTGGTGTGCAAACTTCATAGGTTGATACCAAAATTCTACCTTTTTCCATAACCTTTTACTAACTTAATCAATCTTTATAAGCAGTATAACAAACAGAATAACATTGATGTAAATTTTGCAACTTCGCAATACGAAAGAAAAATTACCTTAACTTTTAGAACACTAAAAAACATGTATGCAGTTTCAAGATTCAATGCTAATTAAAAAACAGTGGAAGGACAGCAGAATCGGAGCAAAAGCCACTTATAGAAAGCAGAATCTTGAACAACCCAAATGTCAAAATTGGATTTTTTTATCGTCAAACAAAATCAAGAAATTTAAATGAAGGGAAATAAGATTGAAGATGAGGTAGAAATTGAGCGTTGAAAATAATACTCAAATAAAAGGGAATGGATTCAATAAAGGGTATGGGTTTTGGATTGTTTGCTGAGGGAAGCGAATGATTTGCAGACAGGAAACGGCAAATACGGGAATGGGTTTGAATGGCAGAGTAGCAGACCCAGATTTTTGTGGATAGACCAAAACGGCCACCTATTTTGTGTTTCCATTGTTGGGAAATTCTACGGTAACATTAATCGGGTCATGATGTCGTCTTGTTATCAGCATTATACTAGTAAAATACCGAGGGCTAAATACCGAGGGCTAAATACCGAGGCACAGCCCACCGTCTTGTAATAAAACTAATGTTTCTTACAATTTTACATGTATATTATTTGTTTCTTTATTTACAAATTTACGAGTATATAGAACCCCCTTGTTCATATAATTTGCTTTTCTTTTCTTTTTTGTCGACAAAGGATGAGAATGAAACACTCATTTTAACGTATTATGTATTTGATGCTAAGAAATTATAAAGTTTTAGTAGAAGACACATGGGGACATTAGAATTTAGAAGCACTAATGTGACAAATCTTTAGCATTATTATTCTATTTATATTTATATAGTTTTTTGAGTTCAAGTATCAAACTTTGACGTACTAAGTATTTGATTTATATATGAGTTAATAACTTAATACACACTGAGGGATTAAAGTATCCCAAAATGCTCATTTGGAGCATTAAAGTACACGACTTGACAAAAGTCTCATTTATTTAACTTGTAAAACCGGATAAAAATAAAAATTCAAAATAATCCGGTTGCGACTCATTTAATGACACGACCAAATTAAATGACATGACTTTTTTATTTTTTTAACATTTAAAAAATAAAAAACGCATACAAAACCGATCCCAAGGTTTCAAAACCCTAATCTATTTCCTTTCCCTCTCTTTTGCCACAGTTCCACACACAATTCGTTCCATAAACACTCCGTTACATAAATTCGCCCGATTGAACTCCGATTTTCACGAATGATCGTTGTACTCATCCAATAAAGTTACGTTTTGAAGTTGACAGTATTTTATCAATATATTGCTCGGTTTTGTTAAAAAATATTGGGGTTTCTGTTCATGCAAATTTGGGGCCTTTATTGAATGATTTTTTGATTTTTTCCGTTACAGATGCCAAAGTGTTCGTCTGAATCTCGATTTCGTTTAAACTTTCATCATGGTGGTTGGTAGGTTTGAAAGAAATCCTCTTACTTATGAGTTTGATATGCTTGCTAAAATAGTTAATGTTGACTTGGCTAGTATGATTTTTTTGTGAGTTTTCAAACTTTTTGTCAACTTAAAAATATTTTCTATTTGCAACCAGGTAAAGATTTGGGGTTTGGGTTGAGGGTTTTAGAGAATGACGGAGACTTACATAAGTGTCTTAACTTGGTTGTAGGAATGACTGTGAAGTAGATACATATGTGATATGTGTCACATAGTGAGTTTAAGTTAAATGATGGTGATGCAAATGGTAGTGAGGAAGAAGAGGAGGATGATATATGACTTCGTCCTATGATAAGAAATGTCCATCAAGACTCGGAAATTATCATTGATCTTTTCAATCCCTCTCGTAAAGAACTCTTAGCTTTCATCGTAGCGAGGATATGATGAGGATGAGAGTGCATCCCCTAGATCACTTGTCTAATGGTGATGATGAGGTACATGAAGTAAGGGTCCAGAAAACTCAACCTAAACCTAGACTGAAAGCCTTAAAAATGTTTGATGAGAATTTTTTGACTAGATTGTATAAGTACTTATTGGTGAGTTTGGTTAAAGAGATGAAATGCCTAAGTAGATGGTAGATGACAGTGAAAAGTTGGGTGATCATTGGCTAATTCATGATCAAAACTTTATTCCATAACTTTAGCCTTGAAATCTCATTCACCATCACATTCATTTCGTCTTGCAAAGTCCTCAAATTGACATACATTTCATACATTCTTTCTTAATAATGTCGATTTGGTAACTCAACATCAACCCACTTAAAGAAATTATAATTCTTGTTGGATATGATCCTACAAAACAAGTGAAGCAAAACATTTACATCACTTACATATCACCTAATTTAGCAATTTGATACCTCAATTTTGGAACTTAACATTTGAAGCACTAATGTGGTAAGTTTTGAGCAAAAAGTGTTCATTCTAATTGAGTTCAAATATTAAGGTTTAACATACTATGTATATGATTATACCTTTTAAGTTCAAGTATTAATATTAATTAACATACTATGTATTTGATTATCTATTAAGACCTAGAATTAATTATAAAGTATTATTGACATGGATACTTTGAACTACTAATGTGGCAGGTTTTAAGCATAAGTGGATAAGTATTTGGGAATGCATTCAACTTGTACCTTATGTCTATTGTGTGTACCCTACTTACGTTTGCTATTTTTAATGCATCTAACTTTCAAAAAAGTATTTTTTTTAATGTATTATGTAGTATTTTTGATGATGTGTCAACTTTCATGGATGCCACATGTCACTTTAAACGGATAACACATTAACAAAATACATAAAAAATGCTTTTTGAATATTGGATGCATTAAAAATTGAAAACATAAGTTGGATTCACACAATAGACATTAAAGACGAGTTCAATGCATTTTCATATACTCATCCCTCCTTTTTAATGAGTTCAAGTATTAAAGTTTAACATATTACATGTATTTTTGATTATATATTAAGAACAAATTACAAAGTATTAGTGGAAGACACAGGGCTATATTTGAAGTACTAATGTGGCAAATTTTGACCACAAGTGTTTTTGTTATATAATGCTAATGAAAAAGAAATAAATTTAAGTAGTTAAGTACTACTAGGATAAGATATTTGACTTGAATCAACATCATGACAATTACAAAACATCAAGTAATACTGTACACCGTTCGACAAAAAGTTCGTATATGTACGTTCGTTTAGTTATAGGAACTAACATGAACAAAAAGTTATTTTCGTTCAATTATATGAACGAGCATAAACATGATCGTGGGTGTTAGACAGTCTAACAATGAGTTGAGTATTTATTTATTTTTACTCATTTCTCAAATGTAACATTTGGTATGTTCATTTCCACATTATTTTCACGGCTCCCTTCAAATTTGAATAATTTGAATTTCGATGTTGTTCACATCATTGACAACAACACTGTGAATAACATTGAACCACTTTCATGTGCTCAAAAGATTGACGCACACATAGATCCAAGTGAATTTAGAGCTAAATGTATTTAAATTAGGGGAAAATCACCTAATATGTATTTTACAAGGGAAGGAAAACAAAAGTATATGAAACGACATATAACATGATAATCGGGTTGCAAAGTCCAGATCACATGGTTGCATGATCCGAGAATTGATTGCGAGGTTGAGTTTCGTTGACATTTTCTTTGTTGTTTTGATATTAATTAAGCGTTATGAAAAAGAAAAATCGTACGAAATGATCAACCATTACAAATATTTTAGAATGAGAGTAAAGTTTTGAGAAAAATGTGTCATTTGAAGGAAAATAAGAGAAGACATTTTCTACTGCATTTTAGGACAAAATTATAAGGATTAAAATGTAATGATGTTAAAATGCAGTGAAATTTATAGGTATAAACTGTAGTTTTGTTAAAATGAATTAGTTGTCCTAAATCAAAAAAAAAATTATCTTAAAATGCAGTAAAAAAGGTCTTCTCCTAGGTCTCATCAAATGAGGTCTTCCCAGGGAATCGTCCACCTTATAATAATCGTTAAACTGTAATCCTAAAATTTGATAGATAAATTAAAATTCTCGAATAAAGCAATTGATAACGTGAAAACCAAATTAAACATGGAAATGAATACGTAAAAGTTTTAATTCCATCAAAATAAATATTTAATCTTTTTTAATTATTTATAAAACATTAAAGTGTACAAATAACATTACGAAAGTGTACCCAATGTTAGATCATTTCCCTATTAAAATATGTCAATCATAAACATTTTAACACACTTTGCAGTTTTGGTGACTTAAAATTGGAGATTAAAAAACTAAAATTGGATTATTATTTACGTGTACATCTTTGGATACACATACATACGTACATGAAAGTTCAAATGAGAATCAACTAAAAAGTTAAAAACTTATGAGAACTACTAGTTTACGTATTTGTTCACATTCTAAAATTATATCGAAAAATACAAAAATACAAAAATACAAATATGTGTTCACATGTAAACGATCATGTGAACAAATCGGTTCAAATGTGTTTTACGAAGTGATTCTTAGAGTTTTTAACATTTTTTTCTTTCTAAATCTACCATATATCAATGTTCACATATGAATGGAGCGAATCACATATGAACAAATACGTTATCTAATAGTCCTCACAAGTTTTCAATTTTATGTGGTTCTCATTTGAACCTCCCTAATATATATATATATACATATACATATATATATATATATATATACGTATATATATGTACATATATATATATGTACATGTACATATATCTACATATATGTATATATATGTACATATATATAATGTAAAGTTTAAAATTTCTCAATAAATAGAATATCACTTTTTTCATCAACCAAAAAGGACCTCTAATTTTTATTTTTGTCAGAAAATAATTATTTTGTCAAAAATCTTAAATTAAAGGGAATATCACCCAATCAAACTTTTTTATATACAAAATTGACTCTTGAAAGGACTTATTAGGGTTCCTATGTGTCCAACACATTCTTGCATTATCAGCACACAAACAACATTTAATTTCACAATTCGTCATCTTTTAGATACGAATTTATCATCTCAATTTCGGAACCTTAAGTGGCTGTGCTCATGACACCAAATAGTTTAAACCCTAATTTGTAGTATAAAGTGTTTATAAATGATGCATATCACCTTTAACCGGTCTTAATTTTACAAAATAAAAAAATTGATCAAACGATATTTTCCTTAATTTAAGATTTTTGTCCTTAATTTAAGATTTTTGACAAAAACAATCATTTTCTGATAAAAATTAAAAACAAAAGTCCTTTATGGGCGATGGAGAAAGTGATATTCCGTTGATCGGGAAATTTTAGACTTTACATTACCTTTTTGGGTTATTTTTCTTATATATATATATATATATATATATATATATATATATATAGGGTTGGGTTCTGGTAAAATCAAAGAGTTAAAAAAAAGGTAAAAACGATCTCAATTTGTATTGTGAACCTTTACATTATTTTATTTTTTAAAAAAGTTTTTATTGTGAACTTTTATTTCATTTTTTTGCTTCACGGAAATTTATGAATGTATAAAGCTTAACTTTCAACCTTCACAATTCATAAATTTTATGTGAAGCCAAAAAAGATAAACTTCACATATAAAAATGACGTGTTAAGCAATAAAAAAAAATCGACTTCATACTTAATAAAATTGTGAAGGTCAACTGTTTTCACCGTTTTTATTTTATCTCCACCCATTTTGTATATATATATATATATATTTTGATTCAAGGGTTGAGATCTGTTTTTACCGTTTTTATTTTATCCCATTGTTTTCACAGGATCTCATTCATATATATATATATATATATATATATATATATATATATATATATATATATATAGTGAAGGGATCCCGTGAGAACTTGTAATGTTGTGAGAACCATGAGAACCAAAAAGTAAGGGGCTTAAAAGGTAAATATTAGGATCCCTAAATAAAACCATCTTCGGGTATGTTTGGCAAAACGAGCTGTAGGCTGTAGCTGTAGCTGTAGGTTGTAGCTGTTAGTAGTAGCTGTAAGCTGTAGCTTTTAATTGAAGTTGTAGGCTGTATATATATTTTTCTAAATGTGTTTGGTAAAGTAGTTGTAGATGTAATTGAAATGGGTAAAATGACGATAAATGACAATGATAAAAATATTAAAATTAAATGGTACATATATTTAACATAATAATTCATAATATAAATAACTAAATTATTTATATTTTGGTTAACATATTCGTTTTCTTATAATTAGGGTAACATTATAAAAAATATGTATAGTTAATAGTTATAATATGAAACTACTATATTATAATAATATAAAATAATATGTATTGTATATGTATAAAAATAATATAATAAATATAATTAAATATAAATTTGACAAATAATATTTTAATGTAAAAACGATAATGATTCAAGTATCACTTCTTAATATCAAAATTATATGTATATGTATTAAATATTTTGATACAATAATGATTATGAGTTAATGTATTACATACTATACTTCGCGTAGTACTAATATGAACATGTCCACTGCTATTTTTTTTTCTGTTAAAGGGGAAAATTACCCCGACAAATATTATTAAAAAACAATGATAAGCGTTACAAGTACAAATTGTGGTAGAACCACAAGACTTAATCTAACAGATATGAAAGACTAAGTGCATACACAAGACATGCCTTGCATATGACAACCAGCACTAAGCACAACCATTAGGCACTAGTAACAAACTCCAGCCAAGCAATGAGCCACTGCGCCCGCATGACGAAAAATCAATTGGACGAAGAACACACCCCTTTCGGGATCTTCCATCTCTCCATGGCACGGAGAGCACGAGACGAAGATCTGAAGGGAAAAGAGACCAACTTCAACCGTATCGTATTGATGATAGCATCAGCCACCTCCCTGCATGACCTCTTGCCTTTGTCAAAAAGCCGAAAGTTACGTTCTTGCCAAATGAAGAATGCCGAAGTAGCTAGCACCAGGCGAGACACAACGTGGTCAATATTTTTCGGACCCGTAGCAGATAAGAGAGAGGGCATAAACACTTCGAGTCTGTCCGACACAATCTGCATCTGCGCATGACTGATAACCCTGGACCAAACCTGTGAGGAGAAGGAGCATTCAAAAAAGAGATGGGCATGAGAGTCCTGGCACGAGCCACACAACAAACAACGCAGCAGGGATAAATCCACGGAAGGACCTACATCCCACTGCCTCAGACGGTCTTGGGTCTTCAGTCTACCTCGTAAGACGAGCCATAAATGAAAGGCATGCCTAGGAATGCAACGAGAGAACCACACCACAGGAGCCCAATCCACCACGCTCCCTCTTGGCCGAATGGAATCCTAAACTTGACCAACCCGAAAATCGATAAAATTTCCATCCGAATCGCGCCATAATAACTTGTCGGGCCGGGAGTGGAGAGTGGGAACCTCAATCTGAGAAAGGGAAGGGTACCTTAGGAGCCATTCCACCGGCCATCTCCAAGAGTTACCCTCAATGAGATCAGCGACAGAGTCAGAAGTCGAGAAGCCCGGGCGCATAATGTCACGATGACTCGAAAAGACACGGGCAATAGGACATTGGTTACACCAAGTGTCATACCAGACCGAAACAGTCCTTCCATTGCCGATCTTAAACCAACAAAACGGTCGCACGACATCCCTAATACGTAATAGACTTCGCCAACCCCAGCTCATACTGCGTTGAGCAGAGACATCTCAAAAACTGCGATCACGGAGTTTATAAGCATACACCCATCTGACCCAGATGGAGTCCTTTCTAGAAAGGATGCTCCAAATGTGGGTGGCCATAAGAGAGACATTCCACTCACTCAAACGACGAATCCCCAAGCCACCTTCAAGTTTCGGATGACAGATATCCTCCCAAGCCACCTTTGCTTTACCGGCCTTCATCGGACCTTGGCACCACAAGAAACCCCTCATAAGCTTCTCAATATCCCCAATTGTAGAGGCAGGGAGAATAAACATAGACGCCCAATACCCATGAAGAGAAGTAAGGACAGAGGAAATAAGTTGAACACGGCCAGCAAAGGAAAGAGTCTTATTCTTCCAATCCCCAATCCTATTCTGGACCTTCTCCACCAGAGCTTTACAGTCAGATTTGACGAGCCTAGAAGAGATAAGGGGAACCCCGAGGTACCGAACCGGAAGAATACCTTCCTCGAATGGCATGATATGGAGGATATTCTGTCGCACAGAACTGGGAACATTACAAAAGAAAGCAGTACTTTTCGGGATACTAGGAACCAAGCCCGAAACTTCTTTAAATTCCTTAAGAGCAGACTGGATCACCGTGGCAGAGCCCAGATCCCCATGCGCAAAAAGAAATAAGTCATCTGCAAAACACAGGTTTACAAGACCAAGGTTCTCACATTTCGCATGGTATTTAAAGGAATTAGATTCATCAACTTTCCTTCGAATAAGCAAGGTCAGCACCTCCATCACAAGGGTAAAAAGGTAAGGAGACATTGGATCCCCTTGCCGCAGGCCCCTTTTGCCTTTAAAGAAACCATGAACACCCCCATTAATACTCAGGGAGAAGGACGTGCTAGACACACAGGTCATGATTAGCCTGACCATAACAGGGTGGAAGCCAAAACCATGTAAGATAGTCCGGAGAAAGCTCCAATCCACCGTATCATACGCTTTCTGAATGTCAACCTTGAAGGCACAACGAGCAGCTCCATGGTTAAGATGGTAACATCTCATAAGCTCCTGGGTTAAGAGGATGTTATCAGAAATGCTCCTACCAGGAATGAAAGCAGATTGATTGTCGCTCACAATATCCTTCAGCCCATCCTTGATTCGACTAGTGATCAACTTACTGATGCACTTATACAAGACATTACACAAGGAAATAGGCCGAAAATCATTAATCTGACTAGGGGAGGAAACTTTCGGAATGAAAATAAAAATATTTATTGTTAATTATTAATTAGGTTTAATTCCTTATTAATTTATTGAAAATAAAAAGAACAATAACTTCGAAAAATCATTTGGATAACTAGTGCCTATAAACTAACTAGTCTCAAATGACGAGGACAATCATGTAAATATATTCATTAAAAGTTCTTTTCAATTTTCAAAGCTTGTAGGATTAGCTTTTCATTTACAAATTTTCTGGAGCTTTTAAAAGAAATTAAAAGCTAAAAACTCTTTTATCCAAACGAAGTTTTTAGGAATGAGAAGCTTTTCAATTAGAAAACAAAAAGCTAAAGCTTAAGCTTTTAAAAGTACACTTAGCCAAACACACTTAACCCCTAAATTAGATATTTTGCTCAAAGTTATTCTAACGTAGTCCCCTAATCTCTATCCACTCAACGCACAATCTCTTTATCTTCTCCCGTAGCTTAACATCAATCTCTTGCGGAGCAAACCGTCAACGATCAGTTGAAGTAATCGTCTCCAGCAAGTTGTAGAGATTGTCAATTATCGTCATTTGTGATGACAACTAAATTTGAACTTTTATGTACAAATAAACAACAAGAAAGAAAAAGGTTTTTACTGCTTCGAAGAAGAAGATTCAAATTATAGATAAGCACCAAGTTTGTTATTTTATTATATTTTTAGGCATTCGTCAAATAGAAAGAAATAAGGATAGTTGAGCAATATTTTTTATTATTATTTCATCATCTGAGTTGTGAACGCCACAACTCACAAACAGTAGGGCGATATTTTTGACGGGCGATGATTCGTCAAAGTATTTAATAAATGCGTTTTGTACCTAGTTGAGTTTTGTACCTGAGTTTTGTACCTACTTACATTTTGCAACTAACTACGATTCTGTTTAACGATGATTCGTCAATGTATTTAATGATGATGTTAAAATTGAGGCTACAATAAATATAATTTGCATCTGATTAAATGTAATTATCTAAGTTTGCGATTCTTATGCACCTGCGATTATTATGCACCAGCAACTGTTCTGCACATGTGACTGTACTGCACTTGTTACTGTTCTACACCCACTTCAAATTATCAATTAAGGTTACAGGTGCAAAAAACAACATGATTCTGCAACTAATTTATTTTTTGAGAGAAGTATGGAACCTAATCATTCTTTCGCGATGAATGATTATCAAACGTAAAAAAACAAATTTTTACCAAGAAATATTAATCAAAACCGGTATTCATAGATAAACTACTTTTATAACTTATAATATCATATGATGAATAGCAAGAAAATTTTCTAACATTCATCATTAATGAATGTTAACCGAAACGAATATTTTCATTTTCTTTGAAAAATTATTCGTTAACATTTGTTCACGATGAATGATAATCAAAACGTATAAAACATATTTTTACCAATAAATATTAATCAAAACCGTAGTTATAACTACTAATATTGATCAATAAATATTTTTTATAACCTATAATATCATATGATGAATATTAAGGGAACTCGCTAATATTCATCGATGATAAATGTGTAACTTACCTGCTTCTCAAAAAAATAGTGCTTTCCTCTGGAATCCGGACTATATATATATATATATATATATATATATATATATATATATATATATATATTAAATATGAAAAGATTAGAAAATTCACATGTATCTCCTCATTAAATGGGTGACTAAAAACCTTAAACATGTGAATAATTTTTCAAAAAAACACTTATACATGTGAACATTTTCCTAAAAGAACTCAAGCAACAAGCATGTGAACCTCTACATCTTTTTTACATGTAAAACGGGTGAAGAGTAAATTTGATTTTTAGAAGAAACAATCCTCCCCTGAATTAATAGGAAATAAATAAAGTAAAATGTTTATTTCATTTTTTAGTCAAAGTAAACATACGAGGTTTTTTCGTGTCGATTGTCCGGGAAAGGCGAATATATTTATTGTATGGGAAGGCGAATATATTTACTCACGTAAGGTTTTATTATGGTGTAAAATGAGGTGTGGGGAAGGCCAAAAATGGTACCTAAATGAAAGTTGTACTAAATTATGACACTAAGATCACTCTCAGTTTGTGTCAAAATAGCGTCACGTCAGCAAGTCTCAAAAGTGACTAACAACTGACTGAACACTGCCAATTTTGACGCATCAGTCTTTTTTTCCAGACCCCACATTTATTAATATACATTTATTTATATACACTAAACAAAAACCAAAAGCATGAAAAACATTTTTTTTGTTCGCATGAGCCTCACATTTTTCTTCACTTCACCGTCGGCAAAGCGAAGTGGAAGTGAACGATGCGGCAAGTGAAAATTCCGTGCAAACTCCATCACTTAGTGATACAAAGTGAACTGCAAACTGATATTTGAGTTGGAAGCCCTCTAATTAGTAATTAGTGAATCATAGCAAATAAAATGACAGTGAGGTTTTATTACGGTGTAAAATGAGGTGTGGAGAAGGCCAAAAATAGTGCCTAAATGAAAGCTCTACTAAAGTATGATATTAAGATCACTCTCAACCACTGATGTATAAGTTCGTGTCAAATTAGCGTCACGTCAGCAAATTCTAAAACTGACTAACAACTGACTAAACATTATCAACTTTAACGCATCAGTTTTTTTTGGACCACACATTTATCAATATACAATTATTTTCGTATACTAATATACTAAACAAAAAAAACTAAAAAACATTTTTTTATTCGTGTGGGCCCCCATTTTTCTTCGCTCACCTCGACAAAGCCAAGTAGAAATGAGTGATGCGCCAAGTGAAGTATCCGTGCAAACTCCATCACTCAGTGATGTAGAGTGAAGTGAAAACCGATATTTGCGTCGGAAGCCCTCTAAAAGTAATTAGTGAATAGCAATTTAGCATGGATCGAACCGTACAAAAAAGGGAATGAGTGCGTGTAACCTGGTTTGGACACTATAATTTATTTGTGGGTCCTCCAACTTCCATTTTCTTCCTTTTCAGTCCCTTTATTTTTATTACTCGTACATTCTTTACACTCCCACTCCAACCAAATTATCACCTTTCCAACCAAAAGTCTTCCTTTCTTTTTACCCATTAAAAGAATTATCAAAGGTTAACTTTTATAAAGTTCACAGTTTAATACTGCATATTCTTCCACTTTCATCATTACAAAGAATTTTGGATCTATAGTAGTTATTTTTGTTATTGTCGTTGAAGATTATTTTGTTATCTATTGATAATTAGTCTAATATTTAGGTAAAAAAATATATAGAAGACATGGTAATTTGTAACTATGACAATAGACGTAAGTCAATTTGATTATCGCAATTAGTCATATATTTTTCATGTCCACCCGTTTGGTATAAAATTTGATGCGATAGTCAGATGATACACAATTATTGAAATAAAAAGTAAATGGAAAGTGATGAAAAAAGTTAATATTTAAGAATATTCTAAAACAGTAACACTCATGTATCGGGTGTACTCGAAGTGTCTAGAGAGGAAGTTGATGGTAGAGCTTTTAATTTTTACGTCGTAAAAGATTTGAACAATTTTTTTTTTCTTCTCATATTGTTAAAGAGTTGAACAATAAAATTAGATGACGAGTTGTCGCACCTCAAATTATGATGCAGCGGAAGTCGGGTCGGAGCGCGACTAATTAGGAAATCATTACACAAAGTTACATCGAACGACCACTATATGCGTCGTTTTGAAAATAATACAAAATAAAACATTGATAACCAAATTGTTTACATCTATTTCTGAGTTCGCGAATAATCGTAGAGATTTTAATACATAACTAATGATACAAAATAGTAATGCAAGGAAATCTCCAATGTTTGTAAATCATGCGACTCGAGCTATGGTGTCCTGAAGAAATCCTACTCCTGTTGTGAACCTGAGAATACATACTAAACTGGTCAACAATAATGTTGGTGAGTTCATAGGTTTAGATATCAAAGTGTAAATGTGAACCACGAGATTTCATATGAGTTGCACGCATGCAAAATAATGTATACTATTGCCATGAGCTCATAGTCCGAAGCTTAACCGATATGAGTTTGCCTCCTGCAGATGCCTAATCCAGAACATCCGTATGAACAAATAATAAAGCGCCCGTTTGACCAGTTAGAGCTACTAACCCGGACGGGGATGGTCAATCCCAAATAAATCTATTCTTTAGAACTCGCGCTAAGATCCATACTAACGAAACTATGACGTGTAGAGGACTTTTGTGTGGATTATGAAAGCGAAACTCATGCAATCCGTATATGTGTTTTCTGTACTCGTGTTCATGAAAAGTTGTGTACGTATTCTCACCCCAATAGTTAAAACAGTAAAAGAAGGGCTATGAGACTCACCTGAGTCTTGAAAGCGTGCGTTTAAATTAATAAACGTATATCCAAAGATGTAACCTTCTGGCACCCTAAACGCACAAGGTTATATATGAGTGAATGTCTCAAAAGATCATTCATGCTAGTTGTCCACACAACTAGTTATGTTTGATGTTGTTTGTTCCATGATTACGTTTAGAAAAACATGTACGGCCCGTTGGTGAAGAGTTTGTAATGATATTAATTCTCAATTAATATTATCATGATTGTTTTGTGTTTCAAGTTGTTAAGGTTAATATGCTTTAGGTGTTTTCAAGTTGTCCCTGTAAGTATTTAACTTTGATTGTTACGGATAATAAAATAAAGTAGTGAGCTGGTTGATTATTCGGGTTCCAAGTTACTACTGTAGGTTTGGTGTTCAATGGTTAACACTGTTGATTAATGCGTCACTAGAGTTTATACTGTATGGCTAGTGCGACACTAAGGTAAATGTCGTTAGTTAATACTGTTGATTTTTGTGTCGCTAGTTAATACTGTTGGTCTTTGTGTCGCTAGTTAATATTGTTGGTTATAAATGTTGCGACATAGAGGTTAGTGTTGCTAGTTACTACTGCTAGTTATAAATGTTGCGACGCAAGAGTTATGTCGCGGGTTAATACTGTTGGGTTAATACTGTTGGCTTCAAAGGTAGCGACACAAGGGTTGTGTCGCTAATTCCACAGACTGAAGGTTTCACATAGTTTCTACTGCTCGTTTAGTTTCTACTGTTCTCTTAGTTTCTACTGTTCTTCTTAGTTTCTACTGCTCGCTTAGTTTCTACTGTTGGTTCTTTTCCTTTATTAGTACTGTTAGTTCATTTTCATTATTAATACTGCTAGTTCATTTACATTATTAGTACTGCTAGGTCGTTTACGTTATTAGTACTGCTAGTGCAATTACATTATTGGTACTGCTAGTGCACTTACCCGATTACTACTGCTAGTGTAATTCCTTAGTTTCCACTGCTAGCTCATTTTTACTCGGTTACTACTGTTAGTGTATTTCTGTAGTTTCCACTGCTAGTTCATTTTTACCCGGTTACCACTGCTAGCGTATTTTCTTAGTTTCTACTGTTAGTTCATGTTACTTACCACTGCTAGTGTATTTCTACTGTTTGTTTCTGGGTAATCATTTTCGTTCACGGGTTTAGATTTAGAAATTTCGCTTTGGACCCGAAGCTTTTACACGTTAAATCTTACTATTTTTACACTCGTAAAAGTAAGTCGATTTTCGGTAAGAAGTTATAAATGGTTTTCTGGTAAGTTTCTTTAAGAAGTTTGTTTTAAGATTCTTTCCAGTGGGTTTTCAGTTTATACTTTGTGAGTGAACTTACCAGCATGTTAAATAAACAAAATCTTACGAATAACAAAGGGAGGTTGAGAAGAGTGTGTTCTTACCCGAAATATGTGTGACGAACGAGATGTGTAGGAAAATGGTGAAGCTTGACTCCTTGTTACCAGTAAGTTCTCTTGTGATTTTTTTTTTGTGAGAATTGAGAGTAAAAGTGAAAAATGTTTTCTGATTGTGTTTGCCGTGAGGAGAGAAATGAGAGAGAGTTTTGGGTAAAGTTTTCTGAAGATTTTGGTCAATGAAAAGTTGAGTTGTGTGTGTAAGTAACTAAAATGATGATTTCTCACTTGTCCATTAATTTAATTGATTGTTTGTTTAATTAAAATTGTTACATTTTAATTTGTGTTTCCTTTATGTTTTCGAGCGGGTTTGCGTTACGTATTGTACGTTTTGTATAAAACGTAAAGTGTTCGTATATTATTATATAATAATAATGTAAATAACTACTATTCAATTATAAAATAGATTCATGTTATTTATGAAAAGGTTTTTCCACCAACGTCCGTATTTACTGAGTCGGATTCCATCCGATTGAAATTGCGTAATTAAAATTTAATTACGTATGAGTGTATAATACAATATACAAAATGTTCCGTAATTATTCCTATTTCACACTAATCACAAGTAGTAATAACCAACGATTAATTACTAATGACGGCCTAATTCGCCGGGTGTCACATGAGTGCACGATGGAATTGATCGGGTCATAAGTAACTTATTAATTTAAGGTTAATCTTATCTATTCCATATTTCCATGAATACATCAAATACTCACATGTTACATACTTAACAAATAATTTGTTCTCCATTTTATCATATTTTTAATCTTCACCCACATACTCATTCACAACAAAAATCTATTCACTTTAAACATGTGACTAAATCGTATCTGTTAAGATTCCAATGATTATTTTTATAAATTCAGAGGAATATATTTTATTGATCATCTATTTTTCAATACATTCCGAGGAGAAAGAGTCTTCAATAAATAGAATACAGAGACGTAAAACATAGAAGCTATATGACAATATCAATGCCACAAATAAAGAGATAAATATGGAGATAAATAAGGAGATGATATGGTAGAATATTATTCACAACCAATACTCCCCCTCAAGCTGGAGTGTGTAAATTGGCAACACCCAGCTTGTCAAGTAAGAACTTGAGTTGAGCAGCACCAAGACCCTTGGTGAGAAGATCAGCGAGCTGGAGTCTGGACTCAATAGGCATAGGACAAATTTCATTAGATTCAACACGTTCACGAACAAAATAACAGTCCATTTCAACATGTTTTGTGCGTTCGTGAAAAACGGGATTGTTAGCAATGTGTCTTGCTGCTTGATTGTCACTGAAAAGAGTAGTGGAGCTGAGTTGCGAAACACACAACTCTTGTAATAACCATCGCATCCAAATGAGCTCACTAACGGTTGTAGCCATGGCACGATACTCAGCTTCAGCAGAAGAACGGGAAACAACAGACTGCTTCTTAGTTTTCCATGAAATAGGAGCTCCACCAAGAAGGATAATGTAGCCTGTGCGAGAGCGCCGAGTTAAAGGACAACCCAGCCAATCCGAATCAGAATATCCAACCAAGTTTGTACCTCCTGCTTTAGGTAAAATTATGCCCTGACCCGGAGTGGTTTTAAGATATCGAAGAACCCTTGTAACGGCATCCATATGGCTTTGACGAGGATCCGAAACAAATTGGCTCAGAATATTGACCGAGTAGGCGATATCCGGTCGAGTAGCTTGAAGATAAAGAAGTCGTCCTATGAGACGACGATAAGAACCAGCATCAACCTTGGGGTCCTTTTCATCAGTAACAAATTTCAAGTTTTGTTCCATAGGAAACAAACTCGGGCGACATCCTTCCATTCTGCTATCTTCCAATATGTCAAGAGTATACTTCCGTTGACTCAAAACGAGACCATCAAAGGTTCTAGCAACTTCAATACCCAGAAAATACTTAAGTTGCCCAAGGTCTCTTATGCTAAATTTGTCATGTAAACACGTTTTAAACTCCTGTATCTCGGCAAGATCATTCCCAACTATAATAACATCATCAACATATATGAGAATGGAGATGAATGTGTCATTCCTTTTATAAAAGAAAAGAGAGTGGTCTGCTTTGGAAGACGAAAAACTGAGATCAAGAAGTGCAGAGGTAAACTTTTGATACCAATTTCGAGATGCTTGTTTAAGCCCGTAAAGTGACTTTCGTAGACGACAAACACATCCTTCTTTTGTTGTGGAAAAACCTTGCGGTAATTTCATATACACCTCCTCATTGAGGTCACCATGGAGGAAGGCATTGTTGACGTCGAGTTGGTGAATAAACCAATCATTTTTAGTGGCAACTGCTAATAATGTTCGAACAGTCACTAATTTAGCTACCGGAGCAAAAGTATCATGGAAATCTTCTCCTTCAACCTGTGTGAAACCCTTTGCGACTAGCCGCGCTTTGTATCTTTCGATATCTCCATTAGGCTTATATTTAATCTTATAAACCCATTTAGAATTAATTGCCTTTTTCCCATTTGGTAAAGGCTCAATGGTCCATGTATTGTTCTGTTGGAGTGCTTGGATTTCTTTCTGCATTGCTTCAATCCATTTTGGATTTTGACTAGCTTGCTTAAAAGTTCTCGGCTCATCAGTGGTGGTGATGGCCGCCAAGAAAAGTTTGTGATCATTAGAGAAGTTATCATAATAGATGTAATTGGAAGAGGGATGTACCGTGGAAGAAGCTTGAGTTGATGCGGTATGTGCGTGATCAACCGAGGGAGGGAGATTGACAACAAAATCGTTTAGATGCTTAGGTGGTGCATGACTTCTCCTTGGCCGTTCAGTAGGATCCTCAATTACATTTTCAACAATAGGATCGAGACTTTCATCAATATTGTTGTTGTCACTGTTTTCTGGGCCAAAATTAAGTCCATCATCTTCAATGTCACTAGGATTAGAATTTTTACAATTTGGGCTCTTAATATGTTGGGTTTCCATTGGAATAAAAATGTCAGATTCATTCTGCACTTGAGTTTGAGTAGGAAATGTGAAAATACAGTTTGAGTAGGAAATGTGAAAGTATTTTCATGAAACTTCACATCTCGTGACACCACAAATTTTCTTTTCTTCTATATCAAAAATTTTGTATCCTTTAACACCTTGAGGATATCTTAGAAATATACCCGGTCTCCCCCTCACTTCGAACTTATCACCTTTTGTTCCAATATTCCAAAAATAGACGAGACAACCAAACACCCTCATATGGTCATACTCGGGTTTTTGGTTGTATAAAATTTCGTATGGAGTCTTGTCACCGAGAGTTTTAGAGGGCAACCGATTAATAATGTGGGCAGCAGTTAAAATACACTCACCCCAAAAACGTTTTGGTAAACTAGCTTCAAATCTTAAGGCCCGAGCCGTGTCTAGCAAGTGCCTATGCTTGCGCTCAACAACCCCATTTTGTTGAGGAGTGTGAGGGCAAGTGGTTTCTGGCAAAATCCCTCGTTTAGTATAGAAATTTAACATCAAATTAGATGTAAATTCTCCACCATTGTCACATCTTATTCTTTTGACAATCTTATTAAATTGTGTCTAAACCATTTTGCAAAAGTTCATTAAGCACGTACTAGAATCACTTTTATATTTAACGAGGAAAATCCAAACATTCCTACTAAAATCATCAACGATTGTTAAAAAATAATTCGCCCCCGAAAAAGATGGAACCCGATACTTGCCCCAAACATCACAATGTAACAACTCAAAGCATTCTTTGGTTTTAATTTCACTTAATGGAAAAGGAGATCTAGTATGTTTAGCCTTGGAACAAGAATCACAAATATCACTCCTAAAATTAAAAAAAAAATCTTTCAAAAAATCAACCTTAGCTAGTTTCTCTTGAGATGCGTGACCCAATCTCTTATGCCATCTTTCAACACTCAATGCCATAACTTTTCTTTCCTTTGCAAACATCCCCATTCGGTATAAACCAGCTTTGCACTCACCCGCACCAATCAAGTTCCTCGAACGGAGACCCTGCATGACACAAAAATCAGGAAAGAATGTTACTGAGCATTGCAAACTTTTCGTCAATCTGCTCACCGAAAGTAAATTACAAGTAAACTGTGGTACGTGCAATATGCCCTCAATCTTGGTTCCTCCCGGAAGAGTATAATCACCTTTTCCCGCAACCGGGACGGTGTCACCATTAGGAATGACCACAGGCATTTCAATCTAGTCCTTTCTTTTATTAACAAGAGCGCTACTTAAATAAGTAGTGTGCTCGGTGGCACCCGAATCAACAATCCATTCATGATCATCATTAAACTTACCTGTCATGTTAGCCATTCGTTTGTTTTCCTCATCACCTGTGATGCTTTGATCTCCAAATTGTTTCAAGAAAGTGTGATATTGTTCCATGGTGAGTCCAGGAATGGGGCTCAAAGTACCTTCAACATAAGAAGCTTTTGGTTTTGGCTTGTTTCCTTTGACTTTTCCCGGCCACCAGTCAGGATATCCAATACGCTCAAAGCAACTTTCTCGAACATGTCCATCTTTATTACAGTAGGAACAATGTGGTGTCTCTTCCTCTTGTTTTTCTGGTTTTGAATAGGTTTAAAATTTCTGCTGAGAAGAAGACGAAGTGCTCCGCTTTTGAGAAATAGAAGCCTTAAAAGCAGCGGCTTCCACAACAGGTTTCTTCTCCTCGGTGATGAGTTTTTGGCGTTCATCTTCTTCCACTAGATGGTATGCTGTTGCGAGACTAGGAATCGGTGTAGTGGCAAGGATTTGAGTTTTGATGACTCCAAATTCGTTGTCAAGACCCATGAGAAACTCGTACAACCGCTCCTTCTCCTGATGTTCAACAAGTCGCTTACCAATGTCACATGTACATTTGTTGCAAGTGCATCGTGGAGTGGGAAGAACCGACTGAATTTCATCCCATAGCGATCGAAGCTTTGTGAAGTAGGCTGAAACAGTGACTCCATCTTGACGCATTGCAGCAATTTTGTTCTTCAACTCATATCCTCTCGGTGCGCTTTCTTTACCGAACCTTTCGCTTAAATCTGACCACATCTCCGCAGCGATGTTGGCATACTTAACACTTCCTCTTATTTCCTTTTCCATAGCGGTAGTGAGCCATCCTTTAATCATTGCATCTACTCTCATCCATGGCATATACTCCTTGGATGTCTTTTCGGGTTTCTTGATGGATCCATCAATGAAACCGATTTTGTTCTTTGCAAGTAGAAAGTTCTCCATTTCCTGCACCCAATCCGAATAGTTTTTGTCTGACAAAGCGTCATTAACTTGCATTTGTCTAGGGTAATCGGACGGGTGAAGATAATATGAAGAGTTATAATCAATGGCATTGCTGCCGCTTGATTCAGTATCATTGGTTTTATCTCCGGCCATGGGTTTAGTCGGAATAGTGGATCACCGCTCTGATACCATTATAAATTCAGAGGAATATATTTTATTGATCATCTATTTTTCAATATATTCCGAGGAGAAAGAGTCTCCAATAAATAGAATACAGAGACGTAAAACATAGAAACTATATGACAATATCAATGCCACAAATAAAGAGATAAATATGAAGATAAATAAGGAGATGATATGGTAGAATATTATTGACAACCAATATATTTACCTTATTTACAAGAATCTTGTTTACATGAGAACCATGTGAGTAATTAATGTTATTCACACTTATCCTAAAAATGACTACCATGCAATAGTTTACATCAAAATAAATCATATCACACTCCAAAAATATGTAAATTACTTTAAGAGTCCCTCAATACTTACATAAAAATATAAAATTGACAAAAACCTGTAGAACACACCCATATTCATACTATTTCAGTGATAAAACTAGTGACATTTAAGGTAAAAGGACTAAATAGACAAAACTTTAATAATTCAGGGTCTTGAAGTTTTGAAACAATATTCAAACTTGCCCCTTATTTTTCTCTGTCCCTCCATATATATGGGTAGTATGACTACATCAACTCATGATTCATGGTCTTACACCATTTTCTCTCTGGCTAATTTTGTTGCTATTTGCTCAAAATTCATATTAAAGTTTCAAACTTTAAGATCCAACTGAGCTCAATTTCATCATTTCATGCCTACTTTTGATAACTTTTGGTAATTTGTAATTTCCAATTTTCTTGCATGTATCTACTTTGTTGTTACTGTACACAATTGTCTGTTGTTTGTTATATAAGTGGAATTGTATGAATAACTGGTTCTTGTGATCTACATTGTCTGTTGTTTGTTTGATTGTTAATGTGAGGATTGTGTTTTTTATGATTTGTTTTTAATTTTGGAAGGTGAAAAGCATAATCGGAGTGAGTGAATAGAATGGGGGTTGATTTAGGGTTACTAATTGGAAAGATGCATATAAATAATACAGCATTGGGTGCATCTGAGCATGCTGCTGTTGTGAATATGAATCTATTTGTTGCTCTTCTTTGTGCTTGTATTGTTCTTGGTCATCTTTTGGAAGAAAGTAGGTGGATGAATGAATCCATCACTGCCCTTATTCTTGTAAGTCTCTTCGATCATACTTATATATTTTATACATATCCGCACATACATATACATATGTATTATACAGTTTGGAAATATATGGAATTTGAGAAATCTGTAATTTGATGTTTAACTTTTTGTTAAAAATGAAAATGGCAGGGTCTATGTACAGGTGCCATTATTTTATTAGGAACTGGAGGAAAAAATTCACATTTGTTTGTGTTTAGTGAAGACCTTTTCTTCATCTATCTTCTACCACCAATCATCTTTAATGCTGGGTATGCTTTAATCTTGTTGAATTTTTATAATTTTATTTGTTTTGAATGATTATTATGTCATCTTACCAGAAATTGGTATATTCAGATGTTGATTGGTTGTAATGTAGACAGAGGATGAATCTAAGATTAACCTAACATCTAGTTTCAGTACATTGGGAGACAAGGATTTCACTAATTTAAGTGGAGTACAAGATAATGAAATATCCTCGTTAGATAGATAGCTTAAAACGGGTGTATATATAGAACACTGTTTATTACTTAACTATTAATGTCTGCTTTCATTGAAAAGGAAAGATTGACAAGAAATTTATAATGAACAAGTTTAAATATTACCAGTCACTGATCATATAGTGAATAGTTATTGACATTTCAAGAAAAGGTATATAATGTATGCTGAATAGGCGATTAGACTTTAGTGGGATATTCACTTTGCGCAGTCTGCAGTAGAGGAGACATTTGTATGAGCTTCTATGAAGGTGTCAAATAGGTTAAATATGCATTAGCCATTCAACCCAAGAGTACACGTATGGTAGTTTGACCTATTCTTTTAATCTTTTGGTTCATCACTAATGTCAGTTCATGGTTCAAAAAAGCTGAAACCACAAAAAAAGAGACTTTAAAGTGGCTGGGTGACCACTACAATTATCTTTCACTTGAGACACATAAAAAGTTAACGTCTATTGAAGATGTATAGACTTCAACATATCTTAATATTTTCTTATTCATTAGAAAATTACCATAACATTATGGTTGTACCTAATGACTTGTAAATATTACCTTAGAATGTTTCTATGATTTTCATAAATCAACAGGTTCCAGGTAAAGAAGAAACAGTTTTTTCGCAATTTCATGACCATTGTGCTATTTGGTGCTGTTGGTACTGGAATATCTTTCACCATCATATCTTTTGGTACATACTCACATTCTTCACTTAAATGCATCTCCGCTACATTTCTTTTTATCGTAATATTACGTTTGGTTGAAGTTTCCATTTGTAAGTTGTTATACGTTCCATTAAGACTTGCTTACACAAGTACTCACAAGATACTGTCAAACAAGGAACGTTTACCAAAAAATAAAATCTTATACAATTTAAGTAATATAATCAACTAATTTGTTTAATTTCCATTATTAACAGGGGCTATACATATTTTCAAAAGAATGAATGTTGGTGCTCTCGACCTTGGAGATTTTCTCGGTATCACCTACTTCTTACTTCCCTATCAAAAAAGAAAAATTCATCACATTTTGTGATTATGTATTTCTTTGCTAATATTTCAAATGTTGTTTTCTTCCAGCAATAGGCGCAATATTTTCTGCAACAGATTCTGTTTGCACTTTGCAGGTACAGGGAACATCATTTAGCTTTAATATAATTAAAACTCAAACCTCTTTGTAAGCTAATACATCTCATTTGACAATGCAGGTCCTCAATCAGGACGAGACTCCATTGTTGTACAGTTTGGTGTTTGGGGAAGGCGTCGTAAACGATGCTACATCAATCGTGATTTTCAATGCAGTCCAAAACTTTGATCTATCACGTCTCGCATCAAGTGATGCATTTCATTTGATTGGAAATTTCTTTTATTTATTTGTCACAAGCACGGCCCTAGGAGCTGGTGTAAGTCTACATGCTTACACATTTCCACGTTTAGTTAGCACTTAAATGTGGAATACATGATCATGTGATATTTTACTTCTACTCATGCAGGCTGGGCTACTAAGTGCATATGTTATAAAAAGGCTATACTTTGGAAGGTATATAGATTAAGTTACACAAGTGCCAAATATTTTATATGAATGACACTCATACTTTATTCGGCTTGCTAATTTCTAGGCATTCAACGGATCGAGAAGTTGCTATTATGATTTTAATGGCTTACGCTTCATATATGTTAGCCGAAGTAAGATTTTCTTCCGTCTTTAACTTTTCAAGTTATATTATTTATTTATTTTTTAGAAAGGCTTTTCAAGCTATATGATTTTTTCTGTATTGTTGATAACTCTCAATCTTTGTTACAGTTATTCTATTTAAGTGGCATTCTGACAGTGTTCTTCTGTGGAATTGTGATGTCCCATTACACGTGGCATAATGTCACAGAGAAATCAAGAGTCACTACCAAGTATGTTTCGTTGCTCTTCGTGACTGATATATATCTATTACGACTTGTAGTCACAATAATCAGTTTTTAACAAGGATGTCCTTTTTGGTTGTTTTAGGTATTAATATCTTAGATAATCTGAATAAGTGAAGCACCTAACCAAGATAGTATCTTATCTGATTATTACAACTTCAAACAGAACACATCTTAACACACGTTGTATTACAACCGATTATCGATTCTGATTATTCAAAATCACATAATCACTTTAAAATACTGATCCAAACACGCTTTAACGCAGTAACTATTTGAGGCCATGTCGCAGAATTTGATAAGCTCATATGTATCTAATCACTCATCTTTTCAGGCATGCTTTCGCGACGTTGTCATTTATTTCAGAGTTATTTATCTTTCTTTATGTGGGTATGGATGCTTTGGATCTTGAAAAGTGGAGCTTTGTACAAGACAGGTATATTTCATTATATATATATATATATTATATAATTATATAATATATATATTTACATTTAATAAGATTCTATATATGAGTTTATTTGAGTGTCATCACTAGTGTTATTTTGATCTTTCAGCCCTGGAAAGTCAATTGCAGTGAGCGCAATTTTGTTGGGGTTGGTTTTGGTTGGAAGAGGATGTTTTGTCTTCCCGTTATCATTTTTTTCCAACTTGACAAAGAGGAATGAACACGAGAAAATCACTTTTAGGCAGCAAGTAGGATTTCGCTAACACTTGTTCCTCATTATCCATTTTGACACGTATTATAATACAAATCCTCAACCCTTTTATGATTTTTTTTCTTAAGGTTTTGATTTGGTGGGCTGGTCTTATGAGAGGTGCTGTTTCTATGGCCCTTGCGTATAACCAGGTCAGTATTTTGACAACCACAGCCTTCTTTGTGTTTCTACTCTATAAAAGACAAATACATTCTTTCTTAACACCGTCAATTTGTTTTGTACTTGATGCTTTTAATGTTACCATTTATGATTTGAATTCATGGTGCAGTTCACAAAGGGAGGTCACACACATTTGCGTGGGAACGCGATCATGATAACAAGTACTATCACTGTTGTCCTTTTCAGTACTGTGGTAAGTATTTAATTATATGTTATGACTGATACATGACCTCTGCATACATTTTCTTTAACTCCCTAGAATGTATTTCCCTAATTCTCCAATCACAGCAGATCAAAACTAGTCTTTTTTGGTATGGGTTGAAATGGGTCTGGTTGATGCAAAACACCTTTTTGTCCAAAATTTTCAAACAAGTAGTGTGCAAAATATGATTGAAACTTATATTATTTCAATAATTTGTCTTTCTTTTTTCTTTGGATATAGCGACTCAAACGTTTTGTGCATTAAAAATACTCTTTGGTCAACTTTTGACCCGTGTGACTCATTTCCATAATTACTTTTATTTATGATAAATGGGCTGATATTCCCCCCTCTGCATTAAATTACAAACAAAGACAACTCATGTTTTATTTTTGCAGGTTTTTGGATTGATAACTAAGCCTCTAGTGAGACTATTGCTTCCATCCAGAAGCATGACCCGAATGGCATCCTCTGAACCAACCAGCCCTGGATCCTTCACCGCTCCTCTTTTAGGAAACAGGCATGACCCAGAAGCTGCACCCGGCCAAAATGGGTCCGTACTTCGCCCATCAAGTCTACGTGTGCTTCTTTCAACACCTTCTCACACAGTCCACTACTACTGGAGAAAGTTTGATGATGCATTCATGCGTCCTGTTTTTGGTGGTCGTGGTTTTGTCCCGTATATTCCTGGAACTCCTACAGAACAAAGTAATCATAATTTGATCCCAGAAGAAGGTAATAACAACAACAATTAGCAAGGCCATTATAGTTCTTTCAGAGGTAGTAGACAGGAGGCAAGCAGATAGCATATTGAGTGTTGATTGTCATTCAGTTTTGGTTGATGTAAATTGTGTTGTTTTAAACTTGCATTTGTTTCTTTTGGATATGTATGCAGTAGACATGAACCTTTGGTTTTGTGTATTTAATTTAGTTATGAATTATATGAATATTATTATTCTAGCAGTCAAGTAAGGTAGGGTGAATATAAGGTGTTTTAAATTCTATACATGCCTTCATGATTGGTGTTTCTTGACTACTTTTTTCTGTTGTGAAATGCTCTACTTTTTTTTCTGGTATGTACCTTTTGTTTTCTATTTTAAAGGTTAACAGTAATACATCTATTAACTTCTAAAAATGATACATACTAGGAAAAATGAATAATCAGTTGGTTTGTTGGGGCGGCTGTATTTGCAGATCGTTTGTTGAGAGTGATTTACCTTTCACGTTATACGCTTGAGATGGTCTGACGGTGACCAGTTGGAATTACGATTTCAACCTTTTGAAAACTTACCAATAGTATTAACCAACTCTTTTACTCTCTTTTGAAATCTTTCTACATACGAATAAAAAAGTTTATCAACTTTACAAAGAAATGTATGAACTTTATTCCTTTCTATCTTTTAACCAAATAATATTCCAAATTTCATTCACTTTTCCTTCTCTTTTTGTTCACTTTCTCTTGTACCCCTGGGCTTTGTACAAGGAAAAAGCACTTACCGTCCAGAATAAGTTTTCACAAAGTTTAAGAAATTATTTTATCGGGTACTAAAGATAACACTATTACCTTTATTTTTTACAACGACTCCCATATATTAATTTTAGAAAAGTATATTAAAGGTAAAATGATAACGTTAATATATTATTTTTTGAAGTGAACACTTATTTCGAGACAAACTAAAATAGAGAGGTGTTCAATTATTTTGAGACGGGGAAGTAAATGTATACACATAATGTGCATTCAATAATGACTTGTACTGTAATTGTGTTGAGTAAATGTGTATGAATCAATTTTATTATGGGTTAGTGTTAATTTGGATCTATAATTTATATATTTAGGTAAAATTAGATTACAATAATTTATGAGTGTGTTTCTAGAGAAAATGAGAAGTTAAGTAGGAAGATATGAAGCTAATAGAAACGTGACATGTGACCCCCTCCCACTTCTATCTCCTTTAAATTTTATCTCTCTTCCCTTCCTTTCTTTTTTATAATCTTATTTTATTTACTTCTATTTACTTTTATTATTTTTACTTTTTCTTTTTTTCGAACTTTTATTTAAGAAAATTAAATTCACTCTTGTATATTTTCACTTAATACCTTTTTGACCTTTAATTTAACAGTTTAAACGTATTTTAATGTTTTTTATTTTTTTCTGTCTTTTTTCTTCTTTAATGCATGTAAGCTATTTTAAACCCAATTTAATTTTTTTTGTACTTCTTCCTTTAAAATTCATTTAAAATTATTTAAACATTTAGTTCACTTATAATACCTTTATGTAAATGATAATGTAATATTTTTATAAAAAAAAAATGTTATACCGTTTGATTGAAATACGATGCACTAATTTTTTTTAAGTATAAGCATAGTGTATCATGGTAATAAATAATACAATGCATCACTCTAATGATTGCATACATCATATTTAAAAGTCAAGTGCATCATGATAATAAATACACTACGTCAATTCCATCGTAGTTGAAAGTGTGGTGCATCATGTGTATACTATAACGATTCATCGTCGTATTAATGTAATGCACTGGATTTTAAGATTGTGTAATACATCATAGTTGAATGTACAATGCATCATAGTAATTTAAATAGTAATATTTTTAGTGCATCAAAATTAAAAGTATAGTGTATCTTAACTATACAATGACAGTGCATTAAATTTTAGTTTTTGGTGCATCGTAATCCACTTATTTTTAACTAATTATGCATCAGAGTAATGATTGCATTCATAGTTAAAAGTCAAGTGCATGATAATTAAAACTCAGGTGCATCATAATTAAACGTCAAGTGCATGATAGTTAAATGTCAAGGGCATCATAGTTAAACGTCGGGTACATCATAGTAATATGCATGATAATTAAAAGTCAGGTGCATCATAAGTTTAAGTCAAGTGCATCATCGTTAAATGTCAAGTGCAGTGCATCGTAATAACATATACACCACGTCGATCATAATTAAAAGTCAAGTGCGTGATAGTTAAATGTCAAATGCATCATCATTAAAAGTCAAATGCACAATATTAAAAATCAAAACACAATAAAAATTACAAAAGAAAAGCTAAAATCAATTGTAAATATATTGAAAATACATATAAATAATTAAGTCAATTAGTTATTAAATACTTAAAACAAAACAAGAACAACTAAAAAAGTAAAAAAAAAAAAAGTTAAATACACGTTAAAAAGATTAAAAAGACTTTAAAAAAAAGTTTAAAAAATATAAAAAAAAAGATTATAACAAATAATAAAAAAAATATATGTGGACAAGTAGAATAGAAGAAGAAGATGAAAGGAAAAAGGAGAGAAGAAGAACAGGGAACACTTACCACTTCTCCACACTAATCACTTCTCCATTAACTTCTTAGATTCATGCGTTAAATTCCTTTTATATATCATCCAATTTCATAACTTATATGTATTCTATGAGTCCAATACTTCAATGTATAATAGGAATTGATATTGCTGAAAAGAAAAATAGTGATAGTGATATAATTTAAAAGTCATCCAAGTAAAACGAAAACTCTGAGTATACTTGACTATAATGTTTGCCTTTTTTTTCATAATCATGATCAACATGAATTTTAATGGAGATAGTAAAGATATCTGGAATTCATATTGTATAAAGATATACCAGAACAACACAAATGAACATAACAACTTTTTGTACATAAGAATGAATGACGAAATGGATTACTACCTCAACTAACAAAACTGATAAACCATAACTGCTTATTCGACGTTATAGTCTTTGAATATCTAGCAGCAAATAACGGCCATTACGAGTTGAGAGATGCCTGAATTTCTTCCAAGCTTTTTCCTTTTGTTTCAGGCACTAATCTTGCTACAAAGATAATGTTAAGAACACCAAATCCCGAAAACAACCAAAATGTACCTACAAGCAAAAATAACAAATCTAGTTAGATTAAATTAAGTAAAACGAGCCTAAATCAGCAATATGGTGAATATATACCAGCAGGACTCCAGTTTACAAGAAAGTTGAAACTGTATGAAACAACCCATGCACCCAACCAATTCACTATGCACGCTAAGCTCCCTGCGGCGCCTTTTATTTGCAATGGGAATATCTGTAAACAAAAATGATCCCGTTTAAAGGTTAACCAGACTGTTGTGGTGTAAAAAGTTATAGAGGTATGTTTTCATATGTTGTTGGTTTTCAATAGTTACCTCAGACATGATCAGCCATGGTATTGCTCCCATTCCAACTGAAAACGATGCTATGAATACTAGAACACCCGAGACAGCAAAAAATGGGACCAAGTCAGGGAAAACGGCTTGGCTCTGCTTTGACAACGACATGAAATGAAAATCAGTCTTGCAATTTATAGCAAAGATGTGTGAAAGTATTTATATAGGGTTAAGGGGCTGTTTACTTCTCCTAGATGTTTGAAAATATATCAAATATTATCCAAAATACTATTGTATGCATCTAACTGTATAAGTTGCTATTGCAGGTATCAAACTTTTGATTATATGTTATTAGATGCATCTGACCTCTTTCGGCTATGGTTTTGAAGATGTGGCTACTTATATGACTGCCACATCAGCAGAAAATACCGGTTACCAGATGACTGAAGTCGTTTGATGCATAGAATAGCAATATATATTTGAAAGTTCAATACGTATGGCAGAGACTTTTAAAGTTTGATATATACAATATAAATTTGGATGACGTTTATGACATTTTCAGACAGTTTAGCACTTTAGCCATATATATAAGGATTAAGTAATAAAAAAGGACCTTGAAGAAAAATCCAGTGCCAGTAAGAAAACAGCCGAGACATGTCCCACATGAAGATATCAAAAGGAGAACTCTTCTTCCTGCTTTGTCCATTAAGACCACACCAACCATCGTTACAGGAACCTGGATTTAACCATAATATTGTTAACAAAACACAAAATATGGAGTAGATAAAAAGAAGGAAAAAATGGTCAGAAATTCAACAAACCTGAATTAAGGCATATGCGACGGTTCCAGTTTGTCCTGATTTAAGTCCTACACACAACAATTTTCACAACATCAACTATGGAGCTAGAACTTAAAGCGGTAATTATACAGATAATAAAGTGTACCAGCAGTTTGAAAGGTTTCACTTAGATAAAACCCTATTCCGTTGATTCCTCCAGACTGTTGACACACCATTAACCCAACAGAAATCTAACGCCGAAAGAAAAAGAAAAAAAGTTGTAACTAACTCGTGTTTCAGAATCTGAAATTTTCACTAAAATAAATAAAAATGTTTGTTGCTCACAATAACTGGTTTTATGTATTTGGAGTTGAGTAAGTCCAGAAGTCTTGCTTGAGGTAGACTTTGAAGAGTAAGTATAGTCTCCTACAAAAACAAACATTCAGATAACTATTCAATTTATCAGAATTTATTCACAAGTCGCCCAAATTGCACTTCTAATAGAACTTGTAAAAATATAACAAGATAGTTAGTGTTATACTTGTATTTCATTGGCTTCATAAGAAATGTTTGCTTTTGCACCACGAAGCCTGCGCAGAGAATTTTCAAACTCTGCCTGACGTCCTACCTTAGCCTAAAACAACGATAAGCATATATCATTTTCAGCTCTAATACTACAAAACATCGATAATAGTTTGAAGTTTTCACAATGTACCAGCCATCTAGGGGATTCTGGAATAAACATTAGTCCGGCAATCAGAAGAATGCAGGGTGCAAGTCCTGCAAGCAATTCAACCCGTTAGTGTTTTCTTTTTTTCTTTTTTGGATGACAAAAACTTGTTAAAATTCAACAATTGTACATACCGGTTAGAGCTAAAGTTCTCCATGAAACAACTGTTCCCAACAAGAACGAAACTGATGAACCGGTAACAATCATGAACTGTACAAATGAACATAAAAATGAAATAGTGTCATTTACCCAACTCCATTTCATGTTAAAAATGCAAAAAAAAAAAAAAAAAAAAAAAAAAGTAAGGAAATTTAAGCGTTTTCGATATCGTTCTAACCTGATTGAGGGTGGTGAGTCCTCCACGGAGCTCTTTTGGTGCTATTTCCGCGATGTATATTGGAACCTGTGTAATAGTGTGCACTTTAAACATTTTTGCACATTTTGAAGTCAATTACACAATAAATTTTCTATACAATTTTGACAATTTACCACAAAAGTGAAAATCCCTATGCCATATCCAGTGAAGAATCGGCCAGTATCAAGTAAAAGAGATCCCTGAATTAAACATAGTAGCAACAATGATTAAGTACTAAACAGCACAATTCAAAGTTATATAAGTTATAAAACATCAAAATATGTAACTTTACCATGGCGTAAAAGATTGTAAGCCATCCCGCTATGCAGAAAACTGCTCCTAACGCCATGGACTGTTTTTCAACAGTAAATCATATGCAAAAGTTTTAGGTGACAGAAAGATAGGCAAGCAACATGAATCTGCATATTGCAGGCTTTATTTCATGCAGATATACTTTTACAATATAATCACATGTTGATGACGGCCATATGTACATGATCATTATATATTTATATATATGTAACATAAGGGGGGAGCTAGAAATTTTCTTATTGAGGGTGAGTTTAGATAACAAGCATATTTTTTGATTTTTTTTCCCCCTACCATTAGCCATAGGTATAAAAATTCATTAGTAGTCCCTTAAATTTCAAATGAACAAAAAATACCCATCCCTTATACTTTTATTTCTTGTTGCATGTAAGATAGGTTCATTCCTTATTTGGTATATTGTGTATAAGCTATACAAAATTAACAAGTTTTATACCCCTTTTCTACCAATTGCATCTGCAATTCTTCCGCTAGTAACTGCTCCAATCATTGCACCAACTGTTATAATCGAACCAAAAAGAGAAAACTGCGCAGAAAAACATATATCACATTTAACAATCCATATAACTAACATATAATGATACAAAAAACAAATGCAATGTACAATACTATCATCAATAAAAACAATGACCAACCTGCGCAACTGATAAATTCAAATCATCGCAAATAGCGGATTGAGCAGGTGCCGTATATCCCACCTACAATACAATTTCACAATCATTTTTCATACAGTTTTCAAACTCCTAATTCAACAAACAACTTCCAATCAATGTTATAAAACCAAACGCGACCAACTGGTTAAACCAGGGACCATAAGAGATATTAGTTAACTTTGGATGGATAAAATGGTTGATCAACACTGATGGGTCAGAACTGTTCAAATTGGTCACAAGAGGCATAAAAGATTAAAGGTGAACCGATATGTTCTGTTTTCTTTGAACGTAGATTATGGTGCTCAAACTTGTAGTATGTATCAATTTTAAATATTATCATTTTAGGATGTATTAGTTATCTTTTTCATTTTAGCACCTGTTATCGTTTTTGTAACTTTAGAAGATTTTCTATGACACGATTATGAGGTCGTCTGAATGGAGAAACGGGTCAGACCAATTGAACCATAGAGACCCTGTCAGGTCGTAGATACGATACCTAATCTGGTTTTCAAAACATTTCTACAACTTACACAATTTCCAAATTCATAGGAACCACAAATGGCAACACCGGTGCTTATAAGAGCCATCTTGATTGAACCATTTTGATCATTTTCGTCCACATTTCTCGAACTCTCATCGATAAATGGTTTTTCCAAATCTTTTGGGGACTTATTAGCCCCTTTCTCAATGTCTCGCCTAATCGGCATAGCTAGAATAAAACAAAATAGGGGAAAAGATGGAAGATATTTGTATGAATTATGTCACAATATGAAAGAGACGATGATTAGGAGGTTGGATGAACAAATATATAATATAATTTATAGGATTTGCATGTTGGAAGGAAGAAGATAATTAAAGAGTCCCTAAACACCAGCAGCATTGCCTCAACCATACAATGTATTTAACCAAAAATGGCACAAAAAATATGCAAAATAATGTAACGCAATTTTAGCAATTACTAAGTTTTGTTGGTCTGGATCCAACTGTCTACACCAAAATAAACACCTTTTTCCAAATTCTCAATCTCTTCCATGTCAATAGTATTTCTAACCACATACTTTCAAATTTGAAGTCCATTAAGTAAATCACTATATAGAACTTTCTATTTGGTTTTATTCAAAACTTGTAAAAGTGAAGAAAAAACCGTTGACAACAACGCTACAGTCAAAACATAGAAAATAAAGAACTAACAAAAGAAAAAAGAAAGGGTTGTGGTTGTAAAAAGTCGAGCTCGAGCTTGATAGTCTGTTGAGTTTGGTTTGGTTATTTTAAGCTAAAGTCGAGCTTGAGTATAATATAGCTCGATGAACATCAGGTTCGAGCTCGACTCGAGTGGGATTCAAGATCGCTCAAGCATCTCGAATATTTTTATTAACCAATTTTTAATAACCTAACTTGTTTCAAATATTTCAAGCAACCACATAAGATGCATGCATCAGAGTTCAATTTTTTAAGTTTAACATAACAGCATGAAAGGATACCTGCTATTATATCCATATGTATATGTATATGTTACCATTCTCTCTATGATTGAGATTTAATAAAAAATGTAAGGTTACAAAGTAGTGTGCTTTTCTATTTCAAGTATCTTACTATTTTCTATAAAATAAAAAAAAAACAAAAAAAAAAACAAACAAACATTGACAGACTTGTTTAACAAATCGACCAAAATGAACCCATCCAAATCGTCACTTTGAACACGACTATTTAACAAACATCATATATCATATACGTCTGCATACCATGATGCATGTATAGGGCTATTCATATGATGGATTAACTTTATAGTTTCTATTATTTTATAATCTTAATTTTATTTCTTTATAAAATTTAAGTTATTTTTACATTATAAATCAACCTTAATAATATTTAAAATTTTCGTTTAATAACTTTAATATTTCTGTTAACTGTAATGCATAAAGTACATATAACTTATAACAGATTTGCTTTAATTTCTGTTTATTTTAAACATAGAGTGAGGTTCAAATATGAATGATAATTTTAGTGAAAATGTGGGAACCAATAGGAATACGCCATGTGTCACAAAATTCACTTTTTCACGTTTTTAAAAATTAAATATCTCAAAAATGACTCATTGAAAAATTATACCATAAAAATCATCATTATTTTCTCTTTATTAGACATCTCACATGATGTACTTTCAACGATTTTTTTTATGGGTTTTACAAATTGTATAATATTAGTGTCACATGTTATACTCGTTGGTAGGGGTGTTCAAAAGTATCAGTATCCGAATCCGTAATCCGAATATCCGTATCCGAGCCGAAACCGAATTTTAGGATATCCGAAATTCGGATATCCGATTCGGATAGTGAATTTCATATATTTCGGATATCCGATATCCGAAATTTTTCAAATTTTTTTTATTTTTCCCCTTTTAATAGTGTAATTTGTCGCCGTATTACATATATTATTTGCAAACATATCAATAAATTATTCAAATACGTCATAAATTGAAGAATTAATGATTGTTTTGGTTAGTTGTACGTAGTTAGCAACCGTTTCTATTACAAATCTCGATTTAAAAGCTTCAAAGTTGCTAATTTCGGATATTCGGATATCCGAAAATTTTCGATATTCGAAATTTCAGATTTGGATTCGGATAGTGAAATCAGATATCCGAATCTTCGGATATCCGATTTTGAACATCCTTATTCGTTGGTATCACATGTAATAGTTTTTGGTATCACGTGTGATAGTCGTTGGTATCATGTGTGATAGTTATTTACAAAACCCACCGAAAACGAAAAAAGAAAAAAGCGTCGAAAGTATACCTTGTGAGATGTCTTATCGAAGAGAAAAATGGTGATTTTTATGGTGTAATTTTTATAATTTTTTGACTAACCGTTTGTGAGATATTTAATTTTATAAAACGTGAGAGAAGTAGGTTTTATAACACGTGATGCAATCTTATTGGTTCATTCATTTTCACTAAATGTTGATGTACTCGTTTTAACCTTACTATTTAAACAAAACATATAATAATGTTTTGAAAGATTCTTTAACTTGGACTAGAACTAGAATAACCTGAAACAAAAGTCAAAACTAGAAACTAAAAAGTCAACAAATCATACAATGCTTAGCCATGCGTTTTTAACAGAAGATACTCTTTTCCAGCTCATGACTTTCCGAATTAGGAGCAATGTAATTATACCATGAACAGCACAAATATATGTAACTAATCTATAAAAAAAAAAATGAATATTGAAATAGATTACTACCTTAACTAGACAAAACTGAAAATAACTATATTAACTACTGTAATCGTCCATTCTACGCCACATTTTTTCTCCAATATCTACCTACGACTACAATGATTTTGTTTTAACAGCGAGTTCAAGTATTACTTATTGATAGAGGCTTGAATTTCTTCCAAGCTTTTTCCTTTCGTTTCGGGCACTAATTTTGCTACAAATATAACAGTGAATATACAAAATCCTGAAAACAACCAGAATGTACCTACAAAAAGGAACAGAACGGATGTCTCTTTAGTTCATGAAAGTAAAAACTTAGACTAAAATATTAGTATAATAATGAAAACACTTACCTGTAGGACTCCAGTTAATGAGAAAGTTAAAACTGTATGAAACCACCCATGCACCAAACCAGTTTACTAACACGGCTACGCTTCCTGCAGTGCCTTTTATATGCAATGGAAATATCTGTGAACCAAACAAACCCGTAAGGCCGTAACTCGTTATAAATCATTAAGTTATAACTAGACTGTTATAAGGTAAAATGAAAGGGTATTATGGTGTATGTTTTTAAATGGTTACCTCAGACATGATCAACCAAGGTACAGCTCCCATTCCAATTGAAAACGACGCTATGAATATCAGAACACCAGAAACCGCTAGAAGTGGGACCCATGCAAGGATAATGGCTTGGCCCTTAAGAAAAAATGAAGTTCCAACAAGAAAACAACCAAGAAATGTCCCAGATGAAGATACCTGATAATTAAGAGGAGAAGAAATTAATTAATGTTCGAACAGTAGTCCTGGAAACGAGCTCAAATTTGACTGAGTAATGATTTGGTGAAATAGTCAACCAGAAGGAGAGCCCGTCTTCCTGATTTGTCCATTAAAACCACACCGAGGATCGTTACAGGAATCTGATTTTAACATTGGTATTATTAACATGACATAAAATAAACGATCAAACGGCAAATGGCTTCATCAATTTATTATCGTTCAAATAGACAAACCTGAATCAAGGCATAAGCAACGGTGCCAGCTTTGCCCGATGAAAGTCCTGTGCATAACAAGTTTCACGTTAGTATAAAAAAATATATGGATTTTGGTGCACGGAATGGTTTTTTAAATGCATAAGTAGTTATACTGAGCAATTCACATTGCATTAAAAAGCAGTAGACTACGTACCAGCAGTTTGAAAGGTTTCGCTTACATAAAAGCCTATTCCATTGATTCCGCCAGATTGTTGACAGACCATTAACCCAACAGCAATCTGAAATATATACGAAAAACAATTACTAACTGAACTGCAAAATCTGACATATTCATTAAACAAGGGAAGATAGAAAAGTGGTTGTTGCTTACAATAACTGCTTTTATGTACTTGGCATCAAACAAATCTATGAAGCGTGCTTTAGGAAGACTTTTGACAGTAAGTATAGTCTCCTATAAATTTAACATAAGACAATTAGCAACTTTTGTTTATAAAGACAGACAAAAAAACGTCAGAAGGTGAGTAACAAAACTCGTAAAAAAATGCAACAAAAAAAGTTAATAGTATACATGTATCTCATCAGCTTCAGCCAAAATGTTTGCTTTTGCACCACGAAGCTTGCGTAAAGAATATTCAAATTCTGCTTCACGTCCTACCTTTGCCTAAAATAAAGATATCCATATAATGTTATCAGGTGTTACTTGTTAGCGTGTTACACTAAAAAACCTCAATATTTGTAAGTTGTTGAAACTTACCAGCCATCTAGGAGACTCTGGAATAAACGTTAGGCCAATTAGCAGAAGAATACAGGGAACTAGTCCTGCAAATCAGTCTACAGGTAAGCTTTTAAATCTTCATGAAATTTCGTCCAATTTGTTATATTTGTACTGTTGTTGTACGTACTACGTACCAGTTAAAGCCAGTGTTCTCCATGAAACGACTGTTCCCAACAAGAATGATATTGATGAACCAGTAACAATCATGAGCTGCAATGAAATGAAAGCATTTTAGTTACCAACATAACTCAATATGAAAGATAAATGCCGAAAGAATGTAAAAACTTAAGCGTTCTAGCCGTTGTACTAACCTGATTGAGGGTGGTTAGTCCTCCGCGTAAGTTTTTGGGTGCTATTTCCGCGATGTATATTGGGACCTATTTATAAATGCCCAATATAAACAGTTGTGCAAAATGTGAAGTAAATAACTTGTCACATTTGAATTAGCCATTTACCACAAAAGAGAAAATTCCTATGCCATATCCAGTGAAAAACCGACCCATATCAAGTAAAAGTGATCCCTGCACATAAACATCAAACATACAAAGATTAAGTAATACAACACCAAAATATATACTGCTGCAAAGTTACAAAACATCATAATTTTGGAAATTACCATGGTGAAAAAGATTGCAAGCCACCCTGCTATACAGAAAACAGCTGATAATGCCATTGCCTGTTTTTCAACAACAAAAGGCAACAGACAGTCAATGACACAAAGATTTGGTAACATGAATGTTCATGTTACAGACTGTACTTCATGCAAATATAGTTTTAAAACAGAAGCACATGTTTATGAGAGTCATATGGACATTATTAGAAACTAAAAGGCAGTTTTTGTCTGTTATATTTTTATTATATTATATTTACATGCATGTTTATTATGGTCATATGCACATGCTCAATTATTTTTAAGGCTGTTTCTGTCAATATTTATATATGTTAACATGTATAGTTTCAATGTGTCACTAGCTAGTTATGGGCTTGTTAACATTACAGATCTAGACATGACTCAAATAATGTATTATTATGTATCTTTATACAATAAGGAAAAAACTTCTTGAAACTAAAGATAATAAAACAAATCAAAAATCTTAGAGAACATGATATAAAACAATATACTTAAAGGGCCTACAATGTTCAGTATTGTCTTTCGCGTATTGTCTTAGGAGCAAACCGATTAGTGTTGCGAGTTATCAGTGTTTTACGAATAATAAAAGAAAAACTAATAATTCTTTAAATTAGTGTTGATCTTCCAACTTTTACCTTGTAATTTTTCAGATTGTAATATGTTAATTTAAGTAAAAGAATATATGAAGAAAGGGAAACACACAAATTATATGCAACTTAAATTGTCAAACCCCACAAATTAACAATTAGGTCAACAACCTTAAACTAGTAGCACTTTTTTATTCACAAATATATATAGGGTTTTTAATGTAACACATTAACATTAATTGCAAAATTAAATAATCCCAAAACAATGAGCAATTACTTAGTAAATTTGGTCAAACAGACGTCTAAAATTCTTATAGTTGACATGTGTTCTATATACTTGACGTACCAAACAACTATTTCTCTATGTTTTCCTTTTCATCGTTTTGTTATGTAGTACACAGCAAATTAAGCAAAAACTCATAAAACAAATTAAAAACATAACCCAATTTAGACAAACTTAACAAAAAAAACTTGATATGCATTTTTACAAAATCTCATACCCCTTTTCGACCAATTGTATCAGCGATTCGACCGCTCGTAATCGCTCCAATCATCGCTCCAATCGTTACAATCGATCCAAACAACGAATACTGCAAAGTCCAATACCAAAATTCAACAATCTACTTCAACATAAAAAAAAATTTATTAATTAAAAATAAAGATTGAATAATTAACCTCAGCAACAGATAAATTCAGATCAATGCTGATATCAGATTGAACAGGTGCAGAATATCCAACCTGAAAAAAAAAGGTTTACAAAATTTATAGAACATAAAAAAAAATGTAACAAATTAAATAGATTATATATGATGACTTACACAGGAGCCGAATTCAAGAGAACCACAAACAGCTACAGCAGTTGATAAAAGAACCATTGCAATAGAATCATGTTGGACAACTTCTTTAACATCTTTTTTCGAATCGTTGTCATTCGATTTTTCATCGAGAAGTGGCTCGAATAAATCTTCGAGTCCTTTGTTATCTCCTTTCTCAATGTCCTTATGCTCTGTAATTGCCATTACTAAATAATGAAACAAAAAAAACAGAGCAAAAAACAGAGCAGTAGGAGATATTTTAGTTTGGGCTGAGATGAATGTGGGAGATAGAAGATATTTATAAGGAAGAAGTAAAGGTAATGATTAGGGTTTTGGATATTTATAATTTTAAATTAAAAAAGAAAATTGAAGAAGATGAAGACGCCATAATATCATGCCATGTGAGTTGAAGCTGTATCTGACGTGGATTTACGTGTCTGCTAATTGACACTTGATATATGCTTAATTCAATTTCAAACTAAACTTGGATTTTTGTTGTCATCTTTTTTTCAATCGCTATCAGCTTATTTCAAATAATTGTTAAATTTTAGTATTTTTGTTTTTATTTATTTCATGTTTTAGGTTATCCCGATATTACAATTACAATTACAATGTTAATTTTCTTTCTAAAATATTCATTTTAGAGGAAGGTTCAAATATGAACATTTATTAGAATAGAAACGGTAGGAATGAACATTACTAATATTATTTTTAACATTAACTAATTTTTCTGATAATAAAATTATATCAAAATTATTATATTTTTATCCTTTTCAGTACGAGATTTTTTTTTACAAAAAATATGTGATATATAGTTAGTCTTTTTGTGATACACAGTATAGAAATTTTAGTGTGTATCACACGTAAAAGTTGTATGTCACAAATTTAAGTCGTGTATCATATATATTTTTTAAATCAATCTCACATTAAATAGAAAAAAAATCTACTAATTTTGATATTATTATTTTTTAAGCAAAAAAGTATACATATGTTGAAATTAAATATGAAAAAATTGATTTTACGATTACTACTATAAAGAATTATTCTACACTAACCCTCCCTATTAGTTTTAATTTTTTCTTAATTTGATGAGGTGTTTTTGTTTCTATTGGAAACTTTTTTTTATTTGTTATGAACCTAAAATAAAACAGCTGGTTTTTAATGTTTTGGCTGAGAAATTTTTTTGTTTTTGTAATACATGTATACATTTAGTGATAAGAAATAAAATATATACATATACATGTATGTATAACAATATATATATATAATAATACATATATGTATATATATACCGTCTTTTTGTTTTCTGTTTTCTTTTGTTTTCTTTTATATACATGTATATGTATATGTATATGTATATACTTTATTTCTTATCAAATAACCTAAATATATACCGTCTTTTGTTTTCTTTTGTAATAATACATATATACATCTGGTTTTTTCATTATTTGAGGTAGAAGTTCGATTTTATTTCTTACGGAGTATAATTATAATTATAATAATAATAATACATAAACACTAAACTATAAAGTTGCAACTTGCAACATTATTTAAATACAAACATTGTATAAAAATAAGTATACTTAACCTAATTTTGTTATTTGTCCCTCATCAAACTTATATTACTACGTATTTTCTAATCATATAATACAAACATTGTACATCATTTTAGTATATTTAAACTATTTCTGTTAATTGTATCGATTAAACTTCTACTTTGTACATTGATTTTTGTAAAAATAAATATTTAATAAATAAAAAAATACACCTAGCATATTATAAGAGATGTATCGTTAACAATACTTAATTTTACGTAAAAAGAAAACTGAATATGCATTTATGTGAAACTTGAGTGCGTGCAAGAAATACTTAAGGAACATTTTTGCATTTTGATTTGCAGGAAGCATATAACTTTTGTGTTGTTGACAGTTGGCACTACAACAATTATCAATGTAATTTATTATTTTTTATAATATTAATTTTTTAAAGATGAAAGGTGGAATATATAATTGTTTTTTTTCATATTTAAATTTGTTAAATTGTGGGCTAAAGATATGTCTACAAATTAAATTGATACATAAATTAAATTGATATGGGGCTAAAGTCCGTCGACTCTTTTTTATTTTTAGAAGATTTAAAACCCGGAAACAAAACTAAGTTTGTTCCTTTCGTCAAGTAGGTAAAGTAATATAATTAAACAGTAAATTAGTTTTAAGGGGGAAAATGCAAAAGAATTTTGATTGATGAATTAAAATTAAAATATAACATGAAAGAATAAGTGAAACTAAATTATATAAACTAGCACCATGTCTGCACAAAATTATATAAACTAGTATATATATATTTTGTGTGTGATATCAACGAATGTAAGAACGCACGTCAGTTGATAGTCAAACCTCTTGTTTACGAAATTAGGTAGGCATTTAATTAGTGTAGATCTTTTCAAATAACGGTCAAACTAGGTGACACATTTACGAGCTCAAATTAATTAATTAATTGCCATAATGCTACATTATATGTTGTTTTGTTAAAGGATGCTTAAGTCAACGTTACCCACAACTTGATTACTCGTAAAATTGGTTGTTTGTGCCCTACAGGTTACAGCTATGACTATCTGATGCAAGAGGGAAGAAAACCAAAAAAAGGCTTATTTTGTTTTAAGAAAAATGGTTTTACTAAATGATGATTAACTAATGAGTGGAATGAGCTTATCCGAATTAGCATTAGTTTAGTTTAATTTTATTATAACTCGAATTGGCCGTTTTCTTTTCCTTCTTGTTCTAAAGAGTTAATTGCATGGTTCGTCCCTATAATTTACACATAATATGAAACATAAAAGGAGGAGAACGTACATAAATAAAAATGAGCAAGTATTTCATCGTATGTTCAACCGTTGCCTTGGATTCACTTAACCTCCTCTCTTTCAATCCCCTATCTCGATTCTCGTTGTAATTCAAAGCGTTGCATGTTAGAAGTATGAATTAGGGTTGTTTTAGTTTAAAGAGTCGTTGGAAGTATCATTATCGTTAAGTTGTAGTATTTTAGGGTCGTATGGATCGAAGTAATCATTTTATTATTGTAACTCCTAGCATTGTGTTAATTTATATATATATACTATGGGTGAAGATCAAAGAGGGAAGTAAAAAGATTGGGATGGAGGAAAGCTATTACTAGCCACACATTTTGGTCAACTCAAAAGTCAACGCAGTGACAAAATTGTAAATAACTCAAAAAACTCCCAATATGTTAATATTCATTTGGAAAACATGTTAATCAAAATTACAACTTAGTATTTTTAAACATTTATTTACGAAGAATGTTAACTCATATACATTAATATACACTGATGAATGTTAAGTTATCTCGTTCAACAATGTATAAAAACATATATAAGTTAATATTCATCATAAATTATTATTTATTAATATTAATTGTAATTTTGATTAACATGCATTCCAAATGAATGTTAATGGTCTGAAAATTTTTAATTTTGTAAAATTCAATGGTGAATGACGACTATAATTAAACTAATTACTTATTTATAAGTTTTGTATGTTGAAATTCGTTTAATTTTATTGTTTTTATTAGTGAATCAAAATGTTCACAAAAACTCAAAATTTATACCCAAAATTCTTAATATTTGAGGAATATAAATTATGACGAATTGAAGATATCTATGAATACCTTTTATGAATTTGAAATTTATAATGTTTTGATTGATGAATCATTGATTTACATGCTTTAATTTTGAATTTTAGACGAAAATTAATGAAATGAGTATTGTATATGAGTTGGAAAAAATATAAGAAAATGTATGGTTGAGGTTTGTTTTCCTCCTTCCCTCAAATTTGGAGTTTTCCTCTTGATCCTTCCGTTATATACTATATAGGGGAAAGTTCAAATGAGAACCACTTAAAAGTTAAGAACTTGTGAGAACCACAAAAATATGTGATTGTTCACATGTGATTAACTTTGTACATATGTGAACATTAATATTTATTCGAATGAGAAACAAAAAAAATTCAAAAATCGCAAAATTACGTATAAAAATATGTAAAAACACATATGTTCACAACTTAGCAGTTCACATGTGAAAAAACTGGTTAAAGTTAGTTAAAATAAATTCTAACACACAATTTTTCGATTTTCAAGATTTCATCGATTCTTATTAACATTTTTATATATATTTTGACATCATACACATATGAACAATCATGTATTATAGTAGTTCTCAACTTTTAATTGGTTCTCATTTGAACCTCCCATATATTGTAATCAAATGTACAACCAAACACTAAAACATATGTTAGTAATTTGTAAAACCCACCAAAAAATTAAAAAAAAGAACTCGTCGAAAGTACATCTTGTGAGATGTCTAATCAAAGAGGAGAAAACGTTGAATTTTATGGTGCAATTTTCATAATTTTTCGATTTGCCGTTTATGAGATAATTAATTTTTAAGATCTTGGGGGTAAATGAATTTTTGTACACGTGGCGCATTTTCATTTGTATTTTCATTCTTTCAAAAAATATTGTACTGTAGTGAACTCTTATATATATATATATATATATATATATATATATATATATATATATATATATATATATATGTATGATAATGATTATGTGAGAACTGACAATTAGTGACAACCATGAGAACTAATTTCAAATAAAATAATTAGAGATTATTAAATTCAATTTGTATTTTGCATATAGTTCTCACGGTTCTAATCAATTGTTAGGTTTCACTGAATCCATTCAACACACACACACACACACACACACACACACACACACACACACACACACACACACACACATATATATATATATATTATCCAAAATGTATATGATATGTTTTTACTGTTTTTATTTTATCCCCTGATTTTTATAAGCTCTTTCGAAACAGTTCTAATATTTGACGACTCATGAAAAGTGTCCATTATGACATGATTACGCAACTTAAATTCTTCTTCAAGAATTCAAGGTGATTATCGAAAAGCTTGATGGTTCATGTTGTGATTTGTTGAAGAGTTGCTTTCACCAGAGATTGATATCAATTAAATAGGTATTTGGAAATGGGTTAATAAATATAAACAAAACCACATCACACGCGCTTATATCTCAAATCAAACTTTAAATTTAAATTATTGACGATTTAAAAGGATTTGAACATACAAAATTAATTTGTAATCACGTGCAATTGAACATCAAAGCATCAATCACATGAGATTAATGAGTAATCAAATATGAATTTTAATCTTTGACTATAATTATACAATAAATAAAAATCAAGTTGAAAATATATATGAATTATCACATATCGGTAATTGCTCATCAAATATTAATTTTGATTGAAAATCATATGTTGTTATATACAAAATCACATGTGATTATGTACCAAATCACATGTGATTATGTACCAAATCACATGTGATTAATTATAAAACTAGCTATCACATGTGATTTTTGATGAAAATAAATTCAATTTTTAAAATTTTATTAATAATTAATAATTTAATTGAATATTAAGTTGTAAACACGTGTTAATTAACATATACCATGAATAAATAATTATGTACAAATTTAAACATTTTATCATAAATCAAATGTGATTATATTTCTAAGACCCGACTAAAACGGAATTTTTTTTATGTTAGAAAGTATAGCTTGTGTGATCTCTAATTAAAAATACAAAAAGGCAGATTTAGAGTATGTAAGGTTTATAATTTATTGACGTATCATTTGTGAGATATTTAATTTTAAAAGGAAAAGTGAAATTATGTTTTGTAATGAAATGAAACAATTATATTAGTTCTCTCATTCTTTACCTTTTTTGCATTATTATTTGAACTCACATTAAATTACTTATTTTAATAGTTAATTAACAATTATAATATGAGTTTTAGTCCACATTGATGGTTAATTTTTCTTTTCTAAATCCATTATTTTTAAACAGAAAAGGCCATTCATCATTTTTCTAAACTGCATTTTGTAGAAAGAATAAAATTAAAAAGAAATCAGTCACTATTATGCAACGTTATTAGTGTACAAATCACTCATGTTGCATGTGCTCTACCACTAAGCTATCATCGTAGAGACTACAAATCACTTAGTGAACATAAGAAACAAAGAGTTTAAATTTATACTACTTTTTAGGGATGTTCAACGGTTCGGTTTATGGTTTTATCGGCGATTCGGTTTAAGTTGTTCGATTTTGAAGTTTTTTAGAGCAAAATCAAAAATCGAATTCAAAGTTGTAAACTTAACCAAAAACCGAAAATCAAATTCGAATTCGGTTCGGTTTCGGTTAAACAAAAAACTGAAAAAAATCTGAAAACCAAATAACCATAAAAATCGGTTTTGACTTGTAATTGCTATTGTGTTAAGGTCTTACTAGTGTGAAAAGTGAAAAGTATGAAATTAATTTAGGGTTTAAATGTGAATATAATTGTTTAACAGATTTAAATATCACATATACACTACATATATTAATAACTTAATTTAATTTTGAATTCGGTTTGGAATTTGATTTTCGGTTTAACGAATGCAAAAATATAAAACCGAAAACCGAATTCAGTTATGTAAACCGTACGGAAATTGAATTTGAATTCGGTTCGATTTTGATTCAGTTCGGTATTCGGTTTAAACGCTTTCAAACTGAATATTGAACACTCCTACTTTTTTTAATCTAATTCTCGTAGACTCTGTTTCGATATAAGTTTTTATACAAACAACTTTTATAATTACTTCCTAAAATATATATGGAACATAATAGTCAATATATCAAGGCTTATACTAATGAGTAATTGGTCTAATGGTATCGTAGTGACCATTCCAATTATGAGGTTGGGAGTATAAGTCCTAAAGATGAGACAATTGTATATATTTGTAGATTAATATATATACTCGTGGTAGTAAAATGTGTGGGTACTTAGCCTTTTTAAATTATATATATATACATACTAGATGCAAACCCGTACGATGTACGACAATCTCAAATTTACAATATTTAATTTTATGGTACATCAAAAGAAGATCATCTACGTTGAACTTTTTTAGAAAAAGTAAATAAATTTAGATATCAACTGTATTATCAATTGAATAATTTAAATACATAATACAAACATAAATAATCAAGAAAATGCACCAATAAAATTATTAAAATATATCCTAAACATAATAGAACTACACACAACAATAATAATTAATAGATAATTATTAATTAATCAATTATTCTAAACATATCATTGTTTAATAATAATTTGATATTTGTGATAATAACTTATGGTTATCCTAAACTATTTAAAATATAATTAATTTATTAATTTGAAAATTATAAGAAATTGCCACGTAGGATTTTATACCAAGTGGCAAGTTATGGAGCTTTCTTTTATACTCCTTTAGTATATATATAGATATAGGGGAGTGATCAAGAGGGAAGTGTTTTTTTTTTTGGAAGGGTGAAGTGGTTATTATTCATCATGAAGCATCTTACAATTATCAATCAAAACGTCAACAAAAAATTATTCTTACCAATAAATAGAAATCAAAATCGATGCTATAATGAATATATTAACGGATGAATTTATGTTTTAAGTCATAATATTAGTTGATGAATATTTATTTAATAAAATGTTAACATTCACCGTGATGAATGTTAACTAACATTCATTAGAATGAATGTTAAAACATCACATTATCACAGAATATTTTTAATTTTAATATTTATCACCATGAATGTTACTAACATTCACCGCGATGAATATTAACGATTTGGATATAATATTCATTGATCGGTGTTATAAACTGCAGAAATAATTTATCAATGAAGCTTAACATTCATAACATCAATTCTGATTAACATTTTTTAAATTTCACTTTGTTTTTTGTGAGATTTGTATGGGCGAAAGTAAAATGCTTCATGATGAATAATAATCAATCTCCCCTTCTCTCAAAAAAGCTCTTTCTCTGGATCATCCCAATATATATATATATATATATATATATATATATATATATATATATATATATATATATATATATATATATATTATACATATATAATAATGCTCATAAGCAGCTAAAACCACAAAAAGAATATGACATCGGTTAATTGAAACAGTGAAATCCAAATATTCATCTATCTATATATCTATCTATACTCCTTATAATTTGTTTACACCTTTTTCTTGTAATCTTAGAAAATTAAAGATTGTAAATGACTAAATTACTCTTTACTAATTTAAACAACTATAAAAAAAGAAATGAACTGTAAGTCAAAACATATATAACTTGAGAATATATATTCTTTTAAAGTTATTTGTGTAAAATTAAAAACAACCTATAAGTCAAACTACATTTTCTATTCAACAAAATCTTTTGTCTATTTAAGAAACAATAATAATTTTTTTAGAAGTGCAATATGTAGCCAAATACTATGTACCATTTATTATACACTTAATACTTGTAACAAATTAAAACGCTTGCAACCATAATGACTACACTGAATTTACAGTAATCCAAACAAGTGTACTTTCAAACGCTTATCATTTCAATATGAATGAAGATATTGCCTTTCTGACCTACGTATAAAACAAATTTTTATTACCGATCATCATCAATTAAAACCGTCTTTTATGTATGAGGTACCGCTACATTGTGCGGGTAGCCTACTAGTATAAATAAATAAGGATAACATTGAGCAATAGTCACTCATCATTGGCCTCCTTACTTTACAATCATACACTTTAGATTTAATCTTGCCTCTAATGCCCATAGGTTTTGTATAGTGACACTTTTGATCCTTATGTTTTTATTTAAGCTTGTAACATCCACCCTAAGGACCTAGTAATATTCGGGTAATTTCCTAACTTTAAATTTATTATTTAACATGTTAGGAATATTTTAGTATTATTATGTTTATTTGATAATATTAGTCAAAAGGATAAATGAATTATTGTGACTAATACATAATTCATTGTTTTAAATTAATCTAGTTGACGGTAAAATAAAATAGTTGGTTTTCGCAAAATGGTTTAGGTTCCAGACAATAGATTAAGAAGGTAACTAAAATTGTAATGGTATTGGGTTAGACTAATATATATATACACACATATTCTCAAATCTTCTGTACGTTCTCAAAACTTCCATGCCCTGCGAATTGAAAATTTTCAAAAGTGAAGAAACCTCCTGTGAAGTCTTAAATCATCAGAATCATCATCATCTTGTGTTAAAATTGAATTTCACAGCATCATCATCTTGTTCTTGTGAGTATTTTGGTATTTATAATTTGTTTTATGAAAATTAGTCAATTCATTAATTAGTTGTGAAATAGAAACTTGAAACATGTTATATGATGATATCTGATGTATATGAAGTGTTAGAAAAGTTGTTAGTATGTTAGGAAGTCGAAATTTTGAGTTATGGTGAAAGAACGTTCGGATTTTCATGGTAACAGAATTCGGTTCGCAAGAAGGAGTAGGAGATGAAGTCAGTTCGCAGGTCCTGGTTGCGAAGCGAACTGACCCCTGCGAACTGAGTTCTTCCCCTGCGAACTGAGATTTTGTCTTGCGAACTGAGATTGCTGCGAACTGAGTTTGCTGCGAAGCGAACCGAGATCACTGCGAACTGAGATTTTAAAATTTTGTTTCGCAAATTTTGAAATTGCGTAAGTGTTTTCAGGGTAGCGACTAAGTGACAAATTTCACTAACTCGGATTGGGTTGAAATTCGCATGGTCACTCGAAAACGACCCAATAATCAAGGCTCTAATTAAAGAGCCTAGGCAGTTTTTGGCCTTTCGGGTTCATATAAGGGTCGAAAATGGCATTTTTCGGTTTTTAAACATCGTTTCGGGACTTTCTGGTTTCGCTTCGGATTGAACTTTTTTTTTCCTAGACTTCAAGGGTTACCTGCTTGGATAAATATGCTATTATGACGATTTGAAACTTGATAATTGTTTATCATTTTGATACTATGTGCTGAAATATGTTATACGAATTATGGAATGAGTTACTGAATTATTATCTGTTGCATTCTCAGATAAGCAGAAAACTCAGTAATATAAGACTTCTGAGTTGTTTGATTGAGGCCAACAGGTGAGTGGATCTGTGATCCTCAGTGTGATTTAGTTGTAACATGTTTGGTTACAACCGGTAATGTAGTACTACTGTCGATAGACTGTTTAGTCTGGGTTATTTATATTATCCATGATGATTATGGATTATGTGATATTTGGCCATTGGGCATATGTGATATGTATATTCAGAGGCCAACACTGGTTGGGCTTAGTTACTATTGTTTGGCCAAACAGGGGTTCCTTATACACATAGTTGATAGGAACTGTTGTTGGTGAAGATAGTAACAAGCTATCGGTTAATCACTGTATTGGCCTGCAGTTGATTTTAAGTGTTCCTTGGAGGATACCTCAGGAACCACCAGTCCTCTTTGACGTTGTGTGTTTACGATTATTCGCTGTAAACAGATTTGTTATTTCTGAGTTAGACTGTTGGTTACAGTTCTTCTCACTTAGTCGTGTGTTAATCCCACCACCCTACTTCTTGCAGATTAATGTTTGATTGGGGGATGGGCAAGAAGCTTTTGGTTTAATGGGATGTTTGACGACCAGCTACTCTGATTTTGTTTTGATACATAATGATGAGATTTGTACTATATAACACCCAAACTGATGTATGTTTTATGTTTTAAACGATATAACTTTAGCGTATATTGTAAAAAGTATGTTTTGACCAGACGCTTCTGATATTTCGAATATAAAATGATATATAGAAGATGGGTGTTACAAAGCTCTCTACGGTTTATATGAGATGACAAAATGACGATTGTTTATAGGTATTTTTAATAATTAAGTCCTTGAGAGGCAAAAGATGTATACACTGATTAAGAAAATGAATTTTGATTATTAAAAGTGTGCCTGTGGGTTTCGTATAGTGACACTTTAGGTACTTATATTTTTATTTAAGCTCCTTATAGTTTATATAAGATGGCAAAATGACAATTGTTTATACGTATTATTTTTTTAATAATTAAGTCCTTTAAAGAGAAAATGTTGTATATATGTTAGTCTATTGAACCGCGGCTATGCGTGATTAGCCATGAGATATTTTAGTAATAAAAAATGAAAAATATACCGAACATTGATTATGATAGTTTAGTAATTATTTTAGTAATATGTTGTATTTTTATTGATTTGATAATTGATCTTGGTATTAGTGAATTTGATACATGAGATAATAGATGAGATAATAGTTAAGAGTTATGTTAATTATAAATTAACTAGTCCTAAAACCCGTGTATACACACGGCCCGATGGATTTGTATTTTTTTTCATTAAAATTTATAGAATCCTTGTATAATATGTGATAAATTAGAACATTTTTAGTTTATAAGTTTTCATAAATTAAATTTTGTAGTTGTAGTTTAATTTATTTAATGTTATTTTCTTTCGTTTAAATCTTATTGTGATTGTGATTGTACTCGAATTGTAAGTAGCAAGCGACGTTTTTAAAATTATATGAGAAAGTAATAGTTAAATATTATTATTTAGTAACTAAAAGAAGAAATAAAATAATTCAAAACGTTCATTTAGTATGATTGTTGAATTTCTATCAACCACCTTTTGTTTTTATGTTTCCTTTTTGTTTGTTTTAATTTATTTAATATAATAATAACAATTATTTTTATTTAAATTAAAATTGAAAATTTAAGGGGTTTTATTTTTAAAATTTTGTAAAATTGAGGGACCTAATTGATTAATTAAAAATTTTTAATTGATGACATCATTAATGGGTTTCCTATATATAATTTAAGATATGAAACACAAAATACGCAAGTTTAATTGTTAAATTTTAAATAATTACATATTACATCATGAATAAATTATTGCACATAGATTTATTTAATTATTGTTCTTTGTTAACAAAATATAAAATATAAAGTTTAACACTTCTGATTCTGGTGCTGCACACAAAGATAAATATCCAAATCAGAAGGTATATTTAAAGTAAATGCCTATATATGAAATTTTTTAGCAACTTACTTAACCTTTTTTATTTATTGCTTATTCTGATTCTAATGTAATATTACTTTAGAAATTTTGACGACGGGCTCGACAATATAAGGCGTCTAGAAATAATTGGCCGAGGAAAAAGGTAATAAGTTTTGCATCCTAATTTATATCGTTTGTGTATAAAGCTGTCAATAAGGTCATATAGCAAACATCGGTGGTATATAACTTAAATTTTTTATTGATTTTGTTTAGGCATGTATGCACAAGTTAGAATATATTTTGCTTAATATTACCCAATTAGGTCAAAAGCAGGTTTAGTTTTACATATTTGTATTTCAATAAAAGTAGTTAATTTGACTCATTTTCGACGTACATACGAGCCCTATGAACTCAAAACAATACTTAAATTCTGTTTTTTAAACTTATGCTTACCACTTGGATATATCTTAATTACAATTTATATACTATTTTTGTAGAATAGTCACGAGTCAATAAACTAGGAATTATTTATTTTAGCTAGAGTAAAAAGTTCATTTTGTTATTTTCAATTTGGGTGTATGTGTCCATGCACTTTCACATTTCTCTATGTCAACATGATGTAATATGAGTATAGTTTTTTGAATTCTTATCAATATAAAAAAACTTACCGTTAAAAAAAAAAAAAAAAAAAACTGGAACCCAAATGTATGTTAATTTATTGGTAAGAGTAAACATAGAAAAGAAAAAGTTAAAACTTTTAATTAGCGGTAAAACGTTCATCGTCACCCTTAAAAACTTTATTTTTGTACTTCTTTTTTCGTTTGATGTTTATTGTCATCTGAAATGTAAAATAGTGTTTAGTTATTAAGAGATGAAATAAATAATAAATACTACAATATTGTTACACAGACATAGTAAATTTTCATGACGGAAAAGTCATTGTTTCAAGTGTCGTTGTTATTAATCTTTGAAAAAACGTATGTTGTGAACTTGTGGTAATAAGTTGTGTTTCACCCATAAAGTGTCATGTTATACTACTTAATTAGTTGATATATTGAAATTATATTTTGTTCAAATAATATGAATTGATTGAACGTTTACCACATAGTTTTCAATTATATCATGAAAGGTATAATTGGTATTTTCGATATGAAAATATTAAGTTTTAAGTCAAACCCCTAATTGAATTACAAGGGTTGTAGATATTACAATATATATTATTAATTATTTTTTATTAATTAACTATGGAATTTAACCAAGTAAATTCAAGTTCTTTTAGTTTATTCAACAACAAGGGGCTTAAGTTACATAGTTTTTATAATGGTTTTTCAAAGTTTGTTTTAATTGTTAACTCAAAAGTGACGACGCAGAAATGGATCTAACAGTGAAGATTTGTTTCTGATAATTACATTTTTTCATAAAATATTTGTTGAAATTTTTAATTAGAATTTCGGGTATAGTAAAAAAAAAGAAAGAAGAAGAAACAAAAAAAAGCGGCCAACATCCGGTAGTTTTTCCAAGTTCTAGCCTCCCACGATTTTGACGATCACTTTCTTCCACCGCCTTTCCGCCATCTTGCACCATCTCTTACAATATGTTCCTTCACTGTGTTGTTTAATATAACAAACAATATGGGGACGTTTGAATCATGCAGTAGAGCTGGCGAGCTGCAATAGGGATTTTCATACCTCAAGTGTTCTAAAGGTGATCAAAAGACTTATTATCAAGCTGATCTTAAGTACTCTAATGATGTTCATAGCTGATTACATGTGGCTTAAAGCTTATTTATATTGTGCATAAGCTTTCTTAAAGTGTTTTAATATCCATCACAAAGCTAAGCTGATTGGTGCAGAGGTTGTGATCCGAGAAGACCTAAAAGCTGAGTTCAAAGGTCCAAACTATTTTCTTTGTTGTAGTACATTCTAAATGTTACGTATAAACAGAACAGATTAGTTGGGGAGTAAATAAATGGCGTCTCTAAATAATTATAAGAAATGTATTCAATGATGTTGGACCCATAAAGCCATGATGAGATCACATTAGACCTTTACAATCAACATCACTAATGTTGTTTCAACTTGCAAGATTAGATGATTTGTTCTTATTTTCATTAATGGCAAAGATCTAGACCGTAAGAAGCAATTATTTCTATTATGTTTTTTATCTCGAATGATGATCATGTTTTTTGTTTTCTTTTCCAGATCCCGTTAGAGAGAATTTGGAAGGTGAACATACTATAGACCAAGAAAATATGCTTTCATGGGAAGGGACGGGTCGTGATTATATGTACGAAGAGGTATATAATATTGTTGAGTACAAATAAATTGATGATATTTTCCGTGATAATGGTGAAACGGATATGCTGAGGAGTACAACTAAATTCATAGTAGGTTTGTTGATATTATTTCTGTTTTTTGTTTATTGAAAAGACGGTCTTGGCTAATTTTATGGACCTTTGCAAATTATATGTCTGTTTGAATATTTCCACATGTTCCATAATCTAAGTGTTCTAGTTGACCTAAAAAGAATAATACTTATGCATGATAATTGTAGGAGTAAACATCATCATTTCATAAACTAATTCTAATGCATATGTTATTATGATTTATAATGTGGCTTATTATTTAAAAGCTTTTGGTTGTTATAAAATCCGTTGGTGGCTACTAAATGTTTACTGTTTACTTTCATCAACATGCATAGGCTGCCAGAGCATGTTATGAACTTCATGCTGCCAGAATTGGTACGAGCGGGGTCACTTGATGTGGCCAGGGGCGGAGCCATGTAGAAGGTAACGGTAGCAGTTGCTACGGGTTCTTTCGCAATACGCAGTGTAATTTCTTATAAAAAATTCCATTTTAGCTGCATTTGTTGTTCGTGCTACGGGTTAACAAAAATTAAGATACCCAGTTACGGGTCAACCCAAATTCTGAATCCGCCACTTGATGTGGCATGTTATGAACTTCTTGCTGGCATAATTGGATGCGAGTGGGTCACTTGATGGTCTATTTTGAAGAAGTTGAGGTAACAACTACAAACTTATAAAAGTTGCATAAAGATTTTCAAGATACTCTCCAACACAAGTTATATTAGAAATAACGATGTTTGGTCATATGCAAGTGAGTCTAATACTCTAATAGCCAAATAAGGAGAGCTCCAAATGCATGTGCCAAAAATAAAATGGTTTCAAGTAAGCTAATAATTTCCTTTCTTTTCGTAACAGAATTTCGAAATTAGATGAGATGAATAAAATTTTTGAAAGTTCATATTTTGCCAGTGAAGACCTTAGATTAGCAATATGGTGTCTTTTGACTCAATTTATTGTTTCCTTCTTATCTCTAAAACTTGGTAACTTCTTTCATTTTGTTCTTACTTTCTGATTGGCTGTGTATAAACTGTGGATAGAAAGTAGACAATTAGTCTGGTGATCCATTTGGGTATCTACTTAAGGTTATTATTCTTCAATGACAAGTTTGTAATCTTAGTGACCTTTGATTTTAGTCCCTTATGAACTTTCAGAATGTGATTGAGAATTATAAGATATTTACTTACTTATCTGGATAAATGGGTGGGCTGATGTTGCTTTGCTATTTAAATCTTGGAGATGGCCGGTGGGTCAAAAATAGTGCATCTTATTAATGTAACTTTAGTTTTCTATGATTGTTTTTTCTCTCTCTTTCTGAATTTGGTACTGATTTGCAGACTTTATCTCATAGACATTATTATTTTTTATATATTTGATCATTTGTGTCTTTGATGTTTATAGTTTCCTAAAGTAACTTAATCATATTAGTTGTTGTTAGGAAGAACTCTTTTTCTCCAACTAAATGAAAGTTTCAAAATTTATGTATATTCTCTTCATGAATTCAATTAATGTTAATGGGTTTTTGTTTGTCTTGAATTTTATTTGGTGTCTTCCCTAGATTCATGTATGTATAAGCGTAAGGGTTTTAGAGGTGCAAATAGGTATGCTTCAGTTTGCATGTGCTGCTGTTTTTGCTGAAAGTGAACATTTTATAGCCCGACTCGCCCATTTTGACACTTTTATTAGATTATCTGGAACTTTATTTTTTTTTTTTTACTTCTATATCTACTTACAATATTGATTATAAATATTTCTTAGGTTTTAATTATTGATTGTAGATGTAGATGATTAATGTTATTGAATATTAAGTATTAACTGTTTAAAGGTTTATTGAATGTGTAAACATCTGTTTTGAGCTATTGAGATGGTTGAAACTATATATTGCGATTTATGCCATGTGCTTTACGTGGATTCATTGTTATTGGGATGTCAATATACAATTTACATGGAGTCATATGTAAAATACTAACAATTGGTGTTGTGTACTGTAACACCTCAAAATTTGTAAGTTTTATATTTAAGTGTGTTATTTAAATTATATTTGTATTGGTATTAAATACAAATTTAGTGTTTGGGTGAGAAATATAAATGAGATAAGAGTTGAGGGGTTAAAAGTGTTAAGTGAGTAAATGGAGGGTAGGAAGTGAAAATGTTCACATATATCCCCATCCTTCTCCTAAATTCTGGAAATATACATTCATATAGGTGTGTATATACGTACGTATGAACCAGGAAGCCAAAGAAAAGAGAAATCAAAATTTCGTGCTAGGCTTGATAAATTTAGGGTTTTAAACTCTAATTTAACCAAACTAAGATATGAATAACACCCTCAACCCTCTAATTTGTTTCCCTTAAATGATTTTGTATGAACCCTAGAATTAACTAGGGAGAAAGAGGTTAAGATAAGGTGGGTTTTGGGTGTGGGATGCATAGGTAAGTGTTTTGAGTTATATGCAAGTATAGAAATGATGTTATGATGAAAAGAAATTTTATTAATAAATTGGTAGATGATGTCTAATTTACCAAGTGTGTATTTAAGTATGTGAATTAGATGATGGTGATGATTATAAGTTGTTATTGTTGTCAAATAACAACTTAGTCACCTACATATATGTGTAATGTTACGAGTCAAGAGTATAAATATTTTAGTTAGAGATTTTGGGTGTGTGAAGTGGCACACTTAAATTCTAGCTAGTGAGATGTTAAAGAGTTAATATTGAGTTCATTGAGTTGTAAGTAACTAATGTATATGTATTGATATATTAGGTGAAACAAGAGTGGAGAAGTAATTGCTTGAACTAATTGATCTCTAAATTAAGGTAAGTATTGGATGAGTATGATTTATGTGGCAATGCTTGGATTACATTGAGCAGTCAAGTATTTGCTCTTTGGTATGTTGCAGATGAAGTGTGATCATTGAGATACAAGAGTATTCAATGATCACACTAAATGGTGGAATTCAAGGGTGACTTTGAGACTTGAGAAACCTCAAATGTTATGCCTTAACACCATAGTATGGACTCTTTGAGTCAACATGTAAAGAATTGAGGATCCTTAATTCATGTTGTGTTGTAATGTTTATGTTAATACTGATGTTATACTTTCCCTTACTTACTAAGCATGTTGCTTATAGTTATGTTGTTAATGTATGTAGGTGAGCAAAGTGAGGCTAAGGGCGAATTGGGTAAAAAGCCCAAGCGGTAATAGAGGTGGATTTGCTACAAGCTAGTAGTAAGTAATCCCTTATGATCATGCTCTCGATGTGTAGAAACGCCCATGTTGTATATTTGTTGCTTTTTGTACATGGTCAACTTTTGTAACGAAATATATATGTAAGATGTTTTGTAAGGAATGATGTTGGAAGTTATGTTTGGGTTGAAATAATCTTTTTCTAAATGCTGATTATGTTAAATAGTTGAAAATCTTAAAAAGGGTCAAAATGGGTTCCCAATGGGTCAATTGGTTAAAACTAATAAAAATGATGATTTGGACCTTTTGGCATGGATTGTTGAGTTGAATTATGCCAATAGAGTGGTTGAAAAGTGGTACGGAAAGTTGAATTTAGATGGTTGCAAGAATTGGTTCAAAGAGTGTCCAAATAGCCATTTTTTGGATTTAAGTCCAAAATCGTCGTTTGAGTGAATTTTAGAAAAGTGTCAATTGGGAAACCTTTATTATGTCGTACGAAAGATGTCTGCAAAATTTCGTGTCGTGATTTTAAACGAGTCAAAACTTATGCGTTTATCAAATTGGGTCAAAAGTTGAGTTGTGCAGAATGTACTGTTCAGGACCCAGTACGCGATCGCGTAAGGGTCACGCGATCGCGTACCTAATAAAGAAAATGAAACAGAAACTTTTACGTTGTGAATACGCGATCGCGTAACTTGTACTAAAACTCGAACAGAAACTTTTCAGGTATTGAGTACGCGATCACGTACCCTAGATGGGATCGCGTACTCTTAGTCTGGGTCAATGTACGCGATCGCGTATGGTTACCAGGATCGCGTACGATGTGTAAAAAAAAAAAAATTAGGGCGTTTCATGTACGTAGTTATGTCAGTTACATGGAAAGTAATTAATAAAAGTTTACATACAACTATTTCATTTATTTCAACATATGATTACATGTTAGGTTGAAGATTTATTTTAGCATAATTTTATTTTTACTAAAGGCGACTATTCATGGTATGGTCGACCTGAACTGAAGTTTGAGTAATCTAAAATTGATTCATAGTCACTATGTATTGCTTTTTAAGGTGACTCACATAGACACATACTGTATCGTCAACTGGAACATTTTTTAGAACTTATTCAGTATTGGCAAGAACTAGGATTTTTAATGTCCTTAGCATTGTGATGCGGTGAATTTACAATTACAAAGATATAACAATATTTTAAAATTTTGGTATTTGGTTTATTCAGTACATACTTTATTTGTATTTGTATTGTATACTTTGCATTAAAAATATATCATCTAAATTTTATAAATAGTTTTTAATAAATCCGTGTTGTCACTTTGAATGAGGATAATGTGTTAGCCCATGGTTTATTAAAATTTTTATTGTTACATTTACAAATTCAAATGTAATAGTCCTCGTTGTCACGGGTTCATCACCTAGTTAATATTAAACTAATTTAATTTATTAAATAACTTGACAACTTTTTAGGATATTTATGTTTGTTTACGAGGAGAAACACTGTACAGTACGGATGTCATAGTTGATTGATTATATATCTTATAGTATTATACTGTAATTATGAAACGTCCCATTTTTTTTTTTTTAAAAAATATACTCGATTTAATTTCTCGATAACATTTTATATATTATAAAGTAATATTCACATTGTTATCACAAACATACATTTTGTCTTTACAAAATGTTACACGTTAATATAGAGCATGATTCTACGAGTCTCTCCTCTTACTATATTGCCATAGTAAGTCCATCACTAGCAGCCCTCGGGTCGCTTTCCCGGATCCCCACCCTTCATACCTCTTGATGTACCTATCACACACAACAATCAACACGTAAGCATTTTGCTTAGTAAGTACAAGAAAGGTACAATCACATGTAAATAATTAGCACAATTGATCACTCAGCAATTGGCAATTCAACTCATACAGCTAGGCACAATTGTTCACTCAGCAATAGGCCTTTATGGGTACAATTGATCACTCAGCAATTGACCGCTCAACTCATACAGCTAGGCACAATTGATCACTCAGCAATTGGCCGTTCAACTCATACAGCTAGGCACAATTGTTCACTCAGCAATAGGCCTCTTAACTCAGTCTCATATGCACAATTGTTCACTCAGCAATAGGCCTCTTAACTCAGTCTCATAGGCACAATTGTTCACTCAGCAATAGGCCTCTTAACTCAAATTTGTAATACAATCGGTATTCACATAATCAACCAATTAAATTATTTATATTCCTACTACTTACCTCGAAGGCGACGTTCAGATGATCACAACTCGCTATCCGAAATACCTGTCGAGACGTTCATATTAATCAACTTTTTATAAACCTCTACGACACTACCCCCTTGTGTCGCTACACTTCCTGGCGACACTAACTTAGCGTCGCACATCACACTATTGCGACACAACATGCGACACAACCTCTTAGTGTCGCTATAGCAACAGTTGTAACTAGCAGTAGAAACTTAGCGACACGAGCCGCGACATTAACTCCTTGTGTCGCTAAAGCAACAGTATTAATTTGTGACACTACCACTGCGACACAAGCTGCGACACAAGCCTTGTGTCGCAATGACGAACATAACAGCAGAACTCTTCTGCAAATACATGTTTTCTGGGTGATTTCAACACCCTAATTCCGAACCAGTTTCAATAGTTGATCATCATAAACACCAAGCCAGTTCAAAACACTTTCAAACTCATTTTAACCCACATAAACATTTTACCCCCAATTTACTCATTTTTAAACTCAATTAAACTATATATCATCTAAATTTTATAAATAGTTTTTAATAAATCCGTGTTGTCACTTTGAATGAGGATAATGTGTTAGCCCATGGTTTATTAAAATTTTTATTGTTACATTTACAAATTCAAATGTAGTAGTCCTCGTTGTCACGGGTTCATCACCTAGTTAATATTAAACTAATTTAATTTATTAAATAACTTGACAACTTTTTAGGATATTTATGTTTGTTTACGAGGAGAAACACTGTACAGTACGGATGTCATAGTTGATTGATTATATATCTTATAGTATTATACTGTAATTATGAAACGTCCCATTTTTTTTTTTTTTAAAATATACTCGATTTAATTTCTCGATAACATTTTATATATTATAAAGTAATATTCACATTGTTATCACAAACATACATTTTGTCTTTACAAAATGTTACACGTTAATATAGAGCATGATTCTACGAGTCTCTCCTCTTACTATATTGCCATAGTAAGTCCATCACTAGCAGCCCTCGGGTCGCTTTCCCGGATCCCCACCCTTCATACCTCTTGATGTACCTATCACACACAACAATCAACACGTAAGCATTTTGCTTAGTAAGCACAAGAAAGGTACAATCACATGTAAATAATTAGCACAATTGATCACTCAGCAATTGGCAATTCAACTCATACAGCTAGGCACAATTGTTCACTCAGCAATAGGCCTTTATGGGTACAATTGATCACTCAGCAATTGACCGCTCAACTCATACAGCTAGGCACAATTGATCACTCAGCAATTGGCCGTTCAACTCATACAGCTAGGCACAATTGTTCACTCAGCAATAGGCCTCTTAACTCAGTCTCATATGCACAATTGTTCACTCAGCAATAGGCCTCTTAACTCAGTCTCATAGGCACAATTGTTCACTCAGCAATAGGCCTCTTAACTCAAATTTGTAATACAATCGGTATTCACATAATCAACCAATTAAATTATTTATATTCCTACTACTTACCTCGAAGGCGACGTTCAGATGATCACAACTCGCTATCCGAAATACCTGTCGAGACGTTCATATTAATCAACTTTTTATAAACCTCTACGACACTACCCCCTTGTGTCGCTACACTTCCTGGCGACACTAACTTAGCGTCGCACATCACACTATTGCGACACAACATGCGACACAACCTCTTAGTGTCGCTATAGCAACAGTTGTAACTAGCAGTAGAAACTTAGCGACACGAGCCGCGACATTAACTCCTTGTGTCGCTAAAGCAACAGTATTAATTTGTGACACTACCACTGCGACACAAGCTGCGACACAAGCCTTGTGTCGCAATGACGAACATAACAGCAGAACTCTTCTGCAAATACATGTTTTCTGGGTGATTTCAACACCCTAATTCCGAACCAGTTTCAATAGTTGATCATCATAAACACCAAGCCAGTTCAAAACACTTTCAAACTCATTTTAACCCACATAAACATTTTACCCCCAATTTACTCATTTTTAAACTCAATTAAACTCAATCTTTCATCTTTTATTACTTGAATTAAATCCCAATTTCAACAGGAGTTTAGGTTCCTTACCTGAATTTGCAAGGAAACACCTTCAACAATTACTTTCCAAACTCAATTATTGATATCTTCTTGTTTCCTTTTCTTTTCTCTCACTAAAATCTCACACACACACATACAGGAACGAATTGAGATGTTTTACTGTTTTCTGTAATGTTTTGGAATATAATTTTCCATTAATTTCACGCCAAATTACACAATTAACCCCTCACAACCGCCTCTCAGCCCGACACAGCGACACAAGCCTTGTGTCGCACTGGGCCTTGTGTCGCTACCTGCGACACTATCCCTTGTGTCGCATAACAGTACTCAGCTTTTAAATTTAACGAATTTCGGGGTGTTACAACTCTCCCCCACTTACTCAGGATTGTGTCCTCACAATCCACTTCTGATACAACGAGAGATAATAACGAAGAACCTCACTCTCTGGTTCCCATGTAAACTCTGATCCCTTTCGATGCTTCCACTGGACTTTAAACATTCGAAATTCTTTATTTCTTAACCTCTTTATTTTCTCATCCAATATCTCGATTGGTTCTTCAATATAATTCAACTTATCACTTACTTCAATTTCGTCCATTGGAATATAGGCTGTCTCATCAGCCAAACACTTTCTCAAATATGACACATAAAAAGTGTTATGAATATTTGCCAACTCATCTGGCAATTCTAAACGATATGCCACTTCACCTACTCTCGCTATGATTTTAAAGGGTCCAATAAAACGAGGACTCAATTTCCCACGTTTTCTAAATCGAATGACACCCTTCCAAGGAGATACCTTTAACATAACATAATCTCCTTCGTTAAACTCAATTGGACGCCTTCTCTTATCTGCATACGACTTTTGTCGATCTTGTGCAACTTTTAAACGAGCTCGAATTTGATCTATCCGTTCTGTAGATTTCAGCACAACTTCAGTACTAGCCAACTCACGTTTCCCAATTTCACCCCAACAGATCGGAGTTCTGCATTTTCTCCCATATAACACCTCATATGGTGGCATCCCAATGCTAGAGTGGTAACTGTTATTATAAGAAAACTCAGCCAACGGCAAATAAGCATCCCAATTTCCTCCGAAATCAATAACACATGCTCTCAGCATATCTTCCAACGTTTGGATTGTCCGCTCACTTTGACCATCTGTTTGTGGGTGATATGCAGTACTCAAATTAAGACGCGTTCCCATCTCCTCTTGGAACTTCGCCCAAAATCTAGATGTAAATCTACTATCCCTATCAGAGACAATAGATATTGGAACACCGTGTCTTGCCACCACTTCTTTTACATACAAATCAGCCAACACTTCTGAAGACGAAGCTTCTCTTATTGGCAAAAATAATGCACTCTTAGATAATCGATCTACAATTACCCAAATGGCATCATGATGCTTCAACGTTTTTGGCAATTTCGTAATAAGATCCATCGTGATATGTTCCCACTTCCATATCGGAATGTCTAACGGCTTCATCTTTCCATATGGTTTTTCATGCTCAGCTTTCACCTGTGAACAGGTCAAACACTTTTCCACATATCTGACAATTTCTCTTTTCATACCCGGCCACCAATAATCTCTTTTTAAATCATGATACATCTTCGTGGCACCAGGATGAATCGAATACTTGGATTTATGAGCTTCATCAAGTAAGAGTTTTCTCATTTCTCCAGAACTCGGTACCCAAATCCTTCCATAACGGGTCTTTAATCCGCGGGAATCATCGACAAAGTCTTGCTCTTGACCCTTTATTCGTTCTGCTCGAAAATCACCACTCTGTAACACTTGTTGTTGAGCTTCTTTCACTTGCTCAATTAAATCTGTAATCACAATCATTCGAAAAGATTTTATTTTTAACACCATATCAATAGCCTTTCTACTGAGAGCATCTGCTACCACATTCGCCTTTCCGGGATGGTATAAGATTTCACAGTCATAATCTTTCACTAAATCAAGCCAACGCCTCTGTCTCATATTAAGATCTCGCTGATCGAAGAAATACTTTAAACTCTTATGGTCTGTATAAATCGTACATTTTACTCCATAGAGATAATGCCTCCAAATTTTCAACGCAAACACCACCGCTGCCAATTCTAGATCATGAGTAGGATATCCTTTTTCATGTGTTTTTAGCTGTCTTGAAGCATACGCTATTACTTTTCCTCGTTGCATGAGTACACAACCCAATCCCACGCGAGATACGTCACAATACACTACCATATCATCATTCCCTTTAGGGAGTACTAGTATAGGTGCTTGACTCAGTTTCTCCTTCAAAATATTAAAGGCTCGATCCTGATCCTCATTCCATTCAAACTTGGCATTTTTACACGTAAGCCTTGTAAGCGGAGTCACAATCTTGGAGAAATCTTGAATAAATCTCCGATAATATCCTGCCAATCCCGAGAAACTTCGAATCTCTGTTGGAGTCTTCGGAGGTTTCCACATCATCACTGTTTCTACTTTCGCAGGATCTACCTTGATTCCCTCGTGGTTTATCACATGTCCCAAGAATTGTACCTCTCTCAGCCAAAATTCACACTTCGAAAATTTTGCATATAGCTTTTCATTTCGTAATACCTGCAACACTTGTCTCAGATGCACTTCATGCTCCCCTTCTGTTTTTGAATATATTAAAATATTATCAATAAACACAATCACGAATTTGTCGAGAAACGTCTGGCAAACTCGATTCATCAAATCCATAAATGCAGCAGGAGCATTTGTCAGCCCGAAAGGCATTACCACAAACTCATAGTGACCATAACGCGTTCGGAAAGCAGTCTTGGAAACATCTTCTTCTTTTACTCGTAACTGATGGTAACCAGATCGTAAATCAATCTTTGAAAAATGAGTAGCACCCTGGAGCTGATCAAACAAATCATCAATCCTCGGTAACGGGTAACGGTTCTTAACAGTTACCTTATTCAGCTCCCTATAATCAATACACATTCGCATGCTCCCGTCCTTCTTTGTAACAAACAATACTGGTGCTCCCCACGGTGAACTACTCGGACGGATAAACCCTTTCTCCAACAACTCTTGTATTTGTTTCATCATTTCTTGCATCTCTGACGGTGCAAGTCTATAAGGGGTCTTAGCAACAGGAGTAGTCCCCGGCATTAGCTCAATTCGAAACTCTACTTTCCTCTCCAGCGGAACACCCAGTAACTCTTCCGAAAATACATCAGGAAACTCATTTACAACCGGAATATTCTCAATACTCATCACATTCTTTCGCATATCAATAACGTGAGCTAAAAATGCTTGACAACCATGCGACAAATGCCTTCTAGCACGAGCATAAGTACAAATTGACAAAGACGGTCTAGGTTTTTCTCCATAAATATCTATTACTCCCCCACTTGGAGCATTGATGCGGATAATTTTCTTTTCACAACGGATTACAGCATCATATTTACTCAGCCAATCCATACCCACTACTGGATCAAACTCACCCATCCTCATGGGTATAAGATTGATCATAAATATTTCATTATTAATTTCAATTCGACACCCTCTATACATTTTGGTCACATAAATAACCCGATCATCTGCTACCTCAACATCTAGAGGTGTATCTAACTCACTTAACGATAATTGAAAGCTCTTACTAAAGTTTTCAGAGACAAAGGATCTAGAAGCTCCAGAATCAAATAATATATAAGCGGGTAATGAATTAATAAGAAATGTACCCGTAAGAACATCCGGAGCATTCTTCGCTTCATCCGCAGTCAATTGAAAAGATCGACTTTTTACTCTTGACTAATCAGAAACTTTCTATTCATCAGCAATTGGCCGTTCAACTCAGCAATTGGCCGTTCAACTCATACAGCTAGGCACAATTGTTCACTCAGCAATAGGCCTCTTAACTCAGTCTCATATGCACAATTGTTCACTCAGCAATAGGCCTCTTAACTCAGTCTCATAGGCACAATTGTTCACTCAGCAATAGGCCTCTTAACTCAAATTTGTAATACAATCGGTATTCACATAATCAACCAATTAAATTATTTATATTCCTACTACTTACCTCGAAGGCGACGTTCAGATGATCACAACTCGCTATCCGAAATACCTGTCGAGACGTTCATATTAATCAACTTTTTATAAACCTCTACGACACTACCCCCTTGTGTCGCTACACTTCCTGGCGACACTAACTTAGCGTCGCACATCACACTATTGCGACACAACATGCGACACAACCTCTTAGTGTCGCTATAGCAACAGTTGTAACTAGCAGTAGAAACTTAGCGACACGAGCCGCGACATTAACTCCTTGTGTCGCTAAAGCAACAGTATTAATTTGTGACACTACCACTGCGACACAAGCTGCGACACAAGCCTTGTGTCGCAATGACGAACATAACAGCAGAACTCTTCTGCAAATACATGTTTTCTGGGTGATTTCAACACCCTAATTCCGAACCAGTTTCAATAGTTGATCATCATAAACACCAAGCCAGTTCAAAACACTTTCAAACTCATTTTAACCCACATAAACATTTTACCCCCAATTTACTCATTTTTAAACTCAATTAAACTCAATCTTTCATCTTTTATTACTTGAATTAAATCCCAATTTCAACAGGGGTTTAGGTTCCTTACCTGAATTTGCAAGGAAACACCTTCAACAATTACTTTCCAAACTCAATTATTGATATCTTCTTGTTTCCTTTTCTTTTCTCTCACTAAAATCTCACACACACATACAGGAACGAATTGAGATGTTTTACTGTTTTCTGGAATGTTTTGGAATATAATTTTCCATTAATTTCACGCCAAATTACACAATTAACCCCTCACAACTGCCTCTCAGCCCGACACAGCGACACAAGCCTTGTGTCGCACTGGGCCATGTGTCGCTACCTGCGACACTATCCCTTGTGTCGCATAACAGTACTCAGCTTTTAAATTTAACGAATTTCGGGGTGTTACAAATTAATAAAATAAATATAGTATTTTCCATATATGCATTAAAAATATATCATCTAAATTTTATAAATAGTTTTTAATAAATCCGTGTTGTCACTTTGAATGAGGATAATGTGTTAGCCCATGGTTTATTAAAATTTTTATTGTTACATTTACAAATTCAAATGTAGTAGTCCTCGTTGTCACGGGTTCATCACCTAGTTAATATTAAACTAATTTAATTTATTAAATAACTTGACAACTTTTTAGGATATTTTATGTTTGTTTACGAGGAGAAACACTGTACAGTACGGATATCATAGTTGATTGATTATATATCTTATAGTATTATACTGTAATTATGAAACGTCCCATTTTTTTTTTTTTAAAATATACTCGATTTAATTTCTCGATAACATTTTATATATTATAAAGTAATATTCACATTGTTATCACAAACATACATTTTGTCTTTACAAAATGTTACACGTTAATATAGAGCATGATTCTACGAGTCTCTCCTCTTACTATATTGCCATAGTAAGTCCATCACTAGCAGCCCTCGGGTCGCTTTCCCGGATCCCCACCCTTCATACCTCTTGATGTACCTATCACACACAACAATCAACACGTAAGCATTTTGCTTAGTAAGCACAAGAAAGGTACAATCACATGTAAATAATTAGCACAATTGATCACTCAGCAATTGGCAATTCAACTCATACAGCTAGGCACAATTGTTCACTCAGCAATAGGCCTTTATGGGTACAATTGATCACTCAGCAATTGACCGCTCAACTCATACAGCTAGGCACAATTGATCACTCAGCAATTGGCCGTTCAACTCATACAGCTAGGCACAATTGTTCACTCAGCAATAGGCCTCTTAACTCAGTCTCATATGCACAATTGTTCACTCAGCAATAGGCCTCTTAACTCAGTCTCATAGGCACAATTGTTCACTCAGTAATAGGCCTCTTAACTCAAATTTGTAATACAATCGGTATTCACATAATCAACCAATTAAATTATTTATATTCCTACTACTTACCTCGAAGGCGACGTTCAGATGATCACAACTCGCTATCCGAAATACCTGTCGAGACGTTCATATTAATCAACTTTTTATAAACCTCTACGACACTACCCCCTTGTGTCGCTACACTTCCTGGCGACACTAACTTAGCGTCGCACATCACACTATTGCGACACAACATGCGACACAACCTCTTAGTGTCGCTATAGCAACAGTTGTAACTAGCAGTAGAAACTTAGCGACACGAGCCGCGACATTAACTCCTTGTGTCGCTAAAGCAACAGTATTAATTTGTGACACTACCACTGCGACACAAGCTGCGACACAAGCCTTGTGTCGCAATGACGAACATAACAGCAGAACTCTTCTGCAAATACATGTTTTCTGGGTGATTTCAACACCCTAATTCCGAACCAGTTTCAATAGTTGATCATCATAAACACCAAGCCAGTTCAAAACACTTTCAAACTCATTTTAACCCACATAAACATTTTACCCCCAATTTACTCATTTTTAAACTCAATCTTTCATCTTTTATTACTTGAATTAAATCCCAATTTCAACAGGGGTTTAGGTTCCTTACCTGAATTTGCAAGGAAACACCTTCAACAATTACTTTCCAAACTCAATTATTGATATCTTCTTGTTTCCTTTTCTTTTCTCTCACTAAAATCTCACACACACATACAGGAACGAATTGAGATGTTTTACTGTTTTCTGGAATGTTTTGGAATATAATTTTCCATTAATTTCACGCCAAATTACACAATTAACCCCTCACAACTGCCTCTCAGCCCGACACAACGACACAAGCCTTGTGTCGCACTGGGCCTTGTGTCGCTACCTGCGACACTATCCCTTGTGTCGCATAACAGTACTCAGCTTTTAAATTTAACGAATTTCGGGGTGTTACAAATTAATAAAATAAATATAGTATTTTCCATATATGCATTAAAAATATATCATCTAAATTTTATAAATAGTTTTTAATAAATCCGTGTTGTCACTTTGAATGAGGATAATGTGTTAGCCCATGGTTTATTAAAATTTTTATTGTTACATTTACAAATTCAAATGTAGTAGTCCTCGTTGTCACGGGTTCATCACCTAGTTAATATTAAACTAATTTAATTTATTAAATAACTTGACAACTTTTTAGGATATTTATGTTTGTTTACGAGGAGAAACACTGTACAGTACGGATGTCATAGTTGATTGATTATATATCTTATAGTATTATACTGTAATTATGAAACGTCCCATTTTTTTTTTTTAAAAAATATACTCGATTTAATTTCTCGATAACATTTTATATATTATAAAGTAATATTCACATTGTTATCACAAACATACATTTTGTCTTTACAAAATGTTACACGTTAATATAGAGCATGATTCTACGAGTCTCTCCTCTTACTATATTGCCATAGTAAGTCCATCACTAGCAGCCCTCGGGTCGCTTTCCCGGATCCCCACCCTTCATACCTCTTGATGTACCTATCACACACAACAATCAACACGTAAGCATTTTGCTTAGTAAGCACAAGAAAGGTACAATCACATGTAAATAATTAGCACAATTGATCACTCAGCAATTGGCAATTCAACTCATACAGCTAGGCACAATTGTTCACTCAGCAATAGGCCTTTATGGGTACAATTGATCACTCAGCAATTGACCGCTCAACTCATACAGCTAGGCACAATTGATCACTCAGCAATTGGCCGTTCAACTCATACAGCTAGGCACAATTGTTCACTCAGCAATAGGCCTCTTAACTCAGTCTCATATGCACAATTGTTCACTCAGCAATAGGCCTCTTAACTCAGTCTCATAGGCACAATTGTTCACTCAGCAATAGGCCTCTTAACTCAAATTTGTAATACAATCGGTATTCACATAATCAACCAATTAAATTATTTATATTCCTACTACTTACCTCGAAGGCGACGTTCAGATGATCACAACTCGCTATCCGAAATACCTGTCGAGACGTTCATATTAATCAACTTTTTATAAACCTCTACGACACTACCCCCTTGTGTCGCTACACTTCCTGGCGACACTAACTTAGCGTCGCACATCACACTATTGCGACACAACATGCGACACAACCTCTTAGTGTCGCTATAGCAACAGTTGTAACTAGCAGTAGAAACTTAGCGACACGAGCCGCGACATTAACTCCTTGTGTCGCTAAAGCAACAGTATTAATTTGTGACACTACCACTGCGACACAAGCTGCGACACAAGCCTTGTGTCGCAATGACGAACATAACAGCAGAACTCTTCTGCAAATACATGTTTTCTGGGTGATTTCAACACCCTAATTCCGAACCAGTTTCAATAGTTGATCATCATAAACACCAAGCCAGTTCAAAACACTTTCAAACTCATTTTAACCCACATAAACATTTTACCCCCAATTTACTCATTTTTAAACTCAATTAAACTCAATCTTTCATCTTTTATTACTTGAATTAAATCCCAATTTCAACAGGGGTTTAGGTTCCTTACCTGAATTTGCAAGGAAACACCTTCAACAATTACTTTCCAAACTCAATTATTGATATCTTCTTGTTTCCTTTTCTTTTCTCTCACTAAAATCTCACACACACATACAGGAACGAATTGAGATGTTTTACTGTTTTCTGGAATGTTTTGGAATATAATTTTCCATTAATTTCACGCCAAATTACACAATTAACCCCTCACAACTGCCTCTCAGCCCGACACAACGACACAAGCCTTGTGTCGCACTGGGCCTTGTGTCGCTACCTGCGACACTATCCCTTGTGTCGCATAACAGTACTCAGCTTTTAAATTTAACGAATTTCGGGGTGTTACAAATTAATAAAATAAATATAGTATTTTCCATATATGCATTAAAAATATATCATCTAAATTTTATAAATAGTTTTTAATAAATCCGTGTTGTCACTTTGAATGAGGATAATGTGTTAGCCCATGGTTTATTAAAATTTTTATTGTTACATTTACAAATTCAAATGTAGTAGTCCTCGTTGTCACGGGTTCATCACCTAGTTAATATTAAACTAATTTAATTTATTAAATAACTTGACAACTTTTTAGGATATTTATGTTTGTTTACGAGGAGAAACACTGTACAGTACGGATGTCATAGTTGATTGATTATATATCTTATAGTATTATACTGTAATTATGAAACGTCCCATTTTTTTTTTTTTTAAAATATACTCGATTTAATTTCTCGATAACATTTTATATATTATAAAGTAATATTCACATTGTTATCACAAACATACATTTTGTCTTTACAAAATGTTACACGTTAATATAGAGCATGATTCTACGAGTCTCTCCTCTTACTATATTGCCATAGTAAGTCCATCACTAGCAGCCCTCGGGTCGCTTTCCCGGATCCCCACCCTTCATACCTCTTGATGTACCTATCACACACAACAATCAACACGTAAGCATTTTGCTTAGTAAGCACAAGAAAGGTACAATCACATGTAAATAATTAGCACAATTGATCACTCAGCAATTGGCAATTCAACTCATACAGCTAGGCACAATTGTTCACTCAGCAATAGGCCTTTATGGGTACAATTGATCACTCAGCAATTGACCGCTCAACTCATACAGCTAGGCACAATTGATCACTCAGCAATTGGCCGTTCAACTCATACAGCTAGGCACAATTGTTCACTCAGCAATAGGCCTCTTAACTCAGTCTCATATGCACAATTGTTCACTCAGCAATAGGCCTCTTAACTCAGTCTCATAGGCACAATTGTTCACTCAGCAATAGGCCTCTTAACTCAAATTTGTAATACAATCGGTATTCACATAATCAACCAATTAAATTATTTATATTCCTACTACTTACCTCGAAGGCGACGTTCAGATGATCACAACTCGCTATCCGAAATACCTGTCGAGACGTTCATATTAATCAACTTTTTATAAACCTCTACGACACTACCCCCTTGTGTCGCTACACTTCCTGGCGACACTAACTTAGCGTCGCACATCACACTATTGCGACACAACATGCGACACAACCTCTTAGTGTCGCTATAGCAACAGTTGTAACTAGCAGTAGAAACTTAGCGACACGAGCCGCGACATTAACTCCTTGTGTCGCTAAAGCAACAGTATTAATTTGTGACACTACCACTGCGACACAAGCTGCGACACAAGCCTTGTGTCGCAATGACGAACATAACAGCAGAACTCTTCTGCAAATACATGTTTTCTGGGTGATTTCAACACCCTAATTCCGAACCAGTTTCAATAGTTGATCATCATAAACACCAAGCCAGTTCAAAACACTTTCAAACTCATTTTAACCCACATAAACATTTTACCCCCAATTTACTCATTTTTAAACTCAATTAAACTCAATCTTTCATCTTTTATTACTTGAATTAAATCCCAATTTCAACAGGGGTTTAGGTTCCTTACCTGAATTTGCAAGGAAACACCTTCAACAATTACTTTCCAAACTCAATTATTGATATCTTCTTGTTTCCTTTTCTTTTCTCTCACTAAAATCTCACACACACATACAGGAACGAATTGAGATGTTTTACTGTTTTCTGGAATGTTTTGGAATATAATTTTCCATTAATTTCACGCCAAATTACACAATTAACCCCTCACAACTGCCTCTCAGCCCGACACAACGACACAAGCCTTGTGTCGCACTGGGCCTTGTGTCGCTACCTGCGACACTATCCCTTGTGTCGCATAACAGTACTCAGCTTTTAAATTTAACGAATTTCGGGGTGTTACAAATTAATAAAATAAATATAGTATTTTCCATATATGCATTAAAAATATATCATCTAAATTTTATAAATAGTTTTTAATAAATCCGTGTTGTCACTTTGAATGAGGATAATGTGTTAGCCCATGGTTTATTAAAATTTTTATTGTTACATTTACAAATTCAAATGTAGTAGTCCTCGTTGTCACGGGTTCATCACCTAGTTAATATTAAACTAATTTAATTTATTAAATAACTTGACAACTTTTTAGGATATTTATGTTTGTTTACGAGGAGAAACACTGTACAGTACGGATGTCATAGTTGATTGATTATATATCTTATAGTATTATACTGTAATTATGAAACGTCCCATTTTTTTTTTTAAAAAAATATACTCGATTTAATTTCTCGATAACATTTTATATATTATAAAGTAATATTCACATTGTTATCACAAACATACATTTTGTCTTTACAAAATGTTACACGTTAATATAGAGCATGATTCTACGAGTCTCTCCTCTTACTATATTGCCATAGTAAGTCCATCACTAGCAGCCCTCGGGTCGCTTTCCCGGATCCCCACCCTTCATACCTCTTGATGTACCTATCACACACAACAATCAACACGTAAGCATTTTGCTTAGTAAGCACAAGAAAGGTACAATCACATGTAAATAATTAGCACAATTGATCACTCAGCAATTGGCAATTCAACTCATACAGCTAGGCACAATTGTTCACTCAGCAATAGGCCTTTATGGGTACAATTGATCACTCAGCAATTGACCGCTCAACTCATACAGCTAGGCACAATTGATCACTCAGCAATTGGCCGTTCAACTCATACAGCTAGGCACAATTGTTCACTCAGCAATAGGCCTCTTAACTCAGTCTCATATGCACAATTGTTCACTCAGCAATAGGCCTCTTAACTCAGTCTCATAGGCACAATTGTTCACTCAGCAATAGGCCTCTTAACTCAAATTTGTAATACAATCGGTATTCACATAATCAACCAATTAAATTATTTATATTCCTACTACTTACCTCGAAGGCGACGTTCAGATGATCACAACTCGCTATCCGAAATACCTGTCGAGACGTTCATATTAATCAACTTTTTATAAACCTCTACGACACTACCCCCTTGTGTCGCTACACTTCCTGGCGACACTAACTTAGCGTCGCACATCACACTATTGCGACACAACATGCGACACAACCTCTTAGTGTCGCTATAGCAACAGTTGTAACTAGCAGTAGAAACTTAGCGACACGAGCCGCGACATTAACTCCTTGTGTCGCTAAAGCAACAGTATTAATTTGTGACACTACCACTGCGACACAAGCTGCGACACAAGCCTTGTGTCGCAATGACGAACATAACAGCAGAACTCTTCTGCAAATACATGTTTTCTGGGTGATTTCAACACCCTAATTCCGAACCAGTTTCAATAGTTGATCATCATAAACACCAAGCCAGTTCAAAACACTTTCAAACTCATTTTAACCCACATAAACATTTTACCCCCAATTTACTCATTTTTAAACTCAATCTTTCATCTTTTATTACTTGAATTAAATCCCAATTTCAACAGGGGTTTAGGTTCCTTACCTGAATTTGCAAGGAAACACCTTCAACAATTACTTTCCAAACTCAATTATTGATATCTTCTTGTTTCCTTTTCTTTTCTCTCACTAAAATCTCACACACACATACAGGAACGAATTGAGATGTTTTACTGTTTTCTGGAATGTTTTGGAATATAATTTTCCATTAATTTCACGCCAAATTACACAATTAACCCCTCACAACTGCCTCTCAGCCCGACACAACGACACAAGCCTTGTGTCGCACTGGGCCTTGTGTCGCTACCTGCGACACTATCCCTTGTGTCGCATAACAGTACTCAGCTTTTAAATTTAACGAATTTCGGGGTGTTACAAATTAATAAAATAAATATAGTATTTTCCATATATGCATGAATATATGGATCACATAAAAATTTAAAATTCCATCCACTAACGATCCGGTGGCATTTTTAGAACATTAAGGGTGTGCTTGGTTGGAGGTATTAGATAGTAAGGAATGGTATTGATTACCATTAAGTTTGGTTGGTTAAGGGCAATATAATCAATCATTATAGAGTTTGGGGCATTGAAACATTCTCCACTAATTTGGGAGGAATGGGAATATTAATTGTAACCGTCCTGGTCTCTTCACCTCTATCTTCATTCTTTTCTTCTTTTTTTTTTTTCTCTTTTTTTTTCATTTTTACCATCACCAATCAATATTGATGACATATGCTCTCTCACCTTCATCCATTTTTTAATTATTTTGGATGATTTGTTCTCCCAAATAAAGCAATAAAACAATTATTCATTCATGTCCATTAAAGCTGACGATCCTTCATTTTTTTCCTCTCCATTTGGCTACAGAAAATCTAAAATCAAAACCTCATATTTCGCTTGATTTATATGAAGGATTTAAGATAATAACCGAATATATGAATATCTAATTGAACTTTTTCTTTTATCGTTTTTTTTCCTGCAATGTTCATTTTAATAATTGTGTATACAAGTTACTTGGGATGATTGATTATAATTAAGTTTTGTGATTAAATTGTAATCATTTTTTAGTTCAAGTTGTCTTACGAAAATATCAAAAGAATAAAAATAAAATAAATTAAGAGAATTTTCATTTTAATGTTCACATTATAATTTCTTGAATCAAACACTTTCAAAGATAATGATATTAGTTATCCATTCCCTTAGTATTCCCATTACTATTCTCATTGTCATTCTTTAAAGTGAACCAAGCATGCCCTGAGAGTTCAACAAACGATTCCAAACAAAACCTCTAATTAGTGAGTGTTTCTGGAATAAACCAGAATGTAGATTTTTATTTTTAAATGACGAAATTATAATAAAATAATAATTTTTTAAAATAAATAAATCATATATAATTATACCGGGTCACTTGACAATTAAACGCAAAGATCATTCAGACCAAGAACTATTTATTAATATAAAATAATTAAACAAAAGAGAAATTTTTTGATATGGACAGTCAACCATCGTGTTTTCGTCTAGTGGTTCGTGTCAGAGTTTTTTTCTTCAAAATAGACACCGATCCCGCTGTAAATAAAAGGCGGGACATCGGGATCCTTCAGCCAATCATATCGCGACACTTGGCTCCAAATTCCCACGGTCTACTCAATTCTCGCAGTCAAACTTCGAAATCCCGAAGGTCGTTTTAATGCGAAATACCCGCTGTAATGTGACCGCGGGACAGCGGGTATTCGCGAAATTCCTAGAAAAAATGTTTTTTATTCGATTTCTTGCGGAAATTTATTGTTTTTCACTTTTAAACGTGATTCCGGGTTGTTCATGCAATGTAATAGCCACTCATTATTTTGATATATGCCAAGTTTACTAATAATTAATCTAAAGGACCATATCATTAAACCATAGAAAGTTGTGGACTTGGTTTGTAATATCCTTGAAATTGAATTAAGGGATAAGAACGTATGGCAATTTTAATCCCGTAAGAATCGAACTTGAAGTGAGTTACTCGCTACCGATATATACTACGCACGATCTCAATCATCAGGATATAACACATACAAAATAATAACCCTAGAACTAAACGAGTCTACGACTGGGGGAGGCTATTAGAGCGGCAATAGAAGTCGTGATTGTGTTTCGGTAAATACTCGATTTCGAGTTTCGTTTTGTTTAAGGTAATCGTTGTCCCCAGTTTTGTAATATACATACTAGTTACATACATGGACATTTATATTGATTGGGTTTGAGGATTTTTTGATTAATATATATATATCATGATGATTGAGTTAATTAATACTCAGTTTTAGTATTCATGTCAAGTACATACAGTTTCAAAATAACTGATTTAGGTTTTGCTATAAATCGTATTTTTTTTAACCTATGGCACTTAATTAAGTCCTAGTCTCTTGGATGTATTTGATGGTGGTCTAACAAGGGGTAAAAAAGTGGATTTATATATATATATATATATATATATATATATATATATATATATATATATATATATAATAACAATGGTTCTCATCTAATTTAAATTTAACAGGAAGGAAACGAGTTGGTATATTGATGTTAACGTTATATGTGATGAAACATTTGGTTGTGGCATTTAAGAGATTCACTATTCAAGCTCTTAAACAGTGTCAAAAGAAAAAAAGAAAAAAATTATAATGCTCTATTACCCGATCAATTAGGTCTCGGTATGTAAATCATGTGAGAGTAACTTTGATTTTAGATGTTAGAATCATTTTAAAATTGTAGGAGACCTTGTTAACAAAGAACTGAAGAGCTAGCTAGTAAAAGATAAGGTGAGTTTCACGTGACTTATTACTGGATTGCACTTATTTTATAAATTGTTTGCTTGAAGTGATGTTTAAATGCTTCATGTTGTGACTTGTTTGTAAAATTGTTTTTTCATAATCGTTGCATTAATGTGAAATTGTGAAAATTGAAATCGTTATTAAGCTTATCGATTATCCACTCTCTCAAAAATAATGAAATCGTATAAAAAGTGGATTAAAAAGTGGATGAAGAACAAATAGCGGGCTAAAAACAATGGAAGAAGAAATAAAAAGTGGACTACTAAACAGTGGACGAAGAAATAAAAAGTGAGCTATCAAACAGTGGACGAAGATAAAACAGTGGATTATAGGTAAAGGTAACTACGAGTTGCCATAAAAGAAAGGAAAATTGAAATAAAAAGGTTTGATAGAGATTGTTGGATTAAATCGTTAATGCTTATGACAAATTGATATTGAAAAATGTTGTTAACTGCTTGTTTGAAAAGTTTAAATGTTTTCTCGAAAGAAAAAAACCGTGATTCTCACAAAGCCTTTGGCTGACCCAAATATTTTTAAATCTTTTGCAATTCATGATAGGGTTCGAAGGATAAAATGCAGAATATACTACTCGGCAACAATACTGAAGAATGTTATAGAATAGGCGCTTCCGCTGAATTGAGGTAAAAAGGTAGAATCGCACTCTGATAAAGTGGGTTGTTTGATGCGAATTCCGGCATCTGAGAGTGAATGGGTTCTAAATACCGGAGTGTCTTAAATATTTGTGCTTATACATAAATCCATATCTCACATGCACATGTTAAATTATTAGTACACTTACATATACAAGATTATTTACGTAAAGTCGTCGGTAGAGAAACATACACCATGCATAACTATTACAGTATTTTGGTTAACATTTCGGGGTATTTTAGGAAACATAAGCATCACAATATACTGAAGTGAAAGCAGCCAGTGGCAAACATCGTTTTAAGGAGGACGTACGAGTAAATGCGATCATGAACATAAAATACTAACACACCATCTTTATATCACCAAACTTCAATTTTGTTTTAGTTGAATCAAGCAGCGGCCACGAATGTCTGAAAAGAGCGAATTCTCGTTGTCCCGCTGTTTAATTACAGCGGGTATTCCGCATTTAAACCGTCCAGCGGGTTTTGAACCTTGACCGTGGGAATTAGCTTTGACTGCGGGATATAGAAGCCAGATGTTGCGATTTGATTGGGTTAAGATCCCGATGTTCCGCGTTCCATTTACAACGGGATTGGTGTCTATTTTGAAGAAAAAAGTTCTGACACGGACCACTAGATGAAAACGAGATGGTTGACTATTTATTTCAAAAAATTTCTGTAAATAAAATGTATAATATTTCTTGATCTTTTAGTTATTAAAAAATGTACTACCGAAAAAGATTAGAAAAATACTTCTGGTTTCAGGATAATAGATAATAGATAATAATTAAATATTATAAAAGAAAATAGAAAATCATGTCGGCATGCATCCATGATGACATTTTCATACGAAAAGAAGCTATAAAATCAACCAATTACTTAATTAAATCATTAAATTAACAAAAGATAAAATTAAGAGACTAATTAAACCAATTTTGTAGAATATAATAATAAAGTTCAAATAACGTAAGCTTTTAGTCGATCAATTTCATTGATTTAAATACACGTGAAAGCATATAGACGGCAAGTTGATGAATCACGGGTGACAGAACATTGTATATATTCCTCATCACTAGTGGACCGGTTTTAATTAATTATTTATCTACGGAGTATCAATTTGACAGCTATTGGAATTTTCATTTAAATTTATGACTGTTTTTTCGTAATGTTAAGAAAATACGATACAATGATACAATATTAAGGGTAAGATTTCGAGGAAAAGACCTCAAATAAGATAAATCGAATTTGTTGCATTTTCGGATAAATTTATAGGGTAAAATGTAGTTTTGTTAATGCGGTCAAATTTTATAGGTGTAAAATGTTGTGTGTTAAGATACAGTCGTTGGTAAGATGAAGTGAATTTAATAGTATAACACAAACAAATTTGTCCTAAAATGCATCAAATTCGGCATGCCTGTCATTCTTCTTATTTGAGGTTTTCTCCTCTAATCCTCCACTCAATATTAAAGTATCTCCAATGACAAATCTTTCAATTAATTTTTTCAATGATATATATTTCAATAATTTTCTTGCAAATTAATATTGATATCGACAGTGTTAATCGGGCCAGAAGCTCCGTCTCCCGAAGAATATGTGAAAGACAATTGAGCGTATGCTTCAAACTAACCCTGGGGCACGTTAAGAAAATAAGAAGGGTGCAGTGTCTGCCAATTTTGGAGAACATGACAATTTTTCTGTAAATCCAACCCATGTCAACTAGGTACACGTTAGACGGCTGATCTCAAATTAAATTGCATTTAGTGTCGATTGAACTTAAGCCTCGTTTAGGGATTTTCAAGCATCTACTACTAGGCTTATTAGTTATGCTAAAACAAAACACATCTACTCCAATACAAAAACCCTTTCAAAAAAATCTTTATTGAAAAGCTACACAAAATATATATATATATATATATATATATATATATATATATATATATATATATATAAAGAATAATTTATTGAGTAATAGTTCAATTTTGTCAAACTATTTCTCTATTTATCGAAAAAAGATATGTTCTCCATCGACAAAAAGTTATGTTCTCCAATGAAAAAGTCATTAAAATGGTTTTTTTAGTAAAAGAAATCTGCAAGTGAAAATGCCCTTTAATTTGAGTAATCACATGCATAAACTTAAAAATAAATAATTAATTTGAGTTAAACTTCTTTCTTCTATTTGGCTATGAATTAGAGATAGAAAAAACCTATTTCATGAATTGGTTGGGCTTGCAACCCAAATTCAATCTCAAATTTGTAATCCGTTTTTTTTCCTTCGTTTACGTTGTCTTGCTGCTTTGCTAATAAAATCTCTACCAGTAACAAGTCATTACCATTTACACAATTTTAAGCGTGTTTTGAGTACATTTATAACTTTTTTTATTCACAATTATAATTTTAATTTGTTTTAATAGTTTGTTTCGAAAAGAATTTAATTATTTCATAGTTTATTAATGTACTTAATATATTAAACTTTTAAAAAATTACTATGTTAGTTATGTTTTTTTTTTCAGGAAAACAATTATAGTATTTATTAAAAAAACCAAAAAAAAATTATATACATCTTTTACTTGATTGATTAACTATCTCATATTATTATGTTGAAAATTTTATCTTTAAACCCTTATTATTCTTTTAGCCATCTTTCTAAATGTTTAAAATGTGAAGATCGGAAGTTATATTTATACCCTCTTAAATTAAATAAATATAGAAACTAATATGATCAAATCAATTTATACATAGTTTCTTTTTTTATACACTGCACATTCAATAGTAATTTGATTTTTGTGAATAGCGCTTTGATTTTTTGAATTTTTTTTATTGGATAAATTCTGGGGCAGTTTTTCGAGAAGATCCATAACTTTGTCGAAACTACAAAATAGTTCTAAGTGTGCTAATATGTGTGTGTGGGGGAGGGGGAGAGCACGGGTGACAGATGTCACAATTTGATTGGTCAAAAACTTTTTTTTTTGCCCCTCATAAAGGGGCTGCACATATATCTAAACTCCACCCACACATGTCCGTATAATAAATGTTAATTAATAAATGAATATTTGATGATAAATAATAAATAAACATTATTAAAAGAAAACGCAATTATACATGAAAAAACAATTTTCATTTTAATATAAAAATTCATCAGTTAATATGGTTATGTTTATCAACCAGCTTATTGGAGTTTATTAAAAAGGTAAACTCTAAAAAAATAAGGTGGTTGAAGTAACTTTATTGGGAGTTTATTAAAGCTTATGAAAATTTAAATTACCTACATACATTTTAATTATTAGTAGTTATATATTTTTTTAATAATGTTCCATCTACAAACTTCAGCTCCAAATAATTTGTCAAACAAGTTTAGAAAAATATAAACCTCAAATTGCTCCAACAATAAACTATAAATATAAGCTACTGACTTGAGCTTTCGGTTAGTTTTTACCAAACACAACCATTATATAAAGAGAAAATCACGGAATTCATCCTTGTCTGATGTCATATCTTACAAATTAATCATTCTCTTTCTAAAATTGCAAAAATAGTCCTTTAACCATCGAAAAGGTAGATGGTGCAAACAGTTTTACTGGTACTAACTTTTTCCATCTTACATAAATAAATCAAATGAAAATGGGACAACTCATCAAAAAAGAGTTTCGATGGCAGCCTTTTTTATAACTCGTCTTTTTTTCATTCGATCTTTATAGACATAATCGAAATTGTTTGCACTAGCTAACGTCTTTCTGATGGTCAGATGACTACTTTTGCAATTCTAAAGAGAGAACAATTATTTTTGTAAATGTAATATCTTACAAGGATGATGTTGATGATTTTCCCTTATATATATATATATATATATATATATATATATATATATATATATATATATATATATATATATATAAGTATTAGTTAGGATGATGTAAGGGTGCAAGAAAATCGGTTTTTTTTTATTTATTTTCAGTTTTTTAAAAATCGGTTATTTGAAAAACTGATTTCGGTTAAAAACAGTTTTCTCAGAATCGATTTTTTTTTGTTTTAAATGTTCGGAATCGATTTTTTCGGTTTGAACCGGTTTTAATCGGTTAGTTTTTTTTCGATTTTTTTCCGGATTCGAATTCGGTATAAGTGTATAACAAAATTTAAATCAACAAACAACAAACATATTTGTTTATAACTATATCTAGCACATCAACAAACATAACTTTTATTTAAACAATACAATTACAACTAAAAATATAAAATATAAAATACAAATACGAATACATTTCGAGCTTCGACATGGCCATCACCCGAAAATTTAATCGTGTAGTAAAGTATATCGAGCTTCGGCATTGCCATCATCCGGAATCACTTAACTACTTATGTCGTCCCAAACTTCATCTTCATCTATGGATTCAACTTCAAGTTCTTCAAATTCACTTTCATCTAATTCGGTCGTTGGAGGTGATATCCCTAATGCGACTTCCTCATCTTTGATAATTTCTTCAATGTTACCTAATAGTGGGCCTTCCAACGTTGTTGCATTTTGTATCCTATCTACTCCGTCCAAGTAATCTTTCAAACATACACATACTTTCACGGATTAAGCGGTTAGTCTTGACAATCTTTCCGATATTATTCTACCGCTAGTAGAAAAGGCCGATTCGGAAGCTACCGTCAAAGCTTGGACGGATAATAAATCCCAGGCCATAGCGGATAAAATGGGAAATTGTACTTCTCTTTCTTTCCACCAACTCAAAATGTAAAAATTACGAAACTCCTCAACACTTAAAGTGGTTAAAAAGTTTGTAGACATATAGTGTCCCAACTCACTTATTGGAGCCGATGTTCGTTGACGCTTTATATCGTCTTCAAGTAAAGCATTATAAAGGTTTATATTTATGTCGTTGGATGATGCTCGAGATGTTCCCGCCTGCATTGAGTCAACAATTGGGTTATGTTGTTGACCATATTTTGTTGCATAAATCCCAAATAATTGTGTAAAATGTTTTTCAAATTTAGAAAGTTCATTTGCTATATAGTTCGAGTCGTCGGTTAAGTGTAAGTCTAAATTTTCCATAATTGTTGAAATTATACGTTGTACGCCGCCAACATTTAAAGTTGGATTTAGTGCGGCGGAAAAAGTTAAAAACCAAAGGCAAACTACCAAAATATTTTATAAATTTCTCTTTTATAGCTCTAACCATTGTTCTAAACATTGGATATGTCGAGGTTTCAAATTCTTTTAATTTTTCGTTCATTATAAAAATTTGGTTTAAAACTAACGAGCTAATTGGGTAATATACACCCGATGATATAGTAGTAGCCTCTTTAAAAATTACTAAAAACGAAGTTAAATCATTTAGTCTATCCCATTCATAATCGGTTATAGCTACGGACTTATTTTTAGCAACTAACATATCATTAAAAGCATTTAAAGTAATACGTTGTCGTAAAATATTTTCAAACATAGTGTGAGTAGAATTCCACCTAGTATTATTATCGTAGCAAGGTCCTAGGGGAGTTTCACCACATTATGCACGAAAACGTCTATAATTAGCTTGTCGTTCGTTACTCGAACGATATATAGTTACTAATAAACTCCTAATTTTTTCACGTAAATTAACACATATTTGTAATGCCGCTTGCACGAAAAAATTTATAACCTGAGCAACACAACGAGAATGAAAAAAAGCGCCATTTAAATTTGGTTTTATACGTAATTTTAGTAGATTCATAGCTCTAGTATTATTTGACGCATTATCTAGTGACATTGTAAAAACTTTATCGTCCAAATTATATTCAATTAAAGTGTCATTTAAAATTTTTCGCAAATTACATCCCGTATGCGGATAACCAAAAAATTTAAAAGCAATTGTACGTTTCATCAATAACCAAGACTCGGGATGAAACTAGTGTGCCGTAACGGCTAAATAAGAATTTGACGTACCATGTGGTGCGGTCCAAACATCACAAGTAATAGAAAAGCCATATTTATAGTTTTGAAAACCATCAATTATATCTTTTTAGCGGTTTTCCATAATTTATACGCATCGTTTCTAAGGGTAGTACGACTTGTTGGTATCGCGGTTGTAGTCTTTTTTTTGATGATATTTGTAAGCCGTTGATTGTCGAAGTGATTGAATGGAAACGCCTCTTGGATGACAAACTTCGTAGAATCTTCTCGAAGCGCATCATTATCGTATATAGGTACCCCACCATCCGAACCAAGTGTCGATTGTGACGCATCTTGACTAACCGCTCTACAAGAGCTGTTTTTGTGACTTCTTAATGTTGAGTTTGATGTGGGGTTATAAAACTTCCCCATCATTCATAACGCACATATCGTAGTTCGACCAAATTTCCGGGTTCCGGTTCGTTGATTTAAGTTGCTCTACATCAACGTTTGTGTAAACTTTGTTTCGTACATTGCTACCAACGGAAGCGGAACCGGAACTGGAAGCTTGTGATTGTATGTTTTTCATTTTCGCAAACAAAGAGTATATATATATATATATCGAGATTTAGAGTGATTTTTGAGAGAAGAATATAATGTTGTTGGTGTGTTTTGAACCCAAACCAACTAGGACTATTTATAGTGAATTTAGAGGTGTCAAAAGACAAAAAAACCCCAAAAATACGCTAGTAGCCGTTTGAATTTTTTTTTTTTATGAAAAAAAGGTTAAAAAACCGGAAAACCCAGTTTTCTCGAAATCCTATAACCGGTCTAACCGGTTTCGGTTATATAAAAATCGGTTCGGTTTTTTTAAAACCGATTTTCTAAATAATCAGTTTCGATTATTGAGCCGGTTTAAAAAAAAAAAAAACTGGTTTTTTTTTTCCACCTCCACGATGATCGGATGATGTACTAAAGTACATAGTTTTTCAAACCTAACAAAAAGAAACTCCACAAACAGGCTATAACATTTCACCTTTTGGGCTTTTCACCCTTAAACTTTCGTTTAAAAAAGCGGGCCTCACGGCCCAAAACTCCATGCAAGATAACTTGCACTGATGTGATGGATAACAACATTAACATTAATTCAACTATATATCGAGTATTTTCTTTTTCGTTTCTATTGTTTCCACGTGATAATGTTAAAATAGAAAAACACTTCTTCCGGTGAAAACGGTAGAAACATACATTTTTATTTTTAACTTTAAGATTAACTAACTTTTTTGATTAAAAATTTATATCAAAATTATTAGAATGTTATGTACTTTAATATGAAATATATTTTTTAAAAAAATATGTGATATACATCATAAAAAATTTAGTGTGTATCATAGTATTACACATAAAAGTTGTGATACACAACTTTAATTTGTGAATCATATATTTTTTATTTTTTTTTAAATCGATCCAATATTAAAGAGGATAAAATTTTAATAATTTTAACATTATTTTTTTTTGCAAAATGTGTACATATGTTAAAATAAAAAATAAAAAAGATCGTTCTTACGGTTTCTACAGTAAGAAATGATTCTACGATAGTACACCGTGTTTTTATAATCAAATAAACTTTTAACCGGCGACAAACAGGTCTTGAGTTGAAAAGCACGTGGGCTTTCCTTTTCTACGACGATAATTAATTTTCTAACCTCAATATTCCTCTTATTAACATTTTGCAAAGCAAAATAAAATAGAAACTACAGTTGTTGATAAATAGTAATAAAAAGTTTGAAAAGTCAAATAATTAAACTATATGAAAAAATGATTGAAAGAAAAATATGTTCTCAGTTATTATGCATATATTATTATTATTATTATTATTACTACTATTATTAAAACTATTTTTTGTTGTTGTTAATATTATTAGTAACTTCTCAAGTTCTCATTTTTGTATTAATTGTTATTATTATGGTAATTGTAGTTGTTATTTTTTACTATGTATAATAAACACTAACATTTTACTCATTTTTACTTACCTAATTAAGGATTTGTACACAGTGATATTTCGAGTTTGAGGTATGTATGACTTCAATATTTTATTTTAGAAAAGAATGATGCGGTGTTATAGGATTTAGCGATTTTTTTTTCTGTATATAAGATGCTAAGTTTATATTTATTATTTTTGAAACTTTCTTTTTGTAAATTTAACAATTTAAATAAATATAACAGAAAAGGTTGAACATATGAGAATATTAGTCGAGGTAACTTGGTTTTGTATATTCCTACTTGGTGAAGAAACTGAGATAAATTGAAATAACCTTTTAAATTGAAAGGTAAAAATCAATGGTTCGGTTGTTTATGATTATTACGAGTCTGAAGAAATTGAATCATAAACCATATTAATCGATTTAACTAATAAAATAATACCATGACAGATTTATATGATAAGTTTAACCTCTCATAAGTTTTGATGAGTTTAACCTCGCATGAGCTTCACTAATTAGCATATAAATTCATATTAAATTTGCATCAACACGACGGTTTTTTACTTTAGCTTAAAACAAAGTCTTCAAATTACACAAATTATACACACCTCTACGGGTTAATTGATACAACAACCGAAAATAAGGGTGAACAAAGTTTCCTTTGACCATAAAGTAAGATACATAAGCCAACTATGATTTGTATGAGAACTTCTTATGTCATATCGCAATCTGAAAATATAAATTAATTCCGCTGGACCGAACGTGCGGGTTAAAAAATTATTTGTATAATTTACATACAATATTGTAATCTTGTTTCTCTTTCTCCTTTCTGTTTTTAAACATAAATGTGCAAACTTTGAATATCCTTTTTTGTTCAACAATTCCCGGACCGGTTGTTGCTATGGAAACGGGTGGTTCAAGCAGCAAATTCAAAAGGGTTTGTGTTTTTTGTGGAAGTAATCCTGGTCATCGTGAAGTATTCAGTGATGCTGCTATTGAATTAGGAGATGAAATCGTTGGTTTCTTTACTTTTCATTCTTTTTGTTTATGGTTGCACACCATCTGTTTGATAAAATGCCTCTCAGAACATGGGTTCGTTAAAAGGGTTTGTGTTTTTGGTTGATGAATTATAAGCTTATTATAAAATTGAAATGTCAAAAAATCAATAATCTAACTTTATTAAGCTCATAAGCTCAAGTTAATAAGCAATTGAAACGGAGACTTTTCCAATTATGGAAAATATGCTTACTCAAACACCCCCGAGTATTGTGATTACAAGTGGTTTCTTGTCATGAAATTAGTGTTTGGTTTTTGCCTTTCTTTATTTATTAAATTTGTGATTTTTTTGTTTTTGTTTTTGCTTGTTAATCATAGGTTAAGAGGAAGATAAACTTGGTGTATGGTGGTGGAAGTGTTGGTTTAATGGGTATGATATCTCAGAGAGTGTTTGATGGAGGTTGCCATGTTCTTGGGTAATAGACACAAACATTAATCCTTGTTCTTTGCGTAGTTCTGATCAACACGAGTTTGTTAATCAGTGTATGCTGGTTTTATTCACTTGCAGGGTTATTCCCAAAGCTCTTGTACCTCTTGAGGTACTTCACCATTGAATCTGAAAACTTTGTGTTTGTTTTTGCTACCTAAGTATCCTTTTCGAGCCAAAATGGTTCAGTTCGTTAGTTAGATTTTGGTTTGCGCTAAAAAATGAAAAAAAAAATAGTATGTTCTTGTGGTGTTCTTTATCGAATGGATTTGTAAGTCCTAATGAGTATGTAGTGGTAAATATAATACTAGTAGAAGAAAATTTCTGGGGGAAATGTATAATTTGGTTTAACTAAGTAATGCCTATGTCTCTCTATTAAATAATACAACTGTTGAAGGAAATTAATGGTGGAGAGACGAACACTGTAAATCCCTTGAAACGTGTAGTACTGTAGTACCAGTATCTGATATTACTTTGAAGATATCAAGTTGATCAATTTTCCCGGTTAATAAATACACTTTCTAATAAGACATTTGTTGCAAATTCAGTTAAAAAAATAATACAGCATATCATTACATCAATTGTTTAGTGTTTAATGTTAGTAGTCCTGTTTAGATATCGAACTATTCATTGCATCTGGAATGATCTAGATTTCTTTTTCTTTTTCTAGTGAATGTTAGTTTTGTTAATTTTGATAGATCTCTGGTGAACCTGTTGGAGAGGTACGAATCGTTTCAGATATGCACGAAAGGAAAGCTGAAATGGCTCGACAAGCTGACGCCTTTATTGCACTTCCTGGTATATTGTGTATCATGTTTGATCTTCTTGGTTTTATACATTACTGTTGTATTCATGGTTTCTGTATTTTCAGGAGGTTATGGAACTATGGAGGAAGTATTAGAGATGATCACATGGTCACAGCTTGGGATTCATAAAAAACCCGTAAGTTGTTCTTTAACGTTTAATTTCCTTGTGGATGGCCTTTTAATTTTATTTGTCTTCGTCCAGGTTGGTCTCCTAAATGTTGATGGGTATTACAATAGTTTGCTTGCATTATTTGACACCGGAGTCAAGGAAGGTTTCATCAAGCAAGGTGCTCGGGACATTGTTTTATCTGCCTCAAATGCAGTAGATTTGTTGACAAAGATGGAGGTACGTACATCTTCTATTTCCAGCCGTTTATAGAATGTTCTCATCTTGAGAAATTTTATGTACTAGAGTGAGCAATATGAACAGGTTTGGGTTGAAATGATCATTACTAGTATGGGTCAAAGCGAGTGAGGTTGGGTTTACCAGCAAACCTTTTTCTGTCCACTTTTTAAATAATTTATTCGTTAATTATGATTACAAGAACAATATTGTTACTTTATTAATCTAACTTTTTGAAAAAAAAACAATGTAGGAGGTTGTATTGTATCCATCAAAAGTAGGTGACTTCCAACATGTTCGACTTGTTCCCCTCGTATATAAGTTTTTTAAGTTGACTTGTTTGAAATTATACAGAACTCAAATCGAGCCATTAATAAGTGTATGGGTCGAAAGTACTGCCTTTATTATGTACCAAGACTAAATCACCTCCCCCTGGGAAAACTAATAAGTTTACTAATTTGCAATAATCTGACTTTTTGTTAGACACCCTGTTTGAGTGGGTCTTGGTTAAGGCTTTTGTATTTTATATTTTGTTAAATTATTTATTTTTTTTAATTCATTTCCGGGGTACAGCAGTACAAGCCTGAGCATGATCATATTGCACCTCACGAGAGTTGGCAAATGGAGCAACTGGGGAACTATCCAAAAAATGAAACTTAATTCAAATCGATTTTGTTCCACTTAAAAGTACCAATCTCAAAATTATTCCCTGGATTTGCATTTGAAGAATGACTTTCTGCTTAATGGGTTTAATTCGATGTACTCATTTCCTCTAAGTGTGAGTTTGATTGTGATAGTTGTGCTAGAAACAATCAACTAGTGTATGATTTGATTCATTGTTATATGTGCTGTTTATCTTTTGAAACAGCCAAAAACACGTAAAAAGAAAAAAGAAAAAAAGGTGATTAGCCTTTGGTTTGGTGAATGAATTTCATCAAGGAATTAGATATTGTGCGATATAGCGACTCCAACTTGTTTTCTTTGTTATGTTTGATGTAATAATTGGGAATGCATCATGGTGTTGGTGTTTGTTATATGTCTAGACATACCCTAAATCGCCTTTTAACGATAATAAGTACTGTGTCATTCTTTATATGTCTAACGAAGTAAAAATGTGGCTTCAAATAGGCCAACCGTATAAAATTCTACTTTTTCGATTTTCAGGCCTTAAACAATAAGTGGTTTGTCCAATCTGTTATGGTATCATCTCTATAAATTTGTATCAGTGACTTTCAATCAACATTCTACTTACTGCAACAACAATTCAACATTTCCAATATAAATAAAATAACATAACATATTTAATTAAAACAAAGAATTTACTAATAAAACATCTTTACGGTTTTGAGGCGAAAGAGATAAGAAGTGATATAACAAAATACGGACACGATAATCAACTAGTAATCCGGCGAGGACCAAGATAATTAAGTACTGGACATGACGTTTTGACCATAAACTTGGACATTAAAGACGACATTTCCGAAAGATAAATGTATTTTCAGTTCATTACCATAGTGGCATTATGCGAATGGGCCTTAAGGGCACATGTTAACTCACATTTTGATAAAGCGGAACTTGAAAGCTAATTTTGAGAATTTTTTTTATGATATGGTCAGTCAATGCCTCCAATTTCATTGTATGATTCGTGTAATATTTTTTCCCAACACAACAGACATCGATCCCCCTTAAATGCACTATTACACCCATTACCTTAATCCCTTTGATCAACACACATCCCTCCGGTCAAAGAACATCCCTCTTCAATACATCGGAGGACCAAAGTGATCTAATGGCATGTGAGGATTATGTTGACCGGGAATGTGAGTTGACCGAAGAGATTAAGGTGTCATATGTGGCATTTTTATTAGTTAGGAGATCCCTCTAATCCTTTGGAGCATTCAAGTGGGATTGCTATATATTGTATTGAAAATGATATTGATGAAAACAATTTTTAAATGGAATTTTTGACCAAATGCATGTCTCTACAAAATATATTTACCAAATTCATGTCTTTTACAAAATATATCCCTAACTAAAACATATGCTATATATCTCTAACTTTTCTCAAAAACAGTTCATATGACCTATTCATTCGAAAACTGTGAAACCCTTGACGGAAGGATCAGAATGGGCCGCCAAGGGTTTCATAGTTTCTGTTACTATGTCTGTATTCAGTTACAATTTGACATTTACTTCAAAATTTTTGTATTCTTACGGAGACATCTATGAGGTTTTTAATCATTTTCAGTTTTCGAATGAATAGGTCATTGTTGAAGCCAGTGAGGATGTAACTTGAAATCCATCAAAACCATTTTGTGTTGAAGCCAGTGAGGATGTGTTTTTGATACTCATAGTAGTTTGTCAACGTGTTTATTTTATTGATGTTAAGCACTTTATGTAGGGTGGGAACTGCTCTAGATATGTGCATGCAGTTTTTATAGATCAACTTAATTGACCAGATCACGCAACTCAAATGGCTCAGGTAATGAAATGGGAGGTAGAAGTAAAGAATTTAATAAACCAGATTTTTTATAGTTCTTTTAGTTTGTAGCTAAATATATATAATCCATGAAGGAATGTGTTAAGGTCCAATTCGAGAACTAGAAGGACCGGTCTCCAGCAGAAGGGAGGATAAGAGTTTTGGAACAATTTTCTCATTAATTTCTTGAATAAAGAAAACGATTACAATTAGGGAAAAGGCAGACCGTTACTCACGTAACTACTTCCACTGACTCTGAAACTAAGACCCACTAAGTCGACTACTCCAACTCTTTCAAAAACTATTTCCTGAATTAGAAAAAGATAAAGAAAATTACTAGTTGCTTGGATGACCTGCCATGAGATCTATTTCTTCAGGTGCTTCATGGGCCAAACCCGTATCAGAATGTCTCGTCCAATTTTTTGGCTAGGCCAATCCCAACTGATGACATTTAATGGCAAACATGGAAGTGACTTGTAAGTTTCTGAATTATGACTCCCTGCTTATCTCATTATTTATCGTAGACTAAGAAAATAGATATCTAAAGTTGGTGTTTAAGGTTCTCCAAAATCTGGAATATTGCACAAGTACTTTTGATGGTGTCTCCCATATAATGAATCCATAACAGTAACTCTTACTGGTTGCCCAAGCAGTCGTGCTCAACCCTACATGCTTAAACTTCGATTAGTTGGTGATGGTCCTAATAGCTATCAGGTACTTCTATCCGTTGTTGGTGGTTTCAATTTCTGTAAGTTATCATAATTTGGACCCTCTACTAATTTGGACCCTCTCAACATAACTGCCGTGGCCCGTCCTGCGAATAGATGTGTCAGGCACTTGAAAGTATTGTAGAAGTGACAAAATAGATGTGTCAGGCTGGTTAGGTAATGGTTTAATTTGAAATTATTTTGATATGTTTAGTCATACATGATGGTTTAAATGATCTTTCTCGATTTTACTTGTCAGTATTTTGGTTATCTGTTTGATTTTGTAGTTCAAAGTTTCATACTTCCTATGCGTAATAAGACACCTAGCACCAAGGTCACGGGAAATTATTCTGATAAGGTTTGGGATACAATGTTTTACAGTTTTTCACTCTTTTGTATGCAATATTGCTTATAAAATTTATACTGTATTTTTGCCTCTGTTGCATATTTGTTGTATTGGTGCATGTTTGTGCAGATATGAGTAGAGTTTTTTAGGTTGCTTTTTATTGTTTGCCATATGTTGGCCTCAAAAGCATGGTCCAACTGATAGAAAAACGGACCCAGTAATGGGTCATAGAGCCCAGAAACTGGCCAGGTTAGTTGGCTTGGGTAATGAGTTAGAATGTGTACTCTCTTGATATACGTTGAAACGGGTCATCATGAGTTGAGTAAAACTATTTTTTTTTTCAAAATCTTTGAAATCATACAACTTTACAAAAAAAAAAAATTAATAGATAGACATAAATCACTTTAACAACTTTTATGGCTTTACTATGCAGCAACTCCAGAATAGATATATGGCAGGGGATTAGGCATCAAATTGCAAATCTTTGACTCATTATGTATCACTAAAGATAATGCAGGGACTGCACCACTTTTTATGTGAGGAGAAGATCCAGAGAGATACCCCATTATCTGAGTATTTACACATTGCAAACAGTAAGAATCATCAGTATGGCAAGTTAAAAAAAATATAAAAAAAAGGAGAAAGACCAAATAAGCTAAACAAGTGTGTATTTCTCAGATTTATGATCATACTTCATAAAATAGAAAATAGTAATGTTTTGAGTTCTCTTCTAAAAAAATTTGTTTTGACTTACTAACACAAGTTAAAAAAAAAGTGTGTTTACTCTATTGCAGGCTTGGCAACTGATTTTGGGTGGGTTAAATATTAATGGTGCATAATACTTAATTAGTTGGGGGATAAATGAGAGTAAGATCACTAGGCAGCTCCTTTTGTTGACAATTTGAACTTAGAAAATTTATTAATGGATTTTCTTGAACAAGTAAATAAACGCTTCCATGAAATTCACTCTTCCTAACTTGGACCAACTATATGCGAGTTGTTTAAAACACACTTAAGGTGACCCGTTTTGCAACGTGGTCCGCTTTCTCTTAATTTTTCAGGTTCAAATATAATCTAAAATGAAGATGTGATGGTCCATGCTCGATGTCATAAATCGCTTAAGAAAGTGTTTAAGTCTTATTAAATGAGAGAATTAATATTATTTAGCCAGAAAGATATCATCGCACATGTAGTGATCGAGTTTTTGAGCAAAAATACAACTTTGACAAAATTGACTTTTCTGTCTTAGTTAATAGCTGCCTGGTGACAAATGAAGGAAGCGTTGGAAGGGTCAGGATATAGGTATAACATAAAGGCAAATGCGGTTTTAGATACGAATTAAGATGGATCTGCAAGGCAAGTTTCGACGAGTTTAACTCAGTTGTGTCAAGTGACGTCCATTTAGAACGAAAGGTTAAGGAAAACTCAACTCATACGCTCCATAATTGGTGATGACAGATTGATAGCATTGTTGAGTGGTAAGAGATTTTTTTATAGGCTCAACTGTCACAACCTTTTAAAGTATACTTTTTTAGTATTTTGAAATGTGGCTATAATTTGAAATTTTATTACCATCTATCATCTCTGGCATTAATGGTGATCTCATCAAGTAGGATAAGCCTCAAACTTGAATCTTGTGAGTACTAATAGGGTGTTCAATCACTTTGAAACAATTAACACTAATTTTTATTGTCATAACAAGGAAGTTTCTATTTAATTTTTGTATGAAATAGAAAATCACTTATATGATGTTATTTGTAACATGATGCTTTAATGCATCGATTTATAATATACAACGTACCTTATCACTTTCTTATCTTTATAGTGCGTGAAACAATCATGTAAATATGTAAATTGTATACTATTGACGTACAACTTTATAACTATACTGTACTAGATTTCAACTTTGTGGTGCACTAGATTTATACATATAATGTTATTGTTTTTGGTGGTCAAATAATTGTAACTAACTTTTATATGGGTAAAGTTCAGAGGGGCAGGCAACTCTCCATCACAGCCTTTGATTTCTACGATCAACGGTTCAGATTCACTGCAGTTTATATTCACTGCAATTTATATTACGTTTAATTATGCTCTTCTTGCCTCTCATATAAGGGTTGCTCCTCTGATCTCACTTTAACTTTTATAAGGTATATATGTTAAGAGTTTATTTTTAGATTTTAGAATGGTTCGTGTTCAATCTTATGCGTTTAAATTTTTAATGTTATCTTTTTCGCTTTTTAGAAAAGTTTTATGACAAAGGTTTGGTGTTTAATTTTTTCGAAGGGTTCTATGTTTATCACTTTAAAAAGTGTAAGATGCTTAGCCTTTTAGATTTCGTGTTTACCTTTTTGAAGGTTTTAGTGCTTATCTTTTTAGAATAACTTTGTGTTTGGTTTTAAACAGAATTACTTTTTTAGTTTTTATAAGAGTTATGTGTTTAGCTTTTTTAGAAGGTTATATGTCAAGGGTTTAGTATTTAGCTTTTATAAAAGGGTGTTATGTGTTTAGATTTTATAAGGATTTTGTGTCAAGGGTTTATTATTTAGATTTTTAGAAGGGTTATGTGTATAGCTTTTAAAAGAATTTGTTTTAGGTTTTTAGAAGGGTTATGTGTTTCACTTTTAAAAGAGTTTCGTGTCAGTAGTTTAATATTTACCTTTTGTAAGGTTTATGCGTTTAACTTTTCGGAATACATATATCTTTAGCTTTTACAAGGGTTCCATGTCAAGGGTTTAGTGTTTCACTTTTAAGGCGTGTTTTACGTTCAACTTTTTAAACGTATTTTAATTTCAATTCCTCAGGTTCTTATATATCTTTTGATTAATAAAGAACACAAAGAGATATATCTAAATAACTGATTGTAATTTTTATTTATTTTATTTTATGTAATCTCATAAGATTGACGTGCATTTGTATTTGTTTATTATTTTTAATTATCAAGTTTGTAATAATATTTTTTTAACCGGTATATCATGCAAGTATTTGCCTAGTAAATAAATAAATTAGGGAAATATCTTTTAGAAGGCATGGCTTTCGTAAATATGTTTGATAAGTACCAGTAATTATACAAAGAGCTTTATTTTATGGGTTAAACAAAGAACACATTGACTAAATAAGAAAGAAGAAGAGAATAAAATGAAGTGAATTACCATTTAATTTCTCACCAACGTTTTGTATCTACGGTCAATAATAGTAAACCCCTATATATTTGATTCAACTCCCATAAAGATTCACAGATTCTTCACTACAACTTCTCCGTTGATACAAAATAAACAATTACAATCAATCGCACGTTGTTGCTTCTTCCACGTCATGCTTACTGTGCCATCAGTTCATACTCTTCTTGAACCCTGTTACAATTGTTGGTAAATTTCTAATCTTTAATGAAAGTTTTAATCTTTAATTGAAAATATATATTCACTTATTGTTTCTTGATTTTTGATATTATTTCATGTTTAAATTACTGTTCTTGATTTGGGAACTTCTTACTTTTGCCAGGTGCTGAATGATTGTTAATATAGTGCTGCATATATAGATATAGACATATAGATATAGTTTATATTGTAACTTGAGTTTGGAATTTGGGTAAGTTGAGTAAAGAATGAGTAGGTCAAGAAAGTCAGTTAATCAATGTGGGCGGGACGGTGGTCGTGGTGAGGTAGTTGGTAGGGCGGTTTCCGCTGAGGGGTTATCGGAGATTGCGGTAGTTACGAAGCTCAGGTCAAAACCTCATCAGTATTTTAGCCGAGTGTTGCCCGGAAAGTCAGAAGGAGTACCTATTTCTCCTGTTAAAATGTTGGTGGGGCGAGAAGGTAATTATAGTGGGAGAAGTAGGTTCACATCTTCGGATCGTTGTCATCTCTCGAGTAGATATTTGCCGCTTAATGGTCCTACTGTCATCGATACGATGAATAGTTGTGCTTATGTTTCACAGTTTTCAGCGGATGGCACTCTTTTTGTTGCCGGATTTCAGGTACATTGAGTAATACATATTTGTTATTAGGTTAAGTGTATGAAAATGTATCCAACTTAAAAAAGTTCTATTGTATTTATAAAACCAGTGACATGACAACTTATATGGTTGCCACGTCAACAAAAAAGTATACTGGTTACCTGATGAAGAAGGCATTGGATACATCCAATCCAACAGCAATAATTGAAAGTCATTTTTAGACGCTTAACCCGTGTTTTTGTTCTCTGAATCTTATAATAATGATCACATTAAATTTTATACACAGGACAGTGATATTAAGATATATGATGTCGATAATGGTTGGAAAGTTAAAAAGAACATTCGTGCTAGAAGTTTGCGGTGGACAATAACCGATACATCTCTTTCACCTGACCAGCATTCCCTTGTAAGTTATAACAAACATTTAGTTTTACTGAAATCAGATAAACAGTTGTTTACCATGAAATCTCCTTGCAGGTTTATTCGAGTATGTCCCCTATTGTCCATATTGTGAACATTGGATCAGCTATGACTGACTCTGTTGCAAATGTCACGGTACGTAGTCGTAGTCTAATAACCATAGTAGTCTAGTAGAGGAAAATTTGTTGAAATAAATATATCTACCAATGTCATGGTGATTTTTAGTTTGTGCTTGTTAGGGAGTTTTGTGTTTGCGTCCAAAATGATTATTGCGACCTGTTTGACCGATTTGATGTTCTATTTATTTAAGGTCAAAGTAGTCATTGTAGGTTAAATTTTGGGGTATTATTCTTTGTTCAGGAGATACACGAGGGGCTGGATTTTTCTGGTCTTGGTGACGACGATGATGATTTCTCTTTTGGGATATTCTCTGTAAAATTTTCAACTGATGGGCGAGAGGTTGTAGCTGCAAGTAGTGATGATTCAATATATGTTTATGATCTTGTAGCCAACAAGTTAAATGTTCGGATACCAGCTCACAGGGTATGATATGTGCATATTGGTACACAAGTCAAGCTAGAGTGAATTATCTTTAATATTGCTATGATTCATTCTTTTATGGCTGTTATATATTTTTGAAGTTGTCTGAAGGTGGTCGAGATATATTGCTTCCTAACCGAACTTACAGAACTTGGTTTATGTTTTTACATTGCAGTCTGATGTTAATGCTGTTTGTTTTGCTGATGAAGCTGGTCATGTCTTATATTCCGGTAGTGATGATCATCTTTGTAAGGTAAACTCTTGATGATATTTTTGTATCTGTACGTCTTTCTTTATTCTCCTTTAGTTTTTGCAAATGCGAGTTCTTCAGCAGCTCTCACAATTAGTAGATATGGCAAAATGGGTGGGTTGGGTACTGGGGAGGTTGGGTAACAGTTTAAAATGGTTGGGTTAGGTTGAGCTAAAACACTTTATGTCCAACATATGTAAATTTTTTTGTAACTTATTAGTGTGTCAAATATGATTACAATACTTGTATATTCTGATAATATTTTGGTTTTTTGGACTAAAATGGTTTAGGAGGTAGCATTCATTATAAATATAGTTTGGGCAATTTTCAACTTGTTTGACCCATTCCCCATTAAGTTACTTATGTTACTCCTTCGGCCCAGTAGAAATAAGGCATAACCCGAGTTGACCCATTTATAAGTAAATTGGTAGAAATGCTATCTCTAGTTTTGGACCTTTATGGAGTGTAAGGCTAGAGTCCTTGAGATGCGTGCTTACTTCTTAATCAGTTAAATAGAGTAATAGACTAAAACATTAGCTAGTTTTTGATCAGTTTCGGGCGTAGACTGCTGAGACATATGCTTTATATAATCATAATTATTTTATTACAGTTACTATCTAGTTAACTTATGATTTACTTCAGGTATGGGATAGGCGATGTTTAGGTCCAAGAGGAACCGAATCTGGTGTCCTGACTGGACATCTTGAAGGCATTACGTTCATTGATAGTCATGGAGATGGTCATTATTTAATCTCAAATGGAAAAGACCAGACTATTAAACTTTGGGATATAAGAAAACTGTCCTCCAATAATCGGGGGTATGCCTCTGCCCTCCTTCTCTCTATCCTTATTATTGCATTTTTATTATTTTTCATATGAAACTAGCATTGTTAACATTTAAATTAAAAGACATTAGTTATATACTCCAAATATACACTTGAGATTGTTGTTTGCTTTTATGCAGCATTGCAACCCCTAGATATGTTGAGTGGGATTATAGATGGATGGAATATCCATCACATTTAAGAAACCGAAAACATAATAATGATCTGTCAGTCATGACATATAGAGGTCACAGAGTCTTACGCACACTCATACGATGTTACTTCTCCCCAACATACAGGTACATCCCATGATCAACTTATTATTGTTTCAGGATTAAAGTTGGTATTTCTTAATTTTGTGATCTTATTGTTGCAGCACTGGGCAAAAGTACATATACACCGGTTCTGCTGATGCTCACATTTATATATATGATCTGGTAACTTTTCAGTGTCAGTCTTTTGATCATTTTATGTTACTTTCAGACATTTATTTTTTATTTTTTGCCTGATCAGGTGACTGGAGCTCAAGTTGCAAGGCTAAAATACCATGACCAAATCGTAAGAGATTGCAGTTGGCATCCTTTTAACCCTATGCTTGGGAGTTCATCATGGGACGGGGTAATCGCCAACTGGGAATTGGTTTAAGAAAGAGGTTTCACTGCTTGTGAAACGGTATTGAGATAGGTGGCTTGTTCTACAGATGTTTTTTGTTAAAAAATAAAAATAACGTCGTATGTGCATATGTTATAGTGTCACCATATCTAGACTATTAGTGTTGTATTTGTGCTGTAAGTTTGTTGGCTTTAATGGTTTCAATCCTTGTTCCATTGATCCATGAATCCTTTTTCATAAGCCTGTTGTAGTGTTGCAGTTTTTGAAGTTTCGTGACATATTTTCTTGTTGTGTATTCATAGAAACATTATTGTGTGCATTTTATGTAGTCAATGCTTTCATTGTCCGTGTTTGTGTCCACTTTATAGACACACGGTGTTACAAATTTCATGGCTCAAACGAATGCAGATTTTATCAAAGCATTGTTGTTAGACCGGTGCCAATGGTTTAGTCACTTTAGTGACAGTGACTAAACCATTAGCACCACTTCATCAGTTGCCTTCGTCACTTGCTATCCACTGGTTTGGTGACGAAAGGGGATACGTGAGGTGGGCCCAAGAGCATTATTAAATGTTTTTTTTTTAAAAAAATTAATCTTTTTATCCTACCCCAATCACACTATACACACGACCAAACTTCAATTCATACACAATTTTCATCATCTTTTACACACAACAATTACAATATTTCACACAATTCACATATTATACATCCATATTAATACAAAAATGTCACAATATCCCCACATTTTAATTATTGGAAGTTTTATTTCAATTATTGTAATGTTTTATTTTAATTAATGTAAAAGTTTTTTAATTCTAATAAAATAGTTTTAATTTAATTTGTGTTTTAAAAACTAAATAATAATGTGTGGGCCCTAGAAATTTAAGTGACGAAAGGACGGTTGAGAGGGGTGTGTCAGTTTTGAGTGTGCTGATGTGCGCTGAGCTGACACAACTGAAGAAAGAAGTGACGAAATCCAGTTTACATGGTCGAAGCATATCAAGCAAATTTATATTATGTATTTATTTATTTTCAAATTCAATTTCGAGCTTGAAACCTGTGTTTGAAATATCTTACAAGGCGAGCTTGTATTTGTAGGCGCTCGACTTGAGCTATTAGCAAATTTTGAAGTCTTCACAACTATATACGTATGTAACGCGAAAAATTGTAAATGAGATTATTCTTGGATTTTCTGATTTTTGACTTGTAGCCAATTATGTTCTAAGTTTCATTTATTTTTTTGAAAGGATTTGTGTTTTTGAGTTTAGCGTTACATATCAACCTGAATTTCAGTTGCTGAAAATTATTGTTAATATAAAAATGCCCGAAGTTTCGAACGCTCTCGAACCTGTATCGTGAAAGCTACATTAGCATAAAGTAGTCTTGCACTCTTAAAGAGTTGGTGGTGGGCTTTACTTATTTGCAGGCCTACCCTTCAGGCCCACTTGAGATGTGATTTCCATTTGCATCCTTATATGGGCCTCTGATTGGGCTCCCTTTTTCACTGGGCTCCCATTCACAATTGGAATTAACGGAAGTTCGTTTTAAGTGAGTTTCCTTCCGCGGCAGGTACCGTCCCGGAGCTCTGTAATTTGATGACGGAGTTGATTTTTCCATCAGAATTACATTCGATGTCGAAATAATGTGAGTCTCCTTATCGATTTAATTTATTATTTATACTTAGATTAAGAATATAAAATATAATTGTTAGGGTTTCGTTGTGAATTGAAATTTGTATAACATTTTGGCACCAACAGTTTGATGATTCCTTAGGTAGTCCCTAATAAATGTATCATATCAAGTTAGATTTCTTCATGTTTAGCTGTTATTTGAGATATTAACCTACTTAAGTTATTGTGATGAGCTTCTTCTATATTAGATTTTGTTTTTGTCACTTTAAAGTTTGTACAATTAAAAAGCTTTATTTGCTTACGTAATGACCATCTGGTATATTGATTTAATCAAGTTAACATGAATACAATGTTGTATTTGTGTAGTAACAGAAGAATGCTCAGTTACACCGTCTCGCGCAAACCGAATGCATTACAAGTAGAAACAGTACACCGCACGAGTTTGCAAGTTATTAACAACATCACCAATCCAATAAACACCATTCAATATAGAGAAACTCGACGTCGAAGTAAGCCACAACAAGCATCATCATTATCATCATCCTTAAGCCTTTTGCACCTGAGAAAGTGTAGCCAATAAAACCGTACGGGATGATCGATCCCTGTCCTTTAAAGTACTTTCGGCACTCTAATTGTTGCTTGAGTCTCCAAGCCTAAGCACCCAAGATTAATACAGTTCTTCACATGAAATCGTTGAGCAGCAACAACTCACGATTACAACACTTTGGCGGAAGCAGAAAGGTGAAGTAGATAGAAGCAGATTGCAAGTGATGATGTGAGTACGTGCTAGTCATATTCACTTCCATTTATAACATCCAGCATGCATATTTATAGCATACATGATTGTGTAAATATGGTCACGTATCCACTCCCTCAAATGAAGGGAATAGTGGAGCTAGTTGAGTTAGTTGACCAAGTCCTTCCTTTTCGGATGTAACCAGGTCAATAACTTCTCACTAAAGCTACATCATTAGCTTGTACATCTTGCTCCCTATGTTGTACAAGAAGTTCCAGTTTCAAGTGCTTGTACATCTTGCTCCCTATGTTGTACAAGAAGTTCCAGTTTCAAGTGCTTGTACATCAATTATGCTTCACGAATGGCAAAACTTGCCAACCTTCATATAACTCCCAACATACAATGGCTGGAAGTACTCGTAACTTCATTGATCGGATCATTTTGGTCTTGCGTGCGGTTACTTATGTAGTTTACCTCCTCTTATTTGAGGTAGATTAGGCAAAATGCATTTTCCGACCCTCCATAGTGCTTACTGGTATATGCCTCTTTTTCAATGGCTTGATGCTTGTGGAGAGTCTTAGTGCTTATAACGGGTTTGAAGGGTGTACGTGTTAGAAGATAGGAGTTTGTTAACAAAATGCACATCATTGAACGTCGTGGTTGTGGTTGAAAATTTGACTTTATTAATCATCACAATGATTTTGATTGAAGGTGTGATATTTATTGAATGTGTTGATTGTTTCCTATTCAACATGGTTTCAGTAGATATGCTATCTAGGAGTTATAATTATGGATCGATATGGAATGGATGTTTAGTAGGTATAGCGGGGCCCTAAGATGATACAAGTTACTTTAGTGAAGTTTTTAGGAGAATTCAGTTAGGAGCCTTGAATTGTAAAGAAAATGATAGTGTAAATTTGGGGTACACGGCGAAATTAATGAATTGCGGGGTTTGTTTTGATATTAGGGTAGAGAAGCAAATCATTGTGGACGGAGGTCATTGGTTCGAGCCATGGAAAGAACCATTTTCTGAGATGTGAAGAATGAGCCCCCCCCCCCCCCCCCCCCCCCCCCCCCTCCTGCCACATGTCAGATTATGATTGGGTGTGTAGACTCGAATAGGTTGGCAGTTTGGTTTAGTAAAAACTCCGGTGAAAAGCGTGAGTACTATCGGGTATAAGGCATGAATTGAGGGTGCATTCTCGATATAGAAAGGTTGAGTGTAGAAGCAGGACGAATAGCAACATGTCAGTCTATGAGTGGGTGTGGAGACTTGAAGGCCTTGGCAACAGTTTGCTTTAATAAAGACTTCAGCTGAAAAACGTGAGTGGTATCGGGTATAAAAGTCACGAATTGAGCGTGCATTATCGATATAGAAAGGCTGATACTAGAGGTGGATATACCAAAACTGATCTTTTCTTAGATCGAAGAGCATTGTGTTTCGAGATAAAAGAAAGGTTCAAAAATATTTATCCTTGTATTAGGAAAGATTAATCGAAACACCTGGATTTTTGAGAATCGAAGAAAGATTTATGGAAAGCCAATTTAATACAGGCGATCTGGTTTGGGCGAAAGTTCATCCAGACCCTTGGTGGCCGGGCATCATTTACAATGAAGCCCTTGCAAGTACTCAGGCTCGACGAGAAAAGAAGGAAGGTTTAGTGCTTGTTTTGTTTTTCGGCGATAACTCTTATATATGGTCGGATTCGAAGAAACTTCTCCCATTTGAATCCAACTATAGTCTATATTCAGATGGATCCAGTTCTTGTTTATTCGTGAAAGCTGTCAATGAGGCAGTTTATGAATTGTCCCGACAAGAATTTCAACCAGTCGAAACCATTTCGTTTTTGCAGCTATTGGCATTGGACTGCACAGATGTGCCTCAAGATCTTAATTATTCGAAGGAAGTTGCTCGAGTTCTTGCATTTCGAAAAGCAAAATTTGCAAAGATTGATGAGCCTTATTATGAAGCATTTGGGGTGGATCCCAAAAGGAATAGAAATCCAATAGTGGCCTCGAATGATCAGGAAAACTCTTTAATTGAAGGTACTTTTACTAATTACAAGTCTGGTTTTATTTGATGATCTTGAGGCCAAAGGTCTGATGGCATTGTTAAGGTTGTTTTATATACAATAAAACAAAACTATTCATGCTCTCTGGTTAAAAGTTGCCCAATTTATTACATATAGGACATATTGAACCGGATTTCTATTTATACTTTTTTTTATAAGTTATTAGGGTCTTTAGTTTTAATAAATGTACATAAATGCATGTATGTGTACTATAACATAATTGGTGTATCTAAAGAATTGTATATTCCTACTTTTCATCATTTTCCTTATTCTACTTTATTGCTATCTTATTTAGTTATCTATGTGAGCTTTGATTAATTAAAAAACTTTGACATTCCCCTGTTAAGTAAGTAGATTCATTAGAATCTGTCGTAAAGAAGAAGCTTCATGTAATTATGAACTATATGAAATAAGATACTTTGACATTCCCCTGTTAAGTAAGATGCTAATTGCCTCATAATGTTTCCTCCATGGCCTGTACTTTTACACATTGGATGTGTCATTTTAATGTCTGTTCATGAAATGTTGTATAAACACCAGATGCTGCTGAGGCAATTAGTATTCTAGTTACATCGCTTACAAGCATACTTTTGTTATTTGTTTATCTCTGACGCAAAACATCTTGATGGTTAGTTACTTAGTTATCATACTGCATGTGTTCCGTGTCTTCATTGTTATGAGACTTTAGTCATATACAAGTGTTTTCGGTATTGTGTCCTTTCTGATTTTTTTGGAGCCTATCTCTTTTCATGCTGGTGTCATTGGTATCTGTTGCAGCTCCAACTTATCAACTCTCTGAGGCTGAAAGCCATGGTCGGAATAAAGCCAAAGTCAACTGGCAAACTAAAAAGAAAAGATTTCTTGGATCCCGAGAAGATAAATTGCATGCTACTAAAACGGAACACTGGGTGAAAAGAAATAGGCATCATGATTCTAAGAGCAACAGTTCTCGAGATCATATCTTTAAGAAGAAGAAACAGGCGAAGGTTGAGATTAATAAAAAGCTGGACAAAAGAGAATGCTCTCCAAGTTCTTCTAAAGGACGCTCAAAGTCAACAGTAAGCTCTGCTAGTCCAGTTGTGAAAGAAAATGCATGCCTTATTATATATGTTTTGATTATGAGTGCTTAATTTTAACTACGATTACTACATTCGCTGTAGGTTGTTGATAAGAAAGTCAAATCGTCAGCTCTGATCGCAAAGTTCTGTGATGTCCATTTGACTGAAGAACAATCTTCTGAGACTTTCGCACCTTCCAAAACCCGCCACACGTACCAAGACTTGCCACCAGTGTTACTACTGCCAAAGAAGAGGTACAGATCAGTAAGCACAGTAGAGGGTCAGGAAAAGCCTTTAGCCTCACCTCCCCAAAGTCAGAAAAAGGAAAGGGAGAACATTATAACAATTAAGACACGTGAAGAGGGGCCAAAAATGATCCTAATACTTGAGTTTTTTCAAGGTGCAACCTCACCTTCAGTTTCGGAACTCAAAGCTAAATTCGCTCGGTTTCGCTCTCTTGACACATCAAGTATTCGTCTTAGTTTTGACAAATTAAGTTGCCAAATGGTTTATAAAAACAAGTCAGATGCTGTGACAGCCTACATGCATGCTGTCAATGACAAGTTGTTTGGAGATAAAGTGGTTAGCTGCAGCTTGCATGAGTTGCATCCCGAAATTTCTTCATCTGACTGGCATGTAGGCTGCAATGCACAACAGGAGAAAACTTGCAAAACGCCTCTTCATGCTCATGTACGTTCCTGGAATGCTTCTGTGTATCAAGTTGAATGCCGTCATCAAGAAATGTATGCTAACTACCAGGAGCAGATGGCCGATCAAACCAATGTGCTTAATAACAAAGGCAATATAGACATCTCTGAGAAGATGTTATATTTGCTAAATGAATGCAGCCGAATTGTCAAGGAACTGGAGCCATTTGTAGGTAAGTTTGGAAGTTTATATTAAAACTCAGACATGTTCTCCTTTTTGTACAAGGTGGCTTGATGCTGAATCTCAGTTGGATTTTTTTAGAATTTTTGAGATAATTGTTGATGTCATTCACAGTTTAATTGGGCCCTTTTTTTAAGTATGGTAAATTGGTAAGCATCATTTTGAGAATTCTGGACTTGAACTACCATGTTAAAATATGTTTTCGACTTGATGGATGTCGCGTCAACTCGATGTAAGTGACTTGCTTTGACCTGAGATCATTTGCGACTCTGAATGAGGACCAAATAGGGGTCTGGGGGTGTTAACGATTAGCCCATTGCCCAAAATTTTGACCAGATTTGGGTATGGTTACATACAAGGGTTCTCTCTCCAATTTTGTAATTTACTTGGGTAGCATTCCCTTTATTTCAGGTTTGTTTTGTATAGAAGTTTGCCTTAGTGTATGATCTTTGTGCTAATTTCATTCTTTATGGAACATACCGAAAGAAGTCTAACTTTTGAGTATGCAATTCTCAAGGAATGGAGTAGAGAGTCACCCTTGACACAACCGCATAAGACTACAATCCAAATACCCAATGCGCACATGTCCGCCAAAATAGACTGTGGATCGTATGTAGTGACATTATCACCGCTCCGAGGCTTAAGAGTTAAGACAACTGGTGCTAGGTTCTTAGTGAGAGAGCCCATGTCTGATTACACTAGAGGAATTTGTTCATAGTTGGGGATCAGGAGTGGACCTACATTGTTTCTCACCTATATATGTGTATCACAGTTTGTCATTTTAATGAGTCTTTTGAAACCCTAAAATTAATAATGATGATAGCAGATACCGCTGTCGAAAATCCATCACGATTAGAGACGGTCAGCTGGTACGTTATTTAGAACCATTCTATTGTTAGTATTCGACTCATTTTACAAGGCTATACGAAGGTTATTCGAATTAGAAAGTGGTGTGTGTATCCCATATAAATAGTTTTATTAGATAAAGTTTACATTAGGACATGAGATCAGTGTTGGTGACGAAAATACAGGAACTTTATTCTTGTAATTCAAAACTATTAGGATTTAGAATGCGTTTAGTTGCAGAAAACCAAAAATGTTTGTAAGATGACTCTTCATGTAAACTTGGTTCTTTTCAGAAAAAGGCCTTAATTTCGTCGGTATTGTTTAGTTCGTTCTTAATTTTCATCGTTACTCTATATATTCTATATATACTTTGACTATTTTCCTTGGTTGTATTTTATGCATCGAATAATGAATTAAAATTCATTTTTATGTCTATGTAGTTAGGCCAGGCCTATATAGTATTACTCCATATAGTATTACTCCATACAAACAGATAAAAGAATTAAAATCCAACGTACAAGTAAATTATCGTAGCTAGTGTGTAAGAATGTTCCATTCTTTATGCCCAAAGAATGTGTCAAATGTTCCCATTATATTTCAAAGATTCACCATACCTAATCACTTTGAACAAATAATTCAATATTCGATGCATAAATTACAACCAAGGAAAACAGTCAAGTATATATATACGAGTAATGTTATATAGGCCTAGTCTTAAATTATATATAAGAAACCCTATAATGATGTCATCAATTAAAATTTTCAATTAATCAATTTAGCCCTTTAATTTTATCAAAATTTTAAAATAAAACTCCTTAAATTTCTCAATCACTTTTTTTTTCCTTCCAATTTTGATACCTAAGTTTAGATATATACAACAATAATTAAAATAAATTATATGTTACAGATAGATTTGAATTCAATATAATCGTACAATTCAAAGTCCAATCGTAAATTACATGTAGATCAATGTTATCAACTAATTAAAATATGATTTTATGTTTGGGTTCTCGATCCAATTCCTCCTTCGGGGATGAAGTAGATCTATTTAATTCTTGAATAATATTTAGAACAGAATATACTAATTAATATTATTCTTTCGACGATCGATCCAATTCCCCCTTCAGGGATGTAGTAGATTTGTTTAATTTTTGAATATTATTTAAAACATAATATACTAATTAATATTATTTTTCGACGATCCATATTAAACCTTAAAAATTTGATATATAATATTAAATTGAATTTGAATCACCATATAATATAGAATTGCTTATTATTTATGTTTACCATCTTCTTTCACCTTTTCGTTTAGAAAAAATAGCCCAAAAAGGTAATGTAAAGTCTCATTGCATATTTTTTAACTTATATAAATCATAGATTTTTATCATATACAATATTTATATACTTATAAAAAGCAAATACGAATTCAACGGCCCGTGTTTATACACGGGTTTAGCCAATAGAATTACGTAATTTTGTTAAATTAGCTAAAATTTACGACATGATGAAAAGGGCTATCACAAAGCTAATAGTTGCAACAATTTTCGTGTATGAGCATTCTTATCAATACTTGATATAAATATGATATTATCTTATTATTGTTGATGGAAGCTCTCTATTAAAATTTTATTAACAAGTTTCACATATTTATCAAACGTATACGTATTATAATATCATACTAACATTACCGGCCCGTGTGTATACACGGGTTAAGAGCTAGTTACATAGATATAAAAATAGACTCACTTCTCTTATTGGTTGAATTTTTTTTTTTCTCTTAATCTCATCCAATCAATTTTTCACATCTACCAATCAAATTTTTAAATCTATATTTATGTTTACAAGTTTAGGTTTACTAATCATTTTTCTTTTATCCGATTAAAATCACAAAATTATCATATTTTTTTTTGGCTTTTTAGATGGGATCGATCCTTCTTCGCAAGTGCTTGCTTGCCCTTTATTCTCTTACTAATAACTTTACTTGATCTCCATCCATTAATGTTAACATATTATACCTAACTTTTCTCTTTGTTGCGAAATTGTTAACAATAACAGTGTCAGTAGATACACGTATTTGATACAGGAATAAGGAGTAGCATATAACCTACAAATATTTTAACAATCTTAATGACACAGAACAATATGTGTTTAGAGATTAAAATAAATGCCGAATGATATGTTATATGGTAATAGTAATGTTGTATCTTATACCTGAACTCCCAACATGACATGATGATGATGAGACCGATGGACTTTCATGTTGAAATTGCCTCCATGCCCCTTTCCCTATTCTGAGAAAACCCAAGCTGATACAACACACGACATTATATACACCTATAATGCAAAAAGGAACCTCCATGCTCTTTTCCCCTGCATCATTCATGGTGAGCTTTGCTCACCACCAAAACTCATTCGTAGATGGTAAAACAAATCGGTATTTACCACCATTCACCTCAATCTATTTGGGTATTTGGGGTTAGCCGCGTAAATTAGAGTGTAAGGAATCGATCAAACATAACCCACACTCACATGTAGAAAAATGCTTGATCATATAGGTAAGGGCATCTCTTATGGTGTTTTAAAAATGTAATTCATATACACGTCTAGAAATAAAAGAGAAAAAAACACTCTAATGATTCCTTATTCTTTTGCTAGAAAATATAAATGATATTTCGTTCGTTTCTTTTTTATTGTTCACCTTACTATTTTTATTTATCTCAAAAATATTGTTTACATGCAAAATATAACTATTAAAAATTATCAAATTACTCTCATTTATTACCTGTAATCGTGTATTTCTCAATAAAATTTAGTCATACTTATCTTGAATATAATGACAAAATAGACATTCATCCAACATATCCAACATATCTTAAATTCAAAAAAAAAATATTGAGGGACAATAAATATGAGACGGACGGAGTACTTTTCAATAGTATATTATAAGTATTGGTCCTATGTATTTATATGTTGTTGGTAATTATTATGCTTTATTGAATATAATAATTAATATATACAAAACTAATGGAGTAAACATAATGTGCTTCGATGCTATATTGGTTGGCAATAGCAAACAACATATTTTTAAAAATAAACAAGTTTGCAAATCGGAGTATGATCACTTTTTTCGTCTCAATATAATTGTGCAATAGAAAAATGTACCGTAGACAATGTTTAACCAATTAAATTTTATATTTACTAACCCACTTAAATATATATTATGATTATGATAGTGAAGTTCAAATGAGGATGAAAATTTTTGTGAGAACGTGGAGAATTAATAAGATTGTGTCATGTGTCACAAAATTCATTTTTCCTCACGTTTTTAAAAATTAAATATCTCAAAATGCCTCATTAAAAAATTATAAAAATTGCACCATAAAAATCAACATTTTTTCTCTTCGATTAGACATCTCACAAGGTATCTTTCCGATGACTTTCTTTTATAGGTTTTACAAATTGTACAAATATTAGTATCGCATGTCTTACTTGTTGGTATCAAATGTGTTACTCGCTGAAATCACATGTGATAGTCGATTACAAAATCCACAAAAAAATGAAAAAAAATAAAATTCGTCGAAAGTATACCTTATAGGATCTATAATCGAAGTAGAAAAAAACGTTGATTTTTATGGTGCAATTTTTATTATTTTTCGACTTACCTTTTGAGAGATATTTAATTTTTAAAAACATGGTGGAAAACGAGTTTTGTGGAAAATGAGTTTTGCGACAAATGACACGTTCTTATTGGTTTCTCAATTCTCACAAAAGGTTGTTATACTCGTTTAAACCTCACTCTATGATGACATAAATTAAAAATGAATAATTATTTTTAGGGGCGTAAACCATAAAATTATTAACAATGAGACGAACTTAAGACAAGAAATTTCCAAAACAGTTCAAAATTTTTTATCAACCTCTAATTGGAGTTTTTTTCTAAGGGATATCTTTTTTCTTTAAAGAGATCTCTTTTTGAAAGGGTTAAATATTAAAATTATTTTTAAAGATTATTGTATTTTTTTACATTATATAATTCTTTTGTCAAATCGATCTCACGAAAAAGAATTGAGAAAAAATAATTTTAGACTTTCATGAGTATGCTAAATTCAATTATTATTTACATTTTATTGATATTACTTGAATTTGGTTATCAACATCTACATTTTCATTATCAATGTCTATATTCTGATTATTATTCTCCATTTTTAAACCAAGTACGTTAAAAAAAATTATTGTTATCTATGCTTCCATGTAATTTCCATGTAAGCTTACCAAACTGATGTGTATTGCCACTATAATTTTTAAACGAGGTAGTTGTTTTTTTTTTCTTTATTTTTGACACTATAATTTCCATGTAAGCTTACCAAACTGATGTGTATTGCCACGTGTATTTCAAATCTGAATACGTTCAACGGGTTCACCGGTTAAGGTATTACCGGTCAAATAGTGCATTGAAAGTGCCTTTTAACAGGTTACCTACACATAATAGACACAAATTTAGTTGAGTACACACAATTAAGATCGGATCAAAGTTAAGTGCATTTTCAAATACTAATCCGAAAAAAAAGAAAGTAAAATGATTGGTGCTAGCCCGACCAAGAAAGGACCACTATATGGGTCGCCTTGGAACACCGATCGGCGAAGACACCAAGACCGATCCGAAGTGGATGGTCTAAAACATATGTTTTGATTAAGATGGATGGACAACCTTTTCTTTTTCTTCTTTAACAAAATAAAGTTTGAAAGTGAAAGAGTGATGGATTTGAACAACTAGGAGTAGTCTAGGAGCTGCAAGCACCAGTACCCCAATCAAATCTGGGTTACATTTTCCCAAGGGGATGATGTGATCACATAATACGTACATGCATTCGATCATATATTCTTAAAAGTTGTTCAAAAAGATTGGGAAATAATTGGGCAGCAAATTAAGCATGAAGCATGCAGAAAGTTGAGTAGTCATGCTGAGATGGATTGAACCTGTACCACACATCCAAATGCTCAAGAATCAATCACATATGACCACCACAGATGGGACATTTGATCCCATGTCAAGCTCTACGTCATTAACAACATGCGTACGTACATAAATATGACATGAGTAATGATAAATATGTCTAAATATATATGTCTAAATTTGTGTTTAACCATACAAGTGTTGACACGTATATTCAGTTAATTATCTCTCTTTATATTCACTAATCATTTTAAATTATATATATGAATCGAATCTTTAAGTCTGATTTTAAATCCATATAACCAGACATATCAAGCATTTATATATAATACGAGAGATAAAATTTATAGAACAAATTCAACAACTTCATAACTACTCAATATGTATCAAACTTAGAAAAATATATAAAAGGATAAAACAAATTTTCAAATTAAAACGAGCATTCAAACATCACTTATTTCCGATATGTGGAGATATATACACAGATTATCATACTCATTATCATTGTTGAATGAATTACAGAATATATAAAGGTGGAAATAAGAATAAAGGCTGTCTACCATCATTATCATTGTTGATTCGTCTAATTAACCATTCATATTTGAAATCAATCTCATTCCTTAAAGAAAAACATATTATCATTATGGATTGATTAAAATCGGAAAAAGTTGATTCCATTCGGTGGAACCTACGTAGCAAGCCGAAAATTAGATGCATTGAATAGTTATAATGAACCAAAAACGAATCAAAACATAAGCGTCCAACGATGCTTACATCTCATTCAAATGCAATATTTGAATTGCAACACATGCAAAAGCTCGAAAAACTTATAAGTTGTCTATCAGCTAATTAAGCTGCAAATTGAGTGATGTTGGTATGTATGTATCGAATATGATATGTCCAACAAATTAATTAAAATAGCTATGAATGATCGATGGATTGGGACATATTAAGAGTTTGGCAACTAATTAAAAATGGTTGAAAACGGCTCATGGTCCATACAACCATAGCTCCCAAATGTTAGTCATGTGAATTGCAATGTGGATAGGAGAAAACCTAAGGTCTCAATCCAATGGGGACCATTATTCACGAGCACAATGCACAAAATGGTTAGCCAAAGAACCATCATGTTGGCTAATAGATAATTTTGTGTACCCAAAAGACTAACAAGAAAGCAATGATATCTTTTATGTTTGGAATAAATTGTACCAAGAGGTACCACTTGTTCCTTTTATTTCTAATTAATCGATCAGACCTCATATAATTAACCAATTTGATCTAAGAAAAATGCTGATTGCTTGTATATGGATCATTTGGCATACATTATGTGCACCTTTATTTGTTTTGTATAAATTAAAGCTTGTTAGAAGCTCATTAGGAACCATTGAATAGATATAAGGTAATCTCGGCGACGTCTTGTGACGGTTTGACTCGGAATATTCAATTTATATTTGAAAATTAGACTTGTGTTGTTCCAATTTATTGGATATCATGCATTAAGTCATTGCTCTCGCATTATTTACACGACTGATTCCATGTAAACCACCAAAAAATTATCATAATCTAGTTGGGATGTGATTTAATGTGTTTTACATGCGCAGAATATAAGTAGTGTATCACGAATTTTTAGTAGTGCACGGATAATGACCCTGGAATCGACCCCATCTAACAGAAACTTCTTTTTATTCCAATATCTATGAACTCCAAATTGAACTTCATATATATGACAATGCTTATTAAAGAGACCATCCGGTAGTAAACACAAGTCTTTTGGTTAATTGCTTTATATATTCTGTATGGGTTTTTCCATACTCCACATATGATGTTAAGCCAAATTTAAAACCTTGTATCTTTCTTAAATGGTCATTCTACCTTGCAAACATCTCCATCTTTCTATATTTTGGCAAGTGAACAAACACTTGGATACAATTAACAATTTAATTTATAAGGCTTGTGAAATATGCTTTGTAAGCATAATTAAGCATACAATCGTCCTCGAAAGGCGAATGTCTTTTTCTCTTTTTGATGCCCGATGGCGATGAATCTTGATAGCATGGAATCAAAAAATGAGATATAAAGGAGGGCCATTAACATGTGACTAACATACATCAGAATCAAACTCATATATATATAATCTCACTTTTTTTTTTCTCCCATCCTATATGGATAGAAATAGGATCAATGTAATGATAGGATACGAGTTCAATTGGATCCTTTGTGTATTCATATGATATGAGCAGCATGCAGCCCATAACTATAGGAATGGGTTGCACTGCCATGAAAATGAAAGAACCTTATACACTTTAATTATGAACGATTGTTTTCTTATCTGGCTCGCAGTGTTAAGTGTGAATGGGAATAGTTATAGCCTCCATTCTATCAACCACATGTCTTTTGGACTAAGCTGTAGAAGCTAGGATACTGCATGGTGGAAGGGATGTGAATATAGGAATTAGGTAAATTAAAACTAAATAATGATACAAGTGTCTAAAAAACATGACTTTATAATATTTGGAAATTTTAATATAAACTGGACAAGGTTATAGTATATTTGTTGTTAAATAAAATTTTAAAAATCTTAGCTAGTACTTGAGCAAAGTCAAGGAGGAACCTAATTTGCTCCATATGAGAAAAAGTCATTGGTACTATTGGATAAGTTGCTTGGCCGGTCAATATTTGGTCCGCGCCAGATGAATTTGATTTACTTGTATGTGATGGATTTAAGGCGGTCTGGATAAGGTTTAATAAAACCATCATTAAAGGCATGTCGTTAATTTGTTACGGTATGTACGTATCGACCAGCTAATTCTAATAACATTTTGATTACCTTCAATTCATGATATGACTAAACTCGAGTAACATATATTTTCTGACTGAATATAATCAACAACGTAACTTCTCTCATATATGAACCGATGAACAAAACATTCAGTATTAAGTTATGTTATATATTTAGGGTTTGCTTGGATTTCTGAGAGTCGTGATACACTTTCAGATTAAAGTATTTCGATGGTACAATCAAAATCTTAATCGGATAAAACTCAGAATTTTGTATAGAACCAGAATCTGTTTTGTGATTATGAAAATTCGTACCATGGAATTGACCAACAAGCTACCAACGCATTTGTGACTTTCGTGGATTTATAGAATACGAGTTCAAATCAATATACATTTTCATAAAAAACCATTTTTACAAATATATCTGAAAGCAATCTTTCAATTGATTTTTCCTTAGCTTGCTATCATATGCTGATGCTTCTTTTTCTTCAAACCAGCTCACACATTCATATATCTCCAAAAATATTATTTTACTACCTAAAAGTGACATAAAGTCACTTTGCTAGCTACCATAAGTTCTATGTATAATGTAAGATATGGCAATGATATAAAAATTGAAAATAGGAAACGCCTGTAGTAAAGCAGCCATACAGAAATAAGTACATAACATAATAAGACAACATCAGATACCATTTATTATACCTCACCCATTAAAGATTGGTAATAAAATACACCATGATAAGCACATATTCTAAGCCTTTTTTATATATTTATTATAAATTATAATTATACTTATATACCAGCTGGTTCAGTTTATTTTTTTGCATGCATACTGTTCCAACAATGGCGCTCAGCCTGCAAATTGAGATGACCATGTATCATGTGTTTAATTCACATCGAGTCCTGAATATTGTACAATCATAATTAAATTAAAATATAAGTATCAAATTAGACATTAATTGGTTAATTAAGTTGGACAAAAGACAATGAATCACTTTAATTTGCCTGTAATTTAATTAACAAGGTAGGGGAAAACATGCATTGTGAGAACCGGCACTTAAGCGTATTAATTACCCTAAGCTTGATTATCATTACTGGTATTTAGTTCGAAATAGGGCTAAGTACAGTAACATTTGTATATTATATATACACACGCACGTAATAAATTGTAATTACGCTGAACGATCGGAAGGATTCCGACACTATAAATACGGACGTTGGTGAAAAACATTTTCTTAATTAACGTAACTATATTAAATAATCGTTATTTAACTTATATTATCATGATCATATAGCAAACGTTATACGTTTCGTATAAATCGCACCGTACGCGACGAAAACGCGCGAATCGCGTCCGACAATCGAACAAAACTCGACTTATATTTTAATAACTTAAAATGAAATATTTTAAATAAAACTTCAATCAAAACTTACGTGAATAAATCATTAACGAAAAATTGGAATAATAAACGTTTAACGTTTAAACGAACGACGAAACGAACGGGTAAACGAGCACCGCGCGTAACGTAAATTTGGGGAACAAAATTTAGGCAACCCACATCCTTGTGGCCCCCCCTAAAACCAGCCACTCTACACCATACCTCCCTCTCCCTCACTCTACACCATACCCCCTCACTCCCTCATTCACTTTCTGTCGCACCCCCAAGATACGTGGCAGCGGAAGGTAGGGTGTTGCGTTGGGGGCGCCGACCAAATCAAATATCACAACACAAGAATTACAACAAACGACCTCTATATGAGACGTTTCAAAAATCATTACATTTCGTAGTTACAATGATTACATATGTTTTACCAAAAGTAAAGTACGCATCTAGTACAAGATAACAACATATCATAATGCAAGCTAATCTCTGTTGTTTGTGAAAAATATGCGACTCGGGCTATCTCCTTCCAAAAGCAAACCTACTGCGGTTGGTCTCTTGAGAAATACATACTAAAAGGTCAACATAAAGTTGGTGAGTTCATAAGTTTGTATACAGTTGATATAACATCGTATGGAACACAAGATTTCCTGTTTGTATCATTCAACAATGATAGGTAATGTATTACAAAAATGTAAAAATAGTGTATATTGTTGCCATGAGCTCATAGTTCGAGCTTAACTGTGGTGTCGGGTCACAATCAAGTGCCACGATCGGGGTGCCTCCCAGCGAGTGCCTAATCCAACACTCGTAAGAACAAATGATAATGCGTCCGTTTGACCAGTTAGCGCGACTAACCCGGATGGGGGAAGTCAATCCCAAATAGTATTATTCATTAACATTCACGCTATAACGATACTAACAAACTATGATGTGGGGGCCTTTCAGGATTAGTAAAATTACTCATGCAACCAATATATCGAATTTAGTACTTGTGTTCACATGAAAATAGCGGTGTAAAAGCAGTTGTATGTATTCTCACCCTAGTTAGAAAATAGTAAAAAGGGACTATGAAACTCACCTGAGATTAGTAAGCAAGTAGCAAATAGTAAGCAAAACGTGTTTTCCAAATGCAACCTTCTAACGTCCTAAACGTATAAGGTTGTGTAAGTAGATGTCTCAAAAGACCATCTTTGTAAGTGGAGGGTTAATGTCCACTTATGTAAATCGTGTAGGTGGAGGGTTAATGTCCACCTAAATTAATCGTGTAGGTGGAGGGTTAATGTCCACCTAAATAAATCGTCTAGGTGGAGGGTTAATGTCCACCTATCCGCTAGTTGTTCACTTAACTAGTATGTCCAATCATGTTTGTTTATTGAAAACGTGTACGACCCGTTGGTGAAAGTTTGAAATAATAATTCGTTTAGACATTATTATTAAGTTAGTTTCATTGTTTACTGTGCTTTTAGTACATATCAAATGTTGTTGCGTTGTTGTCTTAGGTATTACAAGTGGTTGCCCAAGTTGAGTAGCTAGTGAAAGATTAATTTCAAGTTTCCGTTTTTAGCGACACAGGACTAGTGTCGTTATATGCGACATCAGGGTGTTATGCGACACTAAGGGTTTATGCGACACCAAGACTGGTGTCGCTAAGTTAATGTTGATTGAATAAAAGTAGCGACACAAAGGTTTTTATGCGACACTAAGGCTGGTGTCGCTAGATTGTATTAAATTTAATTAGGTTGCGACATAAGGTTTGTGTCGCTAAAAGTTGGATCGCGACTTAAAGGTTTGTGTCGCTAAGTTTCACGGACAGAGTTCGAGGGTTTCGACACTAAGGCTAGTGTCGCTACTGATGATTCGTTCCTCTCCTGCGACACAAATGTTTGTGTCGCTAAAGTGATGATTCGAAAAATGGCGGCACAGAGGCTTGTGTCGCAGACTATTGAGCTTCTGCGACACAGAGGCCTATAACAGATCGGTTTTGTAAAAAAAAAATTTCGTGTTCTAAATGTTCGGATAAAAATTCACGAAAAATCTTAGTTGTTCCTTAGTATCTTAGCTACTTAAAATAATTTTTCCAGAATTTTTGGGTATACCTAAGTATTTTTAAAATTTTCGTTTGTTCCCTGAGGTCAGAAAGTGACCAATCCGGACACATGCAACAAGATCGGATTTCTGGGAAAAATCTACACATTTTTCGAAAAAGTTATCTAAACGAAATTTGTACCTAACAAAATTTGTGAACTTTTGGTGGTGGTTTCAAGTCATTTGGAGTTGTATATCTCGAGTTATGATTGAAACAAGAAAGGTGAATTTTCTGAGTTTTTGGATAGCCCGTATACATGTTATTGTAAAAATCATTTCGGGTATCAAACGAACTCCAAAAATTGTGAAACTACTTGGAAATGAACTTCTTAAACTTAATTTTTGCCTTTTGAATCGTCCATTTTGGTCAAGTTTTGAGGGAGAAACTGCCTCTCCAAATCGGGTCATTTTTCTGGTCAGTTTGCATGTGACGATTTTTGAACATCTTAGGCCATGAAAAACGTTTTTAAGAAATCGTTTGGACATATCTTTGTTATGTGAACCTTGAAACTTGTTATTAGAGTAATTTAGATATAGGATAAGTTTTTCTTACAATGAAAATGGAAGGAAGAAGGAATGGGATGTTGTAAAGTTTGAATTCCTTGAAAATCTTGAAGTTCTTGAGTTATGGTTGTATGGTGGTTTGTGGTGGTCAACGGCGGCTCGTGGTGGTCAATGGTGGTTGTAGGGTGGTGGTGGTGGCTGATCTTGGTCAGATTATAGAGAGAGAGAGTAGAGAGATTTGGGAGAGAGATTGTGTGTGAATTAGTGTGTGTAAAATGAGAGAAAGTGAGGGTAGGAGGGTTTTTATAGATGGGCCAAAGAAATGGGCTTTTGGGCTGGGCTCTTGGGCCGATTTGGCCACTGGGCCGTGGGTCTGGGTCTGACCCCTTCCAAGGGTTGGGCTCGTGACTCGCTTCTCGGTTTCGTGTTATATTCCCCGGTCGTTTAAACGTTTTTCGCGCGCTTAAAAATTAAATCGTTAACGTTTAATTTTTGTGTTTTATCTTTGATATGAAATCACTATTTTAATTTAACCAATATCTTTAAAATACTTCATTGAACCTTCTTAAGCAAAACGTTTAATTTTTCGTTTGGGTGTCGGAAGTGATTCACGCGTTTTCGTTGCGTTTATTACGTTTTAAGCAAAACGTCTAGGTTTTCGTATATTATTATTTAATAACAATAATATAGGGTAGAAAATTACTATTTAATTTATAAAATAGGTTTACATTATTTATGAAAAGTTATCACCAACGCCGTATAGATTGTCGGACCTCGTCCGGTTGTTTCGCGTAATTACAAATAATCACGTAAGCGTATATAAACATATACAAGTAGTTACATGTATTTAGCCTAATCAAATACTAAATACACGTAATTATGGTTCTAGCTTAAGGTAATCATTACCCTAAAGTGTCGGGTGTCACACTTTCACACTCAACCATTCTCCCATCTTCACTCAATCTCTCCCAACCTTTTCTCCCCTCTCTCTCTGCGATTTCCAGCAGACCACATCACCATCACAAGCCACCACAATCACCACCATAAACCACCATAGCACCACCATTTCGGTTTGCAAGAAAACGCAAGAAAACGAGCTCACGACTTCCACTTCTTCGTGCTTTCATCATCTTCTTTGTAAGGAACTTCATCCCCCTTTTATTTTACTTGGAACATACTTATAAACATGTTATAATGTCCATTTAACAAGATCATGTCCAAAAACAAAGTCGAAAAACATTTTTACAAACACAAAATGTTAACAGTTTTCTGGGCAGAATCTTAGCCCGACTTCAAGGAGGAGTTTCGTACTCAAAACTTAATGAAAATGGACGATTCAAAAGACAAAAATGAATTTTAAGATGTTAGCTTTCAGATCCAAGTAGTTTCATAATTTTTCGACACCGTTTGATACCCGAAAATGATTTTACAAAAACGTGTCGCTAGGCTGTCTCGGGTGACAGATTTTTACGCCAACTTCTCGAGTCCATAACTCGATCTACGCAACTCCAAACGATATGAGGTTTTCGCCTAAACCTCACTAAATGTGTTGGCTACAAAAAGTTCTTCTATGGTCTTGATTGAAAATTCACGGATTTTCCCAGAAAAATAGATCTTTGAACTTGTGTCCAGATTGGTCAAGATTGGACCTTAAAGGACAAATGGAATTATTAAAACTACTTAGACTTATTCAAAAATTCTAGAAAAATTACTGTAAGTAGCCAAGACAAAGGGGAACAACTGGTATTTTTCTTGGATTTTATCTCGACACTTTGACTAGTCAAAACGAGCCACGAAAAACGTACAAAAACTGATGAAATAAACCCGAGGACGGTTTTGACATATAATTGAGAACGACACTTTCAGGATAACCATAAAACGTAACACTAATTTTTATAAGTCCTAAAAACATATTTAAGAGTCATGTAAAAGTTTCGGGTCAAACCGAGCACGTTTGACCAAGTTCCCGAACACGAAAACACATCAGGCCCTCTGTGTCGCAGATGGCCCAAACCCATTGCGATACAAACCCTATGTCGCATTTCTGATTTTCGAAATACTCCTGCGACACAAGCCCCCGTGTCGCAACCTTTTTAAACCAGCAGTACTAACTTGTGTCGCAACCTGCGACACAAGCCTAGTGTCGCTAGACAAGCAGTATTAACTTGTGTCGCCATATTTACAACGTACAGTATTAACCTGCGACACTAATTTCCTGTGTCGCACACTTATTTAAAATCACGATCTGCGACACAAATTCTTGTGTCGCACAATTATCTAAATTTCACTCTTTGCTACACTACATCTGTGTCGCAGCACTTCTCAGCGACACAACCCTTGTGTCGCGTAAAACAGTCTGATTGAAAAACATATTGTTCACTAAGGATCGTTTTCGCGAAACAACAACTATACTATATACGTCACTACCCGTACACACAATACCTATACTCTTATAAGTACACAACGAAACCAAACATAATAATAATATCTTCTGGAATTATTATTACAAAGCGTCACCAACGGGCCGTACACGTTTCCAAAACACACATGATAAACAAACTTTGGACATAACTAGTTGAGTGGACAACTAGCATGAATGATCTTTTGAGACATCTACTTACTTATAACCTTATGCGTTTAGGGCGCTAGAAGGTTACTTTTGGGAAATACTTGTTTATTATTTGTAAACACTCTGTACAAGACTCAGGTGAGTCTTATAGCCCCACTTTTACTTTTACTGTTTTACTTTGGGGTGAGATTACACTGCTTTGTTTTTATGAACACAAGTACTATGAAAACACTTATACGGATTGCATGGGTAAACTAAACCAAACTACGATGGTCTTCAACAAATATCATAGCCCGTTAATACTAAGCGCGGACATTATGGATAGATCTATCGGGAACTGACAGTCCGCCGTCCGGGGTTAGTCGCTCTAACTACTATACGGACGCATAATAATTCGTATTTCGAGTGTACTGGTTTATACACTTAACTGGAGACACCAACTACGGTTAAGCTTCGAACTATGAGCCCATGACAATAGTATACTATGATTTACTTTGGCATTCGTGCTACTACGATAACTCTGAAATCTTGTGGTTCATACTATGATTTTAACTACGTAAACCTATGAGCTCACCAACATTATTGTTGACCTTTTAGCGTGTATTTCTCAGGTACTCAGCAACAGTAGGGTTGCCCACAGGATTGCTTGCTAGCTCGAGTCGCATGCATTATACGTATATGAAGATTTTCTTACATTATTTTGGTATAATCGTTATGTACTAGAATCTTCGGACTAGATGCGAATTCTAAGAAATCTCGCTTTCTATTGTAAACTATGTAAGTTGTGAAATGTATTTTCAAACGTCTCATATAGAGTCGTTTGCTTTACCTTTGTGCAATGATTACTTGATTAGTCGCGACCCCACCCGTCTTCCGCTGCACAGTAAATTTGGGGGTGCAACATGCATGTTGTCAAAATATATGAAGGATATATATATATATATATATATATATATAATTAACTAGCTAATAACCCATAATTAACTAGCTATAAAATTATAATTATAAATGAATGCTTATCATCTAAGCACAAAGATTGCCCCACAAATGTGGTTTATTTTCATGAAATAAAGATATATCATGGGCTCAAATCATTACAACAAATTCATTCTGTAAATGTATACATATGAATCCCTGCCTACACTATATATACATATAACAAGATCGAAAAGATGAAAAAAGGAATTACATACAAACTTAACACACTTGTAGTCACACATAAACTTAATTTTTCATTAAAAAGATCGAAAACATCATATAAGATTTACAGATACACGAAGACCAAACAACCCTTGAGCTACATGGGATTAATTAGATACTTAAAACCCTAAAAATAAAAATTCAAACTTTAACTGCAACATCAAACATTCTGAAGAAAACCATAATCAAACTTGGACTTTATCAGCAAAGGCACGTGTACCATCACATAAAACAAACAAACAAACCAATACACTTCGTGACGAGAGATGGTCATATCGAGTCGCGCGTCCACCAGAAACCACAACAATACATGCTAATTAATTATGAACCCAATCAATTAACCATTTAGGTTAATCACTACATATCTCTTACTTCAAACACATTTCGATTCTTGACCACAATATCATACATATGCATGGACTTGAGCCTATTGAAGTCTTTTGGGAGAGAAATGAGATGAACAGTTGATCGTTTGTGAAATTGAAACAAATCAGGATCTTCATAGTACCTCTCCCAACCATATGAAGACAAGATTCTTTCAAGCACATCATATGAAGTCACAACTTCATTCGTTGCACAATGAACAAGAACTTTACGTTTAATTGAACCCTGGAAAGAATCACTTCCAGGGTTCTCCACTAGTCGAACCACACCGTTCTTGAACACCCAAACACCAGACATATTTTTTGTATTAACGTTTATAATTAGGGTTTGAGAATTTAGTTTTGAACTATAAGAGTACTTTAGAGAACAAGAATATGAAATATGAATGTTTGAAGAAGGGAGTGGAGGTTTATATAAGGGTTTCTAGCCACCTAGGCGGAGGAGAATAATAAAATATAAACATATATATAAAATATTTTTTATAAATAATTGGTAAGAAAGTGTATATGTATGTGTTGGTGGACCCATGAAGGGTGTGAAGAAAAGGACTATTTGTGTTTAGGGCATCACTTGCCCACGTGTTAATGAGTGGGGGAGGGCAAATTATTTGGATCAAGTAGAATCCAAAATCTTTTTCTAAGTCATTAAAAATCCCCACAAATAACAAAAAGAATCTTAAAGTTTATTACATTGGGCGAGTGGTTTCTAGAACCATACGCTGGGGAACAACTGTATAGATCGATTATATCAGCATCGTTTGATGTTGATTGATATTACTGCCACAATGTAGTTGTATACATACTCGTATACTATACGTATAGTTTTCTACGTATACATGGTTTGATATTTAGACAGTTTGAAACGTGTAAATTAAGTGTTTGATCAAGTATGAGAAGATATATCAAATACGTTCAAAAATGCATTCGACTATTCGTTGTGGGGAATTTTGAATGATCTGATGTTAATGTCTTGTTTTAGAAGGTTATTTTTGTCTTTATTGATCTTTGCAATCAAATTAAATGACCAATTGTCTTGACTAAACTATTACCTCCTTCCTCCTTCTCGTGCGTATAACTTTTAATTGTCTCAAAATAAATGTTTACCTTTTAATTAATCATTCAAAATAAATTTTAATTTTAGTGGGTAGAGATCATATTTGATTAGTAAAGAATATATTTCGCGAAAATTATTAAAACGGTGTATATTTTCAAAGTGAACATTTTAACTGGGACGAAGAGAGTACAAGTTATGTTATAACTAGTAGTCTTTAGCTTTAAACAATATGTATATAGTTTTGGACTTGTAGTTAAGTTAAATTATAGATACTTTTTATCTTACAGATCATATACATAATTAATATCAATTATGTCATATTTTAAACAATAAACTAAGACACTTATTAAGGGGCGTTTGAAATTGTGTTATCAAAATAGATTATGTTTTTTAAATTGCGTTTAGATAGTTTAAAAATGCACAAAATCACTTTTTAGCTTTTGTTATCTAAACACTAATAATAGATTATTTATGTTTTTAAAACTCAATAATCTAATTCTAATAATCAAGTTTAAAACGCAATGTCAAACACTCTCTCTGAAAGTATTTAGAGAATAGAGTATTCCAATTCAAAATCCTTAATTGAAGGCGTGTACGTTAAGCTTCAAATATTTCATACACAAAGACTTTCCATTAATATTGAAAAGATGCATGCATTTTATAAAACAGATGGAGACTTTTATAATCGGATTAATTTTGTAGAGTGAATATTTTGACTCAAATGTAAACGATTTAATTGGGTTATTTTTTGATCTTTTCCGATCATTTCCCTGACGATGCAAACATGGGAGAATAGCGCAAGGTCTTAAGTGATCGATTAAATCCTAGCGCAAGGTCTTAAGTGATCGATTGAATCCTAGTGCAAGGTCTTAAGTGATCGATTGAATCCTATCTTCTTTTTTCTGGTATGTCACTCCGCGAGTAAGAAACGAGAAAATAAATTAAGTGAGTTGTGGTGATGTCAGAATTTACACCACTTCGGCCAAGATATATATATCTAAAGAGGAAGAGGATTGAACATGTAATATGAGGACACCGGAACTTTTTACCACTATGTCACATTTGATAAATGTCCATCAATTATTTGTATAAATTTATCACACTTATTGTAAATACGGAGTATTATAGTTAAAAAGTCCTATCATATTGTGCATGTTAGGACACAAGTTAAGATAATTCAAACTTTTATTTTTTTCTTGATTTTTTCGTTTTACCTTTTTGTTTTCTATATGACAAATAAGTAAATATAATGATGAAATGTAAATGATGTCACATCCCGTCTAAGGTAAAAACGCAAAGTACGACGGACGAGATTGTCATAACACATAAATATGCAAAAGAGAATCACTAAATGAAAATCAAACCACGTGTCATGACGTCGCCCGACACACATGGTGACTTGTGTCGTGGTTAGTCATTTCCACGAATAACATAGTCATATAAAATAAAGAATTAAGTCCCACATCTCGAGATAAGTCTAGGGCAAAACACACTCATCCAAATGAATATGTAAAAGAAAACAGTTGTGTATCAAAATTCAAACAAAGTATCAATGCAATGCCTAACGGTCTCGCTAAAGTCTTTAAGTCTCTAACTCCTTACACATTATTATTATTACCTGAAAATGAATGCTCGAAAAAGTCAACGCGGGGTTTGTGAGTTCGTAGGTTTAGCATAACATAAATAGTGATGTGTAGAATTAAGTAGATACATGAGTATAATGGTACATATAAGTGCAATTAATGTACAACATATCAGCACAACTAAACCTAACGACAAGTATCCAAATGTATCAAAGAGTATAAAGCGTATGTCGGATTATATTCACCCAAGGTCAATAATAAAGGGACAAAGTTGGTCTAATGACTAGTATACCAACTCATGGGTGGGAGTGTCAGCCAAATAGTACTATCAATACCTCTCCGTTGGTTCCAACCCGGTATTAACAGTTGTGAAAGAATCAATAGAATAACATAGCATAACATAGAATCCCACATTAATTCACAAACGTACACAAAACACACATCATGTCCAAAAGAATAAAAGAGTATATCAGAGCATAAAAGTATTTAAAAGTTTTGAGCATCATTTCCACCAAGGAAAAAGTATAAAAAGGGGTCACGAAAACTCATCTTGAGTAGTAGGTAAATATTAGATTCCCAAACATCTAAAATAGAACTCTACATTAAAACTACTACATAAGTTACAACATGAAAAAGACTACAAGTCTTCCCATTGTAACCCATTGATGAAATGTACATGATCATATCTATACTAATATATAAAGAGTTTGGGTCATTGTCTTAAAATAGGAGGAATAATAAATTATCATTTTGCCCTTTTAATTATTTATTCAACCACCATATATTTAAGGTCAAATAAAATTAGTTAAAAGTTAATACATCATAATTAGTTTCAGTTACAAAACAAATCATAACTAGTTTCAGTTACAAAAGATTTAGCCTCATGATTATTTACTTATTTTTAAATATCGGTGCAAATGTGACGGATTGGTTTCATGCGTTTACGGGTTAATATTTGTATTACAAAAGCAAACTTAATTTTTTTTCCGGGATAAAGGGTTGGACCATTAACTAGATATGGTCTTAATAGAGGAGAAATAGTAAATTACCATGTTGCCCTTTTAGTTATTTATTCAAATACTATAAATCTAAGGTCAAATACAATAAATTAAAAGTTAATATATCATAATTAGCTTCAGTTACAAAAGAAATCATAATTATTTTCAGTTACAAAAGATTTAGTCTCATGATTATTTAATTATCTTTAAATATCGGTGAAAATATGGCGATTTGATTTCATGGGTTTATGTGTTAAAATTTGTATTACAAAAGCAAACTTAATTTTTTCCCAAGTTGGACCATTAACCAGAACCTTGACCTAACCCGACCAGATAAGTTAAACATTGATGGTTCTGGCTTAGCAGGTTAACAGGTCTAATATTGTATTGAGTTTCAAGTCATGACGAAATTGTAATTGTAAATAATAAGAAAATGATATACTATAGAGTACTATATATGTTCTCAATTATATAAGGACATGTTAGATAAATATATTAATGCTCACAGATTTTTGCCCCGCTGCATCGCGCGGGTAGTAGGGTAGTCAAATATAAGTCCAATATATGATTTAACAAATGTCAATAAATTATAATACTTATTACTCATTAAAGTGATTTTTATTTTGTGATTTGTCCAAAGTATTATATAATTGTCTTTACTGAAATTTGAAGTCACTTTGAGTATTTTTAAATACAATAAAACGAATTAATTAATCTCTCAAATTTTTTATTACAGAACTTTAGGGTGTTGAGAATTTATGAAAATTTTTTCTTATTTTATTTTATAAAATTACAATTTTTAATAATTTCCTAAAGTGAACTGCTCGTAAAAGTCACTATTTGCGCACCAGAATGTTTTATAAAAGTTAATAATCATATCGACCTCTAAAATTTTATATCCTTTTATTCTGTAATATTAACACATCAAACTTATATCCAAATTTAAATTCCTGCCGAAATCTCAATTTTGACCACTCGACTTGTAACGACTGTTTGACCGACCAAATCTTATCGTTTTGACACGAAACCACTTGAAACAGAAAGTAGACTTGTTGAAATTAAATTTGGACTCAAGATACATGACCAAACCATATCTTATGTGAAACGCCCAATTTTTTTTTTTACTAGTACGTGATCCTGGCAGCATGGAGTACGCGATCGCGTACTTGACTCGAGAAGGGAGTACGCGATCCTACCAAAGGGTACGCGATCGCGTACTCATTGCTTGGAAAGTTTCTGTTCATGTTTTAGGACACGGTACGCGATCGCGTACTGAGTCCCGTATGTTGAAAAATCTGCATAACTCAAGTTTTAGACCTAATTTCGAACGCGCATAACTTTTGACCCACTTACAATCAAAACATGAAATTTTGCAGACACATTCAATATGATAAAATGAAGGTTTCCCAATTGGCACTTTATCAATTTTCACAACAAACGATGATTTTAGGCATTAAGCCGAAAGATGACAATTTGGGCAATTATTTGGAATCTTACTTGGAACAACTCAATTCATTTATCTTGGCTACTTTTCAATCTTTGCTATTACATACCTTGGCACAATGACACACAACAAGATTTTTCACTTCATCATTTTGACTAATTCTCACAAAGTGACCCATATTGACCCTTTAACCAAAACGACCCATTTTGACATTTTAGGCTTTAAACTAAATGACAATTTGGGCGATTTATATCAAGCTAATAGCAACTCGGCAATTTAAAAACAGACTTGTCAAACCTCTTTGCAAGTGAAATCCACCTTCGTTTAGCATAATCCCTTGCCACCTCTAGATTCACCATTTAGCATTTGACCCGTAGGCAAGGTTGTAAAACTCGCTAGGCGCTAGTCGAGCGGTAGGGGTCCTTGAAACTAGTAATAGGTCTAGGCGGGGACTAGTAGGATTGGGATTTTTCATAAATAATTAACATATTTTCAAACTCAGATGTCTAGAAACATAAATATAGTAGACTAGAAACATAAATATATTGTTTAGAAACATAAACATAAACATTCAAATACTTCAAACATATAATTATTAGTTATTAGATTCACGCTTCATCCCCATCTTGTCCATATAGTTCAATGATTTGAACTCCGTCGGACTCTTAGTCAACCTTATCTTCATCTATTTCCTCCTCACTCACCGATTCGAATTTTTCCTCAAATAGTTCTCTCGTCCTGGCACTTATTGTCTCAAAAGATCCCGCCTCATGTTCATCTAAAATCTAATCTTGAGCCTCGCTTGTGTGTGGAATAGAAGTGATGGTCCATGTCTTATTTTCCAAAGCCCTAACTTATTTAACAAAAAAAAAAAAGTTTACCTATTTTGACCGATTTTGACCGACTTTGACCGCCTGGACCGACTAGTCCCCGATTTTTACCGATTTTGACCGTTGACCGACTAATTACTCCGACTACCTGTTTGGCGCATCGGACTACTCCCGATTACCGACTAGTGCCCGATTAGTCGGCCGCCTAGGCCGATTTTTACAACAGTGCCCGTAGGCACCTACAACATTAAAAACTAAAAGGGTAAGCTTTAAGCTTAATAAGCAAACGGGCAATCAAATGAGTAATTTACAACAACAAAAGACAAGCAACGGCTGAACCACAATAACAACTTAAATCAACAATAACAACTGAATCACAACAACTGTGCAAGTAGCAATTAAGCAATTAACCACTCGGCAAATGTAGATATTATCACCACTAAGCTTAAGCAAACAACTACTGAGCAATATGTAGAGATTAATTTCACTATGCGGATCCGCTATCAACTTTCCACTTAGTACCGTACAATATCAAGCACGAGTACTATAACAACATCATGTGCAACGCACATATTCAACAACATCAACACTATGCTAACAAAATTAGCTTCAACATCATGTGCAATGCATATATTCAACAAGATCAACACTATGCTAACAAAGTTAGCTAATTTCCACTATTGCTCATTCCACATAGTTCAACAATAATCGACAATTTATTTCAATAGTTACCGACAAATATCAACAAGTGACAATAATCAACAATGGGCATCAATTATAAAACACAACCAATACTCCACTCGATTGGGTGAACCTCATGCACGTATACAATCCAGAATCACACAATCATTACCCAAATAACCCCCATATCACTCACCTCTGCCTTGACTACCCGAAAGCATGAGATGCGCATAAGCACCACTTCCTTTTACACCTAAACAATCATAACACATCATATAAACATTCACATATATGGAAATACACATGCTCTCGATTACTTTATATAAATAGCAACTTTGACTCCAATTTGAACACTTTATCATAGCTCCAACTAGCTGTTTTGGACACTACATTTGGGCTCTCTAAACCTTTTTAAAACCAACATATATTATACCGTTACGAAGGTATTACAACATACTTCAATATACAACCTTTACCTTTTCATAAAACACAATACATATTAAGTTATAGCTTCATGAAAACAACAAAAAGTCATTATGTGTTGCTGAATTCTCAGCAAACAGCACCAAGTAGCTGTTTTACAACCCATTTTTGGACCACTTAAACATATCCGTTTTTAACAAACTTTATATCGAATTAAAGACATTCAACCATACTTTCATTTTCTATTTTCAGAATTTTCCGAAACAATATACACAATAAGTTACAGCCCTTCAAAGTTTGTCAAAAACACTTTATTTCAACTTTTCGCCCAAATTACACAATGACCCGAATTTGAAATATAACCAACACATATGTTCCAACTAACATACATATGATCAAATAACATCATTTACAACTTTTCTTACTTCGTTTACCACTTTTAACTTCGTATGATCGGTTTGACCTTTAAAGTCAAATCGAACACAATTACCAATTTAAGCATAATTCAATTTATGGTTTAACTACTCTTGATACTACTTTAAACATCATTAGTGATCTCAATTCAACTCAATTAAACTAACCATAGAATGAGCTATCTTCAATTTGCAAGAATTTATCAAAACGCCAGTTTCTATTATGAACACCAAATCAATTTATCAACTTTTGGATTAAATTAGTGTTAACAACAATATTTTCTACTCTTATACATCACCAATTTATCATAATCATGCTCAATTTCGTTTTACAAGTGATCAACCCTCAAAACCCCTACAAAAACCTATTTCTAGGTTAAAGAATTCAAGAACACATAATCATACCTTGATTAGGATGGTTTAGGAAGCTTGAATTCGAGTTAACAAGGTTCAATTTGATGTTTGTGGCTGATCTCCTTCTTCTCCCTCTCTCTCCCGTACTCTCTCCCTCTCTCTAGAAGTTTCTGTGTTTTTATTTTCATATTAACGTACATGTATGTGTATATATTGATTTAGTTAGTGTTTTAATTGGGTATTTACACCCTAGTCCCTCTAGTTCCAGTCATTTTAAAACACATCATTTAATTGGTTAATCTCAACTTGTTATTTAAGAAATTAAAATACTTCACAACTACGTATGATACACGTAAATTTATATAACAACTTATAAAATAAAGCATTTATGTACATTATAATATTACTTCAAATTTTGGGGTGTTACATTATGACCAGTTTATGACCTCGCAAAGTCAGACTAATGAATCTGTCCAGGTTTTGAGATAACCAAACACCACTTTTTGATCAATATAAAAACATCAATAATTATACAAATTACTAAAATTCATCAAAACTTATTTTAATATATTACTTTGATATTTCTATAGTTATTTCCAGATTTCTCATTTATTTCATCCATCGATCACAATATGAGTCAAAAATCAACGAAGCACTAAAGCAAACTTACCAAGGATTCAAGAGAAGACACTAACGCTTACGATACTTGACACAGATGATCAAACGATGAAGATTGATGACGATGGGGATGATTTCGACTGGAGAGGTTTGGGGGTCGATTGCAGAGAAGAGAACAAAAGAGAGTTAAGGTTTTATGGGTTTTTTTTTCATTTTGGAATGAGATAATGACTAAGATATCATGAAATTATGTAAAAGATCTTTTCTTATTCCCTACTCCAACACCTTGGCCGAATTTTCCAGAAAAATATGGGCTAAATTTTGGAAATATTGTAGCCTAATGAGTTTAGAGTCCATGGGCTTTGGATTCAAATCATTTGGAGTCCGGATAAGAGAGTTATGGCTAAAACAGTGAAACCTCGCAAAAAAACTCAGCTTTTATCTTTTTAATGTGTTATATCTTCGTTAATTATAAATTATTGATTTTTATTCATTATATTGATTAATGTTCTTATTATTTATGGGCTTGTAATTGCCATTATCAAGTGTTTATGACATTATTTACGTGTAACGATTATACGTAGATGTGGTTTAATATCTTAGGAAAACATGAACTCTCCTAATTCTTGACACAACACTTCACTAGATGCCCATATGACAGTCTAGACCTCTACGTTTCACATAAATACGAGTTTTGAGTCCTAGTACAATGCCTATGCACTTGAAAAGTCAAGGTCTTAATTCAAATTTAACAAGTCATAACTAGGTTATCGACAAAATAAGGGTTCACCGTTAGTCAACTAACCTGATTTGGTGACGATTATCACACATGTCAATTTGTATTGTTCTTAATATATCTTTATCTATAATTCTTCTTTCAATTAAAGAGAATATAGATATCTTGGAAACTAAGTAAAAGTGTTAGAGATCGGTAATCATATACGTATACTTATAGGGGCATAGCTATAATATAGTAATTTGGGGGCAAAAGAAAATTTTGATTATTTTTTCAAAGTGAGGTTCAGATGAGTACAACAACATTTAGTGAAATGAAGGAACTAATAAGAATGTGTCACGTATCACAAAACACACTTTCCCCCGTGTTTTTAAAAATTAAATATCTAACAAATGGTAAGTCGAAAAATTATAAAAATTGCACCATAAAATTCAGCGTTTTTTCTTTTTGATTAGACATCTCACATGACATACTTTTGACGAAAAAAAAAATTCTTCATTTTTTGAGTGGGTATTGTAAACGACTACCACGTGTGATACCAACAACTACCACATGTGATACCAATGAGTATCACATTTGATACTAATATTGTACAATTTTGTAATACCCATAAAAAAAGTCGTCGACAGTGTATCATGTAATATGTCTAATCAAAGTGAAATATATGTTGGTTTTTATGGTGTAATTTTTATAATTTTTCAATGAGTTATTCTTGAGATATTTAACTTTTAAAAACATAGAGAAAAGTGGATTTTTGTGACACGTGACACATTCCTATTAGTTCCTTTATTTTCACAAAAATTCTGATTATCATTTGAACTTCACTCTATTTTTTCAATTTTGAGGGTCAAAATTTATAAAATATTATAAATACTTTTTTTTTTTCGTTTTTACATTATTTGAAAATTTTTGAGAGCAGCTGCCCCGATACCCCCTTGCAATCCGCCCATATATACATATTATTCTGTAGGATTTATTGTTTGGTTATGCGCTCAACTTTACACTCATTAGTATTGTATGTTCACAACTTTCGTACACTATATTGTATGAGCTGAATTTTTTAAAAAGTCTATTGTATGCTCCAAATTTTCATACCCTCTATTGTATGAGATAAACTTTTCTAAAAAAGTTTTTGAAATGTCTAATTTATATCATATTACTTAGAGTTTTTAGAAAGCTCACCTCATATAATAAAGAGTATGAAAGTTGAAATCATACAATAGAGTTTTTAGATTGTTCACCTCATACAATATGAGTATGAAAGTTGGACGTATACAATAAAAATGAATATAAAGTTGAGCGCGTAGACAAATAATAATCTCTGTAATTTATTATTGTTTTGTTTTACAGAAAAGCAAAAACGTGAATTTGTAGTTTTCTTTTAGTAGTAAAAAGGAATAAGGCTTTCTAAAAACGGGAAGTGAACTGTAGGTGCATGCGGGTCCAGATATGACTTTACAACCAGAAACCCCTATTCGACAACGGTCAACCCAACCTCGCAAACTATTATTGGGCTTATTTAATGGGGCCATGTGTAGTGATTAATGTCCCTCAATCACATGAACACAAGTTTTTTACAGAGGTTACAATCAAACGCTCATTAGGATCGAGCATAACTTGTGTTTCTGTTTTTCTAGATGTTTTGGTGATGGTGATGGTGATGGTGCTGATGATCGATGAAGTGAACGATGTGTTTATAAGAGTATCTATATTCGTATTTGCAGTTATTATACATGTTTCCTCAATGTGCTAACATATTTTTACTTACATTTTTATTTCATTTCAAGTATTATTTTTTGAATGATAAATGATAAAAAAGAAAGCCCGAGTTACATTCAGTTGAACTCAAACTGATACCTCATTTTTGAAGACGATCTAGAAACAGAGTTACATCAAAATGTCGATTTGCCAATAATCTATGAAGATACATTACCACTACTAAATGGTAGAAAGTTAAAAGAGTAAAGAAATTATCAATGGCTATATACTTTGATGTTGTGGTCCAAGTGACTTTATGAAAACCTTTTGGAAATATCCTAATTAATGAAGCTAGAATGGTCATATAGCCCCGTATTGATTTATACGGGAATCAGGTTGTGATGATAATTTTGAATATTTATTCAATTATGTAATTATTTTCTCAATGAAGTATTTTGACTCTTTACTGCTTGGGTTCACAAAATTTTTACTGGGATAAGACAAAGAACGCACGTAAAATTTTGGCAAAGAAACTAAGCAAAATCAAAGAGAATCGTTATGTTTGCCTGTGTACAAATGAGGACCAAATAATTCTGTTTTTCAAAATTGTTTTGGCGGTTAAATTCAGTTGGCGAGAACCAACAGTCATCACTTTTCGCAAACAGAAGCAACGTTTCATAGAAAAAACTTCACACATGTTCGCTTTGACAGGACCCCAACTAGGTGGCTCAACCCCCTAGACACCCGCAAGGGGCGCTGTCCCTTGACCAGCTATTTAGTGACGGTCCAAACTAGTTTGAATGAGTGTCCAATCACTTGTTCTATAGTTTAATTTGAAATACTCTTTGATCCTGAACAAATCCTAATTACACTCAAATTACCAACATATTTGTACCCCTTTGGACCGTGACTAGTTGTCTAGTTGACTCATCTCATCAAGTCCAACATATAAGTTCCCGTGGGGTACCATACTAAAAATAATTGCCAATAGGAGGAGTATCCATTAAATTTATGTGCATCCATTAAGATCTTATATTGATTGTCTTGCTTGTCTTCTTTATTTCAATAGTTGATAAATTTTGAAAAATAACTAGCAAGAAGCTGGTGAACATGTACATAACTTTCTATTAAGGTATCCCTATTCGGCTTCTTGGTATCTAATAGTTATCCTTTGTTGCTAAAAACAAAAACAAATATAAAAATCAAACCGATTTAGTTTTGCGGTGTTCGGGTTGTAAAATAGATGCATCACAAAACTAAAAGCTAAAAGTTCTTTTTTACTTTTATTAGATTCAATTTTATTATATGTACACATTACCTCCTTTTGGCTTAACAACAAATTATTTTTACTGTTAACAACACATAATATTTTTCCTGTTTTATTCGATGGAGTTCCAGTTTACATCTAAGAATTGATCGAAAATAAATGTATTTTACCTAAATAAGTAGGTTCTAACCAATCCAATCAAATGAAAATCTCTTTTTCAAAATTAATCAATGGTATGAAAAATTAAAATACACCTTTGTAAACAATTTGTAACACTCTTAACATTTTATTTATATTCATATTCATGTTCGTTAAAATTAAAACAGAAACAATCAAACATGTGGAGCCAGGTGAGTTCTCTAGTAGCAAAAAAAACCCAACAATATCGCTGCTACAAAAACTGATTTGTTACAAAAGAAGATCAATGGCCTTAATTAATTAATTAATGCATTAAATATTTTCTTTAATTTATTATTATTTGTTTATCTAGTTTCTCCTGGTGTATTCAATCTCTATAAGATCATAATAATATAAAGACGTTTTACAGTAATCTTGAAATGTCTAGTAGCATTGACGAGGATGAAGGCTACAATGAATCATCGTCATCCTCAGTCGTGTCTTCCATGTTGTGGGTTCGTAACCTTAGACGCTACATCAGATCCGATCCTAACCTTGGCTCTGAAGCCATGTTGGGTGCGTATAAAATATGTAAATTCTTGATAATTAATTATTTAATTAGTTACCTCAAATATTCACCATTCCAGCTATATGATTTGGATCAATAATTCAACAATATTGCATATTTACATGATATGTCTGTGTATTGTTCATTTCATTAGTTTATATTAATGTTTGTAATGATCAAATTGATTGAATCTTCGACAGTCCAAAAACACAAAACTTGTTGCATAGACGGCCCTTAGTCGTTAAGTTTAACATTTCATCCGTTAAGTACATTTAAATGACCATTTTAATCAAACAATCATACAAACAGTAACACACATTGTCGATGTACTATTTGTAAACCACGAGGACCAACCATGCAAAAAGTGTATGAAGTAATCCATTTAGTTGTTTGCAGAGCATGAAACAAGGAGGAATTTGCTTAATATTTATAAAGAGAAGCATCGTAAAAGTGCTGAAGCTGGCATTATCCCAAGTTTCTATAAGAAGGTCTCGATATATGATTGTTTCATTTCATCTGTTTTGTCTTAATCCATCTTTGATCATTTTTGTTAAACTGGTGACTGTTATCTGTTCAGAAACCTGAAGATGGTTCCATCAGCCATACAGTTCAGAGGTTGGCAAAATACCGTTTTCTAAAGGTTGGCAATAGTATTACCTAGACAAGTAACTGGTTTGAGAATTATATTATATCCTTAATTAATATGTATTCATAGCTATATTTTCATGTCAAAGGGCAACATGTTAACTCAAGATTGCTAGTTTTGATGCTTATTTGTTTGTGTATTAACATTTTACGTTTATTGATGCAGAAACAATCGGATATTTTGCTAAACTCTGATGACCTTGATGCTATGTGGCTTTGCTTAAGAGAAAATTGTGTGATTGATGAAACAACTGGTTCTGAAAAGGTATTTACCTTGTTAAAATGTCAAATGTTTTTTTGTTCCTATTGTTTACTTATATTCATAATATACTACTTTCTCATTATAATGTCAGGTGAATTACGAAGACTTTTGCCAAATTGCCTCTTTATGCACAGATCAGATTGGCTCAAAGTGTCGTCGTTTCTTCAGCCCTTCAAATTTCATGAAGTTTGAAAAGGACGAATATGGAAGAATTGGCATTCTTCCCTTTTATCTGTATGTAATGCGTACGGTGAGCTTTTGTTCTTCTTCATCGTTAACTCATTCAGTTCATGTTTTTCGTAGCATAATCTAAGTGTGAATTCTTTTGAAAAATGCTATATTTTACAATGTAAAAAATGATGCAGGTTTCTCTTACTCAAGCAAGAATCGATATGAGTGAGCTTGATGAAGATTCTGATGGTTACCTTCAACCTTATGTATGTACCTGCACATTTTGGTGATTCATTTTAATTTTATAAAGCGGCTTTACGTTATATGAAAACAATCGCATTTTAAACCTTACATTGATAGGAGATGGAGGCTTATATCAGAGGTCTTATTCCTAATTTGGCTCAACTTCGTGACATGCCTGCAGAGTTTGTTCAAATGTATTGCCACATAGCTGCACACAAATTCTTCTTTTTTTGTGATCCAACTAGGAAAGGTTTGTCAGTCTTCTTCTTTCTTTCTTTCCCCCATTTTATAGATTACAGTTCACAATATTATAAGTTCAATACTAGAATTATTATATGTTGTCAGCCTGATGGCACGACATTGCTAATTTAATGTAAGGAGGGCACAAAACCAAAATGGGCCACATAGTTGTTGCGTTCTTCTTTATCTTCCTTCTTTTATTTTGCTTATTTATTTGTCTTGAGAGATTTTAGGTGGTTATATTTGAAGAATTGAAGTATTATCGAATTTATAGGGAAGGCTTGCATAAAGAAGATTTTGCTCAGTAATTGTCTTCAAGAACTAATGGAACTACACCAGGTATTTTCATTTGAGCCTTTGAGATTGCTTATTTAAGCACTTATTTGCTTATTTTGACAGTAAATAACCACCAGTAATAATATAACTATAATAGTGTGTTAACTTAATATAGGATGAAGGAGTAAATACCGATTTTGATATATTCATATTTCAGATTACCTTAAATGAGTTAGATCCATATATTTGCTCATATTTGGACTTCTACAAAATCAAATTTTGTGTCAATTTTCATGTTTGATCCTAAATTTTGCTTGCTGAATCATACAGCTGTTAATTATTATAGGAATTTGATGGAGAAGGTACCGGTACTGAGACTGAGCAGACTGAGAACTGGTTTTCACTAGCATCTGCACAGCGTATATGCGGTGAGCTTATCTTACATCTAATTTCAACATGAGGTCGATATACTTTTGCCCATTAGCAGTTGTTTAAGTAGGCCATAATTTGTTATTTGGAGCATGTATTAAATGGAACATTATGTAAAAATCCAGTTGTTTTCTCCGTTTAAGCTACTTTAAATTATGGACAGATATGTTTCTTGACCTCGATAAAGATGCGAATGGCACATTAAGCAAGGAGGAACTTCAAGGATATGCTGATGCAACGCTGACAGATATATTTATCGAGAGAGGTAATCATTGTAATGTTAGTAATATGTCACAAAAGATAGCGATTTTGGAGAAGTATCAACCGTAACAATTATTTGTTTGAATAATTTTTACTTGTCTTATTCTCCACCGCTTTTGTCTTGTAGCTTTTGATGAGCATGTCCGCCATGGCAAAACTGTTATTGGACTTCCTTGGGAGATGGACTTTGAGAGTTTCCTCAATTTCGTTCTTGCCCTCGAGAACAAAGACTCTCTTGAGGGCTTAACATATTTATTCCGGTGTCTAGATCTGCACGGAAAGGGATACCTCATAGCGGCTGATATTCATATTCTATTTAGGTGATAATTTCTATAACTGAATTTATATGGTTCAAGACATTTTCATCATATTCTATATGATCAATTGATCTTTAGAGGCAATTTCTACATGTTTACTTATGAGAGGGTGGATTTGGGTTGTATTTTATTTTAAAAGGGGTCAAATCAAAACATTTAGCTAACACAGGAATGGGTTGAAAGTCTTCGAAACTATATTTAAAACTTCTAAATTGTTTTTTTATCAGTGTGGATTATTGTTGTACAATTTATTTTATTAATCTACCAATCTGACCCGTTTCAGCTCGGACCCATTTTTATTTGTTACTCAACTTGTTGACCCGACCATTTTGCCACCTCTAAGATGGTCATTCAGCAAGGATCCATAACCTTTTAGTTCAAGTTTGTAACTGAAAAACAGTATACATTACTATCCATTGGCAAAAAGTTAACTAGTGTTTTTGATGAATCAGGGACGTGCGTGAAAAATGGGTCCAAATAGGAAATTATGAACTATGCACAGAAGATGTTCGCGATGAAATATGGGATATGGTAAGACCAGTTCATCCTCTAAGAATCACACTCTCTGATATGTTGTCATGCAGACAAGGTGGCATGATTGCGAGTATGCTTATAGATGTTCGTGGATTTTGGGCTCATGACAACCGAGAAAACCTTCTTCAGGAGGATGGAGAACAGTTAGACATTGATGTCGAGCGCATCTAGTATTGGTCAGAATCGAAATTGTTTCACCCATCACAACTCATTTCCATCTAGAATTTAAGCTTTGTAATTGTTTTAACTTTTAAGGTTATGTAAGACTGTTCATAATGTTATAGCCAAGTCATTTTGGTTAAAGTGACAAAATGTGAGTAGAATTATGGTCAAATATTATAGTTGTGAGTAGAACGATGGACAAATATTATAGATATATTTATAGTCGGTTAAGCATCTAGTATAAAACTAGTAGTAGTATATTCTAAATAGAAAATGACATAAAAGTGTTTTGTCTTGATGTATAAGTACCAAAACAACATTTTTGGATTCATTTTTTTCCAAGTGATTTCATTGAATATCAAATTTAATAAAGGACATATAACTATCTTAATATATTTTCAAATATATATTTATCATAAGTTAAGAGAAGGGAATAAACTATTAACGATGTGGTCTAATGACAATGCATCTTATATATTCATAATATATATCGCAGGTACGGTGGTCAGAGAAATAGTTGAAGATAATCATATAAATTTTCCGATTAAATTGTGTATAACTTGACCTCTCAAGTTAATTTGAATAGGAAAAATCTTTTACTGAATAGAAAAAATCTTTTACAAAATAAATAGAATCATAATCTAGTTATCAATTATTATAAGCTTATTTATAATTTATAAATAATAATTAGGTTACATAACATTCATTTTATAATGATTATTGTTTTTCTTGTGTTTTCCAAAATCATTACTTGATAATTGTAAACGAATAAAAAAAGAAAAAAAAACCAAATAGATCCATCAATAACCATTTTCAACTTGTCACCGAAATTTTGCATTCGCAATCAAACCTCTTGAAACCCTAACCGGAAAACCTCTCACCGACATAATCCACAATGGAAGTCGCCGGAGCACCGATCAGAGTCCAATCAATTGCACAAGAAGTACCGCCACAATATATCCAACCACCAGAAACCCGACCTATCAAATCAGGTCACAAAACCGTCACCAATCACAAAATCCCAACTATAGACCTCAACACCGTTAACGATATAAACCTTACACAATCAGAAATCGGTAAAGCATGTACAGATTGGGGCGCATTTCATGTGATTAACCATTGCGTTCCGATCACATTACTTGATGAAATTAGGAAAGCAGGTTCATCGTTTTTTGAAGATTTACCGATGACGGAAAAGTTACGGTACGCATGTGATTCAACTTCACCTGCTTCTGAAGGATATGGAAGTAGAATGTTGGTTGCATCTGACGACGCCGTTTTGGATTGGAGAGATTACTTTGATCATCATACTTTTCCTATTTCTCGACGAAATCCATCTCGATGGCCCGAAAATCCTTCTAATTACAGGTTAATTTAATAATTAGGTTTTGCTGTTGAATTTACATTTAGAATTAACATTACTACATAATTATGTTTATGTTAACCTTATAAGTTATAAATACGATCATGGTTAGGTTATGGAATGTGCACAAATCGTCCTATTTTTTTTTTACCTTAGTGGTTAAGTATCTAGTATCTGTATCAATTCCCTTAAAAATTAGGGCTTTCTGTTAAGATTAACCATCGAATTATAATGTGCTTAATTTTGTTTACCTTTAAGGTTATGAATATGATTATTAGCTATATATCGATTGTGCATGAAATGCTCGAATATTAATTTCTCTGTGTATTGTTGTGAGTATCCTAATTGCATATTAACCGTGTAATCTCTGCTAAAATTAGGGCACACTGTCAAATAAGCATGACAGCATTATTAGTGTTTTGTTAACCTTATGAGTCTCATGGTAGTTATTTTATTGATTGTGTAACAATGATAATATTTTGATTACTAACGTGTAACGATGTGCTATGAATATCTGTTATTACTGATAGCAAAGTTTATTAACAGGGAAGTTGTTGGGGAGTACAGCGATCAAATGAAGCTTCTTGCTCAGAAGGTTCTGGGAATAATTTCTACGAGCTTAGGGTTGTCATCATCGTTTATTGAAGAGGCTATGGGGGAATTGTATCAAAATATTACCATCAGTTATTACCCGAAATGCCCGCAGCCTGAGCTTACTCTTGGGTTACAATCTCATTCTGACATGGGTTTCATTACCCTTCTTATTCAAGACAATGTGGCAGGTCTTCAAGTAATTAAAGATGATGAATGGGTTACTGTGGATCCCATTTATCATGCCATTTTAGTGATTTTGGGTGACCAAACAGAGGTATAACTTCTTTGATTTAACTGATTACGGTCTCAATTCTGAAACCATTTGTAAATGTTGGTTTAATATGTGTAGTCGCCTATTTTGGGGTCATTGGTGACAATCTTTGGTCATTAATGTTTAACTTGGTTTCTGAATGCATGCAGATTGTAACAAATGGAATTTATAAGAGTTGTCAGCATAGGGCCATAACAAATGCTGATAGACCGAGGCTCTCAGTTGCTACATTTCATGACCCTGCAAAAACGATGTCAGTAGCACCAGCATTCAAACCTCCTCGGTATCATAAAGTTGTATATGGTGACTATGTTTCCTCATGGTACACAAAAGGTCCAAATGGCAAAAGGAACATCGATGCTCTATTGATTTGATTTGCTTATGTGAGCGAGCAAGATACATACCACGTCGCCTTCACTTTCTGGCTTGTATTGCACCCAACTATGATTATAAGAACTGTCTTTCGACTGTTAAAGTTGAAAGCCTGGCAAAGGAAAAATCTTTTGTAAATGATTTTACCTTAAAATGTTGCTTATTTGTTCTGTAATTGCTCGTTTAAGTTGGTTTCTGGAAATTTTATACCAAATAATCTGACAAAATATGATGTAAAGTTTCATACAATAAACTTAATATCTAATAGAAGTGTGTGGATTCAATAGATTTCCTAATTTCGTAAGATCTTATGAATGGGCGGAATTGGTTTAATCATTTAATGGGTCGAGTAAAAAAGTATACCTAAAGGAAATTGGTTGAGAGCTCTAGCCGTCTGCCCGGCTCAATAAAGCCTTCTATATTATTATTTAAATATATATGTATATGTGTGTGTGTGTGTATATATATATATATATATATATATATATATATATATATATATATATATAGGTGAGGTTCAAATGAGAATGACAAAAGTGTTGAGAATAGGAGAACCAATAGGAATGCGCCACGTGTCACAAAACTCACTTCCTCGCACGTTTTTAAAAATTAAATATTTCAAGAATGACTCATTGAAAAAATATAAAAATTGCACCATGAGATTCAGCATTTTTTTCTCTTCGATTAGAGATCTCACATGATATACTTTCGACGATTTTTTTTTATGATTGTACAATATTAGTAACACATGTGGTACTCGTTGATAACATGTGTTACATGCTGGTATCACATGTGTTACCTGCTGGTATCACATGTGTTACCTGCTGGTAACACATGTGTTACTCGTTTACAAAACCCAACGAAAACGAAAAAAACAAAATTTGTCGAAAGTATACCTTGTGAGATCTCTAATCGAAGAGAAAAAAACGCTGATTTTTATGGTGCAATTTTTATGATTTTTCGACTTACCATTTGGGAGATATTTAATTTTTAAAAACGTGGGGAAAAGTGAGTTTTGTGACACGTGGCGCGTTCTTATTGGTTCTTCCATTCTCGACTAAAGTTGATGTACTCATTTGAACCTTACTCATATATATATATATATATATATATATATATATATATATATATATATATATATATATATATATATATATATATATATATATAGGTTCAAATGAGAACCAGATCAAATTAGAACTTGTAAGAACTACTAAATAACGTATTTGTTCACATGTGATTCGCTCCATTCATATGTGAACATTGATATATGATAGATTTAGAAAGAAAAAAATGTTAAAAACTCTAAAAATCACGTCGTAAAACACATTTGAACCGATTTGTTCACATGATCATTCACATGTGAATACATATTTGTATTTTTGTGTTTTTCGATATAATTTTAGGATTTTTTGGACTTTTTAATTTATCAATTAAATGTACATCAATGTTCACATATGAATGAAGTTAATCACATGTGAACAAATACGTAAACTAGTAGTTCTCACAAGTTTTCAACTTTTTAGTTTGTTCTCATTTGAACCTTCCCCTATATATGGTGAGGTTCAAATGAGAATGGGAAAAGTGTTGAGAATAGGGGAACCGATAGAAATGCGTCACGTGTCACAAAACTCACTTCCCCCCACGTTTTCAAAAATTAAATATCTCAAGAATGGCTCATTGAAAAATTATAAAAATTGCACCATGAGATTCAGCATTTTTTTCTCTTCGATTAGAGATGTCACATGATATACTTTCGACGACTTTTTTTTATGATTGTACAATATCAGTAACACATGTGGTACTCGTTGGTATCACATCTGTTACCTGCTGGTATCACATGTGTTACTTGCTGGTATCATATGTGTTACCTGGTATCACATGTGTTACCTGCTGGTATCACATGTGTTACTCGTTTACAAAACCCAACGAAAACAAAAAAAAAAATTGTCGAAAGTATACCTTGTGAGATCTCTAATCGAAGAGGAAAAAACACTGATTTTTATGGTGCAATGTTTATGGTTTTTTGAATTACCGCTTGGGAGATATTTAATTTTTAAAAACGTGAGGGAAAATGTGGATTTTGTGACACGTGGCGCGTTCTTATTGATTCATCCATTCTCAACTAAAGTTGATGTACTCATTTGAACCTTACTCATATATATATATACTAGCTTACTGCCCGCACGATATAGCACGATAAAAAATTTACATGTATTAATATATTTATCTAACATATATTCGTATAATTGAGAACATAGTATTATATAGTATATCATTTTGTTACTATTCGCAATGACGATCTCGTCACAACTTGAAACTCGATACGAAACCAGCAAGTAAATAAACTGGTTCGGGTGGGACTTCTAACCCGAAAACATGTTAAGTTAGAGCAGCCAATGCGTTTAACTTTTCTAGTCGGGTTAGGTCAAGGTCCGAGTTACTGGTCCAACCCGTCTCCCTTTTAAGACTTTGGCTCAAATCAATTATATAATAGTATAAATAAAATGGTTACATCAATTATCAAAAGAATTAAATAATTATGAGGTTATATCTTTTGTAACTGAAAATAATTATGATGTATTAACTTTTAATTAATTGTATATAACCTTAAATTTTTTATAGTTTACTAATATGTAAAGGGTATAATGGTAATTGACTATTTCTCCCTTTTAAGACTTTGCTACAAATCAATTATATAATAGTATAGATATATATATATAGGGTGGAGATCAAGAGGGAAGTAAAAAATGGGGAAAGGAGAGAAGCTATTCCTAGCCATACATTCTTGTCAACTCAAAAGTCAACGTGGTGACAAAATTGTAAATAACTCAAAAAAATTTCTGAATATTAATATTCATTTGAAAAGAATGTTAATCAAAAATTACAACTTAATATTTTTAAACATTTTTTTACGATGAATGTTAACTCATACATTATTATACACTAATGAATGTTAAGTTATCTCGTTCAACAATGTATAAAAACATATATAAGTTAATATTCATCATAAATCATTGTTTATAAATATTAATTGTAATTTTGATCAACATTCATTACAAATGAATGTTAATGTTCTAAATATTTTTTTATAAAATTCGATGGTTAATGACGACTAAAATTAAATTAATTACTTGTTTATAAGTTTTGTATGTTGAAATTCGTTTAATTTTATTGTATTTATTGGTGAATCAAAATTTTCACAAAAACCCAAAAGTTATACCCAAAATTCTTAATATTTGATGAATATGAATTATGACGAATTGAAGATATATATGAATGTCTTTGATGAATTTGAAATTTATAATGTTTTGATTGATTTACATGCTTTAATTTTGAATTTTAAACAAAAATCGATGAAATGGGTATTGTATATGAGTTAGAGAAGATAAAAGAAAATGTGTGGTTGAGGTTTGTTTCCCTCCTTCCCTCAAATTTAGAGCTGTTGGGTCACAAGGTTCCCAAAACTTAGATACAGATTAAATAACAGTTATCTCAACGTGTTAGTTTATATCCAAGTTTTATATCAAACAAGTTTAAATTAATCTAGGCGGAAAACAAGATTAATTTTGACACAGAGTTTATTATGAATCAAAGTATTATTCACAATAAAGAGTTTGTCTCACAAAGATGACAAGATATTCAAACCCACACAGATAGTTTGAATACGATCCAAGAAGTATACAAAGATACAGTTATCACTACAAACTTCACAGTAAGTGTGGTAATGCTTTAGCCTAAGCTCAAAGGTCTAGTATACTAATTCTCTTGAATTTCTTGGATAATAGCAGTGCTTTTTGAACTGCTATTTATAGAGTTGGATGTAACTCTATATTATCCAGTTTACATAGTTGTCCAAGGGATAACAGATGCATCTTGGGCAACTTTGCACGCCATCCTTTTTGCTTTTCTTGGAAATAGAAAAAGCAAAAAGGTAAAAGGTTTCTTTGCTGAGAAGAGAACCTTTATATGATGTTTGACCTTTCTCAAACATCTTATCAGTTGTATCTAGCCTAAGGAAAGAAGAATATCTCCTGTACATTTGTACTTTCATTCTTCAATCTGTGCTCTTCAGTCTGTGCTCATCAGTCTGTGAACTTCAGTCTGTGAAGCCTTCTGTATTCAATCTTCATTCTTCAGATGATGAATTCATAAGTCTTCAGAAAGAGCATGGCTTTCAGTCTGTGAGGATCTTCAGTCTGTGCAGCACAGACTCAGAAACAATTCTTCAGTCTGTGTAGCACAGACTCAGAAACACAGACTCAAGAATTTCACTAAGTTTCCTGAATACAACTAAGTTAGATTTTGACTCTTCAGATTTATAACTTAGGTTTGATCATTGTTTTTCCCAACAATCTCCCCCTATCTGATGATGTCAAAATCTATTTACAAAAGATAATAGAGAAATAATAAATACTAAGGTGAATCATAACATATGGATCAAGACTTATATATATAAAGTCAGAATCACAGTTAGTTCACAAAAATATTACAATTATTACATAAGATTGTAAATCAAAAATTTAAGAATCTTCAATCCTTTCTCTGAGCCCTGATCTCTTTCATCTTTTCCACTTTCCTCTTCAACAGTTCTTCCATTTCCTTATCAGATTTGTCTTCAAATTCTTGATACTCTAGGATGATCTTCTTGCAGATATCTTCAAGTCCAATCATCATCCTGAGTTGGGAAAGGTTGTTGAATAACCAGCTGATCAGTCTTCTTCTGAATGGTCTGGCTTGAGAATGTTTGCATTCCTTCAGCAGGGCAATGCAGTGTAGCAGAGACTCTCTATATAGTCCATTTTGATCCTGGAAGCACTCTATCCCATTGATATCTCTATAGCACAGACCTTCAATGTTGTCAGTCTGTACATAAGATCTATCTATGAAAACAATACCTTTGGGTAGAGGATGCTCCCTTCTCTGCTCATTCTCTGTGGATAACCCAACTGACTTCTTCTTGATTACAAAGTTGTTTGCTATGCAAAACAACTTGTATTCTTCTTCTGAGATGAGCCCCAGACTGAGAACTAGCTCAATCAGGTAAGATAGCTCATCCAGAACTTCTTTCTTCAGATCCTTGTCAGCTGCACTCTTCAAAAGATTGGCAATGGATTGCCATTCCTTAAGCCCTAGAGTGTACAGTTCATCCACCCATACCATCTTCTTGCTCTTGGTCAAAGTCAGCTCCAGCTTTAATTTCTGTCCAATCTTGTTCAGATGACATTCTTTGATCTTCTGCTTGAGCTTTGACTTTTGGAAAGTGGCTTGTAGCTTTGGTTTCAGGCTCTCTATCTTCTGTAATCTTATTGACAGCTCTTCATCTTCTTTGATCTGTTGCTCAACTTGACTCATTCTGATCTGAGTCTGTGAACAACTTTCATCTTTTAACTCTTTGGAGAGCATGTCAACAAATCTTGCTTCCTTCAGCTTCTGCTCTTCAATTGATAATACATTTAAGTATTCGGTTAAGGTCATACCTTGAGCAGTAGCTTCTTGTTGCAAGAGCTCATCCTGTAGATTTGACAGTTCAGGATTTCTTGTTCCAGCAGCATGATCATCCACCATCTTCTTGATCTTGCTTAATCTTTCCTGCTTGGATAAGGCAATCTCCTTGCCCTTACCCTTATCCATTACTTCTTCCATGGTAGAGCTTGACCCAGGATAAGTGCTTATCAGATGAGCACTTCTCCATTGCATTCTGTCTTCAATCTCACTTCTACCTGGAGGCAGTGTTCTGGTTGATGTGGTTGGTCTAGCAGGATAGGCTTCAGCTTGAATGACTTCAGCACTGATAATTAGAACATCAGTGCTTGCTGCTGGTTGCTCTGAGCTCTGAGTCTGTGATTGATGCTGTGTCTCAGTTTGTGCAGGTTCAGAAGGCACAGACTGAGACTCTCCAGTCTTGACTTTTGAGGCTCCTTCACCTACACCTCCAAAAGTAACATCATCTTCATCATCATCTGATCTTCTGAAAACTTCATACTCAGAACTGCAGTCAGGATTGATGGCATCATCATCATCACCATCATTGTCCTGTTCTTCTGCCAGCCTTAAGAACTGGTCCCAGGTTTTGATCCCCTTCATTTTTGGTTGGGAATCAAAGATATCCCTTTCAGGAATCCTCCTGGCCATTCCTTTCATTTTCCTGGCTTTCTTGATTAACAGAGGTTGAACATCTTTTTCTTCTTCTTCCCTTGGTCTTTTCAACTCCAGCTGACCTTGGGTTGAGATAGTTGCAATTGGGTCTATGTGTAAGACAATGGATGACTCCCCCTGAGTCTGTGCAACCATCTCAGCATGTTCACCTAACTGCAATCTCTCTTGCTCCCCCTCAGTCTGTGCACTCATATCTTCAGTCTGTGGCACAGACTGAGCTTCAGTCTGAGACTTCACCCTAGCACCTTCGGGTCCATCATCTCCATCATCTCCCTCACTGCTATCTCCCCCTAAATCTAAGGATTTATTATTTAAATCTTTATCTTTTGAGGTTTTAGCTTCTGCAGACCCACGCTTCATCTTCTCCCCCTTTTTGACATCATCTACTAAGTTTGAGAGGGTGGTATGCATTTCATCTAACCTATTGGATACCTTTTCCTCCAGCATATCCACTTTATCCACCATAGTAGAGACTAGATGCTTCATCTTCTCTAGCTCTTTCTTATTATTATTGAACTCAGTCTGTACCCATTCAGACAACCTGTTGATGGCAGAAAGCACATCATTAAGTGTACTAGAAGGCACAGACTGGGTCTGGTTGGAGGGGTTAGAATTGGGTGATGGTATGTGTTCCTCACTTGACTCATGTTGAAACTGAGCAAGATCACTGGAATCTTTTGGTGTTGCACTCTTTGCCTCACGTTGTGTCCTGTGCATGGAAAAGCGATCATAGGCATTGAGTGGTGTAGTTGTTCCCTCAGATCTAATCCGGTGATAGGATAAGATATCACTGGGAAATGATTGTGTTGCACCTGTTGCCTCAAACAGTTCCTGGTGTAATGGAACAGTATCACTGGCAACTGATGTGGAAGTTTGTATGCCCTCACTAACCATCTGGTGATAAGATGGTAGATCATGGAGCAAAGAAGAGGAGATCTGTACCTCAGTCTGTGACATGACTGGGGCATTGGCAATCTGTGCAGAGGGGTGTAAGAAAAGACTCACTGGAGTGTGAACTAGTGCAGGACTAGTGGTCAATATGGGTCCAGCCATTGTGAGTGGGGTAAAGAGGGGGTTGGTAGTGCTCAGGATTGGAGCATCTTCTTCAATGCTTACTACAGGGGTCAGTGTAGCAGTAGCAATGTGGGTATCCAAGCTGACTAAACTAGGTGTAGGTTGGGTCAGTTGGGTAGCCATTGGCACCACAGACTCTAGCAGAGCTGTAATGGAATGGTCTACAGCACTGGAAGGTGTTCTATTGACATCCAGTTCCATGGATGATGATTCCATTTGTGCTATACTTTTGGGGGTTGAGTCTGGTGATTCCTCCAGAGTGAGTAGTGACTCATCTGGGTTGGTTTGTTTGTGACTCTCTTTTGTGGGTGAGGATGGGCTAGGATAAGAAAGTTGATCTATATCCATGTCCTCAGATGAAGAAAAAGTACTACCTGCATCTTCTGTTGAAGATAGAACAGACTCAGGAATGTTTGAGTCTGACTCCAAGTGCACAGACTGAGTTAAGTCTGTATCCCTGGAGTCTGTGTGCTCTGCTTCAGCCACACGTTCTTCAACAGTCTGGGTCTTATTACCCATACTATCACTTGAATCATCACCCTCCATGGATGCAGAAGCAACATATGGGTGATCAAGCCAGTGCTGCATAGCAGCAGTGATAGGTGCTCCAGAAAGTGGATTCGGATGGTTAAACACTTATATGTGAGCACAGGAACATGTATATCTGCCACTTTATTATTAAAGGACATATATACATACCCAGTTAACCTGGATTGGATGCACAGGGAGAGTAGCCTTATAAAAGGTACATTAAAAATTCTGTTTGACTCATTCACCAGTTTTAAAATTTCTTGAAAATACAACTCTGCAAAGTTGATGTTTAAACCAGTGATGAATGAGCTCAACAGTTGAGTTTCAAACTCATTTAGCTCCCCTGTGCTACCAGATTTTCCTCCTAGACTTCTAATGATGCCAGAAATTAAAAATTTCCATTTGGGGGTGAATCCTGACATCAAAATTGTGCCTTTTTCTTTGGTATATCCAACCAAAGTAAGAGAAGCCCTTGCTGCTTCTTTGGTTGGAATAGGTTCAAAATTATTTTCCAAAGGCAGATCTAAGACATTCCTAATTAACTCCTGATCAATGGTAATTGCCCGTTTACCATGATCAATAGTACCAGTAATTGCAGTATTGGTACTATTTGAGGAGCAAGTATACCACCATTCCATTAAAAAATGTGGGTATATTTGAGGAACTGTGTTAAAGAATGCTCCCCTTAATGGATGAGCAGACATAAAAGCAGTTAGTTCCTCAAACCCTTTATTCTTTTTCGAATCAGGGATGGAAATGGTAGCTACTTGATTGTTGATACAGAGTTTTACCTGTTTCCCTTGTTTGAAGGGTTTAGCCGCAGCGATGTTGGCAGGTGCCGTGTAAACCCATTGATCAGCCATTGAAGAATTTTTAGAAATTTATTTTGAAAATGGTTGAGCGATTTAGGGTTTATAAACTCTATTTGTTTTTGGTGTGCAAGTACGAATGAAGAAGAAAGGGGGAAAACATAAATGGGTATTTGTAGAAATTAAATTTCCGTTAAATGGGACCCACTTGGACGGTTTATCCCAGTTTCTGCAACAGTAGCGCTGAGGCACGTGCACTTTTTGTATTGAGTAGATAAATAGACAACAAGCGCCAAAACTTTTAATGATTATTACCATAAAGATGGTTAAAGCATTAAATGCAAGGATATTGTTGTTTATTTATGTTAAAAAAATAGAATAAATAAATAAATATATTAAAATTAAAAAGCATTTAGTCTGAGTGTATATAATCAGTCTATGCAATGAGTCTGGGTGACGTCACACAGACTGAGCCATATAACAGACAGACTAAGAGAAAATAACAGAATTTTAAAAAAAACTTTTGTGCCAGCAGTGGTAACAAATTGATATCGCTAACAGTACTAACTTGTGAAAGCAGTACTAAAATTAACTAACAGTAGTAACTTGCGAAGGCAGTACTAAAGTTAACTAACAGTGGTAACTTGCGAAAGCAGTACTAAAGTTAACTAACAGTGGTAACTGGTGTGAGCAGTACTGAAGTTAACTAACAGTAGTAACTTGCGAAGGCAGTACTAAAGTTAACTAACAGTGGTAACTTGCTACATTAACAGTGTTAATTGTACCAATCTTTACCAGCAGTGCTAAAATACGAATTCATGGGGGCAGTGTTAAAAAGTCTTATCAGTATTAACCAGCAGTACTAAAAGTAACTAGCAGTATTAATACTAATAGTACTAAAATACTAACCGTATGAATTAATAAAGCACAAAAATAGAGGGTCTAGTCTGAATGAATATGGTCAGTCTGTGTAGCTAATCTGGAAGAAGTCACACAGACTGAAACATATAATCAGTCAGACTGAGAAAAAAAAAAGGTATAAAATCTTTTTGGTATTTTCTTAGAAAGTATGTACAAAAACATCTCTTTGTCTGTGCTTTTGATTGTATGTAGCTGAGAATACAGTCATACAGATTGAAAAGCAGACACAGACTGAGAATTGAATCATACAGATTCAAGGTTTTACTAGGGGTTGAGCATTCCTAGTTGACTAAGCAGATACAAAAATCTATCTTCATTTAAAGGTTTAGTAAAGATATCTGCTAATTGGTCATTTGTGGGCACATATTTGAGAATCACTTTACCTTTCTCAGCACAATCTCTGATAAAGTGATGTCTGATCTCAATATGCTTTGTCCTGGAGTGAAACACAGGATTCTCAGTGATGGCAATGGCACTTTGGTTATCACACATGATTGGAGTTTTTGTAAACACCAAATCATAGTCTGCTAGTTGATGTTGCATCCATAGCAATTGAGCACAACAACTACCAGCAGCCACATATTCTGCTTCTGCAGTGGATGTAGCAACAGAATTCTGTTTCTTGCTTGACCAACTGACTAGTTTGCCACCTAGCAGTTGACATCCACCAGAAGTGCTTTTCCTGTCTAATTTACAACCTGCATAATCTGCATCTGTATATCCAATTAGATCAAAACCAGAGTCTTTGGGATACCAAAGACCCAGGTTTGGAGTACCTTTTAGGTACCTAAAAATCCTTTTTACAGCTTTTAGATGCGATTCTTTAGGTTCAGATTGATATCTAGCACACAAACATGTTGAGAACATGATATCTGGTCTACTTGCAGTGAGGTATAGTAGAGATCCTATCATACCTCTATAAGTGGTTTGACAGACTGACTTGCCAGACTGATCCTTATCCAACTTATCTGCAGTGCTCATTGGTGTTTTCATAATTGAACAGTCCTTTAAAGAATATTTAGTAAGTAAGTCATTGACATATTTACCTTGGTTGATGAAGATACCATCAGGTTTCTGATGTACTTGTAGACCAAGAAAGTATGTTAATTCACCCATCATACTCATTTGATACTGTTTTGACATTAAGTTTGAAAACCATTTACACAATTTTTCATCAGTAGACCCAAATATAATATCATCAACATAGATTTGGACTAGTATGACATCTGCCTTGTTCCTTTTGAAGAACAAAGTTTTATCAATTGATCCTCTAGTAAAGTCATTACTAAGAAGATAGGATGATAAGGTGTCATACCAAGCTCTTGGAGCTTGTTTTAGCCCATATAGTGCTTTCTGCAATTTATAGACATGATTTGGAAAAGTGGAACTTACAAAACCTGGAGGTTGTTTCACATAGACTTCCTCCTGTAAGTTGCCATTCAGAAATGCACTCTTGACATCCATTTGATAGACTTTGAAGTCCTTGAATGCAGCATATGCCAAGAATAACCTTATTGCTTCAATTCTGGCTACAGGGGCAAATGTTTCATCATAATCAATGCCTTCTTCCTGCTTGTAGCCTTGAGCAACTAGCCTTGCCTTGTTTCTGATTATCACTCCATCCTTGTCCATTTTGTTTCTGTAAACCCATTTTGTTCCAATAATGATTTTCCCTTTTGGAGCAGGAACTAGGGTCCAAACATTGTTTCTGTCAAATTCTGTTAACTCTTCCTGCATTGCTTCAACCCAATCATCATCTTTCAAGACTTCTTCAGCTTTCTTTGGTTCAATGATTGACAGAAAATATGTGTAGAAACAGAAATTTGCAGTAGATAAGTTTAACACTTTAGCTCTTGTTTGTACACCAGAAACATAATCTCCAATTATTTCTGTAATTGGATGATACTTGTGTTCTTTGACTCCTAGAAGTGATTCATCATTCGATGGTAAATCATTCTCATTTGGTGGAAGAATAGCAGGACTGAGTTCTGCATCATCTTCTACACAGGGCAAGTCTGAGTCTGTAGAGTTCACATACTGAAAACTATCAGACTGAACACATGTATCAGAAGAGTTTGAATCTCTGGACACAGATTCATCTTCTGTTGATGAAGGTATTGTCATAGAATGAGCAGGTTGAGCATCTTCATTATCACTTTCAGAGTCCTGTTGTTGGTTAACAACAACTGGGATTTGAGATTCAGATCCCACAACAGATAAATCTTCTAACAAATGAACATCAGACTGAGAAACATGTTCATCATTAGCAGAGGAAGCATCAAAGGTGACATTGATGGTTTCTTCAATTTTATTCCTTCTGTTGTTGTAGACTCTGTAGGCCTTTGAGATAGATGAATAGCCAACAAAAATTCCTTCATCAGATTTAGGTTCCATCTTAGCTAATTGATCTCTTTGATTGAGAATATAGCATTTACTACCAAAGGTCTGGAAGTAATGGATGGTTGGAACCTTCTTATGATACAACTCATATGCAGTTTTGCCATGCCTTTTGACCAAAATAGATCTATTTTGGGTATAACAGGCAGTGTTAACTGCTTCTGCCCAAAAATAAACCTTCATTTGACCATGGCATAACATGGTTCTTGCAGCTTCTATGAGTATACGATTTCTTCTCTCAGCAACACCATTTTGATGAGGAGTTCTGACAAAGGGAAAGTTTTGAATAATGCCTTTGTCAGTACAGAATTCAATGAGAGTAGAATTCTTAAATTATGTACCATGGTCACTCCTGAGTTGCTTGACAGGTGCATCTTTCTGCAATTCTTCTCTCTTGATTAGATTAATAATCTCTTCAGGAGCATCACTTTTAGCTTTAAGAAAGATGACCCAAGTATACCTTGTGTATTCATCCACAACCACAAGTGTATACTTCTTTCCACCCAAACTGCTAATGCTCATGGGTCCAAACAGATCCATATGGAGCATATGCAGTGGTTGTTCAATTGTAGCTAACAATTTGGATGGAAAATGGTTCTTGGTCTGTTTCCCTAGTGTACATGCAGGACAAAGTTTGTCTTTTGCAAATGTAACATCAGGCAGACCTCTAACCAGTTTCTTCTTTGACAGGAGGTTAATATTTTTGAAGTTCAGGTGGGATAACCTCCTATGCCATAGCCAGCTTAGTTCTGGCACAGATTGAGTATAGAGACAAGTCTCTACATTGTTGTCTGCAGAAGAAAGATCCAAGAGATAGATATCTTTTTCTCTTTTGGCAACTAATATAGGTTTGCCTTTGGAATTATAGATAACAGCAGCCTTCTTTCTGATTCTGATTTCACCATCATCATCACAAATCTGGCTAGCACTAAGCAGGTTATGCTTTAATCCCTCAACATAGGCCACCTTTGTTATTCTGATGTTGCCAGCCTTCACCACACCATAACCTTTTATCTTGGCAACAGAGTTGTCACCATATTTGACAGAAGGTCCTTCTTCTTCTACAAACTCTGACAGATTCTTCAAGGAACCTGTCATGTGTCTTGAGCATCCACTGTCTAGGTACCATTTGCTGTTACCCTGCACAGGACAAACAAAATCAATTAGTTACTTTTGGGAACCCATCTTTTGATGGGTTCTTTAGAGTTGGTTGAAGTCAATTCTTTAGCAGTTTTGGTGCTAAGTCTCTGAAGTTGACTTTTAACCTCTCTATTTTTGATTTTGTTGTTTGTAGAAGACATTTGTTTGATCAAAGCAGCCTTTGGCTGTTTAAGAATGGACTTTGTGCATTTAATACCTTCATGTCCCAGATTTCCACAGTTGTAACATTTTCTGTTCAACATAATGGTCCTTTTGGATTTTGGGTTATTATTTGCACTAGATCCTCTGTTAAACTCTTGTTTTGACTCAACAAATGTTTTAAAATCTGTGGTTAACTTCATTAAGTTTTCACTAAGCAGCTTAATGGTCTCAGTCTGGTTGTTAAGATTTGACTTTTGAGAGTCAGACTGAGTGTTAACACAAACAGATTTGGAGTTAAGTTTGCCAGACTGAAAATTTATTTTTCCAGACTGACAGTTAGATCTCACAGACTGAGATCTTTTTAACTCCTTTGTTACTGGTTTTATGCCTTTAGATTTATCATTTGGCATATAATTGTCTAGACCAGTTACAGACTGAGATGTGGAAGGTTCAAACACATTGTAACCTTTCTGTTTATTCTTGATTCCTTTTACCTCTTTTTGTCTTTTTAAAGATGGTACTGTGGGAATATTAACTTTGCCTTTTATAAATCTTTTCTTTTCAAGTTCTATAGTTTCTAAAGATTCATTAGTGATTATAAGTTCAGGCTGTTCAGATTGAGAAGTTTCACAGACTGAGATTTCTGAGTCTGTGTCTTCAGAGTCTGGCTCTGTCTCATATACTAGTTCTTTAGTAACTATTTTTGGTCTAACAAAAGCATTTGTCAATATAACTTTGTCTCCCACAGTATGACTAAAAGTATGAGGTAAAATCTCAGGTACAAATATAGTAGGTTTTGAGTTTATTTCTGAATTTATGTGACTTTTAAGATCAAACTCATCACCTATGACCGCTTGTATCTGAGCTGGAATCTGTTTGGATAAACAGTCCACATTTTTAAGTGATGAAATACACCAAGATTTACGGATCCTTTCATAATGATCAGCTTTGTTTTTATAAGCTTCCTTTTCCAGCTTGATCTTTTTGAGAAGGTCATATTGAGCATCAAGCTCAAGTTTGTACTGTTTATTTTGGTTTATTTCATTCACTTTTGATTGTAGATCTTTTTGAACTTAACTGAGTTTGGTTTTTAAATCTTGTATTTCCTCCAGTCTTTTCAAAAAATCTACATAGATGTGTTCAAACATTTTCTGTTTTTCTGCATCACTATAGTAAAGTTTAAAATGATTTACATTGTAAGCAGATCCTCTGTCCCAGTCTGGATGAACACATGCCTTTTCTGCAAATTTGACATCTTTGTCAAACTGGCTCTCTGTGATAGCCATTAAGCACATATCTTCATCATCCTCAGATGATGAAGATTCTTCATCTATCCATTGTTCAACAACCAAAGCTTTCTCTAGTTTCTTTGGTTGTTGTTTCTCTCCAATTTTCTTGGAGTTGAAGTACTTTTTCTTGTACTTCTTGGCCTTTTCTTCCCACTTATCAGAACTTGAAGATTCTGCAATCTTCACTCTGCAGTCAGAAGAAATATGACCAACTTGCCCACATTTATAGCAAGTAGCTTTCTTAGGATCAAAAGTTGGCCTTCCTTTTGAACCTTTGAATCTTGCCTTTTCTAACCTTTGGGCTAGCAATGTCATTTCAGCTTCTAGAGACTCAGTTTCATCATCTGATTCTGAGTCTGTAAGAGTAAGATGGTAATCTGCTCTAGAGAAAAGTTCTCTATTTTTCCTTGTTGTTGCAACAAGGGCAGCAGATGGATCTTTTGCAATCCTTTTGGCATTTAGATCCTTTCTGGCTTTGGTTTCTTCAAAATTTAGTAGAAGTCCAAACAAGCCAGAGAGATCATATGTCTCCAATTTTTCACTTACAATTAATGAAGTGATAACTTCAGAAAAAGTATTTGGAATGACATCAACAAATTTTGCACAGATTTCAAACTGTCCCTTGATGATATTATACCTTTCAAGATCATTGATTAAGATCTAAAATCTGGTATGAATATCAGTTAATGACTCTCCTTGACCAGCAGAGAAGTTCTCATAATTTCTTATGAGATTCTTCTTCTTTTGGGATTGTACTAAACTTACACCATCATATTGGTCAGTTAGCATATCCCATATGGCTTTAGTAGTTTTGCAGCCAGATATCTTAGCAAAGATAGGCTCAGTAACTGCATTGCCCAGTTTGGATTTGGCCTTAAAATCTAATGCATATAGTTGCCTGTCTAGATCAGTCCAGGTACTTTTGGCAGCCTCAACAAATTTTTCAGGTGTCAAAATAGTACCATTTGCATCTAAAGTAGCAGGAACTATTCTGCCAGGAATAATGGGTCCTTCCTGAATGACTCTAAGCATTTCATCATGAATGCTAGCAAGAAACCATTCAGCTTTCAATTTCCAGTGGGTAAAATTTACACCATTGAAGATTGGAATTCCCTTCCCAGCCATAGCAATAGAAGAAGTCATTTTTCAAAGAAGAAAATGTAGAGAAAAATGGATTTAGATGATTGTTTGATAAACTGGGTTCCTTTGATCGTTAAAGATTAAATCTTTATTTGCTCTGATACCAGTTGTTGGGTCACAAGGTTCCCAAAACTTAGATACAGATTAAATAACAGTTATCTCAACGTGTTAGTTTATATCCAAGTTTTATATCAAACAAGTTTAAATTAATCTAGGCGGAAAACAAGATTAATTTTGACACAGAGTTTATTATGAATCAAAGTATTATTCACAATAAAGAGTTTGTCTCACAAAGATGACAAGATATTCAAACCCACACAGATGGTTTGAATACGATCCAAGAAGTATACAAAGATACAGTTATCACTACAAACTTCACAGTAAGTGTGGTAATGCTTTAGCCTAAGCTCAAAGGTCTAGTATACTAATTCTCTTGAATTTCTTGGATAATAGCAGTGCTTTTTGAACTACTATTTATAGAGTTGGATGTAACTCTATATTATCCAGTTTACATAGTTGTCCAAGGGATAACAGATGCATCTTGGGCAACTTTGCACGCCTTCCTTTTTGCTTTTCTTGGAAATAGAAAAAGCAAAAAGGTAAAAGGTTTCTTTGCTGAGAAGAGAACCTTTATATGATGTTTGACCTTTCTCAAACATCTTATCAGTTGTATCTAGCCTAAGGAAAGAAGAATATCTCCTGTACATTTGTACTTTCATTCTTCAATCTGTGCTCTTCAGTCTGTGCTCATCAGTCTGTGATCTTCAGTCTGTGAAGCCTTCTGTATTCAATCTTCATTCTTCAGATGATGAATTCATAAGTCTTCAGAAAGAGCATGGCTTTCAGTCTGTGAGGATCTTCAGTCTGTGCAGCACAGACTCAGAAACAATTCTTCAGTCTGTGTAGCACAGACTCAGAAACACAGACTCAGGAATTTCACTAAGTTTCCTGAATACAACTAAGTTAGATTTTGACTCTTCAGATTTATAACTTAGGTTTGATCATTGTTTTTCCCAACAAGAGCTTCCCTCTTGATCCTTCCCCTATATATGGTCCGCATCCAGAGAGGAGCACTATTTTTGGGGAAAGTAGGGAAACTTCGCATTCATCAATGGTGAATGTTAGCGAATTCCCTTAATATTCATCATATGACATTATAAGTTATAAAAAATAGTTTATTGATAAACATATAGTTATAATATCGATTTTAATTAATATTTATTGGTAAGACTATATTTTTTTACGTTTTGATTATTATTCATCGTGAATGAATGTTAACGAATAATTTTACAAACAAATAATTATTAACTGACAATATTCACTTTGGTTAACATTCATCAATGATGAATGTTAACAAATTCGCTTAATATTCATCATATGATGTTATAAGTTATAGAAATTAGTTTTCCGATGAAGGTTACTAGTTATAAAATCAGTTATGATTAATATTTATTGGTAAAAATATGTTTTCTTATATTTGATAATCATTCATCGTGAGTGAATGCAAAGCTTCCCTACTTCCCCCAAAAAATTGATTTCCTCTTGATCCCTACCCTCTCTCTCTATATATATATATATATATATATATATATATATATATATATATATATATATATGGCAATGATCAAGAAGGAAGCTCCAAATTTGAGGGAAGGAGGGAAACAAACCTTAACCATACATTTCCTTATATCTTTTTCAACTCATATACAATACTCATTTCATCAATTTTCGTCTAAAATTCAAAATTAAAGCATGTAAATAATTTATCAATCAAAACATTATAAATTTCAAATTCATCAAAGGCATTCATACATATCTTCAATTCTTCATAATTCATATTCACCAAATATTAAGAATTTTAGGTATAACTTTTGGGTTTTTGTGAAAATTTTGATTCACCAATGAATACAATAAAATTAAACGAATTTCAACGTACAAAACTTATAAACATGTAATTAGTTTAATTATAGTCGTCATTCACCATCGAGTTTCACAAAATTAAAAATTTTTAGACAATTAACATTCATTTGGAATGCATGTTAATCAAAATTACAATTAATATTCATGGAAAGATTCAAATGAGAATGACAAAAGTGTTGAGAATAGAGGAACCAATAGGAATGCTTCACGTGTCACTAAAACCCACTTTCCCATATCTTTTTAAAAACTAAATATCTTACAAATGACAAGTCGAAAAATTATGAAAATTGCACCATAAAATTCAGCGTTTTCTCCTCTTCGATTTAAGATTTCACAAGCTATACTTTCGACGAGTTTTTTTTTCTTCATTTTTTGGTGGGTTTACAAATTAGTAACACATATGTTAGTGTTGCGTTTAGGGTTTAGGGTTTGTGGTTTACGGTTTCGGGTCCCGAAACCCTAAACCCTAAACCCTAAATCTTAAACGCTTTACAAAACCCTAAACCCTAAATCTTAAACCCTTCTAAAACCTAAACTCTAAACCCTAAACCATGTTAAACCCTAAACCATGGTAAACCCTAAACTATGTTAAACCCTAAACCCTAAACCCTAAACCCTAACCCTAACCCTAACCCTAACCCTAACCCTGACCCTAACCCTAACCACAAATCAAATGTACAATTAATCAGTAACACATGTGTTACTAATTTGTAAAACTCACCAAAAAATGAAAAAAAAAAAACTCATCGAAAGTATAGCTTGTAAGATCTTAAATCAGAAGGAGAAAACGTTGAATTTTATGGTGCAATTTTTATAATTTTTCGACTTATTGTTTGTGAGATATTTAGTTTTTAAAAAGATATGGGAAATGGGTATTTGATGAAAATGAGTGGTTGAGATTGATACCCCTATTCTCACACAAAGTTATTGTATTCATTTGAACCCTACTTTTAATATTCATAAATAATAATTTATGATGAATATTAACTTATATATGTTTTTATATATTAATTGTTGAACGAGATAACTTAACATTCATCGGTGTATAATAATGTATATGAGTTAACATTCATCTTAAATGAATGTTTAAAAGTATTAAGCTGTAATTTTGATTAACATGTTTTCCAAATGAATATTAACATTCTAGGAGTTTTTTGAATTATTTACAATTTTACCACCGCGTTAACTAGTCAACCGAACTATAACCTCTAGCTGGATAGTGGGCTCGTGGTGTTAAGGTTCGGTGTGGGAGATTGTCACGTTGCAGAAAGCTCGAACTTGTGAGTGGGTATATCGGTTTAGCGATTAGGGACACGAGGCATTATGCTATTTATGTCCCTTATATGTAGTTTATGTGATTTACCTTATTGATGATGATGATAGTTAGCAGTTCTGTTAGGTCTTAAGAATGATAGTTCCCTCTTAGATATATATGTATACAAATGTATAGATATATTCCCTAGCTATTTGAGCATAGATGTACGAAATTTTGATCTTATACATGCGCATGTAATCATATGTGTGCGTAAAACTCAAATCCTCTCGAAGTGGACTTACATCTGATCATAAACATCTTTCGAACTATTAAGTTGATTTCAAGTTCAACCTAATGTCCCTATGTTGAGCTTAAGCTCAAGCACGACTAAGTTCGCATGCAACCCTAGTTTTTAGTGACGTCAAACGAGGTGAGCTTGCTCTTTCAATGATTTTTATAATGAAGGATTGTTTGTGTATATTAAAACTAGTGTTAAATCCATCCGTTGAACGGCTAGAAAATAATACATTTTTACAATAGAAGTTTAATAATTTTGAAAAAGGTTCATACAATGCAAAAATAAATAAATTTTGTTAAAACGATTATGAAAATGTTCGTATAAAATATTAGAATGTATAGTACTTCTTTTTCTTTATTTTTCTACATGATCTTGTTTTTGTTTATACCTTTAATTTTCTGAAAATAATATTATTAGTAAATATGTTAGTCAACAATAAAAAATTAACTAATTATTTTAAAAGACTATACAAACTTACGATGATTTTAATTTCTTCAATTCTTTCACTTTCTTATAAACAATAATAAAAATATATGTTAGTCAACAATAAATTAAGAAACATATTTAAGAAACATATTGATGTTACATATAATTATAAGTTAGTGTAGTCTTCATTATTTTTATTTTTAATTTATTATAAAAAAGCAAATAAGGGTGTGAAGAAAAATAAATGTCTAATAGAGAAGAGATTGTGGTACCTTGAAGTTGTTAACATCTTGTTTTGCCCATAACGTTGATCTTCATAACGTTGATGATACTCATATTTCTAATGTATGAATTGTTACCGAATTGTACGTTTTTTTACTATAATTTACATTTTTATTTTTATTTAGAATTTACTATCAATATATAGGTTTGCATAATACTCCGTATATGTTTCTTATTATAAATTGATATATATATCGAATACTCCGTATATGTTTCTTATTATAAATTGATATATATATCGAATGTGATGTATGTGAGCTGAAATTGATAAAAAATATTGAAACGATTTGTAGAATTACTTTTACAAAGAAAAAATGTATTTATAAGATGACAAAATTCCTAAATAGATATTTTAAAATTGAATTGTAATGACAAATTAGGAAAATAATAAAATCATTGATTTTAAAAAAAATGAGATGTTAGTAAGGAAAAACAAATGACACATAACTATAATGTAATCATTAAGTTAAAAATTAAATATTAGTAGGATGTTATTAAGGAAAAGTAAATGACATGCAAAAAATAAATAGTTTCTTTGATTGATCATCTAAAATTAATAAAATGTAATTAAGAAAATGAATGATATACTAAATTAAAGAATTCTTTGAAGTGTCAAATTAATTTTTAAAAGTCAATGGAATAGTGACACGTATGACAAATTTGGTGAAAGAAGAAACTCATCACGTTGAAAAAAAGGGTTACCGGAGAAAATTAAACAAAGTACACAGAATCATCGCAATATCATGTATGGTATGTTTTGTGTACCAAACGTATTCAAATTACGCTATTTTAGAAACTCTGAAATATTTAAAGTTTGTTGAGTGAGATTAAATTAGTAAACATAAACATTTTTAATTTAATAAAATAAAGAGAAGAAAAAACAAAATTACAAAGAGAGTTTTTTCAGGTAAAATAAAGCATACAAAGGGAGAAAGAACACACACAGAGAGAGATACAAAGAAAATAAAAAACAAAAATTGAATTTTGTTTTGCTCGAACCCTTGATTAGCTGAAATCGGTTTAATCTCGATCGATAAAGAAAAGGTATCCGATTGACATTCTATAATCACGATTTTGCTATTAAATCTATGTATCTATCTTTATACACTAGTTAGGGATCTCTTACGGACATCGATTTCTCTGATTTAGTTATTATTGGATCTTTATATACCTTATATATGTATCGATTAATCGAATTAACAATTGTAATTAACGATTCGTGATCTCCTTTTAATCGATTGTTGTTCTGATGCAGAAGTTAAAGCTTTCTATCGTTGATTCCGATTCCTGATAACCAATTAGGTATGATTTACAGTTCATTTTATAAGTTTCTGTGCAATTTTGTGTCTTTTTGCGCTTTATTAAGCATTTATATATAATTTGGTTATGATGCATAAATTGAAGTGTAATATTTTTAGTCTAACTCAACATGAATCATATTACTAATACACATAATTTGATTTGAAGTTTTTTGTTAATGTATTATCAGCTCTGAAGTTTATTGTGGATTTTTACTGTGCAGCTGCGAAAAATGGCATCGGTTGTTGTGAAGGAGTATAGTACTAGTAATAGTAGTAGTTCGAGTTATGTATCGCCGGTTATGACGGTGCAAGAAAAGGGGAGTAGGAATAAGAGAAAATTCAGGGCCGATCCGCCGCCTCTAACGGATCCGGAAATAAGTATTTTGTCTCATAATGAATGTTTGAGTTACGAGTTTTCTGCTGAAAGTTTTGTGAATCGCGACCACCCGAATGGTTGTGACATGTGTAGTTTTGGATGTGAGAATACCGATCATGTTGAACTTGACCTAGGGCTCTCGTGTTCAGTAGGGGTAGGGCCGAGTCATAGAGCGGAGATAGAAGCGAGTGATGAGTTTCATGATGCTGATTGGAGTGATCTTACGGAATCGCAGCTAGAAGAACTTGTGTTAGCCAACTTGGATACGATTTTCAAGAGTGCTATTAAGAAGATAGTTTCGTTTGGTTATACGAAAGAGGTTGCTACGAAAGCTGTTTTAAAGTCGGGTCTTTGTTATGGTTGTAAGGATGCTGTATCGAATATTGTTAACAATACTTTAGTTTTCCTTAGAAGCGGACAAGAGGTTGATTCGTTGAGGGAACATCATTTTGAAGATCTGCAGCAGATGGAGAAGTACATATTAGCGGAACTAGTATGTGTGGTTCGTGAAGTCAGACCTTTTTTTAGCACCGGGGATGCAATGTGGTGCTTGTTGATATCTGATATGAATGTTTCTCATGCTTGCACGATGGATAGTGAGACGTTGAGTAGTTTAGTTGGTGAAGGTGTTAGTTCTTCAAACGGTTGTGTATCTGATTCATCAGAAATGCAGCTAAAGAAGGATGCTACTAGTACTTCAAGTACTCAAAATCCCAATAAACCCAAGCATTCTTTGCCTTTAGAAGCACCTGTAACGGCCGCTATAACGCCAACTAAGACAGAAGTTTCTCAGCTGAAACCAAAGGCTCCGTTTGTTTTAAATAAATTTGCGTCAGAGAAAGAGAACCATAATTCTATTCATCGAATGGTGAGTAAACCCTTCAGTCCGTCGTCCCAAAACCATGAAGAAAAAGTCGTAGGTGGTCGAAAGATTACCGGCATTAATAAGAGAGAATCTATACTGAGACAAAAGTCGGTTCATTTGGAGAAGAGCTATCGTACTTATGGTTCTAAAGGGGTTTCCAGATCAGGAAAACTCACAAACTTTGGTGGTTTACTTTTGGATAAGAAACTAAAGTCTGTGTCAGAATCTACCGGTATCAATCTTAAAAATATCTCATTAAAAGTGAGTAAGGGAGCGGGGGTCGGTCTGTCTCAGGATAATATAACTGATAAAGGGCCCACACAAATTGAACTCCCGTCTTCTTCAGTATTTATTACAGAAACAAAAACCACGATCCCACTTAAGTTGCCTTCTGTAGATAACCCTCCTGCTTTATCAGTGACCGAAACTGAATTATCTCTTTCGCACCTGCCAAAACAGAACGTTGCTTCAGTACCTGATGTTCCTAAGCCTAGTTTCTCAGCCGTATCATTTGACAAGTCTTTTGGGCAGTGGATGTCACATGCTAAAAAGGATGAAACAATTATGAAGCTGGTTCCGAGGGTACATGAGCTGCAGAACCAAATGCAGGAGTGGACAGAATGGGCTAACCAGAAGGTTATGCAAGCGGCTCGTAGGTTGGGTAAAGACAAGGCCGAGCTGAAGACACTTAGATTAGAGAAAGAAGAAGTCGAGAGGCTTAAAAAGGAGAAGCAAACATTAGAGGATAACACCATGAAGAAGCTTTCTGAAATGGAGAATGCTTTGTGCAAAGCCAGTGGGCAGGTTGAACGAGCTAATTCTGCTGTTCGTAGGCTGAAAGTGGAGAATTCTAATCTAAGGCATGAGATGGAGGCTGCAAATATACGGGCTGCTGAGTCAGCTGCCAGCTGTGAAGAGATATCAAAAAGAGAGAAGAAGACAATGATGCAATTTCAGTCATGGGAGAAGCTAAAAACCTTGTTTCAGGAGGAGCTTATAGCTGAGAAACGCAAGTTGACACAGCTACGACAAGACCTGGAAGTAGCTAGAGAACAGCAAAATCAACTCGAGGTACGTTGATTTAATGCCCAATTGTGGTTTGATTATTTATATGAAATGTTATGTAATGGACTAATGGTAATGATTATTTTTAGACTGGAGAATGGTTGATGAATTTAGTGCCTGCGCATGATATGCAATCCCATAGATTAGGTGTTGGAATCTGACTAAGATGTAGAGAATGTAAACATTTGGTTACCATTTCCTGAAGCTACACAAATATTCTTTAAGGAAAAAGAAAAAGAATGGTATGGACTTTAGAGTGTGAGATACATAACAGGAATAGTTTTAAGCTTCAGATAAAATTATCTATACTAAAATTAGTTTTCATCAATGAACAAGGTCACAGAGTTGATTGTGCTTTGTGTGAGTTCAGCACTTCAGCCAACTTTGATGTCAATTTTAATATGTACAGCTGTAGATCATACAAAATAGTCGCATATGATTTTGTTATTGTTGTGTTCTCAGACTGAAGAAGTTCTCAAAAGAAGCACCATCTATGTATGTTTGGGGGCTTCAAGTTCTAATTGTCCAACTTTGACCAGAATGCTTGTATACTTTTTGCTAACTCTTATATATTAGGTGCAATGCAGAATCAAGTAGGTGTAGGTAGTCGGAGTGTGAAACGATTGATTCTAGAATGCGACCAGTAATCAACGATGTAAAATTGAACATATGCCAGAAGAGAAAGGCATGTCACAAGGCATGATTATTGAAGAAATTATGGAGGGGTTCACACTCATTCTGTCAGATATTAATATACACAACTTATATAGTGTTAATAGCTATCATAATCGACTAACAAAAAGTTTGTCACACATTCTTAAACTCTTATAAACTTGTCTATGACATCATTTGTGTCCAAATTTTAATCAACTTGACATAAATCATTAGTAACAGTTGGATGTGACATTTTCTGCATCGAAATTTTCTTATTCTCGTCTGGATTTTATTGTAATTGGATGAAAATGTTGTTATTGATATATTGTATGAGTATAAACATGCAAGAATGCTACATAGAATGTGTTATGTTTGAATTTCCCAAGGGTCAAAATTAAGGGATTGATTTTCATATTTTCTGACCAAAAAGTCTTCAATTGCAGACCCGATGGAAACAAGAAGAGAAAGCAAAAGAAGAATTGGTTAGTCAGGCCAATTCATATAGGATAGGAAGGCTAGAGGCAGAATCATCAGGTAAGTTAAGGGAGGATTTAATGAGATTTAAAGCAGATAAAAGTCTGCAAAGATACAAACAAGATATTGAAAAGCTTGAAAAGGAAATCTCCTTGTTGAGTTTAAAAACCGACTCTTTGAAAATAGCTGCTTTAAGAGGAGACGTTAATGGAAGCTATGCTAGTAAATTAGCCGACATCAAAACCTCACCTTCCCAACACGAATATCAGGCACCTTTAATCTCAAAAATGGTCAACAACTTCCATGGAGGCGTGAAACGGGAAAGAGAGTGTGTAATGTGTTTGTCAGAAGAAATGTCGGTTGTTTTTCTTCCGTGTGCCCATCAAGTCGTGTGTAAAACATGTAATGAGCTTCATGAAAAGCAAGGAATGAAGGATTGTCCTTCTTGTAGAGGACCCATCCAGAGGCGTATATGCGTACGCTATGCTCGTTCTTGAAATTACTTGAACCGAGTTGAGTTTTTTTTCACAAAATAATTAAGTTGCGGGATATATTTCCTTGTTTTGTTTTGTGTGTAATTGTGGTGTCTACAGATGTTTGAGCTTTACTATTATGATTGCTTAAAACCAGTTTTTATGTGTGGTTTTATGTAATAAACACATGTATCTTATCTAGCTGTGTCCCGGCTAGGCTTTTGGTTTCTTCAGCATTGTTTTGTTGGTTTTTAGTCGCCATGTATTCTGTTTTTCATCGTCCGTTCTTATCGTAGCTGTATCGCCTTAATTTGGGTATACGTAAAAAGCTCATGGCAACTTTTCCTTTCACACATTATACATAAAATTATTAGAGTTGAATGTACCATATGCCCTTGATTCGATATATCGCAAGTATGATCATGAGGAACATATAACACCGAAAATCAAGGGTAAAAGGATTCGGAAAAAATCAATAAAACTGGTATATGCCGTCGGCTCTGTTTTAAAATTTTACATTTTTAATCTTGTAACTATTTACCATTTACCATTATAATTATCATTAATCTTAAAAATAGTTGCATGTAAACTTATGTACAGTTTAATAGTTAAACTGTACAGGATGCCTTTTAAGAATGGGAAAGTGAGCAATCTCAGAAATCTTGCGTCCTCCGTTTCTCATGTCTCTACAGTGTCTCTCTTAGTTATTACATCATATTTTAACACTTTAAAGGTACCAAAAGCTTTTTATCAGTGGACCACTGACATTTTATAAATTTTTTTAGATAAAGCTATCTTTCTCTTTGTTATTTTATTATATTTTAATGAATATTTTACAGGTATGAAAAGCTTTTTATCAAGGGAAATTAAAAAATTTACCCTCATTATCAGATACATATTGCCCCGTCCGGTGCAACAATTGCACGTTGCGAGTCGTGCACTGCATGTCCGGGGTCGTGGCCGGTGAGCGAGGTCGAGCGCGAGATCGTGACTTGTGTATTGCTAGTCGCAAGTCGAGAATTGTGTTCAGTAGGGTAAATCGGCAACTTTCTTTTTGGGAGGGCAAATTTTATTATACACCAAAATTGGGGCAAATATTTTTATACACTTAAAGTTTGGGCAAATTTTAAAATTTTCTTTTTATCAACGAACCAATGACTTTTTATAAACCTTTTTAGATGACACCATTTTTAGAAAAACTTTCAAAAAAACCTTAGGAAATGGTCATCGAAGATGCCGTTGGAGCATCCACAATGATATTTCTATCAAAACATTAGATGTGAATGGATGGAAATGACAAAGGGTACATAAAAGTGTAAAACATTTGATGTGAAGTTATTACACCTCTACATCCTTGAGTAAGGTTAAAATGAGAATAAAAAATTTTGTGAGAATCGAAGAATCAATGGGAATGTGTTACGTGTCACAAAACTCATTTTTCTTCATGTTTTTAAAAATTAAGTATCTCAAGATTGGTTCATTGAAAAATTATAAAAATTGCACCATAAAAATCTTTTTTCTCTTCGATTAGACATCTAACATGATATACATTCAACGACTCTTTTTATAGGTTATACAAATTGTACAATATTAGCATCACATGTGATGCTCGTTGATATCACGTGAGATAGTTGTTGTTATCACTATCACGTGTGATACTCGTTGGTTCACGTGTTATAGTTGTTAATACCCACCAAAAATCAAAAAACGAAGAAGAAAAAGTTCGTCGAAAGTATGTCATGTGAGATGTATAATCGAAGAAAAAAAACGCTTAATTTTATAATGCAGTTTTTTAAAATTTTATGACTTACCGTTTGTGAGATATTTATTTTTTAAAAATGTAGGGAAAGTGTATTTTTGTGACACGTAGCGCATTTTTATTGATTTCTTCATTCTCAATTAATATTGATGTACTCATTTGAATCTCACTCTTACATCGTTAACATTTATCTGAGTAAATTACAGAAATTGTCACTATGGTGTTCGACTTTTTCAGAGATCATCCATTCCAAACTTAATTACAAGGAACATTCCTATATTGTGCATTTTGTCCCAAGTTCATCCCCATCCGTTATACTTAAAAAATAGACTGTTAAATGATAGTAAACAAGTCGTTAATTGCCCCTCACATTGTGAGGAGTAATGAGAATAGCAAAAAATGTGTTGAGAAATTTGTGACAACAGATCTAGCTTGTAGTTGACTTTTGATAATTGTAATCAAGTTTGTACATTGGTTTTGAATTGTAAATGAAATATATAGGTTGGTAAACATTTTAGAGTTAAATATTAAAATGCTGAAAAATGTTAACCAAGTTTGACCGCGAACCGAGTCAGTTCACAGGATAAATTTGGGTTGCGAACCGAGTCAGTTCGCTGGGCCAAATTGGGCTGCGAACTGAGTCAGTTCGCATAGCCCATGAACCTGCGAACCGAGACGGTTATATATGCAAATTAGGTTTTAAACCTAATAGACTTTTGCCATTTCAAGGAGACAATTTCCAAGGTATTCCAGAGACATTTCAAGTGTTCTAAAGGCTAGGTATTGATCGTTAACATCCGTTATAATCGATACAAAGCATATTAGATAATTGATTCGCTAAACTATTGCGAAAGAATTCGTTATAGATCCTATAACTAGTATTGAGGGATTTCGCACCTTAATACCTTAGATAACCTCGTTATCGATCCTATACGGGAGGGACTTACAAAATGATAACAATTCACATATACTTACTAATAATACGATGTGGTTCCATGTTAAAAAAGTTAATAAGTGATGATTTGTACACCATCAAATTTTAGCAGTACACCACTAATATGTATCACTTTGCTATACTGTATAACACTTTAAAACATAATTAGTGGTGTATGACTAATTATTGATGGTGTACAAACCACCACCCAAAGTTAATAGTTCATATTTTTGTCAAAAAGGTTGGTACAATTTTGATTCATCGTAGTTAAAATGACTTAAATAGATCTGGTCTTGTAAGTAATAGGAAAGACGTTCATATCTTCATCACTTTGTCATATTGATAACATGTTTGGTTTTTTCTCTTGTGAATAAGAACTCGCATATTACATTGCATCTTCTTTCGTTTAGCTTCTTAAAGAAATATTGAGTTAACGTAATAATATTCTTTTAAAGAATCTTTGGTAAGATAACATTATACATAATGAACACTTCTAACAATAATATGACAGTATTAAATAGGTCGATTTTAAACTACTAATTGTGTTATTCATATTATATTTTGTTACTAAAAACATATATCACCAAATTCAATGTTTTTAAGATACATATATCTTAAAATCAACTAGTTTTTATTGTGGATCTTAGTTAAGTTGTAAGAATGTAAGATACATACAGAGTTAAAATTAACTTTATTATTGTTAGCATCAGTTAACTTGTACAAATTTTAGATTTTAGATTTAAGTATTTTTTATTTGTTCAAGTGGTTTACCCATTTATCCATGATCTCCGTGTTACTTCAATATTTAAATAAAAAAAAATTGTTATCTCATAAGAAATCTCAATTTATCATGAATGAAGTTTTAATGATTATATCATTATAAATTCTTTAAAATATCAAGATAATTTGATGAGTTAGTATGCCAATTGATAATAAGAAAAAATTAACCAAAATACCCATTTTCTTCATCTTCAACATCTTTCCCTTTCTTCTCTATCTTCAAAACACCAACATTCAAACCCTAACTCACCCACCACCTTCAAATCTTTTATTACCATAACTAATAAATATCTAAATTAAAAACTACAATCAAAAAACAAATTTCCACCATAAAAATAATAATTTAAACTCAAACTATAAAACAAATTTCCACCATCAAAGACAGTAGCTTCAATCGGTTTAACAACTATGCTACACATATCAAATATCAAATGATATAAAACTAGAATATAACCCCTGAAATTCACGATGTTACAACTGGAAATTGTGTATAGATGATTTATGAAATAGAGATTGAATTCATATAATATGGATGTACGATGAAATATTTATTTATTTTGAGATTACAATTTAATGTAAAAGTTCATGGTTAACTAGCAATTTTTCCGCACAATGCAACGGCGACAAACGATTTTACCTAGGTAGATTTGTTTAACGACATGCCGTATTTGAGAAAAACTTAAAACAATAATGCTATACCAATTTGTACATTATTTTATATACATTGTATTTCAAATGAATTACTTGGCGGTAATAATTCTCGACACAACTCAAAATTCTATTCGAAAAAGATAGGGAAGAGTTGTATTATCAAGTCTCAACCCACCAACTGGTTTAATTTATCTAATTGGATTTGGTTAAAGTCCAAGTCAACCGATTGACGGACAACCAACACAATGCATGTCGTATCTGGAATGGTTCTTTTGACCTGTTAACATCTTCATCAAATTATTTCGGGTTTAGATTGTGAACTTTGACCCGCAAACCTAACTCAGCCCACATCGCAATTTCTAATTTTAACAATTGGAAGTTAAATAAATTTAAGATACAAATATCTAATATAGTTGTAAAATGCTTGCAGTTATGCATTTGACATTGTATAAACTAAAATAGTATTATTTTTTCAACTTTTTTAACTCAAATGGTCAAATCTTTTATATAGGAGTGCTATATTACTTTTATAATTAATTGAATTTATTTTAAATGTTTTAAGTGTTGAATGATGATTACCATACTTAAAAGTATAGTAAGTAAATAAATTTTAAGTATCTTTTTTTAATAGTTTAAAATTTGATAACAAATTCTTTATATATAGTATAAATGATATAGAAGATATAAGTTAGTTATAATTCATAAATAATATATGATTTTCATTATACTTATATTAAAAAAAATTAACATACATTTAAATATTCATAAATGTGTAATATTATCTATGAAAAAGACTAATATTTATGAGGTTATATTTGTAACCGAAAATAATTATGAGATGTTAAATTGTATGATAAATTGCATTCAATTTAAGTGTTTAAAAGTCGAATGAGATTGTTAAAAGGGTAGAATAGTAATTTACTATTTCTCCTTTTAAGACTATACCTCAAACTCTTTATTATATAGTATAGATATATTATGGCTTCAAGAATTGATTAAAAGTTTATGTTTTCTACTAGGTTGGTTGTGCAATCTGAAATGTGCTTAGTGTTTCTAGCCTTGAAAATTAGTTATTTGTTGCTATTAGAGCAAGTGTTGATTGTTAATTGTGAGTATTTTGTTACACCCGTTATATATTGTCCTCCATCAATTTAGGCGTGTGGAGATATTTAAAATTAATACCTAGACTGTGATAGCAACAATGAGCGTCTATTTAACGCACAAAGTTTGTTCTTAGTTTTATAAAATCAACTTATATAAAGTATAATGTAAAACGATTGGCCGACGTATAAGTTTAATTCAAAATATAAATAAAGTTTATAATTTATAAAACCTTCTTTCAAAAACATGTAAACAAAATGGCCATATCCTATATGACCCATTGACCCTTCTCCTTGATTTAGCAGATAGTTGTCTATTATTTTCTTGATACCACTCCCACCTATTGAGCACATCAGTGAGAACATGATTTTATCGTAGGCTTGTGAATTGGGACAAATGGACTTTGCACACATGTCATAATTGAATGTTTTAAGAAACAATCACACAGAGATATATGAAGAAAATAAAAATAAAAAAGAAGTTATTACTTCAATATTAAAAGATCGCATTTAGTACCAATTCAGTATCATGAATCATTAATATTAAAAAAAAATTGAAACACATAATAATAGTAATAGTATAATTAATTGATCCCGTGAAAGTATTCGCCTTCATACTCATTTTCATCTGTATCTTCGTCAATTAGACGGCACACTTTGTTTTCAGCAATGTCTTTTATTTTTTCCTTCATTTCTTCAGCTTCTTTTTTTAGTATTTCTTTAAGATCCAAATTATCCTCAATATAATCATGTGAATGAATATGTAGCATAGTTATATATTAGTAAGTAAAACATAACACTAAGGGCTATGATTTAAATTGAAGGTTATTACATCATGATATTCGCAGCTATCAGCTAGATCGTCTTGTGTAAGTTAATAATCTTCTAATATTTTATTCAAATCAGCATCATCCTGTATCAATATAAGAAAAAAAAAATTAATTTTCAAAATAAATATGCTTAAAATATATAATAAGTCATACCATCTCTTTAGGTGAATCCAAAAGTTCGATTGGTTCTTCATACTTTAATTGTTTAATGTTGTTTTCGCGCTTTCGCTTATTTTTTTCCAATGGACTTTACAATCACATGTTGAGACGGTTAGCTAAAGTATAAAAAAGTTGTGTTACACATCACCATAAATAAATTGTCAAACGTGTCATACAATTTCGTCTTGCGAATCATTGAACGTGCACTTATAATATTAGTCCGCAAATAAGTTTGATTCGATTGTAAGAATAACAAACGAACAATAAAGACTCAATAGTGTACCTTACAGTAGCCAGACATGTTGGTAAACTCCTACTTAGCTAGATGATAAAGTGAGGAAGATTGCCTTGTAGATTTGGGTCCACGACAAATAAACCTTAATACGGATCTTCCAATCATCCCTTCTCCTTCTCTTATTAAGGAGAAGCATTGTTTTCAGCCATTGGCATTAGTGGAATATATAATATATAATATATAATATATATATAAATGTAAATATGTAATAATATGTATATGTATATGTATGTATGGTTGGTATTGAAGGTTGGAATATATAATCGATAATATATAATATTTGAATTAAATTAAGTGATATAATGATAGAGTTTGTGTTTGTGCATGAAAGTAAAACGATTTTTTAGGTCAAAACATTTGTATAAACCAGAGTAATGAGGCCTATTACCACAGCTTTGCTACAACTTAATTCCCTTATTTTAAGGAGTAAAAAAGTCGTCGATCATTATTAGCAATTAAGTAGGTGGTATAATTTTATTTAATTTTGTTTTAATTTATACACTGTAATTCAAATTTATTATGCATTTAACAATTTTGCTTAATGTTTAAAATAGGAAGATTGGAATTACTTTTGTACCCTCTCAATAATTAGATAAATATAGAAACTAATATAATCAAATAACTAAATCTTTTTTTCATAATTTATACACTACATATTCAAATTTATGTTAATACTCATATTTATTTGAAATTTGAAATAAAATTTCAATTTATAATCTATAATCTATAACCCTTATAAAGGGTTTACCATGTTTGTCCTTAAACTTATAAAAGGAAGATGCAAAATACCAAGAATACCCTTAAATTTTTTGGAAACAATAGACTATTTTGAAACATGACAACTATATATAATAATAACTCTTTAATAGCTATTATATGTAATTACTAACTGAAAAAATTATTTTTTATAGTTAAATAAATCACTAACCATTCACCTTGTAAAGTGAAATCACATACAATTTTTCAATATATATATTCGTAACTAGATAAATGGTAAATTTCAACTAATCATATTATTGAAAACAGCTCATTTAGATATCGATACACCGTTTGCACTTTGTGAATATACGTGCAAATCAAAATTGTCAAATATATTTTAAGTATTGATACGTTTTTAAATTGTCCATATTCATCGTAACTCGAAGAATTGTTCTATACTTACCGTTTCAATACAATTATCGAATACAATATTTTAGATTTCAAACGTAAAGTACCGCTGCATTGCACAGATACTCTAATAGTATAATTTTAAATTGTTTGTACATTTATTAAAAATTTAAATAATCAAAATTTATTTTTCTATCATTATTAACATTCATATCATAATTCATAAGCTACTACAACCATTACGGTCACACTGGCGGTCGGCTATTATTGTCTACTACTATTATATTTTTTACTTCTTAGACTACTCACATTCACAACTAAAACCAACTCAACTATCAATTAAAAAATTAATTTCTCTCTCTTCCATCTACAAAACCCAACTTTACTCACCCATTAGCAATCCAACTAAACCAATTTTTTATTAAAAAATAAGCTTTTTGATTATTTTTTATGTGTAAAAGGATAGACAAAATCTCACCATTTAAAAATATCATTTTCTCATTTCCTCAATTATGTATTAATTGCAACTTGTATATGTCAACAACTATATTAAATTAATGATCAACTGCATGTTGTTGGGTCGACCGAGTCGGTAACATTTCTTGATTGTAAATATTTGTTTATTATATTTGGACCGACCGACTCATTAAATGTTCACGAATGACAATAGTCTTACCGCCGTATAATGCGGGTGGTTACCGACTAGTTGAAATTTAAACATACACAGAGCTCATATCAATGTAAATATTTCACTCTCACACCATATCTCTTCTTGGACGACGGATCTGAACGTGGGTGATATTTTATCAAGCTAAAAGAAGGTTGTGGGAAGTGACTATGGAAGTGGAACAGTACGGTGGTCGGCCATGGTCGCAACTCGCAACTTCTTCTCTAGCTCTGATCGCCGGCCACCGGTCGATATTGTGGGTTTCACCGCGAGATTGATTGGGTTTTTACCTTGCAAACACCCACAGAAACCACTTCATTTCCTCCTTTTTCTTCTTCCATTCTTACATACTGGGATACACATTACAGGAATGTTCTTTGTAATTAAGTGTTCGGATGAACAATCTCTAAGAAAGTTGAAGACCACATGGACGATTTCTGTAATTTACTCGAATATAAAACATTACACTAAAGCAAAGATATGAAGATTACAACTTATTATCCTACCACTTTTTAACTAAAAGTGTCTTAACAAACATATTACAGTCTAAGAAAAATTAATTAATAAAACATTCAACTTGCACAACCAAACTTTAGGCCAAAACACTTTCAGCATCTAAACTCTTATAATTAATCCAAATTTCTACACCTTCAAGAATTAGAATACCTGTGTTTTCTTGAAGAACCACTTGATGACTTTGATTGTGAACTGCCAGAAGTCCCGGTACTCTTGTTCTCCCCATTCCTTTGCCCCATTCCAACCACCCAAAACTTGTCCAAAATCCGCCTTGATCGTGACGGCATCAACCGCATACTGCCACCACCTGCCACCTGTTTCTCCACATCACCATCATTCAACTTCAAGCGTGAAGGCGTTCTAAGCGATTTTGATCGTAACGGCAGTTTAATTTCCCACTCCTGTTCCTGAACCTTGCTAGCACGTGCCGCAACTTTAATCGAGGCAGTGGCACGTACCTGCTCATGGAACAGGATTTGCACCACCATACGCAGCGGAAGACGATCGTTCTGTGCTCCGTGTGCACATGCATTTGGAGACAACTTTTTCACATTAATCAATTCACACAGTTTCTTTTTTTCGCTTTTAGTCAACTTTGTGTGTTCTTTCAAGTAAACATCAACTGCCCCGTATATTCCATCGTGAACCGGTCTCCCGACCTCCGGAACTGATCGCGATAACTTCATGAAACTATTGATCGAGAGGTTTCGATCGCATGCAACTTCCGTTAAATATCCATCAATCAAACAACCGATGATCATGCATCTTCGTTTGTTTATCAAAACCAAATCATTCTTCCCATTATCGTCATCATCGTCACCATCATCACCACCACTCTTTCGATCAAAAAACCGATCCACAAGATACCGTACAAGCTCGACATCATACACCGTCGCCTGTGGATGCCCAGCAGGAATCAACAAATCGCGAACCGAAGCTTCATCCAGCTTCAAACTAACATCTCTAATCAAATCGTCACGTAACAATTTATCAACTCCCACTAGAATCGCCACTTTCAACAGTTTCAACAAAAAACTACACGAACAATTCACGCCTTTATTTGGTGTCAGTAACCAGATTATCGATTCAACTAACACCTTATACCTCTCAACATGACCTAATTCATCAGATTCAAATCCATCACTACAATCCGGTAACCACCGCAAACAATACGTCTTCAACGCCTCACCAATCACATCACCTTCCACACGTTTCTTCGCAATCACAGCACACATAACGCGTTTATAAACATCGATCTCCAATTCGCACAAATCTTCAGTCCACCAATCCTTCGGAACAGATCGATTCTCCGGAACCTTAACAATCGCGTCTAACTTACGATTGTAAGTATACGACCAGTTAACACACGATAAATCAGTAGCGGTTTTTGACGCAATTGACTCGATACACCTCGTCGTAATTTCGATATCTTCGCACCATTGCTGAAGAGCTGTGGTTGTTTGTAGCACAATAATAGTATCCTTCCAGCTACGAAGAATGCTGGACTTGAAAAACACGTCCATTTTGAAAATTAGGTTTCCTTTATCGATATCTTCCGTCATTTCGAGATGATCGGCCGCGCAACGGACGGCAACGAGAGTGTACGGACTAACGGAAACCGTTATTCCATAACAGAATTTGGCGCAAATCTCGAAAGTTTTCGGTCCGCCGGGGAAATCAGTTAGATGAACAATGTCGGAATCGTTTTCACTTGCGTTTAACGCTAGTTTCTGTAAGCGATTACTCTTTGACAGTAACGGAAACTGAAACACAATCATACAAGTAATTACTAATTTTATAATTAAATACTACAGAGTTTTATATTTTAATCGAATTCACGAAATTGTGATTCAAGTTACATTTCACGATTAAAACATTTTTATTAAATTAAATTAATAAATAAATAGAAAGGATCTTCACGTATTAAATACGAATAATTTACCTTGTGTAGATAAAATGTAACTTGATCAACAATGACGGTGAAATCGGTTGCAAGGTCAGATGAAACACACCTGAAACCGTAAATACATTGTAATTGTTGATTAAAAAACGAAAAAATCAAAAAATCAAAAATGATGAACAGATTAAGTCATAATGCAGATACCTGATGGAGTTGGAATGATGATCCGTATGAAATGCAGTATCAGGTTTAGAACCTAATTTCATAAACTTCATTTTTTTGTGTGCTGTTGTTGAAAAGATTGGGGGTGAAATTGTGGTGAAAAAGGTGAAGAAGAAGTAGGAAAGGGTGTGTTGATGAGATCATTGATGATGGATGAATTATTTTCAACAACCGAACCACGACAAGGCGCCGCCTTCGTCTGCAGGTCTGCACCTATATGGTTTTTATACACTTGTCTCCCCACTTTTTCTACACTTGTACTACTTTCATTAACGTTTTACAGCTTTTTAAGTTTACTTTTACATTTCAATTAATACGCAACTATTTTTGTGTTCTGTATTTCAAGAAATATGCAATTGAGGAAGAAGAAAAACAAAGTAATTGAGTTTTGGACTAATTTTGAGTAGTGTGTGTGTTTTTTAAGGTTAAAAAAAATAGAAAATAGACTAGTACTAGTGTAAAATTTAGACTAATATATTAAATAATATACTTTATTAAAAATATTATTAATAAATGTGAGGTTAAAAAGAAAATTAATTTTAGTTCTTATAAGCGGTGATCAATTTTTGATTACTTATTTTGAGTTGAGTTGAAATGAAAACGAAAATTTTGGTGAGAATTGATGAATTAATCTCACTCACTCAATTTCATCAAACTTCATTTTTCCTTATATTTTTAAAAATTAAATATCTCAAAAATGTTTATTGAAAAAATATAAAAAATGCACTATAAAAATTAGCATTTTTTCCTCTTCGATTAGACATCTCAAATGGTATATTTTCGACGAATTTTTTTTCTTCATTTTTTGATAGATTTTACAAATTGTACAATATACTATTGCATGTGAAACTCGTTGGTATCACACATGATACTCGTTGAAATCACATGTGATAATTGTTTTCACAACCCACCAGAAAAATGAAAAAAAAAATTATCGTAAAAAAAAGCAGGAAGCAACACAAAAAAGAGACTGAAAGACATATATAAAAAAAAGAAAAAAGGAGCTAATAAGAGGCTAAGGGTGTGTTTGGCATGAGGCTTTTGAGGGCTTTTAGGGGTTTAAGCTTCTACTTTTTATAAGCCCCAACCCATAAGTCTTGTTTGGAAGCAAAATAAAAATGGGGCTTCTTGAAAAAATAAACCCTCAGAAGCCTTAAACAAAAAGCTTTTTGAAGTGACTTTTAAATAGAAGCCCAAACCCCAGTTTCAGCCACAAACTTTAGCTCCAGCCCGCTATTGTCAAACATACCCTAAATACTCATTTATCTCAAGTAAGATCCGAGTTATGCCACTTGCTTGTTGTCAATTGGCCCATAAAATACTAATGAAAATTAATACTCCAATAAAATAGTTCCTCTCACGATAGCATAGTGCATAGATATAGATAGATAAATTATAATTCGAAGAAATGTATGCACAGTAGAACTTCTATAATTAAATACTCGATAAATTAATAACCTCGATAAAATTAATAATTTGTTGGGACCATCATAAAATTGGACCCCAATCGATAAAATAATAAAATAATAATTTTTTTGAAATCCCAATGTAAATATATTGGTCCCAGCGAAACTATAAATTAATAATTACTAAAATATTTCAAAATTCTAGGATTGTCTAGTAAAAAATGAATCTATAGTCACTTGTTTTTTTGTGAACTTCAAATCTATATTGAGTTCATCTTTAAATCTCATCATTGCACTTAAGAGTTGATGCATTGTATTCTCGTATTGCAACAAAAAGTTGTGAAGAGTTGTTGCCGCTTGCAATGCTTCTTTCTGAGTGACCGGTTCATCTTTAAATCTCATCATTGCTCACGAATATAAGTCAATTCTTTAAATTAATAATTTATTAATTTATCGATATAATAATATCTCGCTAAATTAATAAAATATCTCGGTCCCAGCATTATTAATTTATAGAGGTTCTACTGTGATTCTTTCTAGAACCTATGTAATGTGTTTAGGGTTTACAATTTACCGTATTCATTAATGTTTCACTTAGTTTGACCTCCTCCTCGTACGACCTTCATTTTCAACTTGATTGGATCATTTGATCTTTATCAAGTTTCCGTTTTTCGGAAGAGAAAAAACATGGAAAAAAGTAAAAAAAAAAAAAAAAAAAAAACGTTGAGTGATTAATATTTGGGGACCGGGCTCGTTTGGTGACGTATTATTTGATGATGGTTAATAGGCTAGTCTGGTCTGTTTATGTAGAGTCCATAATACCACCCTACACCATGGGCTTTGTACTTTCCAACGCGCTACAGCTAGCCATGTAGGTCTTACCTTTTCCCTTTTCTTTTTGGATTGCATACTGGTCATTTGATATTATCCATCATGTAGCATTTTTTTTTATCATAAAGTATGTGTTTGAGTCAACTTTTAAACTGTCTGGGTTGATCTTGAATCTTTACTGTCAAATGGACAAAAACAAAAGGCTTATATAACTATTACTAGTATTAAAAATGTAAACGCTCGGTCTCGGTCTGAGTGACTCAGAATTGATAGTATTGATAGTAAGATTGCAAACTGAGAAGTGAATGCATCTTTTACAGCTTCCACCATTACCACCGATTCTTTATAACTGCGTAAAGAACGCATATCTTACAACTTAAGTAGTTTCTTATTATGTCAAGAAAGATATAACAAAGAATTCTCGTTAACAAATTATATCATTTGCACCCCATTCCGCTATCATTAACGGATGTTAATTGGTTGAGGATGGATCAATTCTTGTAGACTCCTGAAGGATCAGCATTCTGAACTATCCATGGATGCTCAAGGAGTTTGTGAAGTGGCATTCGCTTTGAAGTTTCTCTAACAAGCATCTATGTTTAAGAAAACTAGTCAGTAACATGGACACTAAATATAACACTAGAGGTGGCAAAATGGACGGGTCAAAAAGAAGTAATTGGTTAAAATGTGCAACTTTTTTGCATACACCGTATATTTTTAGCCAAAGTTGTATCTTTCTTAGCATAATAGTCCAACTTTTTTAAAGCGATTTTGGAGGTTACATGCATTTGCAGAGAACTTTGCTAGACATTTAACCCACTTGACTGGTTTAAGACAAACAAATAATAGTCCCCGTTGGAAGTTTTATAAGATAAACATATCTTGTACAGGCTCATCTATAAGTAGATCAATAAAATTGACAACTCAAATAAACGCTAGCAAGAGTGTGAGCTGAAAAACCTGGCTGATTAGATCCTTGGCAGCTGGGGAAACTACCGGTTTTGAAGGAAACTTCAAATCTACTAGCAAAATCCTGCACAATATCATCAGCAACCACACTATAAGATAACTAAGAACTCGAACACCCGTATCATGAACATTATAGTCCTCTGTTGTTTTGTAAATCACATTACACTATAAGACCCGTATCATGAACATTATAGTCCTCTGTTGTTTTGTAAATCACATTACCTTCTATATGTATCAGAGTGTTCTTTGGCTTCAAATGGAGGAACACCATAGAGGAACTCATAGCATAGAATACCAAGACTCCATATGTCTACACTTGCATCATGTTCTGCACTCTCCACTGTGATTCAACTAGTTAATTAGAGCTAGAATACATTTAAAAACAAAGAATTTAAAATTATAAAGTATTTAGTCGCGTATGTTTTACCCATCTCAGGTGGTAGATAATCAAGAGTACCACACATGGTTTGCCGACGATTAAATGTGTGCACCGACCAGCCAAAATCCGCAATCTTTAATTCACCCTGAAAGAGATAACAAGCAATGTTAGGTTTAGATAGAAATCGACTTGGCCAGGTCTACAGGCATCATTCCAAACAAGCACAAGAGTAATTTGTGATTGTACAGGAGTCTAATTTTTTACGCCTGGAATTTCAGAAATTAATCTTCTGTTCCTTTGGATCGATGCTTGTAGACCTGGCCAAATCAATACTCAACATGTAAAACTGAAACTACTCCGCATATTGTATTCAATGTTACCTGTGCACCAATCAAGAGATTCTCTGGTTTAATATCTCTATGAATAACATGTTTCCCATGACAATATATGAGAGCCCGCGCTAATGAAGCAACATACTATCCAAATAAAAAGAAAAGTAGAATGTTAGTTTACCGTCGACACTGATAGCATTTTCTCCGAAAGGGTTCCATCCTCTTATTGTGGTTCCTTAAGCTCATATCATAATCCATAACAAACATTCAGTGGTGTTTGGATGTGCGTTTTGGAAATGATCATGTTTAATGTGCTACCGAATAGTCAAATCAGATAGTTAACTACTTAACTGTAATACAACGGCCGTGGAAAATCTTGTTTCGGTCTACTTATGCTAGTTGGGATGTTTCAATGTTTAACGAAGTTGTTTATTCAAGAAATTAATAGATAAAATAACCAAAAGGTGACATTTTTATGAAAATGTTAGAGATGGTTTGTGAAATGGATATCTTATTTTCTCAATGTAGGTGATCATCTTTATTGTAGCGTGTATGAAATTGATTATCCAATCAATAATCATATGCAGTCAGTTCCAAAACGCAAATGCAAACATCCCCTGGTTCTATTCAATATACATAAACTGACAAAGCCAATAGAATCAAGACTTGCAGCAGTTATCGGTTGGAAGTAGCAAAGTGAAAGACTTACGGTAGCAGCACGTCGTTCGCTAAAGTGTTTGCACCTTTGTAGCTCCTTATAGAGTTCTCCTTTGGCAGCATATTCCAAAATCAGGTAGACTCTTTTCTGTTAAAAAAAAGCAAGTTTATGCTTAAAAATCCTTTTATAGTCCTTTTAAACAACACGAAGGTAGAAAGCCTCATACCTGATCATAGAAATAACCATAAAGTCGCAGGATATTAGGGTGTCGAAGATGGCTTTGTATTTCGACCTCACGACGAAGCTGGTGCTCCACTTGGGACTGCTTAAGCTGGCTCTTGAACAGCACCTTTAGTGCAACAATGTGGTTGCTCTGTATGGGAAACACCAACATTATTAAGAAGTACTTTAACATAAAATAATACTCGTAATTGTATTAAACAAATAATGATCTACAGCCGTACATATTAAGCATAATAATAATAACTAGATTTGATATATACTAACCCTCTTTTCTCTAGCAATATACACATGACCGAACTTTCCCCTTCCAAGTGGCTTCCCGATATCAAAATCATTTAGCGTCCACCTCTTCTTTTCCGCTGCTGCACCTGCCTCTGTTTGATCCTGTATAAAACACAACAAATCAACAAAATATGAACATCACACACAACAACCAAATCATCATCACTTTCACTTATTACACATTGACACATAAATTTTTATGTTTATGCTGATTTATGGATATGCAAAATTATATCACACATTACAATTCACATATTAACTATATTTACTGTTGCTTTCAACAATCATAAATCTTATTTCGACTTTATTTTTATCAAATTGAATGGTTGTTTGTTGAGGGTGCATTATTAGTATTACTTCTGAGTGTCTTATTTTGACCTAATTTTGTCCCTCTTTAATCAACATATACATATACATACAACTTTTAGTATATGTAACAATATAAGAACACAAATTATTTAACTGTAGGACTATTCATGTTTAATATACTACATTTCAACACACAACATACCTCTATCCACCAAATTCAATAAAATTACATATATTTTAACAAATCAAATGTAATTTCTTTAAGTATGAAATAAAACAGAAATAAAAAGGTGCAATAACAAAGGGGGGAAAACAAACCCTAGAAATAACGTATTTATATGAATTAAAATCATATGGCAAGCAATCAATCAAACGAAGAAATGAGTAATGTTACCTTTTGTGTAACCTGGTTTTCGGCAGCGATTGCCATGAGTAAGAGGAGAAGGATTGTAGAGAGAGAAACTGGAGGTAGAGAGAGAGAATGGGGGCAAACGATGAAAATGAATGCAAATTTGTTTGAGTAAAAAAGAAAGAGAATGAAGCAGAAGGATGATCTGGTTTTTCTCTCTCTCTTTGATTTGATTAACACAACGGTCACATATATTGGAGGAGCGTCATTTCATTTGAAATTAATATTATACGTATTTCACAAAACAACATGTTTACCCCCTATGGTTTTACGATCTTCATTTATGTACCCCCTAACAGTATAAAATACAAAGATGCATTCCAATATTATTAAACAAATTATTTTGTAAAGGTTGTCAAATTATTATTATGTTCTCATTAGAATTTTGGTAATGGACACAAATGGAGTTCATATTTAGATTGGTCTTTTGATTTTGACGGCAACTTAATTCAGGTTCATATAATTTATTTTCTTGACTATTACTTACCATGAAGAATAGGATTGGGTTAAGTGACACAAGAGTAATACTCTCATCTATACGAATTAAGGTGACATGAAATTTTAGAGTAGAAGAGATACAAGTTGGGATGTTATTAAGCTTTAAATTATTGAAATAGGAAGTTTAGACGTTTGTTACAAATGACACAAGGGTTAAGATCACGTTTTTATACGGTGTAAGTAACAATCTGGTCGTAACATTGTTTTGTACGTTTTGAAGGTCATTTCTAACCATGTAAAGATGAATTATGGTAATGGAAAGCAAACATGAAGCTTTCTCTTTATCATTTTCATCGTGTACTTCAATTGTAGCTTTTTATTTGTATTAAATATTTTTGAAGACGACATATATATATATATATATATATATATATATATATATATATATATATATATATATATATATATTCTTTTGTGACTTGATCATGACGGAGACTTTTGATTTGATTTCTGTGATAGGATATAGAGGCCGATTACCTTAAGAAATGGAAAAGAAATGGAAATAAGGAAATTGAGGAAGCTGCTAAAATGTGATCGAGTCTGAATGGCAACGGGGCGGGTTCAAGGCGGGGAGTAGTAACCCCAACCCCAAACCCATTAATCAAAATAATCTCCAAATTCGCCTCAAATCCCAACGGGGATCTTATCGGGGCACCTCATTGGGGACATAGGTTCCCCCAAACTCTAACGGGGATCGGGGTACCTCACCGAGGACACCGATTTCTTAAAACCGTTTTCACGTTGATAATACTCTAAATTCGAGGTTTTTGCCGATTATCTTTACAATATTATCTATCAATGCATAAAGTCATATTCTCTTTTTAAAAAAGTAAACTAACATAATGATCAAGACAATATATCGTAGTTGGTTTACATTAATAATACAAATACAAGGTTCAAAATTACCAAGTTCATCACAAAATGGTCTTAGAATATCCCGACTAGATCACAAGACACCAAGTCAAAACAATAAGAGTAACCAAAACAACATAAGTCATCAAAACAACACGAGTAATTAAAGTTCGGGTTCATGATCTTCATAATATATGACAAAACAAAATGTAGTAGGAAGTATTAAGGATATAGAAAAATATTATTATAACATATTATATTATATTATATATAATACATTTCGGGGCGGGGCGGAGCAGGGATGATCGTACCCATTCCCCACCCCGTACCCGATAAGAATCCCCATTTTGTGCTCAAAAATCAGCCCCAAAATCCAAAATGTCATCCCCAATCCGATCTGAAAAGTGCAGAGTTCGGAGATCCCCATCGAATTCGAGTGCTTTTGCCATCCTTAAAGTCTGACCTTTGACCTTCAACTTCAATTTGGTTTGCCAAAAAAGTTGTATTACTCAAAAAGTTGCACCATCTATGAGGCCAATCCATTGCCAATATCTATGTATTATAATCATATGGTTGGATATGGAATGTTTTCTTTCAGTTTAGTTTCTACTTTGTCACTTAAATATCATTTAAAAGGATTTCTTTTATTATTGTTTTTCTTGGAATGTTTACTTGATATTAGAAATTGTTTTGAGTCAAGTCCATATCATGAGTATATGTAAGCTTTATATAAATAAATTGCATTAAAGTTAGAGTTGGGAACAAAATTCAGAAGTCCAATTGGGCATTTAGAGTTGAATTTCTAAACAATGTATTAACAAGTGTGGGCTAGGCTATGCATAGCCTTTGAGATTCCCTAGTGGATATTTACAATTTCATCACTTGATTAGATTTTTTAGGCATGTTTCGTTACATTATCAGTATTTGATCCTAACAACCCTCTCTGTCAACAACATCTAAAAGATTAGGAGGAAGGAGCTCTTGCCTTCAACTCAGAGCAGAACGTTCCTTCCGCAACGCAAGGCCTATTTCTTTCGTAGCAGCCAAGGATGAGTTCGATCCATTAGGTTCTTCGATTTGTTCAGAAAAGAAACGAGAGACAAGAAAACATCTTTGATTACGATTAAAAGGAACAATCTCAAATAGACCAAGATCCTATTTCGGGTCATTTCTTGGTGAACATGATCTGATCCTCTTGAAATAACTAAAATACTTAAGGTTGTAAGCTTAAATTAAACGCGTTTTAGTTACTTGAAATAACTAAAATACTTAAGGTTGTAAGCTTAATCTAAACGCGTTTTAGTTATTTTAAGAGGATTAGTTACTCTTAATGTAATAAAATATGTCTTTTAGAGAATAAACTATATCATAACTCGTAAAATTTGCGGGCTAAAACATGAAAATAATTTTAATGGAATAGTGTTAAACTGGTTACGAAAATATAGTTATATTCATATTTGTATAGGGTGTGACATATGTATTTGGTTGTTGCAGTTTATAAATAAAAAATAATATAATATGACTAGATGTTTAAAAATTGTATATACAATTCCATCGTCTAACTTTAATGTATATAGGGAGTAACTAATTAAGCTAGATAATTTGAAAACTTAACCAAAATGAAAATGGTAATTCATTTAGTTAAATTATTGGTATACCTAAATACCTAATACAAATTACAATATTCAGTATTATGGTCGAAATGTTAGACCTTAATTGAATATTGGATTAAAAAAATTCAATAAGATATATGAAGTCAATAAAGTAAAGTTATAACTTGAAAAATAAAAGTTCACAGTTTATTAAACCAAAAGATTCATATTATCGTGAATCATTCAAAGATTTAAAAAACAAATTAAATAGACACATTCATATGTGACATTTAGTAATTGTGTCCATGGAAGTAATCGCAATCATTCTCTTCTTCATCTTCATCTTCGTCTATGAGACGGTATTACGGTATTCAAGGATTTCTGAAAGGTCCTTCTTTGTTCCTTTTCGTTCTTTAATATTTCTGCTATAACCAACTTATCTTCCGCATATTACTGTAGAAAAAGTTATACCATTTTTTATGGTGAATCAAAAATCTCAATTGGTTCCAACGACTTTAATTGTGAAACGTTATCTTCACACTTGCATTTTTTGAATTCCGACGCAGTTTACAAACATACGTTGAAAATGTTACTTACAATTATAACAAATAGATTTATGTATATGATAATCCTAAATAAATCGTTGAACATACATTACAATTTCTTCTTGTGAATCAACAATTTCAATTATTTCTACTGTATTTAGTTTCTCCAATAAAGTACTAGTTGCCGTTGTTTCATTATTTTGCAAAATAATTAAGTTACATCTACGTGTATGTATTATTATAAAATGCCTCTGTTGATATGATGAATAACAATTATTTATAATATTATAGTGAACGATTTATGAACACTTATTTGAGTTTCTATACCTAAATCGAATAGAACATTGACACCTTATTACACTACATTTTAGGTGGTAGCTAACATATAGGAAGTTTGACATATAGAGTTATTAGCTGTTAATTATTAACAGATGATTACATATTTAAACGTAATTGATTTTTGAAAAATCCCGACTTAAATGTGATTAGATCGTTTTAAACTATTAATTAGTATAAGTTGTATATTTAACATATTTAATATCAAATGATAATATTTCTTTTAGGTAGATAAATTACATTAACACATTAACACATTATTTTTTCAGATAAATTATTAAATGATAGTACTTTTAAACTTACATTAACACATTTTGATTACGAATCTGCTTCATGTCCATAAGGATCATTTCTATTGATACAATATGGGTAGGATTGTTCATAATGTTTTGCTTCCATAATATCAAAACTTTAACACGAATCCTCCAGTCATCCCTCCACAATGAAACAGATTCAACGACGAAATCCTTCTTTGGCTGCCATTGTTTTCTTATTTTATCTTATCTTAGTTTTTTGATATGTTATTTGTAGAAATATATGGGGGGTGTAATCGTGTATATATAGTCCAATGTAGTTGAGTTTAAAATATTGAATCGGAGGGAATTCCTTTGGATGGAAAATTTCAAAATGTTAAAAAATAAAAATGATTATGACAAGATCAAAATTTTCAATTAATTGCATGGAAAATATTTTCTCAAATCAGTTACTATTAGTCAACACAATTAACAATCCACACCTAAATATTTGTATTTAAATTTAAATGCGTGTGTATTTAATATAATGAAACGTCCCTGTTTTTTTTTTTTTTTTTTTTTTTTTCTCAAAAACACTTTATATATTAATATAAAGTAATAACAACATGGTACAACACAAATTATACATCATTTTCACAAAACATCACATGTTAATATAGAGCATGATCTATGAGTCCGTCTTCTTACTATCTCGCATAGTAAGTCCATCACTAGTAGCCTTCGGGTTATTTACCCGCATCTCCGCCTCTCATTCCTTTAAATGTACCTATTAACACAGTATACAATAACACATAAGCACATCGCTTAGTAAGTAAAGAAATACAAAATGAATCATATAATTAAGTAATGCACTCAACATAAAATCATATGACACAATTGATCACTCAGCAATTGCCCGTTCAAGATATCACGTAGGTATAATTGATCACTCAGCAATTTGCCACTCAACTCATCACATGGGCACAATTGATCACTCAGCAATTGACCACTCAACTCATCACATAGGCACAATTGATCACCCAGCAGTTGGCCACTCAGCTCATCACATGGGCACAATTGGTCACTCGGCAATTGACCACTCAGCTCATCACATGGGCACAATTGATCACTCAGCAATTGGCCACTCAACTCATCACATAGGCACAATTATCGGCAATTGGCCGTTCAACACAACATCATTATAAATAAAATCAAAATATAAAATTCTTTACATTCCTACTACTTACCTCGAGGACCACGTTTAGATGTTTATTACTTGATACTCGAAATGCCTATCGAGGTGTTTGTATTAGTTAACTCTGATTAAATATCAATTTACAACTATTAATTTAATCATGTTATAAAAATTCTCAGTTCGCTTTAAAATTAAATCTCAGTTCGCAGGACAAACTCAGTTCGCAGGACAAACTCAGTTCGCAGACTGAGTTCTTCTTCTGCAAGCTGCGAACCGAGCTTGCTGTAACCAAAAACCCGAACCTTCTTCTTCCAAAACTCACAAATTCGACATCTTATCATTCTAACAAGTTTTCTAACATCTCTTATGCATCAAATATCATCACAAAACATCTTGCAAGCTTCAATTACACAACTATTTCACAAATTGACTAATTTTCTAAAAATAGGTTATAAACACAAATACTCACAAGAACAAGATGATGATGATGTTATTGATTCTGGATTTTGAAATCAAAGATGATCTAGAGCTTTCTTCACTTCCAAATTTCCTCACAAAGTGAATGTACATATGTGTAGAATGTTTGAGAATTCATCCCCTGGTTTCATAAGTGTATGTATGTATATATATATATAGAAGATTTGAGAATGTTTATTCTCCTCTTAATCTATTGTCTGGAACCTAAAACCATTTTGCGAAATCGACAATTTTAATTTCTCATATAATTACATAATTAACCCTTAATAGCCGACATTTCACTTGACATTGCGACACTAGCCTAGTGTCGCTCAACTGAGAACTTAGACTTATTTTAAAAATTTTAGGGTGTTACATATAATTATTTTTTAAATAGCACTAAATCCGTAATTGAGGGCATATATTTAGTCTTTTGAATTTCAAATAAGCTGATCCAGTTTACTAACTAATTAACAAGGTTAATTTAGTCTTTTACCAATCCATATTAAACATATTGGCTACACAATCATGTTAATCTAAATTAGTGGCCTTAATTAGTTTTATAAAATTGATTAAGAGGGTGGATTATCTTAGGAGGTATTAAAGTCAAATTGTTTACACATTTATACTTCTCCAATAATAGTAAAAAAAGATATGTAAAAAAAATATTACAAAACGACTGAAATTGTAAAAAAATATTATAATATAGGGATCATTTTTGTAATTTATTAAAAATGAAATTTTGTGAAAAGAAGAAAATGACCTTAGGCTGTTTACGATTTTGTAAGGTAAAAGATATGACAATTATCTTTATTCATTAGATTAGATCTTATATAAATTAATTTGGACTGTTTAAACTTAGTTATAGAGTAATATTATTATATATGATATATGATTGATGATTAATGATACGATGACTATCATTAGAATGGTATATTTACAGCTTAAGATATTTGAGAGTTAATAATATAGCACAATTTTTAACAAACACAAAAACTCAACTTAAAAAGGATTAATTTCATACGCTATAAATTATTGTCATTAGACAAAAAAAGATGATGAGCGTCGTAAAAATACCGTAGCAATATTAATAGAGTATTGATTTATACACCACAAAAGTTAATTACACAGCATAATATCACTTTAACTGCTCTACATAATACAATATCAAATATGTATGATGATGTTGATTGTGTATGCACTTTTGCAACGTGTGATATTATGTGATAAATTTATCAAATCTATTCTTTATTTAAATTCAAATGTTTTATTACGGAGTATAACAATTTTTTCTTTCTTTAAAAAGTTCCCAGCAAAAATACGTGTCTCAAAAGGGAAATAGAAATCCGGGTCCCGGGTCGAAAACCACCCAAATAAAAAACCCGTAAACATATGCTCTGAGTTGTTCTTAACATCATCTTCATCTCTTCACCATTTGCTCGTTCTAATCCTCAAATATCGCAATTGCAGGTAAATTTACTCATTTATTTGATAGGGTTGTTGTATCCAAAACTAGGGTTTTACATTTTTATTATTTTGATAAAATAGCGATTAGTTTGGTTCTTTCTACACTCATTACTGCTGACTGTACTTAAATCCATAACTTTAGAGATTACACTCCTGTTATAATCATGTAAATTTCATATTTTGCTTAAATACTTTTCCAATTTCACTTTCTTTATACAGTTTAAATATTTGCAGCTCTTCAATTTGATAATGTGAAACAATGGTATATGTGTTAATGTGTGCATACTGTGAATTTCATTTTCAGATTGTAGGATAAAATGGGGAGTAGAGCATTAGTTGTACTAGCACCTGCGTTTTTATCCGATCGTATTCTGATTACTCGATTATCGAAATGTGGCTTTCATCAATCCCTTAGACAGAAGGAGAATAGGTTTAGGGTTGGAGTTCGTGACCACTCGGTTCAGTCAAGTTTGGAACGACCTAATGTCGTTCGTTTGGCAGAAACTGCTCGTATCTCTCTCACTCCGCAGGAGGTACCCACTAGATTTATTTATGCAGTTAAAGACAATAAGTTGGTGTATTGATGAACTTATACTTGTCCCAATTTAGCATTTTGCAAGATGAACGAGTTAAGAAAGATTGGATTAATTTTCATGTTCTTATCAGTTCGGGTGTTTGGGAATGCATATTTTTAAGTGCTTATATGCTTAAAAAGTATGTTCGAAATAAGCACCACCCCATCAGCTGAAAGTATAGTGTTTTTCCTCTAAAATAACGCAGTAGGTATATAAACACTTGAGCTTATTGGATTTTTTTTAATTGCACTTGAGCTAGAAGTACTTGATATTTGCAATCCCAAACACCCTGAAAGACTTAACATACATGTATCTGTGTGTATTCGTTTTTATTAGTAATATCGCATATTCATGGGGATGGGGTCTTAGTAAATTTCGTAAAGCAGTTTGCTTGTATTGCAATGAAACAGCCACTTAAACAATGTCTCATCTGTTTAGAGAAATCTGATGAAATATTATTCATGAATGTAGGCTGAAGAGTTTGGCCCGAAAATTCAGCAGGTGGTAGACTGGTATTCCTCTCTTCTTCTGCATATGTGTTGAATGTTGCTCAAATGAGCGAATTAAATCATCTTGAATCATTGTGTTAGTGTTATTAGATTATCCACCATTATATAATCTTTCATTCTATGTTAAATGCATACCTCAATGACGGATGCCATGATATTTAACAAATTGCACGCACTGTTAAATTGTTTGTAACCATACATTAATAATTTAATAATTATCTTATTAAAAAAGAGACTAATATATATTTTTAATTCTATGATTGGTAACATTCAAACAAAGATTTTGTTGAAAAGAATATACAGATGGGGTGTATAAGAGAAATATATATTTTTAATTCTCTTTTACCCCTGTTAGATCTGATAATTTCACAGTTTCAAGGATTAGATTATATATGATGTGACTTACCATGTTTAACAGGTTTGGCCAACTTCAAGAAGTGGATCTTCAAAGTATCGAACCAGCAATACGTGCAGGTGCATGGACTTTATGTGCAAGTTTGCCTAGTTTTTGAAAAATTAAATGCCTTTTTATTGCTTTGATAATGTTGAAGCCCAATTTTTATTTTGGGGATAGTGTCCTAATAATCTCTGTCTATTGTTTTATAGATACTGAGGCAGGAGGCTTTCGTGAGGATACTCCTGAAACATTTGCCAATAGGTATTATTTGTTATCTTTTTTGTTGCTTGTTTGTAACACGCAAAATGGTTTATTATTCTAAAAACACTGTGATCAATTGGTAACAGGGAGGCCATAATAGCTGCTGTTCCGAGTTATGAGGAGCCATACCTTAAAGTCCCGAAAGTCTTGAACAAGGATTAATACAATAAGGTTAGCAGTGCATTTGAAAGAACAATTTTTATTTATTGTCTTGTAATTTTCAGTCATTGATTAGAAAGTAATGGTTAAACTAGAAAATTCCAGATTAATAAACCTCCCTCGACTTGTCTATTTCCAATGACTTTTCTTGACTATGAGGAATTTTTTTAATTGGTATGAAGAAGATCATTGGAATATTGGAACTAGTCATTTATAAAAAATATTGCACCAAAAACCACAGTCGTACACATGATATGATCTAATCCTAATCCTAATTATATTATGGACATACTTAAGTTAACTGCTTTCGTGTAAATGTCTGCGAAAATGAACTTAAATTCTTGTATAGGTTATCTAAGCATATTTTAGTCTAGAATTTGCCTAATTTCTGGACATTTTCCAGGTTTTTCTTGGTGATTGATCTTTTCTCCTCTGGGCAAATTCGCCACATCAGTGGCATATAGTTGCATTTCTTTTTTGGTATTTAGCAATTCCTTATTAGGTCTTGTTTAGAGTTGATTATATAAGCTAATGCATTTGAGGATTAATGATGCATAATTGTACATTCAATTCTCAGTGGTGAACACGAGCTTACTCGACAACAATTGTAAGTGAACCCATTACAGTGATCGATCTCTATACATGAAGCGTCTCAAGTAATATTATTAAAACAAAGTTGCAAGAATATGAATCATAAACCAACTATATATTTCATATTTGATTGAAGTTCAATTATCCCAAAAATTCAACTTGTGGTACTGCTAAACCTGCCAGTTTTATATGGCAGTTACTGCGTTAGGATACATTTCCGTGTCTCATTGTATAACAAGTGCCACAAAATTTTCTTGAAATTTTCTTGAAATGTCTTTGCCTCTTGAGTATTATGAAGCATGCTTTTAAGGTCAAACAAGGGACATTTTACGGCAGACTTTGCATAAAACTGAATTACCTGACATTTGACTTATCTATTTCATTTGTTTAGTTATAGTTGCCTTACTTTTAAAAGTATTCCAACCAATTTCAAAGAGCTTGAAAGTAAAAGTATGCTTGTTTCTTTGTAGTTGACTTGCTATAATAATAAATAAAGAAATACTATATGATTAAAATGTAAATGAACAAAAGTGTTCCAATGAGTTTCTAAGAGACTGAAAATAGAAGTCAAATTGATTTTCTACCATTAAATTTACATTATTATTTTCTATTAAAAACATAGAGAAAAGATATATTTTGAAAGAACGGAAGTACATGAAAATGCGTCATTAGTACAAAAATTCATTTACTCCCAAGATCTTAAAAATTAATTATCTCACAAACGGCAAATCGAAAAATTATGAAAATTGCACCATAAAATTCAGCGTTTTCTCCTCTTCGATTAGACATCTCACAAGGTATACTTTCGACGAGTTTTTTTTTTTTTCATTTTTTTGGTGGGTTTTACGAATTACTAAAACATGTGTTAGTTTTTGGTTGTACATTTGATTTAGGTTTAGGGTTTAGGGTTTATGGTTTATGGTTTAGGGTTTAGAATTTAGCAGAGTTTAGGGTTTAGATTTTAGTAGGATTTAGGGTTTAGAGTTTTGTAAAGCGTTTAGGGTTTAGGGTTTAGGGTTTGGGGTTTAGAGTTTAGGGTTTTTGCAAAACTCTAAACCCTAAGCCCTAAACCCTAAACGCAACATGTTAACACATGTGTTAGTAATTTGTAAAACCCACCCAAAAAATGAAAAAAAAAAACTCGTCGAAAGTTTACCTTGTGAGATGTCTAATCGAAGAGGAGAAAACGCTGAATTTTATGGTGTAATTTTTATAATTTTTCGATTTGTCGTTTGTGAGATACTTAATTTTAAAAAAAGATGGAGGTAAATAGGTTTTTGTACACATGTCACACAATCTAATTAGTTCTTCCATACTTTAAATAATTCTTGTACTCTAATGAACTCATCTCTAAAAACATAATACCTTCATCTCACTTACCCTTCCCTTTTTTGCGACCTCAAAATCTAATTTTAGGTGCCGTTCAACCAAATATAAAACTGTTCAATGAATTCATATTAGGGTTAATAATGGTTTAATTTAAAAAAAAAAAATTCTTTCCGTTTTACCTTTTAATTTTTTTTTCCTCGGTGAATACATCAGTTCTTTATACTTCAAAAGGTTGATGATTTAATCTCTTAATTTCATTTTTTATAATTAAATAATTTTACCCTTCTAAATTTATCTAGTTTAATTATCTAATTTTTAAAAATTTATCTAGTTTAATTACAGGATGAGCTCTTGCAACAAGAAGCTACTGCTCAAGGTATGACCTTAACCGAATACTTAAATGTATTATCAATTGAAGAGCAGAAGCTGAAGGAAGCAAGATTTGTTGACATGCTCTCCAAAGAGTTAGAAGATGAAAGTTGTTCACAGACTCAGATCAGAATGAGTCAAGTTGAGCAACAGATCAAAGAAGATGAAGAGCTGTCAATAAGATTACAGAAGATAGAGAGCCTGAAACCAAAGCTACAAGCCACTTTCCAAAAGTCAAAGCTCAAGCAGAAGATCAGAGAATGTCATCTGAACAAGATTGGACAGAAATTAAAGCTGGAGCTGACTTTGACCAAGAGCAAGAAGATGGTATGGGTGGATGAACTGTACACTCTAGGGCTTAAGGAATGGCAATCCATTGCCAATCTTTTGAAGAGTGCAGCTGACAAGGATCTGAAGAAAGAAGTTCTGGATGAGCTATCTTACCTGATTGAGCTAGTTCTCAGTCTGGGGCTCATCTCAGAAGAAGAGTACAAGTCGTTTTGCATAGCAAACAATTTTGTAATCAAGAAGAAGTCAGCTGGGTTATCCACAGAGAATGAGCAGAGAAGGGAGCATCCTCTACCCAAAGGTATTGTTTTCATAGATAGATCTTATGTACAGACTGACAACATTGAAGGTCTGTGCTATAGAGATATCAATGGGATAGAGTGCTTCCAGGATCAAAATGGACTATATAGAGAGTCTCTGCTGCACTGCATTGCCCTGCTGAAGGAATGCAAACATTCTCAAGCCAGACCATTCAGAAGAAGACTGATCAGCTGGTTATTCAACAATCTTTCCCAACTCAGGATGATGATTGGACTTGAAGATATCTGCAAGAAGATCATCCTAGAGTATCAAGAATTTGAAGACAAATCTGATAAGGAAATGGAAGAACTGTTGAAGAGGAAAGTGGAAAAGATGAAAGAGATCAGGGCTCAGAGAAAGGATTGAAGATTCTTAAATTTTTGATTTACAATCTTATGTAATAATTGTAATATTTTTGTGAACTAACTGTGATTCTGACTTTATATATATAAGTCTTGATCCATATGTTATGATTCACCTTAGTATTTATTATTTCTCTATTATCTTTTGTAAATAGATTTTGACATCATCAGATAGGGGGAGATTGTTGGGAAAAACAATGATCAAACCTAAGTTATAAATCTGAAGAGTCAAAATCTAACTCAGTTGTATTCAGGAAACTTAGTGAAATTCCTGAGTCTGTGTTTCTGAGTCTGTGCTACACAGACTGAAGAATTGTTTCTGAGTCTGTGCTGCACAGACTGAAGATCCTCACAGACTGAAAGCCATGCTCTTTCTGAAGACTTATGAATTCATCATCTGAAGAATGAAGATTGAATACAGAAGGCTTCACAGACTGAAGTTCACAGACTGAAGATCACAGACTGAAGATCACAGACTGATGAGCACAGACTGAAGAGCACAGATTGAAGATTGAAAGTACAAATGTACAGGAGATATTCTTCTTTCCTTAGGCTAGATACAACTGATAAGATGTTTGAGAAAGGTCAAACATCATATAAAGGTTCTTTTCTCAGCAAAGAAACCTTTTACCTTTTTGCTTTTTCTATTTCCAAGAAAAGCAAAAAGGAAGGCGTGCAAAGTTGCCCAAGATGCATCTGTTATCCCTTGGACAACTATGTAAGCTGGATAAAATAGAGTTACATCCAACTCTATAAATAGCAGTCCAAAAAGCACTGCTATTATCCAAGAAATTCAAGAGAATTAGTATACTAGACCTTTGAGCTTAGGCTAAAGCATTACCACACTTACTGTGAAGTTTGTAGTGATAACTGTATCTTTGTATACTACTTGGATCGTATTCAAACCATCTGTGTGGGTTTGAATACTTTGTCATCTTTGTGAGACAAACACTTTATTGTGAATAATACTTTGATTCATAATAAACTCTGTGTCAAAATTAATCTTGTTTTCCGTCTAGATTAATTTAATCTTGTTTGATATAAAACTTGGATATAAACTAACACGTTGAGATAACTGTTATTTAATCTGTATCTAAGTTTTGGGAACCTTGTGACCCAACAACTGGTTTCAGAGCAAATAAAGATTTAATCTTTAACGATCAAAGGAACCCAGTTTATCAAACAATCATCTAAATCCATTTTTCTCTACATTTTCTACTTTGAAAAATGACTTCCTCTATTGCTATGGCTGGGAAGGGAATTTCAATCTTCAATGGTGTAAATTTTACCCACTGGAAATTGAAAGCTGAATGGTTTCTTGCTAGCATTCATGATGAAATGCTTAGAGTCATTCAGGAAGGACCCATTATTCCTGGCAGAATAGTTCCTGCTACTTTAGATGCAAATGACACTATTTTGACACCTGAAAAATTTGTTGAGGCTGCCAAAAGTACCTGGACTGATCTAGACAGGCAACTATATGCATTAGATTTTAAGGCCAAATCCATTCTGGGCAATGCAGTTACTGAGCCTATCTTTGCTAAGATATCTGGCTGCAAAACTGCTAAAACCATATGGGATATGCTAACTGACCAATATGATGGTGTAAGTTTAGTACAATCCCAAAAGAAGAAGAATCTCATAAGAAATTATGAGAACTTCTCTGCTGGTCAAGGAGAGTCATTAACTGATATTCATACCAGATTTCAGATCTTAATCAATGATCTTGAAAGGTATAATATCATCAAGGGACAGTTTGAAATCTGTGCAAAATTTGTTGATGTCATTCCAAACACTTTTTCTGAAGTTATCACTTCATTAATTGTAAGTGAAAAATTGGAGACATATGATCTCTTTGGCTTGTTTGGACTTCTACTAAATTTTGAAGAAACCAAAGCCAGAAAGGATCTAAATGCCAAAAGGATTGCAAAAGATCCATCTGCTGCCCTTGTTGCAACAACAAGGAAAAATAGAGAACTTTTCTCTAGAGCAGATTACCATCTTACTCTTACAGACTCAGAATCAGATGATGAAACTGAGTCTCTAGAAGCTGAAATGGCATTGCTAGCCCAAAGGTTAGAAAAGGCAAGATTCAAAGGTTCAAAAGGAAGGCCAACTTTTGATCCTAAGAAAGCTACTTGCTATAAATGTGGGCAAGTTGGTCATATTTCTTCTGACTGCAGAATGAAGATTGCAAAATCTTCAAATTCTGATAAGTGGGAAGAAAAGGCCAAGAAGTACAAGAAAAAGTACTTCAACTCCAAGAAAATTGGAGAGAAACAACAACCAAAGAAACTAGAGAAAGCTTTGGTTGTTGAACAATGGATAGATGAAGAATCTTCATCATCTGAGGATGATGAAGATATGTGCTTAATGGCTATCACAGAGAGCCAGTTTGACAAAGATGTCAAATTTGCAGAAAAGGCATGTGTTCATCCAGATTGGGACAGAGGATCTGCTTACAATGTAAATCATTTTAAACTTTACTATAGTGATGCAGAAAAACAGAAAATGTTTGAACACATCTATGTAGATTTTTTGAAAAGACTGGAGGAAATACAAGATTTAAAAAACAAACTCAGTCAAGTTCAAAAAGATCTACAATCAAAAGTGAATGAAATAAACCAAAATAAACAGTACAAACTTGAGCTTGATGCTCAATATGACCTTCTCAAAAAGATCAAGCTGGAAAAAGAAGCTTATAAAAACAAAGCTGATCATTATGAAAGGATCTGTAAATCTTGGTGTATTTCATCACTTAAAAATGTGGATTGTTTATCCAAACAGATTCCAGCTCAGATACAAGCGGTCATAGGTGATGAGTTTGATCTTAAAAGTCACATAAATTCAGAAATAAACTCAAAACCTACTATATTTGTACCTGAGATTTTACCTCATACTTTTAGTCATACTGTGGGAGACAAAGTTATATTGACAAATGCTTTTGTTAGACCAAAAATAGTTACTAAAGAACTAGTATATGAGACAGAGCCAGACTCTGAAGACACATACTCAGAAATCTCAGTCTGTGAAACTTCTCAATCTGAACAGCTTGAACTTATAATCACTAATGAATCTTTAGAAACTATAGAACTTGAAAAGAAAAGATTTATAAAAGGCAAAGTTAATATTCCCACAGTACCATCTTTAAAAAGACAAAAAGAGGTAAAAGGAATCAAGAATAAACAGAAAGGTTACAATGTGTTTGAACCTTCCACATCTCAGTCTGTAACTGGTCCAGACAATAATATGCCAAATGATAAATCTAAAGGCATAAAACCAGTAACAAAGGAGTTAAAAAGATCTCAGTCTGTGAGATCTAACTGTCAGTCTGGAAAAATAAATTTTCAGTCTGGCAAACTTAACTCCAAATCTGTTTGTGTTAACACTCAGTCTGACTCTCAAAAGTCAAATCTTAACAACCAGACTGAGACCATTAAGCTGCTTAGTGAAAACTTAATGAAGTTAACCACAGATTTTAAAACATTTGTTGAGTCAAAACAAGAGTTTAACAGAGGATCTAGTGCAAATAATAACCCAAAATCCAAAAGGACCATTATGTTGAACAGAAAATGTTACAACTGTGGAAATCTGGGACATGAAGGTATTAAATGCACAAAGTCCATTCTTAAACAGCCAAAGGCTGCTTTGATCAAACAAATGTCTTCTACAAACAACAAAATCAAAAATAGAGAGGTTAAAAGTCAACTTCACAGACTTAGCACCAAAACTGCTAAAGAATTGACTCCAACCAACTCTAAAGAACCCATCAAAAGATGGGTTCCCAAAAGTAACTAATTGATTTTGTTTGTCCTGTGCAGGGTAACAGCAAATGGTACCTAGACAGTGGATGCTCAAGACACATGACAGGTTCCTTGAAGAATCTGTCAGAGTTTGTAGAAGAAGAAGGACCTTCTGTCAAATATGGTGACAACTCTGTTGCCAAGATAAAAGGTTATGGTGTGGTGAAGGCTGGCAACATCAGAATAACAAAGGTGGCCTATGTTGAGGGATTAAAGCATAACCTGCTTAGTGCTAGCCAGATTTGTGATGATGATGGTGAAATCAGAATCAGAAAGAAGGCTGCTGTTATCTATAATTCCAAAGGCAAACCTATATTAGTTGCCAAAAGAGAAAGAGACATCTATCTCTTGGATCTTTCTTCTGCAGACAACAATGTAGAGACCTGTCTCTATACTCAGTCTGTGCCAGAACTAAGCTGGCTATGGCATAGGAGGTTATCCCACCTGAACTTCAAAAATATTAACCTCCTGTCAAAGAAGAAACTGGTTAGAGGTCTGCCTGATGTTACATTTGCAAAAGACAAACTTTGTCCTGCATGTACACTAGGGAAACAGACCAAGAACCATTTTCCATCCAAATTGTTAGCTACAATTGAACAACCACTGCATATGCTCCATGTGGATCTGTTTGGACCCATGAGCATTAGCAGTTTGGGTGGAAAGAAGTATACACTTGTGGTTGTGGATGAATACACAAGGTATACTTGGGTCATCTTTCTTAAAGCTAAAAGTGATGCTCCTGAAGAGATAATTAATCTAATCAAGAGAGAAGAATTGCAGAAAGATGCACCTGTCAAGCAACTCAGGAGTGACCATGGTACAGAATTTAAGAATTCTACTCTCATTGAATTCTGTACTGACAAAGGCATTATTCAAAACTTTGCCTCTGTCAGAACTCCTCAACAAAATGGTGTTGCTGAGAGAAGAAATCGTACACTCATAGAAGCTGCAAGAACCATGTTATGCCATGGTCAAATGAAGGTTTATTTTTGGGCAGAAGCAGTTAACACTGCCTGTTATACCCAAAATAGATCTATTTTGGTCAAAAGGCATGGCAAAACTGCATATGAGTTGTATCATAAGAAGGTTCCAACCATCCATTACTTCCAGACCTTTGGTAGTAAATGCTATATTCTCAATCAAAGAGATCAATTAGCTAAGATGGAACCTAAATCTGATGAAGGAATTTTTGTTGGCTATTCATCTATCTCAAAGGCCTACAGAGTCTACAACAACAGAAGGAATAAAATTGAAGAAACCATCAATGTCACCTTTGATGCTTCCTTTGCTAATGATGAACATGTTTCTCAGTCTGATGTTCATTTGTTAGAAGATTTATCTGTTGTGGGATCTGAATCTCAAATCCCAGTTGTTGTTAACCAACAACAGGACTCTGAAAGTGATAATGAAGATGATCAACCTGCTCATTCTATGACAATTCCTTCATCAACAGAAGATGAATCTATGTCCAGAGATTCAAATTCTTCTGATACATGTGTTCAGTCTGGTAGTTTTCAGTCTGTGAACTCTACAGACTCAGACTTGCCCTGTGTTGAAGATGATGCAGAACTCAGTCCTGCTATTCTTCCACCAAATGAGAATGATTTATCGTGCAATGATGAATCACTTCTAGGAGTCAAAGAACACAAGTATCATCCAATTACAGAAATAATTGGAGATTATGTTTCTGGTGTACAAACACGAGCTAAAGTGTCAAACTTATCTACTGCAAACTTCTGTTTCTACACAAACTTCCTGTCAATCATTGAACCAAAGAAAGCTGAAGAAGCACTGAAAGATGATGATTGGGTTGAAGCAATGCAGGAAGAGTTAACAGAATTTGACAGAAACAATGTTTGGACCCTAGTTCCTGCTCCAAAAGGGAAAACCATTATTGGAACAAAATGGGTTACAGAAACAAAATGGACAAGGATGGAGTGATAATCAGAAACAAGGCAAGGCTAGTTGCTCAAGGCTACAAGCAGGAAGAAGGCATTGATTATGATGAAACATTTGCCCCTGTAGCCAGAATTGAAGCAATAAGGTTATTCTTGGCATATGCTGCATTCAAGGACTTTAAAGTCTATCAAATGGATGTCAAGAGTGCATTTCTGAATGGCAACTTACAGGAGGAAGTCTATGTGAAACAACCTCCAGGTTTTGTAAGTTCCACTTTTCCAAATCATGTCTATAAATTGCAGAAAGCACTATATGGGCTAAAACAAGCTCCAAGAGCTTGGTATGACACCTTATCATCCTATCTTCTTAGTAATGACTTTACTAGAGGATCAATTGATAAAACTTTGTTCTTCAAAAGGAACAAGGCAGATGTCATACTAGTCCAAATCTATGTTGATGATATTATATTTGGGTCTACTAATGAAAAATTGTGTAAATGGTTTTCAAACTTAATGTCAAAACAGTATCAAATGAGTATGATGGGTGAATTAACATACTTTCTTGGTCTACAAGTACATCAGAAACCTGATGGTATCTTCATCAACCAAGGTAAATATGTCAATGACCTACTTACTAAATATTCTTTAAAGGACTGTTCAATTATGAAAACACCAATGAGCACTGCAGATAAGTTGGATAAGGATCAGTCTGGCAAGTCAGTCTGTCAAATCACTTATAGAGGTATGATAGGATCTCTACTATACCTCACTGCAAGTAGACCAGATATCATGTTCTCAACATGTTTGTGTGCTAGATATCAATCTGAACCTAAAGAATCGCATCTAAAAGCTGTAAAAAGGATTTTTAGGTACCTAAAAGGTACTCCCAACCTGGGTCTTTGGTATCCCAAAGACTCTGGTTTTGATCTAATTGGATATACAGATGCAGATTATGCAGGTTGTAAATTAGACAGGAAAAGCACTTCTGGTGGATGTCAACTGCTAGGTGGCAAACTAGTCAGTTGGTCAAGCAAGAAACAGAATTCTGTTGCTACATCCACTGCAGAAGCAGAATATGTGGCTGCTGGTAGTTGCTGTGCTCAATTGCTATGGATGCAACATCAACTAGCAGACTATGATTTGGTGTTTACAAAAACTCCAATCATGTGTGATAACAAAAGTGCCATTGCCATCACTGAGAATCCTGTGTTTCACTCCAGGACAAAGCATATTGAGATCAGACATCACTTTATCAGAGATTGTGCTGAGAAAGGTAAAGTGATTCTCAAATATGTGCCCACAAATGACCAATTAGCAGATATCTTTACTAAATCTTTAAATGAAGATAGATTTTTGTATCTGCTTGGTCAACTAGGAATGCTCAACCCCTAGCAAAACCTTGAATCTGTATGATTCAATTCTCAGTCTGTGTCTGCTTTTCAATCTGTATAACTGTATTCTCAGCTACATACAATCAAAAAGCACAGACAAAGAGATGTTTTTGTACATACTTTCTAAGAAAATACCAAAAAGATTTTATACCTTCTGTTATTTTCTCTCAGTCTGACTGATTATATGTTTAAGTCTGTGTAACTTCTTCCAGATTAGCTACACAGACTGACCATATTCATTCAGACTAGACCCTCTATTTTTGTGCTTTATTAATTCATAAGGTTAGTATTTTAGTACTATTAGTATTATTACTGCTAGTTACTTTTAGTACTGCTGGTTAATACTGATAAGACTTTTTAACACTGCCCCCATGAATTCGTATTTTAGCACTGCTGGTAAAGATTGGTACAATTAACACTGTTAATGTAGCAAATTACTACTGTTAGTTAACTTTAGTACTGCTCACATCAGTTACCACTGTTAGTTAACTTTAATACTGCTCACACCATTTACCACTGTTAGTTAACTTTAGTACTGCTTTCGCAGTTACCACTGTTAGTTGATGTTAGTACTGCTTTCGCAGTTACCACTGTTAGTTGATTTTAGTACTGCTTTGGCAAGTTACCACTGTTAGTTAACTTTAGTACTGCTTTCACAAGTTACCACTATTAATTGATGTTAGTACTGCTTTCGCAGTTACCACTGTTAGTTGATTTTAGTACTGCTTTGGCAAGTTACCACTGTTAGTTAACTTTAGTACTGCCTTCGAAAGTTACTACTGTTAGTTAATTTTTGTACTGCTTTCACAAGTTAGTACTGTTAGCAATATCAATCTGTTACCACTGCTGGCACAAAAGTTGTTTTTTTTTTTTTTTTTTTTTTTTTAAATTATGTTATTTTCTCTTAGTCTGTCTGTTATATGGCTCAGTCTGTGTGACGTCACCCAGACTCATTGCACAGACTGATTTTATACACTCAGTCTGTGTGACGTCACCCATTTATGTTTTCCCCCTTTCTTCTTCATTCGTACTTGCACACCAAAAACCAACAGAGTTTATAAACCCTAAATCGCTCAATCATTTTCAAAATCAATTTCTAAAATTTCTTCAATGGCTGATCAATGGGTTTACACGGCACCTGCCAACATCGCTGCGGCTAAACCCTTCAAACAAGGGAAACAGGTAAAACTCTGTATTAACAATCAAGTAGCTACCATTTCCATCCCTGATTCGAAAAAAAATAAAGGGTTTGAGGAACTAACTGCTTTTATGTTTGCTCATCCATTAAGGGGAGCATTCTTTAACACAGTTCCTCAAATATACCCACATTTTTTAATGGAATGGTGGTATACTTGCTCCTCAAATAGTACCAATACTGCAATTACTGGTACTATTGATCATGGTAAACGGGCAGTTACCATTGATCAGGAGTTAATTAGGAATGTCTTAGACCTGCCTTTGGGAAATAATTTTGAACCTATTCCAACCAAAGAAGCAGCAAGGGCTTCTCTTACTTTGGTTGGATATACCAAAGAAAAAGGCACAATTTTGATGTCAGGATTCACCCCCAAATGGAAATTTTTAATTTCTGGCATCATTAGAAGTCTAGGAGGAAAATCTGGTAGCACAGGGGAGTTAAATGAGTTTGAAACTCAGCTGTTGAGCTCATTCATCACTGGTTTAAACATCAACTTTGCAGAGTTGTATTTTCAAGAAATTTTAAAACTGGTGAATGAGTCAAACAGAATTTTTAATGTACCTTTTATAAGGCTACTCTCCCTGTGCATCCAATCCAGGTTAACTGGGTCTGTATATATGTCCTTTAATAATAAAGTGGCAGATATACTTGTTCCTGTGCTCACATATAAAGTGTTTAACCATCCGGTTCCACTTTCTGGAGCACCTATCACTGCTGCTATGCAACACTGGATTGATCACCCATATGTTGCTTCTGCATCCATGGAGGGTGATGATTCAAGTGATAGTATGGGTAATAAGACCCAGACTGTTGAAGAACGTGTGGCTGAAGCAGAGCACACAGACTCCAGGGATACAGACTCAACTCAGTCTGTGCACTTGGAGTCAGACTCAAACATTCCTGAGTATGTTCCATCTTCAACAGAAGATGCAGGTAGTACTTCTTCTTCATCTGAGGACATGGATATAGATCAACCTTCTTATCCTAGCCCATCCTCACCCACAAAAGAGAGTCACAAACAAACCAACCCAGATGAGTCACCACTCACTCTGGAGGAATCACCAGACTCAACCCTCAAAAGTATAGCACAAATGGAATCATCATCCATGGAACTGGATGTCAACAGAACACCTTCCAGTGCTGTAGACCATTCCATTACAGCTCTGCTAGAGTCTGTGGTGCCAATGGCTACCCAACTGACCCAACCTACACCTAGTTTAGTCAGCTTGGATACCCACATTGCTGCTGCTACACTGACCCCTGTAGTAAGCATTGAAGAAGATGCTCCAATCCTGAGCACTACCAACCCCCCTCTTTACCCCACTCACAATGGCTGGACCCATATTGACCACTAGTCCTGCACTAGTTCACACTCCAGTGAGTCTTTTCTTACACCCCTCTGCACAGATTGCCAATGCCCCAGTCATGTCACAGACTGAGGTACAGATCTCCTCTTCTTTGCTCCATGATCTACCATCTTATCACCAGATGGTTAGTGAGGGCATACAAACTTCAACATCTGTTGCCAGTGATACTGTTCCATTACCCCAGGTACTGTTTGAGGCAACAGGTGCAACACAATCATTTCCCAGTGGTATCCTATCCTATCACCGGATTAGATCTGAGGGAACAACTACACCACTCAATGCCTATGATCGCTTTTCCATGCACAGGACACAGAGTGAGGCAAAGAGTGCAACACCAAAAGATTCCAGTGATCTTGCTCAGTTTCAACATGAGTCAAGTGAGGAACACATACCATCACCCAATTCTAACCCCTCCAACCAGACCCAGTCTGTGCCTTCTAGTACACTTAATGATGTGCTTTCTGCCATCAACAGGTTGTCTGAATGGATACAGACTGAGTTCAATAATAATAAGAAAGAGCTAGAGAAGATGAAGCATCTAGTCTCTACTATGGTGGATAAAGTGGATATGCTGGAGGAAAAGGTATCCAATAGGTTAGATGAAATGCAGACCACCCTCTCAAACTTGGTAAATGATGTCAAAAAGGGGGAGAAGATGAAGCATGGGTCTGCAGAAGCTAAAACCTCAAAAGATAAAGATTTAAATAATAAATCCTTAGATTTAGGGGGAGATAGCAGTGAGGGAGATGATGGAGATAATGGACCCGAAGGTGCTAGGGTGAAGTCTCAGACTGAAGCTCAGTCTGTGCCACAGACTGAAGATATGAGTGCACAGACTGAGGGGGAGCAAGAGAGATTGCAGTTAGGTGAACATGCTAAGATGGTTGCACAGACTCAGGGGGAGTCATCCATTGTCTTACACATAGACCCAATTGCAACTATCTCAACCCAAGGTCAGATGGAGTTGAAAAGACCAAGGGAAGAAGAAGAAGAAGATGTTCAACCTCTGTTAATCAAGAGAGCCAGGAAGATGAAAAGAATGGCCAGGAGGATTCCTGAAAGGGATATCTTTGATTCCCAACCAAAGATGAAGGGGATCAAGACCTGGGATCAATTTATGAAGCTGGCAGAAGAACAGGACAATGATGGTGATGATGATGATGCCATCAATCCTGACTGCAGTTCTGAGTCTGAAGTTTTCAGAAGATCAGATGATGATGAAGATGATGCTACTTTTGGAGGTATAGGTGAAGGAGCCTCAAAAGTCAAGACTGGAGAGTCTCAGTCTGTGCTTTCTGAACCTGCCCAGACTGAGACACAGTATCAATCACAGACTCAGAGCTCAGAGCAACCAGCAGCAAGCACTGATGCTCTAATTATCAGTGCTGAAGCCATTCAAGCTGAAGCCAATCCTGCTAGACCAACCACAACAAGCAGAACACTGCCTCCTGGTAGAAGTGAACTTGAAGATAGAATGCAATGGAGAAGTGCTCATCTGATAAGCACTTATCCTGGGTCAAGCTCTACCATGGAAGTAGTTATGGATAAGGGTAAGGGCAAGGAGATTGCCTTATCCAAGCAGGAAAGGTTAAGCAAGATCCAGAAGATGGTGGATGATCATGCTGCTGGAACAAGAAATCCTGAACTGTCAAATCTACAGGATGAGCTCTTGCAACAAGAAGCTACTGCTCAAGGTATGACCTTAACCGAATACTTAAATGTATTATCAATTGAAGAGCAGAAGCTGAAGGAAGCAAGATTTGTTGACATGCTCTCCAAAGAGTTAGAAGATGAAAGTTGTTCACAGACTCAGATCAGATTGAGTCAAGTTGAGCAACATATCAAAGAAGATGAAGAGCTGTCAATAAGATTACAGAAGATAGAGAGCCTGAAACCAAAGCTACAAGCCACTTTCCAAAAGTCAAAGCTGAAGCAGAAGATCAGAGAATGTCATCTGAACAAGATTGGACAGAAATTAAAGCTGGAGCTGACTTTGACCAAGAGCAAGAAGATGGTATGGGTGGATGAACTGTACACTCTAGGGCTTAAGGAATGGCAATCCATTGCCAATCTTTTGAAGAGTGCAGCTGACAAGGATCTGAAGAAAGAAGTTCTGGATGAGCTATCTTACCTGATTGAGCTAGTTCTCAGTCTGGGGCTCATCTCAGAAGAAGAGTACAAGTCGTTTTGCATAGCAAACAATTTTGTAATCAAGAAGAAGTCAGCTGGGTTATCCACATAGAATGAGCAAAGAAGGGAGCATCCTCTACCCAAAGGTATTGTTTTCATAGATAGATCTAATGTACAGACTGACAACATTGAAGGTCTGTGCTATAGAGATATCAATGGGATAGAGTGCTTCCAGGATCAAAATGGACTATATAGAGAGTCTCTGCTGCACTGCATTGCCCTGCTGAAGGAATGCAAACATTCTCAAGCCAGACCATTCAGAAGAAGACTGATCAGCTGGTTATTCAACAACCTTTCCCAACTCAGGATGATGATTGGACTTGAAGATATCTGCAAGAAGATCATCCTAGAGTATCAAGAATTTGAAGACAAATCTGATAAGGAAATGGAAGAACTGTTGAAGAGGAAAGTGGAAAAGATGAAAGAGATCAGGGCTCAGAGAAAGGATTGAAGATTCTTAAATTTTTGATTTACAATCTTATGTAATAATTGTAATATTTTTGTGAACTAACTGTGATTCTGACTTTATATATATAAGTCTTGATCCATATGTTATGATTCACCTTAGTATTTATTATTTCTCTATTATCTTTTGTAAATAGATTTTGACATCATCAGATAGGGGGAGATTGTTGGGAAAAACAATGATCAAACCTAAGTTATAAATCTGAAGAGTCAAAATCTAACTCAGTTGTATTCAGGAAACTTAGTGAAATTCCTGAGTCTGTGTTTCTGAGTCTGTGCTACACAGACTGAAGAATTGTTTCTGAGTCTGTGCTGCACAGACTGAAGATCCTCACAGACTGAAAGCCATGCTCTTTCTGAAGACTTATGAATTCATCATCTGAAGAATGAAGATTGAATACAGAAGGCTTCACAGACTGAAGTTCACAGACTGAAGATCACAGACTGATGAGCACAGACTGATGAGCACAGACTGAAGAGCACAGATTGAAGAATGAAAGTACAAATGTACAGGAGATATTCTTCTTTCCTTAGGCTAGATACAACTGATAAGATGTTTGAGAAAGGTCAAACATCATATAAAGGTTCTTTTCTCAGCAAAGAAACCTTTTACCTTTTTGCTTTTTCTATTTCCAAGAAAAGCAAAAAGGAAGGCGTGCAAAGTTGCCCAAGATGCATCTGTTATCCCTTGGACAACTATGTAAGCTAGATAAAATAGAGTTACATCCAACTCTATAAATAGCAGTCCAAAAAGCACTGCTATTATCCAAGAAATTCAAGAGAATTAGTATACTAGACCTTTGAGCTTAGGCTAAAGCATTACCACACTTACTGTGAAGTTTGTAGTGATAACTGTATCTTTGTATACTACTTGGATCGTATTCAAACCATCTGTGTGGGTTTGAATACTTTGTCATCTTTGTGAGACAAACACTTTATTGTGAATAATACTTTGATTCATAATAAACTCTGTGTCAAAATTAATCTTGTTTTCCGCCTAGATTAATTTAATCTTGTTTGATATAAAACTTGGATATAAACTAACACGTTGAGATAACTGTTATTTAATCTGTATCTAAGTTTTGGGAACCTTGTGACCCAACACAAACTTTTTTTTTCTTCATTTTTGTCGAGTATTAAAAAATGCGATTTATATATAATTACATGTGATTTTATGTATCATTACATGTGATTTATGATAAAAATATAATACTGGTACACAATTATTTATCAACGGTGGATGTTAACTCACACATGATTACGACTTAATATTTATTCACATAAATAACTATAAATAAGATTTACAGAATTGCATTCGTTTACGGCCAAAATCACATGTGATTATTGATTTGAGGTTTAATCACATGTGTTTTTCAAATGAATTATGTGATAATAACTGATAATTCACATGTGATTTCATCTTTATATTTATTTACATGTATAATTATAAAAAATTATTTAAAATTCCATTTACACTTTATTCACATGTAATTACTAATTTAATATTTAATCATATGTGATTATAACAAATTTTTTTTTTGAAGGTTTATTAAATTATCAAACAAATTATTTTTATGTAATTTTAAACTTATAATTTATAACTTTAATTATTCACATGTGATTATAGCTAGTGATAAAAAACTTATAATTTGATTGTAAATATATATACATGTGAGTGTTAAATTACATGTGATTTAACATTACGAATTTCACATACCCATTAGAAAACGAAGAAAAAAAGTTCGTCGGAAGTATGTCATGTGAGATCTTTAATTAAAGATAAAAATACGTTGATTTTAACGGTGTAATTTTTATAATTTATAGAAATACGATTTGTGAGATATTTAGATTTAGAAAAAAAAAAGGTGAAAATGGGTAATTGAAATGGAGCAATCTTATTGGTTCATCCATTCTACATTTTTTTAGCATGCTATATTGAACTTTTATATATATATATATATATATATATATATATATATATATATATATATATATATATATATATATATTGGATGATTCAAATTGGAACCACTATCAAATTGAGAACTTGTGAGAACCATAATAATACGTGATTGTTCACATGTGATAATGTCAAAATATTTATAAAAATGTTAATAATAATCAATAAAATTTTGAAAACAAAATTTTTTTTGTGTTAAAACTTTTCACATGTGAACTGTTCAGTTATGAACATATAAATTTTTACGTATTTTTATACATAATTTTACATTTTTTGACATTTTTTTTGTCTTTCAATTGAAATAAGATTAATTTTCATATGTGTATAAAGTTAATCACATGTGCACAATTACGTATTTTTGTTGTTCTCATAAGTTCTCAACATTATATTGGTTATCATTTGAACATTCCCATATATCTATATATATACTAAAGGAGTATAAATAATTGCCCCACAATTTGCCACATAGACTAATATGCCACGTGACAATCTCTTAAAATTTACATATAATAAAAAATAAAATAATTTAATTATTAGTTTGATAACCATACAAACAACAAAAATAATTTTTTAATAATATATAGAAATACATATACGTACAATTTGAGGTATCATAATCATCTCACAACACATCCTAAAATTCTTAATTCAAAAAGATCTTTTAAAACAAATATTTTATATTTATTAAAATACAAACCACCATTTTTAATTTATAAGAAGTGGTGTTCTATATTTTATTTTATGCCAATTACATATTTCGAATCGAATATAAATATAATAAATCGAAGGATTATCCTTAAATACTCCGTTATTAATATAGTTCATAAAAATTTAGTTTCTGACAGATTTTGTAGCTGTATATAGTTTCGAAGGATTAATCGAAGTGACGATTTACTATGATTTTAACTATCAGGTGATGTTGGTAAAAGCATATTTGATCTTGCTGTGCATCGCACGGGTTTGTATCTAGTATGTATATATATATATATATATATATATATATATATATATATATATATATATATATATATATATATGGACCAGATCCAGAGGGAAACATTATTTTCTGTGGAAGATGGAAGCTATACATTCAATATCGATGAATATTAACGAATTCTCTTAATATTCATCATATGATGTTATAGGTTATAAAAAATAGTTTATTGATTAATATTAGTAGTTATAACATCGGTTTTGATTAATATTTATTGGTAAAAATATGTTTTTATACGTTTTGATTATCATTCATCATTGATGAATGTTAACTAATAGTTTTCAAAGAAAATGATATTATCCACTTCGGTTAACATTCATTAATGATTAATGTTAAAAAATTCTCTTAATATTCATCATATGATATTATAAGTTATAAAAAGTAGTTTATATATGAATATTAGTAGTTATAACATCGGTTTTGATTAATATTTCTTGGTAAAAATATCATTTTTACGTTTAATTATCATTCATCACGAATAAATGGTCATCTTCCCTCGTTCCCTCAAAAAATTACTACCCTCCTTTGTGCAACCCATTCTAAAAGTTACAGTTTAATTAATTGTATTAAACTTAGTAATTTGAGAAGAATTTGTATGAATGAATTAAAGTATTACTCCTTTAATAATTAAACTAAACTGAAATAAAAGAAATATAAACATATTATAATTGTATTTGTATCAAAAATCAAAAAGTAGTAGTAATTTGATTAACATTTTAAAATTAAATAAGAATCCTTAAACACTAATAAATCTGGAATTTATATACAAACTTCGTAAAATAATCGGAAATTTCGGAAAAATAAAATAAGAAAAATAAATTAAACCGCGTAAATACCGGTTAGAGATCATCTAATAGGTATCGTCATCCTTCTTCGTCCCTCTCTAAACCCAATATATAACCTTCCTTTTTTTCATAATTTTGTTAAAAAAATCTTTCAATTGATTTCGCAATTAAATTCCACGTTCAGGTACACATTCATCATCCATGTATATGTATATGTATATATATATTCATTTATGTTGTTGAAAATTTATGTGATTGTGATCAGGTATATATCAAGAATTGAGAATGTTTACTCGATTATTTGGCAAACAGAAACAAGAACCCAACACCGTTGTTACGTTAGAAAAGTTAAATGAGGTACTTGTTTTAATCGCTGCAATTTGAAATTTTAGAATTTTGTTTATCAGTCTACGTTTATGTCAACCTTCTTGCATATCATGTAGCATGTAAAATAGTGAAGTAGGTGCAACGATGATTTACTACTCTTAGTACTGTGGTTTATACTTTGAATTATATGACTCATCTTACATGCATCGAATAAGAAATATTTCCCCCAAGTATGGTTCCATTGCTTGCTGTTGATTGCCGTATTTGTGGTGTGAAGACACTTGGGACATTGGAGAAGAAGGAGAATGTGTTTTTAAAGAAAGCTGCTGCAGAGGTTGTAAAGGCAAAGGAATTCACTAAACAAAAAAATAAAAGGGGTATGGATTGAAAATTTTACAAGTTTTATTTTTCCTGTTGTTAATAATTAAATGTAGATTTTTGAAGTACTTGTGATATGTATGTTGATTGTTGACCCACAGGCTGTAGTCTTTTCGTAAAGTTTGAATTATAATATTAACTTTTTATTTTCATCTTTCAGCGGCACTACAATGTCTAAAAAGAAAGAGACTTTATGAACAGCAAGTTGAACAACTTGCCAATTTTCAACTGCGAATTCATGATCAGGTGCTTATTTGATGATGTCTCATTAACTTCAACTTTTGCATTTTGCGTCTAAATTTTCATGAACAGTTATGCCAATTAATTAACGTGTATCATTGGACCAGATGATTTTACTAGAAAGTACAAACGCTACTGCAGACACTGTTCATGTTTTACAAGAAGGAGCTCAAACGATGAAGGCAATGCAGAAGTCATTGTAAGTTCCGAATTTTATATCTGATATGGACCAAGTGCATTAATCTGTTTTGTTATTGTCAGTCAAAAATGGCCATTTAGCATTCGCGTTATGTGAGTAGTGTTCAAATGCTATGTGAACAAATAGATTTATGAAATTTGATTACGGGTTGCATTTTACTTGATATAGGAATATTGGTTGCATTGACCGAACAGTGGATGAAATCAATGAGCAAACCGAGAACATGAAACAGATCCAAGAAGCATTGTCGGCACCTATTGGCGTAGCTGCTGATTTCGATGAGGTATTGTCTCCAATTCTTTAAACACCTAATGGTCAATGAGATTCATTTGACTTATAAAGTCAAGCGTACTAGCTTTTAACTTCAAATTGATGGGACATTTTTGTTTTGTTTTCGGGTATATATTTTAACCCGTAAAGGCAAATATAAGAAGTGTTCTATTTGTAATATTTGTAACAAAAAGTTAGTTTGTTTTCAATTTATTAAGTAATAAATTTGATGTTTCATAGTAAAAAGTTGTCTATTTATTCTTTTAAGAGTATCCCTTAATCGTATTATTGAATAAACGCAGGATGAACTGGAGGCTGAACTTGAAGATTTAGAAGGAGCTGAGCTGGAACAAGAACTGCTGAAGCCTGCCACAACTGCCATTGTGGCTCCAGTGTATGCACCAGCCGGCAAACAACCAACACGTCCAGCTCCACAGCTGAACAAAGATGAGGAAGATGAACTTTCTGCATTGCAGGCAGAAATGGCATTATAAACAGGTCAGTGGGAACATGATCTATGCTTATTTTAATTTGGAACTCTGTTTATGCACCGAAGTTGATTCTTATCTAGTGGAAGTTGGAAGTTAAAAGACTCGTCCGTTAAATGGTTTTTAAATTGTTGGAATTTCTGCGTTCGGCTCGTTTGATTTGTGTAGAGTTTAGTTTCCTCTTGTTAGTTACACCTTAACATGTCAGGATCGACTTGATCAAGATCAAGATTAAATGTAACTATGCTTGAACTTCTTAACAAGAAATTTGCGGAATAATTCTTGTTAAGTTTGGAAGTTGTATGTATGTTTTTGTATAGATGTTTGTATTTTAAAAGACAGAGAACAATAGCATACACAAATTGTATAACAAAGCTCCAATATTATTAAGATTAATAATACGAATACACTTGATTGTATTAGGGTTACAATGACCTTGAAGCTAACTAATGTCGATGTTCTATATATTATACTGTCTAAGCTTGCTCACTTACATATACTACTAGGATTTACACAAGTTACAATGTTAAGCATGCCACAAAAGTAAACTAGACACTCTGTTACACGTTATAGCAATTAATGTACATAAGTCAACTTCTTCAAGCGTGCTCTGTGTCCATAAAGTGAAATATGCTTTACTGCTTTACTTTTGAGTAGTCTGACAGCTCCACTAAGCAGTAGAAACAAGCAGCAGTAGAAACTCTGTAAATTGAACCAACAGTGGAAACAATGTAAATTGGTCTAGCAGTACTAACTCAGTAAAATGTACTGGCAGTACTAATCTTCATCTTGCTCTGGCAGTAGAAACTTTGAAGTGAACTGACAGTACTAACTTGTAGACTTTAGCAGTATTAACTTCTTTATATCCCAACAATCTCCCCCTAAACTTAATCTCTCACTCAAATAGATTAAGTTTCTCTTCTTAATTTGCTCCGGAGATATGCTTGGATTTGTCTGATCAGTTCTGAAGCAACTCTGAGATTTGCACAGCTCACCTTCAGTTGCAGCATATGTTTGAGCACAGATAAATTCCAGGGATATTCCTTATCCATTAGGAAATATCCAACTTCTGCATCTTTCTGGTGGATAACATGTACTCTGCACAAGTCATAGCAATACCATTTGTTTACAGGAACAAATCCCTTTCTGAATATGTTCATCTCCATACTGGGTTTATACATTTGAAGAAGACAATCATACAGAAGTTTATTATCATCAAAATGTCCCTGCTTGGCATATTTTCTTTGTGCAATTTCCCAGAACTGATCCAAGTCTCTTCTGGTACAGCTTCTGAATATGGTCAGTATTGCAGCATATTTTTCTTCTATACCTCCAGCTCTCACAACTTTATAATATTTCTTCTTATCATTTCCCATTGTGAAGAACCAATCTAGAATTGGATAATCTGTAGCCAATGGGGTTGGAGTGAGAGCTGTCTCAACCACTATCATCTCCCTAATCAAATCATCATCTTGAGCTGTAGATGGCACATCAGTATGCACATCTTTTTCAACATTCTGCTTCTTCTGCACCTGTTCAATGTAGCTTTTACTCTGTGTGCCCTTCTTCTTTCTTTCAAAAATCCTGATAACCTCTGCAGCAGGTGTATCATTCATGCCTTTCAGCTTCTTTTCTTTTTCCCACCTTATATCTTCCTCTTTATTTTTCTGGAGAATGTCCTGCTCTTTATAGTACATCTGTTTTAGAGCTTCAAAGGACATGGCTTGAAGAATCTTGACATTTATGCCCAAGGCATTCCTTAGACATGCTACATAGTCCTTCTTCAGTTGAACTTTTGTCTTTGGCTTAGCTTTCTGCCTTTTGAATTTAGTCTCAGACTCCCTTCTCTTCTTTTCATTTAATAATCTTTCTAATTCAGCTTCCCTCTCCTCTTCTGTATATCTTTGCCTTTCCTCTTCTTGTAACTTTCTGGCCAATTCCTCATCAGCCTCTATTTGATGTTTTCTTTTCAGAGGTCTGACTTCTTCAATCATTATCCCTTTACCCTTATCTTTGGCCCCAATCTGCTGTGCTTTTCTTGTAGATGTATGTTCTGATGGTTCTCTAAAGCTCACACCTTTCTCTATATGTTTATCCTTCTCTTTTGGGCTCTCAGACACCCTTATCAATACCTCAGCAGCAGCAACTTCTTCATTTACCCCAACAGTACTAACTGGCTCATCTAGCCCAGCAGTATTAACATCTTCTTCATCAGCAGTACTAACTCCAATACTAGCAGTAGTAACTGGAGTAGTATTCATCTTTTCCAACAGCTGCTTCACCACCCCATTCAACCTTACAATCTCACCTCCTTGAGATGCTAGCATTTCCTTCTGCCTAGCCACCTCTTCTGACAAATTGGTACATATTACCATCAATTCCTTAAGTAATGAGCTATCCTCACCACTGCCAGAAGTGTTACCCTCTTTTAGTGGATCATTGGAAGATTTAGCTAATGTCTCAGACCTAGTCTGAGCATCACTAGCCCCCATTGTGGTTTCTTGGCACCTGGGACCACTGGATACATTGATATCCACTGGATCTTCTGCAATAGAAGAGTCCAATGGAATCTCTGTATCCTGTGTTGCCATGGATTGGGTCCTAATTCCATTACCACTGTCCTGTTCTCCCAATGGAGCAGAATCAGTAGTGGCAGCCCTTTTCATATGGTCACCTTCCTCTTCATTGACCACCTCATTTAAATCAATTGGCTGATGCATCTGAGGAAGAGGAGCCTCAGATGCATGTTTCTTAGCCCTTGTGGCTTTCTTGGAGGTTGGCTTGGGGTCCCTTGTTTTCTTGGATTTGACAGCAGATGTGGGTTGAGAAGTAGTGGGTATGGCTACTTCTTCATCTGCTGTGGAGGGTGCACTAAGCATATGTGCAGTCAAATTTGTGACCCTCCCAGAAAATGTGGTACCTTTAACTAACCCTGTTCTCCTCATGTTCGAAAAAAGTTTTTGTGTATGTGAGAGGAGAACAATTTTACCACCCACTCTTGGTAGGTTAGTTAGTTCATTTTCAAAAATGTGTTGTAGAAACCTTGGATACATCAAAAATTTTGAGTCGGGATGTTCCAGGTTGTATATCATTCCAGTAAAAATCATTTTTGAAAAATTGAACTTCATGTTATTAGCTAAGCAGATCAAAGCCGAAGCTATGTTACTGCTAAACTGATCCCATGCCGTTCTCTTCTGAGATATACATTGTTGCAGGGTATGAATTAAAAATTTCCACTGGGGAGAGAACATGGATTTCCAAAAAGTAAGTTTATTCAACTCCCCCTCATACCCTAGCAACAATAAGTTTTCATAAATTTGAGGTACAGATAAGCATTCAATACCTTCTTCATCATGAAGTTGAAGATGAGCACGAACAGATGTCTCTGTAACTCTGATGGTCTGCCCTGCAACTTGACTAACAATGGTAGCCACCCCATCGACTTCTGTCTTTTCGGCAGAAGTCCAAAAATCGTTTATATGTGAAATAAAAATGATGGGGTTGACAGAAAGTGCTACCATTAAGTTGCTATTTTTAAGAAAATTTACGATTTCATAAAAATCTTCTGCTCCTTTGGGTTTTAGCAGATAAGCACGCAGATTGTGCTTATCGGCAGTTGGTAAAACAGCGTTAGAAGATGGAGAAGAAGTCATTTTAGAAGTGAAAGTTTGAAAAGCAAAGTTTTCTTGAGAAAAGATGAATTTTGATCGCTTTTGGTTGTATGAGATTAACAGTAGGTGAAAAGCGAACAGTGAAAAATGTTTGCTATTTATACTATTTGAAAAGGAGCAGCATTAAATGCCCTAATTTTAAAATAGAATAAATTGCACTAGCAGTATTAAATTAGGAATTTTGTACGAGCAGTACTAAAACATGCCCAGTACTAAAATTATGCTAGCAGCAGAAACCGTTTTATCACAACCAGCAGTACTAATATAACTAACAGTACTAACTAAGGAAAGCAGTACTATTATATATTAGTTACAGACAGCAGTATTAATAATGACTAACAGTAGTAATGGAAACTACATCAGCAGTATTAATAATGCTAATCATTAACAGCAGTACTAAATGAGGATAGCAGTATTAAAAATAATCACAATATCAATACTGTCAGTGCTTAGGAGTAACAAGCAGTACTAATGTTGGCAGTAGTAAGAATACTTTTATCCTTAAGTAGTAGAGCAGTATTAATGACAGTACTAATTTTATCAGCAGTATTAAAATTACTTATCAATATTAACACCAGCAGTACTAAAAGTAACAAGCAGCATTAGTATTGACAGCACTAAGAATACATACAGTATAAATTAGTGGATCAGTATTAACCCATTAAGAAGCACAAGGTTTTGCAAAGAGCAGTATTAATCAAAGATTTATGAAGAATTTATCATGCCAATACTTGTAACCAGGAATGTAAATCTACCCACATCAAATGCTTTTGTGAACAGATCTACAAACTGATTATCAGTATGAACTTTAAAAATCTGAATTAATCTTTTCTCATTACAGTCTCATATAAAATGGTATCTGATTTCAATGTGCTTAGTTTTAGAATGTTTTACAGGGTTATTTATAATACTGATAGCAGAGTTGTTATCAATAAAAATGGAAGTATTTAGAAAGGTCAAACCATAGTCCAACATCTGATTCTGAATCCAAAGCACTTGAGCACAGCAACTTGATGCTGCAACATATTCTGCTTCTGCTGTAGATGTAGAAACTGTAGTTTGCTTTTTGCATTGCCAGGACACAAGTCTTCCTCCCAAATATTGACAACCCCCAGATGTAGATTTTCTATCCATATTGGCTCCTCCATAATCACTGTCAGTGTATGCAATCAAGTCAAAGGAAGAATTTTTAGGATACCAAAGTCCCAGTTTTGGTTGCCCTTTGAGATATCTAAAAATTCTCTTGACTGCATGAACATGTGACATTTTAGGATTTGCCTAGAATCTAGCACAGACACAAACAGCAAACATAATGTCTGGTCTGCTTGAGGTCAGATACATGAGGGACCCAATCATAGATCTGTAGAGGTGTTCATCAACATCCTCCCCCTCAAGATCTGCATGCAATGGTTTGTGTGTCTCCATTGGAGTGCTAGCAATCTTTACATCTTTGTATCCAAACCTCTCCAGAATGTCATTAACATATTTCCCTTGACTTATGAAGATCCCTTCTTTCTGCTGTTTAACTTGTAATCCTAGAAAGAAAGTCAATTCTCCCATAGAGCTCATCTTGAATTTCTGGTGCATAAGAGCTTCAAATTCTTTACAAAGACTATCCCTTGTTGAACCAAAGATAATATCATCTACATAGACTTGAACTAGTAGGATATCATTTCTAATTCGTTTGATAAACAAGGTTTTGTCAATTGCACCTCTTTTGAAATCATTCTCCAACAGATAAACTGATAAAGTATCATACCATGCTCTAGGAGCCTGATGCAGTCCATAAAGTGCCTTGTCCAATCTGTACACTTTATTTGGATGCTTGGGATCTTCAAATCCTGGTGGTTGGCATACATAAACCTCTTCTTCAATAGTGCCATATAGAAATGCACTCTTCACATCCATCTGGTATACCTTGAAATCCTTAAAAGATGCATATGCCAAGAACAACCTAATTGCTTCTATTCTAGCTACAGGAGCAAAGACTTCATCATAGTCAATGCCCTCTTCTTGAGAATATCCCTGAGCAACCAGCCTTGCTTTGTTCTTGATCACAATGCCTCTCTCGTCTTTCTTGTTTCTGTATACCCATCTTGTTCCAATAGCCCTTTTTCCTTTTGGAAGATCCACTAATGTCCAAACATCTTGAATCTTAAACTGAAGCAGCTCTTCTTGCATTGCTTCAACCCAACTTGGATCTTTCAAGGCTTCATTTGCCTTCTTGGGCTCTATCTGAGATAGAAAACAGACAAATAAAGAAGTATTGATGTCTTCTTCATTTAATCTGGCAGATCTTCTGGTTTGCATTGCAGAGTCAATATCACCTATTACATTCTCCAATGGATGATAGGCTTTGTATTGTTGATACTGACCAGTAGATGACATAGGAATCCCAGATTCCAAGTTTGTATCATTTTGTTCTATGAGAATGCTAGTCTCAGACAAGGATAGACTAGTTGGATCTTGATTCTCATCTACATTTTCTTCTGCAATTTCATCTGCACTTCTTTCTGCATTCTCAGATGTATTCACACCATTTGCTTCTTCTTCTGGAAGCATTTCAGGATCTGAGGAGGTATGGTCATCATCATAAACACCATACTGTTCCTGACTTGATGTGATTGATTCTGAACTCTGAGCTTGTTGTTGTGGAGGAGGATGAACAGCTTCAGGTGAATCAGGTGACCAGAAGGGTAGAGTGATGTACTCTAATGGTGTATCTTTGTTCTGGTTAGCTACACTTGATTCACCAGCATTTGTACCTGCATTTGATGACTCATACACATATCTGAAAGATTGGGTTAGAGCATCAATATCAAATAACCAATCTGGACCTTTGCCTACAACACTAGGTGTATGTTCATTAAAGGTCACATTCATGGTTTCCTCCACTATTCTAGTCCTATGGTTGAATACTCTATATGCTTTGCTTTGGGTAGAGTATCCAACAAAGACTCCCTCATCAACCTTGCTCTCAAACTTGCCTAGGTGATCTTTGGAATTTAAGATAGTAACAGGACATCCAAATGGTTTTAAAAAACTAATCAAAGGTTTTCTTTTGAAAAACAATTCATATGGTGTCTTGTTATGAGGCTTTACTACTAGTGCCCTGTTCTGAACATAACAAGCAGTACTAACTGCTTCTGCCCAGAAAGTCATTGGAAGTTTAGCATCTGCTAACATGGTTCTAGCTGCCTCAATTAGTGTCCTATTTCTTCTTTCTGCTACTCCATTTTGTTGTGGAGTTCTAGGAGCATTAAACTGTCTTTCTATTCCTTTTGTTTCACAGAATTTATTCATCTCATGATTCTTAAATTCTGTTCCATTATCAGACCTGATGATTTTAACCTTTTGATCAGTTTGGTTTTCAATCCTAGTAATGAATGATCTAAGCATTTCACCTGTTTCATCCTTGGTTCTAAGAAAGAATACCCAACTAAATCTGCTAAAGTCATCAATGATTACCAAGCAATAAACTTTCTTTCCTATACTACTGACATTGGTTGGTCCAAACAGGTCCATATGCAGTAGATGTAAAGAAGAAAAGTTTGAGTTCACACCTTTGGTCTTATAAGAAGATTTGTGTTGCTTCCCCTTTAAACATGCAACACAGTGGTCATCACATGAATATGTCTTTTCAGGTAAACCTCTAACAAGTTTGTTTTTAACCAGTTTGTTAATAGTTTTGAAATTCATGTGACACATTCTTCTATGCCAAAGATCAGACTCATCAACAGATGCCTTTGAGATAAGACAGTTTAAATCTTGTTGAGGTTTCATGTTTGCTAAGTCACAACAGTACACATTATTCTTTCTGGGAATTTTCATTAAAATCATGTTTTCATCTAGATTGAATTTATCAGAAAGAATAAAACATTCTGTGTCAGTAAAAAGAACTGGATTCTTTTTCTCTGTGATTTGACTCACACTTAGCAAATTGAATCTCAACTGTTCAACATAATAAACATCTTGAAAGCTTATCTTATCACTGTTGACAGTCCCTTTTCCTGTAATCCTACCACCTTTAGGATTACTTCCAAAAGCTACATATCCACCATCAATCTCCTTGAAGTTCTGTAGCTTACTTCTATCCCCCGTCATGTGCCTTGAGCATCCACTATCAACATGCCACAAACTTCTTGGCTTGCTCTCTTGAGGCACTTCAGGAGATTTCGCTTCTGCTTCTGTAATGGCCATTAAAGCTTGATTTGTCACAGCATGCTCTTCTTGATCACTCCAATCAAATTCAAACTCACTTTGTGACATCAGTGCTGTTGAGTTTGAATTGTTTTGAATTGGAATGTTTCTTCTTTGCATTTCATTAAAGCTCCCTGCCCTTTGGCCACTATCATTAGCTCTTCCAGTACTTCTGCATTCTCTTGCAAAGTGTCCATTCTTGTGACACTTAAAGCACTCAACTTTGCTCTTATCAAATCCTGCTCCATCTTCTCTCTTATATGCAAAGTTGTTTCTCCCAGTTCTTTGCATAAATCTCTTTGCCCTTACAGTCAACATGGCCATCTGCCACTTAATATCCATCTCTTCAAGATCATCTGGATTAACTTGCTCAAGCTCTTCATTTGTCAGAGATGAATTCACATGACTGGCAAAGAATGCTTCCAACACTTGATCACCAGTGTTGTCTTTTGATGATGACCCAGATGCAGAACCTGTAACATTAGAGGTAGATACATATGCTGAGTTTGGATCTACCTGTACTCTTCCTGATGACATAAATGCAGCATTCTGCATATTTGGAGTGTATCCAGTGGCTTGTTTCTTGTTCTCTACTTCTGGCTCAAATGATCTTAGATCATTGTATAGATCATCAAGCTCCTTGTCATCCAAATTACTGCCCTGCCTCAAAGCAACAGTATACATGGTCCATTCATCTCCAAGTGATCTTAGAAACTTTCTGTTAAGATCATCTTTGTCAATCTTAACATTGTGGTTTTCAAGATCACCCACAAGTTTAGAAAATCTGTCAAAAACTTGTGTTAATGTTTCAGTCCTTACAGATTTAAAGTTTTCAAATTGTTGTTTCAAAAGGGATCTTTTATTTTTCTTGGTGCTTTCATTGCCACCAAATCTTTTCTCTATTGATTCTAAAAGAACCTTTGCATCCTCACAATTTTCAAACTTTCTTTGATATTCATTAGGAATGGATATCAATAGAATGCTAAGAGCTTTAAATTCTGTAGCTCTTTCCTTTCTTTCAGCATCTGTACTTGGTGGGGCCCTTGGAATCCTGACACCATCACCATTAACAGGATACTTAGGACCATTTACACAAATATCCCATAGTTGATAGTCTGTAAGCAACATATACTGCTTCATCCTATTTTTCCACATATCATACTCATCTGGCCTGAGTATTGGGATTTTGTTTGCCTGAGTTTCTTCAGAAGACATTTTAAAAGTTTTTAAAAAAGCTTTTAAACAAACTAAATTGTGACTTCCAAAAGTTCAAAGCAACCTGATGCTCTGATACCACTTGTCAGGATCGACTTGATCAAGATCAAGATTAAATGTAACTATGCTTGAACTTCTTAACAAGAAATTTGCGGAATAATTCTTGTTAAGTTTGGAAGTTGTATGTATGTTTTTGTATAGATGTTTGTATTTTAAAAGACAGAGAACAATAGCATACACAAATTGTATAACAAAGCTCCAATATTATTAAGATTAATAATACGAATACACTTGATTGTATTAGGGTTACAATGACCTTGAAGCTAACTAATGTCGATGTTCTATATATTATACTGTCTAAGCTTGCTCACTTACATATACTACTAGGATTTACACAAGTTACAATGTTAAGCATGCCACAAAAGTAAACTAGACACTCTGTTACACGTTATAGCAATTAATGTACATAAGTCAACTTCTTCAAGCGTGCTCTGTGTCCATAAAGTGAAATATGTTTTACTGCTTTACTTTTGAGTAGTCTGACAGCTCCACTAAGCAGTAGAAACAAGCAGCAGTAGAAACTCTGTGGAAACAATGTAAATTGGTCTAGCAGTACTAACTCAGTAAAATGTACTGGCAGTACTAATCTTCATCTTGCTCTGGCAGTAGAAACTTTACTGTGAACTGGCAGTACTAACTTGTAGACTTTAGCAGTATTAACTTCTTTATATCCCAACATAACATCTTTATTTTTCATCAGAAACATTTCCGTGTGGTAATATTAATATCTTCACGTAAATATCGTGAGTGATAGACAGCCTTTTATGTTTTGAAGATTTCCATAGGTTGCTAGTGATAGACCCATAGAATGATGATATAGTGCCGAAGTGAAATGCACAATGATTGAGTTTGAAATTTACACTATGTAAGTAGATATAATCTTCTGATGAGATTTTGTGCGCTCTTGCAGTATCGACATGCATTTGGGTAAAGACTGTAAAGAGTAGAGAGTACAAACTACGAGGTATGCCATATGGTATATGGCGCTATGTGCGTGTGACGTCAAACATTATTTTAATTTGCTCTTTAGCAAACTATGATTCATATTATTGATTTAGATTATGATGTGGCAATTCACGTTATCATCATCGAAGATATGAATATGAAACATTGTGGTCTTTTTAAGTTGTGTTGGTGTTTTTTGGTGAGGCAGCTGATAGAGATTTTGTTACGTAAAATTCTATGTAATTCGATGAAATTAGAATCTCAATTTCATCCTGTAAGGTTGTTTGGTTAAAAATTGAATTAAATTGGATTCAAAAAGAATTCACATTTCTTCAATTTTCAATTCCATCAAAAACATCCTGTGAACCAAGCACACCCTAGCCTTTTATTTTGCGATGAAGACTGGCATGTACAAGGGGATGTTTGATTTGGCAAAGATATCAAATACGAGTAAAAAGATGATTTGAATACAACTGCAGTTTTAAGTTTATTTCACAATAATTCTTAGGATTTCGATTATCTGTAGCATACTACTTATAAATTATCTAATCCTTAAGCTTAAATCCTGACTTTATATATCATATTTAGTTGTGCATATCAAACCACTGTGAGTTTTAATGTTCTTTACATGTAATTCAATGAGTTTGATAGTATTGGTAACATGCAGTTAAGTTGCATAGGTTTTATCTTCAAATTGCGAGTTTAACTGTAATTGTCTGGTTGTGCATCACATACTCACACCCGATGACATAATTGATAATTTATAAATGTTGGCAATATACTCGTTAAATGCAAAAAAGAAAGAACGAAAAAAGAAATTCCAAATACAGAGGCCCAAAACAGAAAAGCTTGTTTGTGACCTAAGGTACAAGTTTCAAACTACTAATAGCTAAAAGCTAAGACACAACGTAGCTCATTCCATCTCTATCGATAAACTACAGATTGGTCAAAAGATAAAAACGTTAGAGCTAAGCCACGATCGAGCAACAGGTGTGCTCTGTACAAGGAGCACAATGATATATGAGAAAAATCCGACTTACCCAATTACGAAACTTAAAGTAACCATTTCTTTTCATTTGGTTTATTACATAATATGTAAGCAGGAAGGACATGAAATAATACATAACATAAGCAGCATTTTAGTAATAGACTTCCAGCATCCTTCCCCTTAATATGGCTTCAGCTTTCCTCACTTGCTTCACAGGTCCGATTACAAAAACCTACACAATATCATATGAATATTATTATTAGCATATGCATCACTAGGGCCATCACCGTACACATTCAGTTAAATACACGTAGATAATTATATTTGAAAAGGCGAATGTGAACTATCAGGTGATTACTACAGTCACCCAAATTGATGGTAGTATAAAACATGGACTTTCCCCACACTGGATTGATTGTGGATAGGTTTGAGTGTTTGACATTGAGATGTCAAAATACATATGTTCCTAATCAACGCTTTATTCAATTTACCATTCAAGTGGATGCGAAGAAATTTGAAATGGATGATTATTACTCCTATTAGTATACTTCTACTTCTTTTAACTTCGTAACAAAAGGCAGTAGAAAAACGAGACAACTTGAGACTCTAATAAATATCTATAAGGAGAAGTAGAAGTATTTAGGAGCAGTGCAGTATGCTTATAATTAAAGATGTCAATTTTCGCCCCAAGTATTTACAAATGAGATGATTCGGGATATACTTTAAACATTAATAATTTATAAGAATATCCAAGAACTTTGGACAAAATGGTTCAATCCAACCAGACCAAACCTGTACGAAAAATACCATTGTTGACCAGTACCAATTTTTACCCATTAACCAGCTAATACAAAAGATAAAAGAAGTATCGACAAACCTTATCTGGTGGTCCCTTGGAGCCTCCAATGAATATTTCAGCACTGTCAGTACAACAAAATCATCAATAAGAAAAAAATTAAGGGTTTATTGTTTGGTTATGCGCTCAACTTTACACTCATTACTATTGTATGCGTCCAACTTTCATACCCTCTATTGTATGAGGTGAACATTCTAAAAACTCTATTGTATGCTCCAACTTTCATACTTTCTATTGTATGAGATGAACTTTTCTAATAGAGTTTTTGGAATGTATAATTTATATCATATTACTTAGTTTTTAGAATTCACCTCATACAATAGAGGGTATGAAAGTTGTGAGCATACAATAAGAGTTTTTAAAAAGTTCACCTCATACAACAAAGGGTATAAAAGTTGGACACATACAATAGTAATGTGTGTATAGTTGAACCCCTAACCAAACAATAATCCCAAAAATTAACCAAATGACAAATATAAAAAGATAGCGAAGGAGATAAATTTACTTGCAAGACTCCTTAATAGCCAAAATGGAAGCTCCTCTTCGTCCAATAACAAGCCCCATCTTCCCAGGTGGAACATCAACAACTGAGAGGATCTCTTGCTCGAAAGCATTGTTATCTGTGACAATATTCTCTGCAATAAAAAATTAGATTAATAAAATGCAAATTAATATCGTCTACTTAGGATATAATATGTGAATACAAAAGGATGAAACAAGAAAGAAGAAGCAATGCAAGTAAAAAAGAACAAACCAGGAATTGGAGGGAGAGGTGGCCAATCAGCATAACTGTTTTCAGTAATGCAGAAACAACGACAATAGAGTTCACCACGAACAGCAAGATACCACAAGGATTTTTGGTTCATCTTCACCACCATTTTGTTATATATATACAGAAGAAAACGAACATCATCTGTAGCTGCACGCACCATCAGTTCAGATAACGGTCTATATTTCCAGAAGTTTGGGTCCTGGTACATTCCACATAACATAGCTTCAAAATACTATAATGATGATATTTCCAGATGCCTATATTGTGGTGAAAAAACATATTCTAAGATGCATATATGTCCAGTAGGACGAACCTGTCTGAGAAGAACTCTAACTTCTTCCTTCTCAAGATAAGACATGCCTGTTTTCAAAACCGTATGATGGGAATATAAGTAAGTTGATGGGTTTAAGATGTTGCACAATGCAAATAAAATTACTGAATACTTTTTTTGACACAAGAAGAGGCTAAGTACCACAGTAACGTGGATCAGCAAGGAGACCAACAAATGATATGTAATCATCTGGCACTTTTGTCGCGCCTTCTTGTTCCTGAATTAAACTGTAAGCAATCTGTGTCAGAGATAAATTGGTCAGCACAAACAGCTGGACAATAATACGAACAACCGATTAGAAGTAAATGATGAAAAATCATGAGTGCCAAAGAAAAAGAAGCATTAAAGATCCATATCCTTACACTCACCTGGGTATCAAAGACATTGTGTAACTTGATGTTAAACTGGAAATACAATGCCTTCAAAACAAAAGTAAACAGCGAGTGTTACACAAAACCATTTTTTAAATAGAGTGAAAATGATAAAAGTGGGATCGAAACAATTAGAGACCTCACTATCCCGCTTGCAATCATGAATTACTTTAGTGATGTAACTAGATTCAAGTGCGGGCTTACAGGCTTCCACAAGTGTTCTTCCACCCTCAATAGCATCTACCAAATATATAGCATCTGGAAACGCTAGCTGCCAAAACCAAATAAACAATGTACCAAATAGCCACAATTTTATAATACGGAGTAACACAAAAATGCAGGTGTTACAAAACATACCGAAACTATGTCCAAAACAACTTATGCAGTCGTGTTCATAGTGAAAATGTGAATTGATAAACTTGATCAAAGTCAAATGTGTACTATCAATATGATAACTGCAATATTCATTAGTTTACACAAATTTACCTGCATGATACATAAAGTTCCATTGCGACAAAGGTCAACACCCTCACAGTCAAACCCGATAACTAACTTCTTATCAGGTGATGGCTGCAAGAATTCAGGAGGAAGTTGGCTTGCATGAGTTACAACATGTATAGGAACTGCGTCCCCACCTGAAAAATACAAAACCCCACAATTTCTAAATTCCAAGTGTTGTTTTATATACAAAGTCCACCCAATATGAAAATCGTATTAAAAGTGAACGGAAATGTAGACCGTTTCAACAGAAAATATAAATTAATAATAATAAAATTCAATAATTACATTACATCACACAAGAAGCAATGCAAATTAAACATCCAAAAAAACCCTAACTATATCAATAATTCGAAATCAACGCCCCAAATAGCCAAGTTCTTTTGCCAAATAAAGTAAACATGGCAGCAGTTTAGATTAAAAAAAAAATCCATATCAATTAGTCCATTTCAGAAGTATTTGTTTGACTATTAGTCAAATGCTTACAAAAACCTAATCAATAATACAAAACCAATGCCCCAAATAGCTAGATTCTTTTGCTAGATATAGAAAATATTGCAGCATTTTAAATTACAAGATCCATTTCAATTACTCCAATTCAGTAGTTGTTTGACTATCAGTCAAACTCTTTGAAACCCTAATTACGTTGATCAAAGTTAATAGAAGCAACAATTTACCACGATCAAACTTTAACCCTACGGAAGAACACAATAACATAACAAATTAATACAAACAACGTACAAAAAAAACACTGAACGGATTAATAGAAAAAATTAATTAAAAAAAAAAAGAGAGTATAAAAGAAGTGGGAGTATATATATAGATATAGCTATGTGTACGTATATGCAGACCTGGGTCAGAAGGAAGGGAAATATTGGTTAGATGATCAAGAGAGGACGCCATAGCGATGATCGAACCATTCAATTCAAGCACTAATAATGGCAGCAGAATAATTAACCTTCCCTCCGATCTTTACGGGCACCGATAGATATACGGCATAATAATAATATATTTTCCGATTACATATAGGACATGCTTTAGTTACTTGTACCGTACAATTGCCCCATTAATTCGGGAAATTACATACATCCTTCCAAACTTGTTAAAATATCATAATTATCATAGAAGGGTGGATTCAATGAAAAATACTAAAAAGGTGAAGTATAAAAAAATCAATAGGATTACTCTATTTCCTTTAAAACCCGATTTCCACTCGTATCTTTAAAATCAAATATCTTACAAACGTCATGACTAAAAATTATAAAAGTTACATATTCAAAATCAGCGTCTTTTTCTCTTCGATTAGAGATCCAATAAGCTATACTTTCAACACCACTTATATAATCACATGTGATTTTATTTATAATCACATGTGATTTATGAGTAAATATAACATTGGTACACGACTATTCATCAATGGTGGATGTTAACTCACACATGATTACAAATTATTATTCATTCATATAATTTTTTAGCATTTTTCATTGAACCCACCATATATATATATATATATATATATATATATATATATATATATATATATATATATATACACATGAATAAGTATATACATGCATACATATGTACATGTACATATGTATGTATGTACATGTACATGTACATGTACATATAGTATGTATGTACATGTATATGTACATGTACATACATACTATGTATGTATACGTACATACATATGTACATGTACATATGTATGCATGTATATACATGTACATACATACATATGTACGCATGTATATACATGTACATACATACATATGTACATGTACATATGTATACATATGTACATGTACATATGTATGTATGTACATGTACATATATATACATACATATGTACATGTACATATACATGTACATATGTATGTATATATATATACATACATACGGTCCGGATATAGAGTACATACATGTACATGTACATGTACATATATATACATACATATGTACATGTACATGTACATATGTATGTATGTGTGTGTGTGTGTATATATATATATATATATATAGGGTCCGGATATAGAGGGAAACACTATTTTCTAGGGAACTAGAGAAACTACACATTCATCAATATTCTTCATTTTCATCATATAATATTATAAGTTACAAAAAATAATTTATTGATTAATATTAGTATTACAGCGGTTTTGATTAATATTTATTGGTAAAATATGTTTTTATACGTTTTGATTATCATTTATCATGGACGAATGTTAACGAATAATTTTTTAAAGAAACTGATAATATTCACTTCGGTTAACATTTATTAATGATTAATGTTAGGAAATTCTCTTAATATTCATCATATAATATTATAAGTTATAAAAAGTAGTTTACCTATAAATATTAGTAGGTATAACATCAATTTTGATTAATATATTTTTTGGTAAAGATATTTTTTTTTATGTTTGATTATCATTCATCGTTAATGAATGGTTAGTTTCCCTCTTGATTCCTACCCGGCCTATATATATATAGGAATGTGATCTTGTGAAAACAAGAGGATAAAATAAAAACGGTGAAAACAGATCATAGCCCTTGGATCAAAATATATATATATATATATATATATATATATATATATATATATATAAAGAGGTGGAGATAAAATAAAAACGGTAAGAACAGTTGACCTTCACAATTTTATTAAGTGTGAAGTTGAATTTTTGTTTGCTTCACACTTAGTTTTTAAATGTGAAGCTTATTTTTTTGGCTTCACAATAAATTTATGAATTGTGAATGTTGAAAATTAAGCTTCACACATTCATAAATTTATGAGAAGCTAAAAAAATTAAGTTTCACAGTTAAAAATATTTCTGCGAAGCAAAAAAAAAACAAAGGTTCACGATAAAAACCTTTTTGGAAAATAAAAAAATGTAAGGGTTCACAATAAAAAACGTATGTGAAGCGAAAAAAATAAAAGTTCACAACTAAAAGAAATTGTGAATACAGATTGAGATCGTTTTTACCGTTTTTATTTTAATTCCTTATTTTCACCAAAACTCGATCATATATATATATATATATACATATATATATATATATATATATATATATTGGAAGGTTCAAACGAGAACGAACTCAAAATTGGGAACCAAAACAACCAATTGTTAACCATTGGATGATGAGATCAACGGATGTAATTTTTAGTGGCACTGTTGTAAATAATTTATTTGTATTTAATACAAAAACACACTAATAAGGGTAGTATAGTACATTCCAATAATTGATTAAAGAGAGATACTCACGGTCAAAAGTCAATTTGCTTGGAATACGGGATACACAATTTGAATTGAACTGAAGAGATACATGATTGATGTTAAAGAAACTGCTAGCGAATGTATGTACTTAATTTTTGGAAATCATATTTTACACCTCTCCTCTGGTTCTCTTCATCTTCAGTTACTAGACCACTACCACCATGGACTGACAAATGATTCGAACGAAATGAAGATAATATGAAGACGATGGTGGTTTCACAATTATCCTCCTTTTTCGTGTCACAGAAAGAGTTTCTATTTCGGTTTTTTGTTCGTTTTTTTAGTTGTTATAGCTTTCGATTCTTGTATAAAAAATAGATCTGTTATTATTTGATGATGCGAAAAATGAAAACTTCTTGTTAATGTAAATTAGAACCGTGTTCAACACATAGATATGAACACGATGAAAATTGAACCAAGAAGGCAAAAACTAGATGCGCACAAATGAACATAAGAAAACCGTACCATACAAGCAATAAAAGGAGATGTTCAAACGTGCACACGAAGTTCTTGTTCTTGTGCCATAACAACAGACACAAACAAGGGCACGACATATTCATCCTTTACTATATTTTTTGGAATGATGTGTGTACATCAAACTCATCCTTTAAATTATATTTCTAATGATGTCTACACATGTGCACATCATATTCATCTTTACTTCTCAATTTTTCTCTTTGAGTATTACTATTTAAAAAGTGAACAAACTAATAATACAATAAAACGACCACACACTTTGAATCTAAAGAGTTTTTGGTAAAAAGGTTTCATGTTCACATGTGCACAATTCAATTTTTGATAAAAAGATTTTGTGTTCATACGTGCACACATAAAATTGTTGTCCAAATTTTGATGATTTGACTGTTGAAAAATAATGGTGCTCATAGAGTTTATACAATAAGAGAGAGAAAAAATAAATAAATTGATACAAAGAAGATCATGACTGGTAGATACGTACAAGTGAAAAGAGAGATGGGAAGAAGAAATGATAAATACGAATTTTAAGGGATTTAATTAATTGCCATCATTTTAGTAACTCTAATATAATGAAAATGACTAATCTACCCTTTTAATTATGTCGTTAAAAATTGGTTCTTTTGATTCTCAATTTTGAGTTGATTCTCATTTGAACCTTCCCCTTATATATATATATATATATATATATATATATATATATATATATAGACACACACTCTCAAATACTAGTTTTTAATGCATGTTTAGATATATATATGATATTTTGTAAAATGTTAAGGATGTAATTACCCAATTCATTTTTAATACTTTAAGTTTAACCTCTTCATTATGACCATATTTGTACGATACAAATATTGAATTATTGATAGCGATATATAATTTGTACATTGGGCATAAAAATGTAATTATCTATTGTGTTTTATTAAAAAATGTGTTGTACAAATCAGTTCCTTATTTAAAGGATGGGATATCCATACACCACCGTTCATGTTTTAACGATGTTGTATACGAATTTAAATGTATCGTGCATATTCAAGATTAGTGATGTATTAATGATTTTATTGATACAGTGATATACAAATTATCACTCAATTTGAAACGATAAACTTGTTATTATTCGATTTGATAATTTAGCAAAACGAAGAAAACATATATGATGCTAACATTATTAAAGTTAGATATTGTTGACCAATTAAAAGCAAAACAGATCTTTATATTTGACGATTTTTGCTTTTTGACTTTCTTATAAATACACATTTGGTCTTCGTTTTTAAAGCTAACAACACCTAACCAAGGTGTTGTTAATTGCACAAACCATTTTCCCTTAGTGAAAAAATCACCACTCCGATTCGATCCGTGTTCAATATGAAACTAATATGATACGAAATGAACGATGCTAAAAGAGACAGGTTTTGGTGAAAAAACAATGAATGTTTGAAATTTAAGTTAAGTTGAAGATGTAATTTGAAACAAAATATTTCTACATTTATACTGCACCAAGACCAAACGAATTTGCATAATAATCTTGATTCGTTTCACCTTTACTAGGGAACTTTTCTACATCATTGTACAACCATGGCTGTTATACACAACTATCGTTTTATCTATTGTTAAGCACAAGTGGTTTCAGAATTTTGCTCATGGTTTGAACCCAAACTTCAATATCATTTCAAGAAATACGTCAAAATCAGATATAATCGACATCCATAAAGAAGAGAAAGATAAGATGTATGATTTCTTGGAAAATCTTTCTTGCAAGGAACTCTTACAACTCATATATGGACCTTGGGTCATCAAAATATTGCGTACACATTGCTTGACTGCTCATTATATTGATGATAATTGAGAGATAAACAAGAAACTTATATAGGTATAAAGAATACCCACGTAAATGTATCACTTTATATAAGTTTACACGGGATTTAATTTTAGAATGGAATATGGATACAAGTTATTTGCCATGGTGGTTGATAATGCTTCCTCAAATGATGTTATGGGTAGATTGTTGAAATCTCGACTTATGGAAGACTCATTGTTGTCTTTAAATGGGGATTTATTCCATGTACGATGTAGTGCACGTATATTGGATTTCATTGTGCAAAACGGACTTAAAGTAATTCAAGGACTAGTTTAAAAGATTAGACAAGCTGTGAGATACTTGAAAACCTCTACAATTGCACAATAAAAATTTGATACAACAATTAATTGTTTGAAATTGCAGCGTAAAAAGAAATTACCAACTGACATTCCAAATGATGGAATTCAACATACCTTCTGCTTGAGGTTGCAATATCAATGAAAGACACACTTGGTCATTTAACCCATCTTGATAGAAATTATATCCACAATCCTAGTATGATGAATGGGAAGTTGCAACCACAATTAAAGATTGTTTGGTTGTTTTTATGATGAAACGAAATAGTTTGGTGGTAGTAATTTTCCCACTTCAAACTTATTCTTCCTGAATTTTTGTGATTTGCAATTTCAACTTTTTGAGTGAGAAAGAAGTGATGATGACGTTTTACCTAAAGTTGCAGGTCTAATGAGAGTGAAACTTAAGTAGTATCCGGATGAATGTTGTTTGGTTCTAGCATTAGCCGTTGTTTTTTATCCACAATTTAAACTGAAAATGTTGAACTACTATTATGAAAAAAATTATGCTGATGCTGCTCAAACATATGTGGTTGGGTTGAGGAAACTTACTATGCATTATACGATGAACATAATAGAAGTAATGTTGGTGAGATTCATGATCGTAGGGTTCGTGGTATTGTGGTATTAAGGTACTATCACATGATGGGTTTAGTGTATTCGATGCATGCTGTGACAAAGGGGAGTCGGAAGGGAGCATCAAAAGTCTAAGTTTGAGGCATCTTTTATTTGATAGAACCATTGTTGCTTCGAGATAATGATTTTGTGTGTTACAATGGCGGACAGTTAATGCAAGTAGGTATCCAGCTCTATCAAATACATCTAGAGATATTTTGGTAGTTTCAGCGACAACGTACAATTGCCTATGAGTCGTCACTTAGTGTAGGGGAAGAACAATTAATGATACACGTGCATTTTATGCGTTCGGAACTTGTTGAAGCATTGGTTACCACACAAGATCTGAGTTCGTTCCTTTCCACTAATTAATATGTTTCTGCCCATTTTTCATTCCCATTCTGCTTGAATGTTCGTTATACCTATATACAATCAAAAGGAAAAATTACACCGGTCGTCCATGTGGTTTGTTCAAAATTACATTCGTCGTCTCTGCAAGTTTTTTTTACACTAGTCGCCCCTGTGGTTGCAGAATCTTGCACGGGTCGTCCTTATCAGTAACGTCTGTTTGTCATGCTCGTTAAATCGTGACATGTGCCGTGCATGTGAGGGTATACTTGTCATTTCAATTAAATAACCTTATTTTTATTGTTTTTCTAATTTATTTGTATTTATAAAATGTTTTATTTTGTTAATTCTAACTTTCATATCCTAAGACCTAAAGTCAGAAGGAAAAAAAAAAAGAAAAGAAAAAGGAAAAGGAAAAAAGGAAAGAAGGAGAGCAGCAATGTCTTCATCATCAGTTCATCAACACATGATTTTCCTTATTTTGTTAATTTTATCATCGATTCAAAACTAATTAAACAACAATAGCATCACAACACCATTGTTATAATTTTCAACAAGGACATATAACAACAACAATATCACGATTTAACGAACATGACAAACGGACATTAGTGATAGGGACGACCCGTGCAAGGCAAGATTCTGCAACCACAGGGGTGACCAGTGTCAAAAAAAACTTATAGGGACGACGGATGTAATTTTGAACAAACCACGGGGACGACCCGTGTAATTTTTCCCAATCAAAACTACGACTTATATCTAGTTATAAATTGATTTTATACTATTTGAATGAGTAATTTAGAATGGAATATGTAATGGTTGTTGAACACGCGAGTAACAACTTCCTGGTTAAGATCAAAGGACAAAATGTAAAACTCAAAATAAAACATGTACAAACAAACTCCTTAGAGCACCTCCAATGAAGGCTTTTTATAAATAAATATTGTACAAAAAAGTTTTTAGAAAAACTTTTCATTCATTGGTGAAAAAACTTTTCTTAATAAAACCTTGAAATTGCTCAAACTTTTGAAGTAAAGATTTCTTTCTAATTTGTGAGTAGAAAAAAAAAATTAGAAGCTTTTAATTGCAATTAAAGCTTTTTTGAAAAGCTTTCTTATATAAATGTAGGTGACATTGCAAAAAAGTTTTAGAAAGCTCTTTACAATTGAAGATGCTCTTGGTTAAAAGTTGGTTATATAAATAATATATAAATATGCGGCATTCAAGTTTAAAATTACTATTAATTAACTATTTAATATTTAATTATAATGTGCATAACCTGAAAACTAAACTCTAAGAACCATAAGACATAATCTGAAGTGCGATGTTCATGAATACTTATCCAAAACTTCAAAAAAGTTCTACACAAAATTGAAGTTTCATGGCTTATGGAGAAAACATTAGAAGCCTCCCCGGCCAGATGTAGAATTTTACTTGATTTTTTTGAAGGATAAATCCAACATGTTGGTTTACATTAATCTCGTGAGTTTGTTAATAAGAGGAGGCTTATATATAAGGATAGATAGAAGGGGAGTGTTTCATTTGAAATGAATCACTTTAAGAATTACATACTCCTCTTTTATGAATCATAAGATAAGATAAGATATAAGGGTGCACAAGCTGTCGAAACCATCGAACCATAGCTAGTTGGCCGATGTGAGTGAGTTGAAGAACCTAATTTTGACCCGTTGGTTTGTAGATATGCAAAACCATGAAATCCGGTCTGGCAGACAATTTGAGTTAGCATACATGTTATGTTGGCCTAGACTGTTGTGTTGTCTAGACCGACCTAGTAAAATCAAAGTACATATTAACTATATACATTTACATGTCTGTTTTGATATATATGTGTGTGCGCACGCACACACACATGAATCATATTTTTCATAATATAAATTACAACCGGTGTTTGAAGAATTGAACTGAACTAAGAAACTACACAATTATTTCTAACCCAACAAATCCAATAACTATGCGAATCAAAGAAAATGATGAAACATGCTTTTGCAAGGTATCAAAGAAGCCTTCTACAAAATGTACACATCTAAACTTGTATTTTGCCATATACATATACATGAGGAAGAAACAAATTTCAATAAAATATGTGTCACATTACATCAGCAGATTGTTTACGAGCTAGACTCTATGCAACCATCTCATTAACTTGCTTCCTAAACATTAAGCACATCACGAAATGCAAGTAGTTGATCCTAGTCACTCCGACGCTTAATCAGCTTGTTTTCTACTATAAACGTATATGGTATCGTGCTAGTCAGAACCCCTATTAAACACGTCATAAAATAATTGAACTTAATATTTAGTTCGATTTGTATAGATGAATCGGATTTTATTCTCATGGTACCGAGTAAGACAGAGGCAAATAGTGGTGTAAGAGAACTGGAAAGTAAGGAACTTCCATATTTGGAAGATTGTTGAAAAGTAAGGGTGATACAACATAGTTATTTGAATTTTCCGTTTCATAAAATTAAGAAGCTTCAGATGTTAAGAGTGTATTTCTATTTTCAAATTAAATTTAGGACATGCTTTAGTCACTTGAAACGCACATATTATATTTTCTTTTTCTTACACGATGAGCTTTTGCTACATTAGATCCTTGCGTAATTCCTGTGCCCAAAGTTGTAAACTTAGATGATCCAACAACTATCTATCTATTTATACCTATAAGATAGAGTTTTCTTTTGCTTAGGTGGTTGATTAATTTCCATACTATTTCCTTAACAATTTGACGTGTCCTCGAATTAAGAATTCTAAATTATTTATTAATTTTTCTGCCTATGCCACGTAGCATTTGGTGTTGACTTAAATCAGCCTTAATCCTATGTATCGAAGATTTAAAAATCCTACAATTAACTACCTTCATTTTAAGTAAATGTTAAATATTTTATCACCATTAATCAAAATTTATTGTTATTCGATCTCCATATCAATTCCTGAAAGGTAAATATCAAATACAAAATTCAAATCCTAACAATAATACTTTACTTATAATTGCATTTATAACTAAATTTTTTAGATATATCGGCAGAGGAGACAACTTACTTTTGGGTTGAATGTGTAGCGGTTTTGGTATCATCAGACACGTCGCTAAAAGTTCAAAAGGGATGAAAGACTCTTTTTCATTTTTGGTTTTCGTAATTTGAGTTACGTGATGTTTGTTATTAGTACGCATAAAAGTGTGAAATATGTTGTTTCTTATATACTTTGTTACTAATTGTTTTAATTTTCAATATAATTGGACCTTTAAATGTACAATATTCATATCATTCGAGACTCACAGAACATATAATTGTACTTTTTCAAATAAGATGTACGGATTCAAGGTCTAGTATATTTATATATTAAAGTTCTTAAATTTTAAAGGTATATTTTTGAAATCAAGCTATTTCTAAACTTGCATTACACCAACACCAAACAAGTTCTAATGATAATGATTTGCTCACTTATAATAAAAAGTACATTTTGATTTTCAATTTATATCATCGTACACCCCAGAGGTGTTAGTGCTCTTCCACTTGGATTAATCAAAATATGGTTGTATTACATTGCACAAACAATATCGGTAGAAGAAGAAGTGTCTTTAACTTCTCTATACTTCTAATAGAGGTCTGCTTGTCTACATTTTATCTTTTTAATACTCTCCCTTTGACGGGATTGAGTATTAATGCTATTGTTAAGACTAATGTTAAACTTACAAAAAGTTGAAAAACATTTATACATAATATTGTGCAATTAAGGTCATGAAACAAGATAAATAATGGAAAGAAAACTGTTATTATTGTACTTGTACGTTTTGTAAGTACTTTTTTTATATAGAACTTCTATGGTTTCCTATAAAACAAAATGACTTTAAGAAGAAGACGTAGATTTGCTATCATTTTTAAGAAGATTAGAAATGAGATATAATTCGTTTCTATTTATGCAATTATTCTACTAGCGTTAAAGTTAACATGGATAAATAAGTGCTCCGTATACATTTAAGAAGAAGATACAAATAAGTCCATCTGATTGTTCATATACTATACTCTAGGGGTGTTGAAAATAATCCGAAACCGAAATATCGAACCACAAATCGGATGAACCGCACCGAATTTTAGGTTAATCGAACCGATTTTTTTTGTTTTTCGGTTTCGGTTAACCGAACCGGCATTTTTTTCGGTTTACGGTTTCGGTTTCGGTTCACACTTTGGAAATAACTGGTTAACCGAAAAACGAAAACTTTAAATAATTATTTTTAATATGTATATTTCTAAATATAAATATATACTTAATTATATGACATAGATGTTGGTAAAACTATAAAAGACTAGTATATATATTTATATAGATTTATTATAAATCAACATTATTAATTATATTTGTAACAAAAGGAATGTATCTTTGTAAAAAGTGGGGGATCAAGATTGAAGGATATATTTTTGTGAAGTGGCTAATACTTTTTGGTGAAAAACTTTAACTTAGATAATTATATATCAGTTTGCAAGTTACAGATATATATCTTTTGTAATTTCGTAGCATATTTAACTATAAATATTTGACAATGGATGTTGAAATATATTTGGATATATGTTAAGACTTAACAAATATATTTTGATGAATGTGTATTTGTGTGCTATTCTTATTTTTAATATGATTAGTAGATAAAAGTCGGTTAGTTGGTTAACCGCATAACCGAACCGTAAAAGTCGGTTAAACGATTACCGGTTAACCGAACTGTTATTCCAAGACCTGTAGCTAATTGCACGAATTCAAAAGCGGAAATGATGAATTCGTTTTAACCCGTGAATATAAAATCGAGAGATAAATCGAGACAATTGAAATAAGCTTCTCTGTATTGAATGAGTAAATTGATTATAACAGAATAACGTTCAGAGAGATTACAAATCGATCACACCAAAAGTTCTCTCAAAAACACGTCACTAAACTGACTAACACTTGTGATTATATATACAGACCCTGCGAAACTCGACATGCGAAACTCAGGAGTTTCGCAACATGCAAAACTTTCTAAGTTTCGCAGGCTAGACAAGTCATACCTAGCGAATCTCTCTAAGTTTCGCACTATATGTAAGCTTCGCATAATTACAAGTTTCGCAATACAGGACTTAGACAAATTCAGAAACTTTACAAAATCAAACCTAAGCTAACTGACACAAACTGTACATCTTGTACTAACAGACTCCCCTATGTCAGCAGCTTGGGTTGTGTCGTTCTTCAATCAGTTCCACTGCCTCGGTAAGTTGCTTCCGGCATGAATCCCGTGAGTGCAGCAAACTTCGACAACTCTTTGAAATTTTAATGCTTGTACCCTGTCTTCAGTGTTATGTAAAATTCTTTGATCATTCAATCTCTTCAGATCACTCTCAGACAGGTTTATCAGACTCAATGGATCATATACATAAACTTTAAATGTTCTTGGCCATATAATATTCTCTGTCAGCTTCTTTTCATAACATTCTATCTCCGCTTCTCCCGTTTTTTGCTATATAAATCCAATACCTTAGATTTTCAGTGAAGTCTATTGGGAGATTTTCTAAGGGAATTCGTTTCAAACATCTATGTTGGGAAAAACAATGATCAAACCTACATTATAAATCTGAAGAGTCAAAATCTATCTCAGTTGTATTCAGGAAAAACTTAGTGAATTCCAGAGTCTGTGTTTCTGAGTCTGTGCTACACAGACTGAAGAATTGTTTCTGAGTCTGTGCTGCACAGACTGAAGAAATTCTCACAGACTGAAAGCCATGCTCTACTTGAAGACTTATGGATTCATCATCTGAAGAATGAAGATTAAAGACAGAAGACTTCACAGACTGATGATCACAGATTGAAGATCACAGACTGAGAGCACAGACTGAAGAGCACAGATTGAAGAATGAAAGTACAATCGTACAAAAGAAGTTCTTCTTTCCCAAGGCTATGGTACAACTGAAGAGATGTTTGAGTAAAGTCAAACATTGGATAAAGGTTTACTTTTTCAGCAAAGAAACCTTTTACCTTTTGCTTTTTCTATTTCCAAGAAAAGCAAAAAGGGTAGAGTGCAAAGTTGCCCAAGATGAATGTGTTATCCCTTGGACAACTGACTGAGCCGGTTAATAGAAGTTGATACTCAACTCTATAAATAGCAGCTCAAAAGCACTATCCAAGTATCCAAGAAATTCAAGAGAATTAGTATACTAGACCTTTGAGCTTAGGCTAAAGCATTACCACACTTACTGTGAAGTTTGTAGTGATAACTGTATCTTTGTATACTACTTGGATCGTATTCAAACCATCTGTGTGGGTTTGAATACTTTGTCATCTTTGTGAGACAAACACTTTATTGTGAATAATACTTTGATTCATAATAAACTCTGTGTCAAAATTAATCTTGTTTTCCGCCTAGATTAATTTAAACTTGTTTGATATAAAACTTGGATATAAACTAACACGTTGAGATAACTGTTATTTAATCTGTATCTAAGTTTTGGGAACCTTGTGACCCAACAATCTAACTCGAGGATAGATTAATTTAACCCATGGAAGATTAGTCATAGGATTAATCTTTCGTCTTCCCAAAGTAGCTGTTAAACGTTGAAATCCATGACGAACTTCTTTCCTTATCACACCTTCAAACCATCTTGTCAATCCATCTTCAATTCTATTTATCATCTCAAGTTGAGCAAGTCTATTGATTTCACATATTGGCAACGTACTTATCTTCTTGAATGATATTCTAAAGTACTGAATCTCGTCTTCCTTTTTAATCATTATCACTTTATTCTTTTCATCATACTTCCAGTTTATTATGTTACCGATTAGCTGAGACGACCCCACTTTGTAGATCTTCTTTTTCATCAGAGGCTTAACAATTTTGTCTGTTTGTCTCATCCAATCAGGCAACTCTTTTTGTTTTGAGCTTTCTCCAACATTTACCACTTCAGGTTCTTCATCATCAGAATCAATCCACTCTTCAACATTTATATCTTCAAATTCAACCTCATCAGCTCTCTCTTCAGCTTCTTCCTCATTCACATCTTCATACCTCACTTCATCTTCAGGCAAAGTGAAATGCTCTTCATTTATTCCAAAATCTTCTTCGTTCAGGTTTCCACGATCAAGATAATCCAATAGACCAGTTAAATCTTCTTCTTCAACATTCAATGGCTCAGGATTAATGTAAGATTCTTCAGTTCTGTTTTCTGAAACAGAAACTTCATCAAAAGATATCATCTGATAAATCTCAGATAACTCTACAAACTCTGATGTTGAGTCAGCCACATTTAATGGATCCACATCTAAGATCTCATCTTCAGCACCCGCTTCCTGTGATTGATATGGTTTTATTGCCCATGAAGGATTTTGATCATTATTTATTTCTGGCTGAGGTTCAGGTTCAGGTTCTGGGGCTTGTTCAAGTTCTGGATTCTCTGGCAAATTTGGTTGATCACCATCATTACCCGAAATATTATCATCATCATTACCCGAAATATTATCATTATCATTATTATCATCATTATTATTATCATCACCTTCTCCATCACCTTCATCACCGTTATCATTATCATCATCATCATTTTCATCATTCTCCCCCTGATGAGCCACTTTTGCCTTTAATTCTTCAATTTCTTTAACCAGATCTTCAATACGTTGGTTTTGGGCAGAAAGCTGAATCCTCTGAGAATCAAGAAGATTTTCTTGAGTGTCTATTCGTTGAAGCGCAGAAGATAAATCTTTCTTTAACTCTATCACTGATCCTTGTAGATTTAAAACCAAATCCATTAATTGTGAAAGTACATCAGGGTCGACATTGGATGATGGTGTTTGTGCATGAGAGGACGATCTAGTCACTTGTTGAACAGAAGGAAAAACTCTGGAAATCGTCTGAAGATTTTGTCATTGATGAATATTTCTAACAATGGGACGACGTTGAGTAGGCGGCTGCTCTGGCATATAATTAGGATCTTGATCCATTTCACGTTTTCTTCTAAGCTCCTACCTTTCAGCCTCAGTTGCAAGTCTGATTTGTTCTTGAACTTCAGCGGCTGTTTCAGTTGGCTCTTCATCAGTACTTTCAGAGCTTGAAGATTCTGCCATCTGTTGTTCATCCTCAACTTGAGTAACTGGTTCTTCAGTATGCACCGGTTCATCTGTATGAATATCATATTGTGTAGCTTCAGAATCACTACCGGATGCTTCTTCTACAATAATTGGCGCAACATAATTAACATGAATTATGTGCCCAAATAATGGAGTTGTCGGAGGTACGGTTTTTCTACCATAACCTCGACAGTTGGTGAATATACGCTTCTGCATCGAAGTATAGTATAACAGATTCCCAGTATGCTGAAGATTAGGGATTTGAGCATTGAAGATTATCTGGGGAAATCTTGAAAACATATAAAAATGCGTTGGGCTTGTTATATTTGCCGCAAGGTTTGAGAAGATGAACTTTGAAAAATTATACGGGCGGTTTTGAATAATGGCAACCATAGCTCATTCCGTCCAATCCCCCTTTTCTCGGAGATAAGCAACAAATCAACGTATGCATTGAAAATCTCCAAAGTGGGCATACATGATGTTTTCGATAATGGGGATCATTTTCAGGTCGTATTGAACCCATTTGATGAAAGCAATCATCGACTATCCATTTTGGAAGCTCATTATTAGCTAACACGTCATCTTCAAAATATAATTCATGACGAATCATGCTCTCTGTGATGGCAATAACAGAGTCAGCAACGGTTGCCATTATACAAGGAGGTTCCACATCGCATCTATGAACCGCAGTACTCTAGAATTCCCGCATGTGGCTTTCATAAATCTCAGCTGGAGTAGATAGAGCGTAAAATGTCCTGGATCTTCTAAAAAATTCCACTACCGGCAAGAACACCCGATTTACAGCTACCAATGGATCATTAACCAAATAGGCCGTGGTATTGTGCCTAGCCTCAAACATCTTAGAGACAGCAACTCCTTCTTCTTCAGCCATCTGTAATTTTTATAAAGAAGCACTGAACAAAGAATCATCGTTAAATTTTCAACGTTTAAGATTAACTTAGTTTCAAAAAATTTCCTAAGTCCTGGTTTGCGAAACTCAGTATTGTGAGTACTGTTCATACGAAAGTTTACTTTTTGTGCGAAACTCAGAGAGTGTCGCAAAAAGTTTCGCATGGTTACATTCGCAAGTGGCTAAGTCAAAGTTTCGCTTTATTGTTCATGTGAAACTTTTGAATTTTGCGAATGTCAGAAAGATTCGCGCACTGTTCATGCGCAGATCTCAATGCATGCGAAAGTCAGAAAGTTTTGCAACTTTAAAGTTTCGCATATTAAAAGTTTTGCACGAACCCCAACAGTTATTCACACACTAATTTTCAAATTAAACCATGAATAATAAGTGTTAGGAGGCGAAATATATACCAAAATGATCACCAAGTGAGAGCGCACAAGTCTATCGGAGCCAAAAACTCAGATTAAGTTCAGAATAATAGAATCAAACAATCACAGCAACTGGACTTTCGCACAAAGAGAGAGTTTCATAAATTCAGTTTCGCATTAAGAAAAAGAGTGTGAGTACATGTGTTTGCGAGACTCACCTTTTTATAGTAACAGTATTCTGCAAAGCTTCTCTGTGAAAGTCCTTGCGAAAGTCAAGTATCGCATATGTTGACTTTCACTTTGAAAGTCTCGCACACGTTTTGACTTTCGCCATATCAGTTTCGCACATTTGACTTTCGCCATATCAGTTTCGCACATTTGACTTTCGCCATATCAGATTCGCACATTTGACTTTCACCAAGATTTGGTTTGATTTTTAATAATTTGAATAATCGAGTAAACTCCAGAAAATAACTCAGAAAATAAAATCTTTTTGTAATTTTCTTTTAACTATTTACAAACAAATAAAATTGACTAACAATTAAAATAACTAAAAATCTTTTTGAGGGGAAAACATTTATGCTTTGGGATCATATCAGTTTAAATGTATATTTCTTTAAGTAGATTTAAATATTATTTTGATTTCCTAGTATAATCTTTCAATTTTAAGCTTATCTTAATTAATTTTTAAAACAAATTTTCTCGTCTTTTAGATAGTTCAAGACGATTATTGATATATTTTTACTCTTAAACACTCTTCACTTCAGTTTTTAAACTATAATTATTATTGTTGATATTATTTGAAAGGCCTAAACTTTGACATATTCTTGAATTCAGAATAACAAAATATCTATTATTAAGAGTAATTATATGTAGTTATTGTTTAGGCGCAAACTGATCTTTGAAGAAACTATTAATTACAAATCTGTACAAAGTACAACAGAGTAATTAGTAGTTTGAACAAACACCAATTTGAGTGCTTTTGAATAAGCTAGTGGCAACAGGTCTGTATTTTCATACAACAAAGTTCCCCTTAGTCTAAGCAAAAACACTTTTTAATCATACATTTGTCAGATCTGTACTTAGTACAACAAAGAAATAAAGTATGATTCACCTAAATATCCTAATAGAATCTTTGTACTGCATATACAGTAGAGAGGCTATTTTAGAATATATCCATTAATGCATTTTTAGACATATTTAAGACTCATAATACTAGAATTTTGTTAAGCTTTCCTTCAAGATTTAAGATTTACAATCATATGTCAAACTTTATTTCTTCCAAATAATATGATTAATGTTGTTTTAGATTTGTTTAAAACCTTCGTGTAGAATGCCTACTAGCATATGAAAAGTTGAATTAAAATTGTTAAGAAAGCCTACTAGCATATGAAAATAAAAATTAAAACTTTTAGAATTTATTTATATACACAACTGATGTATTATTATTTCTCAAATTTTTACACAAAATCTCCCCCGATTTTTACGATTTTATATAGTTTTTATTTTGGATATTTATCATATGTTTTTTGGATTTTCATTTTTGAAATAAACGAAAACAAGAACACAAAAATAAGCGAAGTTACTCGATTTCATCAATCTCCTTCATACCAATCATTGACACTAATTCTTCAAAGCGGCTTTTTGAAAAAGCTTTTGTGAACAAATCTGCATTTTGCTTTGAAGTGTCAATGCTTATTAGGTCAATTAAGTGCTTTTCAAAACAATCCCGTATGAAGTGATATCGAATTTCGATAGGCTTCGTTTTAGAGTGTTGTACGGGATTGTGTGTTATGCATATGGCAGCTGTGTTGTCGATATGTATGGGAATTTTAGTTAGAAGTAAAACGTAATCGCGAAGCTGATGCTAAATCAACAGTACTTGGGAACAACAACTTGAAGCGGCGATGTACTCAGCTTCTACAGTTGAAGTAGAAATCGTAGTTTGTTTCTTACACTGCCAAGAAACTAACCGATTTCCTAAAAACTAACAACCCCCAGACGTTGACTTTTTATCTAAGTTACAACCTCCATAGTCCGAATCTGAGTATGCTGAAAGATTAAACTCATCATCATTTGAATACCATAAGCCCAAATTTGGTTTACGTTTTAAATAACGAAAAATTCGTTTAACAACATTCAGGTGAGAAATCTTCGGGGAAGCTTGATATCTGGAGCAAATAGCTACAGCAAACATGATATCAGGTCTTGAAGTTGTAAGATACATCAAAGATTCTATCATTGAACGATATTCCTTTTGATCTATATCCTCATCTTCAAGAGCTGGACCGATTTTATGTACAAGTTCTATGGGTGTACTAACTGAGATGCAATCTAACATCTTAAAACGAGTTAAGATGTCATTTACATACTTAGTTTAATGAAAAAAAATGCCTTTTGGGGTTTGTTTTACCTGTAAACCCAAGAAAAAGGACATTTCACCCATAGAACTCATTTCAAATTTTGATTTCATTATTTTTTCAAATTCTTTATACAAATTTTCATCGGTCGATCCAAATATGATATCATCCACGTAGATTTGCACCAGTAACAAGTCTCCCTTAGATTTCTTTATGAAGAGAGTACTGTCGATTTGTCCCCTAGAAAAACCATTAGCAAGAAGATGCTGGGATAAAGTTTCATACCAAGCCCTCGGGGCTTGATGAAAACCATATAAAGCCTTGTCTAATTTATAGACATGGTCAGGATATTGTGAGTCTTCAAACCCCGGAGGTTGGCGGACATATACCTCCTCATGGACTTTACAATATAAAAAAACACTTTTGACATCCAGTTGAAAGACTTTGAATTTCATGTACGAGGCATATGCTAAGAACAATCGAATTGATTCAAGTCTTGCAACTGGTGCAAACACTTCATCGTAATCAAGGCCTTCTATTTGGGTAAAGCCTTGAACTACAAGTCGAGCTTTATTCCGAACAACCACACCACGATCGTCCTTTTTAACTCGAAAGACCCAGCGAGTACCAATGGAGTGAATACCCTTTGGTAACTCGACCAAGATCCAAACCTGTAATTTCACAAATTGTTGCAATTCTTCTTGCATTGCCTCTACCCAAGAAGAATCCTCTAATGCAGATTTCACGTTTTTCGGCTCAATCTGTGATAAGAAACACGACTCCATTTGACTCATCAAGCATGCAGTTGATGTTTTAAGCTGATTTCTTGTTTGAACACCAACTGATACTTCTCCAATTATGTTCTCAATAGGATGTGTTGAATGAATTCGCGTATTGGGAACAATTTCAACTAACAATGATGAATCCAAATTAGTAGCATCAGGACCACGATTTGTTACATCTTCTGAATTAGGTTCATCATTTGACTGATCAACTAATTCAGTAGATGTTTCATGGAAGTCTTCATCATGAACGGAATTTGCATCTTCAGCATCATTCTCAGGATAAGGTGGGTCAACTAGAGAAGAAGAAGTTGACGGAGTAGGCAAAGTCGGTTCAGAAGGAAATGAAAGAACTGGTACAATCATATCATCATCTCCCCCAAACATCATAACTGGTGAATTCACAGCTTCAGGAAAAACCTCTAGTGAATTGAAGAAAGAATCGTGATCAAATAACCAATCTGGCCCTGTTCCAGCTTGAGGAGGTGTGTGTCGTAAGAATTCAACCTCAAAACATTCCTCAATTTTTCTGGTAACTTTATTATAAACACGTTTATTCGGTGAGTTTGTTGAATAACCAAGAAAATATGCATCACTTGATTTTTCTCCAAACTTAGATAAACGGTCCTTAGTATTTAGCAAAAGGCATGGACAACCAAACGGTTCAAGAAACTTGAGATTTGGTTTCGATTATCTAATAACTTATAACAGGTTTTATGTCTTCTCTTCACTATAAGAACTCTATTAAGAACAAAGCAAGTTGTGTTTATCGCTTCAGCCCAAAAAGTTATCGGCAATTTAGAATCCGATAACATAGTTCTGGGAGTCTCAATAAGAGTTCGATTTTTCCTTTCAGCGACCCTATTTTGTTGCGGTGTTCTCGGGGCACTAAACAGATGTGAAATCCCATGCTGAAAACAAAAGAGCTCCAGAATATGATTCTTAAACTCTGTTCCGTTATCACTTCTAAGTTTCTTAATTTTCAAAGAAAACAGATTCTCCAGCTTGAGAAATAAGTACTTGAGTATTTCCGGAGTTTCATCCTTGGTTGCCAAAAAGTAAACCCATGAAAACCTAGAATAATCGTCCGTAGCTACCAAGCAATAACATTTCCTACCAATGCTCCAAATATTCACAGGACCAAACAAGTCCATGTGAAGCAGTTCAAGTGGAGCTACAATCGAATTCTCTAGCTTAGGCAAATGCGCTTTCTTTATTTGAATTCCTTTCTTACAAGGAATGCAATAATCGGATAAAGAAAACGTTTGTTTGGGCACACCAATTACCAGATCATGTATTACTAAGTAATTCATTTTCCGGAAATGAATATGCCCCATTCGCCTATGCCAAAGAATTGATTCCTGTTCAGATGCTTTGGATATTAAACAAGTATGCTCCGTTGTTGTTGAAACCGTTCTCATATCAAGAATATATGTATCCTTGTTCCTTGGTGCACGCATAAGAATCCACTCTTCCGGTACCACAAACCCTGGTTTTAGTATCAAATACTCCTTATCATTGAACCATGTAGACATCTTCTTATCACAAACTTGAGACACGCTGAGAAGATTATACTATAATTGTTCAACATAATTGACTTTCTCGAAGCTTATGTCTCCATTAGATACTGTGCCCTCTCTTGTGATCACTCCACCTTTGTCTCCTGCAAAGGCAACATATCCTCCATTCTTGGATTTAATATCCGTTAAGAGTGATAAATTGCCTGTCATATGTCTAGAACAACCGCTATCCACATTCCAGATATTATCAATTGCGCGAGATGATAGCTGTTCAGACATAAACATGAGAAAAGTTAGTTTTGAATGGAGACCCAAGCCTTGGAAGCCTTGGGTCGTCCACTAGCATCCAAAATAATAACATCAATCTCCTTTGAATTTTGTTTAAAATCTTTGAGGATTGAGATTGAGTTATTACTTGTGGAATCTTTCTTTATCCATTTTGGCTTGAAAGATTTAACAATTTTATCCTTTAATGTCCTTTTGACATTAATTACTTGAACTTCTTTCTTGAGAGTCGTGGAAGAAACTTTTGGTTGAAGTTTTTGAATTGTCTTTTGTTTTTACCTCAAAAGTTTCTTAGCGTAATGCCGACAATCTCTAAAGAGATGTCCACGTATTCCACATAAGTAACAAGTTCCTTTCTCAAAAACATGATGAGCATAAGAACTTGAAGATACTTCATGTGAGTTAGCACTCTTTGGAGAAGTTGGTTGTGAAGTTGAAGAGCAAGATTTTGAACAAATCTTTTGTGAATTGCTTGAGATTTTCAAATTTTTCTTAACTTCAGGTTCTTCCCTCTTTAGAATTTTCAAAATTTTCTTTTGACATTTGGAAGAGGATTGAACCTTAGGAATACTATTTTTAGTTTCCCTTTGTAAAATCTCAATTTTATCAACAGTCACTGATTTTGGCAAATTCACATATTCATTTGTGATGATGTAGTTTTTAGGTTTGATATTTTGTTTGTCAACCTTTTTGGGCTCTTCACACACTTCAACTTCTTCAACAATCTCTATTTTGACAACCTTCTTTTGAGGTTTGTCATCAACTTGCAATTTCTCAGTTTCAGGGAGTTTAGCTGCAAACTCAAAACTCTCATCAATGGTAGGCATTTGGGAATATGATTTAGGAGGTCGAACCATATGATACCCAATGTCTGTTTTAGACTTAGTATCCAATCGTTGAGAATGGATAATTTCATCTAAAACCAAAGATGAAGTGGAAAGATTAGAAATTTTTCTTTTTAAATTTAAAATTTCTGTTTGAGCTTCAGAATTCTCTTTCTGCAACAAAGACATTTCTGTTAGATAACTATCAATGATGTCTTGTTGATTTAAAATTTTAACCTTCAAATCATGAGTTTCAATCCTTGAAGTCTCAAACTTTTCTAGAAAACGTTTATCATTTTCCACCAAAACTTTGTTAAGGTCTTTTAATTTCTCAATGTCACTTAACAAGTTTTGATTCTGAGTTTGGTATAGGCTAATACTATCACTCATGTTAGCACATGTTAAGCAAATATTATCAAATGGAGATGAGTTAACCTCAGTGATGTTGGCCATCAAAGCATGATTTTGAGCATAATCATCTACGTGACCGCTCCAATCATAGTATTCATTTCCTTTGTCTTGACCAACAGCTTGAAATTGCGATTGAGAATGTTGCTGCTGAGTTTGCTTCTGAGCAGTTGGTTCTGTAAATCCAGACGACGATTGTTTACCCTTTTCACATTCCCTAGCGAAATGCCCATAATTTTGACAATTATAGCATCTCACTTTCGATTTATCATAACCAACTCCAAACTTATTTCCACCCAGCTTAGCTTTCCCGGTTCTTTGTAGAAACTTTTTCACCTTTCTTGTCAGCATTGCCATATTTCACTGCAAATCCATCTCTTCCAGATCATTAGGGTGAATCTGGTCGTAATCTTCTTCAGTTAAATCCACATTTGATACCTTACCAGTAATAAATGTTTCATAAGAAGATAGGAATGCAGTAACAACTGTGGCATGCTCTTCTGTCATCTTGGATACATCTTGACTTGATGTACTAGAACTTGAAGCAGAAGGTAGACCCTGACTTGTATACCCATAACTAATGTTACCACCAGAAGCATTTTGAGTATACAAATCAGGACCAGAGAATAATGCTATTGTATTCTCTTGACTTTTCACACTATATAATCCAGGATTTGACCAGTTGAACTTTTAAGTTCCTTTTTCTTCATCTCAAGATCATATACCTGCAATTTACCGATTAAATCCTCTAGCTCATAAGTTTTCAATCCTTCATCTTCCTTGAGCAGCATCACTCTGAAATCACATTTTGGTGGCAAAGCTTCCACCAACTTTCTCATTCACATCTATATGATCATACTCAACCTCATGACCTTTCAATTCACACATTAACTGGGAAAATCTAGTTATCAGCTCTTCAAATAATTCATTTGGAAGAAAAGAGAAAACATCAAACTGCTTTTTCAGTAAGTTTTTCTTATTCTTCTTTAACTTGTCATTTCCTCCGAATCGCCTAGCCATTGCCTCATACAATTCATAGGAAGTTTCCAAATTCTTAAAGCAAGCAAGAATATCCTTTGGTAAACACATAGAAATAACAGCTTGACCCTTCTTATCTCGATCATATTCTTTCTTTTCTTCGATCGTCATTTGCTTGATTGGTTTAAATGGAACTTCTCCTCTATAATTCTCTTCAGCTCTTGGTCTTACATACTTCTCAGTAAGTGGAATTATCAAATTTGGATCGTACAATGCTAAGAATGATTCAAATTTGTACTTTCAATCTTCATAATCATTCTGACACAAGAACCGAGGAGGTTTGTTCGTTGTTCCCATTTCAATATCGTACTTAATCATATTCTGAAAATTTGCATACGCCATATTTCTCTAACTCTGATTTTGCGAAACTAAGATTCTGTTTTACTGTTTATGCGAAACTTACACTACGTATGCGAAAGTAAGAAGTTTCGCACAAGTCAACTCTAGCACAAAATTACTTTCGCAAGTCAACACTCGCACACGATTCTCGCAGTAATACTTTCGCACTTAGTCAACTTTTGCAGTTGACTTTCGCAAGAACAATTTTCGCAGAGTTCGAAAACACCTGCGAATGAGTTTCGCAAGAAAAACGGTTATCAAGAGTTTTGCCTTCTTGAAGTTTCGCACACCAGCAGATGTACAGAAAATCCAAATCGTTCAAAACTCAATCTAATACTCAGATTTCAATCCCAAACTGCTCGTAATCACTTATGTAATTACAAAACGGTCTAAACGAATTAAAATCACGAACAAACACCGATAACACAATCAATTTCAGTCCTTTTTTTTTAAACCGTAACAAAACCGAATCGAATCTCGATCAAATCACTATGTAAACACAATCAATAAGCCACAACGGCTCTGATACCACTTGTTATTCCAAGACCTGTATCTAATTGCACGAATTCAAAAGCGGAAATGATGAATTCGTTTTAACCCGTGAATATAAAACCGAGAGATAAATCGAGACAATTGAAACAAGCTTCTGTGTATTGAATGAGTAAATTGATTACACCAGAATAACGTTCAGAGAGATTACAAATCGATCACACCAAAAGTTCTCTCAAAAACACGTCACTAAACTGACCAACACTTGTGATTATATATACAGACCCTGCGAAACTCGACATGCGAAACTCAGGAGTTTCGCAACATGCAAAACTTTCTAAGTTTCGCAGCCTAGACAAGTCATACCTAGCGAAACTCTCCAAGTTTCGCACTATATGTAAGTTTCGCATAATTACAAGTTTCGCAATACAGGACTTAGACAAATTCAGAAACTTTACAAAATCAAACCTAAGTTAACTGACACAAACTTTACATCTTGTACTAACACGAACTTTTCAGTTTCGGTTTAGGTTCAAGAAATTGGTGAACCGGATTTTCGGTTAAACGGTTATCGGTTAATCGAACCTCCGGTTAACTATCCGTGAACACCGCTACTCTTAGTTTTCGGATCGGGTATTATGCGGTTACAGTCTCTCTTGACTCAGATTTTTATTTCACCGTCAATCCCTGATGTTAACAGTGTGTTACTTTTGTCCTTTATATCAGGTTACGTTTGTCAAACACAAGGGTATTTTATTTTACCGCCGGTCCTTGAGATAACGGATGTGATTCAAGATAACTGACAAAATTGTTACTCGTTAGAGTCACAGACCGGCGGTGAAAGAAAAAAAAGAAAAAATCCGGATCAAGAGACTTTATCTGTACAATACCAAGTGTAATATATTGATATTACAGGACTGTGTCAATGTAATTTACTCTAATTTTGTGAACGTCGGGTTATTTACCGAATAAAAGCACTAATCCCATAAAAATACCCGGCCTGAGGACTAAATGTGTAACGCGTGATATATAGTGATATATCACTAATCACATAGACCATTTTCATAATTTACTTTGAATTTAAGTTGCATATTATTAAATGGATCGAGGCTTTCGGATGGGCTATGACTGACCCATTCGATTTTATTTCAAAAAAGTATGTCTATGTCTATGGGTTATTTCTAATTTGACGAAAGAAAACGATTGGAAGACATAAATTTGTAGAACTAAATATAGACATAAAGATTTGATTGATAGATTTGAAAAATTAATTGGATAAGATTAAAAGAGGAAAAAGTTTCAGCCAATAAAAAACGTAGACATAAAATGTCTATGTCTATGACTGACCCATTCGATTTTATTTCAAAAAAGTATGTCTATGTCTATGGGTTATTTCTAATTTGACGAAAGAAAACGATTGGAAGATATAAATTTGTAGAACTAAATATAGACATAAAGATATAGACATAAAGATGTGATTGATAGATTTGAAAAATTAATTGAATAAGATTAAAAGAGGAAAAAAATTCAGCCAATAAAAAACGTAGACTTACTTTTAAGTCTATGTAATTGAACATATTTAGTATTACTTACCTAAACATAAGTAATAAGTATATATATATAAGTATAATAGTATACGAAGAACTCACTTAGTGGTCGGGTTGGCACAATAGTATACGAAGAACTCACTTAGTGGTCGGTTGCCAACCAGGTTGCTTTGTGTTGTGTTCTGTAACCTTCCAAATACTGCTAAAACAATCAACCATATTTCCCACAAGCAACCGTTTTTGCTTATTTTTAGATGCTTTTTTTCACATGTACGACCACTTGCTACTATTTTACAGCGGTATTAGTGCATCTTTATAACTCTTAAGTTTCAAGTTTACAATTTTGTAAGAAACTACATATTAAATACGTTTACAATATATTTCATAAAAACCGTTCCCACATGGTGCTTAAAATATTCCAAACGATGAAAAAGTTCCGTTTTTAATAGGTCTTTGCTTACTATTTAAAGGACAACGAAGACATTCGAAACTCTCTTGTTAAGCTACCATTATCTTTGCCTAAAAGAACTCGGAAAAACTCGTACTTTTGAAAATGGGAGACTTTCTCGTCTGTTGTTAGTTAACTATCCTCCTTATAACTTACCAAGTAAATGTGATTTAGATCTCCTTCGTTGAACATAAAAAAATGTTAGTTTGTCGAATGGTCAAATAATCATACGGTGATGATTTGTACACCATCAAAAATTAGCCACACACCAATAATCATAGTTTAACATGTTGTACATGGCAATAGTATAATGGATGATCGCTGGTGTACGCCGACTAATTTTTGGTGGTGTTACCGGTGTTTGAGAATAAACTTAATCATAAAAACTATGATATGCATCTTTTTTATCAACGGATTCGGTTCCTAAGAGAAATAATTGATGTGCTTAATTTCATATTCCTAAAAATAAACTTAATCTTATAACATTAACATATGACAAATAAAAGAAAATATATCTAAGAATAATGTGAAACATTTGATGTATTAGACAAATTGTTATAATGATATTCGATATAACTATTTCCAACCTAAAAACTTATAGTTAATACTTATATTAGACTAAAAACCTTTGGTAACACAATGGGGGTGCGAAGAAAAGTAGTTTGACTATTTTGCAGTCAAGATGCTTTTACTACTTCACACACAAACTTGCACATGCTCATGACTGTAACAACCTGATATCGACAAAAAAAAAATTTAGAAATCAATCCTACACACTGACCTAACCCACCTAACATACGTAAATCGCACATGTATATATGTCTCCCACGACGACGCTTGAACCTGTAACCTGATATCGATAATGTTCGTGGAGCACTCTCCTTTTTACGCAAATAAATTACTGATATATTTGCTTTTACATAAAGATATTATTATATTCAATATTAGCTAGCTAGATGTTTTAGCACAGAGAGTTGAGTTGGGTTGTGCTGTCTTAACTCTTAAGTTGCCAATAGTTGTATGTTAATTACTCGAATATATGTTTTTAACCTAACGCTAGCAATTCAAGATTGATAGAAAATATACTATCAATTAAATTGATCTACACATCACAAGATACAAGACCTAAAGCTTATGGTACAAGTGTATTTGAACACGAGTTTTTAAAATAACGTACGAATCAATTTATTTGGTGAATCTATCACCGCCCGATTAATATAAATGTCCTATCAAACACATGTTATTGGCTAAATGAGAGTGAAGTGAGTGGGTACATGTGACACAAGATGATTGGAAACCATTTTGAAAGTTACCACTCCCCCTTCAACATGGTTCACAAAATGGTTCAACCAAAATGGTGGACGTTACCTTTTGGTAAGTGTTGAAATCAAGTTTACCGGTAGCGTCAAGGCCTAGATGGAAATAAGCAAAATAAGGAGGTATTGGTAGTTGAGCATAAGATGTTATACCTTGATAGATACGGAGAAACAATGGCCGACTCATCCGAAATCGTCTTCGAAAGTAATCCGAGGGGAATGTGGGGTTGGGGAAAAGTAATTTTGTCACTAACATTTGTCGGCACCATGACGATCTCTAGGTAAGTATCTTCTTGGTGCTCTTGGCGGTCGACTAAAAGTTTCGACAACATCTTCTTCATCTTGTTGATCCAACGAATCAACAATATCGAGCATCGCAACCGGATCAAAATATTGTGTGACCGCTAAATAATCTTGATAATAATCGCCTTCAGACGAGCTCGAAGAGGAGCAGCTTGAATTCATTTTTACTATTTGATAATGAAAAGTGGTGAATTATATAGAATAATTGAGTGGAATAATATATTTGAATGTAAAAAGATAAAGAAAAGTGTGTGTGAATTGAAGTTTAGTGGTGTTTTTATTTATAGTGTGTTTGGGGTTAAATAAAAAGATTAAAAAAATTAAAAAGATTTTTTTTAATTCTTTTTTTATTTCATAGCGGTTAGTTTAATAAAAAAAGATTTAATATTGCAAGCGGGACCCACATCTTTCGTCGCCAAACTGACGAGCCATTGATAAAAGAACCGACGAGACCGTGCCAACGGTGTCGGTTCGCCAGCTTTCAGCGGTGCCCAACCGATGAATGGCGTTGGGAGCAGTTTTAAAAGAAAATAAAAGCTTTAAATGGGCTAATTTTTTACTTTCGGGCCAAACCCACTAGATCTAAACATATACTCTGTGTTAGTTTTAAACGTGTTAGAAAATGTAATTATCAATAATAATATTTTTAGTAATGTAATGGTTTAATTTAATTCAATGTAATTTTGGACTTAAATTTCAGTCATGACTGTGTTTACGTAGTATATGTCGTACATTAGTCAGTTATAACCGGAAGTGACCTAAGTACACTTAGTATGTTTTAAAAGTAATTTACTTGTCATAGGAGAATGTTTATGTATTACATCTAAATTTTTTTTCTTCAAGCACGTTAACATGTTTTCAACGTAACTATTTGGAGCATCGAAACATTCAAACCTCGATAGCAATTTACATATTCCTCTAATTAAGCAACCATAAACTAATCACTTTCATCTAACAACTTGCAACTTCGCATTCATACAGGATCTCAAAACAAACAAAACTGTATATATATATAGCGCTTCGAGACTACATACACATTGCATATTAATATCTTGTAATCGAGGTTAATTAGGCTTAAACACTTGCTAATAAGTAATAACCACTATAAAACTATTAGAACTACAACTTGAGAGATGAGATCATTAGAGTACAAGAATTATTTAAAGTATGGAAGAACCAATGAGATTGTGACATGTGTACAAAAACTCATTTACTCCCATCTTGTTTAAAATTAATTACCTCACAAACTGGTTAGTAATTTGTAAACCCACCCAAAAAATGAAAAAAAAAACTCGTTGAAAGTTTACCTTGTGAGATGTCTAATCGAAGAGGAGAAAACGTTGAATTTTATGGTGCAATTTTTATAATTTTTCGATTTCCGTTTGTGAGATAATTAATTTTTAAGATCTTGGGGGTAAATGGATTTTTATACATGTGGCGCATTTTTATTAGTACTTTCATTCTTTCAAAATATGTTGTACTCTAATGATCTTTTCTCTACAACTTGAATGAAAACATGAGCCATTGAACTCCTAACATTCGAGTAGTTGACTATAACTAAACTATTTTGTCATTTCTGAGAGAAGAAATCCTTTACTCTCTCTCTTCCCTTTTTACTGTCTCTCAAGTTTTTATGTTGAATTTATGATAGATCGTGTTAATGTCTATTTTATTCTTGTATTTAACGCAAGTTTGACTGAATTTTATTGAAAAATAAGTAAGTGTGAGTAATAAATGAGAGCATAATAGGGTGTTTAACAAATTAAATAATTATTTTTTGCAAGTGGATAATATTTTTTGAACAGACAAAAATAGTAAAGTGGATAATAAAAATGAGACGGATGGAGTAGTTTAGTGTGGTAATTGAAGAAAATATTTAATTGTCCAACTAACGCACTTAATTTGAGCATGTTTGGCGATCAAGAAGCAGGAGTTGGAGATGGCCACTCTAGCAAGAGTTGGAGATGATCACCGGAATTAATATGACAGCTAGAGATTGTTTCTGAAATTTATAGTTTGGAGATTCCTTCTTTTCTTGAAAGATACTTGTAGTAACTTTTGTTTTAAAAGATTATATATAAGAGATTTTCCACCGATAGTCTCAATCCTTTTGATTTCTTATTGTTGTTGAACCACTAGAAGAAAATGGAGCAAATAACACCGCCTTTAGAGACGACCCAAGTCGTCGCTAAAGACACTGAATGGGTAAATGTTGCCTCATCTCGTCTCTAAAGTTGGAGAGTCGTCAACAGGCGTTTTTAATTTATAATGGCAATATTGTATTCATATTAGGAGTGTGTTTGGCACACAAGCTTATTGGAGTTTATGAGAGCTTAATTTTATTTTATCTATAAGTTCAAGCTTCTAATCTTGTTTGATAGACAAAACTTGATAAGCTTATTGAAAAAATAAGCTCTAGAAAAATAAATTACTTGAAGTAGCTTATAAAAATAAGCTCCAAGCTTATAAAATGAGAAATTACATATAGACCCCTTATATCATTATATATCATGTAAATTTTATCTTTTTATGTCAATTTACATCTTTAAACTCCGGCTAATTTTATTGAACACTTATAAAAAATAAGTTGTAACTATAAGTTGTAACTATCAGCTCCAGCTATAAGATTACAACTTCAACTACCAGTTAGTTTTACCAAACACACCCATATTCAATCCCCTATATACAAAAGCTTCTAAAAATTCCTCATAATCTCCTCTAACACATCGATAGTTATTGGTTCCGATTTCCTTAATTTTATGGAACTAAAAGGTTGACACCCACTATAAATAAAATGTATATATATTCTTTGTATTTTGTCTAACATAGGCCTCAACTCGAGCAGTTAACGTACAAGTGTTTAATTAACTTCTTACTTTAGTAAAAATTAAAAAATGCAGTTCAAAGACATTAATTAATTTAAAAGTTTACTATTTTACAAAATAAAAAAAAAATAAAAATGTTTTATAAAAAGGTTGAAGTTCATTAATTAAACACTTGTTATGTAACCATACAAATTCATAAGTATACGTTTTTAGGAATTTTTTGTTTCATCTGTATTATCAACGTGCGTGTGTTGAACATAAAAACCCCACAAAGGGTATTGATTTTCCAAGTGCCAAGCAAGAAAGAAGGAGACTTATTTGGTTATTGAACTAGCATTCAATAACACGTGTTGTGTGTGAAATCGTAGAGAGTTTTTCTATTAAAACCTCTATAGTTCGTTCGTGTGTTGAACTCGTTCCTCATTTAATCCACAACAAGAAAAGGTACGCAAGCTACTTTCGTTATGTTTATATTAATTAATTGTATGCTATACATAATCATATTTTTCGCTGCGTTTACTCGTGATTATTACTTGTTTAATATGCTAATGTTTTAACAGAAACAAAGACTATGTGCTAATTTTTTAACATACATTGGACTGTGGGGCTATAGACTAATTGTAAGCATTTAAATAAATTACAAATTATTTATCATGCATATACTAGTAGAATTGGACCTTAAACCGATCTTACGATGCGATCTTCTTGATGGAATCTTACTTTTTGAATGATTCTAGTTCGATTATGCATATTTTCGCTTGATAAAATTGTAAAATTTTACGATTAAGATCGCGATCTCGACAATATTTACTGATTTTTCTTATTGTATGAAGATAGAATATAGGTGGTATATAAGAAGTAAAGGATCGAGATCTAGGATCTAATGCACGGGTGCATCCCTATGCCCTATATACATAGATGGCCGACCAATCGCACACACCCATGAACCAACAATTAATTTCGATGTATAAACAGTTTTTTTATATATAGAGATGATAAAGTTAATAATTGTCTCTTCAAATAAATAAATTCAAAATTTTAATAAACAATGAAATAGAACGAGTTCTACGCCCTTTTAACATGTATTAAGAATTTAAGATGCTTCCAAGCTATGTATCATTTTAATTACTAAAAATAGGTGGTGTTTTAATCGCCTATACTTTCAACACTTTTTTTCTTATGTATCTACTTTTATATGTCAACCATCTCATGTGACCTTTTGAAGCATACTTCATCCGTTGCCCTCTAAGAAAATTTGTAGGATTTAAGATAAGTTGAATAAATATTAATTTTATCCTTGTATTCAAGATAAGTTTGACTAAAAATTATATATGAAATAAATGACCGATGGTAATAAATGAGGGTAACTATGGGAGTTCAATGATTTTTAATAGTTATTCTTTGCAAGTAAACAATCTTTTTAGGACAGACAAAAATAATAATATGGACAATAAAGATGGAACGAAAGGAGTATCATTTTTACCACTTTTATTTACTATTATAGAATAAAGAACGATACGAGGTGTATTCAAATTAATACAATCACTTAAATGCTTGTAGTAAGTAGTAAAAATGTTAGACTGTACAGTTAGCACATTTATTATATACAGTTAACCAATCATGTGTATCATAAATGTTTTTATTTTATATTTTTCACTCATAAACTTTTCAATATTTACTTTCACTCTTCCCTTTTAGCTTAACATCACCAAAGGTTAGGTGCTGTTAACAACACAAAATATTTTTCAAAATAAGTATAAGCTATAGCCGTTTTGAGTGTTTGAAGACCCAGACAAAAGAATGTTAATCACCAAAATAATCCCTGACTATAATAAACGACTAAATTATAGTACATGATTAGAGTATGTAAGACAACTCATTTTTTTTATCCTACAACCAGCTTTGACACAATCAAGATTATTTTCCATAATTTGTTTCTTAAACAATAAAATTACCTATCAAACTGTGTATGTATTTATATATCTTTTTGAGGCCCTATAAATCGGAGATATTGTGTCATTCGTCCGCTTATTAAATGGTTGAGGAGTATGACCTCAATGATATGTTATACACAACTCGTCCTCTCTTTTGTACTATTTTTACACAATTTGTAACGCGTAACTTATGATATACGATTACACATAAAAATGGTCGAGGAATGTTTAATTAATGATGGAGTTGGTCAAACTGTTGGCATATCACATGTGCAAATGTGTCCTCAACAATTCAAGGAAAAACAACAATGTGTATAGGCTATTAATGGTTTAATTCTTAAACCTTTGACACGCAAATCTAGACTAAAACTAATTATATTTAGGAAGTTTCTAAGAAAGGCCAACTGGCAAATGAATTAGAAAATAAAATATCCACGTGGAAGACTTTAATTGGAGCCTATATATACACATACCTTCATGTTAACTATCATCCATGCACATTCACCATACATACCTTAAAAACATACAACTGTGGTGAAGTTAAGTTTGCAATTAGGAAATGAAGAGAGCAGGGTGTTTGTTTCTTTCCTTTGTAGTTATATTGGTGGTATGCGGTGTTAAGGTGGCAGCAAGTGGATTATTGCCGCCAGAGTCATCACCGCTAATCCGTCATTACTACAAGGTTCATAACACATGTGCTAATGTTGAACCGTTTGTTCGACATCAGATGAAACTTTTATTTGACAAGGATAAGACAATAACGCCAAAGCTTATAAAGTTGCTATACTCCGATTGCATGGTTAATGTATGTTATTCTTTTTCTTTGTTTATTACACTATTAATATTATCATGTTTACTGTTTTTTGCTAGTGATAAAGATATCTATATGATATTCAAAGTTCAGGATACACGCTAGAATAACCCTTTTAAAACCAATTGTTGATACACGAGTTGAAAAACATTATGTGTGAAACTACAGGGTTGTGATGCATCGATTTTATTGGATGGTGAAAACACGGAGAAAGCATCGCCAAAGAACCGAGGGTTGGGGGCATTCGTTGTTATCGACAAAGTGAAGAAAGTTATTGAAGCAAGGTGTCCCGGGGCGGTCTCATGTGCCGATATTCTTAACATTGCAACTAGAGATGCCGTTTTCTTCGTAAGACCTCCTAATTATTCCTTCCTTGTTGTAATTTCATAACAATTAGAGGTGGTAAGATGAGTTGATACGCAAGTTAATACTTAATTGGATAGATGGCGTTTTTAGGGGCATAACGTTAATTTCAATTATTTTATATGAAATTTACAGTCAGGCGGACCATCATACCCTGTCTTTTTGGGAAGAAGAGACGGGTTGAAATCAGAAGCTTCATGGGTCGACCTTCCCTCGCCCTCCATCTCATGGGAAGCAGCTCTTGCATACTTCACATCTAAAGGTTTAAATTTGCAAGACATGGGTACACTTCTAGGTATGTTGCAACTTCACCGATTTTTTATATTTTCGGTCGCAAGAACATTTGTATAATTTTAGATCTCACAATAGTATCGTTTCTAACATCTTTATTTACATTTGGTCAACTCTAGGAGGACATATGATGGGCAGGACTCGTTGCAGCAATGTTGTTGACCGACTATACAATTTCAATAACACCGGTAAACCGGACCCCACCATGGAACCAGCAACATTAACTTCCTTACAAAAGCAATGTCCTAAGAAGGTGAAGTTGGGACAGCCCAACCCTCTTATTAACCTGAACCCTGAAAACCTGAATAATAAGTTTACCAACTCTTACTACAAAAGAGTGTTGGCCAACAAAGCCGTTTTAGGGGTCGACCAACAATTGCTTTATGGTGATGACACCCACGATCTAACCGATGAATATGCTAAAGGCCTAGAAGATTTCAAGGGTGGATTTGCTTACTCAATGAGTCGAATGGGTGGCCTCAAGGTTTTGACAGGAACCCAAGGCGAAATAAGAAGAAATTGCCATGTCATTAACAAATAGATCTACTTCTTCGTCTCGTGTTTTCATATATATATGAGATAAAAAGTGAGATCAATATGATCATTTTGTATTTTTCATAAGTAAACCCATGTTCCTACTCAGTGAAGCTTTCATTGAGTTCATGGTTTTTTCTTTATATTTATTAGTATTTAAGAAACCTGTATTTTTATCGATTTGTATGTAACGACTTTTTGCATGGATCAAGTGCGCAAGTTGGTCACACTTTTGACACCGTGTTTGCAAGTCTACGAATGTAATATGTTAAACACCAAGTTTGCAAGTATACGAGTGCAATTTTTTATATGATCATTTTGTCCAAGTATGCAAGTCATGTAGCTTTTTGGGTGGTAATCTTTGAGGTGTAAGAGAGTTAAAAGGACAAAAAGTTGTACGAAAAATACTTCTCTCATATATCAAAATAGTTATTCACATGCCTCTATAGTTCTATATATACAGGCTTACAAATATTAGATTGAAAATAATACTAAAAAATTAGCTAAAATACTGGGACACTACCCAAAATTCTAGCATCTGAGGCTATGGAAGATAAACTAAAAGTAAATTAATTAATAAAAAGAAAAGGGTTAAGTGATTTAAAACAATCTGATAGATGCCCATCATCATGATCAAAAGATTCAAAGCCATAACTTGAAAGCCACATTGTATACTCACCTCCTCTTGTTCTTCTTTCTTCCTTTAACTTTCTTCTCTAGATTTCTAATCCTATTACTGAGAACCGAAGATGATGATACTCTTCCGTTTGCAGATTTCTGTTGTCCTAAAGTTGGCCTTTGACTAAGAAGTGATGATGAAGTTATACATTGATTCGCTATCCCAGGCTTTGATATGCCAGCAGCTCGTTGTTGTAGCAGTACTTGTTCAGCAATGTACTTTTTCAATGCTTCAAAAGGAGAAGCAGAGCTTGATTGACTATACAGGGATGGCGGTGGAGGTACTATTTTGGGTATGTTAAAGAACTTCTTCACTTGTTCTTGTTTTATTACTGAATAAAAGATAGCATAAAATTAATATGTAAATTTTGCAGAATGAACATTAGACCATATACAAGGAAGAAGAATAATGAAATGTTAATAAGTATGAGAATAAAACTAAGCAAAATGGAGAAGACAAATGTGTATATCGCTTCTTGAAGTCCATTTGAAATAACAGAAAATTTGCTAACACAACATAAGTTAACAATATTAGCAATTTCGAAGTTAAAATGAGTAATTTACTTAGTGCATATGCAAGAGAGAACAAGCTGGAGCTGATCCAGTAACAAAAGATTGCCTGCAGAAGTATGAAAATGATATTTAATGAGAATATCATACAAGGACTCCAAATATGAACCGCATATTCAGCTACGAAAATTGGAAATCAGTAAAGATGATACTTTTTCTGCCCACGGTTAAGTGTTTGAATGTATGATGTCCGAATTACCATCTTAAGTTCTTAACCATTTAGCATGTATAATCTCTTGAATATCATTGTGCAAATAATTTAATGTAACATCGTGAATAGTACCCTATTATTCACATCGCAACGCCCGACAGCATAAGCATATAAAACCTTGTTGATAAGATTTAACATGCAAACCAATAACAGGTAGACGCACTGTTGTTAAATTCGTACACCAAATAATTAAAAACTGACAACTCGGTAGTCAACTTGTAAATACATCTGACTCGGACCTTCACTCGAAACTTTGAGACCAACTAGTAACTAGTTCTGGCTCGTTAACTCGTACGAGTAGAAAAAGAAAACAAATACATCTGTTTTACAACCTTTCGAGTGAAGGTCCGAGTCAGATGTATTTACAAGTTGACTACTGAGTTGTCAGTTTTTAGTTATTTGGTGTACGAGTTTAACAACAGTGCGTCTACCTGTTATTAGTTGCCTGTAGTGTCCTCTTGACCAACTAGTTTCATGCCGTCACTATTTCCATCTTGGGTGTTTTTAATTTTGAAATATAAAACTCTATTGCTTCAATGCTTCTATAGCGACGGAGAGAGTTTAAAGGTTTTGCTTTTAAATGACAGATGTGAAAAAGAAGGGGCCTTTTGTTTTTAACATAGACTCCGCAGATGTGAAATAAAATGGAGAGTTAGTATCTTACTTTCACAACTATGAAACAAGGGGGAACTGGGTAAGTATCTTATTTCCAATTCTACGTATTATTTTACTCGTATATCTTTTTAATTTTCATATTTTCTCTTCATAAATTTTCTTTCTTTTGTCATGTAGTTACTAACTAGATTAAAAGATTAAACCTATAATTTGGTTTTGGATGTGTATTATACAACTTTAAATAATATATTATTAGTATCATGACTCTTATGAGTCGAGTCGCGAGTCATAAACTTAGGATTTCGAGTCACAAGTCGATTTACGAGTCGGCAACTATGGGTAGATGTAACTTGAAAACTTCCAAGAAATAGAGAAGCTAAAACTTTGATGGAGCGGAAATAGTAATATATGTATAGATAAATATAAATTTAAAGAAGTTCTTATATGTACCTGTGGCAAACTAGCAGAAAAGGGAATACTTAGAGCAGCGAACCCCCTTGATACATTTTTCATTACGGCAGAATGAGAATTACCTTCCATACCTTCTTGCATGCCAAACTGGGGATCACAACGTACAGGTACAAGTCAATAGAAAAATCGATATAAACTTCGATTAGGGAAAGTCATAGACTTGATTAACTAAATTTGAATTTCTCATGAATTACAAATTAAATTTGACTTTCCGTATTGACGTATTTTATTTCCAATATAATGAGATTTAAGATCCACATAATCAAGCAAGGAAGCGACTAAATGTGTACCTCCACGGTTAGCCAGATTATAAAACCCGATAAAACAGGAAGTATATAGAAAGGATCAGCAGTTGTAAGATCGAGGAACCAAGACACCCCACCAGTTTTAAAAGATGGAACCTTTTCCACCATGTTTTGAAGCTGCAAATGAAATGTGTACAACTTGTTTAAAAAGAAAACGACTCCATTAAGACTGGTACTTTTCTAAACCATTGACTATAACATTTGTTACTTACTGCAACAAAAAAGCTGATAAAAACTGGGGCTTCGATCACCATCCCCATGAAAGGGGTAAACGGATTAACACCATGCCTGCAGAAATATTAAGTTCCAATTAAATCTAATTTATAGGAAAAGATACTAATTATTTCTAGCAATATGAACATCAAAAAGTGCTTACTCCTTAAAAAGCCTCTGAATTTGTTCCTTACCTTCATATCGATTCACGCGCTGAAAGGGAATTTTAGTAATGAGATGAAAAAGAAAGTTTTGGTAAAAAGGTTAAGCATGTTTACTTTAATAGTCCATCATGACCAACAGTTACATGGTAAGTTCTCTCTAGCCTTTATTTTAATAATATTATTTCAGCTGTTCAAAAAAAAAAAAAAAGATAAGGATTCAAAAACACAATATTTAGTAGCTCCAAGAAAACAATAGTTCAATTTTGTTACTTCAGCTTAAAACATCACATTGGACAAACTGGTGTTCTCTCTATTTAAACTTGCTATCTTTTAACAACTAGAGACTGTGACTTGCTGAAATTGGAGCACAAGTGGTCAGAGTTATACAGTATTACAGTCTTTAATATCAGTACCTGATCGTCAATCTCCTGCTTAATCTCTTCTATTTTTGGTCTCAAAATCTGCGTAAAAATGCAATATGTGAACAAATTAATGCTAAATTTAAACCAACTTTTGAAGAAAAGAAATGCATTGTTAGATTCTCAGACAACAATCACAGAACAAAAGATAGACACTGAATTTTTGTAAAGAAAAAAAATCATTACTTACTAAAAGCTTAATATAAGATATAGTAAAAACATCAACTTTAGGCCTAGGCAGTGAAATTTGATGTTTAGTAACCAAACTAATATATTAGTAAAGGAAAGATGGAGAGAGTAGAACTCACCGACAACTTTGAGGTAGCCTTCAGCCTATGAATCATGAGCGGAACTGACAAGCTTTTAATAATAAGAGTTGTTATTGCTATGGCCGCCCACCTGAGAGAAATAGAAAGACAAAATTATTCCTTCACTAGATATATACCTGAAAAGGACATAATTGTAATAAAACTGAAGAGAAAAATCAAGTTCTTTGAGGTTTAGCAATAATTTGTATTTCACTATACTTGTAATCTTTTATTGACTTTCTCTTATATAACTTACATTTTGGTTTCAAAACAGAACATGTAAAAACGATCTATATGTTTTATGCTCTTGCTTTTGTATCTAGAAACTTGAGCGATACTTTGAATTATCCGATTGTTGATTTTGTGAAACTCTAGGCATATCAGGGCGAAATACTTCAATCTGAAAGTGTTTCGCACGCAATTCAGAGTATTTATCCAGATTGTTATTAACTAATATCCTTCACCCCACACGCACATTTCATCAATAAATACGACAACAAGTATGATACCACTAACAGTAACCATAACGGAGTCATAAGAGCTTGTAAGTTATTATTAGATATATTTTGTTACCAATTCAGTCCTGTATACATATGGATCCCATCAATGGCATACTGCAAAGCTGCAACCGGCAGCCAAGAATCCGCAGCCGCAGCAGCAACTTCGCTAACAGCTGCCGCTTGAGAAGAAATGGCTTCCATAGTTTGATCAGCCAAAATATCGGTCATATTAGTCACATAGTCAATCTTCTCTGCCACGTTTCCGATACTAGTGGACATGTTTCTAGCCATTAAAAACCCGAACCCCGACCCACTTGTTGTTGTTGTCATGCGTGGCGGTGCATTGATAAACTGAGACCACTTTCCATCTCGAAAACTCATACCGCTTCCGCCAAACCCTAACCCGGTGTTGGTTTTGTTACCCAAGACACCATACGATCGACTTTGCAGAAAAAAACTCACTTTCTCATCTGATGGCTGATTATTTTTTCGATCCTCTTCATGGTTAACATACGAAGATATTGAAGGTGTAATTACTCGTTGTTGAGCAAAAAGTTTTGCCCTTGTAGTAGTAAGACTACGCCTGTAAGCCATCGATGGAATTTCCCCTGTATCGTCTAGATAAATCCATATCAAACTATCAACATTTTCCTTTTTTAAACAAATGCAATTCACATTAAATCATTTAAAATCGAAATAGATGCACAAAACTATTTAAACAATACCTTTAAAAAATATTTCGCCAAGAAATAAAATAATAAATAAATAATAACAAAGCTTACAATTTTGTTGAAGAAAAAGGTTTAGGGTTTTAAATTTCAAACCTACTCGGCTGGCTTCTACAGTAATACCTTATTCCAATACTTGAGGGTTCTTTATACAGAAAGATTAAACCAAAATGCATATTTCCACAAATGTAGGTAAGGGTATGACGTTGTTTGCAAAAATGATCACTTTTTTACAAAAACCTAACGAGTCTTTAGTTATTGTTCTGCTAATCAAGTCAAGAATCCAAAATTAATACTAATAACTCAAGATCTGTATACTAAAGTTATCATCTTTTTTAAACTAATTTTATTTTTAATAACGAATCTTTTTATAACAGAGAACCCATTTTCAAATTATGACATACAAGTTGACAAAAGACCAACAAAAGATTAATTCTAATGAAAAACTAGGGTTTGGGAGAGAGTTGTGTATGTAATGTACCTTTTAGTGTGCGAAAAAATTACAAAACTTAGTTGTTGGGTCGATCTTGGCTGAACCCTAGCACCAGAATACCAAATTGGCTTGATGCTTCCCGCGCCATGGGTTTTGTTGCATCGATTTATTTTTATATTTTTGTTTGTAATAATCAATTATATTTTGAAATTGAATATGGGCTGAGTTGCCATTTAACTAAAAAAAAAGGCCTGGACCAGATAATTGGATCTGAATTTTGGCATTATTTTGGGCTTATTTAACTAAAGGTAAAACAATATGGGATCCTCGTTGGACCCACACCAATAAGTCAATAACCAGAAGAAATTGAGATCACAATTGAAATATAAAATAGTTGAATAAACACGATTAAGATCGTGGAGTTTGGTTATCGTAAAAATGTGTTTAAAATAAAAAGGGTATATAAAAAGTGATGCACATAGATTTTCTCTGTATACATGATGATGCACGACGAGATTGATACATACATTGAGACATAATACATAGTAGTGAATTGATACATAGTGATTTGATACAATGAGCATAATTCATGATCCTTTACTGAAAGTCACAAAAAGCTCACGATTTGAACAATCAATAACCGTTAATTGTATGTATGCAAAGCTTATATGACTAAAATGTCTTTTTATTTATAAATGATTTTTTTTATTTGGAAGGAACACATGTCACTCTAATATGGCTTTTTAACCCTTTTTAGTTTAGTGATCTTTTTAGTTGAACAAAAATCTAATATCGTGTTCAAGTTAGATGCATTTTTAGAAACTAATAATCTCATTAAAAGAAAACCTTCTACCTAAATCTTTCATATCGGTTGTCATGATTACAGATCAAACATCATATGTATCAACATAAAAAGTTCGTTACGTAATTGAGTAATAAAAACTATGTTGTACATATCTTTACTCTTAAAAAATAAGTTACATTTTGGAAAACCTATGTTTTTAAAAAAGAAAAAAGAAACACTACCTTAGTATTATACTATTAGAGTTGCTGTGTAACAATATAAAATGATAAGAACCTATTTCATTCTCATGTAATTTGGTTATTAAAAAGCCAGAAGAAATTTTTTAGCTTGATATTCTAGATGGATATTATGCTATTTTCGCATGTTTTGTAGGCGTATATCATCTGGTGGACCATCATACCCGATTTACTTTGGAAGAACGCGCATAATGCTGGATGCTTTATCGCTTAACAATTCCCTCGCCCTACATTTTGTACCAATCGGCTCGCATATGCTTCACATTCAGTAGTATAAACTTGCAAAACATGCTTACAAATGGTCTTGCTTGCAGTTTAACATATGATCATTGACCAAGCATTCAAGATTGCAAGCATTGCTTTTTGGGTGGTTGTCTCACGGTGCAAGAGAGAAAAGGTTATATAGTAGCCTAAGGATAAGGAAATTGCATCGGCATATACACTCATAAGCAACCAAAGGAAGGAAAGAAATAAAGAAGAAGAAAAGCAACCACAATAAGGTAAGATGCAAAGCCTTAATAAGTCATTTCTCTCATGATTTCAGTTCAGTGGGTTATGAATTCCCGCCGTTAATAAAAATTAGTTGGCCTTTTCAAGAGAATTTGTACGAATTTGATGAGGACGCACATCTTCACGATGAGACAATCTTTAACAGCCCTGAGAATTTGATTATGAAAGAACTTAAGAAGATATCGTAAAAACCAAGTCAGGGAATTGACAAAAACTGGTTATGTGAACACCGAAATAGTTCAATCAGACAAGTAACAGTTTCATGGAAACTAGGAGCATAAGCACACCATTATTTGTATTAGCACTTTAATATTAAAATGTGAAATTGAATTTGAGTGAAAGACATTTCCAAAATTGTTTGCTAATGTTTCTTTATCAACGGAGCAAAGAATGGGTAAAATTGGTTGAAAGTCGCCCAAAGTATATTTAATGCATACAACATTACACCCTTCTAATAGTTTATTTAAAGCTTTAGATTAGTATTGTAATAATATTGGTTTTCTAATCATGACTAGCGCATTATTATTATTATTTATAAAATTGGACAGTAAATGTTAGTTGGTCAACCAACCCAAACCTCACGCTGTTTCAACCAGAACCTGTTCTGAACCATTAAACAGCTAGCCCAACCCGTCCATCTTGACACCTCTTAGTCTCTTACAACTAGAAACAAGCAGACTAATACATGGAATCAGAAACTTACAAGTACCAAAGAAATTTGATACTGAAAACTGACCCGTTGTGATGCAGGAGGAAGTTTTCTATTTAATCATCTTCTATAGTTGAGATAATAGGCAACAAATTTAGCTCAACGGTATCTATGATTTGGTCTAAAGAACCAATCTCTGAGTGAAAATGAACAATCAGTGTTTCTGTTTCTTGAAACTGGTGAGAGTAGCATGCTTCAATCTCTGTCCTCTATTTGCTTAGGCAAGTCTATCATGATTGACAAGACCCACAACTCCCATTTAAGAATGACTATAGCATCGTCAAGGTGTTGCCGAACCAGATCCCGCACGTCTCTTACACGGGCTTGGATCTGTGCTGCTATTCCAGCCAGTACCTCATTACTTTGAGCACTCTCAGGCTCACGTGGCATCTTCCTTTTCTTAATACATTCCCGTAATTCAGTCTCAAGGTTCTCAAGGGCTACTTTGATATTTTCCTTCAACTGGTTTCTCTCAACAAATATACATTCCTGCTCTAAAGATGCTCGAAGTTCGGTCAAATGACTCTCAATGTCCGACCTTCATTGTTTTTGTAGGTGCTTCCTGCAAAGTTTACAGGAATGTCATTTACTCAATCCAAGATATACTGCCATCAAATACATTTTAAGAGGTGTAATTTGGCTTCCTACGTTTTCAAATATTTCTACTACTAGAAGAGAAAATAAGAATAAAAATAAATTGTGAGAATTTATAATACAGGGTCTTTTGAGCATACTCTGCTGTTATTATAAGCACAAACATACTGCTCAAATTTTCACCAAACAATTTGATAAATCCACCACAGATGTGCAATTAAAGCTTGTACTGTACAAACCAATACTGCACATTTATGGTGAATTTATCAAATTGTTTGGTGAATATATACATATGTAAAGTTATATAGCAAACAAAATACTTAGACCAAAAGCATTTACATATGCATTTCTTTTATATAATACTAACCGTCTCTCTTCTCTCTTTACTTATAAAATAAAAGCTATATTAGATAATCTCCTTTGATTTAGGTACTAATTAATAAATCTTGACCATCAAATAATTAAGTGATTTAAATATAGCCCATTGATCCTAATTACCTATGGTGAGTAGTTAAGCTAAATAATATTTTACACCAAAATTCCAACACTGTCCTTCTTAGTAAATGTGTTTATATTGATCAACGAGATAATATTAAGTATATTTTAATTATTTAATTAATTAATTTACATAATTCGATTTGACCCAGCTAATACATTCAAACTTTTAGGAGATAATATTGTCAATTAATTACAATTTAATCTCCTAAAAATGGGCCCATACAAAAATAACTTACGATGAATGATATTGATAATATCAATAACAATATTTTAGTATATATACAAAAGCTTTTAATCCTACTCTTTTTTTGCGATTACATGCTCATAATAATATGTACGTATGTTCTCATTCAACGAATAAATATATGCAACACAACATTCATAGTTAAAAATTAAATATATTAATCATATTCAAAATTGTGTTACAGTCACAGAAACATTGTAATGTTTTATTCATGTATTTAGAAAGATAATTTTTATTTTTATAAGCACAGAAGTGTTGATCAATACTTTTTGCGATTACTTGCAATATATTTATTTCATATATCATCAATATCAATTTCAAATTAGACATGATGTTGAACTCTAAATTATTTAGTTGATAAAATTATGAGGTTGAGATGATGATGAATCCCTAGTATCATCAATCAATATCTTTTATCATGGTCGATTAGTTTTAAGACCCGTGTGTAAATAGGGTTTAATATAAAAATAATACACATTTCATTTTTTTATTGTACTAAGCATAGTTTTTCTTTGATCAATATAGAGTTTTAAACTCGTGTATACAACCAGTTAATGTAAAATGAAACTAACTATAATGTTTCTTATATTAATATAGTGTTTAAACTTTGAACCCGTTTGCACATGGAAACTGTTAAATGAATAATTCATCCGTTCATTGTGATTAATTATATAGTTTTTATTTAAACCCGTATTTACACATAACACAGCTAATATAAAACGAAATTTAAGCATAATTTTTTTTAATTATTACTAATATAGAGTTTTAAACCCGTGTATGCACACGAAAACTGTTGAATGAATATGTCATCCGTCCATTGTGAGAAATATATAGAGTTTTAATTTAAACTCGTACATACAAATACAAATGACACAGTTAATGTAAAATTAAATTTAAGCATAGTTTTTTTTTTAATTATTATTAATATAGAATTTTTGGCACACTGGACATTTCTGGAAATTTACTGTAAAGATGCTAACACTCGATACAACAATTACATATAAAAAAAACAAAATCAGATGAAATGTTAGGATCGATTTGAATCTAAAACAAGACTAATTCTAGTTTTGAATGTTAATCAAGAAACTTGCGGAATAGTACTTGATGAACTTTGGAATATTAAACAGAAAAGAAACAATGAACAATTAATCAAAAAGCTTCAATATTATTATGATTAATAATACGAATACACAAATGTATTAGGGTTACAAAACCTTGAAGCCTATTTTCTATGTGAAGGAAATTGATGATTTTGTATCTCAGTTACAAGTCTTTTATACAATGCATTACCTACTTCTAAAGTATGGAACTCTACTTATAAAAATGTAGAGTTCCAATTACACGTTATTGTAATTAATGTATGGAAGTCAAATTATCTAAGCATGTCTTGTAGCCGTAAAGCAGCCCATGCTTTGTGGTGCACGCTTTGTCAAGATTAGGTAACTGCAGACCCATGTGCGCCGCATATCTACTGGACAAGGTTAGCAGTAGAAACAATGGAAACTGGTCTAGCAGTACTAACTCCAGATATCATGCCAGCAGTACTAATCTTTGTAAAACGTACTGGCAGTACTAATCCTGAAATTCGTACTGGCAGTACTAACTCTGATATCTGGCAGTACTAATCTTCATCTTGCTCTGGCAGTAGAAACTTTGAAGTGAAGTGGCAGTACTAACTTGTAGACTTAGCAGTGCTAATCTTTATATCCCAACAATCTCCCCCTAAACTTAATCTCTCCAATCATATAGATTTTCTCTTCTTAATTTGCTCCGGAGATATGCTTGGATTTGTCTGATCAGTTCTGAAGCAACTCTGAGATTAGCACAGCTCACCTTCAGTTGCAGCATATGTTTGAGCACAGATAAATTCCAGGGATATTCCTTATCCATTAGGAAATATCCAACTTCGGCATCTTTCTGGTGGATAACATGTACTCTGCACAAGTCATATCAATACCATTTGTTTACAGGAACAAACCCCTTTCTGAATATGTTCACCTCCATACTGGGTTTATACATTTGAAGAAGACAATCATACAGAAGCTTATTATCATCAAAATGTCCCTGCTTGGCATATTTTCTTTGTGCAATTTCCCAGAACTGATCCAAGTCTCTTCTAGTACAACTTCTGAATATGGTCAGTATTGCAGCATACTTTTCTTCTATACCCCCAGCTCTCACAACGTTATAATATTTCTTCTTATCATTTCCCATTGTGAAAAACCAATCTAGAATTGGATAATCTGTAGCCAATGGGGTTGGAGTGAGAGCTGTCTCAACCACTATCATTTCCCTAATCAAATTATCATCATCTTGAGCTGTAGATGGCACATCAGTATGCACATCTTTTTCATCATTATGCTTCTTCTGCACTTTCTCAAAGTATCCTTCACTTTGTGTGCTCTGGGCAGCATCTTTCTTTCTCTTGAATGTTTTGATACCCTGTTGTACAGGCATATCATGCATACCCTTCATTTTCCTTTCCTTTTCCATCCTTATATCTTCTGATCCTTCTTTCAGGATCCTCTGCTCTCTGTCATACATTTCTTTCGGTCTTTCAAATGACATAGCTACTAAGATCTTTACATTGGTGCCCAAAGCATTCCTCAGAAAGGCTACATAATCTTTCTTCAATTGAGCCTTTGTTTTGGGTTTAGCCTTCTGTTTTTTTAATCTTTCTTCTGACTCCCTTCTCTTTTTTTTATTTAATAATCTTTCTAGCTCAGCTTCTCTTTCTTCCTCTGTGTACATCTGCCTTTCTTCTTCCTGTAGTCTTCTTGCCAATTCTTCATCTGCCTCTATTTGATGTTTCCTTTTGAGAGGTCTTTCTTCTTCAATTAGAATGTCTTTTCCCTTATCCTTGGCATCTAGTTTCTTTGGCATAGCAGTAGGTGCATGTTCAGATGGTTCTTGGATGCTCACACCTTTTTGTTTTGCTCTTTCTTTCTCCTTAGGGCTTTCAGATACCCTTATTAATACCTCTGCAGCTGCAACTTCATCATCCAGAATCACAGTAGAAACTGGGTCAACTGGCTTAGCAGTAGAAGCTGGAGCAGCATTAACTTCCATTTGATCTTCAACCCCCTTCTCAGCATTCCTTTGATTTGTACCTGTTCTCTCTTTCATTAACTGCTCCACTAGTCCATTTAGCCTTTTAATCTCTTCCCCTTGAGATTTCAGCTGTTCTTTCTGTCTATTGACCTCATTGCTCAAACTGGTACACATGTCCATCAATTCTTTAAGTAAAGAATTATCTTCATTACCTCCAGAAGTGTTACCCTCTTTTGGTAAATCATCAGAAAGAGTACCTTCTGCTTCATTCCTAGCATGAACATCAGAAGTCCCTTTGTTCTTGGTACTGGGACCTGCTTCAGTTTGAACTTCCAAAGGAATTTCATCCTGAGCAGTTGCCTCTGATTGGGTCCTATTTATGTTACCACTGTCCTGACCTGCCAGTGGGCTAGAGTCAGTAGTGGCAGCCCTTTCAGAATGGTCACCCTCAGCCTGATGGACCACCTTCTATGTAATTTGTGGCTGAGACATCTGAACAGTTGGAACTTTAGATGCCTGTTTTGTTTGCTTTAGTTTAGGCTTAGAGGTTCCTTGTTTTCGTTTTGTTTTACTTACCACAGTTGTGGGTGCAGAAGTAGATGAGATTTCTACTTCCTCAACTGTAGTAGAAGGTGCAGCAAGCATTGATGGAAACAATGCTGTAACCTTATTAGAAAAGCCTGTGTTTTGTCTCCTCATGTTTGAAAATACTTTAGAGGTATGAGACAAAACAATAAAAATCTCAGATTGTGCAGATAAATCATTAATTTCTTCATTTAAAAAGATCTGCACAAACCTAGGGTACATCAAAAATCTTTTATTCATAGGTTGCTCAAGATTTCTGAGCATCCCATTAAAAATGAATTTTGAGAAATTGAATAGTTGTCCTGAAGCTAGACATACAATTGCAGGAGCAATTGTACTTCCAAATTCATTCCAAGCTGTTCGTTTTGATGATAGACACTGTAGTATTGTATGAATTAAAAATTTCCACTGAGGGGAAAAGAGTCCTTTGTAAAATGTAAATTTTGTTAATGACCCTTCATACCCCATTAGTTTTAAATGGTCAATAACTACAGTATTATCATGAGTTTCCATACTTGAGGCATCATCAAGATGCAAATGCGTATGGATTGTCCCCTCAGAGACCGTTACCGGCTTTCCCTCAATAACCGAGGTTATCTGCTTAACTCCATTCTCATTCTCTATCTTGGCATTTACCCAGAAATCGTTCAAATGATTTAAATATACGGTTGGGTTTACCGTTAGGGCATGATGAATGTGGCTATTTTTCAGAAAATCAATGATTTCATGAAAGTCTGATGCGTCTTGGGGTTTCTTTAAGTACGCAATCATATTGTGATTATCCACTGTCGATAATCGAGCCATTTGAAGATGAGTAAGAGTTAGTGAGAAAGTTTGAGAGTTTGAGATTGAGAGAGTCTGAGCTGATGAGTTTGAATTGAGATTTAGAGCGAATGACAGTAGTAAACCCTTGAACAGTAGGAACTGTATTTATACTGTCAAATGAACTCATAGCATTAACTTTGGAGAGCAGTAGAAATTGTGTTAATACTGTCAAATGAACTAACAATATTAACTATGAAGAACAGTAGAAATTGGGAGAGCAGTATTAAGTGGGAGCAGTAGAAACTGTGTTAATACTGTCAAATGAACTAACAGTATTAACTTTGGAGAACAGTGATCAGTTTTTCTTGGGAATCCAAACCAAAGAGGTTTTGGGTCTCCCATGTGCATCAAAGTAATCAAATCTCTTATAGATCATTGATGTTGATGCATTGTTGATTTTGGAAACATTTGTTTTTGTTGTAGAAACAGGTTTCCAAATCCAACGAATGTTAGACTCATTAACAGCATTAAGATGACCAACAGTATTAACATGTCTGGCAGTATTAATGTTTCTAACAATACTAATATGCCTGGCAGTATTAATTTTTCTAACAGTATTAATATGCCTGGCAGTATTAACTTTGGTAACAATATTAACTCTCAATGTTGATTTGGTAGTCTTTCTACTGTTGGCTTTATTGGTTAATACTACTGCAGTAGATTGAGCTGTAGCAGTTTTAACTATATTTGCCATGTATTTCATCTTCTTAACATGCTTAACAGAGTTAATTTTTGATTTGAAATTAGCATGATTAACTATGTTTGATGATGTCCATGTTGGTTTTACAACTCTGTGAGTATTGCTGGAGTTATAAAAACAGTCATGTTGAAGATGATTTGTTCTACCACAGATATAACAAGCCTTTTCTTTAACCATGACAAAACCTTTTCCTAGTTTATGTGAAACCATTTGGTTCCAATTTCTTTGATTTCCTCTAGGAACAGATTTTGAGTAATTGTATGGCATTTGAATACCTGCTTTACAATTACAATTTTTACAGGCTTGATTCTTTTCATTCTTGTTAGTGGTGTTCTTCTTTTGAGTAGATATAAACTTAGCCTTTTCTTTGAATAATCTTTTACCCTCTGCTAGTTTATTACCAGTTAAGATAGTATCTGATGCACTACTTACTTTCTTAATATCTTTCTTAGTTGATTCAACTAGCTCAGTAAGTTCTCCTTCTAAGTCATCATCATCAGATACCCAACTAGTGATTTCTACTTTATCTAAATCTATCTCAGGTTCAGCTAAACTTTTGATTTGATCAACCTTTATAACTTCAATTTTTACATTCTCCTTTAAAGTTTCAATCTCAATATCACTTTTAGGAGGAAAGTAATTGTTGTTATAAGGTGGAGGAACATTGTTGTATCCCAATCCAGTTTTGAGTTTTTCATGAATCTGAGATTTAATTAGATTTTGAATGTTTTGAGAAGAATTTTCTAGATTATCTATTTTCAGTTAAATGTTATCTCTTTCAGTTCTCACATTCTCTAAGTCTTTGCTCAATTCATCAACTTTGTGCTTTTGACAATCTCTTTCCCACCTAGCATATTCAATATCATACACATATTGTGATTCATTCTTCTGATATGCTTTTATTTGTTGTTCTAGGTTTTCAATTGATGCAATTGTGCTTCTATTCCTAACTTCCCATTTTTCAAGTTCAGCACAGATAAATAGATTATGATCTCTGTAGTGTTTAACAGTTTTCTTACAGATAGATGAACATAATTTATTTTGTACCTCTTGAGGCACTTCAGGAGATTTCGCTTCTTCTTCTGTAATGGCCATTAATGCTTGATTTGTAACAGCATGCTCTTCTTGATCACTCCAATCAAATCCAAACTCATTTTGTGACATCAGTGCTGTTGAGTTTGAATTGTTTTGAATTGGAATGTTTCTTCTTTGCATTCCATTATAGCTCCCTGTCCTTTGGCACTATCATTAGTTCTTCCAGTACTTCTGCATTCTCTTGCAAAGTGTCCCATCTTGTGACAATTAAAACACTCAACTTTGCTCTTATCAAATCCTGCTCCATCTTCTCTCTTATATGCAAAGTTGTTTCTCCCAGTTCTTTGCATAAATCTCCTTGCCCTTACAGTCAACATGGCCATCTGCCATTTAATATCCATCTCTTCAAGATCATCTGGATTAACTTGCTCAAGTTCTTCATTTGTCAGAGATGAATTCACATGACTGACAAAGAATGCTTCTAACACTTGATCACCAGTTTTGTCTTTTGATGATGACCCAGAAGTTGATGTAACACATCCAGACTGAGATGTGTTATTTGACTGTGAAGTACCCATAGAAACAAAAGCAGCATTATTTGAGTGCCCAGATGCCTGTTTTTTGAGTTCAACCTCTTCTTCAAAGGATCTTAGATCATTGTATAGATCATCTAGTTCCTTGTCATCTAAATCTCTACCTTGTCTCAAAGGTATTGTATAGATGGTCCATTCTTCACTTAAAGATCTTAAAAATTTTCTGTTCAGATCATCTTTGCCAATCTTCACATTGTGATTCTCAAGATCACTAACAAGTTTTGAAAATCTATCAAAAGTTTGAGTTAGAGTTTCAGATTTTACAGAGCTAAAGTTCTCAAACTGTTGTTTGAGTAAAGATCTCTGTGTCTTTTTGGTGCTATCATTTCCACCAAATATTTTGGCTATTGCTTCCCATAACTCTTTAGCATCTGCACATTTTTCAAACCTTCTTTGATATTCATTGGGAATAGACATCAACAATATGCTTAATGTTTTCATTTCAAGAGCTCTTTCTCTTCTCTCTTCATCTGTTGTTGGCCAAGATCTGGGTTGTCTGATTCCATCTGCTCCTACTACATACTTGGGACCATTCTCTATTATTTCCCACATCATGTAATCAGACAACAGTATATATTGTTTAATCCTGTATTTCCACATCTCATACTCATTAGGTTTGAGCATTGGGATCTTGTTAACTTGTATTCCTTCCATATTTTCTGTAGACATCTTTTCTTTAAACAAATTGTTGTATTCCAGTATTCAAAACTATAAAAGACGGAGGGCGTTCAACTATGAATCTTGTAAGCCACAATTTCTATATATGCCTGAGTTATTTATTTATTGAAAAAATAAAGAGTATTCAGTAGTTTAATGGTCTTTGTTACATGCTCAGAAACCCAAAAAGAGAGCACCGGTATCATTTGGAGGAAGGTCAGCATCTGAAAAACCACAAAGGTCAAGGAGTGTGTCATTAAGCTCTGACCGACCACGTGCCCGGGGCAGATCTCCAGCCTTCAGTGCTCTTGCTTCCAAGTTTGATAATCCAGGTGGAAGGAATCTTTCTACTCCTCCACCACAGTTAAACAAACTTTATCCCAAAGTTGGCGGCGCCAGTGAAACCAGTGGTGGTGGTGGTGATGGTGGTGCCGGTGGTAGTGGCGGTGGCAGCTGTTTTGATACCTCTAGAATTCTTTCCAAGTCTAAGGCTATTGCATCACTAACTGCCTCTTTTGACAAACCAACACGAGAAAAACTTATGCCCCGATCTGTTAAAGGTAATATTTCTTTTAATTATCTTTAAATCTGCTATATCAAAAGGTTGTGCGTTAAAGTCTCAATAAAGACATAGGCGGTGTTGGGTCTGTAAGTCTTTGCGTTTAAAAAAAAGCAAAAATCTTTAAAGAACTACTGAAAGTTATTGTATTATCTTGTAATGTATCAGTGAGTTCTGATTTAACTGCAAAATCTGAGTCGAACTCCAAGGTTAATCTAGTGAGCAGTAGAAAGGAGTCATTACCAGTGAAGGAAGATGATGAGGCTGAAGATGAGGAAGGTGTTGCAGTATACCCATACGATCGCTTAACAACATCATCAACTAACCCTGCTCCCGATATTGATGTAACAAAACGAGAGGTATATTTATTTTCAACACACTGAAATAAAATAAGTGACCGTTGGATCCATGTACCTAAAGGTGGCAAAGTGGGCGGTTGATAGGGTTGGGTAAAGGATAACTACAGGTTCGGGACTAAAGGTGGCGAAATGGGTCATGTTGGGTTGACCACGAACACTTTATTTAAAATTTTAATTATATTTAGTTTGTAAATACGATTAAAAATTAGATTACTTAAATAACAAATGTTTCTATCTAAATGATTAGGAGGTTTAATGAATCAGTATACACTTTGGGAGACTTTCAAGACAATTGACCTATTCAACTCATTTGGACCATTTCCTTCTAAGCTAATTTTTTACTTTGATGTTACCCATTTGATCTGTTAAAAATAAAATGAAACCCAAAATGGGTTGAAATTTCCACTTCGCCATAGGACTTAAGTTTTTAAATATTGTATGCAAATGTATCTATCAAAGGCTGAGTTCAGGGAGAAGTTTAATATGACGAAAGACGCTTTCAACAAGATGCCAAAATGGAGACAAAATAAGATGAAAATTACACTTGATCTGTTCTGAGTCATCTGCACTTCCATTCAATGACATATGAAGGAAAACACTTAACCGAACACCCTTTTCATCAACTGATTAGCTCTTCATCTGAAACCCATAAAGTACTCTAACTGCAGTTATTTATATACTATGTTGCAGCAGGTCCATTGTTAATGCTTTTAGTCTGAAATAGGTCGGCAGTCTTCTAGGATCAGTTACTTCCCTTCTGTATATCACACATTTTTGTTCCGTTTCTTATCTCCATCAGTTGACTATTCATTTGAATGGAAGGGTAAGTGGAACAAGCGAGTGTAAAACACGGTCATTTTTCAGTAATAAAATTTGATTTTGTTTATGTAGTGACAAGTGGTCTTTCAATTGGTACATCAGCACCATTTTCTTCTGCACGTCGATTATAATTTATCATATAGCTTTGATACCACTTGTTAGGATCGATTTGAATCTAAAACAAGACTAATTCTAGTTTTGAATGTTAATCAAGAAACTTGCGGAATAGTACTTGATGAACTTTGGAATATTAAACAGAAAAGAAACAATGAACAATTAATCAAAAAGCTTCAATATTATTATGATTAATAATACGAATACACAAATGTATTAGGGTTACAAAACCTTGAAGCCTATTTTCTATGTGAAGGAAATTGATGATTTTGTATCTCAGTTACAAGTCTTTTATACAATGCATTACCTACTTCTAAAGTATGGAACTCTACTTATAAAAATGTAGAGTTCCAATTACACGTTATTGTAATTAATGTATGGAAGTCAAATTATCTAAGCATGTCTTGTAGCCGTAAAGCAGCCCATGCTTTGTGGTGCACGTTTTGTCAAGATTAGGTAACTGCAGACCCATGTGCGCCGCATATCTACTGGACAAGGTTAGCAGTAGAAACAATGGAAACTGGTCTAGCAGTACTAACTCCAGATATCATGCCAGCAGTACTAATCTTTGTAAAACGTACTGGCAGTACTAATCCTGAAATTCGTACTGGCAGTACTAACTCTGATATCTGGCAGTACTAATCTTCATCTTGCTCTGGCAGTAGAAATTTTGAAGTGAAGTGGCAGTACTAACTTGTAGACTTAGCAGTGCTAATCTTTATATCCCAACATGAAATTTCAACTGTAATTTTCTGAAAGATTAAACAAAATATAATTAAAGTGTGAAATTAAAGAGAGAATGGTAGGTACCTTTGTTTTCGTATAACCGATGCAGCTTTCGAGTGGAGATGTATGATATATGATATATATGATGCAGTGGAGATGTATGATATATGATATATATGATGCAGAACAACAACAAAAACTGATGTTGATGAATATATAGAGATGGAAGTTAAAACGTTTCAAATCCCCCATAGCCAGGGAAAATTTAATTGAAATTGAAAATTGAAAATAATAATAATAATATTACTTTACTCTTGTTACCTTCATTAAATTTTAATTTAAAATCTTCATTTAGATTTTAGAAGTATGTGAAATATTAATGTTGTGAAATGTTTTAGTTGAACAAATTTGAATCTTTTCATTTTCGATTAATTGTATTTGATGGATAAGTGTTGTTTACTACTTAGGGATCTTAATGTGGCTCTTTGAGTGATTTATCTTTTCATCTTCGGATGAAAAAAAGGTAAAAATGTTGAAAAATGTTTGGTAGACCTAATATTATAGATTTAACATCAGGTCTATAAATGTGATTGGTTGAAATAAAATGATTAGTAAATATAAAGAGAGAAAATTAGTGAATTGTATATAACATTGATTGTATTGGTTATGTCTAAATTTAAGTTTATATTTTAAACCTATTTAACAAAACTGAATAAATGTTACTCTTTATTAGTAACTAGTATAAATTATAAATGAGTGTCAAAAGGAAGGAATTATTAATTTTCTTTTCTTAGGGTGTGTTTGGATTAGGAGCTAATGTAGCTTAAGCTTATTTTTTTACAAGCTCAAGTTAAAAGTCTTGTTTGACACAGAAAAATATAAAAATTTATTAGTAGCTTATTGAGAAAAAAAGCTCTAGAAAAATAAGTTACTTGAAGTAGCTTTTAATTTTTTTTAGAGCTTATGAACATTAAAATTACATAAATATCCCTTTATGTAAATGTTTTAGTTTCCATTTTGTGTCCATTTATGTCATTCTACTTTATTAAGCTCCAGCTCCAGCTATTTTATCAAACAAATATACAAATTTATAAGGTTCAGCTTCCAGCTCTAAACATAAGTGCTAGCTCCGGTTACAAGCTTTCAGTTCCTGCTACCAGCTAGTTTTATCAAACACACTCTTAGAAAAGAAACTTATAACACGTATCTTACATACTCCTTATTACCTATATTAACTTTTATATTAGCATTCATTCCATTTTTCAAATGCCGAAAATCATTGTAATCAAAACCAAAAGTTGACTACCAAATTATCGCTCCTACCTAGGGCTAAGCAAAGCCCCAACATTACAAACAAAAAAAAGACGTACGCCAAAAAGGAGGAACCGTCAAGCAAGTATATAACTTCGTTTTCGAATACATTGATATATTCGTGCAAACCAACAAGGAGAAAGAGAAACGGAGTGAAGATCAAAATATGACAGACAAAAAAGAAGCCTTCAACAATCGAAGACAAGATTCAAGCTGCAAGATGAGTATAGTCATGATGCAAGCCGCATGACGATAACCCGTCTTTTGCAAATTTTCATTTAGTTTGACCATTCGTTTTTTACCCGCTAAAACTAAGGGGGCGTATCAGAGGATATATTTTAGAGATATTGTTTGATTATATTTAGTTAATATTTATCTAGATTAGTTTAATATTATTTCAATTAATATTAGGATTAGATTACTTGTCTAACAAGAGTATTAACCTATAAGTATAACTACATGTAATATCTCTAAATTCAATCAATAATAAACCACTTTTCATTGTTTTACAGGAAATAGCCAAAAAAGGTGAGCACCACACCACCTCTATTATACATACGATATTACACGACGTGAGAGCTTCATGCTCACCTTCCTTCAAATAGGTGAGGATTAGTCCAGATCTAGTCCTGCCTAATTTGAAAGACTAGCTCAGGTTAGAGGTTGGTTGAAGATGATGTTACATGGCGTTCAGAATCAGTCTTGAAGAATGAATTAGAAAGAACGAAGAATAAATAGGAGGCATGGGCCACATGTCGCACATAAGTCGCCAAGTCGCATGACATAAGAACACCCAACGTAAACATGCACACTTTTTAGGAAGTTCTGTTTTGAATAATTGATTGTGTTGCTCAAAAGTTTGGTCTTATCTCCTAATATTGTTCCGTGAACAAAAGTCTAGTTACTAAGTTCATCTAAGTACGTAGTTAAATTACCACTTACGATTGATTACAAACTTGATTACTCGTTTAACAAGGTATTATTAAGTTTACGGGTATTAAATTAAATTAAATTAAACTTATGATTATAATGATGCTGTAATTTCTACACAGTTATGATGCTGTTTTGCAATTATTATACTAGTGTGAATAAAATATCCAAAACCAGTGAATTTTTTTAACACGATAAAAACAAAAATATAGAATCGTATTTCACAACATCATTGCTTCCCGAGCTATCGGGTTCTTTACGTCAAAATTAAATTTCCAAATTGATAATTTTATATTTGCAAACTTAACTGGGCCTTAAGAATATGGGCCTCGCAGTTTTGTATTGGTCTCATAATCTTTACATTAATTGTGCGCTTACTTTGTTAAACCATTTTAATTAAGTAAAAAACAAAATTATCGGAGACGATCGAATACGGGTCTTATTAGAGCACAAAGAATGGTGACTGGTTCAGTATTCTGGAGAACATTGAACTTGAACACGGGTATGTTTTTCAAGAGAGTGGTTCGTGTTTTAATTCAGTGTTTTTAAGTAAAAATGGGTCCGCAAAAATATTTAAGCCAATCAAATAAAAGGAAAGAGAAAAAAAGGCAAAGTTCACCGTTCTGCGGGAGACGGTGAGCGAGAACGGTGAGGAAAACATTGACAGGAACGGCAAAGGGGAGTGGGGTACACCGGTTCTTGACGTTTTCAAGCCGGAACAACAGCGAGAACCTGCCCACTCTCTATGTTCTTAGAGACCTTTTCATGTTGAATATAATAACAAAAGATAGATAGATAATGTTTTCTGGTATTAACAAAATGTTTTCTGGTATTAACAAAATTATGGATCTCATAGTTCAACGTAAAAATGAATTATTCATATTAACTTTTTTGATGTATTTATGTTTAAATGTGAAAATTTTAATCGTAATTTCTGCTACGGAATTTATTTATGTCTTGCAACTTGAGAAGGATTTTTAAATTGGTTGAAAATTTGTAAACTTGATTTTGGCTTAATTTGTTAATTCAATCGAACTCAAAATTAAACTATAATTACATTTTGTTGATATGAAAATATGTGTTTATATATAATAAAGAAATGGTTAATTGTTATAATGACAATAATAAGAAATGAACAAATAGGATTCCTTGATTTTAATTATGCACGGAGGAGTATAATGTCATCTTAACTGAAAATTCACTTTTAGGAACATTTTAAAAATTAAATATTACAAAAACGGCGAATAAAAAAATTGTAAATATTTCACTATAAAAATTAGTGTATTTTCCTCTTCGATTAGACATCTCAAATGACATACTTTTGACGAACTTTTTATTTTTATTTTTTATGGGTTTGAGAAACTGCGTACTATAACATTACATGTGATTTAACATATAATTTAAAATTCTTAAATAATTCATTATAGGTTTTATTTTACATTAAATTACAACTTACAATTCTTGAAATATAGTAATTATGATTATTTATTTACATTAATTTGATGGCAAAATAATGTTGATTATATAATTATGATTTAAATTTGCATATGATTATCTATAATCACATATGCCTAATGTTTGTATTCATCACATATGATTAAAACTGCATTTTATATATTGGTTTTAAATTTGCATATAGAGTTTTTAGACAGATGGAGATTGACAGGTGTTAAAACGACTAGCGGTGGTGGCCGGCCATAAAAAGAGGCGGCTTATACCATGTTAAATCTCGTAGATTATGACTTATCATTAACGAATAATATATAGAAGAAAATATTGTAACCCAGAAACCCTAAACCCATAAACGTGTCGTGCTATACTATCTAACTTAACTCAATACGCTAATAGCTTTGTATGTGACGCAATTGCATTCTTGTACAAATCCTACACCAAGGTTTTATATAAATGATTGATGGTAGGCATGAACAAAATATGTGAAGTGACGTAAATAATCTCGCCGTTTCAAATTAGATCTATCAGCTTTGGCAAATTACAAAATACTCATTTAATCTTAGCGCATTTGATTCTCTTGATCTAATGGTTGGAAATGATTCTTCCATTCTTCAATTATTTACTAGTCTTTAATGAACTTTTCTCTTACCAATCATATACTATGAATTTAAGTTGAAACCATTTTCTTAAATATTTTCAAAACTTATTAAAATTGTAGTATTTTCTTTGCACCATACTTGTAAAGATACCGTATATACGAGACTAGCGTATTCACACCTTCATGCAAGGCATTTTATTCTTGTGAGCATCAAATCAGTTTGTTAAGATAAACAAATTTCAAAGACGCAAATCAAAGTACTTGTGATTCCATCAAGATAGTTAAGAAAGCAAGTTAACCTGAAAAGTGCTTACAAATATAAAGTAAAGCCCTCCAGTAATATAGAGTTCTAAAATGAACCCACAAAAGAATAAGATTCAATAACAGTCGTAATAAACTAAAATTCCAACAATGATGACATTAAGCTCTGTATGAATCCAGTGCGGGTGAACATCTTCATGACGGGAGAATCTTTAGCAATCCTGAAAATTCATGATACTTGTTGACAATAGTATGATTGTAACAAGGTGTCAAAAGGGATATGATGAAGAGAATGCATTCACAACATATGCATGAGGTGCTGAAACTGATAAATATGAATCGTCAAAAAGCAGCTAGATTAGCACATATGGTTCCATACTTCAATCACACAAGCAACAAATTCACTAACACTGACCACCACACAAATTTATCGACCTAGGAATTGAATTCTCCACAAGCTGAAGGTCACTGGATTTGAGTCTTTTGAAAAATTTCCACAAAAATATGTTAAAGTTTTGCCTATGTTAGAAAAAACAAGTCATTTGTTATGTAACGCTTCAACTGACTTTAGATGATAGCCGAAGAGTGTTTACCTGGGTGGGTGGTTCATTGCATGGTGTTGACACTTGAAGTGGCGGCGTAGGTATCTGGAATTAAGCAAAACAAAAAATCCAAAAATATTAGATCCTGAAATACAGCAATATATATATATATGCAGAATCCAATATGGAATCAGAAGCATACAATTGCTGAAGAAGAAGATGATGGCTGTGATGCTAGAGGAAGATTACTACTGGAAACGTCTTGAAATGTTGAGGTGTTATCAGAAACGTTTTTCTCATAAAGATCCAGGACTTCGCTTATATAGGAAGACACCTCCTTGTATGATGAGGATGTACGATTATGCACTGTTTCTATTTCTTCAAATTGGTGAGAATAGCGTGCTTCCATCTCTGCCCTCTGCCGCTTAGGCAAGGCTTCTAACCATGAGCTAACCTGCACATTCTTTGAATCTATGCCCATAACATCGTCTAACTCTTGCTGATTCAGATGAAGCAACTCTTTCACACAGGCCAGCATCTGATCCTTCATTCTACCCACTTCCTTCTTGATCTCAACAGATTCTTTTGCTTGCCCAGGGTCACTTTGTAACATTTTTTTCATGGTCAATGCTTGTTGAAGTTCTGGCATAAGGTTCTCGAGGACTGCTTTGGTCTTTTCCTTTGCCTGTTTCCTCTCAACGAACAGCCTATTTTCCTGCTCTAGTGATGCTTGCAAGTCCTTCATATGCCACTCAATGTTGGAAACGAGTTTGGCCCTTTTCTTCTCCCTAGCCAGTTTTGCAATCATTGCTTTTGTAGGTGGCTCCTGCAAAGTGAGAGAAAAAGGTTTCAACTAAGATTGAGACATCAATTACATACCATTTGGGTTATTATATCATTATTATATATATTCTATCACATAACCCAGAAATAATATTTTAAGACATGAAAATCAACATTAAGGTGTTAAGAACTGCCTTAATAAACAAAGTTACCAAAATTATAAAGAGCTTGTGGTTAAAACCGGCTACTAAAAATCAAAAGCAACAACAGAAGAATTACATGAAAAGTACTACAAAATATGTACAATACCGATAAGAGTACCTCGGGTAAATCCGTGATGAACATGGCGTTTGGAGAGCTCTCAAGAAAGAAGTTTCTAGTTTCAGTAGATATTTTTACTTTGTATGGATCCTCCCTGCTGGAGTCTATATTTACGCAAATTAAGTTGCTAAAAGGTGAAGGTAGGTGGGACAGTAAATCTGGAAATGAGGAAAGACACTGCACAGAAATGACAAGAAATATATACATTAAACGTTCATATAATACACAAATTGTATAAGCACTCTTTGATATAGGATTTTTACACATTCATGTTGAGCTTCAGTTGTATTTCAACTTGGCCGCACTACAGCATGGTTCCAAGAAGTCTAGAGACATGTCTGCGATTCTAGCTTGCACTTTCTGACAAATTACTAGTAGGGTCCTTCGTTTTCTAATATAACTCAAGAAAGTGATACCCAATATATATATATATATATATATATATATATATATATATATATAGTAGGGAAACAATTTTTTGAGGGAAGTAGAGAAGCTAACCATTCGTCCACGATGAATGATAATCAAAACGTATAAAAATACATTTTTACCAATAAATATCAATCAAAACCGTTGTTATAAAATATAAATACTAATATTCATCAATAAACTATTTTTTATACATCTTTCTATATATATATAGTAGGGATCAAGAGGGAAGCAATTTTTTGAAGGAAGTAGAGAAGCTAACCATTCGTCCACGATGAATGATAATAAAAACGTATAAAAATACATTTTTACCAATAAATATCAATCAAAACCGTTGTTATAAAATATAAATACTAATATTCATCAATAAACTATTTTTTATACATCTTTCCATTATATTGTTGGCATATCTTCTTGCTATATATATATATATATATATATATATATATATATATATATATATATATGTGTGTGTGTGTGTGTGTGCGCGCGCGCGCGCGCGCGCACGTGATGCGTGAGTCTAACAGTAGAGCATATGAAATGATGACAATCAGGTATAATTCAAAATTACTGAAAGCATTTTTGTTAAGAATACACAATCATACCAGCAACCATAGTTGGTAAAAACTATACATATACTTCTGCAGTACTATACCAAATACAAATTGTATTTCTTTATGCTAATGAAGGAATGTCAGGTAAGAATACTCAGGCAATCACAAGTTCTATGGACATCTTGGAAATGTACGTTAGCTTATTTTGGGAGCTTATTGGCTTAAAGCTTATTTTGAATGCTTATTGCTTATAAGCAAATAAGTTCAAATTTTGTAGCTTTAAGCTCAAGAAAAAAGATCCTCCAAACACTAAAACTTGAGCTTATTCTATTCAAATAAGCAAATAGGCTTGCAAAATAAGCCCACCGAAACACCCCCATATGTTTTCTAGCTTATTCTCTCACATAAGTTATAAGCTCAACAAAATAAGCTTATCCAAACAAAAAATTGAGCTTATTAGCTTAAGCTTAATAAGCTTAAGCCATAAGCCCAAAAAGTAAGCTAATCCAAACACACCCTAACGTCTCTAGACTTCTTTTCTATAGCATTATATCCTCAAGAACACCTGTGCCTAAGTTATTTCCCTACCTTACAAGACTTCAGTATAACCACAGTCGCCTCATAATTACGGTTCAAGAATCATCAGAGCTACTGTGTGTATCCGGAAGGACACATATGCATTTCGATAAGACACAAAATATTGTATTTTTTTTATACTATATCATAAATGGAACTAGATTGATTATCTAATAACCATTTAAAAAGTTTATGTCAACAATTTCCCAACTACATGTCATAAATGACTGATAAGATATCAACATACCTCAACGATATCTAAGTTAAGCGTAAGAAATCTGGCACTGTGGAGCTCTTGAAGCATGTTAATAGTCTCTCGAGTATCTTTCTCCTTATATGGCTTGTTTTGACGACAAAAGTAAAAATGTAGAGTCACTTTATAAAGTGAATGAAAACAATCTTTAGACAACTTTGGAGGATGACGACCTCTGTAACACAGAGATGAAACTGATGGTGGTGCATTCAAGTACTCCATTGAGCAGGCAATTATAGTGAGATTCTCAAGATGAGGTGCAATCACATTAATACCGTTTGAGCACCCGTCAATAAGCACGAGAGTAGATAGTCGAGGGATAATAATGTCAAATACCTTAGCCTCAACAATAAAAGATTTTAAAGTGAGGTTCTGTAAGTTCACACACTTTGAGAAAAGATTAATAGATTCACGCTCATCGTCACACAATGAGATGTCAAGGAGATACAAAGACGTTAAAGCTGGAAAATCCCAAGGTGTTTTGGGTGTAAGGCAAGGTGTTATAATTAAGGTGCTAAAAGTGAGATGCTTCAGAGTCCGAGACCTAAAGAGGCATGGAGGGAATTCATTGTCTTTTGTGGGACAACTATTAACAGTTAGTTCTTGCACATTGTGAGAAAACGCGTAATTGGCAATCTTTCACAAAAAATTGAGTAGCTGCTCCATTGAAATGTAGGCTTACAGAGGACACTTCAACTTGATTCACAAATTTGCCAAATTTAGGTAAGGAATCAAATTTCCGACTTGAAAAGTTGAGACAAGGCATTGATGTCCAGATAAGCCTCCATCTCGAAGACAACAAACATGTTTGAACAGCAAATTTGGTGTCAATACGAGAGAGGATTTGATGAATAAGCTCATCTGGCAAGCTGCTCAATCTATCTTCAGTAACCTCTAGTCTAACATTATCATGATCAAACTCCATTTTCTCTGCACACCTTCTCTTTCAGCTCTGCAAATTAAAAATCCCATATCAGATGATAATCAGAATTTCAGAATGGAAAATTTGAATAGTTTACGTTGATAATAGAGAAGATTACTTTTTCTGAGCATGGTGATTCAAAATGCAAACAAAATAAACTAAAGATGGAACACAGGTCAGTGTTGCTTAAAAGGATCATTTTAAGACCTAATGACTTCCCGAAATCTTTCGGCGAATTGGTCTCATGAAAAAAACTCTATTTTCTAACATCGGTTCATCGAGTCATATACTCACGCCTATATATATTGCAATTACTAACTTACTAAGTTGTAAAAATGTAGTTAAGTTATAAAATTGTGTCCGAACTGGATTACTTACTAAGTTAAGGAGTATATTCTTATTAAGTTTACAATTATAATGAGACTGCATTGTCTAACTAAATTTGATGATGTTTTTGCAATATTATACTGTAATAGTCAATAAAACGCTTAAAACAAGTTATTCTGTTTGAAAATACAAAATGGAAACGAATTTCAGCACAGTATTTCATACAGAACATAAACTATCGATACTTATATAAACTGATCCACATATCAGTGAAAATAAAATTCAATAATCAATTGATGGATAAATGTTAATGATTCATTGGCAATTTTAAATAGAAAAATGATAAATTAATGCATAACTAACCGGAAACCAAGGGTTTGAAAGTGAACCTTTAAATCTGGAGTGTATTCAAGAGTTATGTAAAAGAGCAATTAATAAGACAAGTAAATAAACGTGGAGATTTGCAACTGAGTTGTTGCTTTGAATATTTAACTACTAAAAATTTGTAAGAAAGTGAATTTTAAAGAATAGGTTGAATAAAGTGATCTTATATTAAAAACAACACTTACTTGGACTAGCTCATTAATGACTCCGGGTGTTTGTTAAAACTAGTTTATCTATGTTGTTAAGTCAGGGTTAGCGTTCACTTTTCATACACTTTAAGTTTATATCACTAACTTATGATTTAATCAAATGAATAACTTCTGTCAACTTCACTAAATTACACATTCAAGTTTAAATGATTATCCTATTTAATATTGGCGTCCGCAATCAATCAACAATCATTCATGGACAAATAATTGTAACGAATTACTAGTATGAAACGTGTGGAAACGGGTAGGCTTAGTTTAAAAATCAACAGAAAATGGCTTTTGAGGGGTACCCGTCGGGTACACTCCTTTACCCGCTGGGTACTATTGAAATCCAAACCTCATATTTTGCAAAGTTGTAGCCCTCTCAGTTCCGTTCGTTTAGGCTTTTGAATCAACTCAATCGAAGTCCGTATGAAGGAGTTATGATAAAAAAACGTGGAGCCTAGCCGAATCTTCAACAAATCTTCTTTTTTCATCATTTTTTCATCGTTTTCCTTCATTTTCTTCTTGTATCCATTCCTAACAATATTATACATATTCAAAGTATATTAAGTACAAAAGTTCATGGAATTTACTATAAAATAAGTACAAATAACACGATGTTGCGTAAGATAAATATGTATAAAATAAGTGATATCACCGCCTTTGTTAAGTACCCGGTGGGTAGTTTTGCTTGGAATACGCATTTCATAATTTACTACCTAGTGGGTAGTTAGTACCCGGTTGGTACTAGGTACTCGGTGGGTACTTTTGCCTGGAGATTTTATGATCCATTTTCTTCACAAAGTAAGCCATTGGCCTTCTATTACCCTGTTGGTAAACACATTGTACCCGGCGGGTACTAAGTACTCGGTGGGTACTTTTACCTGCGAATCTTTTGAGCTCTTTTATTTGTAACGTACGCGAATGGGGAATGGGTACGCGACATCGTATCCGGCTGATAAGCCTCAAATTTTCAGAAATTACTCCAAAACTTCACCAATTGAGCTCCTTTCATCGTTTCCTCGACAATTGCACCTGTATTCAATTCCAAAGCAAATAAGTACCGAAAGTTCATGAAATTAACTATAAAATAAGTACAAATGACGTGATATCGCGCGAAATAGACATGTACAAAATGAGCAATATCACGCCCCAGATTTCATTTTTAAAAACACCCTCATTAAAGTTCCACAACTCGTTTGTAACAATATAAACTCGATATAACGACTCATGTGTCAAATTGGACACAAAATGAAACATTTTCTAAACTTGTCATGGTACCCGCCGGGTAGCCTACACGGCTCAACTTTCTGTCTCATTTTACAAAGGGGTTACCCGGTTCAGCTGGGTGTACCCGTCGGGTAAGCACCCGGTTATGACCAGTACCCACAGGGTACAAAGTGTATCCGTCGAGTATACTTGTAATTACAGCAAACTCAATTTTGTGCAAGAAAGATTTCCAAATTTTTACAACAATTTCAACATCATTTGTCCATATTCTTAACAAACAAAAACAAGGGATTAGTGCAGAGAAATGTACTTAACTTTAGTCCGATCTCTATAGTGTGTACTCAACTTCGTTTTGGTCTATTGTGTGTATCAACCTTTCCTTTTGGTCTATTGTGTGTATTCGACTGACGTGGCACCTGTTTTTGATGATGTGTCAATGACGTGGCACATTATATGGTTGCCACGTTATCATATTAGATATTGCATACATACAATAAACCAAGTTGAAAGGTTGATAGACATAATAGACCAAAACGAAGATGGATACACACCATAGATATCAGACTAAAGTTAAGTAGATTTCCATGCACTATTCCCCAAAAAGAACACTTTTGAACAACCATTTTAACCAAATCAACTACATGAACTTGGTCTATTTCTCATGTGACCCAAATTTATTTTAATCAACCACATTTATAACCAAAATATTCAAGATCTCAACCTAGTTTAACCACACCAAATTACAACATTTTAAAAAGAGTGATTCAAATTTGAGAATCATAATATTTAACAACATAAGCGCCAAGTATTATTTTTGTCCAAACATTTACATGATATACAATGACTAACTTTTGAACAAGTACACACAACTATGAGATTACTCAACTTCACCCCACTTAATCAAAACATTTACAATCATATGGACTCCCAACTACTTGACTCTTTTAAACACTAACCACCACCACACAAGTTTTGATCAACCAAAAAGGGGGCTTTCCAACCATATTAGAGCATGATTTACAAAAAGATTCACTTACTACCGAACAAGTAGCAAGTCCACTGCTATTCACCCTTGGGCTTCTTGGCCAAATCACCCCTCAACCCACTTGGATCACCTACATATATATCAACAACATGGGATAAGCAAATAGCTTAATAAGTAAAAGGAATTTAAACAACAACATGTGACACCCGGCGAATTAGGCCGTCATTAGTGACTAATCATAGATCATTATTACTTGTATTTAGTATGAAATAGGATCAAGTGCAGTAACAGTTCGTATGTATGTAAATATATATACGCGTACGTAATTAAATTTTAATTTCGCAAATTCGATCGGATGGGATCCGACACGATAATACGGACGTTGGTGAAAACTTTTTCATAAATAACGTAAATCTATTTTATAATTAAATAGTAGTTATTTACATTATATTATTGTAGTACAATAATATACGAACACTGTACGTTTTATGCAAAACGTACCGTACGCGACGAAAACGCGCGAAGCGCGCCCGACAACCGAACGAAACTCGATTATTATTTTAATAACTTAAAATGAAATATTTTAAATAAAACTTCAATCAAAATGTACGCGAATAAATCATTAACGAAAAACTTGAATAATAAACGTTTAACGTTTAAACGAACAACGAAACGAACGGGTAAACGAGCACCACACGTAACGTAAACATTGGGGAACAAATTTAAACAACCCACACCATGTGGGGCCCACAAAAATCTGCCACCAAGATGCCCCTCCCTTTCCCCATACCATCATACCCCCTCACCCTCTTTCTCATTCCCACACTCAACCCATTTCCTACTTCTACACTCTTTCTCTCCTCTCTTCACTCTCTCTTTTCTCTCTCTTTTTTCTCCAGATTTTCCTGCCCCAAGAACACTCAAAATCACCACCATAACCCACCATTGAACCACCATACACCACCATAGCATCCTCTCTTTCGGTTTGCAAGAAAAAGCAAGGATTCAAGCCCTACAACACCTCCTCCTTTCCTTCTCCTATTCTCATTGTAAGAAAACTTATTCTACCTCTAAAATGCTTGAATAACATTTTAAAATGTTCACTCAAAAGATTCATGTTCAAAAACCATGTTAAAAACGTTTTTCATCATCATCAACTTACAAAAATGCAACATGCATATTCTGTCCAGAAAATACTCCGAAATTCATCTGAGTGTTTCTCACTCAAAATCTAATGAAAACGGATGATTCAAGAAGTTAGCTTTCATTTCCAACTGGTTTCATAATTTTTGGAGTTCGTTTGATACCCGAAATGATTTTTACAAAAACATGTGTACAGGCTGTCCAAAAACTCAGAAAACTCACCCTTCTTGTTTTAATCATAACTCGAGATATACATCTCCAAATGACATGAAACCACTGCCAAAAGTTCACAAATTTTGTTAGGTACAAATGTCGTTTAGATAACTTTTTCGAAAAATGTGTATATTTTGCCCAGAAAATTAATCTTCTTGCATGTGTCCTGATTAGTCACTTTTTGACCTCAGTAGATAAATGTAATTTTTAAAAATACTTAGACTTGCTTAAAAATTCTATAAAAATTACTAAAAGTAGTCAAGATATAGGGGAACCTCTGTGATTTTTCTTGTATTTTATTTCGGACTTATGATTTTCGAAATCGAGCCAACAAAAATGTACATTTTCTGGAAATATAAAAGGTGGAATGATTTTGCACAAAAATAAAAACCGACACTTGTAAACCTACTAAAAATGGAAGAACTAAATTTTTACAACCCTTAGACATATTTAAGAGTCATGTAAAAGTTTCGGGTCAAACCGAGCACATTTGACCACTTTCCCGAACTTGAAAAACATAGCAGAACTTTAGTGTCGCACCTGGCCCAAATTGGGTGCGACACTAACCTCTGTGTCGCTATTTTTTTAAACAAACAGTGGTAACCTGCGACACTAACTCCTGTGTCGCTACAAACAGTATTAACTAGCGACACCAACCCTTGTGTCGCTATCTATAAAACAGTGGAAACTAGCGACACCAACCCTTGTGTCGCTACCTCTAAAACCAAACAGTATAAACCAGCGACACTAAGACAATGTCGCTACCACCTCGAGTGTCGCAGTAACCTGCGACACTAACCTCTGTGTCGCTTAACAAAATTAATCAAATTTATGTTTTCCCAAAATGTCACCAACGAGCCGTACATGTTTTCTAAACACAAGCGATAACCAAACAATTGGACGTTTCTAATTGAGTGAACTAGCTTAGGTGGACAATAACCCTCCACCTACACGATTTACTTAAGTGGACATTAACCCTCCACTTACATAGATGATCTTTTGAGATCTACTTACACAACCTTATACGTTTAGGACGTTAGAAGGTTGCAACTTGGAACACATTGCTTGCTATTTGCTAAACTCAGGTGAGTCTTACAGCCCCACTTTTACTTTTACTGTTTTATATACTTTGGGGTGAGATACAAATGCTTAACTGTTTTTCATGAACACAAGTACTCGATTATTTTTACAAGATTGTATGAGTTGTTTTTAATCCATTAAAAGTCCTCAACACACATGGTTCGTTAACTGCAAAGGCGCGAGTGCTAGAGAATAGATCTATTATGGGAATGACACCCCTGTCCGGGTTACTAGCTATAACCAAGTTAAAAACGGGCACTCTAGTATTTGTCATAAAGGTGTTTCGGATTAGACACCTCCGGGAGGCACAAAACGGGTTAGGCTTCGAACCGTGGGCTCATGGCAATTTCGGAAACATTAATTTTGTTTACTTTATTTGCTTGATTGCAAATCACGGATAAATCTTGTGTTTCATAACTATGCTTTTACTGTTAAACCTGTGAGATTCACCAACCTTTTGGTTGACTCTTTAGCTTTGTATTCTCAGGTACTCAGCAACAGTAGGATTGCCCACAGGATTGCTAGCTACATCGAGTCGCATGCATTATACGTATATGAAGATGTTCATATATTATTTTTGAAATATTTCGTTATGTACTAGAATCCTCAGGATATTATTTCGCGAACTCGAGGCCAATGTAAACTTTTAAAGTATTTCAATGTAACTATTTTTGTACTATTTTATAAACGTCTCATATAGAGTCGTTCGCTTTTTCCTTTGTGTTGTGATTACTTGATTAGTCACGCCCCGACCCGAACCGCTTCCGCTGTACAAATCAGGGGGTGTGACACAACATCAACAACAACAATGGCAACAACAACTACCATGAATTAATATTAAGGATTCTTAATCTCAACTCATTTTTGACTAAGAGAGTTCCACCTCATGGTATCAAGGAATAACAATTGAGGTTTCTCAAGTCTTATTGTCATCTTTAAAATCCACCATTAAGGTGTGCACATTGAGCACTCTCATGTATCTCAATGACACCACCATGTTCAATCACTTCAATATGGCACACACTTGACTACTCATGTAATTCAAGTATTGTCACCTTAATTCACCCTCACCTATTACTTACCTTGCAATTTAGTCAATTAGGCTCAAGCAAGACTTCAACTCTTTAATCACCTAAACATAACAATACAAGTACATGAATTATTCACAACTCAATTTAACTCAATTTTAACTCTTAACACGCTCTCATCATCAAAGACTCAAGTGCCATATTCCAAGACACTCAAATCTTCAACTAACTCTTACACTTTTTTCTCATATGAATACACATACTCATAAATGATCAATTCATCTTTTAACAACAATAATTACCTACAATCCTCAATCCACCAAAATCTTGATATATTTATAACATCACCAATTTCTTAATATGTTGAACTCATCTCTTATACACTCAATTCAATCAAAATAAACTCATTTACTACTTGACAACAATGGCAAAACATCCCCACACCCATAACTCCACTTTCTCCCAAATTCTCAATTTAGGGTTCATAACCTAAAATCATCAAAACAATTAAATTAAATGGTTAGAAGGGATGCCTATACCTCAAAGTTGATGAATTAGGTTTTAGAGATCCCAATCTAACAAACTCTAGCTTCAATTTTCATTTTCTTCTTCCTTTTTCTTTCTCCAAGCCGCACACACACGACCTCTCTGAAACTATTTTTGTTCCAGAATTTTTAAGAAGAGGGGAGTATTATCTCCCATCTTACACTCTACACCCTATAACAATGCTTCTAGTCACCTTTAACCCCTCAACTTCTATACTTACACCTTAAGCCACTAAACTTGTTTCTCTTTTATATTTTCAACCCAATTAATTTTATTTATATTTTAACTTCAAATACTTAAATAATTATAATTTAAATAACACATTATATATGAATACAAACTTACAAATTTTGGAGTGTTACACAAATACTATTGTCGACAATAGAAAAACGTTTAAGATTACAGGAGATAATTGTTCAGAATTAACCATGAATGTTTGGATATGTTACAAATAAGTTTTGCAACATTTGTTGTTTTCGTAATTTATACTATTTCATTATGAGTATGTTTAAAACTTAGAAATTCGTTGTTTCCTATATAGTTTGGTTTATGCTATTGCTTTCATTTTTAATGATAGTTGCACCTTTTAAGTTAACTGTGACAACCTTAAAATTTCGGTAATTTATGTACATCGTATCACGTGCATATTAGGCTAATTCCCTATGTAATTAATATGAATTCGTTTTCATCGAAATAAAGTCTAGCACAAAGCCCACGTTTACATTAGAGATGCGCACTATTTTAATGTGGAATGCATTCGTAATCTTTGAAAATTACACAAACAATCGGTAGAGACCGACTCATGAACGTTAGTGATCAATTTTCATAAACAACATAAATCTATTCGAATATAAATAGTAGTTATTTATAGTACGATAATTATGCTAATATATAAGCATAACAGCCTTAATAAACGATAAACGTTCACGAAAACTAAAAGACGTACAACGACAAGTTAGATGATGTAATTAATCGAACGAGCTAACGATAAATATTCGAATATTATTAAAACCAACTAGTAATATTCTAATACCATTAATTTACCCTAATTACCACTAAATCACCTTAATCACATGATTAGCACTTAATTAATCAATATTAGTGCTTAATGACCTAAATATCTTCACATAATCTAACAAGTGAAAATCAAAAAGGGCCCCTCCCCCCCTCACTTTGATTTTCAAGAACACCACCCTAAACCACTCTAAACCACCATAAACCACCACTTTCAAATCACAAATTAAAGCTCTTTCAACATATAAACACCTACAAATCAAAACACCACTACATTCCCATGGGTAAACCAAGTTAAATACAAAGATTGGAGGTAGGAAACATACACCAAGAAATCAAGTTCTCATCTTGCTCAAATCTCACTTTAAAAGCTTTGTAAGGAAACTTTTTCTCTAGTCTTTAACTTTATATATATATGTTTATGCTAAAAATGTTCACTCATACTAAAATATACTTTTAAACTAGTTACTTTGTCTTTTAAAAATATTAACTAGTAAGTTTAACAAATAAAAAGTCTATAAACAAGTTTAGAGACTTTAAAAATGCAAAACATATGTTCTACACTTTAAACTCTTCATTTATATGTAATAAACTCTAATTTATGTTAAAATAGTTATTTTAAACTAAATAACACAATAAACTTGTAATGACATAAACTTTGTAGTTTAAAAGCTAACTAAACACACTTTTGGGTGAAAAATATTAAAAAGAAGACTTAAGGGACTAAATATGTAAAATCCGAAATTTTGAGGACTATAATGCTAAAAACAGTTTATTTAGTGTTTATAATGTTAATCTATGGATTAAAGTGTTAAAGACCAAACCCTTGTGGTTAAAAACCAAGAAAACTAAACTATGGGGTTAAAAGTGGAAAAATGAGAACTAGAGGGACCATACATGTAAAACAGAAAGTTTTGGACCTTGGCTGTGAAAATAAGTAAGTTATGTATATTATAGTGTAAACCATGATTTAAGACAATATCTAAGAGGTTAATCACTAACAAACCAAAGTATTGTGCAAGAAATGGAATAAATGAAACTAGAGGGACTAAAAGTGTAAAAACATAAAGTTATGGGCTGAGTTGGTAAAATAAGTAAGAAAGATGATATTAAAGTTTAATCTATGGTTTAGAGTGTTAAAATCAAGACTTGTGTGGTTAAAAGTCGACAAACCGAAAGTTTGAGCTAAAAATAAAATAATTGGAAACTTTAAGGACTAATAGTGTAAAATCAGAAAGTTCAGGGACTTAAGATCTAAAAACACAAGTGAAAACCCTAAGAAAAGATTTCGAGAATCTAACTTATACGGTAGAAATCGAAGAAACCGAACGATTCAACATAAAATAACAAAATAGAAACTACAAGGACTAAAACCGTCACTTAGAAACTTTGAGGGCTGTTAAGGACACTCTGTAAATCAGGGGACTTCGTTATAAAAATATACATTAAGTCATGATTAGCATATAGACCAAGAAATCATGAAAACCGAAATATAACGAGTTAAAACGTACGTTAACGATAAAAGTTACAAAAATGAATTATAAAACTTATAACATTACTAAAAAATGTATATTATATCTAAGCGACATGTTTATATTATAATAACGTACTGTACACAATTACATGTTGATTAAACGGAAGTGTGAACTTCGAATACGATACAGTCGAGACGATACATATAACGAATCAATAATCAACGCTATGAATATATTATGAATAATAATATATTGAAAGGTTGAGATAAACGATTGCAGTATTTTGAAAACTATAAATGATCACAACGTGTCGCACACGCCTATAAGGCACATAAAACCCTAATTGAGTGAACGACTAGCATAGACGGACTATTAAGTCGTCTACACTTATTAACTCGACCTCATGCGTTTAGGGCGCTAAGAGGCTTATTTGGGCTCGTTTACTTAAACTCTTTTGCTAGCACGCTCGGACTCAGGTGAGTTCAAAGCCCCTATTTTACTGTTTTAATCCTTTCAAACATTGGGGTGAAAAACATATAACTGATTTATGCGATTATTGAAACCTGACAACGTATCTTTATGGGAGCCTAAGTTCTCAAGTTGTAGTGTATATAAGTCCTTTTGCTTACAATGACTATAACCATTAGCTAGATGACGCTAGACACTGAATATACGGATAGTACTATCGGGGTGACATTCCCCCCACTGTGTTGGTTAGTCGCGCTAACTAGCGACATTGTTTTCGCATCGAGGATCGTATATTTACATTGTCCAAGGCAAACGATTTATTATAAGTCGTGGTTTGGTTATAGGCTTAGTTTCGGCATATTAACTCATAGGACTTGCAAACCTATTGGAGGATCACCGTCTATGTTTCAAATTTTAAATAATCGTACCTTAGGTCTTCGATGCCACTTTTTGATCTACTGATGAACTTTAATAAATAATGGGTTATGATTGAGTCTTAAACCTATGAATTCACTTAACAATTATGTTGACATTTTAAATATGTTTTTCAGGGAATTAGCCATGCCGCAGGAATTCATGCATTATTGGGACCGTACTTCCCATGATAATTAGGATGCCATCTTTTGAAAAATGTATCATTTGTAAAACAATGTATTCGATAACATTACCATTTTGACGGCTTGATAAGTCGTAACTTTGTAAAACTTTATTTGGCATCTTAATATATTAGATGTTCTGCGATAATCATATGCTCTCGATTTAATGTCGATTGATCGAGTCACGCCCCGAACTTCCGCCTTAATTATTATTATGTTAATTTTGGGGGTGTGACATTAACACCACAAATTTATTGAACTACTTATAAATAAACATATAATTCTATTTTATAAACGGTCGTGCATCGTACGGTTTAAAAGTCTAGTTCAATATATGTAGATGTGTGTTAGTAAATTTCAAGTAGGTTATTAAAAAGTACCAGTGGCAAAGTAGTAATCTCCTATTAAAAAAAAATACCTAAAATGTTTTATATATTAGTATGCTATGTGACGAATAAAATTTTTTAAAATCGATCAAAAAATATTATGATCAACCGTTGAATAATTGATGTGAATATTGTGTCTTATTGTTAATTTGGTCATATTGATAAATCTATCTTAATTAATAAAAATAAAAAATAAGATTTATGCTGCTATTAAACTATTTGAACAAAATAAGGGTCGGGAACGTTAATTATATTTGTTGTTTGGCCCTAATAAGTTGAACTATATATTAATAATTACTTATTACTAACTTTCTCTTTCTTTTGCTATAGGTCGTGGTAGTTTTATAATAATTCACTTTCAAATTTTTTAATATTCCAAAAAGATATCTATTGAAAATATCTTATTCTTTAGATACCTCAAGTGTCAAATATTTTTTTTTGGCAAATAAAATTACATATTTTATGTTAAGTTTTGAATTTGGCATTTTGTACATGTGATATTTTTATTCTACTTTTTAGTTTTAGGTTCAATCTAATTGTTCAATTTTGATTATAAAATAGTGCAGACGATTATTGATTTTTTGAGTTAACCTTTTGAAGTAATTTATTTTCATATAGAAAATAAACTAGCATATTTATTTCCATATTTATAAAAGATTTATATGGTTAAATTGCAATAAAAGATTGATAATATATTTTATAAAATATGATTTGATTTATAGAGTGAGGTTCAAACGAGTACAACAACTTTTCGTGAGAATGGATGAACCAATAAGAACGCGCCACGTGTCACAAAAATTCACGTTTCCCCACGTGTTGAAAAATTAAATATCTCTCAAACGGTAAGTCGAAAAATCATAAGATTTGCACCATAAAAATTAACGTTGTATTCTCTTCGATTAGAGATCTCACAAGATATACTTTCGATAATTTTTTTCCATTTTCGTTGAGTTTTGTAGACAACTATCATATGTACTACCAATGAGTAATACATGTGATACCACATGTAACACATGTGTTACCTACTATGAAACACATGTGTTACCAGTGAGTAACACATGTGTTACCACGAGTACCACATGTGTTACTAATATTGTACAATCATAAAAAAAGTCGTCGAAAGTATATCATGTGATATGTCTAATCGAAGAGAAAAAAATACTGATTTTTATAGTGCAATTTTTATAATTTTTCATTGAGCTATTCTTGAGATATTTAATTTTTAAAAACGTGGGGGAAAGTGAGTTTTGTAACACGTGGTGCATTCCTATTGGTTCCTCTATTCTCACAAAAAATTTCATTCTCATTTGAACCTCACTCATGATTTATATTGTTTTCCAATTGTATAAGAGTTCTTTATTTTATTGAGGGGTAGATTTGTTTTATATAATTTATTAATGCTAATTTAGTCTTTTCTGATATTTAAACTTGTAAGGTTCTATTGGAAATATGTAAATAATTTATCAGTAGGGTACTCACACTATGTATAGAAAATAAATACAAAACATAGTGGTTCCAGTCACATGTCGTTTCTTGAAGAACATGGAGTTGATGCAACTCAATACGAATAGTCGACTAACAACATGTTTGTTCATTGTTTTTCATGATGATTTTAGAAACATGTAGCATTGTTTTAAAAAAATATTTTGAGAACTCAAATTGTGTTTGAAAATTCACAAATTGCCATCTTTTTCATATTACATCTTAAGGAAAAGAGTTATGAATCCATCTTAAGTATATCAAAGCTAGAGTACAAAATATTCCTTACATACAAAATGTATCTTATGCAAATTGATTCATATAAGTTTCAATTAAAGCATCTTTAATGCTTTTATAAAATATATTAATTCAACAATGTATAATCTCATTTAATACATTAAGTGCTTTGAAAATAAAATAAATGAAAATCAAGAAATACAGAAAAAAAATGATAAGAAGTAGAATGTTGCATTATTTACTTGTTATATAAAAAAGTTTAGAAAAAGAAAAATTAAGAGAAAGAGTCTCCATTAATTACTTTCTATATTTATAGATATAAATTTTAAGAAAGAGAACGTGAAGCCGTGAAATGATTTATAAGGGTTATAGATATAAATAATGTAGTATATGTATAGAAAAGTTTAATTAATTAAACTTGAATCTCATGTGTTTATTTCTTTAAAGGTTAACTAGAACATAACTCGCGAATTCGCGGGGCTACCACTTGAAAACTGTATACGGATGTTTCGTGAAAGAGTGGTTGAATTCACATATAATAGATATATGATATATGATGTAAGTTATGTATTATTTTATGATAATAAATGATTGAAAATGATCATCCTTAAAATGTCATTGAAGAATATATTATACCATGAATAATTTGAGTAATTTTTAGATTTTCTAGTCTCTTGGTCGTGCAATCCTGAAAGTGCTTAGTGCTTGTAGCCTCGGGAAGTAGTCATTTACTACATTAGCATGATCCAGTCAAAATGTGCCATCACTAAATGGAGGGATGCTTCAAACAGTTAGCGGTCAATTGACAAATCGGAACCATAATTTTCTAGCCTTATCGCACACCGTTTACAAATATGACTTTTAAAGATATTCAAATACAAGTCCCTTTATGAACAAAAAATTCAAATACAATCATAGAGTACTTGAAGTCAAAGACTTTTTACGCATTTAATGATATTCAAGATTCACACTATCGTGACTACAAATTACAATACATAAACAAAGACATAATGCGATAATAACCTATTCACTGTCAAGATATAACACAACTCAACTTGACCCATCAAGTAAGTGGGTTGAAATTTCCACCTCCAAGTTCAAATATCACCCCTAGTATATAAGTGTCTCCTTATTAAGTTGTTACCTTTAAGTTGAAATATCACCTTCAAGTTACTGATGATAGGGATCAACCCATCATGCGTGCCAGATTTTTATTTCCTTTTATAGGCATGTAAAATTGAATCAATCAATTGGAATCAAAACCATGAAACTTAACGATGATGATTCAAATTTATTAATGTGTACCTACATAATGTATCAGAAACATGAATATTTGAATTTGCAAATATCAGAAATAGATTAGATTATTTATACTATGGGTTTTGCTAACGTGTGTCCCGTGACACACGTTAAAGAGAATTTAAGTAACCTATAATTTCCTTAAAGATCACAATTTGATTTTAATATATGCATAAAAATGGTAAGTATTAACTTGAATTAATGAGTATTAAATACAAATACAAATCTTTAAGAAAATTTCAACTTAATTAAACACACATTGTCGTGTGACACGGGGGCACACCTTAGCAAAACCCTAATACTAATAGGAAAAATAAACGCAAACAAAAACTCACCAAACAAAGATATACGAATCTTGTAATTTCTAAAACATGAAGAAATATCAGTAATACAATACCAATATTTAAATAGTTAAATGCAATGCAAATTCAAACGTAGATTGATTATAGCCTTTTCCTCTATGATTTCGTTTTAAGGTCTTACAAATCGCATTCGCCAATATAATTAGGTTATTATGAATCATAATTTTTTTTGCCATAAACAATAAATAATAAAAAGGAAAAAAAAAGTTCAGGTAGAATTTAATGACAGAGTAAACCTGCACAAATCAATTTTGCAATACATTTTGAAACCTGCACAAATTGAATCACCAAAACAAAAAAATATATTAGAAACTAAGGACATGATGATGAGAAATATGGATTATGATAAATTTGAAGAATTAAAGTAGGTGAAATAGAAACAGTATTTCAAACCTTGATTTGGATGAAACAATGGACGTCAAAATTTACTGAGAAGATTAAGAGATATTATTCTTGAAGAAACGTTCAAACAAAACCATTTAAATTTAAATTTGAAATTAATGTTGGTTATCATCATTCATTCAATATAACAAAATATATGGGAACATAATGAGGGAAATTTATTACCATAAAAGTCGTGAGTTAATAGTATTTGAGTGTTGACTAATTTGAATCCCAATTTCCTTGTTTACATAGTTAACTGGTTGTTACATTTGATTTAAATTTTGTGATATTGAATTAGGGGTAATTTTGTAACATTAGCATGCTAATGGGACTTATTGATGGACAAAGTTTAAAGCTAAAATCAATGGCTTAAATTAAAGTGATTAACCCAAGGAAGGGTTAGGATTACTTTAAGGGAGATTAAATGTAGAATGTCTACGTATTTTAATCTTTCTTATAATAGATAATAGAGAATAGAGACAATGATAGTATTAATGAGATTTTAATATATTTAGGGGTATTTTAATTTTTTCAACTAGTTTTTTGAAATATTAATAGTAATGTTAGGAGTAAAATAGTAAATTTTATTATGATTAGTATATAAAAGTATTATAAATTACATTTTTCACCCTTAAATTTCTATGTACTTAAAATAGTTCATTTTAACCTCTTACACACGAATCTTGGGTAGTTCATATTTTAGATAACCCTATTGATAAATAAATTGGACGCGTTACCATGAATCAAATAATGAACAATCTACATTTTCCGATTCTTGTTGCTTCAATTACTTCATATATTACTTACTTCTAGGGGTGAAGTTAATCTAATTCCCTTATAAACCATTTGGCTTTCCACCTTAATCTTTTTAGGTTTAGAAGATCGGAAATTACTTCTATACCCTTGGAGAAAAATATGGAAATTCTTATTACGGAATTATTATGAAGAATCTTTATCATTAATTGACAAATATTTCTACTCATAACAAGATGAATACATACATAATCCATTTGGTAATACAAGTCCTAACATTAAGTCGGCAAATTTAAAAACAATAAATTTTACTTTAACCATGGAACATAAAATATTTACTCAAGTTTACAGCATATACAACCTTTTACTGTAATTTAATTTATTTAAGTATTTTTTCCACTTTATAATATTAGATCATACTATTATTATCATCATATTTTTATCATCTCTTTGATTTAACACACGTTATTTATACCAACAAAATGCTGGTTAATCACAAAATCTTTTGATCGATATGATTTTAAAAAGATAATTCGCCGTATTGCGCGGGTCATCTATTGTGCTCTATTCTATAAGTATGAGATAAAAATTTTAAGAATATCATAAATATCTTTAAAAAATAATTATTTTATTTGAATTTTCGTGAATGGCGCTATCATTTTAGATATAGCTCGCCTATGCTATTTACCACTATTTCTTCTAAAATTTAAAGAGGCATGATAGTATTATACAGCAGCACCCAAAATAGTCTCATTATCTATACTATATTACAAAATATTTGAGGAAAAAGTTTTAAACTTTTAAAAATGAGAAACAGTAAATGACCTTCTTACCCTTTTAAATTTTTATTCAACATTTAAAACCTTAACTTTAATGTTATTAATTATTAAAGTTAATATACATAATTAATTTTGACTATAAAATATGTAATTTCATAATTATTTTATTTTTATATAACTGATGTAACTTACGTAATATATTAATGAAACATAAAATATTGGTTAAGATTGTTTTCTTATTAATATTGATAAAACATTGATATTACAACTTATAATCATCTATGTTATTCAACTTTATATATATAAAATCATTTTAAGAATAATATATAAAGGTTAAATTATTCAGTCTCTTCGTCCCATAATAAGTGTTCACAATCAGATTACACAAAATTTAAGAAAATGCACAATTAGTATATTGTGTAAGCAAAAAATGACAATCTTACCCTTATTTTTGGCACGAACTTCTATGAATCAGTTTTGTGAAAAAAGTAAATTATTGGTATATCAGTAAAGTTGAGATATTACTTTTGGGACGAATTAAAATGAAAAGGTGGACACATATTTTAGTACGAATGGAGTGCTACATTATATAGAGTTTGGAAATTTAATAGTCGTAATACAAAATAATAGAAATTACTATTCTAACATTTCTAGCTAATACAACATCTAATGCAAATATTTATAACTTAATCTTTTTAAAAAGTCATTAATTATTATTAGGAGTTATAATTCGAATTGAGTCAGGTTAAGGGGTTTTGATTTGCGTTAAAAAATACACAAACTTGAACTTGGACTGATTTGATAAATACATTGACGAGTTAAAAATAACCAACTTGGAGATGACCCAAATAATCCATTTATTTTAGTATACATGCGAAACGGGTTAATGTGTTAGAATTTCTTTAAGTAAATTATTTTTTCTGGTTGGACAAGCCAAACCGGACTTGAAAATTGAAATGGTTGAATGGTTTTGAGTTAGTAGGCTGCCTAACGAGTTGAAACTTCAGCTTTAATAAGTTTGGGGTCAAATGTCAAAGTATGTCGATGATTGCTACTGCTAACTATAGTTATTTGAAATACCACTTTTCCAATTTTTATTCAAAGAGGACATGTCGTTGAACATAAATATTACCGCAAGTACGAAAAGTGTCGCCGCATTGCGCGGACAATATACTAGTTCCTCTTACATATATACAACTCCTCTGTCTCAAAATAAATATTCACATTTCCATTTTAAGTTGTTCCAAAATACATGTCCATTTCCCAAAAGTAATATATTAAGTTACTAACTTAACCAATTTACCTATAATTTATTTTTTCATAAAACTGATCCATAAAGACTGTCTAAAAAGTAAGGGTAAGATTGTCATTTTTCTCGTATAGAATGTACTGATTATGTTTTTTCTTAAACTTAGTGTAATCTAATTGTGAACACTTATAATGAGAGGGAGAGAATATTATTTTAGAGGTTTTTCTATAAAATGTTTATAAAAGTTATTCTTTACGGTAAATTTTGTAAGAAAAATGTTTGTTGTTATTTTATTTCAGTTTTGTATTTTCGTTCTAGACTTTAGTTCAATTGTCTAAAAACATAGGTTATATTTAAATTATATTTTACAAAAAAATTCTTAATTACTTTTTAATTAATTAGTACATGTAAACAAATTGAAAAGAATACGCATATATTTTTTAAATAATTATTTGATATTACTAAAATAAAGTAAAATCAATGGACGAGCAAAAACTATTTTACTCGACTAAAGTGAACAAAAAAATCCTTTAAACTCATATCGAATCATATTTTCATAACATTCAAAACTTATATCGATTCATAACCTTATAAACATTTTCTTACGTTTTGATTCGTAAAAGAATATGTGTTGAGTATGTCAGATTTTCCACCAATCAAAATATAATCATATGTTGAATCATATTATGTTATTAGTTGTTTAACCAAATAAATTTTCAATTCTAGGTGTTTCACAACCGTAAAGATTTAATGATAAGTAAAAAAGTAGACACGTTCTCAAATTCTCATGGTCAAGTCATAAATATGTTTATGTAAATTTTAGTGATTTGAGAAATAATATAAAGTTATTCGCTATTGTTAACTGTTTATTTTTTTAATTAATTATGTAAAGTTATTTGTTAATGAAATATAATGAACAAAAATAAAAACACATAACACACAGGAAAACGAATATGGTATACTATAGTTTAATTGCAATTTATGTGGGTTCGACCTGGACTTACTGTAGGTATACTATACACAATATGGTATACTTACCTTGTTGTGTAATATTTAATTGTGGTATTTCTGAGTTTATTTTTATAACTAGATTTTACACATCATGCGGTCAGATTTGGATAAAACGAATTTTAAACCCTATAAATCATATCTTGCACACACACAACTAAAGCTACGAATCGAAGGTTTCTTAGAGCAACTTTTGG